>OW028691.1:16120000-17619930 GCA_932294315.1 Epinotia nisella | reverse complement strand
CTTTTTTTTCTGGCCCAGGAATCCTCCATTCCCAACGGGCGCTAGCCGAGATAGTGGAGATGAAGCGCACCGGGCACATGATCCACAAGACCATGGCCAACCTGCAAGAGAAGGAGAAGATCGGCGACAAGTTCCAAGACCTGCTCTGCGGCAACAAGATCGTTCTCTTATCAGGTACTTACACACAATTGGCATTTGAAGTAAAATAAGTAAATAAAATACATCTTTTTTACTCTACCACGAAGAATACAATAATAACAACACACAGCAATCGCTCTGCCGCATAGCACGTGCTCCTTCGTCTAGTTAGGGTACTTAGTCTGGTTTGTGCGTCTACGCCGCCTAGTAATCTGTTTACTATGTGTCACTGAACGATTGAATCACTGTCCGGTGGTGTTAGCGTTCGGGTAACACCTTGGTGGTGTGAGAGAGCCGAGTTTAAAGTTAAGCCAAAGTGGCAAAAGGCATACAGGCCTGAGCTGAAGACTAAGTATAGTCCAAGGAAACGAAATATTTAGTGGATAGAAGTTGTACGTCCTTGGGTATTTCTGACATGAAGGCGACGACGAGAATTACCCCCTTAGGATAAAACTACCTGCAACTTATCCGGATTCTTCCAGGCGACTACTTGCTGGCCAAGTGCCTACAACACCTCGGTGGCTTGCGCAACAATGAGGTGACTGAGCTGATCTCCACCGGACTGCGGGACTTGGTGGAGGGAGACTTCCTGGGCGAACATGGCGCGGACAACACACCCGTGCCAACTAAACCGAAAGGTGAATGTCTAGCCTTTTTTTTTTGTTTAGGGGGGGAAAATGCGTTACGCATACCACCCGGGGGTGCAGGGGGTGACCCGAGTGGTTATGTGGGACTCCCGTATAAGCTGATGAGACTCACGGTATACCCACTAACCCCCCCCCCCCCCCCCCCCCACTTGCCGCCTCGCCGCCATGTGGCGAGGTCACGGGAACGCTTGCGCACACATCCGCGACCCCGCCGGCGGCAGCCACCCACAAGCGGCTCCCTCGCGGACGCCCGAAGGCCCTCCACGAGAGGCACGCCAGATGTTTTGGCGCGCCTGCCTCCTCCATCTCCACACGTTCAGTAGCGGACCCCCCTGAGTCCGCTACGAGGAGATCATGGGTGCGGGAAATTCCAGCACCCGGTGGCGGATCAGGTATGTGGTTCCGCCACCGACCACGCCTCGGCCGCAGAGGATAGGGAAAGCGGCGCACCGTAATACCGGCATTCCTCTTCCTCTGCGGCCCCACCAATGCCGCTTCCGCGGAATGGCCCCGCCAAGTTCGCAGGGGGTAGGGAGAGTGGCACACCGTTATACCAACACGCCTCTCCCCCTGCGATCCCGCCTCGGCCGCAGAAGATAAGGAGGTACTCCTTTTCTGCTGCGGTCCCTGCCCAACGCATCCTAAGCGGGCAATGCACAGCCCGCTAGGAGCGCTCTCCTCGGGCCAGCCAGCAGGCCCCACACAGGCCGGCCCTGGGTGCCTCTTAGCTTCGCCGTGGGTTGCAGTCCACGGTTACTAAGCCCCCCCGCCCCGACAAGGCGGGCACCCTCGAGGGGGTGAATGTCTAGCCTAGCTCAATGGTAAATATAGATCGCGGTTAGTGAAGTGCCGTCTCGGGGTTTGCGCCAAAATGATGTGTCAGAGCTGATCTGCACCGGCCCATCGGCGTGCGCGACTTTAACTTTCTGGGTGCGGTTATTTACTATTTTAATAACCAATACCCACGGTCCTAATACGTTGATGGGCTTGTGAACTTTTGTGGTTGTTTCGCAAATACCCAAGTAAGCATATATAATTTAAGTAAGCACTTACTTATCTAATCTATGCTAGTTGTACAGTCAGCAGCAAAAGTAGCTAAGCGGGCCGGATGTTCAAAATAACCTACACACGCTCTTAATTTCTTAAGAATAAAGTCGTGTGCAGGTCATTTTGACCACCCGGCCCGCTTAGTTACTTCTGCTGCTGACTGTACCATGCTGCTGATTGTAAAACATCTTGTTCGTGACGTCGGTACGTAGGTGCGGCTCGCGGCTCGTGTAGTGAATCCCGGGCTTTAGTACCTATTTTGATAGGTAGCCAAGTATTCTGTAATGATGCGAGTAGGGATCAGGAATAGTCACCGTCACCCCTGTAATGAGTCGTTTTTGTCCCCCCAGCCGAGAACGTAGTGAAACCTTACGACTGGGAGAACGAGTTCAACTTGGAGAAGCTCGGCAGCAACGATTTCCTCGGACAAGGGAAGGAGGAGTGGGTACTGCGAACCATGCTGCAGTCGGGCAGTATCCTGGGCAAAGGCTGCCAGGGCGCTATGAAACTCGCACGACGCGGCGAGGAGATCGAGCGCGACGCATACATACTCGGCGGCCATCTTGCGCTGATGTGGCAACTGTATCTAGACATCAAAGACTTTTTCATTCACCCGCACTCTTACTCGCTGGTCGGCGCGCCGGTCATCATGGCTTTATGGGAGTATCCTTCGATCTACGGCCACGTATGGATATCAAAAGTTGAGAGGAAGCCTATAGAGCTAAAGCAGTTGCATTACGCGGTGCGTGGCACTCGCTGCATGGATTATCTGACTGGTCTTCTGGACGAGGAGTTGGCGGCCATTTTGAAATACAGCGATCGGTTCCCGGTGGAGGACGCGCGCGATGCGTTGCAGCATATGGCGAGAACGATCCATGGAGAAGCTTTGCAGTACATGGAGAAATGAATAAAGGTAATGATTTTTTACTTTCTTTTTAATATACTTACGTGATTATTTCAGCTGTTGCCATTGTTGGCACAAATCCGTAGATTACTTACTCTTTTTAATATTTATTTTATCGTTTTTTTTCCGGGAAGACGTTCCTACGACAACGACCTAACTAAGTAACATAATTAATTTATATTTTGACTATTTATGAGAAAAACGTGAAATATTTAACAATTTAATATTACACATTATTTAGCCTGAACTTAGTCAGACATACCTAATCGTGACGGGGCAGGCATACACGGTTGAGTAGAATACTCAATTTATTCGCGACTTTTTAGTCAATAAGAAAAAAGTCATAGGTACGGTGCGAACAGTCTGATGACTTACTATTGTATCAAACAGCATCCCATTTTATTTTTATATCACTATTAAGTAGGTGACTACATAATTTTTTATTTAAATATACGAGTACAATAACGTAGACTGTTTGCAATATCTTCCTGTTTATCTCATTAACATTTCATGAGCGGAAAATCAGCCGGGTAGTCAAAAATCATGATCAGTGAAATAATTTTGAATTACCTCGCGTCAGTCAGATGTCAGCGGATCGTATCCCTTGTCGAATTAAACAAAATGAGGGTAACTATTGGTTTCGTTGCATATGACGAATTTGATTCGAGATTGATTTCGAAAGCATGTAGCTATCGTTAGTAAATAATACGCTGTTATGTTACTTACATCAGAGTGTATGGCAATGGGGCTTCCCCAATAAGATACACTTAGGACTTAAATAAGGCTCATCTGGAGTTTATACCAGCCGTTAAGCCTTAGATTAGAGCTCTTCTATAGCGCATAGTTGCTATTAGAAAACGGTCATTAAAGTGAGTGCCAGTGTTGACTTTACCTACTTTTATGCGTTGCCAGGATTCTGTCATATTAGATATATTCTGCACGAGCAATGGGACAGCTGTTTCTCTGCTTTTTTCAAGGGGTGAGGGGGGGGGGGGGGGGGCACCCTCCTACCCGTACTATCGCCCAAGCGTACGGGTTCACACTTTCTGTTCAAAATCGTCTGCACATGCATAGCGACTTTCGGGATGAAGGTAAGTGCATAGGCTGTTTTATCCCGCGAGTTTGCCTGCACTCTTTGCGATACGCGCGCGAAGTCTGCAGCTAGTAGATAAGTAAAATGCATGATGGTAGACAAGTAGGGGCGGCGATGGCTCGACTCGCCGGAAACGCTTCGGAAATGAACACCCGGTGCCCCGGCGACGCGTAATGCGCCGAAATTGTTTATTTACATATTAAATATTAATGTTATACATACCTACCTACTGATTATGAGTAGGTAGTGGCTGCACGGCTGCCATGCGTAGCGCTTCAATACAAGGGGTGTAGAGTAGATAGGTGAATAACTGAATATATGAATGTTCGTGCGAATGGATTGAATGAGTGGATGAAACTATGGTTGAATGTGGCCGACTTTTTGTAAAACTGACATTGGAATTGGACCCTCTACCTTCGACGGTAGAGTTGCTTTTTGAATGGACTAATTTGATGCAATTCGGCCAACTCAAATAATCTCAAGTATAAAAAAACTTAACTAGTAATTTGTAATAAAAGAACTCATATTATGTTTTGTAGCTTTCTAAGTATTAAAATTTTATCTCAAAGTTAAAATACTCCATTTAGTTTAATAATTAGAGTGAGTTCAATTCGTCAGTTTCCAAATTTAGCAAAAAACTCGGTGTCTTTTTTAACCGACTTTAAAAAAGGAGAAGGTTATATATGTTCCAATGTACATATTTTTGCTCGCCGATTTCTCCGTCAATGGTGGATCGATTTTTAAAATTATTTATAATCGTATTCTTTCAAGTTATTCAGGTGAGTATACAAGTCAGGATTTGATGATGAAATTCCAGGGAAATCGAGGGCAACTCTCAAATTTTACAAGCTCGTTATTATGTGTTCCATGTATTTTCTAAAGCTATTCAGGTATTTGCGTCTGGTAGTGATCACTTCATGGTGGTGGGCTGATGATGGAAGGTACGACTCCTCAACGGTTAGGAGTTGGAGGATATTTTTTGACATTTTATACGTACGTAAGGTAATAGATATATCTACGTTACTTTTTGTTACTAAGTGGCAAATATATATGGCCTTACCCACCTATCTAAAACGTGTTATGATTATCCAATTTAATATTACAAAAGTTTGGATGTTTGTTACCAAATCACGCAAAACCGGCTGAACGGATTAAGATGAATTTTAGCATACAAATAGAGTATAGCCTGGATTACCATTTAGAATACTTTTTTATTCCAGTAAAAGTGCAACAATAGGAAGTCAACGCGAACGAAGTCGCGGGCAAAAGCTAGTGAGTAATAAAAGTTAAACAAATTCTGTATAAAAACATGTATTTATAACAGTAGTATATCTTCTTCAAATAACAAATAAAATTATCCGAAACAATCGTAAATGCTTTCAGAACATAACAAAGCAGTTCTTAATCTTGCTTGTAAGTAACATCACTTATACAAGTTATAGGTACAGTCAGCATCATAAACATGTATACATTCTAGGACCTTATTGCTTGGAGATAAGGTCGAAAAGTGTATACATGTTTATGATGCTGACTGTACAATACTCGTAATTGCTATGAATCTAATCAAAACATACTCGTAATGTACCTACAGTACGGGAAATGTATTCACGTACTATTTCGCTCTTCTTACTATGACAATAAGGCATAAAAAGGTACGTGAATACATTTCCCTTACTGTACATATAAATAATTTTTGGGACAGACGGAAATTATTTATTATTTTTACAAACTATGTTCATCCAAATTTATACTCTATCCCAATGCATAAGTTAAAATTTAAGTGCCAATTCGCCCACTCAAGAAATATTAATTTTAAGAATTTTCTATATTGTATTATCTAGAAGGATTTCTTTTTTTTAACATAATACTACACATTTGTACTTCGTCAATACATATTAAAAAAAACACTGATCAGAGTCAGGCTGTGGTACCAATTGATGCAATGCTAATAAATACATTGATATTTTGCGTATCCCACGGTTTAGTTTATACAAGTTATCAAAATATAAGGTTTGGTAGAAAAAAATATCATATTGGTAAGGATATACATTCATATTACATACAAGGTATTTTGTGGTTGGTAACTAATACTTGGGCGTTATGTTATGATGTTTATGAGACTGGGACCTCTAACAATATTGTTTTTTTTTTATTATTCTACTACAATTTGCTCACTTTCTACAATTAAATCGTTTTATATTTTCATAGATTGTCACAGATATGTTCAACATACAGACATAACATTTTTACAACTTTATAATTTATCTCTAATAATTATCTCACTAATAAAATAACATTTGTACAGTTTTGCGCATACAGTTAATGACAACGGTAACCATAAATGTAGACCTTATAAGAATTCTATAAGGAAAAACTAACCCATTCATGTAAACACTTTTATCCCTGCCTATCTATTAGAGTGAGAGGTGTGATATAAAAATAATCATTCTAACAGCTCTTTTCAAATGCACGGCTATCACAAGACGACGCGCGAGCTCTCTCGATTTTTCTCGCATTATCCGTCTCTCTTATTAGAAAACTTAGAAAGAGAGGTATAGTGCGATAAAAATCGAAAGAGCTCGAGCGCCGTCTTGTGATAGCCGTGCATAGTTGCCACTTAGGCATGTTTCTCACCGGACACAGTTTTCATATCTAGTAGACATAATAAAATCTACACTTATAGATTTTTGATAAGCCTTTTAATAGTATGCACAGATTCGTTATCACCAAACATATCGGAGTAAGCTTCAGCCTTCCTAGCATTTTCCACGTGAAGTAATCTAGTCCGTTCCAACGCATCAGTCCTCAACACTTCCTCTTTCAAACATGAAAAGTCTATGTCCGCTACATTGTCTTTGGAATTGTCTATGATATCATACAAATCAGGTTTTTCATTCAAAGCGAATAACACGGGCGCACTGGCTAAGGAGAATGACTCTTTGTTTTCAGATGTGAACTTTTGTATCTCACTAGCTGATTGCCAAGCTAAGCATAAGTGGCAGCCGAACTGGTAAGCCTTCTCCTGCTCTGCTAAGTTCTGACCTCCAAGTAACAGCGCCCCCTGGCAGCCTCTACCGAACAACGAACCGCCATTGTACATAGTCCGTAAAGTCCACTCTTTGATTGGGGACCCTGATACCTCCTTCGTAGCTAAAGGCAGTGTGTCCGCACAGATTTCAAACTCATCAGCTCCTATTTGATTAGGTTTTCCAGGCAATGGCATGTTCTGCTTATCTCTGTCACCATAGAACTCTCCCTCACTTATGTCTCGTAGTGCTGTTGATATTAGATAAGACAAATCCTGATTTTTCAATCGAGCTAGCATACCATTTGCTGTTACAAGTAAATAGTCACCAATAAGGAGGGCTATTTTGTTAGCAAACATGGATGTTTCTGTGTTTTTGCCTCGTTCATCGAATGCTATGTTTAGAAGGCCTCGGTGGATGTAATGTCCGGTACGGATCATCTCTGTGAGCTCGGCCAGTGTCCGCTGCTGCTCATTGACGGTGTTGGAGTGTAGAGAGTTTGCTTGTGGTCGGATTGCCTTGGAGAGCAGCAGGATGACAAGGCCCCATGGTTGGAGATTGTTGTGCTCGTTGTATAGGACTGTTTTAGCTGTTTGGATTATCGGATGGTTGCTGCCGACCTGAGAACAAATAATACTTGGTGGTTAGTTACATCATCATCAACATATCAGCCGAAAGACGTCCACTGCTGGACATAGGCCTCGTTAGTTTTAACCAGGGGTTTTTAGGGCAACGAAATTCTGCTCAGTGAAAGTAATTTTTGAAAGATGACCAGATCTACAGGTGCCGTGAAAATCTGTACAGTCAGCATCATAAAACATGTATACATTCTATGACCTTATTACTTAGACATAAGGTCGAAAAGTGTATCCATGTTTATAATGCTGACTACCTTTTCCTGCCTGAAGAAGAAAAAGGAATGCTTTTTGACTTTTGTACATTGATTTCTTGTTTCCATAAACAGTTACTGCGCTTGTAACACTAAGGGAGAATCATCATCATCATCATATCAGCAGAAAGACGTCCACTGCTGGTATATAATCAGGCCGAAGGACACCTCATCAGCCGGGTAGACTCAGGTGCCAGGTAACCTTGGGATCGGGTGAGTCTGTTCAGTACAATCCAGGTCTCGGGGTCCTACACCTGATGGAGGAGTGTCCCAGCAGCTACTGGCAATGGTGAGTGTCCTTTTAGTGACTTCAAGGCTTCATATCGTTGTTGTTGTTTAATTTATTCTCGATCTCGTTATTTACCTACAGTCCACTAATTAACATTTTTTGGTTGCTTAATAAGCCCCCAAAGAGTGCTACAATGACCGGTCCGGCGCTACCCGCATCCAGCGGACTCCCGCGACGTTTACCAGGTTAACGGTCAACCTTGTGTCTACCCACACTGCACTTGCCGGTATGTGGTCGCCACTCGTGAACCTTTCCGCTCCAACGGCCATCGGTTCTACATGTGATGTGCCCCACCCACCAAAGCTTAGCTGTTTTCATATATTTGACACCAACAGCTAGGTGCAAAGTGCAAACCATCCAAGGTGTCAAATATATGAAAACACAGCTTCAAACATCTCTTTCTAAGCATACTAATTAGTAAGAGATGGATAGTCTATCTCGCCGCGACACAGCTCGCGCGCCGTTTTGTGCTAGCCGTGCTGGTGGGTATTGACCTAAATACATATTTATATTGTTAGGGTTTGGTTTCAGTCTTATTAAATTGTGCATTCAGGTGCAATAACAAAACTAACATTTCAAGTACATTGTTAGAGCCATTTAAGAGAATAAATAGCTTTTTAATGGTTTTTACCTTGTGGTAGCTGCTGTAATTAATATCTCATTCAATTGAAATGTATTTAGAATTAGAAATTATCAATGACTCTTATTCCTAAGAAATAAAGCTCAAACTACAATGACAGCCATATTTTTTTATTAGAGTATGCTGAGAGGCTCACTGATGGAGTGTCTAATTAAATGCAACCTTCTTAAAATGTCATTGACAAGTTACAGCCATGTTTAACTTTTTTCTATCACATTGTCTCATTTTTATTTAAGATTTCACTGCTCTATTGTGCTTGTCTAGACTATGTCTATGATTCAATTTACCGACACACTAATAATTAACTAAATTTAAAGTAGTGTAGTAAAAATACTAAGATTCTTATTTCTGGGCAATAAAGTACAAAATTCTACATTTTTAAGCTCAGCTGTAAATCAGCTCACTCAGTAGTAATAACTCTAAGTTAATTAGATACACCCTGCAAATTTCGAGGCTAAATAAACGAGTATATTTGAGGAAATAACCTTGTGCAGCTGGCATGGTCACTTGGTGGCCTTTATTGCATAATCCTTGATATTGTTACCTTCATGCAAACAAATTTCATAAACACCATGAATTTAGCGTTATTCGAACTCGTAATTAGAATCTATCAGTCGTTCCTAGCATCCTAATTCAATAAAAAGAAGGAAAATATTGTAGTAAAAATTACTTACCACTTTACGCAAATGCATGGCCATGTTAGCAAATTCGTCGCTTAGTAACCATCTCAGGTTCATGAAAGAGGTCGGATATCCAACTATTTTCTCTGCTTCTCTTATAACTTTGGTCCATTGTGCGAACGGAGGTCGAATTAAAAAGTCTTCCTGAGTTACGTTGGTCATGGTTGTTTCTAGGCGAATTTGATGTGATAATAACGCAGTACGGCGCAGGTGGCGTATTAAAGCGTAAGACATTTTTGTTATATAATAATTTGTACAACTTTATGACACTTTCACATTCAAATTATAAAGTTTTTTCTGCAATTATTAGAACACTGTGCGAGTCTCCGTTGTGGTTATGTCACATTTATTTTGACGTTTCCTTGCTACGTTCGGAAACGCGCATACTTTCCACTGCACTGTCGAGCTGGTTTCGTCCAGAAATAATAGTTTGAACGAGGAGTGTCGTAGTTTTACAGTGTAGTGTAGGTAGTGACTGAGTGACACAAATGGTATGAAAAAAATACCAGCAATGTTATTCATTTTATACGCCTAGCACGGAAATAATTAATATTATAATACACTAACAGCTTAACTCAAGGATTTAATGCAAATATTTTTGGGAACGAATAGAAAATAAGTCCTCTTATATGTAAGTATAAAGCCAGTCGAAATAGTATATTACTCACCTAGGGCGGAAAAACAAAGTATGATTCAGCGAGTCAAAGGCAAGGGCGATAAATATGCGATCGGAATCTTTCTTTATATAACCTAACCGACCGTAGCGAGTACAATTATTTTTTGTCTCCCCTGTCTAGGTCCATTTCTTACCTATGACGTAAAAAAATCTATCAAAGAATAGGTGAACAGTTGTTAGTTTGGCCTAAATTACTTTAAACCAATTATAATATGACATAGAACCATGTCAGCGTTTGTCAGAGTTTGGCGGGAAAGATGAGCCTGAGATTTATTCAAAACTTTTATTGAATAATCTTTTCGCCGTGGAATTTATTATTGATTCTGGATGGATAATATTTGTTTTTACTATTTTCTCGCAGTCAAAGTGAAAAATAGAGTGTATAACTCTGGTCTAAAAGCCATATTACCCCTTGAAAACCATCTCGTGATAGTATGGCTTATTTTACCCCTTGTCATACAATCTACTATTAAGTAGGTAAAGTAAGTAATTGGACATCTTAGTCTAATGGACGTATATGTGAGGGAAGGCTCAGCTAATAGATTAAGTGGGTCAAGTCACCCATAGAAAAATGAATACGGTCAACTCAGCCCGCGGGCTAAAAGTGGTCTGTGGGCTCATTTGACCACGAAGCCCCAGCCCAAACTGATTTCAATGGATGACGTCGTTTTTGGCATCAAATCCTGAATTAGGAAAATTGGCTCCTGTCCTAACACGTCACGAATTAAAAATCACCGTGTATAAATTACCCTAATAATACCGAATTTAAGTTACTAAGTAGGTACCTATTAGGTACTCAATTAGGATTACCTAGTTTGACACTGGTGGGTGGCACAAGAATAGTTTCAAAACTCAGCTAAATCCATTGTTGCCTACCTGCATAATGAACAGTTACCGGCCAATCACGTGTCTGCGCGCAATAATTCAAAAATAGAAGGCCCATGCAGCCCCCGGCAAGACGGTGGCTCGTCCGTAGCAATTAAAAAATAAAAGCGGTATATAATTTGTTGGCAGTTTATGGTGGTTCGCTGCCTCGCTGTGAAACGACTAAATGTACATTTGCATTTTGATCTGCGCGCGGCTGATTGAGCTCTGTGGACTGTTAAGGGGCATTAGAGGATTTAATTAAACTATTAGGCATTAGTTGTTATAGCTTCTGCCCGCGACCTCGTCCGCGTGGAACTCGTTATAAGTATATAAGTATACATCGTACCTTCATACAAACTTCCACCCCCCGTTTAACCCACTTAGGGGATGATTTCCAGGATAATAACTATCATATGTACAGATTTCTGTGTCTGTTACTTTTTCACGCTTAAACCGCTGAACGGATTGGGATATATTTTGGCATGGATATTAGTTTGAGACCCTGGGAAAGACATACTTTCGCATTTATAGTATTACTAGCTTTTGCCCGCGACTTCGTCCGCGTGGAACTCGTTTAGTTACATGGTAGCTCCATACAAACTTTCGCCCCCCATTTCGCCCCCTTAGGGGATGATTCCCGGGATAAAAAGTGTTCTATGTGTTAATCCAGGCTATATACTATATGTGTACAAAAATTCATCTTAATCCGTTTAGCCGTTTTTGCGTGATTGCGTAACTAACATCCAAACATTTATTAAACATCCAAACATCGAAACATCAAACATTTATAATATTAGTAGGATTATGGATTTTGATTTTAGAAAAAATAAAACTGCATTCAAATTGATTCCCGGCCGTGTATGAGGCTTTTTGAATATCAGTGAATGCTGATTTTATTTATTCTAAAATCGGTCTCGTCACTCCTACAAACAAATTTCCGTATCTCTTGTCTCACTGCCCCATTTGAATCCCGGTCTATCCGTCTATTGACCCATTTATTATTTATTATTGGGATTCTTTCCCGCTCACGGGACATGATGTTGATGATATACCTACAAAGTACCAACACGTAGAGGCCCTTTTGACAATTTAATAGAATGCAAGGAGTACACCGAGCGGACGTTGTCCCTGTCCGTGTCATGGGACGCACACAGGGACAGCTGGGGTGTATAGGGACTATTACTGGGATGACTATCACTTAACCACAATTGCGCAAGGTAGCGGAGCCTAAAAATGTCTGAAATAAATGTTTAGAATTTGAAAGTAGGTGCAGCACCTTAACACCTTGGTTAGCTGGACATAGTCGAAATAAATCGCGTCCGAGCTAAATTGACGATGTTTACGGGTCGCGTGCGCCGCTTATTCAATTCAATATGTATAACTGAATCTTTGGCGGATAATTGAAATTGCTTTCCGTTCAATGTATTGGACGGTAAGATGGGAAATGTTTTTTAGAATTTATCTTGGGACAAAGGCTGCTGAGAAGCCGGGAGATTGACTATATCGTGTATACCTATATCACGACGGCACCTATTAACGTCAAATTGAACTTTTGGTGAATTTTTTTAGTGTAAGGGAAACATTTTTTTAGTGTAACTAGGTACAGTCAGCATCAAAAGTAGCTACGCAATCGAAGACGTCAAAAGCTTTTTTAATACAGTTGCTCAAAAAGTGCTACTTTACGTAGCTGTTTAGCGTGCGGAAAGTTGGTTTTCGCGCACTAGTGCTTTTTCCTTTTCCTTGTACAAATTGACCCATTAATTATTATGTCAATAAAAAATTAATAATAAAGAACTGTATTAAACTGTATATAAAGGGTATTAAACTTCCTTTTTTTTAACTGTATTAAAATGATGTTACAGAATGAATAATTACGACGACCGGTTAGCCTAGTGGGTAGTGACGCTGCCTACGAAGCTGAAGGTCCTGGGTTCGAATCCCGGTAAGGGCAAATATTTGTGTTGAGCACGAATATTTGTTTCTGAGTCTTGGATGTTTTCTATGTATTTAAGTATTTATATCTATTATATATATCGTCGTCTAGTACCTGTAACACAAGCCTTATTGAGCTTACTATAGGCCTAGCTCGATTTGTGTAAGAATTTCCCATAATATTTATTTATTTATTATTTATTTATTTATAAACAACCTATTTCATTTGGGCGGGTAATGGTTTATTTACCACAACTTCATACTAAATCAGTTGTGGCAAATAAAAAAGTGGAACTATGACAAGGACAGCGAATGATAATATTTCCCTTTCTGTCTCACCTATCGAGATTGTATGCTACCATCTCGCTCGGACGTGGTGTTATTATTACCACAGCTTGTCCTGAGTATCATAAGTCCATGGTCCGAAACCCTCGGCGTCCATCTTGGAACCATAGAGAATGAGCGGGTATTTTATCTGCGCGCCATCGCCGCAATTACCATCTAATTGCGGGGCTCGTAGTTGCCCAGCGTGAGGCCACGCCTCGTCAGCCACCAGCCAGAAATTGTACTTTACATTATAATATTTTGAATATCACCTTTAATGCCGCAGAGTTCTTGGATACAAAACTATGTAGCGGCAAAAAAAACATTGTAAGCCCACGTGGCACGTCAATTGATAGGCCTTACAAAATAAATAAATTGAATAGAGTCGGAGATAATCGCCCCAGAAGTCACTAAAATTGTGTCCCCTCCCTCTAATTTTTGAACGGTGTATTTAAAAAATATTTAAAAAATCATGGACAGCATCAGAGCTTATTAAATTCTTTCAACGAAAAATATATTGAACAAGATCGGTTCAAATTCAAGATATTACTGAAAAACTGCTGTCCTTAAAGAAAAGGATGTAAGTGCCGTAAGATTTCTGTGACGATACGACCTTTTTAATAGTCACGGAACCCTTCGTTTTGCGTGGTCCGATACGCACTTGGCCGGTTTTTGTTGTTATTCTTTCCTGTGAACCAGGAGACAACTATGCAACAGTTTCCTAGCGAGAGCCGAGAGACTAGATTCACGAAATATTCAGCTCCATCATATTACGTTTACGCTTAACTCTTAGAGGCTCCATTAATGTTACATGCTTCCACGGGATCAAATACGCATTAGGCACCTATTAAAATCAAAAATCATAGTCAATTATTTATTCTGCAAATAGGCGACAAGGGCACTTTTACATGTCAAACGGTAATTTACAATAACATAATCTATACATATAATATACTTAATATAAAATATATATATATATATATTTAATCAAAAAGGCTCTAAAATATCTTGATATTACTTTAATAAATACATAGTCTCAACTCTGAAAAGGGAAAAGTCCGAATAGGAAAAAAATTAAGAAAACAGGCAAGTAGGTTTGTTCAAGTGTTCTAACTGATACGGAAACGGGTCGTTAAACTAAAACTGTTTACATTGCTTGCTTAATTTGAAAATTCGAACGCATCACAACAAAGCAGTTAAAATTTAACGCTTAGTTATGACTCGTCTATGGCCACCGTCCACTTATAAATATGCATAGAGTAATTTTTGAAAAGCGAACACTTAATAAGTGAGGTGCGCTCCTCGGGCGGACGGTAAATTGCTTCTTCGGTTATTATTCTCCCCATCGCCAATCCTATCCATTTAAAACCAATTATGTTTTATTATAGTCAGAGGAGGAAAGGAAATTACCAACACGCCGCCCGAAAAGGACGGACGCATGCCGCTACCACAGACAAGAGTAGCGTAGTGTAGTAAACTTTTTTCGAAAAAAGCGCGCACACAGGCACGGGCGCGCTGTCTTGATGCCCGATCGTGAATACGTGAATGGAGGTCTAATGGACGCTTGGAAATATAAAATTAAATCGGATATAATGAGTTACATAGGCTATCACGATCGCGCGGGTTCGACGGGTCGCGGAAGGCTTTTGTTCTTGCGGTCATCGACCCAGCTGGTTCCTTCGCGTGATTATGCGTCTGTAATTAAAATCTAACTTTTTGTACTTTGTTTCACGAGGCATTTTAATGTTTGACAGGAGATGAAAGCTATACGGCTTGCTGGGGCTATTAAGTCGAGAGATATGCCCGTATTGTACCAAGTGTTAAGTACCTAATAGGCAAGATGGGTTTTAAAATAACGGGAATATGGTCTAGTTGTGTTTACCATCTGTCTCTCTTAAGTGGAGAACCTTTAACAGCAGCTATTCCTTATTTGATGCACCGGAACTTATATGATAGTCCAGGCAATGAACTGACAACTTGTATGGAAAAAATGACATATTTGGAAATAATTTATAATAGCAATTTTTTTTAATGTAACGGATATATTATCAATTAAATTGTTACCTAGAGGCAAAATCCAACAAAAAATCAGACATCAAAAAAATCAATATTTAATTAGCTCCTAAAAAGTCCGGATAAATATTAATATTTTTTTATCTTTATTTAGGTTCATTTACATTTGCTTTAAAATATTCAATATAAATAAAATAAAAAAGACATTAAATGTTTAATTTAAATCTATATAATTACTTCCGGGTGGAAAGTTTGTTGGATTCTTGAATAAAGCATCTTAGAATAATGTTTTAGAATGAAATAAACAAAAAAAACGCTATTATAAATTAATGTTTTTCGAAACCGTATTTTGCCTCGGAGTTATAACGATGTGTAAAAAACGCAAACTGTACAGTCGACTACAAAGCGAAAGATACTGCCAAAGTTACAAAATTATGTATACACGATTTTATTGCCTTAATATTAAGGTCGTGTATACATATTTTTGTAACTTTGGCCGTATCGTTCTCTTTGTAGTTGACTGTACAAAGAGAAACCGAACTAACGTTTGTTAGCACAGTATGCATTTTCCGATGTAATCTCTTCACGTGGGTTTCGCATTCCAAATTGTATATTTAAAAAATAAAGTGTGATTAAATTGTTTGCCTAATTTTGCAGCGTACCATAAAACCCGGTCTCATTGGTGTAGCGTCTTCTAATTTATCTCGTTTATTGAGTATCGAGTACTTAGGTAGATCGATTTTTCGCAAATCTCATCAAAATAGTTAGCCGTTTTCCAGAAAGATATATAAAATGTTGCTCGATTAACAATATAGGATTAGATAGAGCTTTTACTTTCTTAACTTAGAGAACTTGGAGAATATTCAAGCCATTCAAGGTGAGTTAGGTGTAGACCTGAAGTGCGAGGGAGCGGAGCAGGGTGCGAGAAAAAAAAACACCAATTTGAGTTCTTATGAGAGATACGCGAGCGAGGCTTGCTATGCTCACCATCGTCATCATCATATCGGCTGAAAGACGTCCACATTGCACGTAGACCCGATGGCCGTTGGGGCGGAAAGGTTCTCGAGTGGCGACCATGTACCGGAAGATGACCTGGTAAAGGTCGCGGGAGTCCGCTGGATGCGGGTGGCGCGGGACCGGTCACTGTGGCACTCTTTAGGGGGGGGGGGGGGGGCTATGTCCAGCAGTGGACGACATTCAGCTGATATAAACTATGTATTTCCACCGAATGATTTGCCTGTGTATTCTGTTGATTGCCCGTCATTTCGACGCCAGTTTGTTGACTTATGTAATAAATAGAACATTACTTTCCATCTTCTTTCTATATGTTACCAAACAGCATTACAGTTGTTATTTCGGAATGGGCACCGAAAACTTACATATGTTCACATCTCTGCGTGAATTACATCTAATTACCTACGCCCACGTATCTGAAACAACGTATATAACATGACATGTATAATTACAGCTTATATAAGTAACGGCAAAATGAACAACGGCAACATTTTGACAAAGCTCAGCGACACGGAGCTGTCAAATCAACTAGAAACCGAAACAAATGGCTCGACGCATTTAATTTGTTGTTAATTTAAATCGGTTATTATCGCCTGGAGTCAAACTCCGATCGGCCCCGGGTGATCACAGTATAATTACCGGCATACAAGCTGCCATTGTAAAAAAAATACCCAATTTTTATGTAAATTGTCTCTGGCTGTTTTAGTTTTAATTGACAGCTAGAGGGCTCGCTGTTGACGTCGAGTCAATTGTTAGACTTTTTTTAATGAAGTTGTTCTTATTGCCGGCGCCGTAATGGATAAACGGGGATGTTATTTATGGATATTTTATTTTGACATTCGAATTAGTCTCTTCGGAAATACATAAATTACTTACGTTTTTAACGAATGTGCCCGAAAACAGCGCATGTAAACGATGGATTACAATCGGCAAAACGTTCATTGAATAATGTTCAAGTATGAACATCAAAAACTATAGAACTGAGAGAATATATAATACTTCGATAATATAGCCAATCATCCGAGTGACTGTAGAGTAGCCAAGAGACGAATTATCTCTTTCTGCCACTATTAGCCCAAAGGAAGGAGTTTTTAAGTCAATTGTAATTCCAGCTTCTTCATAGTAGTACCTACATTTATAGAAAAGTAGAATATAGTCGGAAGCATTTTTCAAATTATTTCTAGTGGTGCAACAATTTTACTTAACAAATAAGTTGTTAGTTACTTTAAGCATATACCTATCATGTCGCTACGCATTTTGTGTTACTAGTTTAAGATCTGATTTAATTTGACCCATTTTTTAACTCCCGACGCAAAAAGAGGGGTGTTATAAGTTTGACGTGCCTGTGTGTCTGTGTATCTGTTCCTAAACGAGAGGGCCGATTTTAATGCGGTTTGTTTTTGTCCGAAAGCTGACGTGATCGTGATGGTTCTTAGCTACGTTTCAACAAAATCGGTTCAGCTGTTTTTGAGATATTGAACTTTGAAATGAAAAAATCGGGGATTTTTCAACTTTTAGAAGTTGTAACAAGACTGCTCAGAGTCTATCCTGTATCTTTATCATCCTTTATGGTTTTACACCACATCGATGGCAAACAAGCATACCCCGCCTGATGGTAAGCCGTTACCATAGCCTATGGACATCTGCAAATCCAAGAGACTCATCAACCTCCTAGCGTTATTCCCGGTTGTGGTCTAAAGGAGTCCAGGGTCCGCTTTGACATCTTAACCCTAGATTTGGCATAGGCACTAGTTTTACGAAAGCGACTACCATCTGACCTTCCAACCCAGAGGGAAAACTAGACTTTATTGGGATTAGACCTGTTTCTTTTCTTCATGATGTTTTCCTTCACCGAAAAAATACAAAAGATATTTGTAGCCAATAGTCACTTGGAAAACCTAGGGCATTGATCAAATACCAATACTCTTGTCACATCAGAAAATATTCAACATACTTACAATTGGATCACATTATAGCTATCATACATATCGTGTAAGGTGTAAGAGCTAACACGCTTTTGGAAAAAGCTTATTTTAGTACTCTCTTCGTAGTGAGTTAGGCCCGTGTCACACTAATGGTAGGAATTAGCGTACAATGCGCGTACAGGCTTTGAAGCGCCGACAAGCCTCGAGTCTCAGGACGCCACATGTAAATTCGGGTAATACTTTTTGTAGTTACTTCAAGAAGGCCGATTCGTGTTTCGTATTTGAGTACTTGCTGGGACGACAGTCGTCTGCGACCACGACCGGTGCAACCCGTGTCGAAATATCAGATATATATAAAGGTAAATAAATATCGCGTTAGACCCGTGTAAAACAATAATTTAAATATAGGCCGATTCTTACCTAAACCGGTTACCCTAATCAGGGTTTTCCATAGGCTTATTTTAGAAGTTATTTTTAAAACCCTATCCATAATGGTAACTTTATGATAAGGTAACCTAACTGTTAGGGTAACCCTATTGTTATGGTAACCCTGTTGAGATAGGGTTTTGTTATAAGGTTATAACAGTAAAATTACCTTATCATAAGGTTACCAAATTGATAGGGTTAACAATCGATAGGCTTAAGCCTGTAAAGGGGTTTTCCGGTCTTTGTTGCGAGGCCTCTTACTTGTAAGTATTTCTTGCTCGACTACGGCAAAGCCGAAAGGAAGGGATGTTATTTCTGCAATGTATATCATCATCATCATATCAGCCGAAAGACGTCCACTGCTGGACATAGGCCTCTCCCAAAGAGTGCCAAAATGACTGGCGGTGATATGGGTTTGCTTGCGTTCCTTGCAATACGCGGGCAAAACCGCGCGGGCAGGTAGTTCTTATAAAGGTTCTTTACCCAAAAAAAGGCAAATAAAAAGTTTAAGCATTTTCCCATACCAGCAAGTAAGGTCAACGAGCTGTTTTTATACGACAAGAAATTCCTATCGGAACACACCTACGGAGTGAGTAAAGATTTTTCATGTCAATCTTTATGCCATTGACATAAGATTGAATTTCACCTGGCATATGAAAATAAGTACCTACTTACTACCGACATCCCCGCGCGACCAAAGAAAATCGCATAAAATTTTATTGTTTTATTTAATTGTTACAATCTTGTTAATAGGTTAGTCATGGTGTGTTAATGACGATTATTATACCTATTAATTATTATATGAACGTTTATATGCGTAATTCGTATTCGCAAAGGTATATGCACCTAATTATTAAAGTAATTAATTCGGTTGAACTATTAATTGATATGTATACAATCGTTTCTTAGTAGGAACACATACATATCATACTAAAAACTGTTATATTTAGCTGCTCATTCTTTTTTACGTTTCTACATTTATTTGGTCTGTTATTTATGGTAGGTTCAAGCATGTTGAGTTGTCCAATCTAGACGACCGGTTAGCCAAGTGGGTAGTGACGCTGCTTACGAAGCTGAAGGCCCTGGGTTCGAATCCCGCTAAGGGCAAATATTTGTGTGATGAGCATGAACATTCGATTCTGAGTCTTGGATGTTTTTCTATGTATTTAAGTATTTATATCTATTATATATATTGTCGTCTAGTACATACCTATAACACAAGCCTTATTGAGCTTACTATAGGCCTAGTTCGATTTGTGTAAGAATTTCCCCTAATATTTATTTATATTATTATTTATTAAGACGTCATATTATTATAAGATATAATTTAGTTTTAGTGCAACGGAACGAGTAACTTTCAGGTTTCTCATCTTAGAACAATTGTAACTTAGAAACAAACCCAACGCCGCGCTTTTCATACTCCCAGTTAGTTCTGCTATTCGACACTAGGTGGCGTTAGGAGTATCGTTTTCAACTTTCTTGTTGAAAGTAGACGTATTAAAAAATTACAATACCATCTCTCGAGTTTAGTGAAGTATTTTAATTCAAATAATAATTTGCGGATCCGTAATTTGTCTAAATAAGAAATAAACATACTTAACAAGTAACACGGTACTAAAAAGGCGCTCTCAATAAAGTGAGGATTAAATCGGATTATGGCCAATTTATAGTTTAAATAGTAAGTTATAGGTTATAAAGCGAGAAGAGCATAACGTTGACAAACTCGGGGGCAGGTGAGGCGCCATTTTTATGGTGGTCGTTCCAAATAACGTCCGTTTTATGCTTGAGGCGGTACTTACTACTGGAACTATTTCCTGATTTCCTGGAGCTACAAATCGGTGGGTATACGTATATAAAGTGGTTTAGGAATTAATAGGAAGGAGAGACAGGGGAAAACCACTGCTTAGTTACATGTATATGGATTATGGACCAAATAAAGGAAAGAGCTGGTAAAAAAAAATAAGCTGTTTATTTCAGTGTGGTTTTTTTTAGGTACCAATTTTTCTACTTATTACTTAGCACAATCACAATTTTTTAAGATTATTTGTTAAGCTTAGCTAATTCTAGGTTTAATCACATAACTTTCTTGAGGGTACATTTGATCTTCTGGGGCTTATCCTCTAAACTATACTTGCCCTCAACCATAGTGACGACTGAGGTCATAAAACCATAGGCTCGCGTTATCTCTTTTGAATTGTCTTTTATTGTCTTTCTTTATGGTCTCAGTCGTCACTTTGGTTCAGGGCAAGTATCTATAAACCGTGTGGTGTCGTGTCGAATCAGCAAATCAAAGGGCTGGCGTACGACAGATAGAAGAGGATAACTTTTAAATTTGTGATGAGGAATTAATAGATCTTACAATCGAGTTATCCAATATCTATACAGATAACCTTTCAAACATGCACACATCACACATGCATCTTATGTTTATAAGATTAATCTTTATTGTTTACATAAAAAACTAGTTTGATGTATTCGCAAGGCTGTTAAATACAAAATACAGTGTGTAGATGGCCTCCTTTTTTAAATATCTATCGTTAAATTTAAATAATCACTATTATTTACCAGTGGCGCTATCGCCCTGTTAAAAAAATGCAGTAGTATTTTATCCTTTCTCATTGTATATCCAAGTATCTCAAACATAAAATAAAATCCGTCATCTGATTAATGTTCACGTCAAGACATAATTGTTTGGCGTCGGCGGTACCTATAGAAAATAAGAGATTACAGAAGAGAAGGGATAAATATAGGAAGATAAATATTTATTTGGCAAAAACATGATACCCAAGATACAAGCCAAAGTCAAAAAAAGTCAACGTAATTTATTCTTCATTTTAGGCATATTACATGCACCATGCACTGGTTTGGAAAGAAAACCTCTGCCTCCTGAAGAACTGGCGTAAAAAACTCGGCGAGGTATCATTTTTTAAAAACAGTGTACAATATATCATTTCAGTATCAGAGTATTATAAAATGACATTGCTACAGTAGAGAGCCTATTTATTTTGCGAAAGATATCTAGTGCAGGACTTGATCACTGCCAAATATCCCTATCCATGATGTAACGTTTATCTTATAATATGCCTTTGTCCAAATCATATAATGTTTTTAATCCCTTTTTGTGTTTTATGTTTATAGGTACTATGTATTTCTCAAATTCATTTTGAATTTTGCTGTTAGAGCGGACTCTAAACATATTATTTCATTATATACCGACCAATGATGTGATATAAAAAAGGTAGATATGTTTTCGATACGAAATTCCGTGATTAAAAATTGCCACCAAATCTGACAGCTAACGTTTCCATTGATGACTCGAAACTACAAGTTGTGCCAATTGACTCAATTTTAGTGTGCCATTTTCTGAGCGCGTATAACCCATCTACCTCTTTTTTATATTACATCATTGTTACCGACCCATACTTTAAGAATCCCTGATATGTCACTTTGACAATGACGTAACTTTGTTTAAATTTTTTCCGTGAGAATAAAAATAAGACCTTAAAATTTGTTCTTGACATTTGGTCTAACGCATATTTATAAAGCCGGGCGTTAGTCTATTAGATTCCTAGATAGTAAAACTACTGGAACACCCGTCGCTAGCTTATCGTGTGTTGCTGCCTTAATAATTCGTTCGATTACGTATTTAATGGGCTCGTGTAGATCAGGATAAGAATCGTATCTGGTAAGGTGTATATATGTACTTATATGTGCTGTTATATTTGTGGATGGTAGAAAGTAAAATGGCTCAGGTTTTTTAAAGATCGAAGTAAAAATGTCACAATCGTACATTCAATGAGGCTTATGAAACTCTTATGCTTTATAATTCAGGTGACAAGCAAAACTCAGTAAATGCAGAAAAATAATTTAAGAAATAGCAACTATGTTGAAGTAGTAATAAGGTTGAGTTTTCCTTTATCTCTTACGTGTAATTAGTGACTTTTGCTTGTCACCCGACGAATAAGAACTGTTTTTCGCTGAAGGAATTGATTTGGAAGAAAATCTACTTACTCACTTAACCTAAGTTATATTAACTTGAGTTATATGAGTCCTAAGTAGGTATTATATTTCGGAGAAATATAATTTAGCAAAACATGGTTGTCTATCTGGAAAAAATGACGCGCCTACTTTCCGAGGAAGAGCTTTTTGTTTTGAAGGATCTCAAGAACCCTTAAATAGATCCATTAACACATTCACAGCCAACACATTCGTAGCTCTACGCTCGTAGCCGATAAAATTCAGACAACCGCTTTTAGAGGAAAGCACCTACGAGGTGACCGCCCAGCCCACCTGGTTCCTGGTTCCTTGGGTTCCTGGTCCTGAAAGTGTTAAATTCGATTTCTGACAAAAAAATTAAAACGTTTTTTTTAGATCGTCGGGCGTAGGTACTCCCAGCTATTAAAGACGACGCTCTCATTTTTCTTCTTCTAAGACGGACATTCTTTAAATAGCATAGTGGGTTTCGCAATTATACTTGTCTCCAGCTGGAAGGACAGAGTGACAAATGCTGGAAATCTCACAGCTGCCCAGACTCACAGCTCTGCTCAAACAGAGAAGGTTGAGATGGCTGGGGCATGTGCATCGTATGCCATCCACTCGTTTTCCGCGCCGTATTCAGCTTGGCGCCGTTTCAAATGCTAAAAGAACCCTTAAAGCGTAGCAGAGCTTCAAGCGGGATATGACAGCATTTGGCATTAGTCACCAATCATCATCATCATCATATCAGCCGAAAGACATCCACTGCTGGACATAGGCCTTCCCCAAAGAGTGCCAAAGTAACCGGTCCTGCGCCACCCGCATCCAGCGGACTCCCGCGACCTTTACCAGGTCATCAGTCCACCTTGTGGGGGGCCTACCTACGCCGCGCCTTTAGGTACATGGTCGCCACTCGAGAACCTTTCCACCCCAACGGTTCTTACGTGCAATGTGCTCCGCCCACTGCCACTTAAGTTTAGTGATTCGGAGCACCAATATTGGGAGCAAATTGCGGAAGATAAGATTAAGTGTTTTACTTTATATCCTGCCTGACATGTAAAATAATGTGTTTTACCAATAAAATTCTGATTCTGATTCTGATTCTGAGTGACTCTCACGGACGGCTGCAACAAACGTGCCGGGGTCTGGTTTGACGTTCTTGAAGGCAGAATAAGGAGAAGAAAATGGAACACCCCGCCATTACCTAACGCAAATTCTCCTGCTATTCTGCGGAAGACAAAATGCCGCTCCCGCATAGGGCTACATAGAGTATAAGATCGCCCAAGGGTACGGGTTCACACCTCTAGGATCATTTTCGAGCGTTCGCTATGCATGTGCAGACGGTTTTGAACAGAAAGTGTGAACCCAAACCCTTGGGCAATAGTACATAGTACATAGCCATTTAAAAATTTGTATGACTGCAATGGCTAGAACTATAGAACCGGTATTGGGAACCCGATTCCCACCGGCTTGCCTTTCCTAAGACAATCGACTGTCTTGTAATACACTTCTTCGTGAAATAGTAAGTCAGATAGCATATAGATATACAATAGTAAACCTACTAATATTATTAATGTGAATGTTTGGACGTTTAAATGTTTGTTACTTAAATACGCTTAAATGGCTCAACCGATTTGGATGATATTTTTGCACGAAAATAGTTTATAGCCTGGATTAAAATATAGGATAGTTTTATCCTGGATCCACGCAGACGAAGTCGCGGGACGAAGCTAGTATATAATATTATAAATTCGGATGTTTGTTACTAAATCACGCAAAAACGGCTGAATGGATTACTTTGAATTACAGTATACAAATAGAGTATAGCATGGATTAACATATCTTTATCCCAGTAAAAGTCCAACAAAAGGAAGTCAACGCGAACGAAGTCGCGGGCAAAAGCTAGTATAATATAGTTAGATATCGAGGGAGCTCCCACTCATTGCGTTCAATTTAAAAGCTTGTCCACAACGTATAAAATAAATATTAGAGGACAATCTTAGAGCATTATGCACACCGCGTGTTTTTAAACACGCCGTCGAAGCGCGTTTGTGTCGAAACACACGTGATTCGATAGGTACAAACGCGCATCGATGGTGCGTTGCAATAACGCGGTGTGCATAGAGCCTTGCACGTTGTGTGTTAGTGAATAAATGTATGTATATTTCTTTCTTTCCTTCTACACAAATCAAACTAGTCCCATAGTAAGCTCAATAAGGCTTCTGTTATGGGTACTAGACGACGATATACTTTATAGATATAATAAGTAGAAAAATCCAAGACTCTTAAACACATATTCATGCCTATCACACCTATTTCACTATACCTATTTCAAATGGGTCAGGAGACAGAGACAGCAATGCACATTCTCTGCTCTTGCGGACCACTCATGCACTACTAGGGTGGCACATAATGCAGCCAGAAGAGGTACAACATATCACCGCCCAAAGAATCTGGAATTTCCTGGAGGCAACGGGCCTTAACGGTGAACTCTAAACAAAAAAAAGGGCAGCCACAATAGATCACTCGCTGGTGTCCTTACCGGGATCCGAACCCCGGTCCGTCGGCTTCGTAGGCAGGGTCATTGCGCTACTTTGCGGATTGGACGATCGTGTACCTATCTGACGCCATGACACTCGTGTGACTATCTCGTTTAGATTACCTACTAAATCCACATAATAAATAATAGGTACTAAGTACTTGTTTACGTAGAGAAGGCCCTCTTTCTAACAAAACCGACGTTTGACAGTTAGAAAACTCAAATCATAGCGTCCCGCTCAACCGGATAATACGTGCTCTTTCGTCTTGTTAGGGTTGTCACGTTTGCGTGTCATCATCGCTGGTACCACAGAATAAGTACTAGGTACGTATAAGGTTTTCTGTTAAAAATCCCTTGTTTAGGTTGTTGAACGAGCGTAAACGTGGCCATCCCTTTCTATCGCATGCAACGCACTGCGATAGAACGCGTGCGTGCCGTAGCAGCGCTAACATACCGGCTGCAGCCGGCATGTACCTACTTGTAGCGGCGCGACGAAATCACGGAGTGAGCCGCCCCTGGCTACGCAAACGAAGACGTCAAAAGTCTTTATTAAAAGGGAATAAGAGCTTTTGACGTCTTCGATTGCGTAGTTTGCTTTTGATGCTCACTGTACAGTAGGGGAAATGTATTCACATACCACCGTAGAACCCTATCGCAATAAGGTAACAAATAAGTCGAGTTTGAGTGACGGCGGCCTGTCAATTGCGACAGGGTTCTACGGTGGTACGTGAATACATTGCCCTTACTGTACAACCACAGAACTGTATAGGTACCTACAACGCCGGCCGCGGTACAATGAGTGTCACTGTCAACAGTATTCAACCATGTTCGTGTGTTGTGTGTCGTGTAGACTCTAAATCCATACTAATATTATAAATGGGAAAGTGTATGTGTTTGTTTGTTTGTTTGTTTGTTTGTCCGTCTTTCACGGCAAAACGGGGCGACGAATTGACGTGATTTTTTAAGTGGAGATAGTTGAAGGGATGGAGAGTGACATAGGCTACTTTTTGTCTCTTTCTAACCCCCCACTTCCCCAAAATGGGGGGTGGAAGTTTGTATGGAGCATTCCGCAATTTTCAAGATAGAAAGCTAAATATTGGTATGCGGACTATTTGTGACTAACAAAAACACCGTGCATCATTTTTTTTTGGAAATCTGCACCCAACCCCTTAAAAGAGGGGGTGAAATTTTATATGGGGGTCCAGATATGTAGTCGATATGTAGAGCCGATATGTAGAGTCGATATGTAGAGTCGATATGTAGAGTCGATATGTAGAGTCGATATGTAGAGTCGATATGTAGAGTCGATATGTAGATTCGATATGTAGAGTCTATGTTCGATATGCAGAGTCTATGTAGAGTCGATCTAAATATATAAAAGACTGAAACTGAGATGCACCTTTTTTGTAGACGGTTAACATTACTCTTAGTACGCGGGCGAAGCCGCGGGGAAAAGCTAGTTTATTATAACTTCAAAAGAAAGAAGGCAAAAAATATGCCTGATGACGAAAATCCCATTCAACTACTCGGGACGCCACGACCATCGAGCGTCATATTAAATGACAATCTTTTCATATAAAGGTGCGTTTTGCGAAAAAGGTACAAATTAAACTTTGGACATTTATAACTTTGTGATTATTTAACCTATTGCGCTGCTTTTTTCTCCATTTGACTACATTTTTGATCCTTTTTCGAGAAAATTCATCATTATTGGATATTTTATTTGGTGTCTACACCCCTATTGCACCTCGGAGGTGTGCGATAGCCAGTTTAACCGAAGCGACAAGATGGACAGGCCCGCTAAAACTAAATATCCCATAGTGGATCTGTAGTTAGCTAGCGCAGTCTGCCGACAGGCAGTAAGTCAGCATCGAGCGAGCTCCTTCATTTCGGAATTCCCACTCACAATCATTGTAGCAATTTTCCGGGGCATCCGTCGCGAGACGCCATCGAGAGTTAGGAGATAGATACTAAATTAAACATTGTTTTACGCCACGAAAGCTCCTATTTTTTTTTCTTATGCAAGTAGGTCTCAAGATCTACGTTCATAATCGCATAAGACTGTAAAAACGTGTCATGTAAACAAAATCTTTGAGAAAAATCATCATGATAATGGCAACGGCAATCATTTGGCATCTCAATTTTCCTATTTTGAAGTGTTGCGTGCTGTGATAAACATTTAATGCACGGGGACACTTGTCTTCTTGTACGAACGAATGCGTTATGTACGTCTACGTGTATTCAAATAGACTCTGAATTATTATTTTAATTTTACTAAGGAATTATTGATTAAATTGTTCCCCATGCGGGGACATCGTGTTTTTCCTTTTTTTCTCTTTAACCTATGAGTCATGCCTTTACGAACAATTTTGCACTACAATGCGGAAAAATGTTGCTACTGCATAGGAGCCTTTCCGTCTCTTACGTTGGCACGCATAATAGCGTCTCTTTTTAATTCTTCCTAGGGCGAACCAAATCGATCTCGTTACGTCCTTTACAAGGACGTATCCTTCTTGCTACTACCCTATTCTTATTCCTACTAATATTATAAATGCAAAAGATTGTATGTTTAGATGTTTGGATGAAATTTTGCACGAAGATAGTTTAACACTCCCTAAGGCACTGGTCCCACCGCCGGCGAGTGAGATATGAACTATAGACTTTTTTCTAGCCCAAGAAACGAACAAAAGATAATCACTTCCGTGTAAATAAAAGAGAGATATATACATTTATAGTTCATCGTTCGCTGTTCACACCGCGATCAACTATATGAAATATATCTCGCTCTTTTATTTACACGGGAGCGATTACCTTTTGTTCGTTTCTTGGGCGAGAAAATCGCCGATAGCTCATCGCTCGTCGCCGGCGGTGGGACCAGTGCCTAACGGTCGTGTTTTTGTTCATCGTCACTCGTTGGGAATTACCTACTTTACGCACTTGTATCATACATAAATAACTATTAAAATATCTGACCAATTCTTAAGCAGCCTCTTGGTGTAGAGTGGTGGCGGGCGCCGATAGGGTGGCGCGGGGCGAGAGGCCGCTTTAGCGTGCGAAAATTACATTCCGAGAGCGCCTCGCATATCTATCACTGGAAATTCGCGCGCGGGCACAAGCGCCACGGACGGGCAAGAGACTGTTCTCGCCTCTGTGGTCACATTATGGCCAATGATCTAGGCTTTTACTTTTAATTAATGAATCGATGGTGCCACGCCTTCTCGGATCGCTGTTTTTCCTCGGATATATATGCAATATATATTACCAATTCGCCTATAGATGCAAATGATCTAGGCTAGATGTTTTCCAATTCGCGCTACTCTGGGTTGGGAAGAACCACGCGCGAGAAGGCCGGAGACGCAGAGTTCTCACATCTGCACATTATGGCCAATGCTGAAAACGTTTATAGGGCGCCTACGCCATAGGCACGCTCGCTTCTTAGCGGGAAAACCACGGGATCGACTCACAGCGTAGCGCGTAGCGATTTGTGGAAGTGAATGCGTTAATTAATGGGAATCGATGAAAATATCAGAAGTGCCTAATTATTTTTTTGGTGATATGAATAACCATGCTTAGCACCAGAAAAAAGTTTCAGATTTTTCAACTGCGTCAATTATTTTTGAAGAATATAAAGAGTTTCCTCAATTACGTTTTGGGTCAAGGACGGTCAATAGACACTTCCCTTGATCCGGCTCATATTACAAAAAAATATCTTAAATATCTGTGGTAAACTGACACTGGTAATGACAAATATCAACAACAACTGCAACTGTAAGCGAGGAAACTGTTTATATTTCTCTAAAATAATTGACGCAGCTGAAAAATCTAAAAGTTTTTTCTGGTGCTAAGGAAGGTTGTCTGGAAGAGATCGCTCTTCAGCGATAAGACCGCCTGTTGTCTACCTCTACCTACATGTTATTGTATTGTTTGTCTCTGTAACTGCTTTGTTTGTGTGAGGTGTGCAATAAAGAGTATTTGTATTGTATTGTATTGTTATTCCTATCACCAAAAAAAAAACAGACACTTCTAAAATTTTCATCCATTCCCAATTAATGAAGACCGCACACCTCATTTTCCGTTTCTACTGTTACAATCGGTGACGACAAAGTTTATACAGTCAAAGGCTCTTAGAACAGTATTTGGGTCGGGTGAAATCGTTTATGGCATTGGAACGAGTAAGCGTGAGAGAAAATACTACCCTGAACCCTATTCTACTTCAAATGGTCACGGGCTGTACGTGCAGCGATCAAACCTTGTAGATGTTGAATTTACACCACTATCGAATCGGGCTGAAATGGCACAGTTGGCCAACAGTCGTTACTGGTTCAATGTTCTCACCCCTGCCCCGCTATTCTGCAACTTGTTTTGACAAATATATCTTGACGTCGCGATTCGTATTAACTCAGCGTAATCTGAGGTCTAGCTTCGTTAAACGAGACGGGTGAGGTGAGGTTATAACAAGATACAGAATAGCTAGCCTGCGGTCAGCTTATAGCCAATGATTACGGCTTTTACTGAATGCAGCTGAATTTACGCTACCACATAATAAGTAATAATAATAATAGTACTACGTACAGAAGGTTCTCTGTTAACAAATTCCCTGTTTAGGTACGCCAAACGTGCCTAAATGTGGCCATTTCTTTCTATCCCATGCAACGCGCTTCTTCGGAGGCGGAGCCTTAGAGCTAGGGTTACCGCCAGCTCGACCTATTAATTATAGGTATACGTTAGTATAATAGTGTATTTTACTAACGATATAAGTAAATAAAGAATAATCGTACGATTATTCTTTATTTATTTAGGATCACCCAACTACACAAAAGCTGGTTATGACATCAAAACTACATGTTTCTGCAAAATGTAAGACGAAGACAAACAACTCTGGGTTGCCTACATACATAAACATAATGTAAAGAAAAAAATCTTTTCAACCAATATAAATAGACGACGCGGCATATTTATTTTACGAGGCGAATGACGATGCATTGCAAAGCGCGAACGCGTGCGTTCCGAAACAGCGCGCGGCAACCACTGATAGACCACCTAAAGGCGGCCGGCCGGCATGTTTTTGTGCGGGGCGACGAAATCAAAGAGTGAACCGCCCCTGACGCTACGCCGGCAGAAAAGCGCTGCACATCGCTCAGGGTTTTCACACTACAGTCAAAATAGTGTTCTATCTTAGAGCAGTTCCTAAAGAGACGCTAAACGTATGCCTCCGTGAGGGATGAAAAGGTTCCTATGCTAAAGTCACCCTTTTTAGGGCATATTGTACATCCTTCTACACTAGGGGTCTGTGGGCGAACTATAGTCAAAAAGCGTACAATGCTCTCAAAGTTCAGTTCGATAATGCCTTCAGGGTGTTGATGGGACTGCCCCGGTACTGCAGTGCTTCGGAGATGTTCGCAGAGGCGAGGGTGGACTGTTTACACACTACGATGAGAAAAGAGTGTTCATCCCTGGTAGGTACACAGGATCCGGGCCAGTCCTAACAGCATCCTGAGAATGGTCGCTCATCGCCTTGATTGTGCATATTTGAAGCACTGCTGTATGGTGCACATAAATAAGCACGTGGAATATTTATTTCAAGTTATTATCATTAATACCATTTATAAGCATCTACTTACAAACATTATCCCAGTTCATTTATGAATGAAATGAAATTACACTCGCGAGCAAAAAGATCGAATCACTGCATTTTTTCATGTGCACACAATATCTTTGTAAATTGGATTTTTCTAAATTACTTGTATGTATGTAGCTAAATTGAGAAATGGTTTTAAAATGACATCAGCATGTCTTATGAACAACCTACTTAAGTTGGGCGGGTAAGTATCTTAACTCATTTACCGCCACGCTACGCTCGTAGCGCTACGCCGGAGTCCGTAGCAGCTTAAACTCTGACGCACGTGTGTCGTGATTGGCGCTAAATGCGTTAACAAATCAAGCAAGAACTTATTGATTCCCTTGGTCTAAACGCTCCTACACACAGATACATGTGTTGTTCGACCGCGATGAGTTGCGGAATGGAATAGCTGTCAGTTCATATAAACTTTGATATATTATAAGGCAAAACTATCACCTCCAATATTATTCCGATCACGGTCTGATATAATACCTACATAGCTAGCTAAAGTTATAGATAGCTAGTTCACCGACGTCACCTAAAAGCTTAAATATGTCCAGTTAATCAGAGTACATTTCATCACCTATTTAAAGCAAGCCAGCACAGTAATAACTGCATCGCAATCAGAAACGCATTACTGCACCTCATTTGCCGTCCTCGACACCCCCCACCCTCCACCCACTTCTGCTACCCTGGTAGAATGCAGTAAGAACCGTTGAGTTTTGTATGTGCTTACTGCGTTTGCTGCGTTGGCTCTGAAGTAGTATTTGCAGTTAAAAATGTTTGTTTCCGCTCTAAGTAAGAAATGTTGGGAAAATTGTTGGGGTAATTTGGAAACATTGGTTGAGATTGTTTATATCGTTGTAAAGACCGAAACCAATATTCATACATAATATAATTCAGTCAGTGTACCTTCTGTAACGACCCACGCGGTATTGTAAACGACGCGCACATCAAACTCCGCGGTTGGCGCGCGCTGACAGGCTGGCAGCGCTTGACTTTTGTTTATTTTTCATTCATTCACTTGTCTTGTAAATGTGCGCTTGTAGTAAATACCTACACTTTCTTTTCTATACATTATATCAAAGTCAAAGTCAAAGTGATTTATTCTTCAATTTAGGCATATTACATGCACCTATGAATGTCGATAAACTACCACCGGTTCGGAAAGTAAACCTCTGCCTCGAGAAGAACCGGCGTAAAAAACTCGGCGAGGTGTCATTTTTTCAAAACAGTATACAATATATCATATCAGTATCAGAGTATTATAAAATTTTGAAATTACATTGCTACAGTAGAAAGCCTATTTATTTTACGACAGATTTCTAGTGCAGGATTTTATCGCTGCCAAATATCCCTATCCATGATGTAGTCGTTTATCTTATAATATGCTTTTGAAATAAGTGTCCGTTTTACGACAGATTTGAATTTAGAGTCAGTAAGTTCGGTAATGTGTTTTGGAATTTTATTGTAGAATTTTATACAATTTCCCCAGAACGACTCTTTCGCATTTACAACTTAATGTAATAATTAAATGTAAATAGTTATTTCATCACACTTGCTCAGAGGGCTTCATAACGCGCAGGCATACAGAGCTGTAATAACCTTTATTAAGCCCGTGGGCGTAATGGTTTTTTTCTTAAATTGTATCTGTCACTCTTACGTCAGTTATAAAGCAAAGGAGGTTTTAACTCAAACACAATGTTTGAAAACGTATTTATAAATTAATTTAAACGTAATAACACGAATAAAATATGATTAACATAATTATTTAATGATTTAAAAAATTAAATGTAGCAATTTAGTGTCCATGTAAAATATTTTTAACTATGATTTTAAATCATGGCTGTATGCCGAAGGGTCTTTGCTCTAAGCGCCTCACGTCAAATTCAACAAAATGGACGACTGACATTTTGTAGTTATTATTACGATTAGTAACAATTTCGTTAAAAATGTATTGGATTCCTCGCAAATGTGATGAAAAACATTGTATGCGACACGTACGGTAAGATTGTTACAAAATCGAGGGCACGATTTTTTAGGGCACGATTTCCATGTACTAACAATCGCAACACGGCAATCGAACAAGATTAATAGAGTCGCATTATGTACAGTATTATTAATTATATTTTTCAATGATATTTGTAATGGTAACCCAAAACTCACCATATGTTTGTGAAGGTATTTCCATTAACATTTTTTAAAATGCTGTGGTTGCATTGAACATATGGAACCATCAACTACTGCATTTTCTGGAACAAACCAATGTTTTTATTTAATTATTTGTGTTAATTATTATTCACTATTTTCATTTCATTTCATTATAAAGTAAATTGATCAAATGTATGTTTGGACATATGTAAGCCGTCTTTGTAAAGAGCTTTATGTATTCTCCGATATTTTATTAACCACAAACAAAACTGCTTCGAGAATGCCACTTTGACAAAACCATGACAGATATGTAACTAAAAAGGTCAAATGTTAAATTACGATAATATCCGCTTTTCGATAATCAATCATAATCTTAGGGGCTACCGCGAAACTAAAACGAACTTCGTTTGTGTATCACCGTCTTTGTTGCACTAGTTTGAGCAACAGTGAGGGAGATACACGAACGAAGTTCGTTTTAGTTTCGCGGTAGCCCCTCTTATGTATCGACTCTATAGAGTCTTGTTCTATTTCCATATCTGTTTTTGCGATGACTTGTCCGAGCTGTGATTATTACTATACCATAGCTTGTCCTGTGTACCATAGGTCCATGGCAGATAGATACAATCCCAAAAACATGCCAATTGACAGCGTGCGCAATGGCAACTACTAGCACAGGCCAATCTATAAGGCTATGGTTGAACAACTTTCAACATCTTCAGTCTACATGTAACTAAGCATCGTTAGCTTGCACCATTCGAAATTTTTCCTTTGTTCTTGTATTTTGAATAATTTATCCTGAACCCGGTAGTCTGTCTCTAAATCTGTCGCTTCGCCGCCGATTCCGCACAAATTGCCAAGAATAAAAGACTCGTAGGCACTCTGACGCTGAGACCGCAGTGTAAATGCTCATGCTCGCTCGCCTACATTTTAATGCAGGTGAATGTTTGATGGTGGATGCTGGCTGCATGGTTAATAATGCACGGATGTTGTTTAGATCGTGTACTGGCTGGTGTTTTCCGTGAGTTTATTTTGGGTAGACCTGCGTTTGTGACATCTGCCCCCCTATTCTGTAACTTGTTTTAAGCTCACCTCAACGTTCACCCACCAATATATTTAGACGCCGCGTTTCGTAGTAACTAAGCGTAGGTAGAGGTCTAGTTTCGTTAGGCGTGACGCGTGGGGTGAGGCGCATGAGCGCGTAGCGAATAACAGCCCTGCTCGCGAATAGCAGGCCCCCATTTCACCAACTTGACAATTGTCACCTGACAACGACAATACCCCGTATATTCTTGAACAAGCAATGTATGGCGAATTGTCAGTGTCAGGTGACATTTGTCAAGTTGGTGAAATAGGGGCCTGAAAGTATTGGTCGATCCTCTTGGGGGCATTTCAAGAAGCTACTTTCATGAAGTTAAGTCTGAAGTGGCAACATTAAATAATAAATAAATAAATCAATATTAGGGGACATTCTTACACAAATCGAATTAGCCCTAAAGTAAGCTCAATAAGGCTTATTTTATAGATACTAGACGACGATATATATCCTACTAATATCCTACTAATATTATAAATGCGAAAGTTTGGATGTTTGTTACTCAATCACGCTTGAACGGCACAACCGATTTGGATGAAATTTTGCACGAATATAGTTTATAGCCTAGATTGAAATATAGGATAGTTTTTATCTCGGGTCGGGAAGCTAGTAATACATATAAATACATAAATACATTAGAAAACATCCAAGACTCAGAAACAAATATTCATGCTCATCTCTCAAATATTTTCCCTTACCAGGATTCGAACCCAGAACCTTCAGCTTCGTAGGCAGCGTTACTACCCACTAGGCTAACCGGTCGTCAACATAACATACAACGTAAATGAGGCACTTGACCAATGTTACCAATAACGACTAAATATTTGACCTCTCTTGCCTGTTAAGACTTCGTAAAACGGGATTTGACCTCTGTTGCCTGTTAAGACTTCGTAAAACGGGATTTGACCTCTGTTGCCTGTTAAGACTTCGTAAAACGGGATTTGACCTCTGTTGCCTGTTAAGACTTCGTTAAACGGGATTTGACCTCTGTTGCCTGTTAAGACTACGTAAAACGGGATTTGACCTCTGTTGCCTGTTAAGACTTCGTAAAACGGGATTTGACCTCTGTTGCCTGTTAAGACTTAGTGAAATGGGCCACGTGACTGTAGCCGGGCACAATTTAGCTACTATACTATATATTGTAACGTACAGTAAGCGAAATGTATTCACGTACCACCGTAGAACCCTGTCGCAATTGACAGGCCGCCGTCACTCAAACTCGACTGATATGTTACCTTATTGCGATAGGGTTCTACGGTGGTACGTGAATACATTTCCCTGACTGTACTCTCTGGACCGAGTGGTCGTTGTCATGTCTGTTGTTGATGTGGTAGCCAGGTTAACTATTTAATAATTTTTCCCTGAATGCCACAGTTGGTACATACATTTTCAGAAAAGTACGATCAACTTTAGCAAATACCCAAAACCTCAAATTTCAGAAGAAAACGGTAGAATGTATTTATTTTTGCTTTTTTAATACGATCATACCTAAAGAATATTTTACGACTTTTGGAATGTGCAGTTGCGTTACCACTTTTAATACGTTTCTTAATGTAACTACAGACATAAATTGGTTTAACATGTTTGGTCCAACCCATCCCATCCCATCAATATGCCAGAGTATTGTACCAAGATCCCATATATAACAGGACGTCGATATGTTCTAATAATCCAATCAAAGCAGTCCCTACCCGAACTAATGTTATTGTCAAACAGAACCATTATCCGACCAGCGGCTAACTTAATGTCCAGGCACGTATCTGTACGACAGCGACACCATCATACGTAACGCTAACGCTAGAAAGAGATAAAAACAATAAACAACGTGCACTTCAATAATGAAGCGTCGTTATTCATTTATTACTGCAAACGAATTTATGCTTTATGTTTGAGCCGCCACAATCGGGTAATGGTCCTTTTTCAAATTTGGAAAATCTTTGATTGTGTTTTATTTCAGCTCGATTCGCGACCGTATTTTGTAATGGGTAGGGTTGGATTTGAGCGTGTTGTCAGTTTTCATTAGTCAGAAGAGTAGTGAAGTGACGACATCGATCTTGTTTCTTTTATCGACGTTGCCGTCGGTCGGAATCGGAATGAGGTAATAAAGAAATTGCAATTCCTTTTATGTATCTTTTTAACATTGCTGATGGGCAGTAATGAATGCTACTTAATTGAATAATCTCTTTAGGCTCCGCCGCTCCCTTGAGATACTTACACTAATGTATTTTGTACACGTGCCTTTCTGATTTTATACTATTTTAGACGACAGTGCTGTTGGATTTATTTTGTTTTTATCTTGGAACAGGACTGGTTTTATGGTAAACACTTCTTGCAAGCCCCCAGCAAAGGCAGATTGACATAAGTATTTTATTAACTACTTTTTGCCATATTAAAATTATTGTTTTACACGTGATATTTATTTACTAGCACCCCCGCGCGATACTGGCGCGTTAGACCCGTGTAAAACAATAATTTAGATATGTGTACAAAGCGCGAGAGTTTAAAGTGTTAGTTTTTGCAAGTTCTGCCCTCCAATTTTATCCCTTTAGGGATGATGCTTGGGGTAAAAACTGTCCAGGTTATGAACCTGCGGTGTGCTGCGAGCGGCTGCCCATACCTGTGCCCAACTGCCCATACATTGAAGTCGCTGGAATGTATGATGAACTGCCGCTCGTTGCCCACTGCCCGCTGGCGTCCAGTCCGCGGCCTTAGGCTTCTCACAGACTGGCGCGGCCTGGCCGCGGCGGTCAATAGTGAACTTGTCATTAGCTGTCAAATTTACTATTGACCGCCACCGCAGGCCGCGCCAGTGTGATGCAGGCTTTAACGTTTGCCAGGTTTTTATTCTCTGAGCATGATTTCTATGTACTTTCAATAGTTTCAATACATGTTTCTGTGCGCCTGGTCATTATCACTTGCTGCATTTTCATTTTCTAGTATGCGCTCCTAGTAATCTGAGCGTGTTTGTGCGCCTGGTAGTATTAGCGCTTGCTTCCGCCGCTTACTATGTTTTCATTCTGTATAGAGTATGCGGACTTAGTAATTTGCATAAGTTTATGCGTTTCGCTATGCCTGCCTGGTAGTATTATGCCCTAGCTTTATATTTATTCTCGATAGAGTATGCGCTGCTAGTAGGTACTTTGAGGCAGCGTTTCTCGAGAATTTTTGTGAGCAATGTCGACCCTTTTTTGTGTCAATTCAGATTTCGGAAATAAGACAGACTCGCGAGGTACAGCTTACAGAGCCGCTAGTATATTTCCTTTTGAATTAGTTTTAGTTATCCACTGATACTCAGAATTATTCAACACTGACATCCATGTCCTTTAGGACATCAGCGTTTACGCCAAGCCAAAACTCCGACAGCATTTGAAACAAATGCGTAAAACTGTTCCACCACTCACGCGGCCACAACAGTACGCGGGCCATGTGTCATTGTACCGCGTTATTAAAAGGTCATAAGTACACCCACTTTCGTAATACTTGTGACGTTTTAAATACATTGCAACACACTCGGCGAGAACCGAACGTTAAACTAAACGCGGGTTTCGATCAAATGCGTTTTCGCTGTTTTGTAAACGTAGAACCGTTTTTAACGTAGGAACAGGACCACTAGAGTAGGTAGCTCATTGCCGTGGTTAGTGTTACTTACTTCACCTGGGTTATTTTTAAAAGTGCGATTTTTAGGGTTCCGTCAGGCAAAACTTTTATGATATGTAGTTGTCATGCCCGGCTCCGGCTATCTGTCTCTGTAATTTACTGAGAGCCACAAAAATTGTGTGATTAAGCTGAGTGAAAATAATAACCTCACACCTCACAGAAGATCACAGCCATAATACAACATTAGGGGCATTCCATGCCAAACGGACAGGTAAAAAAATGTTGATGTTTCAGATTTCAGTAATATTTTAGTATGTTATACCTATACAGGTCCTCAACCTACACAATCAATATTTTTACACTGTGATATATAGTTAGCGATTTAGAGGTTAATATAGTTTTGACTCTACAGCAGGAATGCACTATTTGTAGTCCCAAAAAGCAAGTTTTAAAATATGAAAACAAGAAAATTAATATATGAATTTTATACTTCATTTAATGAGCTTCCTTACTACATTTTTAGAAATTGTAAAATATATTTTTTTTCGAAAAAAAATAATGTTTTTATATTTTAAACTCGAATTTCTCGAACTTGGACCACTTTAATTTTTTTCATTTTTTTAGCAAATATTGCTCATAGTATATCAATAATCCTTGCCAAGTTTTATAATGGGCCCGGGAGTCGTTTAGGAGCTAGATCAGTTTTACAAACTGTTACTAACGGCGGCCAGGCGCTTGCTGCTGCGGTCCGGCTTTGTAACTGATCTAGCTCCTAAACGACTCGCGGGCCCATTATAAAACTTGGCAAGGATTATTGATATACTATGAGCAATTTTTGGTAAAAAAATTAAAGTGGTCCAAGTTCGAGAAATTCGAGTTTAAAATATAAAAACATTATTTTTTTTCGAAAAAAAATATATTTTACAATTTCTAAAAATGTAGTAAGGAAGCTCATTCAATGAAGTATAAATTTCATATATTAATTTTTTTGTTTTCATATTTTAAAACTTGCTTTTTGGGACTACAAATAGTGCATTCCTGCTGTAGAGTCAAAACTATATTAACCTCTAAATCGCTAACTATATATCACAGTGTAAAAATATTGATTGTGTAGGTTGAGGACCTGTATAGGTATAACATACTAAAATATTACTGAAATCTGAAACATCAACATTTTTTTACCTGTCCGTTTGGCATGGAATGCCCCATTAGCTACTTGCTCTCTAGGTTTGTAGTTTGTGTTCCTGGGAACTGCAATTGCAACTATGTGACGACACAACAAAATAAAGGGTCGGCAATGCGTCTATCACTCCTCTGGATTCGCAAGCATCCATACGCTACTGTGTTTACGTACCATCAGATAGGCCGTATGCCTGTTTGCTGCCGTCGTGCTATTAAAAATGGACAGATTCGATCATGACGATTTACGCAATTCAATTCGCAAATGACAAAATCGTGACAAGGGGTCAGACTAATTGTGACCAGGGGCACAGAAGCCGCAGAAGAAAGTTTTTCAAGCTCGCATTTGTCATCAGTCATGACGGATGGTGTAATCGCAGATGGTATCTGCTTGTCTAGTTGCCGAGTCCAAACAGTGAACGTTCTATTGGCCACTAATGAGCCGATTTTATCCAATCGTTCACAGGTTGATTTAAAATGGACCATTCAATTTGTTCTCTGGTCGATGTAATATGGAGACTTGGTTACACTTAAATATAACTTATATATCATTCTACATTCATATGAGATGCCTACATTCATTAATTACGCCTATTTTCCGGAGGGATAGGCTGAGATCACGGATAACGATTTTCTACGATCTTAACCTCTCTCGCTTCAGTTACTTTCATAGCATTCTTCATACATGCTCGTCGGTTCAGAGAACTCTTGACCAGAAAGGTTTCTTTAGAATGCCATCAATTTGATCGCAAAAATTTTGCCGAGGTTTACCTATTTCCAACTGCGCCATCCACTTTTCCCTCATACACTCTCTGTTAAACTTCCTTCATCCATCCTCTCTGCATGCGCAAACCATCTTAGCATGCCCATCTTATTTCCTGCCACTACATCTTCTCTTCAGTTACTCCGCACTTCTCTTATTCTATCTCTCAATCTCACACAACACATACTTCCCAACGTATTCATTTGTAATCATAATTGTTTGCTAATAAGACATTCTTTGACGAAACTTTATTCCATTCCAGGTTTTGAATTAACTTCAAAGTATCAGTAGTAAACCCAGAAGGTTTGAAAAAAAAACACTTTCCATAGACTAGCTGAAATTCAATCTTATTTCAACCTCAGACTTTGACAGGGAAAATCTTTTCTTACTGTATGTCTATATTATAACATGCGTGTCAGTCCTGTTTAAGAATCCTGTGTCTGGTTTTGTTTTGCTCAGTAGAGTGTGGCGCGGACTTTGTCATTTGTCATGCAGGAAGTGATTATCTTATAGGTAGGTATTTTATCTCAGCTGGAGCTAGTAACATAGGAGTTAACGGCCGTCGTAACCTAATCACCATAAATTATAGTGACTCTGGCTTCTAAAATAATAAACAAGACTGCTACTGAACTAAGGTGCACGCAACATAAGACCTAAGCTTTACGAGGACAAGAATAGCCATGGCACTCGTAAATTGAAATATCCTTATATTACTACTCGGTGCGATACTTAAATCAGTAATTTGCAATAAACATAAAAGTTTTACGGAGATCCGTAGATCAAAATAGATTGCGCCGTCTAATCTTACTTAGGATCGGCATGTTTTCTGCGTAAATCACGAAAAATAAATGCATCCTATATCACTACACGAGTCGGGAATCGAACCCGACGGTGGGTTTCAAAGCGTGCGCCCCGCTGCGCGCGAGCGTTCGCGACATGCGCCTACCAGGCGCGCAGCACCGCGCAGCGTGAGCCGGCCTTTAAACCGCTGATGCTGTTATAAATCGTATTTTAAAACCTCCCCCCCCGTCTCTGCCCGCCTGGTACATCGGCTGCAACTATTTCAAGTTAAATGGACCAAATAACTGTTTTGATAGCCAAGCTGGACTGTCCGGCGGCGTTTTAACGATTTTTCGCGAGGAAATCTCCGTTTTCGCTGAAATTATTTTTATTGTTTTCACTGCGGTCGCAATGCTTTATAACGGTTAGTCTCATTTGTTGTCTTCCGCGTCATTTAATTCCAGCTTGCTACGCAAGGACTATTTCAGAGCTATTTTATTTATTTACTTAGATTTAGTGGCCAAAACTTTGCAAGAATGTCTAAGAACTAGAACACTGTTTGTGTTCAACATCTTTCAAATATTTCACGAGCTAAATATTTCGGTTACAAGGTCTTCCTCTACGCCGGCCGCCGCAGTAGGTCATCTGTACCGAATTTACGCCCAGTTCCTCATACCGGAAAATGTTGGCATCTACGCCGTGCATATTTCGATACATGAGCCAAAATTTCCCTAACTTTACTAAATGTTAGCAATGTTAGCGCTTAGCGTGCACTTATTTACACCACTGTACATTACATTACACAAATTATTACCTATTGTTGAATTTAGTTAATCAAATTATTGGATTCCCACATAGGCTCAGTTTTCTCAAAGGCATTTAAATGTCTTCGCAGAGTTTCTTCCTCACGGTGTTTTCTTTCACCGAGCTAATGGTTAATATCAAATGAGATTCCGTTCCGAAAAACTCATTGGTAGAAGCGAGGATTCGAACCCGCGGTTTTTCAGCCTCTAATTTTAACCACCAGGCTACCATAGCTTCAGAGCATGCCTAATTTAAACGAAATATAACCAGTGTCCAAAACTAAACAAATCAGACAATTACCAGTTAAACAAAGCAGCTACCGACCGTTACATCCATCTAGTGCGTTTTCAAACGTTCCATTCTAAATCGCGGGCCGCTGACCAATTCACAACGGTAACCGACGAGGGAACCAGTTTAAGTTTAACCTTCGATTAAGATTCATCATCATCATCATATCAGCCGAAAGACCTTCACTGCTGGACATAGGCCTCCCCTAAAGAGTGCCAAATTGACCGGTCCTGCGCCACCCGCTGGATGCGGTTTTCGATTACGATTACGTAAGTGATCCTGCCCCCCTCGAGTTTGGGCTTATAATTTTTATGGATGGTGTGGCTCTACATCAGTAATTTAATTAATGTGCAAACTTTGAGCACCCTAAAATTTAAAGTTCTTGTTTTAAAAGAAAAACCGGACAAGTGCGAGTTCAGTTGCTATGTTCTAAGGCATCAGGCGCTCCATACAAAATACACAAAAATATTGAGAATATTCCCGTTACTTTGAATACTCAAACTTCTTATAGGTTTTCCTGTAATCTTCAGGCAATGAACTATTTTCGATATTTTTTTCAGAATTTTAAACCTAGTAGTTTCGGAGATAAGGTGGGGGGGGGGGGGGGGTCAATTTTCGTCTTTTTTCCTAAATTACTTTAAATCTGTTTTTGCAAAAATTATAAAAAAAAATCTGAGATGCTTACAACAACTCCTTTCATTTGATATGTCACACAATAAAGTTTGCGAAACTTTTTTTTAATTTTCCAATTTACCCCCCAAAAGTGGCACCCTTGTTCAGAATTCATTAATTTACTTTACGCGTCCATCTTTGGGTCACCAATTTACATATGTTTACCAAATTTCAACTCAATCGGTCCAGTAGTTTCGGAGCAAATCGGCTGTGACAGACGGACAGACAGACGCACGAGGGATCCTATAAGGGTGCCGTTTTTATCCTTTTGAAGTACGGAACCCTAAAAACGAAATATAATTTTTCTTTGACTTTTTTTCTAGGCTCTACAATGAAAGTCCTTGACCTTACAATATTTAAACACGTCCAAAGTGAATGTTGTCTTATTTGAATTTATATTTTAATATGTGATTCTTTATTTTCTTGTACAAAATTCATGTACCTACGAAGTTTTTCCAATTGATCATATTTTTAAACCGTAATTCCAATTGAACGTATTTCTTTCGACTTATCGTAATTACGAACTACTAACTAGTTGGTAAATTTCACCATTTTTAATTTTAGTATTATACATATTGGACCGGGGAATGTTCCATGGCGAGGTATTTTGGTTAAATTGAAAACTTTCAGTTCAACCAATAAATTCCAGTTGTCAATTTTCCATGTGTGCTGATTGACAGTAAATCCCTGGTTATACCAAGAGCAAGTGGTGAGGTGATCGAGACTAATCGTGAATGCGATGGCGGTCACAGTGAAAAACGTCCGGCGGTCCGGCTAACGATCGTGTCCGGACGGACGGGCAAAAATGGCTAGATGTCGCTTAAAAGGGTTGCGGAAGTTACGAGCTGACAAGGTACCTGTAGTAAACGATGTGGGCACAAATGTAATGCAAAAGTACCAGGGAGAACAGGGTTACAAAACGTATTGACAATTTATAAATATGCTTTGCCTAAGATGGCCGCATACCGCAAGTCGCAGCGTGGGTAGGACCCACAAGGGTGGACTGATGTACTGGTAAATGTCGCGAGTCCGCTGGATGCGGGTGGCACTGAACCGGCCGGTCAATGTGGCACTCTTTGGGGGAGGCCTATGTCCAGTACTTCTATTAGTGGACGTCTTTCAGCTGATACGATGATAAAATGTAACCGTAAGAAATGGTTTACAAGATGTATTACACATCAAGACGTACTGGCAATTTATCTGCGCTGCGTCAAGGTTGACTATTATGTCCTATGTATATTAAGTCCGCCTTTTGTACTGTGAGTCCTTTGTGAAACCAACCGTGACATTGTCAGGAAAGACAATCCCCTTCCAAAATATCTCGGCGTCACGTTGGACAGAAGCTACAGGAGAGCACACAATTTGTCATTAAAGATCTCTATCAGAAATAACATTCTTAACAAGCTGTGAAGGTATCTCTTGGCGAGCATCTGCGGACTGCTTGCATGCCACGCCTCTGGACTTGTCGTACTCTGCTGCAGAATAATGCGCGCCAATTTAAGCTCCAGAGCTCTCACCTGCATAAGAATTATTCTAAGCTTAATGTCACTATGATATATCACGAGGAAAGTAAAATCTCCTCCTTAGCTCCCTGTACTCAGCCAAATCCCACCGCTCTACTTGAGAAAAAACATGCTCTACTGAGAGACACAGAGAAGATCAGGTCATGGTCACTACTACTATACCAGGAGTTCACTAAGCAACCTACGACTAGACTCAAAACTCGGCGCCCGGCATATGCAGCGGCAGCGACACTATCTTATCTTATCTAGATGAGGGCCCTTTCGGATACACTTCGACCCATTTGCCCTCTCCTTTATATCTACTCCCAAGCTCGCTCCATCATGTCCACAAAACGGATGATGCAGCTCAGCGGGCGCACCTTGAATTCCTGTGGTTGCGGATAGCCGTCACCAAAGTGATTCATTCTTTGTCTGGCAAATGCATGACATTCACACGGTAAGTGTTCCATAGTATCATCCTCCTCGCTACACATGCTACAGTCTACACTATCCGATAGTCCTATCTTGGCCAAGAGATCCTTGACCCCGAAGTGACTTCTGAACACCCCTAGATATAATGAGTTGCTTCCTGCCGGACAGTGGCAGCGACACTAAGTCAAAACACTTCTCACGTAATATATGCAGCTCTGAAAACAAGATCGGATGAAGCAAGCTCACGGAACCTTAGCCGTAAATCTCGACCCAACGGTCAAATACAAGGGGACCGACCTCCCCAGGAAACAATAGTGCCGCTTAATTCGCCTAAGTCCTTGGCATGGGCGATGCAATTTTTTCCGGCACAAGTGGGGATGGAGTGATTCTGCGCTCTGCGATTGTTGCATGGAAGGCAAAACCAAGGAACACATTAAACAAAAGTGTCCACTCCGCGTCTACCCAGGATGCCCAGACGACCAAAGACCTGACACCCGACGCTGTGCAATGGATGCAAAACCAGGCCCCTATTTCACCAACTTGACAATTGTCACCTGACAACGACAATTTTCCGTACATTGCTGGTTCCACAGGTAACCTAGCGACCACCTTAACTTCTAGAACAAGCAATGTATGGCGACTTGTCACTGTCAGTTGACAATTGTCAAGTTGGTGAAATAGGGGCCTGGATGTTGCCTTATAAATCTTATATAATAATGTTTTATATTTTCCCTTTCGCCATACGATTAAATAAATAAACTTTGACATTTGTGTTTGTGAGAAAAGGACGAAACACATTTTAGTTAACGGAGCCTCCGGAGTTGTGTTCTGAGAATAACGTTAGTAATTTAATTTAGAGGTTGATTAGAGTAATTTTAATAGAAGATTTTTTTTTAAAGTGGGGACTTTAGAAACAGGTTAAAGAAAATGCTAATAAAATTGGAGGCACCAACGATACCAGGCGCCCAGCGCGTCACTCGTCAGTTACCAGGCGCACATACTCAGAAAGCATTTATACAACTTTACTAGGAACGCAGCAGTCTTGTCGAGTACATTTTTTTACCAGGAACGCATATCGTGAAATGTAGTCTTAGTCCAAGTTTGCAGTAGGACTGATATTTAAGGAGAAAGAAAAGAAAAAAAAGAAAAAGTTGTGTCCATACAAAAAAGTGAAAATTCGAGGTATAGCTCAGTTTCCTCTTTCAAAGTCAACCTAATTATATCTTTTTTCAGAAACTAGTGAAGAGTTTTTCTATTTTTCTCCGTTTTATTTTTAGGATATTTACGTTTATTATTGAATTGATACGTTTACAAAGTACAAAAAAAACTACTAATTAGACTAGAAGTCTGGTGTACAAAAATACATAAAATAATTCAGACAATAGACAAGCATATCATTGTTCTGTATATATGAAATATTATCGACATAATATATGTACCTAATCTATGTACATAATATATGTTAATTTTGGAGGAGCATACAGTCAAGATCCAGATTTTGAATTTGTATGGACACGTCAATCCAATATTTATTATTTATATTATTATTTGTTAAAATCTTACAAAAAGGCCAGGTCAAAAGTACCCTAAACCGACGAGCATGTATTAGAAATGTTATGAAGGTGAGTGAAGCGAAAGTGGTTTGTCAGGATCGTAGCAAAATGGAGATCCGTGATTCTTGCCTACCCCTCTGGGAAAGAGGCGTGATTATATGTATGTGTGTATTATTTGTTAAAGTTCAAACTAACGGTCAACAATTCTTGGCTCTATCCCGAAACGCGTTGTGTTAGATTGTAATGGTACTCGTGTACAGTCGACTTTAAAGATACGTATACTTTATTTGCCTTATTACAATGGAATAAGGTTCAATTGTCAACAAAATAGTCTTTAACGTCGACAGTACAGTCACTAGCATATATTTCTGCCATAACAAAGCGGGCAAAAATACCTGACATGTTCTAACGGCTCTAGAAATAGTCATCTCAGATATATGTGCGAGCGTGTGCACGTCCCAAATTAAGCGAAAGTCAATATTAATTATTATTTCGCTCGCAAAGGTCGTAAAGCCTGGTTACCGGCTGTCCATTACTGTTAATTACCAGGCGCACAGCATTGCGCGGTGTTAGCGTTAGAAAGTGCGCGTAATCGAGGGAATAAATCGCAAACTCTGCTTATTGTTTCGCGGACCAACGTTCAGGTGCCTTTCGGGTAGCGACAGCAGCGGTTATAAGTAAACTCAAATCTGTGACTTTAGCTCGGCGCTATAAGAATTGATGAATCAATTTAACTACAGTTAAGCTGCTAAAACTGTTAACGCTATGACATTTTACTGCCTTCTCCTTACTCTTCTGAAAACAGTCTTGTTAGAAGATTATTTATGTAGACATCTTCCTTGGTACCTTCTGGCAGGCTAGGAGTGTTTAGTTCCCATAAAAATACTGGCCTAGGGTTAATATCGCACCAGATGCGCGATCCGTTATTCGGCCTGAAGTTCCGTAGCTCGAGATATTTTATAGCTGCATTATTTTACGACAAACTGTTGCCTGTAAGCTACTCCTATTTATTACATTTTTCATCTTGGTTAAAATATTTACTTGAAGCACGAGATAAAGTGTGTAGGGGCATGTTAAACTATGTTAATTCTTTTTAAGCGGCGGTGGCGGAGAGGCTGATACCGTAGCGCTTGCTTGGATCATAATTCGGCTGCCCTAAATTTAATTAGCAATCTTAAGTCCTTTCTCGAGGGACTTTTCTATTCGAATCCTGAGTTTTTGACTTTCGCTCGATAGAAAAAAATCACGAACACAGGTCTAAAATTCGTAACAAATTATGCACAAAAGCTAAATCTAAAATCGACAATATCGTGTTTGAGGGAACTTAGCTATTACTTTTTAGGGTTCCGTACCCAACGTGTAAAAACGGGACCCTATTACTAAGACTTCGCTGTCCGTCCGTCCGTCCGTCCGTCCGTCCGTCCGTCCGTCCGTCTGTCTGTCACCAGGCTGTATCTCAAGAACCGTGATAGCTAGAGAGTTGAAATTTTCACAGATTATGTATTTCTGTTGCCGCTATAACAACAAATAAGTACTAAAAAACCGGCCAAGTGCGAGTCGGACTGGGGCTCCCATACAACAGACATGATTTTTTTGCCGTTTTAATAGATTATGGTACGGAACCCTTCGTGCGCGAGTCCAACTCGCACTTGGCCGGTTTTTTATTTATTTAAACGCACAAAAAAAACATGATATCCGCGTTTCCTAACACGCACTTCCATCTCGCCCATGCTTATGCTCAGTGAGAATGAGAGAAGACCACGAACCTAGGTCACCTTAAATAATGTTCTATAAAATTATGCATAAATACCTGCAATGCCGAAAAGTCAGCTAGGACACCTGCGTAAAAGACCGATGGGCTGTTATTCGCTACGCGTTCATGCGCCTCACCCCATGCATCACGCATGCGAAACTAGACCTCTACCTACGCTTAGTTGCTACGAATCGCAGCGTCAAGATATATTTGTGGGTGAGCGTTGAGGTGAGCTTAAAACAAAGTTACAGAATAAGGAGGCTGGAGTTGTTATGACGTAAGTTTTCAAAGAACGTTTACGCTATGGAAGCGTGATACTTTAATGCATGGGAAATTAAGGACACTCTACATTTATAGCATAATCAAAAGTAGGTGAAAACTAGTGATTCTGACCGTGAATATCCCAAACATTTTCAAGTCCTTCAGAAAAAGTAGTTTTGGTTTGGTACATTTTTCTCAATCCATTATTTAACTCGAAAATTCTGAGCATGCCACTCGTACTTTGTTTGCCTAATCTCGATTCCTCGATAACTCGTTTTGTATACGCTCCTGAAATCCTGCGCCCCTGCTACCTGTTTGTTTCCGCGTAAAACTTTAATTAACCAATAAACATGTCGCCCGCGGTCCCGTCTTAAATTAGCCCCGGCGAAAATTGCGATACCTACCTCCTCTGCTACCCTAGTAATAGAAGGTTTTGAATAGTTGAGGACTTACATTTAAAGACCTACAAAAATTTACGTAAACGGATTTGTACAATTATATTTTCTTCATTATTCAATTAATTATTCTAGTCGCTTCCTACATAACCATGGTCTATTGCATTGCAATTACCAGCCGGTTTTGAAGTGGATACTTCTTTGCTCGCGTTCTTGTATTGGGGTACAGTTCAAAATGTATCACGTGACTTCCGGAATAACTTTTTGTAGAGAAGCCTAATCTGATTTCAAATAATTGTTTGTTACATGTTACATGTTTTAATCGTTATTTATTCGCCATTAGTTGCTAATCACAAAATGTTATTTAGGGACATGAAAATAATGCTGAAATGACCGCCATTTTCAATGCATTGCGAGTCAAATGAGCTACGTCAGTCAATGTTGCCATATATACCGATTTCTCTGTACTTATACAGATTTTAGTGAATTAATTCAGATATATATATATATATTTGACGGGTAGGTACACCATAATAGCAGATTCCTTTAAATAATGAAAACAAACTGTACGGAACCCTAGGTACGCGAGTCAGACTCGCACTTGGCTGGTTTTTTTTATTAGGGTTCCATAGCCAACAAAGAAGTATCCACTTAAACTTAACTAACGGTTGTATCTCCGACACAACCCGCTTCTTTTTTAGTATTTGTTGTTATAGCGGCAACAGAAATACATCATCAGTGAAAATGTCCACTGTCTAACTATCACGGTTCATGAGATACACCCTGGTGACAGACGGACAGACAGACAGACAGACAGACAGACGGACGGACGGAAGTCTTAGTAATAGGGTCCCGTTTTTACCGTTTGGGTACGGAACCCTAAAAAACCGAATACCGCCCCTAACTGACATGTCATCAACTGACTGACTGATGTGTCATGTTGTCCTGATGTGTCAAGGGGCACATCAAAAGACGATACAACTTATACATACAAGGGCCACATAAATTGGTAAGTATAGCTTCGTTTCATCTGCAGCAACTATGTCAAATTAGCGTTATTTTCGAGCGAGTTGGATCATCATTATCATCATATCAGCCGAAAGACGTCCACTGCTGGACATAGGCCTCCCCTAAAGAGTGCCAAATTGGCCGGTCCTGCGCCACCCGCATCCAGCGGACTCCCGCTACCTTTACCAGGTCATCAGTCCACCTTGTGGGAGCCTACCCACGCCGCGCCTTCCGTCACGTGTTCGCCACTCGAGAACCTTTCCGCCCCAACGGCCATCGGTTCTACGTGCAATGTGAACCGCCCACAGCCACTTAAATTTAGCGATTCGGAGGGCTATATCGGTTACCTTAGTTCTGCTGCGGATAGCCTCATTTCTGATGTGATCGCAGAGAAACTCCCTCCATTGCCCTTTGGGTGACTTTGAGCCTTCTTATGAGGCCCATAGTAAGCGACCGCGTTTCAGTGCCATATGTCATCACTGGCAATATACGAGCGAGTTGGATATAGCACACTAATTATATGGCTCTTGATATCTTCCAAATGTCACAATCAGCAGTCATGAGTAAAAAAAAAGACTCCTAAATACCGCCCCTAACTGACATGTCATACAAGGGGCACATCAAAAGACAATACAACTTATACATTACCAGGGCCACATAAATTGGTAAGTATAGCTTCAGTTTCATCTGGAGCTATGTCAATTTGGCGTTTCTTTCGTGCGAGGAGGGCGCGGGGGGAGTAAGGTTGACAAATGGGCCGCTCCGAGCATCCGCGAGCGATACAATCGGTGCGTTGCTTACTGTGCTCCGTTGTAGGAAAAAAACAGGGTTGTCGATTTGTGGGAATGTTGGATTTTATTGTTTTTTTTTTAGTTTATCTAGAACACAAACAGTCGCATAAACAAATATATAATATATATTGTATTGTATTGTTTTTTTTAGTAAATATTTTCGTTTACAAGTCATTAAACAGTCAAAAAAAGTTTCACATTACATTTCATGCATAATATATTTCATACATATTATATATACACCTAGAGTACCAACAAACATAAAGCATAAAGACCTGGAGGTTCATAAATTATATGATCACTAGCTTCTGCCCCCCATTTCGCCACTTTAGGGGACGATTCCCGGGATAAAAAGTATTCTATATGCAAATCCAGGCTATACACTATATGTCTACTATAATTCATCTTAAACCGTTCAGCCGTTTTTGAGTGATTGAGTAACAAACATGTAAACATCCAAACATCCAAACTTTCGCATTTATAATATCACGCAGGCATTTTAGCAGGATTAATATCATTGTTAGCAAAACCATCTAATCATGAGACATAAAAAAACTTAAAATAAAAATATTTATACCGGTCCTCGATGCAGTATCAGTGCATGACACAAGCACAAGTTTAATGTAATAAGTGCATGGCACGAATTCAAGAATTATTAAAAGACCTTAATTTTACCACAGAATAAGTAATAGTATTAAATACTTCATATTTACTAAATTGCTGATAACTAATAATCGCTAATACTATTCAAGCGAATAAAGCTGAATTATTTATTTCAAAATCATGAAAAAGTTTAGGAGCAAAACGGTTTTTTAAGAGAAGAAATATCAGTTTTTTTCTTCTACTCTTAATAGTTGTTCTGCTTTGCCCGAACGTTGACCGATAGGGAATGTTTATGCCATTAAGTTCGCCTCTTGTACCATTTTAATATTCATTGATAATACTTATGAGCTTAAACACGCAATAAATATAATGCCAAAGTGATTGCAATATTGGTGACCACTACGAGTATGGCCTATGAGCATGAATATATTTGTATTTGAGTAATGAGTATGCTTCCCAAGCATTCCTATTTAAGCATTTAGTGCTGTAGAAGCTTTGCTAAGTTTGCGGGTAGGTCGATTTGTGTAATATTGTGCCTCAATATTTCAAGATATTATTATTTATCCGCAGCAGCAACCCTGAGGCACGCGTCACTGGACTCGTCCCAGTGTGCCATTACTCACTGTCGGCCGCCATTTTCGAGGCGCCACGCCCGCTACGCTGCTACGAGTGCTACGACACTACGGCGTAGCGCACCCGTAACGCTATCTCCTTGCAATTCTTGTTACCCCAGTATTTTAGTTAATTGTGATCCTGGTACTTGACAATTACTTGGATGAGTTTTGGAATTTAGGGAAATTTGATTTGTGTGCCTTTGTTTCTTAATAATGGTTTCAAATGATTTGGACATTTACGTTACGAGTATTTCCTTAAAAATCATTAAAATTGGTATTCATAACACCAAAGAATTGTACCGACGTGAAAATGAAAGAATCTTAAAATAAATTCCAACGTCTAGCTAAATCCAAGTTTCTTGGAGTTGCGAAACTATCCAATGTTTGCGCACATCTATCCCAAGTTATTCTCCTCCTTACTGTTAAGTAATTCGATTTAAATGCAATGGATAGAGTTAACTCAGCACTTTAGTAAAAACATGTGACTTCCGTTACTTAAACTTGATGGAAAGTCTAGAACTACAAACATGTTTACAATATTTACAAGTTATAGCAAAACTATTACCGGCAAAATCAAATTAGATGATGAAAAAGTCAGCTCGGCAAAAATTATAAAACATTTTCCTCCATTTATTTTGAGTATTATTTTGTTGTTAATGCAACAAAATAAGGGCTTGTGCCCTATTTTTTTTTACGATGCCATTCGAAATTCGAACCAGTTTTTGGAGAGGAACAAATGTTTGTATGGGAGCAACTACAATTAAAGAACATAAATACTCAAAAAATGCGTATCCATAGGTCTTCAATAATAGTGGATTGCCAGTTAGTTAAATTCTCGGGTACCTATCAAAGATTTCTTTATAGCTATATAATTCTCCACCTCACCTCCATCTGTTTTATAAACTTTATAAATACAAACAACAATAAAATAACAAAAAAATTGAGCTACTGATTAACGTTGAATCATGACGTCACAGTGTGATATTTGCAATCGTTGTATGGAAAATCAAGTAAATTGCTGTTTCGGTCGCGAAATACTGCGTTTAGGACCATAGTTGTTGTAAAATTTTGTTTCCATAAAAGCTTACGGATTGTATTGGTGGGTCGTTCTTCTTTTTTACCGACAATGATCCGAGGTTTTTCTGTTTTTTTGGTTTTTGAACTATCGAAAATTGTGGTTTTGAAGTGCGATTTAAAAAAAAAATGCATAGGTTTCTTCATTAGAACTAATTAAAGTTTCCTTTCTGGCCAATATAAATATTTATTTACGGTTGGTTTCTAAAAAAAAACATGTGACAAAGTGGACTCTTTCAGTGGGGACAACATTTTGGTTTACCACTCTGTCACGGCATTCTACGAAAAAAAAAACATTAAAAAAAATGCTAGTTAGAGAAAGTGAAATATTAAACATCACTAATTAATAAAATAATATGGACGTTCATTCGAACATTATAAAACCGTAAACATCATTACTCAAATGAGATGCCGTAATAAGACGAGGGACAGGCTATTGTCGGTCGAAAAGAAGAACGACCCTGGTACCTTTTAATTTACTTTTGGACATTAAAAAATGTTTTTTCTAAACTTTCAAGGTCCATATCTTTTTATGATTTTAATTATATTTTGTAATTTTTACTTAATTACATTTATTTGATGGTTTACTATCCATTTAGCAACACTGTGTTAAATTTTAACATGTGGAAACTACCCAATTAGTAGAACCAGGAGTCGATATTGCTTAGTCCAGTGATGACTGTTGTACTAGGCGCACATAAATATGAAAAAGTTTCGCAGGTTTCACTTCTGCGTTTCATATTTTTGTCTTTACATACATAGTTAGTGCGAGAATTGATTGCAATAATGACGTTTCTGTGCCCGATGAAGTACCAGGTGGCCAGAAGTTCGAAAACGTTTTGTGTGCTACCAGGAACCAATAAGGTGAATCAACTGTTAGCTAGGTGTGCAGAATCGCGTTCGAACTACCAAGCTCTCAGATGTGTGATTGGGCTTTTAATGGTACTAGGATAGCATAACCAATAAAGTCTCTCTCTTCCTACTTTTTTACCCGAGGGAGGGTAATCTTTTTTTAAACGTATGTATGTACATACGGTTGAGATTATTTAATGTGGCCAACTAATTATTTTTTTGGTGATAGGAATAACCTTCCTTAGCACCAGAAAAGTTTCAGAAATTTCAGCTTCTTCAATTATTTTTGTAAAATATAAACAGTTTCCTCACTTACGTTAAGTTAAGTATACTTATACTTATATCTATTTCTTTGAAGTGTTCTGTAGCCTAAACGGATTGACGGATTTTGACATATAAAGTATCATTAGTTTTATCTCAAATTTAAGAGAGTAGCAAACTTGAGTAGCGGTTACGGAATTTGAATCCACTTTAATAGGAAATAGAATAATATTTATGATGTTATATTATAAATACGTACAAAAAAACTGACCAATTTAGAATGTTTGTAAAAAAAATAAGAGGATGCCTTTCAAAAGGTCTTTAAGTAGCTGAAGGTATACCCACCTTCAGAGAGCGTATAAGCATTTTTGCCATATCCTACCTTTGAAGATGTATGGTATAAACTGACCAACCAAACGTGCCACTGCAGAGTAGCTCGTAGTGCTTCAGCTATATGCCATCATTGACGTTTTTTGTACCAGGATGGCAGCTGTCAAATATCGGCTGCTAAAAAAAAATAATTATAGTGATGTCACTGATGTCATCGGCTTGCGACTTTGTGACGTGAGGTTGATATGTCACATTCCATCATTTAATAATTATCTTAACAGTGTCGCAAGCGGCAAGCTGGTGCCATAATGCATACTGAAAAACACTCATTGTTTCAAACTTGCTCGCCGTATGAAGCGACTTGACCAATGTAATTGCGCCATTATTTTAATATGAAATGAAACAAAGTCACTTTTTTTAAGGTTTTAATATTTTTTACACAATTCGTAGCATTCATAATGCCGACACTGTCCGTCAGTCTGCCCGTCAGCTGCCATACATAATATAAACCAGTTCTATGTATATTTATATTCATATAACGTGTGCCTCACCGAAATTATACAATACAAATATATAATTAACTTTTTTCTCGAACCGTTTTATAATAATTGAATCGACTCGACAGACGTACAATGTTCTCTTTATTACTATATTTACAATAACTTGATGACTTTGAAATCAATATGTATAATGTACATATACATATATAATAAAGAGAAAAATCAAAATAAAATTCTCCAATTAATACATTAATATCTAACAACTATTATTTAAGATTTTTCTCTTAATAAAAATATATTACACGCAACAATAATAATAATAATAATAGGGCAATATCAACAAAGGCAGGTTGCAAATGATACCGAATATTATTTAATACTGAAGTTGACTGAACAGAAAATATAATACAAAAAGACATGACGTGTAATTTATTTGATGATATATTTACAAAAGTTAACAAACCCTTTTACTAAAATGGGATGAGATAGTGTGGATTCAATGAGGCGAGCTACTGGCGGCGAGTACACTTGCCATGTGACCAATGATTGTGCTTGCCATGTGTGCTCAATAATTTTTTTACAGGATGGTTTGACAGAGACAGAATTTATGTGAATCCAATTCAAGAGAAAAGTGTACATTTTGCTCTACAAAGATGTCAAAGAAGAGTCACGCTACGTCAAAGTGCGGTTAGAATTATCCAAAACCTCAGTAAAACCACAATGTCTAATCCAAATATATCATAGCAACTGTTAGAAAAATCACTCCTTATCCATTTCACAGCGGGCGACTCTAAATGCCTGACTTACATGAGGCTTCATGCTAGATAACATGCTAAATGCCCATCAGAGAGATGTGATAGTTAGGTATCGCATTCCCTCATAGTTTAGCTCGATGACTAAGTTGTATAGAATTTCAGATCGTACGTACGGATCTCGTACGCTTTATGAGTGAACAACAATATTCTCATGTGCCCTTCAAGCCATTTTTAACTAGTTTAGGTAAAAAAGTATACATTTTTGCACCTAGTCATATTAAGGTGAAAAAATGAACAATTACTGTATGTGAATTGGATAAACAGTATTTTTCTATCGTTGGTAGGACATTTCTCCACAAGTCTGGTAATTACCCTAGGTATAAAGCTTGTTCCGGATAACTAATCCTACAGTTACCACGGCCAGGACCAATTTGACGTTTATCCCGTTCGTATACATGCATAAGGCTGTAATGCGAGCATTACTTAATGTTCTAATCGTTACGTGAATTGTTCCTTTTGATATAATGTGATTTTAGTCAATATCAGGAGAAGCAAGACCAAAGAACCACAAAAATCATAGCTTTACTTCTCTTTTAATCGAGCCTGGAAATACAATTTGCCAAAATGACACTTCTACAAGTTAGTTTACACGAGTTAAGTTTCTTACTAGCCGTTTAGTTCCAAACTTTAACATTGTTAGCGCTTGAAGTATGACACTAAGACAAGTGCTGAACTCGTCTAAACCAGACTATAGATATCGCATTGTATTTAAAACGGAAAACTACTTCAATACAGAAGTAATTTTGCAGTGTGCATTTATCACTGTTACGGTAATACAGTTGTAAGGGGTGTCAAATAGCAAGTAACAAGTAGTTTATTACTTTATTATATCCATTATGTTACTTGCTAACAGATAGCAACCAATTTTTAAACTGTTTCTTTTAGTGCGTGTAACCTCTCTGATGCGACTAAAGCCTTCATAATCACAGGGAAAGGTTTAAAAGTAATGGTTTACGTTAAAACACAGAACGCAGAAGTAACCTATGAGAAGCTCTCGTATCAGTCGAGGGTCACACAGTTCGGATACAGTCAACCACTTTGTATGCCTCTATGGAACCTTATCACACTATGTCATCTATTAATTTTGGCTTGTGTTTAAGTATACGATCCATTGCTTCGTTTAGACAAAGTTCTGAAGTGGCTTTATATTCAAATTGGTAGACCATACCTTAATTTCATAAATACCATTTCTTTAGGGTCACAATTAGGAAAGCGCAATTTTGATTTGCAATTCCTCGATCTTTCGAGAGCTTTGCGTTTTTACTTGTAGACCCCTTGGTCTGGTGAAGGCATAATATGTCAGGTATCCGCTACAAGACAAAATAGACGTAAAATCTCTTTGTTCAACATCGTAAAATATATTTTTGTCATCGTATACATCGGTTACAAATTGTGCTACATTAATGAACACCAAGGCAAGGTGAAACAATCATACCCGAACCACAATATCATCACAATAGTATATAGATAGGTATATATATCAAAGATATGTATTCAACCTGTAACGCAAAATCACGAAAAGTTTCGTTCGCAATTAAAATTTACTTGGAGAAATTGACGTTACTAGAAGTACGATTGAGCTTGATGAATAAATAATCGGATGGTAACAGACGCAACGCTTCCGGCACGACATCGTCTACAAGTTACACAGTAACCTGCTGCGGGGGGGGGGGGATGGACGAATGTAGTGACTGGGATACACGAGCGAGTAGCTGGCTCAAGTTGTCCGTCGAGCGACTTGCAAGGGTCTGAATATGCGTCTTGTTCAGTAGTTCCTAACTCGTATGTTCCAGTCCTTACACAGGAGAGGTTTGAAATCATAAATAATCTATTAATTACATACATAACGCCTTTACAAAAGTACCATTTCTATTATCATTCGTCCTCCTCGACCCAGTACTTCCAGTGATAGTTACATTACAACTTACAACTAATCAATTATTTATATTTACGTAATAACAATACACAATTAGCTATAAATATTTATACGATAACTATCAAACCATTTTTTTATTGTTACATTCATCGATCCTCTATGCTCCGAGTGATAAAACCGTTGTATTTATTTATATTAGGTGATTGCACCGTTTCGTATAGCGTCCACGTTGTCACTTTTAATTTACATTTATTTAAACATTAAAGTTGACTTTAAATCTTAATTTAGGAGATCGTATACTGTTTCAAATATTACAAAAATGTTTTCGCTTTATGTACACGTAGCATCCGTTCTCCTGTAGGTTCGTGTCGCGCGTCACGTCACGTCACGTCAAGGCGCGACGCGGCGCGACACGGCGCGGCGCCGTCCCGCGTCCTGTATCACATGAGGCCGCGCTGGTCACCGGACAGGCCGGCCTCGGCCCCGCGCTCGGCCCCGGCGAGCGGAGGCCGAACTGTGCGATTGTTATTCATGTCTGAAACAAATTTCACGAGAATATTAAACATCTGAAATGCGCAGCCGTTCGAGTAGGAATGGCAAGTCCGAAATATTACTGTTTAGTCTTATTGCCTAGTTACTAGCCCAGTGTAAACGAATCATGAAATTGTAAATATTGATGCGTCAAATTTTCAGCTGCAGCTGCACAATTCGAAACGCGCTATTATCGCATTAATAATAGAAATTAAATTTACTATCAATGTGATTCGCGTTGGAATTGAGCTAGCTAGATCATAATTTGAAGAAACCATATGAATACCTACATGTACAAAGTTGCTGTGTGCATTAGAGGTGGTGTCCATAGTACTCCGCGGGGTATTGCGCGTAACCGTGGTGGAAGGCTGGGTCCGTGGGCGGCCTGTGCATCATCTGCTGGCCGTCCATCATGTAGCCCATGGTCGCCTCGGGACTGTAGGCGCCGCTGGGGCCTGCGTGCGGGAACACTGCGGGGTAGAACACTGGGCGGTTAATTAGGCTGGCTGTGTATGCTTCTGGTGGGTTATGCGGCCCTGGTACATGGCCACATACTTTGATGGTGGTGAAACGCGGTGCTTGCAACCAAAGCGGTGTCTAACGACGAGAAAAAAACAAAGACTGGCCATGATGGATGGTAGCCATAAACCAAATCGTAAGAATGAGATAGACTTTTGTTATGAATTAAATTAAGCTAGGTTCAAATGAATTGTAGCAGTTACTGCAAACGACATTTTTATTCGTGCGCCGGAAGACGAGAACCATTCCATCCGAAACTTTCAATAGCCCAATTTAAACTCGAGCTACAAGGATGCAAAACAAAAAAAACGTCCCGATTGTCATTCGGAATCGTAGGAATTCGCTCAATTTTACCACAAAACTGTTATGTCTTCCGATTGCAATATTTCGCTGGGGATTATCAATCGTAAAGTAATGGTGTTCGTCCATTATAGACGGCGATTTCCGCAATCCTCGTGGGGTCTTTATGGTGGCACGCGCCATTGCACCAAGAGAGTTCGGGACAAACACGCCATCGATCGATCTTGCCCCTCAGATCAAATAATATTAGCGCACAGGTTTTTCTGCTTTTAGTCTGATAAGTTTTTGTGCCCTTCATTTTCCTTATGAGCCGTCTAGATATCTCTTTTTGGAGGCCCTAGCCTCAATAATACATTGTTTTTATCGTCAGCTGACATGATCGATTATTATGACTCGTTAAGAAAGTTCGGTGTCACGCTGAGCTCCCAAAGCCTTTTTCACTGTCAAGAGTAAATTGCAGCTTTTAAGCAACGCAGCAAAAGTATTGGCAGTGGTCGATACCGAGACATAGGGCCGGTAAACCGTAGTTCCTGCCACGGGGACAACAGGAAGCAATAACGGAGCCCCCGAGGAGGTCGGGCGGCCGCCCGTGTACCAGGAAACTATGATTTAGGATGCGATAATCCTCAGGACGCGTCCTTGATGACGTTATTGTTACAGCTCCCAGCCACAATGGAAACTAAGGAATTATGCTTTGATTAAACGTGAAGAGAACAGATCCTTCGGTCGAGTATTCAATTTGCGTTAACAGTCACTAGACCGAGATAGCTACTCAGCCTCTGATCTTTTTACTAAATAGAGTGCTGTCTCGACACTACTCGTTACGTGGGTGAGTAACTAACGTAAACGTAACGATCCAATTGTCTAAAGTACCAGGGAATCAGAATTCTGGCGGCGATGCTGCACTTTAAAACAGGCGCGGTCGACGACATAAAACAGGGGCGAATTCTAAATTCTCCCGGCCAGCCAAGCCGGCGGATGTGGACGCCGCCAAGTTTGCCGACGACGGAAAATGGAAAAACCGGAGGGTGGAAGGATAGATGGAAAATTGTTTTGGCAATGGACTAAAGAAAATGGCCACCGCATTTCCTGTGGTCAAGCCAAAAGGCGCTTTTCCAATCACTATATTATTCGGTGTGCGAGCGAGTCGCGTTTATTATTCGCGCTGCGTGCGCCGGGCGGGCCGCGGCCGGCCGAGCGACGGCGATGTCTCAATCAATCGCTTTTTGTTTACGCGCCACCATATGTCAATAATGTATTGTTTGAGGCTCATCTCGAGCGAATAAGGTAGGTGGTGCCCGAGTGGGCAAGCGGGACACGGTGGTTTATTAATAGGAGCCGGGTAGGCGCGTGTCCGCGAGTGGTTCGACGGGTACCTACCTACCGGGTGGCTCGCGCGGACAGGCTCCGTGTTTCAGCGGAACGACGGCGTTGGCTAATGAATTTATTATAAGGGCATAAATTGCTCTCTGATGCGACGCCATTACCGAGGCAGCCTGTAAATTACAATTCGTTCGAGCGCGGCCATCGCACGCTATTTCCGACCGATCGTTTATTGAGCTTTTCGCAAGGATTAAATTGTGTTGCTCTCATCACTCCCCGTTCCGCTCGGCTTATTGAAAACGTGCACTACGAATTAAAAGACGGTATTGCGATTTATTCACGAAATTACAGGCAGACAAAAAGGGAGAAAGATCTGTAATCCCGAATAGGCAGGCCCTCGAATACATCCACACATCTAGATAAAGGTACCGGGCGAGCATACATTGGCGATAGTCGCCGGAGGGGCGAGTGATGGATCGCCCGGGACGGGTCAACGAATTCGGACATTATTCTTTTTTACCCTTCTTGCGTTCCCGGCGTTCGCAAGAGTAAGCCCTTTTTCTGCGATGTCCTTTTTTTTCCCCGGGTAGAATTTTTGTTAGCTGCGTGCGCCCCAGGAACATTCTATGGACTGTGCGCGACCATTACAAAGTAAAAATAGAATCGGCCGCTTGTAATTCCATTCCGTATTGTGGGTAGCGACGGTTATAAAAGGTTCTCGTCATAAATTGAGCCCGTTCAGTTTCTCATTTTATTTTCTCGCAACTGTTTTTAGCCGGGCAGTGCTGGAGCTACCTACATACACCTACACAGTTATTTTGTTTAATCTAGTCATTATTTGAAGTGCGCAGCTGAGCCGGGCGGACCGGGAGCGCATAACTCGCCGCCGGTCAGCGCTAAAAGCCGAGCAAGACGCCCGGCCCCGCGGGACCGCGTTACTCAGGTGCATGTGCCTGCATACTGTATGAACCCACTCCACTCTGTGGTCAGCAAACTCAATTTTCGACTTCAAAGTCGTTTTCGAACGTGCGGCTTCCAATTTCAAACGAACGTAATGGGTATTGATGGGGGATTGGAATTATTGCCTTGGAAAGGGTCAAACGTGCCACCCCTTTCTTAGAATTGTGGTCTTTTGATAGTACGTTCTAAATTGAAAAGTAGTTTAGTATTTAATAGGTGTACAAGAAATATGTTACCTGCTCTATTTGACTGGTCTATCATTGGCTGCACTATCCTACGTCTCGCGTTGATGAACCTGAAACAAAAGAAACATAATTAGTTACCGGGAAGTCAGGAAGCGCTGGAGTCCTTATAAGTGAATCATGGAGTTTATACAGGTATCAATTATTAGTGCAATATGTTCCGTGTCTGCTGAATAAGTAATACTCGGGCAGGCTGCGCCCCTGGTAGCGGATGCATTTCCAAATTAACTGTCATTATGAATTTTGCACGAGTTCCCAGATATTCCTCTGATTGCTTTGTGATTCGATTAGTATTTCACGTAATTACTGTAATTACATTGGTATAAAACTGATGAAACAAATTTAAAATAGATATAAACACAAAAGCGTCAAGTTGTTATGCAATAAGCAAGAAAACTTCTCGGAAGCCCAAAGCGGTACTCGATCCGAATAAACATTTGAAATTATTTCCAATTTAAACTTGGTAACAAAATGGACATCGGCAATGTGGAAGGGCCACTATCCCTATCCCTTGGTAATTACTTACAGCGGAACACGCCGATGCGACTAATGTATTGTTAATATCAAGATTAGTTCATTAACTCTTCATCCGGGCCCTTGCACCCTTTCGCACGCGTGTTGTTTTCAGAATGGCGTATCAACATTATGGTTTGATCGTGACTTATGGCCTTGCTTGGTGAAGTGAGGTTTTACGACGCTTGGGATCTGTTAAATCGTGCTCTGTTTTAATTTCGCTTTGTGTTAGACTGGATATTTCTTTTTTTGATACCATGACGGTGGGAAATGAAATAAGCATATGGTACGGCCTGCCTGGTGCTAAGCAGAATATGGTCGCTAAGGTCGCTTGCGACTCAAGAGGAGTTACAAGCTCGTTATCGATCCTTTATTGATTTGAGGTTTGGTTGTGTTGGCAGCTAGACACAAAATGCAAGTCCGTCATTCTCATTACAGCGCCTCTGCCGGAGCTCTGGCGACGCACTACATATCTACAAATCAAGTAGTGGTGTTATGTATTCCACAAAATACCTGCTTGCGACGCTAGGTTACAATTCAATAGAGGTAACACGCAATTACGGTACGTTAGTCTACGCGTGTTGGTCCCTGCGTGACGAGTCTGAATGCCCTGAACTGGTGAGCCGACTTGTGCGGCTGTTTGTTCTGGATGTCCCCAGGATTGCTCTCAGGCCATGAGATTTGCTGGCCGTGCCGCCAGCCCGCATCGGGTCGCGCAGAAACTCGCCGCTGCTCCGTGCTCTCTCACAACTGAATGCGCTCTTGGCATCAGTACCTGAGTGCGATCTGTTTGCGTGGCGATGGGTGGCTGTGCTGTGTGTTATGAATGCCTGAGATACTGTGAGGCGATGGATGGTAGTCTGTCCACGGTACCGATGTAATTAATTGTTTAAGGTGTGTCTAGTTTAGTTTCATGACGCTTTGGATTTTCTGTAATGTCGTGTTAAATATTTTTAATAAATAAATAAAATTAATTAAGCATGTGGTCTTGTGTAAGGTTCAAGTTCGATTTCTTCTACGGCTAATTCCTGCAGCTATATAGTGACGTATTAATAAAACTAAAATCCTTAATACGTGAAATGGCGCGTGAATCTTGATGGATATCGCTCGCCATACATTATTATTGCGAAGTCTGAATAGTCATTGTTCACAAAACAGCAATTTAATTTTAATCCCTTTTATCTCGTAGATACACCACGTCCATAAAGCGACTACAAAATGAAATAACAGATCTACAAACGCAACACAAAATTTACATTTGTATATTATTATTTTATTTCGAACATAATGGGCGACCCCCGATAACCAGGGGCTCATAAATCATAACAACTGATCTGGATTTGTTAATTTTGCGCCGCGGGGGGAGGGGGTTAAAGCCGGGGTGTCAAATGGTCACAGCGTAATGTGTCGGTGCATTGTCCGATGCACTCATGCACATGCGCATGATACATCTGTTTCCTATGCAAATTCGACTAATTGTAATGAGATTTAAGCATTACAACACGACACCCTACTTGAAACTTATGTTGGAAGCCATTACTCCACGCGTGCGCGTTCCGGCGTCAATCCATTATTATTATTGTGAGATTTTCTTGGCTTTCCCTAAATAGGAAAAGTTAAAAAGGTAATTTGGTTCTGGGGACACGTCCGCCAGCAGGGCTCGCATCGCGCGCCTCGGTCGGGAGCAAGCTCGGAATAAAATTTAATTTCGACTCGCAAGTTTTTGGATTTTAATTACCTGAAGGCAAATTAAATAACGAGCAGGGGCTGAGGAATTCCGTAACAGTAACGCTGAGAATTCTGCCGAATGGGGAGCTCGAGTAATTTAAAATTTATTGTTTCTTCAAGAATGTGTCACGTGGAGCGTTAGGTTTATTTCGCAAGGCTACAAAGGTTACGGCTGTCGCTCAGCCAAACGTAATTATTGCACGCCCCCTTTCAAACAAACAATAGTGTGCTTTGTGACACGGCTCTCAGAAACTAAATATTTTTACTTGCGCATTTTCACCGTTCGGCCGTTTGGGTAAGTAAACAGAGGGCAGGTGGGCGAAAGTGAGGTATTACCTAAGGCAATAAATTCCGTTTTTCCCTAATTAAGCTTTAATTCCTTGCGAGTAGACTCGCCCGCCGCGCCCCGCGCCGGCCGCGCCCGGGGAGCCATGGCTCACCTGGGGCACTATTCTCGCACCGCTTAAACCGAATTTCAATTGGATAAGACATGTATTTGTGAACGAATCTCGGTCTCCTATGATCGCATGAATATACGAGTATGTAGAAGAGATAAAGCATAACCGGATTGACTATGAATTTTTTTTTGATCGCAATGGAGCATCGCGCTTCTAGTCGCAGTCGATTGGGTTTTTTCTTATTTTTTAATCATGTGTATTTTTATCTCAGACCGACTGTTTCCGATGCATTCAAATTAACCGAATTAATACAAATTGACATTACTATCGAGCCGATTCATGTTTTACGAGAGATTTCTTAATCAGTGATGCCATAAATGTAAATTTTATGCGTTCTGATTAAACTTAAATACCTTTAACGTAACCCAAATGTAGATAAACAGAACTATGTAGGTACGTCTCTCACAAATGTTCTTAACGCCTAATTCAAATCATTTAAATTACAAACACGACCGGACCTGAAAGTTTTTATCTCCGGTTTCTCCGGCCAAATCCCGAATTCGTAATCCCGGATACCAGGGTGACATAGCTTATCGCCGGTGGCCGGAGTCGCCGCCAAATGAAGGCATTAGTTTTCATAAAGCCGACTAGAGATAGCCCTCGGTCAGTCGCCCTTCTTACTCTCTGGGGCTGCGAGCCTGGTATCTAAAGATTGATAAATTGACGCTAATATTAAGGAAATTCCTTGGAAATACTTCTTAAGAAATACAGAGATTGGGGGCCGGTAATGGAAAAAAGTAGAATTAATCATAATATCTCACAACAAGTTCAGAATATAATTCTTAAATATCGTACTTTTTTTTTCGTGGAGAATCTGCGAACCAGGTACGGGGTTATGTGGTATTTCTATCTACTAAAATCTCCACGGCGGCCGGCATCTGTGCTCTCATGTGGAGGACTCCAGGATCTCATTCTGAACGCACTGGAGTCCCCCTCGCGCCTCGCCACATTTGGCTCGTCCTAGGGTGAAAAAGGTACCGGGGGGTGTCGTGGTGGAATGTTCGCGATCCCTTAACGGTAATGCGGGTGACGCCGGTGTGTTTTTAGTGGGTATGCCCCTCGGATGGCGGCGGGAGGAGAGAGTCCCACATAACCCCCAAATGGGTCTTCCCCGGGTCGGGGGTATGCGTAAAGCATTTTCACATCGTCAAAAAAAAAAGTGTGAAAAAGATGTTCGTCGCCTTCCCTGAGGTTTTTAGGCGATTGCTGTAGTCCCCGCCAGAAGCACTTCGGCCCCGATAACCCCCTTTAGTCACCTTCTACGACAGGCGGGATATTCTTGTCCGAGCCTACACGGTTTACGGCGATGGCCTTCGGTGGCCAGTTCCGTTCACGTGCTCGACGTCGTCTTTTTCGAGAGGGATCTACTCTCTCTCGTTCCCTTTCAGCGGTCTCCTTCTGGGTCATAACTACCTCACAGAAGGAGACTATGGCTGTCCATGCCGAGTCCACTGCCAGCATTTTTGTTACGATTACTGAATAAATTTGTGGCAACCACGCTAACCAGACCCAATCTCTCGGAGTCCCTTGCAGGGCAAACTTCCAGTATGTGCTGAGCAGAGTCCTGATCCCCTCACAGTGATGGCATTCTGCAGTCTGCTCGCGGCGTATCCGAATATTCAATCCGAATCCAAAAATCCAAAAAAATATCGTATAGTATAGATGAATAAAAATAAGGTTTTTTTGATTACACTACATCGAGCACGACATGGACACAATCTATTAAAGTATTGACAGATATCAAGGTGACTCCTATTAAGTCACTTTGAAGTCTTAAAGCTCTGTGAGCCGTAGAACTCGCGTTTTAAATACATGTCAGAGACAAACTACGCAAGATAGTAGGAATAATAACAGGACACAACACTTTGAACAGACACCTCTATAATTTAGGTATCACAGACAGCCACATGTGCAGAGCGTGCGTGGAGGCAGAAGAGACGGCCAAACATGTTCTACTAGACATGTAGAAGTATACAGGAAAAAGCACCTAGGGTCTTTGGAGATTCTAGGTGCTATACCGAGGCACTCATAAACTTTATAGAGGAGCTGGGGTGGTTAGAGTAGCGCCACCCCGCTGTTTCACGCAAAATAGGCACGTTGGATGTCGATTTGCGGAAATGCTCAGTAAAACTAACTAACTAGCTACATGTCAGAGATTACATGCATCGTGAACAACCAGTCGCCACGTTGACAACAGAGCACCATACACCTGCGGGCTGCTGATGTTGGCATGGCAAAATACCGGACAAGTGCGAGCTGCAGGTGTAACTTACGACCATGCAGCTGCACGAGCATGGCTATTGGTGGGGTTGGAGCGAACGCCTTTAAATACTTGGATCTTTCAGAACGTGGGCATTTACGTTATGCTGACAGTCGGTTTGAGTGGATCTCCGCCGCTTGTTGGCTTGCTATCTGTACTTTTGTTATACAATAAAGCACGTCACGTAGCTGTCTAACCTGCGTCGTCTTATTGCTCGAGCATACCCACCATGCCCGACGGAGAAAGCAGCGACTAGGCGCCTAGATCGCCCGTCCTTAACCCTGTTGTATGTGTCGGAACATTATTTATTATTATCCCGAATATTGCAATGCTCTCACAGGGCTGTGTTGATACATGTTACTATTTTTAAGACTTTTATTTGTATACACACAAAGCAATGAATATATGAAATGAAATTAACATATATTTTTTTAATTTCGAAATACGGAATCGACAAAAAAATCTATGAAGTTATTTAACGTGCTCACAAAAATTCACGAGAATCGCTTGAGAAATTCGGCCTGTAGAGGAGAACAGACGGACATACGAAATAACTTTGGCTCAAGCTGAGACGGAGAAAGAGTTCAATTAATCAGAACGCTCACATACTCTCAAAATAATGCTAGGTCGTTCTAATAATAGGGTTGTTCTAATAATGTTCATGTTAAAAAGGTCATAAGCTCTTCAAGGCTCACGTGTATAAATACTCAAAACAAACGCTAAGAAAATTCGCCAGTTACAGAAAATACAAGTGTTCCTAATTACAATTGCGTTCAGGCGAATAACGTCATGAGAAAACCCTGGCAGGGTCCGTCCCCATAACTCATTATTACCAACTTGTTTTTCCTGTCGCCCGCGCGCCCGCAACGTACAACTGCTTTAGTTTACCCCACTGATGTTTTGCGGCTAAAATGTTTTCAGTTTTAGTGCCCAAGGAAATGGAACTGGCTTTTCGCTTTTTTTGCTCAACTACAGAATTTATTGACATGCCAAATTTAAGCTATCATGCTGAGAAAGTTCTCAACTTGTTTGTGAATTTCAGCCGCGGTGTAGAATACACAATGAAGGATCGACAAACAAAAGCGGGCAAATCTCGTAGATTTGTAACGGAGTTCTATAGAAATCTTGGACCGTCAAAAGGGTGAATAATTCAAGGCCAGTACAAATGTTCGCGGATCTACTAAATCCACTCCGGACAGACGGACAGATCGCGTTTTGATGTCTTGCTATAAAATAAAATGCATTTATTTCGGACAACTTTATTCCATAGGTTGTTAGTACTAGACTTATAACTACTCGTATGTTAGGACTTAAACTTAAATGTAGGCTAAATCTGCCACTGATGCCGTCCTGGTGATTGATTGAGGTTTCTTGTAATGTTTTTTTGCAATGGCGGTTTTCTGCCAGTTTAGAAATATTTCCTTGATTTTTCTGATACATCGTTCCCACGTCTCATGAATCGAATTGGGTGGAAAGAAAACAAAGGTCCGTAAAGCGATATCATATCACGTACAAATTCATCTAATCCATACGGGATCCCTTGGTGGACAATAAATATTTTTCATGAAATCCAACGGTTGCGGCGACGCATAGAAACTGCCCTAAATCAGGCAATTATAGGTGCGACCAGTAAATACTATAACCAGGGGATCAGAAGTAAAGGACGGTCAGAATAAGGATTGTTAGGATAACGCCTTGGGACTTCGTTATTCGATACGAGCTTTCCTTCACTGACAATTATTCTTATTAGTTTTGATAAAGCCACGCTATAAATTGTTATGGCGGTATCATACCAATGATTGCCAATCTAGGGTTATCGAAAGCGCAAAAAAACTGTCAAGATTGTAATTTTGTACTCAGTAAAAATGCAGTTTCGTCCGTACGTAAATCAATACTTGTACTCCATTGTATACAAAGGCAGTGCATTTACGAGAGCAATATAGAGTGGGAAGCAAAAATCGCTCTCATAAATTACGCTAGCGGAAAATGCTTCATTTTAAGGAGTAAGGCTCCTTAATCCGCAGGCCGCCTGGTAGCCGGTGGGTGTAATTACTGCGCGCAATATATCGCCGCTTCGACCCCGACCTCTGGGGTCCTCTCATCACTCGAAATGAGTTACGCAACACATGCTACTCAGTTAATTGTTGGGGCAATCGCAATACAGATTTGGAGTTTTATTCTAATATATCTGGATGGGGGGTGAGGAATCGATTTTTATGTGCAGTCAGGTTCTGTAGTTGGTCATTTTATGATTTGGCTGGAATAACGTGAATACGTACGGCGGCTGTTTTATTACGTGCTTTAATAAATTATACATCACTGAGTAAATACTAAAAATGCTGACTGTGACGACGACATTACTAAAGGTATAATTAGTGATTTATTAATTTCGTACAGCTACCCTTTTTAACGAATCCTTGTTTATAATTTATGTAGGCACATTATGTGAATACGATGTATTATTTTGGATTTGGTCTCTTAATTTTGAAGTAAACATGTAATCTGATTTTAATTTACATCTACCTAGTTGGAAAAAATTACTCCCAAACTTTATTATCCATACCAGACATCAAAATTAATGCAACCTGGTGTATAACAAATTAACGCGTGCCTAATTAGATACTAAGGCGGCATAAATCGGCAGTAAATATCTCACAGTGTCGCAGATGGTGTCAAAACTGGTGCGGGGCCGCGAAGCCGGGTCCGGCCGCGCCAGCCGCGTCGCGAGGGTCCCTAGCCTGATCCATTCAGTTGTTCATTTCGTGGCCCACACTTGAGACAGGGTCGCGCATAACATGCAATCCTGGTAATAGGTCGACCCGGTGCCATATTGTGTTGATTGCTCGACGTGCAAAGGGCGATTTTATTTCGTATCAAAACAGTTTGGGAAGGGTTGAGGTGCGTGTATTATTTACGACAACAGTTGTGCTCGAAATATAAATTAGGCCTTAATTTTCTTGATAATTTGATTTAATTAGGTTTAGATGCAACCGCTAATGAAGCCAGTGGTGCCACGTGGTGGCGCGGCGGGCTTGAGAACTAATTTGCAGCGGTGATGGATTACGGTGCAGTTGCCAACATTTACTTATGTGCTATAACATGATGTTATATGATGACTAGATAATTAATATCGCTAGCTTTTATTAAAATCAATTCGCTAATATTTACTCAGGTTCCTGGGCAATTTCAAAAATCAACTGTGTTTTCGACGAAAATTAAACAAATTATGTGAAAATTTTAATAACATGTTTATATACTCGTAATGCATCCTACTAATCCTACTAATATTAAAATGCGAAAGTTTGGCTGTTTAGATGTTTGGATGTTTCGATTTTTGGATGTTTGTTACTCAATCACGCTTAAATGGCGCACGCCGATAGTTTATAGTCTGGGTTAAAATATAGGATAGTTTTTTATCCCGGGTCTACGCAGACGAAGTCGCGGACGGAAGCTAGTACTGTAAACTGAATACTAATAATTGTCGTCACAAAACTGGCATTGTGTTAATTTTTGTTTGACGACTCCACGCTAATTGGGCGCACTGCGCTTTTACTGAGTAAAAGCACAAAGCCGTTCGCAGTTGCAAATGCAAACAAACTAATCGCGTTCTAAATCCAAATAAATTGAGAAAGGAATGCGCGTAAGCTCACACTGGGCTGCGTTCCATTTGTCACTTTAACGACGCGGGATCAAAATTGGCCACCTGACATAGACAACGGATATCTTTATCAGTGTGTTTTTTTTAAATTTTGTAATGGCGTCCTCGCGTGTAAGCCACACGGGAATTAGCGGTGCGCGTAGCGTAATCGCCGTGTCGCAATCGGAACTAACAATGCCGAAGCGCGCGTTTTTTGTTTTGGAGCCGAAGGAGATAAGGCGGTTGATTATACCGCGTTCCTAGTGTGAATCTTTGCTTTGGATTTAACGATGTCGTTCACATGCGATGTGTAAGTATTTGCATTAGTAATCTTGGGAAATTGCGTTTGAACTTTATGAACCTCGCGGTTGCTTGCGTTCTGTTTTCCGGGCTAAAAAGTTATTATAAACCTTACGTGTCCATTACGTGGCTGCTATATCCATGGCTATTTGCATAGAAAGCTTTAGTTTTTTCACGTTCGCGTGTGAAAGTCTATTGTACATGTACGTAGGTACAATACATACGTTGCACGGACGTTGTTCAATGTGGATGAACTTAAATAACAGGGTTTTTTTACGTGTAGAAACGGCAACCCTAAGTAAGAAAGTAAGTAATTTATCGTCCCGTAGTAAGAATGCTTCAGATAAACAAGTTGATCGAAGACGCTCTCAGTTGTATCGCGCGATATCGTGACGCCGACGCCGTTTTAAAACATACATTATTTTAATGGACGCGGTGACGACGACACCAGATAAATAGTTTATTTTAATTATTACTAATTTCCCGTCCACTCAAGAATCTCTGCAGCACGTAAGATTTTAGAATAGCGAATGATTTATTTATTGCAATATGTTATCCATCCCAATCTCCTGCTGTGCATTGGGACACTTGCCCAATTCCTTATTTCCAGTAGATTTAGATGTAACATGATTATTAACGTGTGTCTCCTTGGACGTTCTAATTGCTGGTGAAATATAGCATTCACCGGCATCAGCAAACTAGACTAATGACCGTCGACGGTGACGCGAGATGCGGCGATAGCGGCTGACAACCCTGTCGTCAACATAAATCATATGGCAATTAAGCTTTTTAAACGACTCACAGATTTACGACAATTTCCAAACGATTTACTAAACATGTAATTAAACTGAAAATGAAAATGGAATGCACTCTTACTTTTTATGAAAAAAGAAGAAAATGTATTGACCTTTAAATTAATAAATTTCGAACGCAACACTAAACGGTCGTTCTTTTTCTAAAATACTTACGTGACTGAAATGAAATTGGAACGCGCTTGTTTTCGTTTATAATTTGAAAACCGAAGTGCGGAAAGCGAGCTCGAAATCATAACGAATAGATTCCTCCGCTCGATAGCTGTATCGCGAGAGACAAAAGCCACCATAAATAAAAGGATGGTTAAAATTTTAAGGGCCGGTCGGGTTCAGGCGCGGCCATTAGAGGCCCTTAGCGGACGTAACGAATGTGTCTCTCGGCTCGAGATGCCTGCACAGATCGGACAATTGTTACTGCCCAGCGTGAAATCCGCCATAACGACATATAAAAGAAAAGCGATTTGATTTCCGAACGTATGAATGGAACGATCGGCCGTTTTGAATCGAGTCGATTACGCATACGACTCGAATAGTGGCATAGACTATTCGATAAATTAGTTTTAGAACGGGCCTAGTATTTATACTTAGAAATGACCTAGACGCCATATATTAAGTTTGGCGTTCCGTTTCACGCTTGCTTAACACGGCGACCGGTTGATATTAAACATATCTGAAAGTAAACAAACAAGTATCGAGCACCGCTGCGGCTCTTTATGTAGATAAGTCTAATGCGATGGGAGCTGCGACCGGATGGCTTATTATGACAATTTTACTGCCGAATATTTAATTAAATGTTAATCTTGACACTTATTAATTGTTTTACTATTTTATAAGGTTTTAACGACAAAAATAATACCGAGTATCATCTCCATTATACGAAGCGATTGCCAACCAGTTCCGTGTGGCAGCTGATGCCGTTTGAGTAATCGTTGTCTATAAATCAGTTGCGTTTAGAAGCGTATAAAGTGATATGACCATTTTTATATCGTCATAGTACGTGTGAAGGCGATGACGTTCACGTCTGGGAATATGGTTTCACATTTAAATATGACTTCATTTGCTTGCGGCGAGGGCTGTACATACTTCGGGATATCAATGTGCGTACGTCTGCCGTGCAGTAACGGAACGCAGCGTGGCCTCGCGTCTTCCTGTCACAATTAATTTTCGGGCGTGGAAATTGGCGCGAAAACTGTCGCGGCCGGGACGGGCGCGGGGCGAAGTGCGCGGGGCGGGGGCGGGGCAGCACCACCACGACTGGAATTTTAATTACGCACTCGTATTCCGAATACCAATGTCGTCTTGTTTAAATTAAATATAAATTATTCGCTCCTAGGCCCCGCTGCACTCCTGGTATTGTAGGTACGAATTGCGAAACGCTGAACCGGTTTAATTATTAATTTGCACCGCTATTTTAATAACGACACGCCGTTTATTAAAAAATAATGTCGCCCAAAAGATTTGAATCTCGTTTGTCGTTGCCCTCCAAATATACAAACTAGGAGCGATTACCGCGAATAGAAACTCCGAACATAATTAGACGGGGACGAGAACCTCAACGCAGACGTGTGCACTTCTTACGGCGTTTAACAAACTTTGATAAAAAGATTAAGTATGACAGTTTGAAATATAGCCACCGCAGTAAGAAAAAATAACAGTGCAAAAGTTTCTCGGGCGGAGCTGAGCTCAGTCTCCATTGTTGGCAACTACGCCGAGTTAATTTTGTAGGAAAGAAGAAACAGAGGCGAGGCGCAGGTGTTCCGCCGCCCCCGTTGTATTAATTTGAGCGTCCCGTCTAATACCTACCTATGTATGATTGCGTTACAACAGACGCAGCTGAATTTATAAGCAAAGTTGCACGCGTCTGTGCCGGTGCTTTGCGCAGATTATGACGTCTCCTGTGACAACTCAGAACGCACCCATTACGCCGCTAGTTCAGCCCGCCATTACTGAACGCGTCTTTAATTGTAAATTATGGCCGGCATCGCCCGCTCAACCGGCGTCCGCCATTAACATAATTGTTTCAAAAGAATAAGTAAACGATCTACTAGAGATCGTAGTAAAGATATTTCGAGTAATTAAGAGGTATATTTGCATAGTGAAGCGGCCGCGGCTGTGTGACATTTCCCTGATTCGCCATTTTTTTTATCACGTCGTCGGTTATCATCTTCTCAGAATGTATAACGAAATACGAGGGCGGTGTTCATTAACTAGCCGGTAATGTTATTTTTTATCGCTCGCATCTTAATTCCGGTTTACAAGAGAATAATTATGGAACACATCAAACGCCTAAGCACGCATTCTTTAGTCGTAAAAATGATCCTAATTATCATTTTGGAGGTGGTAAGTATTCGTTTATTACATGTAGTACTACACAGGGTTTCTATGCTAGGTTGGATTTGATGATAATATTCGATTTTAATTAGACCATCCTGGGTTTTATAATCTTTATAACAATTTTATTATGTGAGTGACTCTGACAGGTACCTACAATTACCTGCATACGGGTGCGCGCGCCTGCTAATAGAGGTGCTCATTAATTAGTTGAAACATAATTATTCGGTTATAAGTTTACTTAGTTTTAACACATGTTTTTTGAAATTATTTCTTGCTTTGAGCGAATGAATGCCGCGAGACCGCGACAGCGAGCCGTAAAGCGCAACCATAGAGATTACAAGTTAACTTTTCCGATCACAACACCACAGACAAAGGCTTAAATTATACACGGGTGGATTGGCAGACGGATCCACCCTTTGACAGGGCGCGCGGATTGGGGTGACAAATTGTTGTCTGTTATTTCACTGTTATCCACCATGAAATAACACTTGCATTCATTACAATACTTTGATTATATTAACTTTCCAACGTCGTTATCTAATCTAGTGAAAAGCATTACAGCGATTACGTAACCATGAAAAGAATTTATTTGAATACGCTTTGGGAAACAACTCACTCAGCGTTCGTTGTAAAAAAAGATTCGCCATAGATAATAGATAAGATTGTTTTACTTTTCTTTGCAAGTTAAACTGGTAAAATGTATACATAGGCTACAAAATAAAGTTAATTAAGGGCAAGCAAAGTTTGAACCGTCGGAGCAGAGTCTAAACAAGCGCCGGTCATAACTCAAAACGAGGAGGCCTTAGGAGGCCGTTGATAAGAAAGTTTCATTACCCGAATGTTGAATTTAAAACCAGGCTTAATCAAGTTTATGGGAATTTTGAGGCTTATCCGAAATCAAGCACCTGTGTGCTTAGGACATTTCGTTTGTATTGGATATTAGATTTTGTGCTGCGGATTAAATTATGGGTTGTAATTAGAGCAACGTTGGGGTGCAAGATTGCTTTCATCTTTGAAACCTGAAGGTTTTAGTTCTACATAAGGCGTTGTTTTGAATTGATGTTTAGGGCTGGCTGTTTCGAGATCTATTTAGTAGGTATTTAATATTAGTCTAATAATATCAAAAGTTTTCCAAATATTATGAAGACGGTTCTAGTAGAGATGCTTCAAGTTTTGTAGTCACTGAAACGATTATATGGATTTTGCGTTACTTCAAAATCAGTCGTTATATACCTACGCCCGACCTTTCAGCCCCAAGTTACAGTCGCCATCAGATATTGGAGCGGCCAAAGTGCTCACAAATATCTGAACACGTCTCTGGCATTAGATACGTGTTCAGATATTTGTGAGCACTTTGGCCGCCCCTGTAGTAGTCATAGTGGCCAAATTTGACTACTTTGGTTGCTACAAAGTATTTGACGCTGAGTGTACAGACATGAGACACTTTTCTAAGATTATGTTTCAACAGTGGCTGCAAAGTGCCGTAGGTGGAATTTCCACAGCTTATAATTCAGTTTTCTTCACTACACTGAAAAATCTTGGTCGTGCCTTTAAAATGCCATTTAACTTTAATTAACCTTTTGTAGTGGTGTTTGATTCCCGGCTCCAAATCCGGGAATGTTCGAAAGGCCTCCGGTTTAACTATAGATTAAAGTGGAGATTAACTGTATCTGCGAGTGTGTTTGTTTGTTTCGTTAACTAAGTCGTTTTCTGTCCGCCGACAGGAGACCAGGGCCGCAGCGCCGCCAGGAGCCTTCCCTAACCCCTTCGCAGTTTGATAAATGGCCAATTACAGCGCGGCCCGCCCCGTCCCTTCTGTTAGCTTGTTGCCTATTTTGAATTGCTTTTGCTTTTTCGTTTAGATTAATATCTAAATAGGATAGATACGGATCCCGCTTAGGTATTTATATTTACGTTGTTTTTAAACGTAAATTTCGGGCACAAAGCCGGCCGTCTTTTGTCTGCGGCCTTTTTCGCACGCGCCTTTGTTTTAAGTCTTAATGCGCATCTTTGTTCCTCTGTCTTGCTCTGTAATACTTCTTTGTGTTTTGAGTTAATGCAGGTTGCTTATGCAAACCTGGTAGATTAGTTCAATATTTCAGGTTCGAAAAGAAATTGTTTTGCAGAAAATGCCGAACATCATACACCCGAGGGAAATTTTAACACTAAGAATAACTTAATAAAAGTTTAGTTACTCCTCATGTTTATTCCATCCAAAGTGAAACTTTTTATAAATTCAATGGCTCAGGTGTTAAGTATTCGTGAATTCTTAATTCCCGTCATTAGATGATAAGGGTGCGGTCCCACGACCCTCTGTTTATTTTTCCTGTATTCAAATTCGAGAGTGGGCATAATTGCACAAGACTTAAGCCTATTTAATTTTTTTATCTCGGCAAAGCCGATGCGGCTCATTTGACCGCGAGTCTATGCGTTCATTTATTTAAATTGTCTATGTTTTATTTTTATCTGTGGCCCTCCGGCTGAATGTTTTGATGATAGGTGGTAAAAAGTTGGGATAAGGAAAATCTGTTGTAATACAGTTTCGTAGCATTTACCTGCATTCATTTGATCTACAATTTTTGGACTTCTACTCCTCTTAACTATATACGAGATAGGTATAATTATCTTCGCGCAAAAGGAAGAATGACATATATTTGCATAGTCTATGCAGATGAATTAAAAAAGGAAACAACCGAAAAAAAATCGTCCATATACTCAAAGATTTTTTTGTGAAAAAGAGCTACTACAGCCTACAAGAGTTCTTTGAGGATACCCAAGAAAAATAAATAACAATTATAATAACAAAATTCCAATTATGTATATATTAAATATATTTATAAGGAAATAAGGTGTAGGTACTTACTACATACATACATATAGTCACGCCTCTTTCCCACAGGGGTCTCTTACTTATTCTAAGGAAATTATACATGTAGGTATATAGTTTAACTTTAGCCATAAGACATTGCTACGCCCTTACAGGGTTCCCATGTACCTACTTAGCATAGCATTTAAGATTTCTACCACCTTATGTAACCATATGGTTTTGCAATAAATATATATGGGTATGAGTAAGTATGCAAGGTGTGTCCAAAATAATGTCAATATCATCCAAAACTTAGTTCGAAGTGCCGTCTCTTAGAACGTAGTATGTTCTCTTGGGTCATACTAGTAATAATAATTTACTTTAAAAACAAAGTTTTAACTTTCAATTCAGTACTTAGATTTCTCCAGGATCCCATCAGATCCTGACCTGATGACCACGGGAAAACCTGGGAAAGATAACCTTTCAAACAAAAAAAAGAGTTCTCCAAATCGGTCCGGGCGTCTTCGAGTAATCAGGGAACGTAAAAAAAAGATACCGACAAATTGAGAACCTCTCCTTTTTGAAGTCGGTTAAAAATACTTTTTTTCCAATGTACGACAAATCGTACACACAATACCCTTTCCACAACCACCCATAACGCGCTCTCATGTCATATTATGTGTAATAAACTTTCCATACATACAATAGTTGAAACGAATCTAAAAATGACGTCCAATCACGGGCGAGTCCCCGATTAACCACCGCGCACAATGGCTCGTAATAACTATCATTAGCTTACGCATTGTGATAGCAATATCTGTTTCAATTGCTCAGCGGAACCAATGAGTTTACACATTTCTTTACAACATACGATTCGTATGCGACTAGCATTACTGGGGCTCCATTCCAGGACGGCTTGGGAGCTGTGGCGCGGCGAGATAGACTATCCGTCTCTTTCTAATTAGAATGCTCAGAAAGAGGCGGATACTTTATGTCACCGCGACACAGCTCCTGTGATAGCCGTGCAGGGACCAATTCTTAACCACGTTTTCTTTACGCATCGAAATGACATTCGACGAACTGCCAGTCGTTATTGATCAAGAACCTCGGTGTTGCCAATTTAAATACATAAATAAGTACATAATAAATAAATATTACAGGTCAATTTTACACAAATAAAGGTAGCCTCATATAAGCTCAAGAAGGCTTGTGTTATGTGTAGGTACTAGACGACGATTTATTTATTATATTTAAATACTTAAATACGTAGAAAACATCCAAGACTCAGGAACAGTTCATGCTCATCACACAAATATTTGGCCTCACCGGGATTCGAACCCAGGACCGTAGCTTCGTAGGCAGCGTCACTATCCACTAGGCTAAACCGTTATCAAATTTAGATTTTACAATTTTAAACTGTAATTTTGTGAAACGGTTCACAAGAATGCGCTACTTACGATTTAGATGAAATAGTAAAACCGTATGTCCGGGGTGGCTAACTTCAGAACTGTCAATTCTTCACACTGACTTACATCCCACGTATAGTACACTTAAGGGTAAGAATTTACACCTGTTAGTGCACAATGCACATTACATAATATATAAAAAAAGTTATTATAAGAAAAACACTGTTCTTACAAATCGAAGAATTTTCATAGAAAAATAATTCTTAAATATTATTACTAGCAAAGTTTTATCGACATAGGTACCCGGTACATGATAAGAAACTGGATAAATCGTATCGTCACCGCGTCGTGGCGTGAGAAGCAGCGTTAGGTGCGCCAGCGCAAGTGGCGCAACCGAAACAATAGTGAAAACAATAGAGAGACGCCATGAGAAACGGCCGCGACGCCCGGGAAATTGATGGGCAAGGTGTAATTTTATTACGGTTTGGGAGCCCAATGTTAGTCTGATAAATAAAAAAACAACATAGGCGTGTTTTTAAAACAACATTCTATAAAGAGATAATTATAATATGTGTAGCTATATATAGCCTAACCTAACCTAAACATAAAGACATTCAGTGTCAACAATTTCGCAGCCGATGACATGCAAAATCAAAGAGTTAATGCCCATGAGCTCTCATACTCGTACCTTCGGGATTGCAAGCGTCCATATGCTGAGATGGGACCGCTTCGTGGCACTTTATTTGTTGATTTTATATGCTGACTAGGTTCTGCCCGCGACTTCGTCCGCGTGGAATTCGTTTATATCGTAGCTCAATACAAACTTTTGCCCCCCATTTCGCCCCCTTAGGGGATGATTCCCGGGATAAAAAGTATTCTATATGTTACTCCAGGCTGTATACTATATGTACGAGTATACCAAAATTCGTCTTAATCCGGTTAGCGTAATTGAGTAACAAACATCCAAACATCTAAACATCCAATCATCTTAACATTCAAACTTTCACATTTATAATACTAGTAGGACTAGTAGGACTGTAGTGATGTCCATGTAGGTACATTTATAGTTGTCCTGAATAAATGCTTATTCTATTCTATTATATTCATATGCTATGGTATCCAGTTATCATCGTATGGGCCGTACGTTTGTTTACCACCACCGCGATACAAAAGTTATCAACGCGCATAGAACGCAAATTGCTAACGGTTGTTTTAATCAAAGATAAAAAAACATTTTCCAATGTGAAGTCCCATATTCCTTTAAAGCAATTTGGCTGTATGATTGATGGTGCTGGAAAAAGTTAATAACCGACATGGGAATAGGCATTAGCGCGTTTAGGCTTTTTGTTTGTGTGATTTGGACCCGTTATGGGTCATATTTTGAGTTTAAATACTTGAGTACTTATCTACGAATAACACGGAACATTTTACAACAATACAAGTAGTATTCATTGCGCACCTCAATAAAAGTAAAGTCAAGTGAATATTGCTACAATGAGACCGGTTGCACAGATATTGTATACTACATATTAGTATTTGTAATCGAGTCCCGTTAGATGGCGTTAAGAGTATTTTTATTCGGCCGTTTACGCAGTTTCAAAAAGTTGGAGATCCGGTACATTTCACAAAATCTTTATACGTTGTATTAATCAACAGCCTATTGTTATCGTTATTTATTAATAGAGGGCGTAAATGTACAATTAAAGAAACAGTCCATGTAATTAATCGAGTCTATTTACTTATTTATCTTGGAGATATTTACTGATTGACAACAATTTAGAGTTAGGTTTCAGGCACATCATTTGGAAGGGCACAAGGGGTAGGTGCTTACATTTGGGTTTTTTGTGAAGTATCTAAGCGTATAAAATAATCACTAGGCAGGAAAACCTAACCAATTACATATAATAGATTTGATATTTTTTGCGGTATAAAAACGTAGTTTGGAAACGCTTCAAACGTCGATTTTTTACCCCAAAAACCCAAAAGTTTTTTGCCAACTACACTAATTAAACTAAATTATTGAACAAAAACCAATTAGCTAAGTACTAGCCTCTCATGAGACGCACGTGGGTAGCGGGTCGACGACCGCCAAGATTGATGGCGCGAAACCAGCGTTTACTTATATCGGGACAAACATTAATGAGCGCGATACTCTTCGGTTAAAAATGGCCGTATTTTATTCGGATAGGCTTAACAGTATTAACACCCACAGCTGAGATATTCCCCAGCGATAATGTCGTACTAATAGACTCCATCGATCACACGGGACAGTTAGTTGAGGACGTCAATGGGTATTGTGTGACATTTCGGCTCGTTTAAGACGAGATTGCGCTTATGATACATTGATATGCCGACTACTTTAGTTTGATGGTGTTGCCATACTTCAATAGCTTTGTTTTTGGCCAAACATCCATGTCTATTGCAATGTGTAATAATTCAGATGAATAACTTTTGAAGTCCATGAAATGAGTATATAGTACCTACTACAGAAGTTACTTTATATTTGGAGCTTTCCAGTACCATTCAAGTACTTGTCAATTTCCATCTCTTTATTTTATGTCATATTTACCAAGTGTAAAAAGGAGAGTTTTCTCAATTCAGTGTCCTTTGTCCAGTGGTCAGATAGGCCATTATTAGTACATCTGCCCCGCTAGCATAACTTGACTCTCGACTCTACTCGCGCGCGAGATAGACTGTCTGTCACTTTCTGATTAATGCTGTCAAAAAGTGACGGATAGTCTAACACGCGCGCGAGTAGAGTAGAGAGTCAAGTTATGCTAGAAGGCCTGATTGGTACTTCAACTAAACTGTTATGCAACAGAATATGCCAAATGGTAGATACCAAACCATTTTTTCCACTAAAACTTTAAGGCTTGTCCACGAAAAAAAGTAGCCATTCAGGTTTTCAATATGAAATGGTTGGTGTCTTTTCACCTGAGTGGCGTTATGGATATTTATATCAGGTGCTATCCATTTTTGGGCTAACTTTCGAAATCTCTGGATTGTAGTCTTAGATTTTATAATTTTCACGTGTGGGTCATAGAGGTTCTTTTATTCCTATACTCAAATAGATTATCGATGCCATAATGTTCCGCGAATATCTTTTAGACATTACTTACCAACATAAGGTCTAACGGATCTTTATAAAACCGTGGGTTCAGCTTTGAAGTAATGATTCTACATTAATAAAGAGATACCCGTTTAGTAAATGCTTATGTAAACAAATGACGATTCCACCTATAAGCAGTGCGGGCCCAAAAATGAAAAAAAATATCTGGATACTAGAGATATAGCAAGTCGGGGAGAAAGAAACGTCATTTTTATTTTTTAAATTTAATTGGGGTATTAACGGGGCACAGATAAAGTCAGTCAGCCGCTTGTCTTCTTTTTTTTAATTTTATCAGATGGCTTACCGTTTGAATTTAAAGGTACGTCAAGTTGCACGAAGTTTTAATAGAGTTGTTACAATCAGATTGTAGGATGAAAAACGCTGCCGGGCCAGAATCATGGGGTCTTAATTGTTGACATTTATTTGTGTGGTTTGCAGGTTATTTTTGTTAGACTGTATCTTTCGCAGAGGAAACAAAATTATCCTTTCATGGTTTTCCCAAATCGTACCTATGCACCACCACGCACCTTCGGGAACTCTTATCTGGGGACAGGTAGTACTGTAGTGTAGTAGTAAGATATAGAATTTGTAGAGGGTTGCTGGTAGAGTTAAGCCGTGTGGAGTAGGAAGCTTGGAGCTACTTGTGATCTGATATTTTTTTAACACTGAAAGCTATATGAGCTAGGGAGTTTTGGCAATTACTTTACATGTAATGTTTTGAGTGGGATCATTATTTCACGATGAAAATTATGAAAGTAACCATGAAAAGTTTATCGTTAACTTCGCGTAACAACTAAATATTAATGTAATAACTAAATAGCATAACAATGATGTCAACGTTGAACAGCACAATGTACAAGAATACCTTTAAGTAGCATATCAAATCAATACAGCTTTTTCCTTCTTCCGGGGACAAACATGGAAAAGGCAAAAAGAGAAAATTTGGTCACTGCGACCGACCATAAATCCAACTCGACTGGTGCGAATCGCTCTAATTCCTTTGTTTGCTAAAACCGAAAACTGCCACGGACATTCAGCAACCGGCAGTACAATATTTTACTCTTTCACACTTGACCGATTTTTCCACGTTAGAAAGTGATAGACGTATACATTTTTACCGTTGACCAATGCTTATTGTGTGCGCGTTAGGGTTGACAATCGCACGCTATGTCAATCGGGAGTAAAAGTCATTGGTGATACTTCATATATTTATGTAATCCTGGCCTTATTAGGGAGTAGGTATTAGGTATTTCATTTCTATATTTGCTGGGGTTTCGTTTCTCTTTCGTCGGGACATGTAGTTGGCTGTCGGTAGTTGGAGTGATGCCAAGTGCTATGTTAAAAGCTCGCAGTCGTGAAAAGCTTTGTCCTAAAGCTATGCGCTTTATTTGGTGCTTTTGGATCGGTATTATTTAAAGTGTGGTGCAAGCCGGTGGGATTATGTTTATTACACTTAACTGTATTGAAGTTAGCCTGCGCGAGGCGATATTACTTTGAAACTGTGAATCAAATTTATACCAACGTAAATCCAAAGTACTAAAGATATTCAATGCACTTCCAATATCAAAATTTTATAGGTCGAGCAGTCGCACAATTAGACAAATGACGCTCCTGTTTACCATAAGTGTGTAGGTGCATTAACATGTACGAAAATAAAAACAAAAGCCAAAGACAACCGGTGTCAACGAGCCTAACTCACCTCACCATAAATTTTAACGCAACCAAAAGATGACTTCGAAAAAGCGTATGAACACATCAACATCGGTCATGTCTGCCAATAAATCCTGGCTACCCCCGGCAACAATGCCAGCAATAATGCCTTGCATTAGCCACCGGCACAATGCCCGCTGATTTATCGAGCTCGGATAAGATGGGAAAACGATGGATGGAACCAGGACTTCAGGACTCTAATGGAGTTTGAATGTTTAAAATTCAGATCCAGGTTTTAGAGGACTAGCGCCGGGAAAGGATTTTCTTTAAGCGCGATAGATTATGATGGCGAGATAAGATGGAAAAACGGTGGATTTTCCGTTCTTGATTATAATGGAAAAGCTTTTTGTGATTTCCTGAGGAAGCATTATCAAATCAAACGAGTTAAAGTCACATTAAGCTACATTGAAGATGTAGTTCTTTTCCGAAAGTGGTGTATGTCTAGAATTGATGCCAAGCGGGTTCTTCATATTTATTTATTGATTTGTGTGGGTAGATCGACATGTACATTGTATTCGTGTGATGCAGCGCTTTCGGCTTTACGCGTACATATACAATATATGCAGGCCCAAAAATATGATTAGCCCACTTTTGTGATATAAAATATCTAACCAAACATAGTCCTCTGAAAATATGAGTAAGTAGATGGCTCAGAGGAACTTGTGTATGTGTACTCGTAAGTTAAATTTCCCATAGTAAGTAATGGGAAATTAAGTCGGCAACCCTAGGAATAAGATTCTCCACTATCATGTCATAACGTTAAACTTTTTAAGCGGAAACAAAGCCTGGCCAGCAAACCCAGCTCTGCCGCTATATTTACACTTCAGCAGAGATATTATCCTCATTAGGTATTCTGCAAAGACGGCCAACAATTATTGTGGCATATACAACCTAGATTTAAAAGAGCCTATGTTCATATACGGTCTACATAGTTCAGGCTCTTGTGTTCTGTGCGGGAATGCACGGCTCACTTACAAGCCTGCATTGCAGCCGCTTGCCAAATTTTTAATTATTCAAACAAGCTCCAAAACTCCATGAATAACCTACATACCCGCGCAGCCTGTCTCAGCCTTCGCAATAAAAGGGATCAAACGCGAAACTAGGACCCTTTGTCACCGTTTGACAGCCCAGAATGTAGTCTATTAAATTTTAACCGTCCCTTCTCACCTTCGCATTTTTATTCAATGTAACTCCTAAACAGAAAGGATACATTATAGATACGCGACGAAGCAGACACGTACAAAATGAAAATAGGGGCTCCGAGCGAGGGTGGTATGGAAATGTTGGTCAAATATATCATCCGGTGCCTGACAGGCCAATTCTCTTATCGCGCGCGCCCGCCGCCGGCGCGATCTAAGCTAGCTTAGCTAATATAAAATGGTTTTAAATTCAAGTTTAATTCGGGCTATCTCCAGCCTCCCGCACCGTCGTAAATACGCCCGCCACACACAAAAGGGGCGATTTACGATTTTGACGGATTTCGAATATTTTAGCACCAGGATTCCAGGATTAGGGAGAGTTACGCGACCCGGCCGCACGTCGTCTTACACCGGCCTGTCATCTTTCCAGATTTGGACGATAAAGATGGCTTGGGAACGCCATAGAATGGAGTCCTCCCCTGGAATGAAAAGGAACGTCCCTGTGGCCGCTGCACACTCCGATTTTAATAAAGAGATGATTATTTAAGCGAACGGAACTAGACGTAGTCGTACAAGAGTTCTTACTCGGCAGCTGTGGCGCTCGTTAGCGCGCTTAATATCGGCTGCTGCCGTCGCCGCACCTACGCTACGTTACGACTTCAGGCAACTTCAAGATTGCAACTTAGAGAGGCTTTTCCGATTATACCTAAACCATCGCTTTGTTCATATAACCTAATTTGATTGGTGTCTTATACTTTCTCCCCGTTGTTCTGGCGTTACAAAATAATCTGTTTGTGTTCATTCCTCTTTTCGGCAAAATAATTCTCTGTTAGCACTGCGAGGGAGGGCGGGCGAATCTGCACCGCATCAGTTTACAGCACCAGGACATCATAAAGTGTAAACAATGACGGCGTTTTCCATTACAATATGTTTACCGATCCGTGGAGCGGCGCATTATGTATGTTATCCTGGTGGGACGCGCGGGGCGCCGCTGAATTTATGAGACTCTGGCAAATATTTGGCGCTCCGAGTTCGGACGCTCCAGTGTCGGCTGACAACGGGAAGATTGTCGGCAACTGTTTACACTACGGGATATGGTAATTTTTCAGTCCTTCCTTGCTGTAAGTGGATTCTGTTCACGCTTCCGCTCTTCAACTATACAAACGCACTAACGCCTTGGTACAAACACATCTTAGGGTTCTGCGTACGGGTCAAGAAGGTTATCCTGTAACGAATTACACAAAACAAAGAGCGCTGACTTCTAGTATCATTAAATTTCGTAATAGGATATCATAAATTGCAGTAGGTCGGTACCAGGCTGGCCGGGCGGCTGTCATCGTTTGTCAGAGCATTTCACGCATTGTTGGACAATAACGCAAGCCGGGGCGGGCGAGTATTGTGCGCGCCCGCTCGTCTGGACGCGTGACGTGACGCGCGTGCGATATGCTGACCACTGCGATCTATGCCGCCCGGGTAACATGCCAGGATGCCTCTACTATGTCACACTGACAGCTGAAATTCTAAAGCACTAAACCAATTTCAGTTAGCGCGGCTGCCATGTCTTTTCCGCTTGCACTTACGTCGCTGGTGATTTATACGGACAGCTGGTATTACGTAATTTGTTTACAAAAAAGATCTACAAGCACTTAAGCGGAGATGAAATGGGATTTTGCGGAAATTACACTTGAATTAAAGCTATTTAGTCACGGTTCACGACTGTAGGATTACAACTGGCTGTAATTCTCACTCGCTCGGACTCGTAAAGACTCTGCCGCACCCGAGCATGTGACCTTACATGCACCACAATCAAATTTATATCGCCAGCCGAAAAAAAACATCAAATATGTTCGGTATGCGACGTCCATGAGATCAAATCAGAATTTAAAGAACCGGCCGGTTGAAAAAAGAAATAAAAAAGTAATACCCTCGGACGCTGGACGCGTAAATTCGAATCAAAGGGAATCAAATGTCACTTTATGAATATTTGTAATTGTGTGTCACTTTTTAAATGTCGTTTTGTTATGGACTTTGTCCGGGTATTAAAATATATATTTATTGTATGACCACGTAAAAGTTACTATATTTTTAATTCCCTCAACACGTTCTGTCAGAAATCGTGAAACTTGTGAAAAAGAAACAATGACGTTTGATAGACGTTGGAATTCTTTGTTTATTTGACGTCTGTCAAAAAGTTAAAAAAAGTGTAAAAGACGTGACTTTGGTTTGTGTTAAAACGAGTACAATTTAAGAATTATCGATATATGAATGATAAACCCAATATTATTCACTACTTTTAAGTAAATTAAATAGGTAGTTACTTACAGACACTGTTGAAAAGGGCATTTAAATTCGTTAACTATTCGATGATTCTTTTTACGATTCAATGAAGAATGTTACCGGGAGATTGAAATTGGATCTTATTTCAACGTACGAAAGTTGATTTCTAATTGTCCACATCGACCACTAACCTGGATGCAATGGGCAAGACTGCTCGTGTCCACTTTAGGCGTCCAATTTTATTTGAGATCACAAAAAAAAATAGAGATAAAAAGTCTGTAAAGTTGTATGTTTGTATGGAGAGGGTAATCCCCGGCTTACGTATTCGATTCGTAGTTTTTTTTACTTTGGTTTTATTAACTTTCTAAATCGAAATATTATTTTGATTTTATTCTTAGGTCATTCTCTCCCAATATTTTAGTTATTTATTTAAATTAATTGACAATGTATGATTAATACAAATAAAGACATATGATATCATAGGCAATATTTTATCTCGCGGGTTTGCTTGGGTGAAGCAGCTGGTAGGTACAGTCAGCATCATAAACATGTATACATTCTATTACCTTATTTATTACTTAGACATAAGGTCGAAGTGCATACATGTTAATGATGCTGATTGTACCTAATATACGTTGAAATGCGGAACATAAATGCCAATATTTATTGACAGACTGTCACTTTAATATTATAATCCGGAAACCATCCACCCGCGCGCCGTATTGCTCCGCAAGCAATTAATACGTGTAATATTTTTTTTTATCTTTAGCTTGTTTTCGAAAAACCCGTCAGCGTGTGGTCCACAGGTAGGTAACAACCAAAGGTAGCTAAGAAGGGTTACTATTAATTTTGGAAGAACATCGTGTGTGGGATTTTACGTAAATTGTACCTACTTTTATTATTTTAATTATTGAAATAATGACATGTTTAAATCAGAAGATGGCGTGAATTTTCCTGTTTTGTTCCTGTAGGCCTATGATGATCATTTGTGATCATCAACAAACATTTTTCTTATTCATCATCATCATAAATTTAAGAGCCAGGCTCTTGTCGGTGGAGTAATCGCCATTCTGTTCTTCTCTCTGCCACTGTTTTGAGCTCCTGATACGACATTACATTAACTTTCCCTTTAGCTTGGTCCATAAACGCACGCCTTGGCTTTCCTCTGCCTCTCCTTCCTTCAATTTTTCTTATTACTTACATAAAAAACATAACTTAAAACTACTATAAAAACTTCGCCAAACTGCGACGCATCGGTTAATACACTCATTTTTTGCTTAATCTGCTGTAAGAACATACCATCATGCTTAAACTAGGGGTACACTGTTTAATTGTATAACTTGTTAACTGAATATTATGAAATAAACTAAACACACATTTTATTACAATGGTTCTCAATCAACAGTGACTTAAACTTAAATATAGGTTTAGTCAAAAAGTTATCTTCTGAGGGCAAGTTATTAAATATTCGTGGTATTATGCCGAGAGGACGGATAGTTTTTTTTTTATCAGAAAAAAGTATGGTACGTATTAAAATATAATGAAAACGGGTCACTTACGTATTTAATGTCGAATATCGCTCGACATGTCTCGAACCGATTCGCGGTTCTTAATCATGAGCACACGCGTTGACGCCAATCAGGTCTAACTATAATTTTTAGTCATATGATGCTGTCTGTACCCGCAAGGCTAAACCAGCCGTCGTATGCAAGTGAGAGAATGATAGAGTATTAAACAGCGATTACTCTATCAAATGCATATTACTTTCATTCTAAGTAACCGTATACTCGATATCAAAAACAAACTATTTCTAAAACTAACAGCAATAAGTTAGAAGCAAACAGACAGACGGACAAATGAGTTCTCACATATCGAGATGGTATCGCGCGGGTTCGATTCCCTGCAAGGTGTCGGTAACACTAACGTAGTTTTGCGTTTACTATAATTTATTATAAGTTGAGCTTGGTTATTTTAATTGGTTTTAGAAAGTGCGTTTGTCTACTGGTTTTATTGTTTTTTAATTTAAGTTTTTTTATTGATAGCGGCCAAGATACTATTGTAGTCGTTTAACAAAAGTAAGCATATAGTTTCAAGCCACTTTAAAAAGTTAAGACTTCACTTTATTTTATCTGTTGTGTATATCTTACTCATAATCGATTACAAAATGAACCCTGGTCTCACTGTTGTGATGTAGTTATCCTTACCTGTAACAAAATAAAACACAGTTAAATATTATGATTAAATATTTCGTATTAAAATAGTTATATCAGGGGAAAAATGTAAAAGTTAACTATCATCATCATCATCATTTTCAGCCCGCAATCGCCCACTGCTGAGCATAGGCCTCTCTTCGACTAAGCCGTCTTATCCAGAAGTGACCGCGACCTTCCCGATATCGACCACCCGTCGAGCTGGTGGACGTAATCGCCCACTGCTGAGCATAGGCCTCTCTTCGATTACTCCAGTCTTATTCAGAAGTGACCCGCGACCTTCCTAATATCGTCCACCCATCGAGCTGGTGGACGTAATCGCCCACTGCTGAGCATAGGCCTCTCTTCGACTAAGGTACGCCAGTCTTATACAGCCCTGCTAGCATAACTTGACTCTCGACTGCGAGATAGACTGTCCGTCACTTTCTGATAAATGCTGTCAAAATGTGACAGATAGTCTATCACGCGCGCGAGTAGAGTAGAGAGTCAAGTTATGCTAGCAGGGCTGTAGTGACCCGCGATCTTCCTAATATCGCCCATCCATCGAGCTGGTGGACGGTCGACGCTCCTGTTACCTATAATTAGAAGTGGCCCCAAAACTGACACCTTGGTGCACCTCCCATCACTCTGCCTGACAAGTTAACTATAGTTGTGCATAAATGTTATCGACAAAATTTGCTGGAGCCGATGGGAAATCCCATCAGGCACGCAGTTAGAAATAATGACTCAAACTTGCACCTTACAACCCCCAATTTGAAGTGGATTGCGCACAAATTGCACCCCAGCATATGTTCGCAAATTATCATCTAATCGAATCAAAGTGAAATTACTGGTTGGCCTCAATCAAAATCGCTGTTGTCACGTAATTGTCCTATAAAAGTGGAATAACATGCAATTTTGCTGTTTTCGCCTAGTAGGTCTATCTAACTTAACTTATTCGATTGAAATCAAATTTACGTGTGTCTCAATCGTTTTTACGCCTATTCAAAGTCAAAGTCTGCCTGCGGACATTGTCTGTGAATCTAAAAAATCTAGGTTTAAATATCGCCCAAGAAAGTACCCCATATATGGTCTATAAAGGGTACATCCACCCTTTATAGATCCATGATTTAACCTGAATGTTGAGTTATTCTACCTAAGCATTATTTTGAGACCGAAACCAGACTCTACAGTCAAACGAAATAATTCGTTTTGTGGAGCGATGTAATTAGATTTTTTATGTAAACACAGTTTTAATAAATAAATAAACTGTTTTACGCAGTAAAAGACACATTAAATATTATAAAAATATACCTATCAAGAAAACCATTGAAATGAAAATGAAAATATATTTATTGTATAATCAGAATTAATAAGTAACCCAAAAGATATAGAATGAGCTCGCAACAAATGTAAACTTGATTCAAAACCATCACAATGAGTCACATGTCCTACTTAGTTGTCTTTAATCAATACAGTTTTTGTCATGTAATGGTCGTATAAAAGTGGAATAACATGCAATTTGACTGTTTTGGTCTAGAATTGATTGTGGTAATGCCTGGGTGGGTGACTTTTGTAATGAGGTACTTAGATAATTTGCCATAAGTTGTTTAATGATTTTAACTCGATGACAGTGGGTTCACCATCCTACATAAGTACCTATACCTAGTAATTTTGGTAATTTTTTTACGACCGGTTAGCTAGTGGGTAAAGTGACGGTCTGAAGTTTTCGGTTTCTAATCCCGGTAAGCGCATATTTATGTGATGAGCATGAATATCAAATTTGTTTCTAACTCATGGATGTTTTCTATGTATTAATATCTATTAAATACTAGCTTCTGCCCGCGACTTCGTTCGCGTGGAACTCGTTTATATCGTAGCTCCATACAAACTTTCGCCCCCATTTCACCCCTTAGGGGACGATTCCCGGGATAAAAAGTATTCTATATGTTAATCCAGGCTATACACTATAATGTATACTAAAATTCATCTTAATCCGTTCAGCCGTTTTTGCGTGATTGAGTAACAAACATCCAAACATGTAAACATCCAAACTTTCGCATTTATAATATTAATAGAATTAGTAGGACATCCTCGTCTAGTACCCATGACACAAGACTTATTGAGCTTAGGTACTATGGAGCTCGATTTGTAGTCATAGTCATAGTTATAGTGATTTATTTGTAAACATAGGTGCGATACATTGGTGGATAAAATGGGTTGTGGAACACTATGTTTTGCCTGTAGGCGTACAAAATCATTAAAATTATTAAACTTATAAATTAATTAATGATAAATGCATTAAAAACATAACAATATCACAACAAAAAGAAGAAAAAATAAAAATTAAAAACTAAAAAACTTGGTCAATATAAATAAAATGTGAAATGTCAAATAATACAGGAATACATTAATTAATATCTACTAAATGAAGTTAAATCGTCTATTAAAAAATCCGAAATTGAGTAATATTGTGTAAGATTGTTCCATAATATTTTTTTCTCAAACATGCAATGAAATGTGTTATAACAGGCTTCAAAGTATCACGTTTCGGGCGGAACTACTCGAGAGAACTGGTAAGCAATTTCATACAAAATTGAAGGCCTAGGCCGGGAAGTAATTTTTTTTTTTTAATTTTAATGTTAACATGGCGTCTGTGTTCATCTACAGGCTAAACAGCTGAATTATTATTTTTTATTTTTTCTAGTGGCAGAATGGTTATCGGACCTAAAATATCCGCGTTAATGCCTATTACACACGAACCTTTATTAAGAATACAAACCTGTATGATTCAATGTCTTGATGAATAAATTTAAAATATTATCTATGTACTTAAGTCACCAGAGACCATAGACAATATTTAAAATCCTCTATATTTTATTCATTATAGAAGGTTATGTATAATGGCCCTAATAGGGTCTATTCGAACTCTACACACGCGAAATACGGACGCCTTTCGTAAAAAAAAACAATAAGTATGGAGGATTGGAGGGAAAATTAATGTACTATTTTGAGTGGTGTATTGTTTTATTTCATTGCATATGTTTGAGAAAAGCACTATACATGCCTGGCCGTGAAAAGGGCTTGCCGGCTTCGTATCACTATCCGGTCTATACCTACTCACCCGGCAAGCCTTTCTTTCCCGGCGTCTGCAGTAATGTACTATTATTTATCTATATAATTTTCTTCGGAAAAGCCGATCTAGTTCTTGGTCGAATGCAAGTTTTGTAAGTATTTAATAAGCTTTACGTTTGTATTAATATACAAGTACCTAGATGAAAACCTAACCCTTTGTTAATCAAGTCATCCTTGTTCTTCAAAACATTATGGTTCCGCGTTTTGCTGATTTTACGACCTCTCTTCTCTGTATAAGTATTTTGTAACCGTTGTTGAATTTTATAATATCAAAATATGCGTGTAGGTACAGTCACGTGCTTTAATTTGGGACCCATTTCCTTCAAATGTTGTTAGTACATTCACAATGCAATAAGGTCGAATAATAGTGGTGAAGTGTCAAGATAAGACAATTAAATGTGTTATCGAATGGGCCGTTGAATTGATAACCTCTTTGCCAAAAGCTACCATTACGGTTTTCTAATTACGAACATGTACCATTGTATGTCGGTGTCAGACAAGAAAATTGATAGAAAACTGTAATTTTCACGAAATATTATTTGCAAATAACAAATATGGCCGGAGAGAAGACAGGGCGACAAATACGAATGACAATTAGTCGGAAAAAAATTGGAAATGATCGTTTGAATCGTTCCGCCCGGTTGACATCACTAAGCAGTAGCCCCTAGACAGACACGTATAAACGTAAGTCGCCTAGCAAACTTTATGATACTCCTTTAAAATATTCGCTCTAAATGTCTTCAGTTTGCTATACGATATTCCACCTTAGGTGGGTCCCAAATTGAAGTTCGTGACTGTACATTATACAGAGAATATAACGGAGGTATTATAAAAACAGCAAAGTTATCACAAGGAACGAATACACTTTAAGGGCATGTGTTATGTTGTTTCCTATTGCGTACAATTTATTTTTCAAGCACCCAGTTATTCTTAGAGTGTGTAGCAATTTCGTTGCGCCATGGGCCAGTCAGAGCAGACCATGATATGTAAATTGCCCTCCTAATTGTCCAATTTGTTCCGTTTGCAACTAATTCAATTGAATTTTGTTTACGCGACCGAGGCATTGTTGTTTTTAATGCACGTAATTTTAAATCGTACGATTTGTATGCTATTATTAAGTATTATTACTATTGTCAGTAATGTGTTGTGATTTTCGCTTTATGATAGTAAATTGTAATATACAACAGATTATGCTATGGTGTGTGAACTGCCATTATAGTAATTTGGTAAGACTTTGTTTTGTACGTCTACCGGTTTCTGAATAAGAATTGAGACGACAATCAACAGGCGAAATAATAATCCAATTTTGGCTAACTTGTCGTAATTATGAATGGGGCAGGGACCAGGCGCTCATAAAGAGTAATGAGTGGAGCACAATGCCGGCTCTAATTAACTATGAACGAGCGATGCCTACTTCCACGTTTTTCTTCAGATTTCCCGACTGCCTTATAACCGTTATAAAAAAGGAATTCATCCCATCCCATTCTCTCAACTTGCACCTTGCACCAGGTTATTATTTCCTTTTCGCTCTTTTGTTTCAACGATGTCGACATCTCGCTCCGCGCCCCGCCCATTTGTAAAATCGACTGCCCGCGCCGTCCTTGCACCTGTCTCTTTCGCGTCCGGCTGATTTATGTGAGAGTGAGCGGGTTTGATCGACGCTTTGTTTTTCCGCTTCAACTGTCGGACGCGTTAGTTTTTTTTTTCGAAAAAGGCTCGCACTGACCCAAGGATTAGGTTATACGTTATTACCGGGTGTAAATTCAGATAATGCGTCGCGATTGCGACGCGAATTCCTGCGGCTCGGGTGTCGTAAGAGCTTTTTTTTTGTAATGCGCAGTAAGTGCGCCGTTTTGTAAAACTATATTTACGATAATGTTATCTCGCGCGGCGTATTACATTACGTACCTACACCGCGGGAACGATCCCCGTGATTAATGATTAACTCGCCCGATGCGGCTCGAAAACCGGCAGAGAAAAAAAAAACAATTCTAAGAAGCGGTGCACATAACGAGCTACAGTTATAAGCAGGCGATGCGGGACATAATCAAGCCATTAGGCGTTAGCATATTGTCATCGGCGCGTCTATAAATCGGCCGTTGTTTTCCCGAAAAAAGCGCGGAATTAAGATTTTAAGGCGGGCCGCGGAATGGCCGCAAAAAGCGCGGGAGAGTTGACAAGTTGAAAAATGTTGCGTCGGCCGCGGCTTTTTGGCGGGAATGCCATTCTAATCAAAATAGTTTACGCGTCGATCGGAGCCATCGCTCGACCGGCGTGGGAACGCGCCATTTTTTTCCACAACATCGATCGTCTTCGATTTGTTTTCGTATTTATAGTGGCGGAACTAAGCGAGGATTTTTGAAACAAAAGCTTGACAATCTAAACGCGACGCGCGACAAACTGTTATAAATCAAAAGAGAACAAATAAAAACGCCCGGCGAGGTGAAAACGTTATTATCTTTATAATTGCACGTCAAGGCGGGAAAAGTGGGGGCATTTGGAGCGTTTTTTCTTCCGCGCGATGATATATCGCCCATGAATACGGGATACGCGACACCTGCGATGCGAAGCTTCCTTATGAATCCGAAATTGCGACTGTGTCGTGTTTATCAACTAATATTTAGACTGCCAGCCCGTGCTGTCGTCCAGAGAAAAATGGCACTAAGAACGTATGATTCTCATACATTTTTACAGCGATTTTCCCGCAAAGCCTCTAGCGCAAACAGCCCGCAATTTATTTATAATCTTGACAAATAGCCGCTTTATCTTGTTTGACTATTGCATTGTCTAACTCACCTACAGTCGAGATCGGAATCAGTATTATGTGCCCCAAAAATGCGGCCTGTTATCGAGCCATCACAAAATAAAACACACGATATGTAACAATGAACTTACAAGGCTAAAATCAAACATAAGCCAACAATATACGATGTAAGTCGTCTGTGGCGCGCGCCGCCGCCCCGCCTCGAAGGTAACAAAGCGCCTCACTATCGATGTCTCTGTCAAAAACTGTCAAAAACCTGACAGGCGCCGTGTCAGGCTAACGAGCCGTGCTGCCCCGCCGCGTCACGGTGACGACGCGCTTTCCGCGCGGCGCGCCGCAACGGGCGCCGCCATCTAGCGGAGAGTAGGAGAACTATCGCCTCGGTTAAGGCGCTAGTGAATGATTATTACAAAAGAAAAATAACAAACGCGTCTGGATATAGAAATACATAAAGATGCAAATGATGCGCGCCCCCGGGCGGCGGGCGGCGGAACGAATTTATTGCGGCGCGCGCACCTCATTATCGCTAACAAGCATTCGAACTCTTTCTTTACCCCATAAATATTATATTTTACACCTGCGCTATGCCGAGACAGTGCGAATGTTCGCTCCTCCCGCTCGTTAACTGCCCCATCTAATCGCTCCCCCTTTGATCCCAAACGTCCAAAACCTTAAAGCTTTTACTAGTCGTATAAAAGGGAAATAAAACGCGATGTGAGCGGGACCGCTTTTTGCGAAATGAACTCATGTGCAATTAGTGCTTCTACCGACGTATAGATGTCACTACTGTCTGCTTGATGCCGGCCGCTTATAGGTAATTGAATAGCTTATTTATGAGATCAAGCTTAAAAGGACAGCGTGTGAGGTCTTTTTTTACATTAATGCACGGGCAGAAAAATGTCCTATTTCGTGTTTGGTGGCAATAAGACAATCAGTAATTTTCTCGTCTATATGCGGGTCATTGATCTTTACAAGTAGGTGGTCAATTGTTGGAAGGTACGAATTAAAATTTGTTAATTGATTTACAAATGAAATGTTTGTATTAGGCATGTATTTTTTGCACGCTTTTTAAATGCCGGTAGAATCGATATTATCTATAATTATACGTTATCGAATGATAGTATATTAATACAGAACTAAGAATCATATTTTCTTGTCAAACTTTTTACTGAAAATAATGTGCTTCGGAGAAAAAAAACGCCTTTTTTCTTACCTATTTGTGTGATTACATCACTGTAGGTAGGTACGGTCAGCGTCAAAGATATGTTTACACTTTTCCACCTTATTCCTTTGTAATATACTTAGGTAGGTATGTATATGTATTTTTGACGTCGGCCTACAAATGAGAATGACACGAAATATTTCGTGTTCTGTATCATGTGTCAAAGTTTAAACAACATATTAATTTATTTTTGACTCTACGGGAGCTAATGTATTTTAAATATGTATAAAAATAAATTTCTGGCAAAAATTTCAATTTTGGTACACGCTTTTATTGCCGACTGTACTTTTCTGTATACCGTCATCAACTACTCATTGAGACGATTCTAACGAGCCCAAACTCGATGAGGTTGTGGCGTTTTTTGCGCAGATCCTATGGCCACCTTCCAGCTCCATCATCAGATCAGCACCACGTCACCGTAATATTGCATTGTCACGCGTTTTACACATGTATGCAAAATTTCAGCTCAATCTGTTATCAAATTTAATTTACAAGATTTGATGACAAACATCGGGACAGGTGAAACTAAAAAAAAAACCTTTTAAAAAAACAGTCGAGAGTAAACGAAATCCTGGTATTTAATTAATGTAAAGGCATAAGTAGGATTATTGCAGTCGCACGTCGTCGCGTGTGTGCGGTTTATTGTTTTGCGTGACGAATTGTGATTTGTGCTTAAAAATCACGTTCTTTTTAGTAAATACGGTTAAAATAGGCTTTTGCTAGAGGACAAATACTCAAACTCAAACTATTTATAGCATTTGTACATTTCTCGTTCTGTACATTTATCATTATGTGGATTTTGCGTATGTGCATTTTGACTGTTTGTACATTATGCGTGCAGTTAGCATTTTGCGTAGGGCAAACCTTGGCTAATCGGTGATAGTTAGGTTTTTTGACAATTTAATATTAACTATCAATTCAATTATTTCTGAAGTATTACTTAGTAAAAGTTCATGAATTTGTCTACCATTTCTGAACTTCTGATTATATGTATGATGTACCAAATTAATTTAATAAACATTTTTATTGACACATGAAAAAGTAGATAATTCGGTGATATTCAGGTTAATATGTGACATGTGCTTGGTGCAGGGTTAAAAAATAGAAATTTACATTTACAATTCGAAAAATAATTGATGTGTCTAAAAACAATTACCCTAAAGGGTTTTTCTTTAGTTTTGCCATATTTTCATTTGTTTTTCTGCAGTATTTTTTTTTACACCCTGCACCGATCAACTAAAATCGTTAGACGTTACACTTAAACTTATTGATTTGTTTGATAAATTTTTTTTCTTATTTTTGACGGATGCGTTCTGATACTTGCTGCACGTTGGCATGTTGAATGACAATGCCGCCACCTACTGGAAATTATTACATGCCGTAAAGATATCGAGTAATTCCGCTATTAGACCATAAGTAACTATCACCGAATTACTTCATATCACCGATTAGCCAAGGTTTGCCCTATTGTACATTATCAGCGTAAACCATAAAATGCATAGCAAAGATTTTGAGTTGGAATACATATGATATCTATGTATGCCATCATAATACTTTTATGACAAAGTTCCGAACTATGAGTCGTTTAATGAACTTTTGGGATCCATGTTTGGTCTAATCTCAATCTCAACATGAGAATCATGGCAAACCAAGAAAGTAACTTCAGATCCCTTTCTGTGACTAAAACTGTTTTCCTTTGATTGTAGATACCGGCTTTCATAGTGATAATTGTTTCTCACATCCAATACTGACGCAAAAAAAACGAACTATGATTTATAGCCACACTTGACCGGGGTTGATTCCCGGCCATGTAAATATGATTGAGAATTTTGAAAATCTTTGAATGCAGTTTATATTTTTCTAAAATCGGTCTCGTGACTCCTAAGAGCAAATTTCCGTGTCTCTAGTAGTTTCTGATTTCCTCAATAATACACCCTTTAGGTATATTATATTGAAATCCGAACACCACAGAAATCCAATACAGGAAAATGAACAGTTGTTTTATTCGTTTCCCAACAAATAAGAAGAACACCGCGAGATTATTGTCAAGATAGGAGCACAGGAATATCGCCGATTGATACCGCGATGGGGTCCCCAGGGACCTTACACTGGGAAAAAATATCAACCAACTACCCGTACCTATACATATTTAATGGAGCGGGGCGTGGCCACAATATCTCCGCAGGAGTACCAAGCGAGCAGAAATTGAGAAGCGTTATCGTATCGAAATCCACCGTATCTGGGCCGGCGGTCTCCGAGGAAATCATTGGGAAGGCATCCGGAAAATTTACCGCACATTCCGGCTCATGTGGCGTAACACACCTGCCTCTTGCTTATGCGAACCTAGTACGTGATCTATTTTGTTCGCCAGATATTGCTCTCTGAAAAAAGGACGGTCTCGAATCTCGTACGTATTTTATTTACGTACATTGTGGTACAAAAAGCTATTAGGCAGCCATCGATTGGAACCCTAAATATTCATAAAGAAAAGGGGTTATTTACTGAATGTCTAGCAATTTCAGCTGGGGCGCCGTAATGGAAAGTCTTGTTAATTATTCAAAATGTCGACACTATAATGGGACGTGCGTTTATAAATATTCAATAGCCGATCGGTAGAACGCACGTTCTGCAACGCAACGTTATACCTATCGTGAAACAAATTCCAGTTATCCGGGACAACAATAGTACATTGTTTAACGAGGGCCGTAAGTGGAATATTGCTAACGAGAGTGTATCAGAAGCCCGACGCCGAAGGCGGAGGGCTTTTGATGACTCGAGTTTGCAATATTCTTACGCCCGTGTTATACACAATGTTTTTCATCACATTTGCGAGGAAATAAATAACAACAAAAGACAGAAAAATGTAAGTTTCATACAGCAGCACCAATCAAAAATTGACAACTTCACTTCCAGATCAGTGCTAGTAGAGCGCGCAGTTCAATATTTCAACCAATCACAGAGCAGTATTCTTGCGGGGCGGGGCGTCGTGACCAACTAGATTTTGTTATTCAACCAATCACACAGCAACCAGATTTGCTTAAGCCAATCAGAGGGTTCTATTATTTAAAAAAAAAAACCATAACGCCCATGGGCGTAATATAGCCCATTACAGCTCAGTACGCTTGCGTATAATAACACCATTTTCGAGCAAGTGTGATGAAAATGCATTTACATGCGGATAATTGAAACAAGGTATGCACGTAACACCCTCGACCTCATCATCACTTAGGTACCATCAGATGAGATAGTGGTCAAATACGTACATATACGTGATAAGAAAAAAAAACGAGTTATTAGGACGCAAAAATCGAAAGTAAAATTCCAAATTTGTATTTCAAATTAGGAATTTTGATTTAGCAGTCACACGACCGGAACTTGGTCAATTAGAACACATTGTCAAACCGAAAATGTTGAATCAGGAACCGCAACCGCAGCGCGCAAACAAGCGGGCGTAATGACGGCGTCGCCGTTTAAAAAATTCACAAAACGACTTGACATTTGGCTCAAACAGAACACTATTCGGGTAATAATCGTTGTGGTACCGCTGCGGGTCAAAATAGGCCACTTTGTGGTCGCGCTGAATGACTTGAAAACATCGTGACATTAACGCAGGATCTCCGCTGTTCGCCCGCTGATTGGCCAAATTGTTTTTGATTGCGCACGCGTTTTGGTTCGTTGTGCGCCAGTAATTGCACGTAATTTCGCGTCGGATAGGCAAGAATAACGGGAATTCGCGTTTATTTCGATTAGCCGTATTAAATTGCTTAAGTTTAAAAGCGACTGAAGGATGATATTTTGCCGGCCATCTTGAGGTTATGGCGGCGGGGTGTAATGGTACGGCGAAGCGACGGTAATCCGTGTAATCGGTGTAATGAGTGTAATTCGTGTAATCGCGTAATGAAGGCGAATTGGCCAGGGTCGGTGACGTGGTAATGGCGCGCTTACAGCGCCCGACGTGACTAGCCATCTAATTGTTTTGCGTCTAAAGCCAATGGTGTTGATGCCAAATGTGTACCACAATACGTACTGACATTGTCATAGCTCTTTCAATAGGTACCTTTCATAATAACAAATGAACTATGTGTATTCCACTACTCACAGTTGCGAAAAACCAACGCAAATTTGTTGAAACGACTACAATATTCATCAATTTCATCATATATCGCAGACAATAAGGGCCAGCATCACATTAGCATGTTGCAATCTGACGGAGGAGGTAAGTGCTGTAATCTGCTTTTGCGTAGGTAATTACGGTAATAGATCCGGCTAGCGAGCTCTAGTTGTGCCCTGATTGCTTATCTGTGATATGAACTTTGGAACTGTTAGTTTAATTTGAATTGGACATGATTGTGATTCAGAATTTAAAAAATATACTTAGGTAAGTAGTTCAGTTTGCTGTGGTATTCATCCGAGAATAACTAAAATTATAGGTCATACATACAAAGGAAACCACTCGTATTAGTCTAAGGACTCTAAGGTCGCGTTTAATATCGACTCACCCTATTGTAGTTCCTGATGAAATATTGTATAAAGAGCATACGTAAAGCAGACGTGGTAGATGGTCGCATCCTATGCGCAACATGCAACTTTATTTTGTATTTGAGATTTCATATGGATATTGTTTCGAAATAAACGATTATTATTATTATGCTGTAAGTGTAACTGCTTTAGTTTAGTAAAAAAAGCCATTTTCTATTGGATATATTCTACGATTTATCTATATCTAATACCAGGTTAACATGGGTATGTAAATGCATAGACAACCGTAAGGGGACATGCGCCGGTATCCTGCGCCATACAAGGCGAACCCCGCTGAGCTTGCAAATTGCGACAACTCATTGTTCTCCAAATACATGCTTGCCTGGTATCCGGTGTACCAAGTACCAGGGTACCAGATACCGGAATGAGTAACTGAATAGATAAGCATCGGATCGTTGAGAAATTATCGAGATAGTTTGCTTACGATTTTAATTCTTCGAGCGGCCATGTTCACTTTCTTCTGCCTCTTTGCATGTGACGATTTCGAAGAAGCTCTTAAATTAGGATCAAAGTATCAATGACACGTGCAAACTATCGTAAGCAAAGTTAAAGAAAAATACTAAACTCCGCAATAAAAACCCAATATCAAAGAGACTTCGATGTCCATATATCAAGCCCGGTAGTTAACATAATATTGTCTCAACTGACGGTCAAACGGCGTCAATCCGTTCCCTTGTTTCAAATAAAATTGATTTTAACTGATTTTTTAACGCTCCACATAAATCAGTCAGTTAAAGAAAACAATGAATCCTTTGTAATAGTATAGCCTATTAAATTTAGGGACGTTAAAACGTCTCGTATAAGCGTACGAATGTATTGGATGTTTTTCCAGTCATTTTCGGGCTGGCGCTAGTTGGAGAATAATTTTAGAATGATTTACAGCTCGTCTTTACCGTGAATGACATTTTATTTGCAGTAAATATTGTGGCGTTTATGAGTCGGATGTTTGTTTAATTAATTATTTTTAAAGTATGTTTATGGTTGTTCTTATTATAAACTAAATCTTAATTTCCATTCGGCATGTTCAGTTTGATCTCTCTTAAATTACCAGGGCGACCGGGAGAACATAAGCGCGACGTGTTTTACCGTAGTTTCGGATCCCATGTGGGGCATTACGCTCAAGACGAGTATGGTCATTAGGCAGCGATATTAGCTATTAACCGGCGCCCCGGCGAGCATAAGTTACCTCTTGCTGTCTCTGCGTACCTAGTGCCCGTTTGTCTTTCAATGGGTGTGTTGGTAATTACTTATATTTTGTATGATCATTATTATCTTGTACATGTACTGGTTTGGTTCTAATAGCTAATGCTAACGGTAGAACATGTAGTACCTACATGAAGTAATGCAGTAATGAGAACTAACTGTGATCTAAGCTTCGAAATATTACATAATTAGACCAATACTAAAAATAAATAAACACTCACGACACAACAATCATTGCTAAAAACTATCACGACGGACTAGACTTTCAATTTAAAAAACGCACTCAAATCGGCTTAACAGTTTGTGAGTTACAATGCCACACACAGACACACAGATACACACATTAAACATAACACTTGGAGGTTAAAAGTATCTATATCGATATAGGTTAAAAGTGTTACCAGTCTCCGCTGAAGAAAACGTAATGTTATCTGCGTAATATCACGCCAATGTACAAAATCGACGATAATTATCTTGAGCAGTCAAAATGCAATTTGAAACCGCGCCCCTGTGCTATACTTAGTATCAAATGTCATTCATAAACGCACTGTCAATGAAGACACTAACAGTTACTAAACCACTCTTTCTAACTCGTACGAAATTCCAAAAAATCAAATTTGGAACTCTTATGTCGTCAAATCCCGGCGCGCATTCTAAGCCCTCCGGCCTACGTAATAAGTGTCACCGAGTTTGACACTCGTAACTCGGTCGTAAACTCAACAAGTGAACAGAGGTCGCTTTACGACATCGTAAACGTCTGCGTGACGTCTCACTGCGAGCATCCTCGATCTGACGTTATGCTTTACGTCTATTTACACTCTTTTATGACAATAGTACAACTTAGCCGCCTGTAAAGTTTTGGTGCCTTGGCCTTGATACGTTATTCGCGAAATTGAGCGGTTTTATCGTCATTTTTATACACCCTTCTTATTCACGAATTTGGTATATTCTATCATGTTTTGTAAGGAGCCGTAATGTTCCGTTTTCACATAAAACTACGTAATCATTGACCACAATGAATGACATGAAACTAGAAATCAAGATTAGAGAGAGAACCAAAATGACATGTCATGTTCTAGTGTATGTATATAGAAGAGAACTCGCACTCTGCGACAAATGATTCCATTCCGGTCTTGCCTATTTGGTTGCGCATGAGCAGGATCTAGAACGTCGTTTTACATTTAAATTCCATTGGATTTTTATGTTGAATCCTTAGTAACCTGAATTATTCTAATGCTAATCAATAAGTACCTATTGTTATTGGCTATCTAGGTAACTTACAATTTTCACACAATACGCGATCAAATCTGTATTTTTATTTACAGTATAATTATGTAGTTAACAATACTTACCAGGACATCAGAACCCTATTACAAGTGAAAACAATCCGCTCCCGATTGTTTTCGCGCAAACAGAGGGCGCCTTCTGCCGGAGGGCATTAACTCTAAGTACAGTCAGCAGAAAATAATGCGCAAAATGATATGCACAAGATTTATCTCACTGGAAATATAGCCGTGTGTTCATTGTGATCTACTTCAGTTGCTGACTGTATCAAATATATATACAACCCTAGGACTTTAATGGTTTTTTTTGGAACATGGACGGAAGACTCAGATAGACGCGGCAAAATGTATGTATCCGGATGTTTAATGGGGCCCAAACAATCTCTTAGGTTAGGTATGTATTTTGCGCATCTGTTTGTGTGACAATAAATATTTTCTATTTATATTTCTATAAATATCGATTTACACATACTTACTAATATGTCTGTATGGGTAGAACATATCAGAGGTGCTATCACTATATCGTTCCCGCTGACATGATCGCGTTTATGTCCAAGGTAAACCATTCCTTTCGCACTTACGAGTTTCCTAACAAGATACGAATACTTTGTGTGTATAAACTCGATCGTATCAGCCAGTCTTCCGCTGGTATGCATTCAGCCAAATCCAGCCCAGCTAAGGGCAAATATAAGACCATATTCCATTTTTGAATTCCGTTTATTCGTCAACGCTCTCGATCGTGTTTTGTCTATCACACGATATCTGTGTTATACGGCATTGTACGCCGCGTGGGTCCTTCGGCAATGGAAGCCCCGAGGCGCGGGCGCTGTGATTAATTGTCAGGGGGACAATAATGCAGATAGTGCGGAAAGGGGACAGTTATCTTTACTAGTTATATAATTAGTGGAAAATGCATTAAAAAGTGTAGTAGAGTTTGTCTGTCAACTGTGGCATCAGAAGAAAAGCCAAAATCATAATTACTAGCATATTTCACGTTACCAAAGTCATAAGAATATTCCAGTTATGTTCGCATATTTTTGTCTGTGTTAGCACAAAAGCAAGACACCTGAATCAAGATTTATGTTGATAATCAATGGTGTAATATTAAAGTCGTAGAGATAGGTTATAATCGCTCCAAAAGTGGCACACTAAAATTGAATCAATTACACAACTTGCCTCAGTTTTGAGTCGTCAATTCGTGTTCTAGCTGTCAGATTTGGTGGCCATTTTTAAACGCGGAATTTCGTATAGAGAACATATCTACCTCTTTTTATATTACATAATTGTTAATAATACTTACCTCCATTCAAGATACTCGATAGACTTGTAAGAGCCGCTACCTACTTGTAATCAGATAGCCAGTTTGTGTAAATTGCAAACCTTGAATAATACCATAAGCTCGGCAAAATTTACCAATAGACTCGCAAAAGTAGCTTATTGCATCTCTAAAGACAAGGATTAAAGGAAAACGACATTATTAAACAATATTAAAATCCAGCGCGGCCATTTCTCACGCCCTCCGGACCTGGTCCGAACTAATTAAACTGTGACAAATTGCCAACAGCTAGTTTTTGCCTAATTACCCGTTAACGCCGCCATTTTGTTTTTACTCTCGCGCGGAATCTATACGGCCTGGCAGGTTAGCCAACATGAGGAGAAAATGGTCAACCCATTTCGCGGAACGCACGTAGTTTTTCCGTTTTCTCGTGATAATTGGTTAAACGAGTTTTTTTTGTATTAGGTAATAATTTAAAAACCTTTTTTAGACAAAATCAATTAATTTAATTTAGTTAATGCACAGCTTTAAGCGTTGTTATCTTTGAAAAAGGCGCGTACTACGGACCATAAACAACTCCCATTTTATAAGGACGGCAAAAATACCACGGCAATTGCTCATTCAGCCACTTAACAAAAACTCAGCCCTCGACGTAAACAGACAATCGAGTGGACAAAAACAAGTTGCCTTTGCTTATTTCTACTCTTCTATACTGTAATTAATTTGTCGATAGGTAAAAAACACGTCCAGACTCTCGACGTTTCTACGTTCCTTTTAATTCGCCACATGTAATTTTTTTATAATATGGGCCACTTTTTATAATTTTGAAAAAGAACAGTGAACTGACTCTATTTTCACAATGACGTCCTGGATACAAGTTTTTTAAGCCAGCAGTAATCTATTTATTCAACGGCGTATTTCAGCGTGTCAAGACATTTAAGTGGAAAATGGAACACAATCGGGAAAGTTAACAAAATAGAACACAATTCAAAAATGGAATTCACAATGAGCGACGCCGGAACTCGCCGATGCCGCCCGAGCGCCCCCGAATGCTTCCGAAAATTGTCGCGAGGGGCGGCACAGGAAGATGTAATGATGTTTGTCAAATGGAAAATGAGATAGGGAAATGTAGCGACGGGCTGAATTTGCGACCTTTACGCTTTACGTACGGCGCCCCGCAATTTAGACTCGCTTACGTTTCAACCTAATACTTCATTCCCTTAACCTTTGATAAAAAAAAAAAACTCCCCGATAAATGATACAGATTACGCTAAACGGTTAAACTGTACACAGAGTACATGGGAATTAATTAAATGCTCTAATAAGCTATGCCCTTTTCAATATGGAATGTTGACATTTAATTAAAGCGAGCCGCCCCATTCTTACATGTTGGATTAAGCGGTTACGATACCGCGAGATATGTGATATTAAATGGTCAGATTAGCTTCAATATAAACGACCACCGTGTAGTTTTAACATCAGTTTACAGAGAATTACAGAGTAATTAATATTCTTTTCATCACACTTGCTCGAAAATGGTGTTATTATACGCAAGCGTACTGAGCTGTAATGGGCTATATTACGCCCATGGGCGTTATGGTTTTTTTTTTAAATAATAGAACCCTCTGATTGGCTTAAGCAAATCTGGTTGCTGTGTGATTGGTTGAATAAAAAAATCTAGTTGGTCACGACGCCCCGCCCCGCAAGAATACTGCTCTGTGATTGGTTGAAATATTGAACTGCGCGCTCTACTAGCACTGATCTGGAAGTGAAGTTGTCAATTTTTGATTGGTGCTGCTGTATGAAACTTACATTTTTCTGTCTTTTGTTGTTATTTATTTCCTCGCAAATGTGATGAAAAACATTGTGTATAACACGGGCGTAAGAATATTGCAAACTCGAGTCATCAAAAGCCCTCCGCCTTCGGCGTCGGGCTTCTGATACACTCTCGTTAGCAATATTCCACTTACGGCCCTCGTTAAACAATGTACTATAATGTATAGTTTTTCCTTAATGTGGTAACTTATTGCAAAAATATGCGAAGGCTTGTAAAAACTTCATTAATTTATCTTCGAGTAAGCAGATTCGAAATTCAAATGTTTGGCGAAAATGTTGACGTTCCATATTCAAACAAGCGACGCTCATCATAAATCTCTACTCAGCTGATGTTCGAAATTCGAAACAGCGTTGCTATCGTTTCGTCGGAGGTCGGCGGCGTGCGGTGCTCAGATAAAATAAATGGAGGCGGTGAAAAATGATGACGCGCCGGCGCGGAAAGACATCTGAAAGGGGTCGCTACCTCGCAGCTCCACTGGGTCAAAATGCTTTTTGTGTTTTCGTTCCAACAGTAGCAATACTCGGATATATATCTCCATGGAATGTTCGATAGTAATAGAAAATTCTCAGTGAAACTAATTTGTTATTTTACTGTCACTGCCAATATATCTGTTCTGCTAGTTTACGCATTCCTTTACGTATTTCTTCCTTTTTGAAGTTTTTTCCCTTTTCTCCTGGGACGTCCGTCCCGAAGTTACCAGGGTCGTAAAGACTCTAAGAGGTCGCTTAATACGCCGTTAAGTGGTCCGGATCTCCAGCGTCACGCCACGCCGCACCGACCACTCTTATTTATTTAGAAAATGCTTGGCCCTCAAGTTTTCGTACAGGATACTTGGTATAAGTTTATTGTATAAAGACAGGAAAACTACGTATTCTTATACCATTTCAATAGCGTTTTTAATACGTGATAAATACCTCATCGAAACTGTAGAAAGCAAACAGCGAAACCCACTTACCTGTAACAGAGAGGAAAAATTAATTAACATTACAAAAGAGCTGCCTTTTAATTTATTTATACAGAAAGCCTTAATTAAAATTAATATTTACAAGACGAGAAAAATACAGCGGAGTAAGATTTCAGTCAGAAGACCGCGTACCATGGAGCCAAAGACGAGATTCATATCGTTAAATTATACAAAGACATTGAATAAACCGCATAGAGAAATATAATTTAACACGTTATTTAAACTCAATCATACAACAAAGTATCTTAAATTAATAACTTGTAAGTAATTACGAATAATCCTTGCAAATTGTAATGTTTTATGGAAATGTCAAATAGCACATAATCGTTCGACGGGGGAGCCGAGGTCGCTCGGTACGGGGGCGCGGCAGTAAAGGGTCTAGAAATAAGAGCCTTTAAGGGACTCCCCGAGTTATCTCGGGTAGTACCATCGTAAAAATAAAGGTTTACTAGCCCGTAAAGAAAATTAAAATGAATTATTTTGACGAGTGTAAGGGGTTTTTTGAGGCTTAGCCCCCTCTTTATGAGCGAGAGGTGAATTGTTATGGCGTCATGAAGCGTAATTGTTTTCCTTGTGTTTAATTCAAGCTTGTTTTTGGCGTAATTATTCTTCGGTAACTGCGGACGGTTAGATGCGGGATTCGCCTCGTAAAATTAGGGTAATGCTGCTAAGCTGGGTTACGGCATGTTTGCCGCTGGTTATTGGTGATAGTGATTTGAATGGCGTGTGATAGTTTATGCTAATTTCTAACCTATTACAATGTTTATTGAGCTGTTTCATCGACATAATCAGGATCGTTTCTGTCATCAGGTAATTGAACTAGATATTAACAGGTTAATTTTGTAACGCTTCAGAGGATGGTTGTTTTAAATCATGAAACCGTTCGACGCTGTCAGTTACACGTCAAGATAATTTGTAAATGACTTCCCTGAATATGTTAACAACGGAAACGGAAACCCCATCGTAATATTATTGAAAAATCCCCAATAAAAGCAATAAAAAAGCAAATAAACATTGACGACACGAAAAAATCAACTAGGATCGCAGGAATCGCAAGAAATGTCCCATTGACGCGCTGAATGGACCGATACGCATCGCGGCTAAAAATTCAGACGATTACAGAGGGAAACGGGTGTTATCACACCTAGGAGCCATCTCGTGGTGATTTCGGCTGAGGGGGCCATTCGCGCAGAGGTTGAGGGATAAATCTTTTAAAAGTAATTTTAAAATTGCGTTTATTTGCAGACAGCTTCCTAATTTAAAATACGGAACCCTAATGGGAATGGAAGCACACTTGGCTTGGATGGACTCACGAAAATGGTTTGAAACTTGCGTAGCGTAGCGTCGATGAAACTCTCTAAGTCTTGTATTAAGAAACGGTACTGATAATTTGTCTTTCTCAACTTATTCACTATAACTATGCGTACTAAAATTAAAAATTGAGATCGTCAAATGAGTTAAACAGGGCCTTAAAGATGCCGTTGACATATCAACAAACATCAACCGATTCGAAAATGTAAGATTTTATATTCCCATTTGATCTAGTATCAACCCTATGTTCCCATATATTCCCCATCTTGAGGATTACACATCCATGATTACCATGGTAACGGCATGGGAACGGAAATGGAAACACCAGGGACACATAGACCGACGGAGCTCGTAGATGCCAGATAGCGTAGCGGTGCTACGGTGCTACGCCGTAGTGATTCGTAGGTGTAATAGGGTTGTAATGGATTACTTTGGGTTTGAATGTTTTTATGGTTTAGATTTATTTGGCAGATTTCATGGTTATTTTCGCTATTTAAACTGATGTATTCACATTAATTGTTAAGAGGATGATTAAAAAAAATTGACGTATGAATAAAATAATAGTCAGCTAACAGTTAAATTGCAGTCACTTGATGAAGCCAACTTCTAACTAGGTCTAGTTTTCCTTTTGATTTAAAAGGTAAGATGACTTTAGCAAAAACTAATGCCTAGGTCAATTCTTGGCAATAGGTAGCAAGAATTAACAAACTAAAAGTTGTATTTTTATGACGCAAATATTTTCAGATTATAAAATAATTCATCGGCGAACTCAATTTTAAAACGGACCTCAATAAATTTAAATTCATATAAAACAAACGACTTGAGACCCACTAAACGGGAAAGTATACAAAAATCCAGAGGTATTAAACCTAAGTGTCGTTCGCGAGTTTTACGGTGCAGGGCTCGTAAACCGCGGGCCGTGATTCCTGATGGACAATTTGAGAGTTGCAGGGGCGCTCAGGGCTGGTTCGGCTTCAAACCCATTTTCGGGTCCCGACATTATCAAGTCAATATCTTCCTTGCGCGTCGGTTTGAATTTTAAACTTTATCTTGTTTTGCCAGGGTTGTTTTTCAGACTGCATTTTTGAGTAGATAGGTGGTTGGGGAAGTAAGTGATCATTTTGTTTTACGTTTCTTTTGTGAGATGTAAATGTGTTTATAACCTATTGTAGGAAGGTCTTATGGTTATGGTTGTTTTATCAAGATGGGCTATCCTGTGATGGTGAACAAGTTGTTGTGGTGTTGTCATCTTGGTAGGATGATTATTAATGATTGATTAGTGGTATTTATGAAAGATTATCAGTATTCTGAATGTTCAAGTCTACGAAATCGTTATCACTATCAGGGTAAGTTTCTTACTGCATATCCTTTTGCAAAAACTCCTCGCTAACGCAGGTTATGCTTTCCCAATACTTTATTTAGTACCAGGCAAGTATAACAAAGACGGAGGTCCTTCGCACCGAGTTACGTTCCGAACTATGCTGCCCTGGTATTTCATTTAGTCAGGTGAGCGTGCCTGCGACCCTGGTGTTTCTTAGGACGCTGTAACTCAGGGAAAAGGCATTTTTTTAAGTAGCATGGAAAAATTAGATTTTGTACCAAATATGGGATCTATCAGAATTTGGAAGTCTGGTTGAACGTTTATAATATCAAGTGCTTACAGCAACATGCGGGCATTTTTATGATCAGTGTTCTCTTGCGAGACGATTTTGTGAATGATCATTAATCAATTGTGAAATTGTCTTTGTAAGATTTTTTGCACACTGTGCAAGGTTTTCTACAGGGGGGTAAGTTACTGAAAGGCTACTCCAGTTATGTATGCTCTAAGTATAAAACCACTTTAGTTAGAATAATTTTATTTTATGCGTTAACTTTCAAATGCACGTCGTGTTTGCCCATAATTCGGTGAATAAGTACTCTAGCAAGCGTATTATCGACTGTGTTTGTATGTAAGTTCTAGTATTACATCTGTTGGCAAACCTTAAATAAACGAACAAATAAAATGTACTTAATACAACTTCATCATCATCATCATCATATCAGCCGAAAGACGACCACTGCTGGACATAGGCCTCCCCCAGAGATTTCTAAATTGACCGGTCCTGCGCCACCCGCATCCAGTGGACACCCGCGACCTTTACCAGGTCATCAGTCCACCTTGTGGGGGGCCTACCCACGCCGCGCCGCGCCGGTACGTGGTCGCCACTCGAGAACCTTTCCGCCCCAACGGCCATCGGTTCTACGTGCAATATGATTTTAATATGCTTAAACTAAGCCTTAAAGGTATCGCAGGAAGCTCGTAATGTCAAGTAACTGTAGCTGTAGAAATTCATTACACAGGAACGGAAATGTTTTTACGACGAACGTAGAGGTTCACTTGGCCCGAATAAAGCGTACCCTCGTAAGAATGTACACCACTTAACACTTTATTGTTACGTTATGAGTGATGCGGACTCGCCTGGGGCGTGGGTGAGTGCGAGCGGTTTCAGTCACGTAAAAACGCTAACGCCTGTGCTTTGCGCGTAAATAATAAAAATAAAAAAAACGTAATGTGTTGAATTCGATGTACGAAGACTTAATTGATGGCTGGTGCCCTAAAATGTGCGTAAAAAAACATGATCACCTCAGTTACTAATTTGTGGTCACTGTAAGTGCGCTAGGGAATACACGATGGGCTCAATCATAACGCGAAAAGTTTGAAATTACTTGGCATCAGATATTACTCAACTTTCTGTATTTTGCACTTTACCCAAACTTTATGTGCTATTTAAAAATACATTTATACAATCACGCATGTTTCCCGGCCTTCTCACGGTTGGCAGAAATAGCGGATTTCCACGCAAGCAAGAATGGTTTGTCAAGATCGTAGCAAGTGGCAATCCGTGATCTCTCTATTAAAAATACCGTAGTAAAGTAATACGTATCGTAATATCGAAGAACAAATTTCATCATTCATCATTTCTAGCCTTGTCTCACTATTGGATAAAGGCCTCCCTCTCCTTCATCTTCTCGTCTGTAAGGCCTGCGAAACTAGACTATTATGTACCCACATCCGTAACAGTTAGAGCAAATCCTGTCAAAAAAAAAACGCAAGCAAAAGAACTACCTCATAGTCGGAGCATAAAGTTATTTTTAATAAGATGAAAACTCTTACAGTTTCGTTTATAGTATCGTCAAACATCGCTATTAGTCTACATTCGCCGCTTGCACCGGGACCCCGCGCGACTCGTTTACGAGCTACGTTTTACGGCCTGCGAATTACGCATTGGGACAGGTCGGGTCTTTTAAGGTCTTGTAGGCCCGTTCGGGGTCTGACAGATGCTCGTCATGTTGAGGAAACGTCAAGTAGGTGTCTTACGTGTCAATGAAGATAAAAACGAGGGAATTAGGGTATTATGGTCACTAGTTGTAAGTTAATTTATGATACCCATAGCTGGCTCGGGTACCATTCTGACTATTTTTTTTTTATTACAAAAATACACTTCATGTTATAAACATTATATCCGTTAGACGCCAAACTAGGCTGAGCCTGTATCTTGGCCGCCTACGATATTAAATGGAACATTTTGGTAGTGAACCCCGCGATGACTGGAAATACCTCAAAATCATACAGACATTCAAAGATTCGGGGTATGTACGGGATGCCGAACTGAATTTAAAATATACTAAATATTACAAGTTGTAAAAGCTTTGAGAAACCAGGGAATAGATTATATTCATGTTAATCTGTTGAACAGGTGTAATTAAAACAGCTAAGCTGCCAATAATCCGCCATTATTGTCACTGCGTGTGTGCGTGTGTTTGTGTATGTGTGTGTCGGGTGTAATCTAGTATAAGCCCACTAATCGCGCAGTGGTAACTTGCGTTCTGTTACGGGATTGTGAGTTTAGCTCAAGTCTTCGGACTTTGTGACGTTTTAGAGTTTAGCTTTAAGGCTGGAAACAGTGGTCGACCGACGGTCAGCGCGTATGCTCGGTCGGGCGTAGCTATCGCTGTAGAAAGCATACTGTGCGTTCAGACCGATGCTCACCGTCAGCGCGTATGCGGCCATAGTAAAACACGCGCGACCGACCATACGCGCTGCCGTCGGTCGAGCACTGTTTCCAGCCTAATACGATGATGTTTTTGTGACTGCTAAATTCTTAATTCTACCCGTGACTAAAGCTCTGAGGCCCTATCGCGAAACGAAATTCGTTTTCGTTCGTGTATCTCCATCTCTGTCGCACTTACCAGTTGGAGCGACAGAGACGGAGATACATGAACGAAAACGAATTTCGTTTCGCGGTAGGCCCTCTGGTTTCCTAGGCTAACGGTGCCGTCATATGACGGCACCGTTAGCCTAGGAAAACCGGGCTTAAGTGTTTTAAGACGCTCTAAAGCGATTTCATAATAACAACATTCAGTGCCGGGAATCCCGACTAGCGGGCGCCTACGCCGTAGTCGCTTTTCGCTATATACGGGGAAACCCACGGGATCGGTTCCGAGCGTAGCGTGTAGCGATTTTTGGCAGTGATTATGGTCTTAAGATTACGAGTATATAACATTTATAACTGCAAGAAGAGTTGTATAAATTGAAAAAATACAATACAATACAAATACTCTAAAATATGATGTTACTTATAAAATATACGATGATAAATTATGTACAGATTACTAAAGGCCATTTTTTCACAAATGGATTACGCAATGTTTTAAAAAAAAAATTTTTTTGAACCCGTTAATTTTGATTTTTAGAAAATATATGGAATATTTTTTTTAATACCTTGAAAAACTCACGGTTTATGGGAAAAAAATGTCTAAAGTTTCACAACGAGAGTCCGCCACTCACACATAAGTTTTAATTTTTTGCAATACTAGGGGTATAATTCTACGAATAATGGGGAATGAATGAAAATTTTAGAAATCGCTGATTATTTTTTTGGTAATAGGAATAACCTTCCTTAGCACCAGAAAAAAGTTTCAGATTTTTCAGCTAGGTCAATTATTTTTGAAAAATATAAACAGTTTCCTCACTTACGTTTTGGGTCAAGGATGGTCAATAGACACTTTCCTTGATCCGTCTCATATTACAAAAAAAATTCTTAAATATCTGTGGTAAACTGATACTGGTCAATGACAAATATAGCTGCTGCAACTGTCAATATCATTCCCAGTGTCAGTTTACCACAGATATTTAAGATATTTTTTTTGTAATATGAGACGGATCGAGAAAAATGCCGCCCTTGACCCAAAATGTAAGTGAGGAAACTGATTATATTTTTCAAAAATCTGAAATTTCTTTCTAGTGCTAAGGAAGGTTATTTCTATCATCAAAAAAATAATCAGGTATTGCTAAAATTTTCATCCATTCCTAATTCTCACACGGCTTCCCCAGAATCAGGTGCATCCGGGAAAGCGCAGCTACCAGGCTAGCAGGCTATTGTAGGAGACTGTCCAATTTCGCATGAGATGAGCCCATTGTCCCACACGTGAAGGGGCTATCCCGAAGTAATTGATAGTGTATTGTGTCCTTTGATTTAGTATCGGCTAGCTTGTTGTTCTTGTATGTAAATCCTTGACGTAGTGTGAAGTGGAGTAGCCATATTGCTATGTCGTAGCTACTAGTGACGTCGCATTCAAAGAAATAGATTTGAACCGGCTTGCCTATTTGGGCACCTTATTCTAGGGTGCAGTGGCTCGGAGGGAAGGGCAACGCGGAACACAAAAAGTTATGAAAGACCTTAGATTATATAACTATAGGCTTGTCTAAAATAAATTTGTTTGTTCCGCATAATTTTCAACATCTGCATCCGCAAAAATTTATGCGGAGCCTTTGCGGATGAGGATGTAGTACCTACAGTTCGTGACAAGAAAGGAGCCAACACGGCGCGTGCCGCGCGCGTGTTCAGTGTTTTCGTCATTAGTCAATAAGAATCTTCATTTCGTTTCTGCAATCTGACGATTCGCCGTATTCGCTCAGGTGATGCGTTAGATTTGCAACGATTGTTAATCAGTCGTGACGTGTTTGAAGTAGGTACTTCGTGACCATATAGACATTGCTTATTTATCTTAACAAAACGAAAAAGTTAACACTATTATTAAAATAAAAATGTTATTGCAGTACTCGACAATTTTTAAACGACATTTATTTATAATTCACTTTAATATAACAATTATATTAATTCCGATTTGACATGAATATTATAATTAGGTTATATTTCAGTTTATTGTTGACATTATTTCATTCTATAATTATTTTGCGCTGTAAAATCTATTTTTTGATTTTGTTATCATAGATAATAGGACAATTGCATGAACAAACAAAACATTATAAAATATTTGTACGCCAACCGGTAAAACATATGTTTTACCGGTTGGCGTAACACTATATAGTGTTTCGCTATACGCTTTAGTTTTAAGATCTCTACATGTACCTATGTTACACAAATAAATATATTCATTCATTCATTCATTCATATGTTTTTGAGTGTTTGGCCCTAAAATCCCCAGCCGCATCTGCGGATGTGAGCGTCGGAATATGACCTGCACCCACATCCGCGGATTTGAGCCTCGGAATATCCGCACCTGCACCCACATCCGCGGATGTCAAAAAAATCGCATCCATGATCCCTGATACCTATTGTTGACTGACTAGCATTTCTAAGATTAAAAGTATTCTATGCCCTTTTGTCGGGACTCAATCCATCTTTGTATAATATATCAAATTTCATCTAAATCGGTTCAGCAGCTTAAGCGTGAAAATGTAACGATTACATATACAGAAAGAGTTACTTTCACACGGATTCATTTGATAGAAATAAATGGAAAACAGGGACATTACTATCAGCAAAACAGCTCGATAATTCGAAAATACAATCAGTAGGGATGAGTTGAATTTGAAATTTAAATGTCCCTTACATTTTCTCCAGGCGCCTTATCAATTACAAGTACTAGGGGCCCAACAATAAGAGGCAGCGACATTTCCTTATTCCAATTCTTTGCCGAATTTGCATCTCCATACAATCGCAATTAGGGGCGCGCTCATTAATTCGACAAGGTCCCAGAGGCGTGACGCCTCCTCAGTCGTTTCAATTTGATATAGCTCGGATACAACCTTGTCGTTATATAATTATGGCGCATTTGCATCAATGTTATGTGAGTCTGGTAGCTAACTAACCGTCACATTTCAATATTGGATTAGAATAGTCTCCATAGAGGAAAGGGCATAAGTTACGAAAGGCGTCCAAGAGCTTGATTTCTATAATTGTTTAATGTAGATTGTATTATCTGTTATAATAACTAATCGAAAAAGCGAGCGAAGCGAACGAAGTTTTATGCTTCAGCTTGGGGAGAAAATCGTTTGTCTGTTCGGTGTCTGTCCAGCTGTTCTTCTCTACTAAAAAAAATGCTGAAAAAAGACATGCTCTCTATTATCTATTACTATTGACCGTCCTTTAGAAAGTATAACCAAATGAAATGAATTTTCCATGAGAATGATAAATACCTACATTGTTTTTCGATGTGTCATCAAACAATTTATTATAATTCTTTATTTATTAAACTATAGTGTTGAAATGATCATTTAATACAGCAGAATACTAACAACAATGTTGTTTAGCCAATCCAATCAACTTCGTTTGGCAACCTAAACAGAATCCGAGTTCATAAAGCTAAACGACACATTAGACAACCACAAAATGTACCCCCAAAATGCCTAACGTACATCTTATCATGCAAATAGTTAATTTAGTCGAAATACGATACCAGGCTTACATAAATCGACGGTACCATTAATAAAATATTTACACTGTTATTGCTCTCAGGAGGCGAGAGCAATCAGCTAGGGATCTGGCCACCTGTTTATACAAGGGGCTAACCTAACCCCTTCCTTAATGGTTTTAGTGTACGTAAAAATGTTTAACTCCGAATTAATATTTCGAGTGTTTGACCGGGTGTGAATACTTGATTTACGCGTAATAGGATTTTAAAAGGGCTGGAATTGTTTGATGAAATTTGTATTAGCTGAAATTGAATTTGTAGGTTTTACGACTTTATGGAGTAAATGAGTGACTTGGCGCTTTTTAAAGACCGTGAGTTTTTATTTTGCATATTTATAAACTAATCTTACAGCAAAAAATCGCATGCGTATTGCAAAGTAGGTACGCAGGATAACTCACTGGATAAAATATAGCTTATGTCCATCCAGAAAGTACATACATAGGAGAAAGATTTTTTGAAATCGGCCAAGTGGCTTCGGAGATTACGACATACAAACTTACGAAGCTACACTTTTCCTCTTTATTATATTAGTATTAATAAAACATAAAAAAAAAATCGTGGGACAATTCACACCAATTGATCTAGTCCCAAACTAGACAAAGCCTGTACTATGGATACTAGACAACGGATAAACATACTTATATAGATAAATACGAGTACATACTTAAATAGATATTAAACATCCAAGACTCGAGAACAAACATTCGTATTCATCATACAAATATCTGCCCCGACCGGGGATCGAACCCGGGACCTCAAGCTTCATAGTCAGGTTCTCTAACCACCAGGCTATTCGGCCGTCAATAGTATAGATAGATGAGATTTAATAATAATATTTCCTGTTACGACCACATTTTAAGACTGACACCATATAGAAAGGCCATAATTACAACACTAATGTTATAGCGGTACCAGGGGCCCACAGGCGAGTGGAGACAAAGCCTCCGGTGACCTGTGACCCCGTCACTCAAGTCAGATTCGTGAGTTCTCTCAATCATATACTTTAGATGCGGCAATATGATCAATATCTGAGGGATACATTTTTTCATCACACTTGCTCGAAAATGGTGTTATTATACGCAAGCGTACTGAGCTGTAATGGGCTACATTACGCCCATGGGCGTTATGGTTTTTTTTTTAAATAATAGAACCCTCTGATTGGCTTAAGCAAATCTGGTTGCTGTGTGATTGGTTGAATAAAAAAATCTAGTTGGTCACGACGCCCCGCCCCGCAAGAATACTGCTCTGTGATTGGTTGAAATATTGAACTGCGCGCTCTACTAGCACTGATCTGGAAGTGAAGTTGTCAATTTTTGATTGGTGCTGCTGTATGAAACTTACATTTTTCTGTCTTTTGTTGTTATTTATTTCCTCGCAAATGTGATGAAAAACATTGTGTATAACACGGGCGTAAGAATATTGCAAACTCGAGTCATCAAAAGCCCTCCGCCTTCGGCGTCGGGCTTCTGATACACTCTCGTTAGCAATATTCCACTTACGGCCCTCGTTAAACAATGTACTATTAAGTTGACAAGCGGGATTATAGTAGTGGGATTCAGCAAGCGGTTTATGAAATCTTTATTTTGAGTGGTCAATGACATTATGTATATCAATCATTTCATGATCGTAATTATCCTCCTAGCGTTGTACCTTAAAACCCAGGGTCCGCTTTGGCACATAATGAGGAATGGATGAAAGTATCAGAAGTGCCTGATTATTTTATTGGTGATAGGAATGACCTCCCTTAGCACCAGAAAAAAGTTTCAGATTTCTCAGCTGCATCAATTATTTTTGAAAAATATAAACAGTTTCCTCACTTACGTTTTGGGTCAAGGACGGTCAATATTACAAAAATGATTTTTGAATATCTGTGGTGACTGACACTGGTAATGACAAATATAGCTGCTGCAACGTCAATATCATTGCCGGTGTCAGTTTACCACAAATATTTAAGATATTTTTTTTTGTAATATGAGACGGATCGAGGAAAGTGTCGTCCTTGACCCAAAACGTAAGTGAGGAAACTGTTTATATTTTTTCAAAAATAATTGATGCAGCTGAAAAAACTGAAACTTTTTTCTAGCATCCGACCGTCCAACCCAGAGGGAAAATTTACTAGACCGGTTTCCTCAAGATTAGTAAAGATACAGATACAGCAAACATTCTACAATATCTTACTTTGCATCAGTAGCCACAGTCTCAGTTACTTAATACATTAACATGTCAGATGCCACATCCAAAGCCACAAGGAACCGGTTGTAGCCGCTTATATTTATATATACGCGCCTGCGGCGTTGTCCGAGTCATTAAAGCATAATGGCCATCTAACATAATAACATTATCCATAGATCCGTGCTGACTATGAGTGGGGTTCATTAACTTTGTATCGAGATTTATCGTCTTTAATGGTAGGTACTTATGTGTTCCTAGTACAGCGAACTGCGTACAATATCCTGGTTACAGTCACCTGTAATAACTGACAGGGCTATCACAACTTGATGCTAAGTCTATTGAAGAACGATTTTAGAATTCTCTGTCAAAAAAAACATTTTTGGTACAAGCTTTTATTGCCGACTGTACTTTTCTGTAGAACGTCATCAACTACTCATTGAGACGATTCTAACGAGCCCAAACTCAACAGGGTTACGTCGGTTAAGTACTGAATTCCCATGGCCACCTTCTGTCTCCATCATCAGATCAGCTCGATGGTACCATAATATTGAATTGTCATCCAAACTATACCTTTACCCAAAATTTCAGCTCAATCAGTTAAAGATATCTGCTTCAAAATTGAGTTGCAAATTGTGACGGACATTACATACTAATAGTGCAAGTTAAATAAAAGCTTGTAATAAAACTACAACTTAGAACAGTTGAATAACCCCCGATTTTTACATTTCAAAGTTCAATAACTCAAAAACGGATGAGCCGATTTTGTTGGAACGTAGCTAAGAACCATCTCGATCATGTCAGCTTTCGGAAAAAAAATCCGCATTAAAATCGGTCCATTAATTTCGGAGCTACGATGCCACAGACACACAGACGGACTCGTCTCCCGTGTTTGCCCAACTACGGCAGAGCCGAAAGGAAAACTTTTTATGCTTGTTAGAGCCAATAGAACACGTCAAATGTATCTAAACGCTTTATTCGCTGTCATATATTTTTGCACGTATTGTACATTGTGATTTTATCGACCTATCAGATATTTTTGCTGGTATTTGTGTAAGAAGTAATATCCAATTAAAATCATAAAGAACCCAAAGATCTTGAACTTTATCAAAGTGGTATCATTTGGCCATCGAGTCTAGAGCCACTCGAGTTTAACAGCTACTTATATGTGAGCACTTCCGATGTATAGACGCTAATTACAATAATATTATCGTTATGATATTTAGAAATCAGCTTAGAGGTGCCTACTGCCGAGTTTGGTTGGTGAATGTAATGGAATGCTGGCAACCCAATTGTTTTTCTAATTTGTACCTATAGGCAGATATGTCGTTATAAAAATATAGCATATTTACATATAATAACGCCTGCTTTCTTTAGGGTAGACACTAGACAGACCTCGGTTTTCTATTTGCTACGATTCTGACTTACATCTTTCACTTCATTTGCTTTCGTATCAATTTAGTCGGTTAGTTTATTAAGGGTATGTTAGCCGAACCTTTTTGTAGATACTTTCTATGGTCAGGGAACAATCGTCTAGGTTTCCCCTTTAACAGAGTTCTGTATAAAAAGGACTTCTTTTTGAGGTCGGTAAAAATCTTAAGTAAATTGCACTTTTGCAACAATGCCATTGCCTTTTTGTCACTTGCAACAAAAAGGCGACCTACACGCAAATTCACTCATACCCTCGATTTCCCTAAACAGATAAAATCTCTACGTCCCGGTCGAAAAAAAGAGAAAAAAAGGCGCGAAATGCTGAAGTCGGCCATTTTAGGAACGACAGTGCATATCGTGGGCCATCCGTCGGGCACTTTACGGCCGCGCGCGGCGTAGCGTGACACCCACACACGCACACGTATATGGAGATGTTGTCCGTTTGATTGGTAATTTACTACTGTAATTTCATGCAGCCCTGGTACTTATAGGTTTAAGAGGCTGGTTAAAATTAATAATAAAATATCGATATATCGGATTGATACGAAATCGGTGAACCAACACGAACGACCGATAATGTAAGCAATCGAAGATACGAGTAATTTTCGAGTTTATGAAATGTATCAATCCGTTATTCTTAACTTGTATGCAAATACAGGGGTTCGGTCAAAGTGTGTTAAGCTTTTCGTGAATTCTACTTTTATTGTTACTTTTATGTGGGCCTTGCAAAAAGAGATTACTATCTCCTTAAGCCCAAAAACAACAAATTCCACAAATTACTCGTAACTCTGCTACGGGAAATACGGCAGTTCGCCTTCTTATTTAACTGCTAAAATTCTTCTATCTATTCTTAATCATAGTGCTGTATCCAAAAGAACGACACGGTCGAATATCCTCAACTTTGCTACTGGATGGCAGATTCTATCGACAATAGCTACCCTCCCTCCATAGTACATTGCGAACGAGATACGCGAAATAATCGGCAGTTATTTAGTTTTTTTTAAATTACCAGCAATACAGTCCAGTCAAAATTCACATAAACCTTCGAATTTCTTCGCAGCTACTCGAAAAAGCTTCAGAATACATCCCCAAGTATTATTATAGAAATAGTATAACAGAAATCAGGCCTGATGCCAGTACTGTTCATTACTAGACACACTAAATGCCATCGGCCTCGCTCGTAAAATGTGTGTTTTACGTCCAGCAATGATCACCTTAAGCATTTTAAATGGGGCTGAGAATAACTGGCATTTGACAATATGCACATTTGCGCTAGGCGCTTGAGAAATTCAGGCGACGAGCTAATTGATGTAGGATTGAAGACCAGTGAAATACCGTTATCAATTATTATTTAAGTAATTCTTGTTTCAAGAGCGAAGCGAAATTCCGAGCAAGCGATGGATGAAAGATTAGCATACATAAGTATTACTAAATAACATTTACAAGGTTCTGGGAAATCATAATAATATTTGAATACTACTAATATTATACACGTGAAAGTTTGGATGGATGGATGGATGTACGTTCCACTTAATCTCAAAAACTACTGGACGAATTTATATGAAACTTTCCAGTTATGTACCTTATACAGGGTGGAAAGTTAAAACGGGGCAGTAAGGGCAGCTACTAGATCCCTTGCCGCCACGCAAAAATGGCATTAGGATTTCATTCCTAACTTTTTAAGTGATGGCAATCTACATTCACAGATTTTTGAAAAAAAGTACAGTCAGCGAGAAAATCATCAATTTTGACGATATTTTTTTTAATGCCATTCGATCCCATTCCTATTAAGGATCAAAATAGTCTTTGGGACCGACTAAGGTTTGACTACTAGAACGCCCAGAAATCAAAGAAAACTTTTTCCATACAGTGAGTATGGGAATCCCAAAGTGCAAGTAGTCCTTTAGTTAGACGATCATCAAATTGTATGGAGACTTTATTTCATCCCTTTTAGGGACGAAAAAGGGGATAAAACTTTGAATGGAGACCAAATATTTTTCCTCGTTGCCTTCATCAGGCGCCAAAATATATGGGAAAACTAAAATCCGACTCGCACTTGACCAAAATTATAATTAATATTATTTATTTATTATTTACGGACGGCGGTATTTTTTTATCGAGATTTATTCTATTCTAAAAATCGAAAGTTTAATTACAGTTAAAAGTGTATGTATATTCTAGTTTGGGGTCCGCCGGATATCTGTTTGTTTATACTTGCGTGCGTTGCGTTTGAAGCGAATAAATAATTTTGAATTTAAAGCAACTGCAAGAAGTAGCGATTAAAATACAGTGGTGATATTGACAGTATGATAGCTCTAATATGAAAAGCCTAAAAACATTGAAGTGTTGAGTTGAACATTCCTAATTTAACTGATAGTCAAAACGCTCTGTTTCTACGAGTAGTATGAAATTTGTAAGGAAATTAGAAGGAATGATTTTCTATTGTCAAACAGCGTGCATTTTTTGATTATTTTGTATTAAAAAATTGAAAATAAGAAGATACGTTTTATTTTCCGAATATTTTCACGAGTTTTATTTTATTGGTAATTTATTTATTTATACTTTATTGCACTTAAGGCATTCTCTACTAGTCAACCGCAGGGCTAAACAGAAAAGCTTATAGGCAGTTGACCAAAAAAAAAAAGGTAATTTATGTACCTATGAATCATTTATTTTTATACCTGAAGTGTCATGGCGGGTTGCACCGCCTTACGATTATACACCGATTAACGTTAAATATGGAGGCGGCAGCTGTCAAACTTTCCATACTGTATTCAGATTTTAACGGACACCGCTTACGATTACAGCAAGTTTGGTGCAATGCAACCCACCCATAATCATTAAAATAAAACTTCTTGAAATGCCAGTAAAGTTCGAAAACGTCATAACAAATTGCCAAGCTATCAAAACCAAATAAGATGTTCAACTGTCACTTATCACATTTTATAGACCATCGGGTGTCACTGCCGAACGAGCACGCCGCTGTCTCCGCGGGGAGCCACTTTGCCGTACGTTCCAAGTTACCTTGGCGACCATGATTTCCTGGTAAGTATTTATAATTTACGACGACGAGAATTTGCATATTCGCACTATTTTGCCAAACAGGTAGCTGGAGCGCGATTCCATATGTACTCATTTAACAGCTAGTGATATTGCCTTTAGTTTTTTTTTAATTTACACTTCAGATTAAAAAAATCATGCAGTTCACACCAACATTACGCCCACATTTCACTGACGTAACAGTTGCTTTCATCTAATTAAAAAAAAAGATTGAAAAAGTAAAGATTGTCGCTAGCTACCATTTCCGGTCGAGAAATGTAGAGCGAATTATCATTGTCGGTGAAATAGAGTCCTGGCATGTCCTGGACCATTCAAGAAGTATTTTACGATACTTTTGTCCATGTACCATCGCCAACACCAGTTAATTGACCATCCGTGCACTTTATGTGCATTGTAATAAGGTTCAATATAAATACAGTGTGGTCAGTTAACTGTGTTGGCGTTTGTACTATCCGGTTAAAATATCTGTGCACCGCGTCATATCGGCGCTTTGGGTTCGGTGTGAAGCGCACATTGCGGGGATGTAAAAGGAGAAAAATATATATGATTGTATAATCTCACTCACCAATTATTTACTTGTAGTATCGTTAACCCTGTATCCTGTGCTAGCTGCTTCTTTTGGTCTTCTGAGGGGTACGGGTGCTGCAACAAAAGAAACGTTCCATATAACTCCAATCAATATTACGTTACTGCAGAGGCCGGGAAAGTAGGGATTGGCGGCCAAGTAGATATAGACGAGGGATAGAATACTGGCTGGCAATTCTTTTTCGCGCTGAGGTAATGTATAGAGCTTTCCTCAAACATGCAATGAAATAAAAAATAAACGTCAAGTTTTTTTTAAATTGCTGAACTCCTTGATTTTATGGCTCAAAGCGATATTGAAACATAAGGTCATTTTGCAGGCTCAGACCATCAATATTGTATGAAATTCCATTATAGACCTCTTGTCTCGCTGCATCCTAAAAGTGGTACTTCGTATTTGTAAGGAACATAATACATAACGTCAATATTTCATTGCAAGTTTGCGGAAAATATATACGTTCGTCGATTTATTTACAACTAGCTGCCCGCGCTCTACAAATTGGATAGCAGAAAAAACATTGACAGTAAAATAAAAGCTTGTAAAAAAAACTCGGAAGATATCGTAAGAGAAAAGTACCTACCAATATCCGTAGAAGCATTGAAAAGACCAATAAAACCTCGGAATTTAAACTTTAAGTGTAAACAAATTCGATCTAATGCACTAATTAGGTACCCCACCTTTTTTCAACACTGTTAAAAAGTTAGCGCGCACTCAATGTCTAATGAGTTAATTCAATTGTGATCATGTTGGATGCAAATGGGATTGGATGAGAATGTTGAGTGCGATTCAGGGGGAGCTTGATTACATTTGGTTTTTCTAAGGATATGTTTGGACAAATAGGTTTGATGACTTCGTTACGAGTAAAACCAATCTTAAAATGAACATCCAGGTTTAATAGACATTTTATAATGCGTGTATTCGTGAATAATATTATTTATTTGCAACACGTTACAATTACATACCTTCTAATGTTGCAATGAACATTTTCTCTCACAAATACAATTTCCAGTGTAACTATTGATACTAAGTAGGTATTATGTTTTTGCTGACTATTTTGTTTTTAATAAATAAATAGTTTTAGGGGACAATGTTACACAAATCGAGTCAGCCCCATACAAATATAAAATTAAATTAGACATAAGGCAGACATAAATATAAATAAATATAGTGGGACAATTCAGACCAATGGATCTAGTCCCAAACTAGGCAAAGCCTGTACTATGGGTACTAGACACCGGTAAATACATACTTAAATTGATATTCAACATCCAAGACTCGAGACCAAACATTCGTATTCATCATACAAATATCTGCCCCGACCGGGGATCGAACCCGGGACCTCAAGCTTCATAGTCAGGTTCTCTAACCACTAGGCTATTCGGTCGTCATAAGTCATTTATTTAGCAAAAACGTTTACACGTAATATTATAAGTACCAGTCCCTGCACTAGGCTTTGCCTGTATCGCAGGAGACCGCATATTACATTTTACATTGCATGGATTCAAATTAAAATACTAACTAGATAGTATATTATAAATATCAATTTAAATAAATATTACAATGTGTGTATTTGTTAAGATGTGTGTGTATGTGTGTGTGAATGTGAGTATTATTTAACTATTTCCAGGATCTTCTCTAAATAATTGCTAAATTCTGCAATCACACCGGGCGGTGATCCGAATGAACTGGATTAACCCAACAAAGGAAAACGGTTGTTCGAGAACCTGCAAAATATGCATTTCCACATACCCAGGTATATTAACTTTCTACAAAATTGGCATATTTACGGGTAAATAATTCCAGTCACCTGACTCATTACCGGCGGACCGTTTTATGTCCCTATAAATTGCACACGACGACGGGTACATACATAAAATTACTTTATGACCGCAGAACTGTGTGTCATCGTTTAAAAATTATAAAAGTCTTGATACCTGCTTGATTTCTTATATAATAAAAAATGAAATCATTAACATTCCAATGAAACGTTGGCAAAGCTCATTCTGATTCACCTAGATATTTTCCCGTTTCTTAGTTAACTTTTGGTTGCAAAGACACTAGAGTTCTGTCAAAAAAATTATTTACCATCGTCATCTACTCATTAAGACGATTCTAACGAGCCCAAACACAACGGGGTTACGTCGGTTAAATACTGAATTCCCATGGCAACCTTCTGTCTCCATCATCAGATCAGCTCGATGGTACCATAATATTGAATTATCATCCAAACTATACAATTTACATTTCCAAAATTTCAGTTCAATCAGTTAAAGATATCTGCTTCAAAATTGAGTTGCAAATGACGGACAACTTACATATTTACATACGAACAAGTCAAGTTAATATAAAGCTTGTAAAAAGGGAACTCTAACCATCTGTCCGTCTGTTACCTCGCTAAATATCTCAGGAACTACTTAAGTTATCGATTCTTTCAAAACTAGTTAAAATTAATTGCGTTACGAAAAATAAATAAAATGGCTTTCTTCTCTATGAATATGATAGTTGGTGATGAATATAAAATTTGAACATGGTCTAAGGTAGTAAGTAAGCCCTTAATTAGGTAATTTGTTTTTTTATAAGCTTTTGCAAATAAAAACAGCGTGCCTAATTAAAGATACAAGTTATTTAAAAAAACTGACAAATCTTGAGCAGGAAAACGATTTTTAATATGTTAATAACATAAAAATAAATATCTAACCAGGAAGATTGTGGGCGCCACCGTACCTCACTACTGTTTATGTTCCGACTTATTCATTTTTGATGTTCGATTTATTGGTCGAATCGTACGGAAAATACGGCGGCAGACCTTAAGTTATCATTAATAGTGTCTAAAAATGACAAGACAACTTGATCAACCAAGGAATTTATGATAAATCACTATTATTTCATGATATTCTACAACCGTTTTCGATCTCTATAGGTCTGCAAATTACTAGAGCGCTTCGGAAAGTATGCCCTCTAAGAAGCTCTACCATCTATCATTTGACAGTATTTGTGACTTACGCGTGTTCTTAAAACAAATACTTCAACAGCCATTATTAAATAGTGCTAGAATGAAGCAGAGCAAAACAAGGATGACTAGTTTACGACATCACTTTGTTGCATTGGACACCATTTGATAAACAACTACATTTAGTAGTTTAAGTGAGAGACACCTTCATTGTAACGGTTGGCACCACCGGGAATCGAACCTGCGTTAATAATTTATACACACGTGACTGGCTTGTACTAGGGTCGCATAAAATGGAGACGGTCTCGGGGGCCCGCAAAAAGCGGATATTAGACACGTAGCGAAGGTAACTCGGAGTTAGGTTAGACTTAGGTGCAATTTGGTCGGACCGCCAAAGTTTGGTCCGAATAGTGAATAACTTTTGCCTTTAATTTAGGAGCTATTAAAATTACGAGTATATACGTGTCCTTTTAACTTGGTTAACCGAAATCGGTGGGAAGGTAAGGTTATTTGTGGTGTTAACTGTCAAAGTTGCATAGGTACGAAATTTCATTAAAACAACACGAACTCTATCTATACTTTAACCCTTTATTTCATATATCTACTGAAAGATTCCGCTTTAAACTTTAATTATTAGCTCCTATTGCCTACTACCAAAAAATGTATTACCATTACCATTAAAGAACATTTTTATTAATGTCCATACATCTATTTACATAACATTCATTTGAAAAGCTTCGGAAAATATGTTCGGATAGCAAAAACTCAAACTTTCTTCTTTTTAACATCGTATTAAAATCAACGGGGAGAGGCCTTTGCCCAGCAGTGGGACACTCAATAGGCTCTTAAAAAAAATTACACGTTGCACCAATATACTCCTAAGAATACAAAATATGGCAGAACTGCACATTAAGACGCCTCTGTCATAAATCGAATAACTCGAAAAGCGCATGTAAAATTACAATATCCTTCGATCGGCGCGCGCGCGGGTCGCTAGATGCCCCGATAGCGGGTATCCACAACATTTAACAACAATTGTCATCACAAGACCAGTATAAGCTTGACCTTCTATTACCCATAGTTGTGACTATTATCGGGGTCAAGATATGATAGGGAATGGTGAGGTAAGACGGAATTGGTTGGGAATAAGTCGCAAGCGCAATTGATTCGTCAACTGCACCATTGTGCAACACCCGCCTACGGTTTTGAATATATTGTAAAAGCGAAATTTTCGTTGATTTTTCTACTTCATACCTTTTTGGGGGAAATGGTTGGTGGCGTTGTCTTTAAGAGACTGTATTATAAACATGTAGGTATGATATTAAATTTTATACAAAAGCATTCCATTCTTTTTTTGCGTTATTGTTGTAGTACAGTCGAGTTCACCAATATCTATACAGACAACCTTTCAAAAATATCTGTACACAGGCTTTATTATTACTGACATAAGACACATGTGTAGATATTTTTGAAAGGTTGTCTGTGTAGATATTGGAGAACTCGACTGTACCGTCTCCAGTTAGAGCCCGTTCACACGGAGACATCCGATTCTTTGCGGGAACTGTTTTTTAGCGTTCCGGTACCTCAAAAGGAAAAAAACGGAACCCTTATAGGATCACTCGGTTGTCTGTCTGTCCGTCTGTCACAGCCGATTTGCTCCGAAACTACTGGACCGATTGAGTTGAAATTTGGTACACATATGTAAATTGGTGACCCAAAGATGGACGCGTAAAGTAAATTAATGAATTCTGAACAAGGGGGGCACTTTTGGGGGGTAAATTGGAACATTAAAAAAAAAGGTTCGCAATCTGTATTGTGTGACATATGAAATGAAAGGGGTGGTTGTAAGCATATCACATATTTTTTTTTTTATAATTTTAGCAATAATGGATTTGAAGTAATTTAGGAAATGAGACGAAAACGGGAACTGTTTTTTGTACTTATTACCCGACTTAGTGGCAAAAGTAGTTCAATACACGTGTTCACACAAGCATTGCTTATTACCGGTTCCTGCAACCGTATGCTTGTATGAACAAGGACTGTGACTCAACATACGAGTCATGCCTCTACGTGCGATTTCCGCTACAGAGCGGAAAAACGCTGCTACGCGCTACGGCGTAGCACACGTAGCGATCCGTGGCCTCGAATGGGTCAAAATGCATTAAGCGGATGCCTCGATTCTTGTAAATCACACCCAAAGTAAGAGACAAGTTTATGTACACTCAGAAGTCAGGTAAAAGGAAAGTAGTTTTCGAACTTAATGTTGGTGACGGTAGCACCATGGTTTCCAGTTGAAATCGTTTTATTTTGCCACACATTTTTCTAGCGTTTCAGAAATATGGGATTCTGGGAACAAGGACCGAAAGGCGGCTGAAGTGAGGAATCAAGACGTTACCCCCTTGCATTAACATATCCCCATCCCGCACCCTATAGATTTAGGTGCCAACAAATGGATTGTTTCTCTCCACGGCGAAACAGAATTTATAGTCTGAAAGGCGAATTTTTCGCCCCGGGCCTCGCCCGCTCGTGCGTTTTTCCCATTTCGATTTATTGCAAACTTATGCCCGGGATAATCGTGATTTTAATGTAGCAACTGATTTATAACGGTAGAACGGGATTGCTTTTCGAAATTTGATATCTCAATAGCTGTGACGCGCGACGGAGCCGGTTAAATTAAAAATAATTGGTCGTCCCGCAAAAACGCAGTCCTGTATAAATTTGACAAATCCCGTTATGCGGCAGAAGGCTTATCATTTTTCGGTTTCCGTAATAGGCTTCATAAATTTTTGATATCGCTTTTTGCGATGAGCGTGGACGGGACACGCGTCGGCAAAAAGTTTAATAAACCTTTAGTGTTTAGGGTTTTGTACATCATAACAGGAAGGTTATCGACACTATCTAAACAAGCTTTAATATCTTGACAATAGAGTCGTGTTCTGATGATTTTTAGCACCTCTTCGTCGCCCAAATATGTTTAAAGGGGACTAAAGTTGTCCATCATTTAAGAGAAAACACAGATACAAACACATTCTAACCGGAGGTTTAAGCACAGATGCTTCTTTAAACGTTTCTCAGTGTCTCTTGTCGTTCTAGAATATAGCTTAAATTTAACTAGCCGTTGCTATGGTACGTAACCATAGCAACGGCTAGTTAAATTTCAACGATTGTGTTCATAGCATGGCCCTAAATATACTACATTATCGACAATATATTCGTCCTATCTCCTTTACAACGGGGCTTATACTTTACGTGACTTGCTCAATTCTGCCAAAATCAGTAATTTCATATTCTGTCATGCTTTTAATTGAACAAACATACATCAGGTAAACACTGCAGTAGGTGCATTAGATGCATTAGTGGCTGCAGTATAACAGACCTCCCACGCCGTCCATCGGTGACGGATTGACAGGTTTACACTACATCTGCCAGAATAAAACAATCAGAATTGTGAACATTATACAATTGAGGTTGAGGAATGGTGAAACATTTTTAGAAATTTTTGATTTTCCATCACATACAAACAGAGCTGCATTCCTTTGTTGACAGACATTTCTTCCGTCTACCCCAGCTCTTTCCTTGGGAGATAGGATTCTCTTAGTTTTGAATATTATGAGCTAACACTCTACCCTTAGGACCATTTGACGAAGCTACAATGTAAAATTTTGCAAGTATAAGCCGGCAAGTCCGGCAACATTGGTAAATGGACCATTTTATTGATCTGAACTTGTAGCTTGAAATTGGCCACTAATCATAACAACACTCAATAGTAGTAAAGCAATATCTCATATCTTCTTTTTCAGTCTGTACAAAACACAATTTAAATAACAATATAAGTAGCAATAACTCTTGTCAGGCTCCGCCGTAAATAAATAATAAATCCCTATGCATATGCGATGAAAAATTCACAGCATCGCAGAAACCGAAATTCCCTAATGATATGCTCTAGAGGAAATTCCCGCGAAGTGTATGGCGTATTTTACAATTTTCCCAACGTTCGGTGTTGCCATAACAATAATAATATATTCAGGGCCCCGGTGATTTCCGGACGTGTCGTAAAAATCATAGCGCGCGTCTCCGAGGAGGTATCCGCGTTTCTGAACGAACGCCGAAGACACAGCGAACTACCGTATATGATGGATTAAATTTTTCTCTAGTGCGACGTGACGTTTTCGGATTGAGCTGTAAATTATGCACGCCGCTTTGCCTTGCGTGCCGCCGCGCAAAACGCGTATGAATACACAACGATATTCCCTTTGTAATTTCTTGCGAAAATTGAAAAAAATTCGTGGCATATTTTCGCGTTTTAAATAAACTATGAAGTCTTATTTACTGAATAGTTTGCCAGCGCGTTTGAGGGCAGGAGGCCGACCACAAATAGATGTCAAAAAAGTAGGGTCCCCAAGTATGGGGCCTTTATTTCTCACCAGGGAGACATAAAGGTGCGGAGGTGGCCCTAACCCTATCGAAGCGATGTGACCGGCTGATGGATGGCACTATCGCAACCCTCCCTGAGTGTATCCTTCTGTTCCGTGCCGTTCGCGTTTCTTGTTTATTTATCTTGTTTATGTGCGAACGAGTGCAAAACACCCATTCCATCTGATTCTTAAACCTTAAATCCTTTTTGTTGCTTAAAACATGTCGCTTTTATTTTCTTTATCACTCCATTTTAGCATTCTATTCTCGCTGACATCGACACGCGTATGTGCAAAAAAGGCATTTTTCAAACTGCTCCGTTTTAGTGTCGTACTAGTCTAAAATTAGTGTCGTAAGTGTCGGATAGTGTGTCGATTATGTCTAGCCAATTAACTTTAAAACTGTTGAAAGTAGGAATAGTGCTACCGAAATATCTCGAGCAGCTGCAGAAGCGACTAATTGAACGACACCTGCCAATTTTTGCAAAACTCTGTATTTTTTCACAGGAGCGCACAATTCAGCAAGATATAAAGAATTCAAAGGTCCAATTCGGGAGTTACCGCGACAGGATAGCTTTTAAATTATGCAGATCTGTAATGGACGGCGAACGGTCCTGCATTTTAGCGAACGAAAATAGTTTCCGAGCGTGACTACACGCCACCATTTTAAAACCGGAGTGATTTTAATTTGACAGTTTCATAAAAACATATTCGCATTTCATATTTAGTAAATCTTCGCTGTATGCGTCCATGAATAGGGATTACGTTCGCTCGAAAATCAAAATTGAAATTTAAGAGGCAATGACGGGCTCAGGTTGAGCGTGAATCGGCCAATGGAAACAAAAGCACCAGTGAGACGGTAAATGGCGTCGATACTAATCTCGGAGCCGGAAGAGGCCGAGCTGACGGCCGTTCGGAAACCACAACTGGGCTAGGAAATGAGATAGGTGCGCTCACAACTCCTAGTGTTCTCTGTAAGCCTGGTACTGTAATGTGACGGTTGTGACGGCTTAATGGAATTGGGACAAGACACGCATGACGCTTTCGCTTCAATCAATGGGAGCCCATCGTGTTAACAGACCATTTGTGTGATTCAGTTATCAAAGGTGCAAAACTATCTTGCTCACGGCATCTACAAACAGTACTCATGTTTATTCCATATCGGACAGAATGTTTACTTAATTAATGGATGGCGGAACGTATTAATTATTTCAATGCACGAACGTAGCTACTTTTTTCGAGCAACTTGCAAACCAATTATGGAGTAAAAAATATTCGCTACGTATACAGAAATGTTGGGGTTTTGCATATCAATCGGCTCAAAGAGGCGGTATCATTAAATACGGCAAAAACGATTGTGTCGGGCGCATCAAAGGGGCAAAGAGAGGACTTATTCATGAAGCGCCTTCGGAGGCTGAATGAAGCATGGAAATGTCTACCAGGGCTACATACGTTCCTCGGTAGGAAATGTTCGGCATTTTAAATAACGACTTTGTTTTAAAGGGATTAAAGTGAAGTTGCTGCAACAAATTGACAAAAATAAAACATAAGATCAGTCTATGGGCTATCGCACAACTATGTATTGTGATTGTGTTTATATTCCTTCTCGTATAGGTTTGTGGTGTGTAGCAATAAATATTTCTTAGATATCATTACTAAGTAGTAAAATAGAGATCGTTAAATTTCCAGCTTCGAGTCATCCATTTGATCGAATTCTAATAACCTTATTTAATTCTTAGTAAAGTTATGTTCTGTTCTAAACTTCGCTTCAATACGTAAGTAGGTAGTACAATACAATACGAGTACAAAGACACTTTAAGCACACCTTTCAATAAATAAAACTGATTTAATTCGGTTTATCAATCGATTTTTTTTGCCACGCAATAATTCTTTTAAAATTAGGCATCACTTACTCGTAATAACGCAATTCTGTTAACTATTATTTCATTCTATTTTGTAATTACAAAATGAACTAGACTCATATTCCAAATGAACTAAAACATAAAGTGAACTAGTTCGTGCACGCAGCCCTGCGCTGTCAATGACGCTTTGCATACAGCCGCTCGTAAATAAGCAGCGACGATATGCGGCTTAGATAAACCTCCTAAAAACTCGCCGCTGCCGGCTTGACCTGTTGACTTGATAGCGTAAAGTTTTTAAAATTGAACTGTAGTGCAATATCTTACAGTGAAATACATTAGGGTGTTGCTTAAAAACCGAAAGTTTTATATTTCAGTGAGACACCCTATTGTATTGGTCTAATACGTAAAAAAATAACATCTGTTTTTTATTTTTATTTTTGGATAAGATTTAGGGGTCGCTACCGAATTTTGAAATTCTTTAATGTTTGCATTTCGCCATAGTAAGGTTTTTTTATATATTTAACATTTTACTTTTTTAATGAGCTACATTTAATGATAGGAAATGAATTATCTGGAAAACAAAAAAAAAATCACTAAATTTCAGTCAGTAATTCAAAAATGAATTTTATTGTGCTAAATATGCTAAAAACGGACTTTGGCGATGATTTTAAGACTTTATATTTGATTTCAAATAAGCGTCGAACATTTCGTGAACCAAAATTGTATTTTCTCGATTGTTTATTCCTTCTTTATCAAATGTAGCTCAATAAACTAGAAAAATGTTAAAATATAAAAAAAAACTTACTATGGAGAAACGCAACCTTAAGGAGTTTCAAAATTCGGTAGGTAATAGGGTGGCTCACTTAAATTTCAAATTTTCGGTTTTTAAGCAACACCCTAGAATACATATATAAAAACATATCAAAATAACATACATACATATAACCACGCCTGTTTTCCCGGAGGGATGGGTAGAGAACACTGATTTCCACTTGCTACTATCATGACAAACCATATGGAAATAAATTGTATGGAAAAATACTTAGTGTCGAAAGTACTGTATTACCAACATTTCTCAAGAAAGGTAAATTCTTAAATAATCGATAGCGTTTGTTATATTAGAATTTAGAATTAGAATTAGATCTCACAGCCCGGAAGCTACGACCAGAATATTATTAGAATCACTTTAGTAATGCCCATTTCATCGATATTTTCATAGTTCACAATTCAATCGATTACCGTGTCGCACAGCACTATGTCAGGTCTGATTAGTGGTGGGAATTATCGGCGGCGTGTACACTCAGCAGTATATCGCCAGCGTCACGTGCGCTTCGCTGAGCACTATGAGATACGAGGAAATGCAGTGCTGTGTCAAACCATTATTGGAATTTCTGAACAAGTTCGGGAGTCTGTGAGAATACAGACGCACATGGACTACGTTATATATAGTACGAATCCCTTCTCTTTGTGCGTCGTAAACAAAGGTATTATCTTTTAACCGCTAATTGTTTACGTTGTACTAAGTATGCTGCAACTCCTAATAAAAAGTTTTTAATGCCGGTATATCTTTCATTTTAATTTGAACCTTGCTACTTCAACAGTAGAGTCACTATTCGAGTAAATTATTTATTAACCATGGCCTTTTCAATTCGAAGCCTTTGTGGCACGTGGTTAAACAATGGCTTTGTTGACCGGTGGATCTAAAAGTCATATTAATTTATTGCATTTATGGGTTTTAGAAGATTTTATAAATCCCGTTAGAGCATAGCAATATTATACAGTACTTATTCTAGGACTTAAAAACTAAAACACTAGCAATATTAAACCTTATTTAACTCAGATACTCCTTCATATGGTAAAAAATAGTTTTCAACCAGGAAATTAAGATAACGTTCTTGAAAAATGATTCGCACTAGACAGCGTTACCGTAGTCCATGTGCGTTGGTAACTCACATGCGGAGAGGACGACACATGTGCGTTTGCTAACTTTTTAAAAGCCTTTACACCACAGAAAGGCGATGTGGGCGTGGCACGCGCGCCACTACTTTGAGCATGCGCTCAAAGCTTTCGCGTCAACGTCACCTGCTCGCCGTGTAGTCGCTCACACAGTTGTAGACGACGTGTAGGGGATGAGGCGACACCGCTCCCGATAGAAACCGCGCTTGATACCCCTTCTATAGTATTTAGTGTTCTGTGTTTTACACTCATTCCTTAGTTACGTTTTTATTCCGATTTGCTATTCGCAAATGTATGTGGGTGAATCAAGTATTTTTTGCTAGTTCCCACGGCTGCGTATTCTGGATCACTTTTTGAAATCGTGATTTTATGTTTAATTTCTCCAAATGTAGGGTTTTGATTGGGCAACCTTTTTTCCAAGAAAGCCCGTCGTGTTGTCTCCTGACTAACGGTACAGAATAAAAACAAGAAAAAGTTTATTGACCCATGTATTTTTTCCGCAATAACAAAGTTTTAACTGACTTCAAATCAGTACCCAAATTGCTTGAAGATTGCTTATAAAATTTGAAGAGTTCCCTCGATTTCTGCAGGATCCCATCATCATCAAATCCTAGCCTGATGATCATGGCATCACCAGGTAAGGATACCCATTCATACAAAAAAAGAATTTTCCAAATCGGTCCAGGCATCTTCGAGTGATCATAAAAATGCTCCTCCTATTTTGAAGTCGATTAATAAAAACACTTATAAATAAAGATTACTTGCTGCCTACCCCTTCCATTGCTCTGAACACAGCGTTAGTTTAAGTAATGTATATATTACTCCCTACACTAGCTTACGCCGGCGCGCATAAACAGCCGATGCTGTATCGCGCGTTTGACAAATTCCGTATCTAACAGATATCGACGGCGCGTAAATCATCGCGCCTTCGCGTCGCCGCGTGAGTTATAGGCGGGAGTGTGGCCGCGGCTTTATTTTACTGTGCGTGGACGTAAGTGCGATGCGGTTTTGTTTTTTTTTTGTAATACAGTCTGCTAAACTATTTTTAACCCCCGACGCAAAAAGAGGGGTGTTATAAGTTTGACGTGTCTGTGTGTGTGTCTGTCTGGGGCATCGTAGCTCCGAAACGAATAGACTGATTTTAATGCGGTTTTTTTTGTTGGAAAGCTGACGTTATCGAGATGGTTCTTAGCTACGTTTCAACAAAATCGGTTCAGCCGTTTTTGAGATATTGAACTTTGAAAATAAAATGTCGGGGGTTTTTCACTTGATAAACAAACCTGTAGCGAACATAATATATGTGTGGTACTGAGCTATTAACTTTATTCTAATTTAGGGCGTTAGCGTGCAGTTAGAAAGTTAGATTCTAATAAGCATTTTATAACAAACGTTAAAAAGGTTATTTTTTTTTAATTTGATCGACTCTATGGCCTATACGAGTATCTTTAAATGCACAAAGATACTTCCGTCACCTTCTTGCTTTTTTTGTCAGGACCAATTTTTGTGCTCTATGTGGCGCGACCGAGCGTGACGTACGATTTTTGGCATGTTTAGGGCTAAAATATCCAATTAATCTTATCAAAATTTGGTACAGCGAGATAAATCTACGAGTATATTCCTAATCCAGGTTTAACTCAAACAACCCGGAAAACATAAAAGTTGGAAGTTAGTGAAGGAGGTGGCACCCGCCCGCTGAGCCGAGCAAATATTTGAACAACACATCCGTTCTATGTTTGCCTGGTACATAGCTGTGTTAGCTATAGCTCCCTGCTACCCTGGTATTCCAGAAAATCAAACATTGGCGTCGAATAAATGCCTCCGTTTGATAAGATAACATTTTAAGACTTATTTTTTTGGAATGGAGGTATGTGTTTGCTTTTGTCGTAGTTCAACAATGAAATCGTGGTCAAGAGTTCAAGATTTTACTAGTTTATTTTGAAAACAATAGCATATCAGTGATGATATTGTATAAATAGTAATTGTTTACAATTGAAAAGAAAAAGAAAAGAAGACATTTATTCACTACACAAAAGACACACAGAGACAAAGGAGTAGACATACATGACAATTGACACATATTGTGTGTCTTCGCGGCAGTGAAACGGTCGCTGTCTCAGCATTGTGCCGAGGTGTCAGACAGACACCTGCAGCGCTGGTTTTCAGACAGCACCGCAAGTGGCCCACGGAACGCAACGCAACACAGCATTAGATAAAAAGTAAGTAGACACATAATAAATAAATAATTATTGCAAAATATTGAAAATATATATATAGAACAGTAGCACGACGGGATGAAAAACACAAAGCATAAAACGCGACACGGTTGGGATGTTAAAAGTGCTGGATGGGTTAGGGTTGGGATTTTTGGAGCGTCAACAAATAGCCTTTAAGCTGGCGCTTAAAGGTATACCTGCTAGACGCTCCTTGGATAGGTGGAGGGAGATCATTCCAACACTTGGACGCTGTGAACCTAAAACTTCCTCGAAACGCCGCGGTCCGATGCTCTGGCACCAGAATCATCGCCTTACACCTACGCGCACTCTTGGGCCATGCAAGTCTACTCAGCAAATATGCTGGGACCCCAGATCGTACTATGCCAAAGAGAAGAGTGGCGAGGTGAAGCCGTCTGCGTGCAGGCATGTTCAGCAGACCAGCGGCGTTCAAGTAGGGAGTGATATGGGAGCGAGGTGGGACTCGGAAACAGAAACGAATGCATGCGTTTTGCACTCGTTGTATGAGCTTTTTTGTACGACCAGTAATGCAGCCAGCATAGACAACATCACAATAGTTTAATCTTGACAATATCAGCGATTCACAAAGGTTAACACGCAAATCAACACTTAAGTAATCGCGAACATTGTAAAGAACTTTAAGGCGGTAGAAGCAGTTACTCACAACTTTTAGTATGTGGTTCTCAAAGCGCAGCTTGCCGTCCATGAGGAGGCCAAGGTTATTGGCTTCTACCACCCTCTCTATTGGTTCGCCCATGATGGCAACATTACTGGTAGTCAAAGTCTCGAGGTTACTGATAGTACTACGGATTTGATGCTCTGATCCAAAAACAACATATTTCGACTTGTTCGGATTAAGGACAAGGCAGTTCATTTCCGACCAAGTAGAAATACGTTCTAGGTCTGCGTTGATGGTATTGACCGCAACAGATATGTCCGTGGGTGCGCTAGAGAGGTATAACTGGAGGTCGTCGGCGTAAAGATGGTATTTGCTGCCCCTTATATTGTGAGTGATATCACTTGGGTGACAATTGGGTACTTTCCTCATATTAAAATTGATAACATTGTGTTGCTACATTGAGAGTAAACCATCAAATCCCATAAAAATCATTCCATGTAAAAAATACTCTCGAAACTCTTCCACCACCGTAAAAAGTTGTGAGATATTACGTCAATCATTCTTATTAATCTTTATTTGCTTGCAAAATAAAATTCTGCAACTTTGTAATCGCACCACTTTACTGCATTTATTAATTTTTGCATACCTAAAACTATGTAGTATTGTGTGATTGTCAAGTCACAAAATATTTATTTAGCACGCAAATAAAGATTAATAAGAATGCCTGACTTGGCTCTACGTAATATCTCACAACTTTTTACGGTGAAAAGATTCGAGATTTGGCCTATTTTTTACCCGACTGCGCGACGCAAAGGAGGGTAATGTGTTTATCAGCCTATATATGTATGTATGTATGTATGTATGTATGTATGTTTTTACTTGGAATGTTTTGGGATCTCACTTATTTTTGTAGGTTAATGTGTTATCAATACCTACCTACATACAAATCATGCAGCTGGAAATAATATTTTTGCATCGACTATGTATGAAATTTTTATTTTATCAACCGCAAATAACGTTCTTATAGTTTACTAGTGCACTGTACACCTAACACTAACCGCATGCAAAATGTCAAGTTTGTAGGTCTGCTAAAAGTACCTTAGAATTTCGATGATCGATCAGTAGGTAGGTAAGTGAAGTGAGTGAGTCCGTGACCGATAATTAAAATCATAAATTTAAAAAAAAAGTTTTTTATCGGTCAATAGCAAATTTAAAAATACCAATAGAATTCTTACACTTGAATAAAAATATATTTGTGCAACAATTATGTACTTAATTAAATGCAAAATTTCGCGGCCAAAACAGCGATTTACGTGATCTGCTATACAACAAAACGAAGATAATGCTGTGACGTCATAGTACTATGCCAGTTGTATGAGCGGTTTCGGCTGTCGCCTGCGAGGGTCCTTCTTTAACCCAATTTTTTGTGTAATTTTAACCGACTTCAAAAAAGGAGGTTCTCAATTCGACTGTAATTTTTTTGTGTGTTACGCGATAACTCGGTAATTTATAAACAGATTTGAAAAAATCTTTATTTGTTTGAAAGCATACTTCCAGATTGGTCCTGTTGTTACCAAAATCCAGTTCTGATGATGGAATCCTGGAGAAATCGAGGGAACTCTTCAAATTTTATAGTCAAACTTGAAGCAATTTGGCTACTGATTTGAAGTCGGTGAAAAAATTTTTTTTAAAGTAAATTATTACGTGCTCATAAAACTGGTTCGAATGGCACCGTGTTTTTTTTGTCAAGCAGCCAACTCTAAGCATCAGCCAGCAGTAAGCTAATTTAATATATAAATTGGTTGCCGCTCTGTATGCAACGCGGGATGTTTACCAGCAACTTTTGATCATGTGTTTAATTACATTCTAGGGTAATAGTTATTGCGTTAACTGAAGTCTGAACTTCTCTAATTAGTCGAGTTTCAAGATGGTTGGATAACGAAGCAGGTTTGCTGAGGCATGTTGCTCAATACTAAGTATCATTTCATTTACTTTTGAGTTTATGTGAGACACCAAGTGTAGTTTCTAGTACTACTTAAATTCAAAATTTAAAACACAACAAACATTAGCTAAGAACCAACAAGACTACAAGACTCCATGAAAAAACCGCACTCAAGTCTATTCAACCGTTTGGGAGCTAAGATGCCACAGACAGACATTATTTTTAACTTATAGCACCTGTGTTTTTTTAATCAAGTCTTGTCCATCGAGATGTTTCTTAGCTATTTATTTCTGGAAAACCAACAGCGCAACATGCTCATATACACAATATTAAAATAATATAGCCACATACAGGTTCTCACTTATTAGTCCAGGCAATGAACTGACAACTTGTATGGAAAAAATGACATATTAGGAAATAATTTATAATAGCTAATTTTTTTAATGTAACGGATATATTATCAATTAAATTGTTACCTAGAGGCAAAATCCAACAAAACATCAGACATCAAAAAAATCAATATTTAATTAGCTCCTAAAAAGTCCGGATAAATATTAATATTTTTTTTAACTTTATTTAGGTTCATTTACATTTGCTTTAAAATATTCAATATAAATAAAATAAAAAAAGACATTGAATGTTTAATTTAAATCTGTATAATTACTTCCGGGTGGAAAGTTTGTTGGATTCTTGAATAAAGCATCTTAGAATAATGTTTTAGAATGAAATAAACAAAAAAAACGCTATTATAAATTAATGTTTTTCAAAACCGTATTTTGCCTCGGCTAGTAGAAACGAACTAATACAAAGAAATCAATAGGCAAACTTAAACTTAGTGTACATTACGCACAGTAACCTATCGCGCCCTATACAAGTACAAGGAAGTTATTGAATTGATAAATATAAACACTAGTAACCCGAGCCTACACTTGAAGTACACTATGTTCGATGTTCCGGAGATGTTTTTAAATGTTTTTATTTATCCTATACACGCTATTAAACGAGCAATATCATCTCTAATAGAGACAATACGGCTCTAAACGTTTGCGATGAAATTGGCAATACAGGGCTTTACGGGGCCAAAAAATCGATTCAGTTAGGTGTAATTTCTGGAAAAATCAATTTCTCTATTGTCACCCGAGCAGAGCTCGATCGCCCAGGTAGGTACTGTAGTTATTAAAAGCTACAGTTTTGACATTCATGCACCAATGGGGAATGGATATAAATTTTAGAAGTGGCTGATTATTGTTTTGGTGATAGGAATAACAATACAATACATTACAAATACTCTTTATTGCACACCTCACACAAACAAAGCAGCACAAATAACGTTCCTTAGAACAAAAAAAAAATAGATTTTTCAGCTGCGTCCATTATTTTTGAAAAATATAAACAGTTTCCTCACTTACGTTTTGGGTCAAAGACGGCACTTTTCTCGATACAAAAATATCTTAAATATCTGTGATAAACTGACACTGGCAATGATATTGACAGTTGCAGCAGCTATATTTGTGTCAGTTTACCACAGATATTTAAGATATTTTTTGTAATATGTCACGGATCAAGGAAAGCGTCTATTGACCGTTCTTGACACAAAACGTAAGTAAGGAAGCTGTTTATATTCTTCAAAAATAATTTACGCACCTTAAACATCTGAAACTTTTTTCTGGTGCTAAGGAAGGTTATTCCTATCACCAAAAAAATAATCAGACACTTCTGATATTTTCATCCATGCCCCATTTGCTACTCCATTCGGATTGTTGCAGCGGTCGTCAACCAGTGGGTTCTGAGTTCTGAGGCGTTGTGAATACCAGGGCTGTACACCTGCCCACACGATCGGAGGCGACACCGGACACGGCGAACAAATCGACGGGACCGCCAAAACAATGTCGCGTGTGCGGGGCGGGCACCTTGATTAATGGATGGGCCGGCCGGCTCAAAACTAGACTTTGATGAGACGTGTTGAGATGTGGTGTTGTGCATTTTAATATTGGAGAGTTTAGAGAAAAAAATGTTTAAAAGTGAAAGTCGGAAAATAATTTATAATGTGACGGAGACTTTATACCTACGATCTTGTGATTTTCACAGTAATCCATACTAAAATTAATGAAAAACCGGCCAAGTACGTGTCAGACCACGCAAAACGAAGGGTTCGGTGCCTATTAAGAAGGACGCATCGTCACAGAAATCTTACGGCACTTACGTCCACTTCTATAGGGAAGGCAGTTTTTCAACAATATCTCGATAACCTTTGAACCGATCTTGTTCAAAATAATGTTCGGTGAAAGAATTTAATAAGCCCGATAGCCATGACTTGTTTTCTAATTTTTAAAATACACCGTTCAAAAATTAGAGACTCAATGTTTGTGACTTTCGGGGCGTTTATCTCCGACTCTATTCGCTTAATCAAAAAAATTGCTGAGAAACCTTAAATTTATTTTGAAGGCCTATCGATTGATGTGCCACACGTAGACTTAAATTTTTTTTTTTTGACTTGCGGCTTTATGTATGGAGTGCACACCTGCAAAGTGCAAAAATGAGAAAGTAACTCTGTCTATTTGTCTGTCTATGTGTTTACTTTTCCACACTGAATCTATTTGAAGCAGATAGCAGAAGCAGAAAATTTGTAATGCGAGTTGTATGTCACAGATTGATCCCTATAGTGTTCACAAATGTAGAAATGCCAGAATAATTGCCAATCGACAGAGTTAGAGGTTCGGGTTACGGTACACCGATTCCCAGAATACCCCCGGCTATGGTCCCCTGGTCATCCCAAACCGCCGTGGTATTGTAGAATAGCTAATCCCTCGTAAGACGGCGTCCGATCACGCGTCGGGCGACTGATAAATCAGCCGGACCAACCGACCGGACTATAATTGATGTTGGTTCATTGTAAGGACGGGGTTCACGACGCCTGACGGTTGCAAAATTTGCATTTGGTTTTCGAACATTCGAATTACAATTTACGAATAGTGGTAATCTAATGCTATAAACGGTGCAGACTTTACATTGAGCAGACTATTATGTAGTTTAGATCCAGCATAACCGACAAAGCGAAGTAGGAATGTACAGATTTTCTTGCGATTGTCGACTTGGATTTGTTTGGCTTGCGGTTGCCAAGTAAGCCCCTTCAGGGAAAAGTGAAATTCATAACCCGAAGTACAGATGGAATGCATATAAATGTCTATTTTGGAAATACATAAGATCGTCTAAACTTAAAATAACCACAAGGCACTCTAGAACGGAAATTGTATGAGCTTAATTGTGATGTGAAAACTTGCCCTCCCTGTTTATTTGTATAAGTACCTAATTGGTTCAACGCGTGGAACAGTTTAGTACCCATATTCATCGCGAATCTCTCTCACGACGCGATTTAGCACTCCACCCCAATTAAAGAGCACGAGCGCCCAAACACAAGTTTTTCTAACGATTCCCACGAGCCAAGCACGCGTAATTATAGGTTCAACTTTGTAATAACATATCACTTCAATAAAATTGTATATCATTCGGTTCCTTTCCCGCGCGGGTGATTAGAGCGGCCATCTTGTGGGCGGGCACACCCGAAGGCGACACGATCCCTGATTCCATTTTCAAAAATAACACTAATCGGCAAATCGAGCACGCGCGGGGACTCGGAACGTGTGTTTTTCAAATTGGGAATGTCCTTTACCGTTATTACTGGGCGGGGATTTGACTACTGTCACTTTTGACAGCTGTGATTGACATTTATAAATACCGCGAGTCAAGTGAGAGCTTGTTATATTCCGTTCAGAAATGTACGAAACGTTTTATATTAAGAAGAAGAGCTATTGATGTCACAGCGTTTTCTACAATCAGATTCCACGATCCTATCTATATAATGTTAAGGTCGGAAATCGTAGACGCCGTTAGATTTTCGAACGTGTCTTCGAGGTATAATGTTAATTAACTCCCCGTTTTGCAGTACCGCAGATGATTGCATATTGAAACGTCAAAAATCAGTGTTTCTTTTTACTTCTCATTTTCGGCCAATTCCAATATCCTACACGTCACGAGGCGCGGACAGCGCCGGATTTGAGAGACGTAATAGAGAACAGACTGTTTTTCCAGGAAATAGACGTGAAATTGGAATTTTCAATTTCATTTTTAGTTGTCTACGTACTGAAGAGCTGCAAATGGGCGAGTTGATTACTCGCTCGGAAGATCCCCCAAGTGACACGTGATATGCTGTTGGGAATTCGGTTCGGGGGAATTTCGGTGGAAACCCCTGTACTACGATCTCACTGCGAAAGGAAGGCGGAAATATGAACTTTGAGCTGCGTTCTCGTTACATTAGAGCGAGCGAGGAAAAAATCTCCATTCGCAATTTCCCGGGCGGAAGTCGTTTTGCATACCACGCAAGGATGCATCTAAAAAGTTTAATCCAAGAAACGGATAGAAAATCATTCATTCATATTCATAGTGCAGGCGAAGCTTTCACGAAAATGGCTCGGGTACCACGCGGATGAGATGCATGAATATTAACGCAGCCTGATACCAGGGGCTCATAACTATGTTAGAGCTAGCGTACGCTGCATTCCAACGGCAGGGGCACGTTTGAAGTTGCTGCGCTACGTTCTGAAATTTGACATTTTGACAGCTCTCCGACGTCGGCTGCCTTGTCTCCCTCCCACCCTTCGGGGCGGTCTCCCCGTCCCACTCTCGCAATAATAACATTACGTATATGAGATTCGAGTTTCTGCTACGTCTGACTTCTGATATGAATTGTTAATATGCATCGGTAATTGATATTATAATTTGGGTGGTTCGTTTCGTTCTAATGCTTTTAGTGGGAAAGGTTCTTAGGTCGAACGATACCCGATTGGTTTCACTAACTGTAACTGATATCTACGTAAGTAATGATCTGAAGTATTACAAGTATCTATTAAACAAGGCAAATGGTATAAACTGTATCATAATACGTGTAAAATCACTAGGACCATTTTTTAAAGACATATGTTATACAAGATAGGTACAATATTATTATGGTAAGGCAATAATGGACAATAACAATAGATACGTAGTTAAGCCGTTATTTTATACGGAAAATTCAGTGGAAAACGTAGCAAATATGCAAAAAATGTTTAAAAAGAAAAACGGCCGTCCATCAGTGTCTAAATGTACACTATTGGGAGGAAATGGGAAAAACCGCGTTAGTATCGTTGTTCGGTCGAGAATGGAATAGCTTTGTGTATGGATCCATAGTTTCTTTTTCACGAAAATACTTTGCAGAATATAGTTGATTTACATATGGGCATGAGCTTCTTTAGTGAAAATTATATTGTATTTGGTAGTTCATTATAATAGAGCCATTAATTTATCTTTTCATTTTATTTAAGGTTTGTATTTTATATTAAAAAATTCTCCGGAAACAAAAAATTGCCTTAAAAAAGGTAAATTTGACAAATTAAACAAAAACCTACTAGGATATCATAACAACAGAACTGTTGCGAATCCACGGGGTGCGAAACGGTTGGTTATCCGTTACCGCGGGATATCGCGCGCGTAAACATCAAATTTTATTGACACCGTCCGCGCGAGGTTTTTTGTACGACACTGTGCGATGGTTTTGATTTTTGAAAAGCTGCAGGATATTTTATAATGCCTTGTTCCCATTGACCTTCAATTTGTATGAATTGAATTTTGGATTTAAAAGAAAATATACCTACCTAGCACATTTTGTAATCTCGGTGGCGGTCAATAGTAAATTTGCCAATAAGTAAACTTGACAGAAGTTAACTATTGTCCGCCACCGCAGGCCGCGCCAGTGTGATTCAGGCTTAATGAACACAAATCGAAAAGAAGTGGAAACTTATTAAGTAATTTCTTACCAATATTTTACGAGTAGGTAAATTAGATTGTACTCGTTTTTAAATTTTCTATCGCTATTTTAAAATAGCATTTTTCGAACGAAAGAGTCGAGCGCTCGAAAGTCAAAAGTCGCCCACAGTTCTTGCGACATCAGTGAAAATGAAAACCGAAAAAATCGCCGCGGTTTAATCTGCGGCTAGTCGCAGCCTATAAAACTAAACAGCAGGTATAAAACTTTCTTCCCCAAATTCAATAACTTTCTATTTATTCTCACGTCAGATACTTGAAGAGTTCAAATCGACGAGTGGCTGAAAGTAAACGATATCAAAGCGTCCTGATTGCGTTTGTAACAAAGGTAAAGCGGGCCCCGAGGCGCGCATGCTAAGAACGCCTAATCAACCGTACAAAGTCCTGTATTCACTTTGTTTGTAGTTTCTTTGAAGCTCCGCTACAGATATGATGCCTTGGTACCGCGTGACATGATGGCTCAGTTATCAAAGAATTTCGTTTAGTTTTCCAAACCTTTGAACCTTTTCGGCTATTTTTGCTCCAGTAACTTATATCGCGAAATTATTTAGCTCGAAATTTCAGTAGTTAATCATTGGGCGTAAAACCGTTTCGCACATCATAAACGACAGAGCGAGACAATTAGCTGTATATCGATCGCAACGTGACTCGATAAACGCAATCAAAAGACAAAACATAAAGGCGTGCTCGTTCGCAACTCAAAATTCACGAGCGCTTTAACAATACAGCATCTGATTACGTGCCAAGTTATGAAAGAAAGGCGGGGTGGATTTTCGATCGGGAATTTTCCTATTGTGAATTTTCCAGTCTGGGATGTGGTTATAAATTGATGTGGGCTTAGTTCATACATGTGTAAAGAGTGCAGTATATATTGTTAGGGGCATAAAGAGAGAAATACGCGCGGCGAAAACGTAATGCAGAGAAAACGACCATAAGTAGTATTTGAAAGTGAAAGTGGTAAACACGTAAATCGTGACTGATGATGGTAAGCATATACCATAGCTTGCGACTCCAGAGGCGACACAAGCGCGTTGCCACTTCGAGTCTGAACGAGATGCCAATCCGCTGTGCTATTTTCTCTCAAAACGTACATATTTGTATTGTCGTCGTAGGAAGCTAGCAAACACGTTTCCAAAAACATAAAATACCATAACGTCTGCCTAATGCTGATAATGATACTTGCATTCGCTTTTCGAACAAAACATTTCCATTTTCCACCGTGGCTCGCAAGTTCTCATTGTGCGTCCGATAACCCTGTCAGCGGCGTGACGGAGTGGCGCGGTTATCGCGGGCATTGTGCGCCATTGTTGCTGCCCTTCGACGTCTTCATGTGCCCCTGGTACCCAGACGTGTTTGTTTATTGTTTTAATGCTTGTTTTAGTTTGAAATTATAAGAAAATGGCGGTGAAAGGAAAATTTACGGAGGTTTTTTGTTCAGTTTTAAGTGTAGTTTTCTTTTTGGGAAAATGACAGTTAGATCTACCCGACGCGCGTGCAATGCGTTACGTGATCGACCAACAGGTACCTATCCATCCTAGTCGAACATTGCACATTGTGATGTCAATAAACGATTAAATCGACCACCTTTGTAATTTAATATACAAACCGATCACGGACATAGGGCTTATTAAATTCTTTCAGCGAAAATTGTTTTGAACAAGATCGGTTCAAAGGTTTTCGAGATATTTCTAAAAAACTGCCTTCCCTAAAATAAAAGGACGTAAGTGCCATAATATGCATGGATATTTTAATAGGCATCCTCCGTTGTGCGTGGTCCGACACGCACTTGGCCGCTTTTTTCTGTTTGTAACATATATGTGCTTGGAATAAATATATTGGTAAGTGGTGTTTCACACTATTTACAAATTAATGGGAAGCGAGAGCGATGTTACCAAGTCCCAGTATCAAATTGATTAATCGCTAGTGAAAAAGAGCTTAGGAAGAGTGAGTGAATACGTCTGTTCCTTGTTATTATTACTAGGGATTAATGAAATATTCCCATACGGTTCAACTCATAAAACAAACAAATTACGAAACTTTCTTAGTTAATTAACAATCGACGATAACATTACCATTCCATTTGTGACGACCATAGTTATATGTTCTGCCTCCGGTAAAGAAAGCGCCACGCTACGTATATCATCCAAAAATGGTACGAACTAAAGGTATACTTTTATCACTGCGTTCAACTAGACCTAAGATAGAGCCATAAATGGCACGTATTACAGTGATATAACCGCGATCTTGTCTAGTCGAACACGCCTGTTTTTGGGTTCAATGTATAGATTTCCCAAGCCCCCCTGTGATTGGCCGTGGAGACAGCTGTCTTACTTTTGATTGGTCCACACGTTTTGTTGTACAATTATACCGTATTGGGCGGACTCTGTTATGAATTAAGCCATTTGGTATTAAGTTATAGAAATGTTTTGCAATGTTGTCGTGTATTATGTTGTTTATTAGTCAGGTGTTAAGGTAATAAATAGCTTACTTGATATTAGTCTTTGTTGTTTTGTTAGGTTTTAAAACAGAATTAATGAAAAATTTAGAAATGCCTGATTATTTTTTGGTCATAGGAATAACCTTCTTGAGCACCAGAAAAAAGTTTGAGATTTTTCAACTGCGTCAATTATTTATGAAAAATACAAACAGTTTCCTCACTTACGTTTTGGGTCAAGGACGCTCAATAGACACTTTCCGTGATCCGTCTCATATTACAAAAAAAATATCTAAATATCTGTGGTAAACTGACACTGGTAATGATAAATATAGCTGTCAATATCATTGCCAGTGTCAGTTTACCACAGTTATTTAAGATATTTTTTTCGAGATCGGGATCGAGGAAAGTGCCGTCCTTGACCCAAGACGTAAGTGAGGAAACTGTTTATATTTTTCAAAAATAATTGACGCAGCTGAAAAATCTGACACTTTTTTCTGGTGCTAAGGAAGGTTATTCCTATCGCCAAATAAATAATCAGGCACTTCTAAAATTTTCATCCATTCCTAATTATATACCTCTTCATAAGTGGCCTAGATATTGGTATAACTATGAAAAAAGCATGAACAGTTACATTAGTGTTATAAATTTAAATTAAAAGTGGCTTGGCATTTTAAACACGATTCAAAATAATCCTTTAATTTTTTTTGGGCTTGCTACACTAAAAAAACCCTGGCAACCCCCAGCACGTGCTGTATAAAGCCGTAAGTCCAGTATCGGGCATCGCGATGCTATCGCAGTGAGCTATGGGCTCTTTGTGCCCGAATTGCTGAGGTGAATAGAAGCGGATGTCTGAAGGCATAATTATGTTGTGAAGAAAACTGCGATCCGTTCCCCATAGGTCTCAATTAAGCCTTTACATTGGCTCAAACCGTTTGATTTTGTAAAATACGCACTTTCTATGTCCCTATACCTACTTGGGATTATTTGAGTTGGCCGAATTGGCCACTTTCCAAAAGAAATAATTTAGTCCGTCAGATAGATTATCAAAAAATATTGGATACATATTTTTTAGGGTTCCGTAGCCAAAATGGCAAAAACGGAACCCTTATAGTTTCGTCATGTCCGTCTGTCCGTCTGTCCGTCTGTCCGTATGTCACAGGCATTTTACTCGAAAACTATAAGGTGTATTTGAATAAAATTTTGAGGAAAGGTGTATTTTGTTAGCCGCTATATAGTTTTGTAATAAAAATGACAAAAAAAATTTTTTTTAGGGGTGCACTTCATACATAAAACTATAAGTCAATTTTTTTTTTCATTGTGACCCCCCGTGTGGCACATCAATCGGTAGGCCTTTCAAAATAAATATAAGGTTTCTTAGCATTTTTTTTGATTAAGTGAATAGAGCCGGAGATAATCGTCCCAAAAGTCACTAAAATTCTGTCCCCCCCCCTCTAATTTTTGAATGGTGTATTTTAAAATATGGAAAAATTCATGGACATAGGGCTTATTAATTTCATTCACCGAAAATTGTTTTGAACAAGATCGGTTCAGAGGTTTTCGAGATATTGCTGAAAAACTGCCTTCCTCAAAAAAAAGGACGTAAGTGCCGTAAAATTTCTGTGATGATACGACCTTTTTAATAGGCACGGAACCCTTCGTTTTGCGTGGTCCGACACGCACTTGGCCGGTTTTTTTTGTATCCAATATTCGTGTGACGTCACATTATGGTACACTTTTTAGCATAATGTGACGTCACGCGGAACTTTAACGGGCTATATCTTCATCATTTTTCGTTTAATTGACAAACAAAAATATACTGTTTCAAATATTTTTTGATACACTAACTGGCGGATCTCCGAATTTGCATGTAGAATCGATGGCCGTTGGGGCGGAAAGGTTCTCGAGTGACGACCACGTACCGGAAGGCGCGGCGTGTGGGTAGGCCCCCCGCAAGGTGGACTGATGACCTGGTAAAGGTCGCGGGAGTCCGCTGGATGCGGGTGGCGCAGGACCGGTCAATTTGGCACTCTTTGGTGGAGGCCTATGTCCAGCAGTGGACGTCTATCGGCTGATATGATGAACTGGCGGACTATATAGAATTATATGTTTTTTACCCAGGAAAGTACCCAATTGCATCAAAGTTCAAAAAGCATCTCTACTGTCCAAGGCAGAATATTGCAATTCCAATGAGAGGTTTATAAAATGTCGGCAAAATTAAATTTTCAACCAAAAAAACAGCGACAAGTGCTGCCAAATCGTTCATTACAAACGACATAATAGTTTTAGGGTATGTGTAGTTTGGTAGTAGTAGTAGGGCTGTGAGTCTTTGTATATGTCTGTTGCATCGTAGCTCCTAAACGAATGGACCGATTTTAATGCAGTTTTTCTGTCCGAAAGCTGACGTGATCGAGACGGTTCTCAGCTACGTTTTATCAAAATCGGTTCAGCCGTTTTTGAGATATTAAACTTTGAAATGAAAATATCGGGGGTTTTTCAACTTGTCTAAGTTGATCATTATAGCTAAATTGCCGTTAAAATAATTCGCCTTTATATGTCCACATTGGCATTAATTTCTGTGAGAAAGTGACAACACATTTTAGTTAACAGAGGTTGGTACAATTTCATCGAACGAGCGAGCGAAGCGAACGAAGTTCTCCGTTTCGTCTTGGGCCAAATTTCTTTCGTATGTCCAGATGTCCCGCTGTCCGGCTGTTTTCCTCTACAACTCGCATTTCCCAACCGATTCTAGTGAAATTTTGTGAGCAGTTTTTCGAATAAAAAAAAAGTTTATGAAACAAAAGCGGGCTCGCTATTTCTACACCTCACAATACTAGTGAATGAAGGGGTCAGTCTTCAGTTTAGCATGTATAAGGCTTAGTCCAACTAGCCACCGAGTGACTGTATTGTCGAACCATGTAACTGTGCTATTGTGGTGACCTGTCAACTGTCAAGCCGCTGCACAATGTGTTTCAAACACGAAAAGAAAAAAGACCACCCAGGGCCGATACAAGAAAATTTTAAGTTCGACTGCCAAGAATTTTTCAAAGCTAACATTTGGATAGGTTGAAGATTGGAAGAGGGTTTTTCAAAAAAGTGTACATGACTTTTTTTTATTCGTTTTTTTTGGTTTTTTCTCACTCGGTATCGTTGATACTATCGATCGTCATACAAGAAAAAAAGTGTCCCAAATATTCCATTCCAGATCGACACATTTTTGTATGCAGTCTTTTTTTATTTACATGGTCCTGGAAGAAAAAACTTACATAGTACAATCTGGGACAGTTTTTTTCTTGTATAAGAATCGATAGTATCAACGATTCTGAGTAAGATAAAACGCAAAAAAAAAACTGAAAAAAAAGTTCATGTAGGTACACTTTTTTTTAAAACGCCCGGTAAATAAAAAAAAATGTAATTTTTTTATCTCCCAAGAGTAAATTAAAAGCAGTGTTTCACGACCAAAACAGTAATTTGCCATACAGAGATTACTACGGAAACGGATTATAAGCCGTTTCTGTGGTCGCTATAGCGATGTCTCACTTAGACTTTTGTTCTTGCCATTGGTCATTTAATATTTGATCCTCTCTAAAAGCTGGTTCAAATGGCATCACGAAAAATAAGAAAGTAGCCAATGGCAATATTAACACGAAGACTAAACAATATTGCCAGAACCCGACAGTCAGCCACCTGGTCACCAATTATTTAAAGTACAAAGTTTACAGAACTCACTGTGCATTATGAAAATGGCCTCCCCAGCACCCCCTCCAGGCTAAGTGATTGTTTCACGGACATTGTAGATGCAGAATTTTTAAAGGATATCGTGATTCGTTTACAGTTACGGTGTTTTTACGTGAAGGTTAAGTTCGCCGGCTTGTCATTCCTCTTTTTAGGGTTCCGTACCTCAAAAGGAAAAAACAGAGCCCTTATAGGATCACTTGTGCGTCTGTCTGTCCGTCTGTCACAGCCGATTTGCTCCGAAACTACTGCAGCGATTGAGTTGAGATTTGGTAAACATATGTAAATTGGTGACCCAAAGATGGACGCGTAAAGTAAATTAATGAATTCTGAACAAGGGGCACTTTTGGGGGGTAAACTGGAAAATTAAAAAAAAAAGTTATATCAAATGAAAGGGGTTGTTGTAAGCATCTCAGATATATATATATATTTTTATCAAAAACAGATTTGAAGTAGTTTAGAAAAAAAGACGAAAATTGACCATTGCCTTCCCCCTTATCGCCGAAATACTAGGCTTAAAATTACAGGAAAACCCATAAGAAGTATGAGTATTCAAAGTAACGGGAAAATTCTCAATATTTTTATGTATTTTGTATGGAGCGCCTCATGCTTAGAGCATAGCAATGTTACGGAACCCTCACCACGCGAGTTGAACTCGGAACACGGTTTTTTGTAATATAGACAATTTGTTGCAAAATATATTCTCACACCTGCTATTCAGAAAAGAGTCATTGCTGCCCTCAGGATTAAAAATTTCCTCATAGAAGGTGTGAAAAGCAGATTTGCCAATCGGTAGCAAAATTATTTCCATCCTGGGCGTAAACACTTGAATCCCTCGTCCTGCTCAAAGAGTCTAATTTAGAATCCTCGCTACGCTCAGGATTCAATATACCGCCCTCGCCGTAAATATATCAGTTTGCTCCCTCGACATACAATCTACTATTTTTACTAGCCATTTTTTTCCATTTGATATTTACCGTTAGCTTTTCGGTGAAGGAAAACACATCTACGAAGAAATTCAAAGGTGTATGTGAAGTCCCCAACCCGCACTGGACCACCGTGGGGACTACCTAGCTGTTTCATGAGACGAGGCCTGTGCTTACGGTCGACGTATGTAGGTTGATGAGCGATGATAAAGATTAAACTAATTTTAATGGTATGTATGTATGTATGTACTACCTATTCATATCTGACCTGTACAGATCGAAGCGAATTTTATGCACCAATGGAAACGGATCGTACATTAAACCTCATGAAAGCCTATTTGGAACATTAAACTGCAGATAATTTCAGCATTCACTCGTAATGATGCATGTGCACTTGTGCAGTGCACGTTGACAATGAGAAAATTAAGGATATACTACAAGATTAACAGGTTCAAATTATAAGTTCAAAGTATAATAAATTTTAAAATAAGTACACAGTTTACACACAACATTACTCACACTTAAAATACATTTTTCTACTCCAGCACTGTAATTTGACAATTAAAAGGCTAACATCAATATTAAAAATATACACTTTTCGTGATTCCACTTAAATCTATGATCTATGAATTACATTATAATGCTCCGACGGATATTATAATAAATTATAAGCCAACTGGTATTTTTTTTAATTTGCGTTAAAGTGGCCAGCGCCTACAGACCATGTGCCAGCGCGAAAGTGTTTTATTTAAATTTATGTTTCAATGACCGCATCCATGACAAAAGTTTATGTAAATGAACTTATTATTACTGTAACTGCCATATTTACAATAAAGACTCGTTTATTATTACGTAAATTACAGATATGAAATAAGAATATTATTTTTCCAAAAGATTTTTATGTTTGAAAAATACATCTACTTAAACAGTATTGTTGTCTATGGTAATAAAAAAACATAAAACGCGGGAATTGAATTATTTTCAATTGTCAGTTGGGTTCATTGGTAACGCAATTTATTTAACTTTTGAGGTTGTAACTGAATTTGATCCATCTCCAATGCCAACCGCTCCGGACTTTCTACAAAATGAAATAAATATGTCCCGGATCTTAAAACAAAACAACGCGCCAATAATCATAACAAAAAACACCATTCAAAGCCTTCATATTCATTACCATAAATAAAATGTTTGTTTTTACATGTCTGTATTTTTATTTATTTATAACTAAAAGTATAAGTTGGTTCTAGCTGTCGTAGAAAAAGTACTGTATGCAACGTTATATAATTAGGTCTTAAAATTCTCGAGTCTTTATTAACAAAACTCGCTAAAGCTCGTTTTGTTAGAGCGACTCTCGAATTTTAAGAACCCATATTATATAACTGTTGCATAAAATACTATTTTACTACGTTCCGGTATAATAATACTATGATTAAAGCTATATGAAAGGGTCTTAACTGAAAACCAGCGTTGCGGTGTAGGTATACCTATACCTACTCACTGCAACATTATGCTGAGTCTAGCCCCTTTTTAACATCACACATTGTTATGCCTCGTATTTACGGTACTGTATAGGTTTTAAGTCTAATCTTAAGTCTAATTTGTATACTATATGTCTAACATGTGATGTTAAATAAAGATTTTCTATGTCTATGTCTATGTCAAATATTAGCATAAACTATACTCTCTCTCTCTCTGGTCGGTCTTTCATTTATCTCTATATGGACTAGTATGTTACCGGAATAAATATTTTTTAAATTCGTCGACTTTAATGTTTGAATTAAGACTTCGTACACTAAACTAAAACCACATACTTTTTTTCTATGGAGCTCCCAACTCAACTGAAATAATGATTATACAACGCTTTAGACAACTACAATAAATTCGACCAATCACATGGCGCCTTTACACCAATACAAAAGACATCAACGACGTTGAGCTGGCGCACCTCTGACTTGGACTTCGTTTCAGCAGCGCTTACATTTTCATTAGATACCAAGTCTGTTTAAGTATTTCTCTTGACTCGTATAAAAAATATTGTATACAATAGTTACACAATTAGCTCTTAAATTCTCGTACTCGACTTTCAGAGCCCTTATTGTGTAACGATTATATAAAATACTATTTCGTTTCATTTTATTTCATTCATTTCATTTCTGAAGATCGTGGTCATGGTGGGATGCAAGTCTGGAACGGACGAACTCTCTCCATCGCCACAATGCTAGCGAAGGTGAAAAAACTTTGCTACTTGTTTCAAATTCACTTCATAAATAACAGCAATATGCAAGACTGCACCAACAGTACAATTAGCGCTAGATGATATTGTAACTATGGAGTTCCTCATCATCATCATCATCATCATATCAGCCGAAAGAAGCCCACTGCTGGACATAGGGCTCCCCCAAAGAGGCAAGAATATTCCTGACTCAAGAATATTAATGTAGGTTGTTGAGTAGGCTGGCATCTATTGAAACTATAAGAGATCGCTTATTTGACGTATTGAAATGATATGTCCCTCTTTTGTAAAGGTATAACCAAGTTTGTGTAAGAGTGACGCACTGATGGGATTCCAATAAAATTATTGGTTGCGAAGTAGGTGTTTAAAATCACTTAAAGAAGACAAGAATCGCACGTACAATATAGGAACATTGGTGAATTTGAATTTTGATCAATAGATTCCTCCACGTCCCATATGCGCTACTTTTTGCAGGCAAGTAATAAAGACATATTTCCGACATTCCGGTTCGTACTTAGTTCCGAACGACAATATATCCGTCGGCTCCCTGGCGCGGCGTAAATCCGAACTGACGGGGGCTCAGACCAATTCCACTAATGGCGGCTTAAACTTTACTTTACTTTATTCCTCGAGTTATGAACCGCTTTAAAAATACATAGTGCAGTGTTTTGCCAAATTTTCTTACGGTTCAGGGCTGAATTTACCTATGTATAGTTTTGTTCTTAATGTATCAATTAAAGCACACGGTGACTTTTTGGATCGATGACTTCTCATGGGAGGAGCGGAGTCTTCTAACATAAGTATACCTTATTACCAATAAATGATGTCTATGTCTATTGTCATACTTACCTGAAGGGGCCGGCCAGTCATATGGTCAGTAAGACACCAAGTTTTTTTATCCGGAAAATACGTACCTGAAACAATAAAACAAACATTAGAATTTTTGGAAAAATCTCGAGTGTTCAAAACAAAAAGGAAAGTTTTCAAACTATGCTTTTGACAGATAGATAGTTGATTCTGGCATGCAAATTTCTGAAGCTGTTGATTCTGACAGCTGTCATTTCATAACCTAGAAGCGATTTTTCTACGTTATTAAAGGTAGCGAATTAACAAGTGTCACTCTTATTTACCGGTCCTTAACTACTTAGTCTTTAATTTAGCGGTAACAGGATAGTTTCAAAGCCTCAACAGATTTTGGGCTCTGACCCAAATCAACATGTAAACATGTTGCCAAAAATACACCATCCCAGCTGTCAAGATGATCAAACTGTCAAAAGATAAACCTTCAATTGTTTGCATGATAACTTACAACAACATAAACGGGATTTTATGCGCGAGCAAACCCAATCCTCCTGTAACGGACACCAGGCGGTCAGGAGTCCTGGGGTGGTCAGCGTGCCTAATCGCGCAAGAGGCATTATCGCGCAGGCAGAGTTAATCGCCCGCCGGCCCTGATTAGCTAAGCTCCCGGCCTGTATGCCCCCCTGGTAGGAATTATGCAGGCACGACTTGCTCTCTGACCCCCGATGATAGCGTGATGATAAAAAGGATAGAACTAATTTTATGATCTTATATTGCGTTTAACGTCTGTAACGGATTTTAGTAGTTTTTGAAGGCGGTGGATGGAAATTATGGTCCATATGTTGTTAATGAAGGATTTTAAAAGTAGTGAAAGCATCGTGGGAAGATATTAGATATTACATTTGCATTTACTCGCATTTTAATTATCTCCATCCAAAAGCATATAAATATTTATTGCAAGTCGCACCTTTTCTCAGTCGTGTGCATACTATTTATTTAGCCATGCTAAAGTGACCCTTCTCACTTCCAGAGGTTTAAACAATTTTCATCGACTAATTAAAAATATTGACAGAGGAACGCAAACAGTGCCGGAGTGTCACCTGGGCGATAACTCATGCGGATGCAAATGCCGCATTATCAGCGGGCCGCACCCGTCAGCGTTTGTGTATGCTAATCGCGTTTATTAAAATTAATACAAATACGGCCCCGGGCACGCGTATTTTAGTATTACGAATTTTCGGTGAATGTGATTTATTATTTACTATCGTTTTATTATTGCGAAAATAGTACCTACGTACATTACTGCAAAGGGAAACCGGGAAAATGGCTTTTCACGCCGAGGTACCTATGTATGGTGCTTTTCTGAAACGTACGATGAAATTAAATATAGCCCCAAGATTGTTTTTATGACTGCAATGTCAAGTCCCAATTGATATTGAAATAAAAGAAGGTCACTTTGCAGGCCTAGGTCTTAAATTTTGTATGAAATTCCATTATGGACCTCTCGTCTTGCCTGATACTTCGCAGCCTGTTACAAGGAACATACATCAATATTTCATTACGTGTTCGAGAAAATATACTTTATTATCGGTCCACCTAGAGAGCCACAGAACACTAGATACTACAGAAAGGCGATGTGGGCGTGGCACGCGCGCCACTTCTTTTGAGCGTGCGCTCAAAGCTTTCGCGCCAACTTTACCTGATCGCCGTGCAGTCGCTCACAAAGTTGCAGGCGACGTGGAGGGGATGAGGTGGCGACACCGCTCCCGATACAAACCGCGCTTGATACCCCTTCTATAGTATTTAGTATTCTGTGTAGAGAGCCTATATATTATTATAGGCCTAGGTTTGGTGTTTGTAGAAGATAATGACAATACAGTTCAGCACTATCGGCCTCATTAGTCAATATTAAGATTAGATTTAGAACAACTTAAAAAGGTTGAAAAACCTCCGACATTTTCATTTCAAAGTTCAATATCTCAAAACCGGCTGAACCGATTTTGTTGAAACGTATCTAAGAACCATCTCAATCACGTCAGCTTTCGGCCAAAAAAACATTAAAATCGGTCAATTCGTTTAGGAGCTACGATGCCACAGACAGACACACAGACACGTTAAACTTAATTACACCGTTCCTCTTTTTTCGTCGGGGGTTAACAACTAGGTACGTTTCATTAAGAAATAACCTTACATTTCTAGAAAAATTCTTTTAAAAATAGGACATCAAACTACAGTCTGTTTTCTTGAACGATCTCAATATAATTCGCAATAATCCTAACATCAAAACTTTAACGTTGCCGCAAAGTGAATGGGTTACATGCGGAAAAATTTCACGCTGCGGAGTTACCATTTCCCCGGGAAAGTCGGTAAAGTTGGTGCAAGTAATCTAAAGTTAGGTACCAGGGCGGCAGAGGCTATTTAGATGCACATCTTAACTCCGCCATATATCTAGATTGTGCGAAGTTCGGAGAGCGGGTAACTCGGAAAGTGTTTCCCGCGTTGCTTTTTTTTTTAATTCGAAAAAACAAAATGGCGCGGACAAGGAGTAATCCGAGGGAAGTTTGGGTTTTCAATTCAGTGTTAATTGAAAAGTATGCGCGCGATATGCGGGGAATTTCGAATTTGGAATTGGACGGCTTTTTCGTCGAAAGTCGTTTAGTTGCCACACCTCGTCTTGCATTATTATTATTATAGACATGTAATGTAAAATAGTAGTTGTATAGGAGTAGGGTTGCCACTTGCCATACATCAGGATTTGTCCTGTGTTGTCAGGATTTTTAAGCATTTGCCAGGATTGCGACCGGACTTGGCTAGTGTCAGAATTTTTAGAAATGATCACATTAAATTAATAAAAAAACCGGCCAAGTGCGTGTCGGACCACGCAAAACGAAGGGTTCCGTGCCTATTAAAAAGGTCGTATCGTCACAGAAATTTTACGGCACTTACGTCCTTTTGTTTGAGGAAGGCAGTTTTTCAGCAATATCTCGAAAACCTCTGAACCGATCTTGTTCAAAACAATTTTCGGTGAATGAAATTAATAAGCCCTATGTCCATGAATTTTTCCATATTTTTTAAATACACCGTTCAAAAATTAGAGGGGGGGGGACAGAATTTTAGTGACTTTCGGGGCGATTATCTCCGACCCTATTCACTTAATCAAAAAAAATGCTAAGAAACCTTATATTTATTTTGAAAGGCCTATCGATTGATGTGCCACACGGGGGGTCACAATGAAATTTTTTTTTTTGACTTTTAGTTTTATGTATGGAGTGCACCCCTAAAAATTTTTTTTTTTGTAATTTTAATTACAAAACTATGTAGCGGCTAACAAAATACACCTATCCTCAAAATTTTATTCAAATACACCTTATAGTTTTCGAGTAAAATGCCTGTGACATACGGACAGACGGACAGACGGACAGACGGACAGACGGACAGACGGACAGACGGACAGACGGACATGACGAAACTATAAGGGTTCCGTTTTTGCCATTTTGGCTACGGAACCCTAAAAATGGTACAACTATGTTACAAGTACAAGAAATGTCAGGACTTTTAGGGTGATGTCAGGATTTTTATCAGGGCAATTTATTTTTCCATATGGCAACCCTATATAGGAGGGACTTCATTAGACGAGCAGATAACGAGGCTTTCTAACATTACTTGGAATAACTGTTTTCATTATCCATTAGTCACTAATACCGGTGTTTAACGCAACCGGCTTATGCATTGAAGTATTCCCTAGTTAATTATGAGCAGCACTTATTATAGGTATTATTTATTTCAATTGAATGTTACTTACATTTATCAATAATGGATATAAATGGTTACATTTAAATTAAGTTGGAGTTTTAATCAATATTGTTTCAAGCTCATTAAAATAATATCATTTATTCATATATTGTTTTTATGTTCATTTCGAATGCAATTATTAGTTGCGTAAACCCGAAAAAAAATTAGTAGCGGTTGATAATAACCAATCTACTTTTCCTTTTATGGTATTGATTTTATAATCTTTTTCTTTCAACACGGTTGGCCAGCCAGTCTAATAACGGGTTGCTTCGACCACGCTTTGCCTAGTGACCAGTAATCAATAAATATGACACCAGCACCTGTCATCACATAGAACACATACCTACAAACGTAACATAACTTACAATTACCGAAGGTTTGAAACAATCGAGTCTTTTAAATTTATTAATGATGAAAAGGGCTTGTCGCAAGTCGCAACCTTATCTTAACTTCATAGATTGTGCTACAGTTTTTCAGATACAGGCACATTGTCAGCCATTTCCCTCTTTATATCCTAAGGGACATTAAACCATATCTCACAGTACGCAGGTGTATTCACATAAATAGAGCCCTTTTTAATATACCCTAGATTTGCAATAACACCAGGGCGTCAGGATACGGGGGTAGGGCGCAATAACTGTGACATCGGAATACATTAATCAAAGAGGTGTTAGGCGAGGTTTTTGTGGGACTTGGGATATTGCGTTGCTAAGTTATGGTGTCCTGGTATCGTTTAATAACTCACGAGTGGATTATGGGTTCATGCGAAGAATATTCTCCAAGAAACATGTCATGTTAAGGGATCCCGCTCGTGTCAGTAAATAAGGCAAACATGCAATGTCGAGGATTTTCCTTCAACCGAAAGAAAAACGCTGTGACAACCGCCCTCGTATTCGTAGTAAGATAGAATGTATGATATCCTAATAAGATAGTTTTCAAGAATAATGACATAATATGGATTGTGACTCCTAATATTGAAGTTTTCGAAAAAGGATTAAAAATATAGCCACATGGAGAAAAAAGTAATACAAGAAAATAAGTAATCACTAAGTTTCTAACTTTTTAAGGGGGGACATTCTGTTCCTTTTCCGTAAAACGCACCTTCACATGAAACGATTGTCATTTACTATGACGCTCAAGACCTGTGACCTCACGGGTCTCAAGTGTGTTCTCTCTCTCTATCAAGCAATATTAAATCGGTTATATCTTAGTAATTTTTTGAGATATTTCAACAGGATTTCGTCATTAGGCATATTTTTTTGCCTTCTTTCTCAGTAATAATAAAATTAAACTCCACAACCCTATTATGTACTCGTTACATCTATTTAAGCAAAATGGCGGCACTTATAGATCTGGCTCCCGAAGCAAAATAAATACGTCATCGAATATACAAAGAGAACGATATTACGAGGTAGGTATCATTTACGAATCCTGAATGTAATATTTTTTGTCGTTTTTACGGTTTTACCTGACCAGCAAAACGTCAACTAATAAAATACCCCAAACCTACATGCAATTTCTTCCATTTTCCATATTTAAACCCCGATCGCAACCTGAGACGGACCGTTGTCCACTCCTAGATACGTTATCTTAACGACCGTCCCTCTGGGGGCGCCCCCGCCCCCCTGATCTCCCAGCAGATATGATACCCTGGTCAACTAACTACTGGCTTTATGATAGTTGTTGTTAGGCTTGGGTAATCTTATTGTAGGTATTTATAATGGCCACGTAGCTAAACGTTTACTTTAATTAAAATACTTTCCTACGTGTGTGCAAGTTGTACTTTTCATAAGTAATCGAACAAGCGAGGTAAGCCAAAGAAGTTCTATGCTTCAGCTTGGCTCGAAAATCGTTCGTATGTCCGGTGTCCGGTGTCTGTCCCGCTGTTCGGCTGTTCTCCTCCACAGGTCGCACCTCTCAACCGATTCTCGTGAAATTTTGTGAGCAGTTTCGTTAATTATCTAGAATTTATCTATAGAGTAGGTAAAATTTTAGAAAAAAATTTTTTTTTTGGAAAGCCAGGCACGCGAATAGCTCACAGAGCCACTAGTACTAGGTGTAAGATGTTAGTGTAGGGAAAGTTTTTTATTGAAAATACACGGGAATCCGATAGTCGCATCACAACTTTCTATACTCGTTAATGTTTGGATATGTTCGACGAAATAAGGGCTTATTTGAACTTATTTGTTCTGCATATTGGATAGATTCTCGTGGGATCTCATACTTACACACATACTACATCCACAGTAAGGACATTATGTAGTGTTCACGTGAGCTGAAGGTCTAATTTTCCTTCTGAGTTGGAAGTTCAAATAGCATTCGCTTTTGTAAAATTAGTGCCTACGCCAAATCTTGGGATAAGTTGCCAAAGTGGGCTCAGGGTTCCTTTAGGATGCAACGGGAAAACGCAAGAAAGATGACGATGGGCCGTGTATAATTAATTACCTATTATGCCGAATTTTCACAATCGAATCATCACACTTGCTCGTAAAGGGCTTCATAACGCGTAGGCATACAGAGCTACAATTACCTAAAATTACGCCCACGGGCGTAATGGTTTTTTTTCTTAAATTGTATCTGTCACTTTTACGTCAGTTATAAAGCAAGGAGGTTAAACTCAAACACGGTGTTTGAAAACTTATTCATAATTAAGTTAAAATGTAAAATTAGTAATAAAATATGATTAACAGAATTATTTAAAGATTGACAAATAAAATGTAGCAATTTAGTGATATATATAATCACAATTAAAATATTTTAACTGAGATTTTAAATCGTGGCTGTATGCCGAAGGGTCTTTGCTCTACGCGCCTAACGTCAAATCCAACAAAATAGACGACTGACATTTTGTAGTTTTTATTGCGATTAGTAACAATTTCGTTTAAAAAGTTTTTGTTTCCTTGCAAATGTGATGAAAAACATTTTATGCGACACGTACGGCAAAAATGTTACTAGAGTCATCCAAAGATCAATCACGTACTTGTGGCACAATGTACAATTGTAACACGAATAGTTGCAATATAGTACATTGTGCCACGAGGTTGGTAAGTGATATTTTACGAACGAGAGTCTATTAGAAGCCCGACGCCGAAGGCGGAGGATCTGTTTCTGGATGTCTTTTCTCCCTCTATTGGTAGACAATAAAAAAATGCATATTTTTTCTTAACTTTCAGGGCTATATCTTTTTATGATTTTAATTATATTTTTTAATTTATACTTTATTACAATTATTTGATGGTTTACTATCCATTTAGCAACACTACGCTATCAATATTAACATGAGGAAACTACCCTATTGAGAAAATTATACAGTCCAAATCTATACAAGATGATTCGTATAACAAATAAGATTGCTGCACAAAAATATTCCTAAGAAATTAATATGCTGTCACCGGATACAGTTGAAGTGTGCCAAAGGGGTTGTTTGCGACCCGGGTTCGAGTCTCGGCTGATCGAATTTCAAGTTAACTTAGCGAGTGACAGGAGAATAGGAAATGTGTTTGCACTAATAATATGAAAATATTGAAATAATACACTGTCTTTCGTTTGAGATGCATGACGGTGGTAAACAAGCATACGGTCTGCCTGATGTTCACCGTGGTCTATGGACGCTTCCAACTTCAGAAGAGACACTAACGCTTTCCCAACCATTGATTGATTTAGATGGGTCTATCAATCAACTTTGTCTTGTTGTTATTCTGTCCCTGTAAGCCAAGAGACAACAGTGACAGAGTTTCTTAGAAAAAAATACTATAAATTGGGCTCCTATCATGGTAAGGAGTTCCATGAAATGGGTTTACCGATATAAAAAAAACCAGACAAGTGCGAGTTCAACTCGCGTGGTGAGGGTTCCGTATATAATCTAAATTTCATAATAATAATGAGTATTTTCCCGTTACTTTGAATACTCAAACTTCTTATAGGTTTTCCTGTAATCTTTAGGCAAGGAACTGTTTTCCATATTTTTTTCAGAATTTTAAGCTTTCTTTTAAACAACCCCTTTCATTTGATATGTCACACCATACAGTTAGCAAAACTTTTTTTTTAATTTTCCAGTTTCCCCTTCAAGTGGCCCCCTTGTTTAGAATTCATTAATTTACTTTACGCGTCCATCTTTGGGTTACCAATTTACATATGTTTACCAAATGTCAACTCAATCGGTCCAGTAGTTTCGGAGCAAATCGGCTGTGACAGACGGACAGACAGACGCAAGAGTGATCCTATAAGGGTTCCGTTTTTTTCCTTTTAAGGTACGGAACTCTAAAAATATGTGTTTAGTGGATTTTAGCTCCATAAAATCATAGATTTAAAGAGTGACCCAAGGATGTAACCATGGCAACGAGCACCAAAAAATATTTGATTGGCCCAGTTAACGACAATAGTAACAGAACATACAATATGCTGCCATCTGATGACTAAAATCTTACCAAGGCACTTCATAGAGGCTAGCGAGGCTTTATAAATAACTAGCTTCTGCCTGCGACTCCGTCCTCGTGGAACTCGGTTATAACGTAGCCCCGTATAAACTTTTACGCACCGTTTCACCCGCTTAGGAGATGATTTCCGAGATAAGTCAAAGTCAAAAAAGTCAAAGTGATTTATTCTTCAATTTAGGCATATTACATGCACCTATGAATGTCGATAAACTACCACCGGTTCGGAAAGTAAACCTCTGCCTCGAGAAGAACCGGCGTAAAAAACTCGGCGAGGTGTCGTTTTTTCAAAACAGTATACAATATATCATTTGAGTATCAGAGTATTATAAAATTTTAAAATTACATTGCTACAGTAGAAAGTCTATTTATTTTACGACAGATTTCTACTGCAGGATTTTATCGCTGCCAAATATCCCTATCCATGATGTAGTCGTTTATCTTATAATATGCTTTTGAAATAAGTGTCCGTTTTACGACAGATTTGAATTTAGAGTCAGTAAGTTCGGTAATGTGTTTTGGAATTTTATTGTAGAATTTTATACAATTTCCCAAGAACGACCTTTTCGCTTTTACTAGCCTGTAAAAAGTTGTTTTGAGCTTCCCTGCGCTTCTGGTAACCTTGGGCCTATCAGTGTTTGTTGGGTAGTTGTATAAATTCTTCCTAACATACATAAAAAATATTCTATGTCCTTTCCCGAAATTCAAACTATCTCTGTACCAGATTTCATCCAAATCGGTTCAGCAGTTTAAGCGTGAAGAGGTAACAGGCAGACAGACAGACACACTTTCACATTTATAATATTAGTATGGATATAGAAAACACTAGCTTCCGCCCGCGACTTCGTCTGCGTCGACCCGGGAAAAAAACTATCCTATATTTTAATCCAGGCTATTAACTATCTTCGTGCAAAATTTCATCTAATTCGGTTGAGCCGTTTAAGTGTGATTGAGTAACAAACATCCAAACATCTAAACATTCAAACTCTCGCATTTAGAATATGAGTAGGATAATAATATACCTAGCATTTAGTAAATATAGTAATATACATTTTTATTTAATTTGACATGTAAAATTTTATATTTTATCAATAAATGAGTATGAGTATTGACAACGACAAGACATAATAAGATTCTTGTTACTGGATCCCGGTCTATTATTTTAAACTGACTTTTACGAATAGACAGTAAGCTCATTATGGCATATTCTACCAGTCACACACATAAAAGCTACCAGAGCATCATAAACTTCAGGCATTAGATTTCAAATCACGCAAGAAACAGAATAGTGTCCCATTCGAATGCACCAAGATCCGAAGCCTTTCGTCCGTCCTCCTTACTCTTGCCTCCTATGTATATGTGCCGTCTCTCTCGCACACTCCATTTCCGGCAAAGTCGAATTTCCTGCCGGACCGGCATAAACGTCGGCGACTTAAAAAGTGGGTAGTTTCGGTATATCTGCCGGATGTAAGGAAATGATGTGTCCTTCACGGGATGACTCGTGGGATGATTATTCGATTGAAAATGGTGTAAAATGGCTTAACGTTCCTTTGGATATGGGTTTGCCCGAAGGCCCGGTTGTACTGTAGGTACATTCATTCATAAATACATAGTTCTACAGTAAAAGTTATATAAAATACAGAGTTTCGAATACGAAAGGTGCGGAAATGTGACATAAATATAGCCCTTTGACTGTGTTTGATATTTTTCAGTGTTTTCAATAATAAGAAGAGATGAAGGATACCTGGAATTGTTTAGGAACGACGTAGCAAAGAGAGGTGAGCTGGTTTAAGCTTTTTTTTATTTGCGGTTTTATTTTTTGTCAAATACTTTTAATCCTCTGTGACCCGACACAGTTATTTAGATTACTTGGTAGTTAGTTATAATTATAAAACTTGTTGTTTATTTGTGATTTGTCCTAAAACAGAGAATAATTAGTATCTACAACCGTACAGAAGGTCCGTTTTCTATAACGAAGCCGGTATTAGTCATGAAAATAATACCCGAAACATGCCATCTCTTTGTAGCATAAATCTTACAACTCCGGGCTGTCTGAAGGTACAACATGATTGTTTGTTTTATAAACAGCCTTCAAACAAAAAAACGCATAAAAAGGAAAAAAATGGGTATTTTTGTTTCTACAACTTACAATCAACGTTTTTTTTTCTACTCAATGTATGATCTTTGCATTTACCACTCAAGAAGGTAAGTAACCACTATGATGTACTTAATCGTCGGACTCCAGATACCGACTCCAAAAATAACAATATTTAATTGTACACTTTTAATTGTTCATGTTTATATTTTAACGGAATCATGTCAGAATCTGTAACGTTTTTTACAGTTTTAAGTAAAAACCACCCACTTGTAGTACCTAGTGAGTTCCATAAGTCATCTGTGGTCTTTATCATCACTTCACCAAACTCATGATTTATAATAGAAAATACCGAAATTACTCATGCGTCCCTTGTATATTTGAGGAGTTTCCTCAATTCCTTATGGTTTCAATCATCCAACTGAAGTTTTGATAACAATGGTTGGCAAGCTGGAAGCAAAAACTTTCATGCAAAAAAAATTGCACGGATCGGCTCATAAATGACGGAGTTCTGACGGAGTTGACACATACAAAAATTAAAAAATACAACCGAATTGAAAACCTCCTCCTTTTTTGAAGTCGGTTACAAATCTATCATTGACAATGACAACACGAATGGATTGATTCTAGTGACATTCATGACGTGACACGAACATGTGAAATTAAGACTGACGTGTGTGTGTGTTTGTGTGTGTGCGCGTAGAGTTCTAAATGTTCTAATGCAATTTAAAAGAGTTCGACGTCTGGGTACTTCCTAGAGCATGCAACTTCTACATACAGATTACAGACATGCTGCTCCAACCAAAGTGATAAATTGAAAACCGTTCGTTTTTCGGTAAATACCTACTGGACCGATTTCTGTGATACTTTGCAGTCTGGTTTTAAATATCCTACTAAACCAGTAGTATTCGTATTTGTCCAGAGGCTAGGGACACCCAGTATGTTAGTAGAAAAAAATATTGTATGTTTTTTTCGAACCTATATGAATTTTACTTTGGTTCCGTTCTTAACTATTTGCACTTTTGACAACGCAATTTATCCTTCATACGAGTATATGTATGAGAGATATTACTGCAAAACATCATTATCTGCAGTCATTAAGGCAGATGCTCCGGTGGCTATAATTGTAGGGTAATACATGGTTTACGATCAGGTTAGTTATTGAATTAACCAACGATCAATTATTGGTTTCTGGATACGGTAAACTGGCCCTGTGGCCCTTAAATGTGGAGTGTTCGTATCACTTTTAACTAGGAAAATGCAGCGATATTTAATCTAGAAGTTGAAAATGTCGTAGTTTATCGTTAGATATTTATTTTATGGTCATGTTAAAATTCATAATAAAATTTGAGACTAGGGAAATAATGACATGGCAGATGTATCCAGGGATAGGATACCGGTATTTTCACCATAAAAAAATACCGGTTTTATTTCGTTCAATTTCGTTCTTTGGTTTATAATATCATTTTTGATCAGGCTGTCTAATAATACGAAAATGTTACTTAAATACATGATAGAGTCCTACATTAAGAGCCATACCAGCCCGACATAATTCAAAATATTAGACTACTTCGGGGACTTTTGAAAAAACCGGTTCCGATCCCTGGATGTATCATAGACGCCCAGTGGGGAAATATATTTATTTGGTATATAATATCCTTACCAGGAATTATTTTTAGATTTACAGCTACTTAGCATAATGTTAATGGGCTATGAAATAAATATTAGAATGGTTCACATGCGCTGGACGCATAACATTTAAGTATTCATGCAGTTTTAACGACACGGTCACATGCTAAGTGCATAAACTAAATTCCTATTTCTAATATTAGCATGTAAGCACCAGGAGATCAGAGAATGGCAGAGATATTGCGAAACTCTGGATTCCTAGGCGTGCGGTGTTGAGTTACGTCCGTATCGGGTTCGCTTTGAGACGCCGCGGCGGAATGGGAGCCTCGCGTCCAACGGTTTATACTTTAATATTTTATTTATAAACTGTCTTCTATGTTATGTTATCCTGGTGCTTTACGGTTATTATAACTAGGGTTTGTAGTTTGTTTGATTTGTGTTGCAAGCACTGACCACGGATGGACTATCAAGCAACATTGTATAGGTACCTAAACTATGCCTAAACTGTTGTTGTAAGTTTTAATAATTTAATCTAGCGGCCCCTGTCGTTTTGCATAACACATTATAGACACAACAATAAGCAGATGCTTTATCAGAAAACTGCGAACCCCAGTGTTAAAATCCGTCTAAACCTATCTGTTTCCAAAGAAATTTATGATCCGCGAAACTTAGCAGCACTTTAACTCATAAATCCCTAAACGCAACCAAAACACAGCTCAATTTTCACTGCTTCACGTTAAAAATCTCAAGGAAAGTTCCCTTTATTTAAGAGAAGGGCGAGTCATAAGTTTTACTCCAGCATCTGAGGGCAAATTGCTGGCAAATCCTGGCAATGAGAATTTATTAATATTGGAAGACTGTGTTGTGACGGAGGGAATCTACTGAATTAAACCCTAAATGGATGTTATTTGGTGCCAAAATATAAAAGTACAGGGTCAGCAAATGAATATACGAGGGCCGTAAGTCTGCGGAAGCACAGATTGAGCAGTAAGTCAGAGGTTGAGCGTCACCCTGCCGGGTGGCTTGAGTGCTCAAGGCCTGCTTTATACGCATTACTGGCACCCAATTTGGAACAAGTTTTATACGTAGGTATTGAGCATATGAACCGTCTTAGTTCATGTGCTCTCGGTTGCGTAAGCGCATAGCCAGTTATGCGTGAGTGCGACGCAATGATATTGAGACGGGATTGATATGAAACTGAAAGTTATTTTTAGTTGCAAAATGGAGGCCTTGATTCTTGGGACATTCTGTGTGTTGGTAATTAATTGTGTGTTATAGATGCAAGGATTTAAACTTCTGCCAAAAGTGTGACCTAAACCTACATGTATTTTCCTGTCACGCACTCCTGGCGTAACCTTGAAAATGTATGCCGTTTAGTCGCTATTTGTGTGTATCTTAACATTTGTATACAGTTTTTAGATTGAACGTTTGTCTTTTTCTTTGGTATGCTTAGTGGTCTAAAAGGCTTAATTGATTTTGACATACAAGGTGTCGTAAGATTTGTGACTGGAGTCATATACTATATGCATTTTATGATAATAAGAAGTACTAATCTTTCCAAATTCATATCTACATGCAAATAGTCGTAAAATAACTTGTCATAGATATATTTATTTTCTACACCCTCGAAGGGGTTAGGCCACCATTGTTTACGGCGCACGTCTCGAAAATACCAGGCTACCATAAACACATGTAAGTACATAAAACAATATTCCCGCCGCGTACGGATTACCGCGCGACTTATAATTATTTTTAGCCCCCCGAAGGGCGCGCGCGGGATTTGTCCTAAGTCGGCGACGCTCCAATATTATTTCTAAGGAATTTTCTTAGGGCAGGTGAGTATTAAGCGAGATTTGCCGCGACACGGATAAGCAAACGATTAACGGGATCACCGCCGCCGTATGATGGATGCGCCGCGGATTCCAACATTTGTTATCAGGATGTTCGCTAAACTTCCCCAACATGTCAAATAGTCACGTTGCAATGACGCTATAAATCTCCACGCACGGAAACATTGTCATGGCCATGCATGCTACTGTTTTATAGATAGATACGTGTCAGATGACATTTAAATTCAAAACGCTTATCGTAACACGTACATCTGACTTTAAAATTCAAATCTTTTACAGGCGTGCAGTCAGATTGTTACCAATATCGCCTGCAGTGCGCTGAATATAAATTGCGCGATGCATGAGACCGGCTCACTTTCCTTTTACGTCCGTGTTCGCTCAATTCCGAATTAATTCAAACGATTCGATCATGCAATGCTCAAACGATGTAATCACAAATCAAACGTTCCATATTCGAATTTGGCGCTTGTGGCCAGTGTCTCGGCTGCGTTCATTTGTTCGCGCTGACCGCGGCGCAGGTGGCTGTCGCCGCGCGGTGTTCCATTTCCCGCGCGTAATCAATATGAATATTACACGCGCGTCACGTTGACAGCTATGCAGTTTCAATCCCGATATGTGGGTCGGATGCTCTTTTTGACGCCAATTTGAAGCATTGTCTATGTCCGACCACGTTTCAGAGCTCGAATATCGAATCGGATCACGCGCACTGACGATTTAAATTCAGAACGATCTGCGTGTTTAAAAATGTATTAGGGAACGGCATTAGTTAGGAGTTAACATTGACATGTCCCGACCTACACCGGAACTGTTGTACAGGGAGTCCGTAATGAAAGCACTTAGCGCTAAGCGAAGCAATTATAAGTAATTTGGAACGCGGTAATGGGCGCGGACGGCGCGGCAAAAACGTGAAACCGAACGCGCTAAAAGCTCCCTAATTCGATTGTTCGACGGTTACTTTTTAAACTCCAAACTCTAGGATTGTTTGGAAATAAATCCTTCAGCTTTGATTCAATAAGCAAAGGCGGAACGTGAGTTTTTACTAACTCAATCGCACTAAATTGAAATTAACTTGGCTTGTTTGGTTCGAATTCAAACTTGTACAATGCAGGTTACGCTGCTATTTCTAGGTATGCGACGACAGCTTTCTCGCTGATCTTTGCTCATTAAATTAGCAAAGATTTAGAAGGTTCTATTGCAAATTAGAATTGTACCCCGAAAGCTGTTGGCAATATTTAATGAAGGCCACTGGCAAAGCTTCAGGCTGTAATTAAAACTTGTATAATTCAACGCTCCTCGGAAACGCGGAATTCATAGCCATAAAGAAAGTAGGATTCGGCTCGCAGCGAATGAAACACAAATACCCTGGCTCAAAGGAGTAGGACGCGTCACCTGAACTCCGCTCGCCTTCTTCGGCCCTGGTGATTTATGGGCGCGGATCCGGACCGGTAATGAAATTGCGCCCCCCGCACCCCGCCCACAGCCATTCTAGAAATTACTACGCAGTGCACCTCTGTCACTGCGCTGGTACCTCGGTAGCAGTATGCTAAAGTTTAATTTTTTGCTTCATTTATCAACTACGTGTAGTGACTGTAATTGTATTTTCAGTGTCTGAGAGCACTTTGAATCGGTCTTTGTCTACGCAATGAAAAATTTATTGCTCTCGCGGGAAATTTTAATTGAAAAGCGCGGGCTGAGCGCTCGGCTGCGTCACAATTGTTCAGGGCCCGCCGCCGTGCGTAAAGCCGTGCTGTAAATGTTTTTCAAGCCTTTTCATGGGCCAATTTAATGGTAACGACTTTGGCGTAAATCCCGCAGCGCGGTGTTAGCAAAAATGCTACGATATTTCATTAGAAAATCGTCACGCGTCTCGGCTTCCGCTGATAAATGAGACTTTTATCAATTGTTTCTAAACAAAAGTTGAATTTACTTCCCAATCCTAATGCAATAAATACACATTTCGAAAAACAAAGCCGTCATCCAGATTTGAACGGCTATCTGAATAAAAGTATTAAAAAAACACTACTAAATATTCTCGAAAGTATCTCACTTTTTTACCCTGTGATCATCGTTACTGCGGTCCGCAGGTTTTCAAAACATGTGTTTTGGCAGATTTTACCTCATGCCAGTGCCGCCATCGAGGTCGGGTAATGTCCATCTCTATCACTCAATGAATCCAAAACCGACAGAGTTATGGAGGCATCATAAAGGTGCTGCCTTCTGCAAGTCAATTTTTGAAAACCCTCGCACAAAGAATCGAAAGCACTGCCTTCTTAATCATTCAAGGCCAATGACCCACATATGAGTCAAACCCTCTATGAGCTATTCCCGCTACGATGTGGAAAAATGCTGCTATCCGCTCCGGCGTAACACACATAGCGTTCAACTAATCATCGTCGAGTAACCATTCAAGAAAATCACCATGCCATATTTTTCAGACGGTTCCAAATGGGTTGTGTATCGTTTGCCCGAATTTCATTTGCCCGAATTTTATAATCCATAACAATACAATACAATACAATACAAATACTCTTTATTGCACACCTCACACAAACAAAGCAGTTACATAGAGAAACAATACAATAACGTTTCATTTTTCAAAGTATTCTTTTCACATATTATTATTTTCCATAATGTTGTATGTCCGAATCATTCATATGCCATAAACTTTATTTGCCATAATTTTACGTGACAGAATATTCATTTGCCAAACTACACTTTTGCGAGCCGTTCGAATGTTGTGAATGTTCGGTTCTGGCGCTTCGCCGGCCGCTGCCGCAGCACGCTCGCTCGGCTCGCGCGCTGTAGGGTCTCAGTTCTACCTAACACTTCCTCCTCGCTTCGCTCGTCGTCGTACCTACACCGACCTGCCTTAGAGTTGAGTTGGACCGAAGGCGGTGAGAATATGAGAAATGAAATAATAATCACCTACATCCAGGATTTTAACCCAAATCCAAATCCGTTTGCAATTCATCAAGTGATTTTATTACATATGAATATTATGGATTATAAAGTTTCTGGCAAATGATATTATGGCATATGATATTATGGAAAATAACAATACTGTCTAATGAATATTATGGTAAATAACAGTTATGGCACATGAAATTATGGTAAACAAAATTATGGCCTGTGAATATTACGGCAAATGATATTCGGGCAAATGAAATTCGGGCAAACAAAGGAATACCTTCCAAATGGCCGCCATACCGCCGCAAAGGAGTTTTTTTTTTGTGCAAAACGGCTACTTGATGATGATTAGCTGTGCAAAAATTAGCCTGGTACAAATACAAATGGTTGAATGTTTTCTTAGTTAAGTAATGTGTTCTCGTCGGAATGGCGGGATGTAAGTCACACCGGATAAGTATGGCATTACGCTATCACCTACTTCTTTTTCATCCACTATCGGAAAATACAATTTTTTTGTGTATTTTGGGCCGTGCGTTGATATGTCAGTCATAGTAACGGGACAATGGGACACTTTATCGTGCGTGCAGCTGGCGTCCATCGACTTATAAGACGTTATCACGTCAAAAACTACAAAGCACTATTAATTGAACTCGAACATATCTCACATTTGAGTCACTCACCGTTAGGTGCTGGAATAGCCACGCCCGCAGGATATTGGTGGCCACCTTCGGGAAGATGCCACGTTTCTTTTGGTTTTTCTTGCCGTTCGACTCGTCGTCCTCTTCTCCCGTACCCTCGCCGGAGCCAATACTCGCGTTACTGGCGTCCCCTGGTGACAAATAAGTACATCGATTTAATACAGGTCGCTCACTATGGGCCTCATAAGAAGGCTCAAAGTCACCCAAAGGGCAATGGAGAGAGCTATGTTGGGAGTATCTCTGCGTGATCGCATCAGAAATGGGGCTAATCAGCAGCAGAACCAAGGTAACCGATATAGCCCTCCGAATCGTTAAACTTAAGTGGCAGTGGGTGCACATTGCACGTAGAACCGATGGCCGTTGGGGCGGAAAGGTTTTCGAGTGGCGACCACGTACCGGAAGGCGCAGCGTGGGTAGGCCCCCCACAAGGTGGACTGATAACCTGGTAACGGTCGCTGGAGTCCGCTGGATGCGGGTGGCGCAGGACCGGTCATTGTGGCACTCTTTGGGGGAGGCCTATGTCCAGCAGTGGACGTTTTTCGGCTGATATGATGATGATGATGACAATGCATTGAAGACAGATTGTGAGGAATGGAAAATATTTCTAAAGCATATCTTTGATCCATGAAAAATCTGTAAAATAGGTATCTATGTCAGCATATACACGTTTGCAGTCAGTGTTTTATCTGTAGCTGGCTCTATATTTAATTGGTTAATTATAGAGCCAGCTTCTAGGGCTCATAACATAACATAACATTTTTATGGTAATTCTGCACGGCACAGACTACGGCAGCGCTGTACAGGCAAAAGTAGGTTGGACTTACGTCGTTCATGTCATAAAGAAGTAGTTTACTATGATTTTTGTTACTAGATCTAGATATAAAAATACGTCCAGAATTTTAACCATTTCGAACTTGCATAAGCGGCAAGATGCTACGCCCGATTTTCGATACGTATGGGATAACGCGTGCTACGCGCTACGGCGTAGTATGGCGTAGCACTGATGTGCACTGAAAGTTTGTGCCATGTGGGCTGTGGATCCGCTATCAATAGTATCAAATCAAAGTACTGATTTGTAGATTCCGCGAGGGTAAGCTGTATTATTTTGTTTTTCATTTGTATAAAGTTAAAGTTGTATATGTTTCCCGCTTTGTAAAGAAAAGCCCGCTAGGCTCTGATAAAAATGTAAACTTTTAATCGCAATCATAGCGTTAACCGCACACATGTACCCGGCTTACAGAGATTCGCAGGAGATGTTACGTCTCTTATCAGCGGTGCGTCTGGCATATTAATTAGCTAACTTGTATTTATTTAATCACCTGCCATGATGCTATCTTAGTAGGTACCTTAATTAATTTGTACCGTCTTGTGTATCAGATTTAATCTTATTGTGATTGCGATGGTTTTGATATCTTATTTATGATAATTATGGTAAAAATACACATCGGGAAATCAACCCAAGATGTTTAATTAGGGTTCCGATACCTCAAAAGGAAAAAAGGGAACCCTTATAGGATCACTCGGTTGTCTGTCTGTCTGTCTGTCACAGCCGATTTGCTCCGAAACTACTGGACCGATTGAGTTGAAATTTGGTACACATATGTAAATTGGTGACCCAAAGCTGGACGCGTAAAGTAAATTAATGAATTCTGAACAAGGGGGCCACTTTTGGGGGGTAAACTGGAAAATATAAAAAAAAAAGTTTCGTAAACTGTATTGTGTGACATATCAAATGAAAGTGGTTGTTGTAAGCATGTCAGATATATATATATATTTTAATTTTAGCAATAACGGATTTGTAGTAATTTAGGAAAAAATGTGAAAATTGACCATCCCCCCCCCCCCCCCTTATCTCCGAAACTACTAGAATTAAAATTCTGAAAAAAATATTGAAAATAGTTCCTTGCTTAAAGATTACAGGAAAACCTATAAGAAGTTTGAGTATTCAAAAACACTTATGAAATTTAGATTATATACGGAACCCTCACCACGCGAGTTGAACTCGCACTTGTCCGGTTTTTTTTTTTGTATAAAGCCTGACCTGGGCTCACGTCACGCCTAACGAAACTAGACCTCTACCTACGCTCAGCTGCTACGAATCGCGGCGTCAAAATATATTTGTGGGTGAACGGTGAGATGAGATTAAAACAAGTTACAGAATAGCGGGACTGTGTGGGTCGCCATATTGCGGAAATTGAATGTGACTAAGAGTTCCGACCACTCAACAGTTACTTCAAGAATTGCGCCCTCATCAACATTTCGGTAGAACTTTATAGCCTATCTATCCAGAAAGTCCATTCTATACACCGGTGGAAGATTTTTTGGAATCGGAAAAGTGGTTACGGAAAGACTTACATATACAAACTACATCTCACAGATTTTTCCTCTAGAAGTATACATTAGTATCGATATGCAGTAGTGACGGTATGGAAGGTTGTACGGATTAGACTGTTAATGCGTTTTTCAGTAAGGTTGAACAATTGAAATTCAAATACATTGTGTTACAAGTACGGTAAGATATGAATTACGAACGAGAGTCTATTAGAAGTCCGACGCCGAAAGCGGAGGGCTTTGATGAATCGAGTTTGTAACAATATTTCTGTACGTTCCGTAGTCACTGAAGTGTAATTCGCAAGTACGGTCGACGCCAAAAATACGTTTACACTATTCGCCTTATTGCAATGGAATAAGGTGCAAAAGTGTAAACGTATTTTTGGCGTCGACCGTACAAGCCAGAAGTAAGATAAACAAATTAGCTCGCAGTGAACCGCATCAAGTATTCATCGGCAGGAACAAATCGAATCAGCACCACTTCCATCTTACTCCTGCTCTCCTTGTACTTTTAAATAATAAAACTCAACTTATCCCTTTCCTATTTCGATCATTTACTTTTTAGGGTTCCGTAGCCAAAATGGCAAAAACGGAACCCTTATAGTTTCGTCATGTCGTCTGTCCGTCTGTCCGTCTGTCCGTCTGTGCGTATGTCACAGGCATTTTACTCGAAAACTATAAGGTGTATTTGAATAAAATTTTGAGGATAGGCGTATTTTGTTAGCCGCTACATAGTTTTGTAATAGAAATGACAAAAATATTTTTTTTAGGGGTGCACTCCATACATAAAACGAAAAGTCAAAAAAAAATTTTTTCATTGTGACCTCCCGATCAATCGATAGGCCTTTCAAAATAAATATAAGGTTTCTTAGCATTTTTTTTGATTAAGTGAATAGGGTCGGAGATAATCGCCCCGAAAGTCACTAAAATTGTGTCGTCCCCCCCCCCTCTAATTTTTGAACGGTGTATTTTAAAAATATGGAAAAATTCATGGACTTATTAATTTCATTCACCGAAAATTGTTTTGAACAAGATCGGTTCAGAGGTTTTCGAGATATTGCTGAAAAACTGCCTTCCTCAAAGAAAAGGTCGTAAGTGCCGTAAAATTTCTGTGACGATACGACCTTTTTAATAGGCACGGAACCCTTCGTTTTGCGTGGTCCGACACGCACTTGGCCGGTTTTTACATTTATTTTGAAACAAATAGGTGTTACGAGTACCGGAGCATAAATATCTAAAATAAAATTTCTAGGTGTACGAAATTCCTAGCGACCAATTTGGAAATCAAGTTTATTTATTTATTAGGCACACAAAACAGATAACATTAATTTCATAGATTGTAGAAAATAAATCAGGGGTTCTGGTTAAGAAAGCTTCCAAAACATGTATGCACAGCATGATTACAAGTAGGTAACAACGAGCGAAAATTATCCTAAACTACACTAACCGGTCATACTTCATAACCGGTTATTATTTTGGTTAGGTCGGAAAAACAAATAACCGGTCTTAGTTATTTAATGTTCAAAACAAGGAAAGTATCGGCTAAACACTAAATAATTCACCACTGAAACTGTACTTATTTGTCATAAACACATAAATAATGTAAGAAACTTAATATATTTTGACAATTAAGCAAGGAAAAGTACCTATAACCGAAAATAACCGTAACTGGTTATTCCTGATCCCTAGTTATAAAATTTTGTCAAACTAACCGGTTAAAACCAGTTTATTCGGTTTCGGTTTAAACCGGTTTGCATTCCCTAAGTACATATTATTGAAAGGCTAGTATTTAAAGGCACATCAAAAAAAACCTAACAACCTAAAAAATAACTATTTGCACAGGTAAAATACTAATCCTTCATCAAAATTCGGTTTTGATGTGCAATTGTTAAATTTTGATGTGCAACTCAGTATTTTTTTGGTAAGGTAAGCGATTAAAATGTTCCCTTGTAGAAATATCGCATATCACATTCAACACTAGTGATGTGCGCATTGCATAAAGTCGATAAAAATTAAAACACAATGTCGAAACGCATCGCGACATTCGACCGGTTGCATTGTGATGGTAATAGGGGCAAAGTAATAAAATTACTCTTAGGCCATTACACCCCCCGGCTTCTACAGGGTGTACATTATACAAGTGTCAATAAAACGTTTTAGATTCGCGAAAACAACTGGTGACCGTCTGTGTAATTGTTTTATTCGTGTACTGGTTTATTCGGATTTAAATTTGGATGAGGAATGTAAAACAGGTCAGTGGTATATATGTCAGTGTCCTATTTTCATGAAAAATTGTTCGTGAAGTAAAAACAAGTGTTATTGAGTACATACACATAATCAAGTTTGATTCCCGGAGGGTTAGGCAGAGATCATAAACTAACATGAACTAGCTATGGTTGGTTGTATATGAAACATAAAATGAATGCATATTGTGAGACGATAGATATTCGATAAAGCCAATTATTAATTTGTATTGATTTGGTTTTTTTTTTTATTATTAAAATGGAAATTGTACCCAATATTGTTATTGAATCTGAATTTTCCAGCGCCTTAGTGCAAACTGTAATGTTAAATAAATTAATTAATTAAAATATGTATCTACCTAACTATATATTGATTTGAACTTTCACAATTTTCAGCCAACTTGCAAACAAGGATATATTATTGTGACGGATCGGATCGGAAAGTCGAGTGACCTCAAAAAAAAAAAACTTTTTACTATAACTATATTATACTGATTTATTCGAATTCAATTTTGGATCCTAAAATCAATAAAGGGTCGACACTGTGATTCTTCTAGTGTCGCAAGCGTCCATAGGCTTCCGTGACCGCTTGCCATCAGGCAGCCGGACGCTTTTTTGCCATCGACGTGTTATGAACCGTTTTACTCGCATATATGAATCATGCCTCTAGGAGAGATTTTCGCTACAAAGCGAAAAATGCTGCTACGTGCCATGACGTAGCACACGTAGGCAGCCGGACGCTTTTTTGCCATCGACGTGTTATTAACCCGTTTTACCCGCATATGAGTCATGCCTCTAGGAGAGATTTTCGCTACAAAGCGAAAAATGCTGCGACGTGCCATGACGTAGCACACGTAGCATTGGGGCCTCGGAACGGGTTAAAAAAGAGCGTCTGATCTGTTATACTAGTAAAAAAAAACTTTAATGACAGTACAACCGGCTCACCCTGTATCAGTTTACCGTGCAAAATCAAAGTGCAGTACCCTGATGCACTATGTAATCCCCTAATTCATCTCACGTACACACACGCACACCCCACACAGCTGCGTGTGAAAAGTCAAGAATGTTTAAATTAACTTGGCCATAATGGAATTGCATTCGCTGTTCTATGTTTGCGCTTTTCGGGTGCTGTTATTAAGTAATTTTTGTATGTGAAAATAGAAGATTGGGTTGCGTTGAATGTGAAATAGGAACGTTAATTTGACAAGTGACTTTTGTCTTTTCTGTAAAAGTATTTTTACTGTGAATACAATAATCTAAAAAGACCTTTATTTAACTGTCATTTTTTTATTTGATTAAAGCAGGAAGTCGAGAGGACAGCGATAAACCATGCTACGTACAATTTTACAATTGGGTACTTTCCTGGATTAAAAAATATAATTCTGTTAAGTTAGATTATCAAAAAATATTGGACATGTATTTATTTGTTTGTCAATTAAACAAAAAATGATGAAGGCATAGCCCGTTAAAGTTTCGCCTGACGTCACATTATGCTAAAAAGTGTACCATAATGTGACGTCACGCGGAACTTTAACGGGTTATACTCGTATCTTCATAATTTTTTGTTTAATTGACAAACAAAAAAATACGTGTCCAATATTTTTGGATCTAACTGACGCACTAAATATTTTTTTTAGGAAACTAGCCAATTCACTTCATATTTCAAGATCGAGCTTTCCAAAGCGGCAAACTCATCGATCAATGATTTTCTGCAATTTTCTTGAATAAGTCCGCCCACAGAACACTGAATACTATAGAAGCGGTATTAAGCGCGGTTTCTATCGGGAGCGGTGTCGCCTCATCCCCTCCACGTCGTCTACAACTGTGTGAGCGACTGTAGGGAGATCAGGTGACGTTGGCGCGAAAGCTTTGAGCGCATGCTCCAAGTAGTGACGCGCGTGCCACGCCCACATCGCCTTTCTATAGTATTTAGTGTTCTGTAAGTCCCAGCTCTAGTAAATTTTCCAAAAAATTAACGACGAATTGCAAAATATTAGAGAAAGAAATGAAGGGACAAAAGAGATAATCTTCGTATTATTCGGCTCGCGTCACGCCATATCACATTACACCTAACGCCAGTGTCAGATATTAAAAAATAATCGAATCATCTGAAAACGTGACGCGGTTTCAATAATGCCGCGTTCCCATGGCCGCTCATTAAGGCTAATCCCGGTCCCATGGTGCGAGGTAACCCGAGATGCGCGGACGCAGCACGCGTCGTGGGGGCGCTGCACCCTTGTAGTATCTACAGTCAGCGGGAGTAGAAAAATTGCTGTGGCTTTGCCCAAACAGATTTGCAACTTGCGGAGTATTTTTAAAAATATATGACAATTCTCTGAAATTTCAGGAAACTTTCTCATTTTGAGAAATTACCAAGATCTTTCATTTGAGAGATTTTTTTATTCAGGTTCGTTCCTTTTTACTAATTTAGTAGGACCCAAGTGTATAAGGATCGGTGACACAGTAGCTGACAAACACGTTCAGCTTTAGGGGTGTCACAAGAGCATTGTCCTCATTTTATAAAGGTATAATGAGGATTTAGTTTATTGATTAAAGGACGAAGTGTGTATTTTTCAAAAAAGCGCTTATCTGATTTAAATCATTATTTTCACTAAACTTGCTGTTTGATGTTGTGACCCATCCAAAACATCGAGTGACCTCAGAGAGAGATTAACATTTAACTGTACGCGATTAATTCCCATGCAGTAAAAAATATGTGTGAAATTCGTTAAAGTTTAAATCAACATATTCAGTTAAATTTATTTATCAAGTTTGATATAGATTTAACATAGTTACAAGTTGGTAAATCTCATTGACAAAAATCGCACTTACCTATTCTTTTGATATTAATATGAGTATTTTGAAAGTACCAGTCAGAATCGCGCAATCTTTGCAAATTTCAACTTTATCTCTTAAAATTAAGGCTCAATTTCTAACCGCCATTGCGTTGCGTTAGGGAAAATATTTTTTAACGCAAAATGACGTAACTTATGTATTATTCCTTTGATATTTATCCTTCTACAGCTAGGGTGGTGTGGTTGGCTTATGCCCGTGGTAATCGACGCTTTGTCTGAATTTTTAGTTAATATTTGATGAAATAAACTTGCTTTAAGGGCGTTTGATGTTTGAAATGGGTCAAGGAAGGGACTTTAGCGACGGTGCATGTCATGTTAAATTTAATTTGCGCTCTAGTCTGATAGTCTCCTCTTGTATTTTTAGGAAATTAGAACAGTGGTGTAAGTATGTACTTACTTAGTGATTTTATTAATTATTCAAAATTTAAAAAATTCAAACAAGTATTCGTGACAATACAGCGCTGTAGGTGTCTGACACCTCAGCCTAATGCTGAGCCAGTGTCCGGTTCACTGCCGCAGAGACACTTGTTTCATGTTTTATATGTTTTTCTTGTTTATTTTATTGTGTAATATGTGTGTCCTGTGCGTTTGTGAATAAATGTATCTTTCTGTCTTACTTTCTTTCTTCAATACAGAAAATAAAAGTAGAAATAAATTAAAAAATAACACAGGTTATTATTCGATATTCAAAATTGTTAAATGATTTGCTTTTGTTCATGCCCTTCTAATAATTAACGTCAATATCGCTCTTTAGCTATGATTCATGAGCTATTTTTAAATATATCTATTTATTTAAGAACTTTCAACGCCCCAGCCCTCAGGGTTCTGAATAGTAATTCTCTTGCTTTATAAATGTGGTTGATTTTTTATAAAACTTTGATTGGAATTGAAATCTTCTGTCTTAGTCGGTAGGGTTGCTTTTGGAATGGACTAATTAATGCAATTCGGCCAACCTTAATAACCTCAAATATACTCTTGAAAGCAGTAATTAGCATCACAAACCTTCGCCACTCGTCGGGCATCGCTGCCTTCGCTTTAGCTTATTAGTGTCTAGTATTTAAAACTGTGAAATGTAGTTTATACCAATCTTCACATGAAACCTCGAGCTCCAGGCATTGTCCCCCGCGTCACCGGATTTATGCCGCCATTACATTAGTGCAGCGCTGCAAATGAGTGCTATCGAGTTACGGCAATCAGCTGGAAGTGCTAGGGATGGGATACTATCGATAACCGGGAATCAGCTTGCATGTAAGGTGAGGTAGTTTAATGCGTGGTTTAATGTTGCGAGAAGTAGGTGATTTTTAATATTGGCAGGAAAAATATTTGTTATACCGAATGAATGCGTTTTTGGTGCTAAAGCGGAGCCCAGTCTATTCTAGGATACAAACTTTTGATCTGATAAGTCGGAGACGGAGATAACAACACGCAGCTTTTGTATTCAAATGCCTGAAGATATTGTAGGTAGCGATCATCATCATATCAGCCGAAAGACGTCCACTGCTGGACATAGGCCTCCCCTAAAAAGTGCCAAATTGACCGGTCCTGCGCCACCCGCATCCAGCGGACTCCCGCGACCTTTACCAGGTCATCAGTCCACCTTGCGGAGGGCCTACCGACGCCGCGCCTTCCGTTACGTGGTCGCAACTCGAGAACCATTCCGCCCCAACGGCCATCTGTTCTACGTGCAATGTGCGCACTGCCGCTTAAGTAACTTGTAGGTAACGATGCTTACATTTAAATCAGCAAACGGCAACCATTTTTAATCCACAAAAAAGCTCAGATACAAAATCGTGAAGTTACTTAAAATTCGTTCTAGAGCTGTGCATTTTCCTGAATTAAACATGGCGCTATATCCACTCTTGCTCGCGAACTTTTTTCACGCAAGTATTGCACTCAATAGGTGCATACTGCATCGCACAACATACCTAATAAGAATTCGCACGATTTATCGACATCGATTTTAATTTCCATCGACATTTTTTCGCCCGCACCCTCCGCGCGACAGTGGTGTCGTAATGCGCTAACCGATTTGATGGATTGGCTTCTTTGCAGTCCCTTCTATTTGCAAACACCCTCGCTGGGATCGGCGGGGCGCGGGGCGCGGGAGAGGGGCTAATTAAAATTGGCACCCGACGTGGGGCCCTTAACACTACGCGCAAACTTTACCATACGGCCAAGATAACTCTTGTGTCAGTACACTAGGGTCCATTTTTGAGTGATTGAGAGCTACCGGTTTTTGTGAGGATTTGGTTGCAAGTGAAAATATTGGCTGGTGACGTAATGACGTCATTTGCGTCGAACTGAGGATGTAAATGGAGGGGGGATTAATCTAGGGTTTTTTGGGTCCGCTCGCCACTATGCGAAGTGATTAATGCCCGCATTTCCATAACTTAAGCTTCGGAGAGTGTAAGAATCTGTTTAGATTTATTATTGTAGGAGTATGCTTTATATATTTGAGCAAGTATCTCGATAACATGCCTATATTTATATACACAAACTTAACTTTTATGGTTTTAAATTCATACTTAACGTGTTTGTAATACTTACTCCACCTCTCATATTTCATAAATACGTGTTGCGATAAACAGTCATAGATAAAACTGTCTTCCAAATTTACATAATCGATATCGATAAATAATTCAAAATACGAATCTAAAGTCAACATTTTAATTCGAATTTTAAATGTCGTCCCATCACTTAACCTGTCAGCTACCTGCATAGAGCTGTTACAACCCCTGAACACCACGTAGCGCTTACTCCGCTTAATTATGAAGCTATAAGATAACGGATGAGTTGACACTCTATTTGTGGGCGATTTTGCGTTGCCAGTTGTTTCTTGAGAGGATACATGACGCATGCAAAATTAAGTGAGCTGAGGCATTATTCGATTGTTTTTTGACAGCTCGTGAAATTGCATAATTTGTGACATGACTGAGTTTGCCATATGTGTGTTATCTATGGCTAAAAGCATTTCGAATGGGACAACTTGACCGGTGACATCGCCCTTTTGGCATGAAAGAAAGACGAATTGCAACTTTTGCAACCCTGATATACATGCATTATTTTCTTTTGTTGTGTAATTTTTGAAGGTTTAGAATTAGTCAAAACATTTAGTACGAGTATCACCGTAGTTACTAAGTATGTATTGTAAAATAGAATATATAACTGTTAAGTTCAAATTGTTTTTTTTATTACTAAGCAGTTCGAGTAGGTACCTTTATTATATGCTCTACATTCTAGCAGTAGATACTAATTTGTTTTAAATTTAAACGTAATAACAATGTCAATTTCATTCTTTCAATCTACAGGTAATTACTTTCATCAAAAATACTTTAAATATTAATTCTAAGATACTGTTTTGTAAATTTTATTGCTACATGCATTAAATAAACATAAACCTACAATGTAACTCGAAGCACTTTAAAATATCATTTTACGATTCATAACCCCTTGCACGTCTGCGCGATTACGCAGCATTGAAAATTAGCTTAATATCTCGAATTGACGATTCCGCCCGGAACGGCCAATTAAGAGGGAATAACACTCGAATCTCGAATTATCCTGGAGATAGCAAGTTACGGGGTGCCTTTATAGACCATTACGGGCCCCGTAACTCCTTGCTCGAATATTTTGTACACACTAAATGTTCGCTAGCTTTATGACCCATTTGATAGTTATGACAGTTTAAGCTTTAATAGCGACAGGTGGGATATCGTACCAAGTCGGATTTGGTTTTGTAAAAATCAAAAATAAGTTATCCGGTTGTTTCGTTCTTGCAAAATTTGGAACGGACACGATTTTTCGGAATAATGCTGAAGAATAATGTCCTCGGCCACTGACTCTTCGTAATTATGTAGTGAATCAGCATCGTCATATGGGACCATAACAAAAGGCACCGGAGCTCCACCGCAATCTATGTCGCGTTAAAAGATTAACACTGGCTCCTAACGCCCCCGACCGTTCATCCGCGCATTGATTTCAATTTTAATTTTAATTGCGGAATATTATACAAAATTACATTGCTTAATATTCACCCCGGGCAGTGATTTTTGCATATTTTTAACCCTACGGCCGTTTGGGGCCGCGCGGGCTGATAAAAATCGCATATATTAACTAAGAGAGGGCCGGATTTTACTCGCAGATAGTCCGACGGTTTTCATTAAACCCGATACGGGTGAGATAGGTGTCGTATTTTATTGCCGAGAGCTTTCTGGAACGTCTTTTAAATTGTGGAATCTCAGATTGCGACTTTTCCGAGACGGCTTTAGAAATGGAGATAGTTGGAATCAATTTAAATCTCACTTAAATTGTGCGACATTATAGGAGAAAATCTAATACCTAAAAAAATGCATGTATTAAAAGTATCGCCAAAAAATCTGCATATACGTGTCGCATATCAAGTTAATCCGACAGTTGGAAATGGATTTAAACTACATGCAACCTACCCATATATGCTAATTCATATTAAATGCTTGTCAAAAAAATCAATCTATTCTATTTTCGCTATACATACATGGAATAACCTTCAAAAGTACAAGATTCTCCAAAAAAATGACAGTAATATTATAGATAATAATGCAATAGAAAAACTGAAAGCATAAACACATGTAGGTATAAAAAATATGGCTGAAAATGCAACCATAATCATCCGAATCTACTGTAATCAAAAGTCGGCAGCGTAATGTGTATAACAAGCAAGTATGCATTAGGATTCGTCGCTGAATCGTTTAAATAGGGTTAAATGTAGCAGGGGCGACGTTTATGGGCACCCAGTGATGGACTCCTGACGTGATTCGATTTTGATGCCACATCATTAAAATGCAAATATGATAGACATCCCGTGACTTCCAATGAGACCGTAATGGCGCCAAAAATCATCATAATAAAAACATCGTAACTTTTTTACGACACCAAAACGTCAAACGCTAAAACATCAATCAAACATAACTTAAATATTTACTTAGCAGCGCTGAAAATTAAATTGCGTCCAGAATTAACAATTTACGGCCAAATAAAAAGTCTTTTTAAGACATGCAATCTTAAATTGCTATTAAAGCATGCTCTGCGGGGGGTTAAGCGACTCTCAGTAGGTATCCGTTTGATTGTGCCATATTCTTTTACGCGCTTTTTAGGGTTGTTTAATAGTAAATAAAGATTTAGATGGAGTTTATTGGCTCTTAAGCAATAAAGGAGATTGGATTGATTCTTTAGAAAAATCAGCACATTTTCTTGAACAGATAAGGTTGTTTTTATGGCTTGAAAGTATAAATATTAAAGTACATTTAGCAACAATATAAATTATTTGTACAAAAAGGTATCCTTGAGGTTCCATTCCAACCCACGCGGGCAACACGCATGGTCCGTTGCAGGCACCGGGATAGCATTAATCGAAGGCGCCGTGTGCGGCCTCTCATATCGCGTATTTATGAACACCGCGCGTTCATGATCGCCTGGTAACATTATACGCGTGGTGATTAATTTGGGGTGCTCCGGGTCTCCGGTGTTGTCCCCGAGACAAGCTCATCTTTTATCGTCTTCATCAGCTGGTTAATACTATTTTTCATACGCAAATTTAAAAGAAAATACGCGTACCTTTTTAACCGACTGCGACTGAACACAGAACGGTTGATGAGTTTTATAGTTTACGTTTTGTGTATGGTTTTACAACTTCTAATACTTATTTATCTGCCTATTTACATATAATAGAGTCCGCGTATATATGTGAGCCACTTTTGACCCCTACGTAATTCAACTCAAATGGAAACTGCATCTATTCGGATACGGCTTACAGTAATGTGTAGCTTTAATTAGTCTTGATGGATTTTTTACATATTATTTTTAGTCTATGCACTTTACACATCAGGGCGGATCTCTAGTTTAAGTATGTACTTATCTACTTATGAAACTCTGACACACCTTTTTACGTCATTTGTAAAGATGACAGTTAATATATCTACAGTTAATTGACATTGACAGCTACATTTTAAACACTGCCTTTTTGCTTATGGGATGTATTAATAATGCCATCTGCCGTATAAATTACCACACATCAATTTAATACATTTATCAACATCCACCTACGTTAGAGCTTGATTAAAACATGATTATGTTACATTAAAAACTGCTTTCAAATTGCTTACCTATACATTGGAAACTCTACCAATATTTTTTTTTTATGTGTAAGCATTTTGACATAACACTCGACTATATTTTATACGTTATATGGATCAAGAGACCAGTATCACTCACGTATCTCAAGACGTAAATTAATACCCAAACAAAACGAAACTAACTGGTAATATTATCAAAAAACCGCACGGTGTCATCGTCCTACACCGATCCCGATATACGACGATACAATCGCATTCCCTGCCTTCACCCGACCGTCCCCACACAAACAACACAAAACCAACCATATTTTGAACTTAATAAGAACTAATGTTCAATGAACGGCTACATTTGTTGCATTAAATTAAAATTAAAACCATAGGTATGTGAAAAACGCATTTAATTAAGCGCGCAGCGGTCGATCAGTCAATCTCGCAAAAGGTCTAACATTTTCAAAATGGCCGACACAAACAAAATGAAGCTCACAGGATTAAAATATAGATCCGGTTCGCGCGTAAAGGCTGAATGTTAAGTTAAGCGTAGCTGGGGACTAATTATTATTTGAAGAAGGCTATACTGACGCTTTATAGGCGACGCCGCACGCTTCTCGAATATTACGCACTTGGACCACCGTAAATACATTGCCGGAATAATTGTTTTATAGAACATAGTAAGTTATATCTATTTTTTATTAAAATTAAAACATTTAAGTACATTCATAATAACAAATCGCCTGTTTAAAATTACGTTAGGTATACATAACTACAGTGTCAGTAGGCAATTGCGTTAGGGTCAAGCAAGTTTAAGTAAATTAAGTTCAATAAAATATGTGTAACAAATAATTGCTTGCGTTGCGCGTTTAGTAGGACGACGTTAAATTATGACGAGTTAGTGACTATACATATAAAATAAGTCAAAGATATTTAAGATGGCGCTCTTAGGTGCCTCCATAATCTATAGAGTAAAGATTCCTTTTTTTCGGCTAGTTTTCTAGCTGGGCATTCGGCATGTAATGTAACGAGACTAAAAAGCAATGGCTGGAAAAATCTGGCACGTAAGTCGTAAATGGCGCCAAAACTAAAGAACGCCACGTCTGCCAAAACTTTTCAGCGGTGCCAACATAGCGGATAACGATAGCGTAACGGGTGTTGCCAGACGAACTGTCATCGATTGGAAATTAGAATCGGATGTTATAATCGAGTACCTAGTGATTATTTCTGGTCGTAAAACGGCGTTTTATGGTGCCCCGGTGCCCTAGGTGGGATAAATCAGGTGAAACACAAATATTACTGTCAGTGGGCGCGTCATAAACGCGCTCGAGATCATTTATTCTGGACGAAAATAAACTCACCGCGTGTCGCATCGTAAAATGCAGTTTTGCGTTTTGCTCATTTCGCGAATAATCCTCGGATTAACTCGGATTGATGTCGTTTTGGTGCGTCTTGCGTGCATAAATAAGCGCGCAGTAACAAGCTCGGCCGAATAGTAATTGCTCGCTTGTTATGTTTTCCTGGTTGCCCGGAGTTAATTAAGCCGCGTCTATTATTTATCGTTGTTTTCTGACCGCCGCCACGCCGCGGCTTTACTGTACTTGTTCACTGTACTTTACTGGACTAATCTTTTTGCATCCGTCTAATAGCAAGATATAATTACTGTCAAAATAGAATGGTTATTCATCTTGGGTAAAACGAGACACAATTTTACAGTTATTTTACAGTTTATTTAAGATTCGCTGTGTGTATTTGTTCCCCTATGCACCATGTGCGAAGCTATGCTAGCTGTCAAATATATAAAAACACATCTTCGCATATATCTGTGAGCTCCGGTGTATCGACAAAAGAAAATCTCAGTCGAGGTAAAAATGTGTACTCATTACGGGGTACTAAAGAATTTAGATCGCATATTTATTGCCCTTTCTAAAAGGCGATATGAGACATTATTTGTTTTCCCGCTCTAGGTGACTAATGTACTGCTTAGGAGTCCACAGTTCTGACTGTACTGCCCTACACGTTGTTTTTGCGAGCTTACGACGTTACCCTCATCCAAACAGTAATGTAATCGGAGCACAAATGACCAGGAGCTCAAAAAACCGGGGCCAAGACAAACAGTGTCCAGCCTGGCTTCGAACCCACCCACCTCGTTAACACAACTCAACGTGACCAAACGAACTCCCTAAAATCCTCAAAGCAATATCGAACTTAACACGTATGATTAAGGTTTGAATTTGAGTAGTGTGATTTAGTAGTTATGTCGTTTGGAAGCGAGACGAGTAGAGATTTATTTCCGAGTGTCGCCAGAGTCAGTTGGCAATGTTTTGATAGAAGCGTTCGCGGAAATTGCACCTCGTTTTTTTAAAATCCAAGTAGGGCCAAAAACAGATTTTCTGTTCGTGCGAATTCTCAAACCTCTAAATGATTTTATTATATTTTTATGATGATTACAACTTATTTATTGAACCGCATGTCAAATCAAAAGTCAGATAAAATTTTATAATCATAAATTTTACTAGGTACCTACGTAAGGGTATCGTCGTTCAGAATGAAGTATTCTGTGGGTAGGTACGTGTTTTTCCTCCTCTTTTCACATTAATCCTATAGATTACTATAGATCTTGTTCGATATTTGTAGAGTCGGTCGGCTTCAGTCACGGACTTAAATCGTTGAGCCATTTAGGTGTCAACTAATTTTGGTTTTTAATAGTTAAGCTATGAATATCCAGTAAAAGGTGAGCTCTAAATGGCTCAACGATTAAAGTCCGTGACTGTAGGTACATAATCAAGCATTGACAATCAATCGTGTCAGTGGCAGATAATTTGAAAGCAGTGACATTTTCCCTTGCCAATGTTTGGATTGCGATCGGGTGGTTGCAATTGACATAGACAGTAGATAGTTATTAAAAGGAAATTAAGTATAGAGCCATGCTCTGAAATAAATGATTTTTATTTTTTTATTTAATTTATTTTATTAAGAAGCTAAAAGTGCATTAATCTTGGAGTAGGTTATTGCTAGTGAAGAAAAGGCATAGTAGGTATGGGTCGGATAATTTTCTAGGCCGAATTCACTTCTCTTTGTGCCTAGTAAACAATGCGATTGTCTTTAATTGTTAAGTGTAACCGCTAATTGACAACATTGCATTATTTCAAGTGGGCCATTTTATTATTTAGTTTAATAGAAAATGTTTTTTATGGGACATGTGTTTTTTTTTATTTCTCCCTAAATTGTAATTTTCATTCTGAAATATCAAATTGAAAAGTAGCGAATTCCAGAAGGTCATAAGTAAATTGTGACGTCATTGTTATGGCTCGGTATGGCAGCTTGCACATCTTTCATATGACAGACGTAGTATTGACGTCACACACGGTTTAAGACACGTGTATACAATTTAGCGATTTTCTTAAAAAGGAGTGCGAAAACTAAAAACCACATTATTGAGTACCGCCGTTAAAAAAAACGCAAATTTCGAAGGCCTTACCCTATTACGTTTAGGTAACATAATTACTGAAATTATTTTAGATTTAGGCATCATTACATATTTGGAAATGTTGTCAAATCACATTTTGAACCAAAAAGCGGCAACATTAAAAATACTACTTAGCAATGTTGACCATTTTGTTGTGTAGGTAAATCAACGAGTAATGTATTGTGTGTGGCACGTGGCTTTGTGGCTTTATAGGAGATGGTTCTTAAGATAAGATCGAGTCTGTAAAAGAATCTGCACTATATGACGTGACGCCAATAGCCTGACAATGGCACAAATACGATGCGAGTACCTGCGCAGTAGCTACCCTAGAAATCATTGGCATAGGCCACTTATGACGTCACTGGCTTGACAGAAGTTTGGCACCGACTCGTCTGACGTCACATCCCACTCAACTGTAATCACACTTGCGCTATCTATCAACCGTGGCTCGAACAACCCCGTGCAATGAGAGCGTTTCGGGCACTGGCATAACAAAGTCGCGACATGTCACGATATCTCGTCTTGTGTTTGTTTGTCTTCCTACGTGTTACCTACAGATTACAAAAGCTGAGATAGAAAGGTGAAACACAGGCTGAAATTAAATTCGTGCTGAAACAAAATTTCTTCACGTAATTTGCAATTACAGCATCCGCCAAATCATTACAAACTTAAATAAATGTACATTTTGTTTCAAACTAAACAATAATTATGTATTTAATATAAGGACTCGAAGATCTTCATACCATTCCTAGCGGCCATCGGGTAGCGAACACATCGACGTGCTTCGCTGCGCCGAGCTCAGAGTTAAGCAGCGCCAGGGCGGTAGGGAGCGGCGCTTGCGCAGGAATAGCAAAAGTGAATCCATCCATGATTCTGAGCAACTTTTACTATGGGACCAACTTTGTTTTATGCCAAAAAAATCCAACTACATACACATTGCTCACACACTCATCAACAGATTTTTTTTTTGCATAACACAAAGTTAGTCCCATAGTAAAAGCTGCTCAGAATCATGGATGGATTCACATTATGCTATTTTGTATCACGAATTTAATTTCAGTCTGTATAATATTGAGGACAACTTGTATATCTCTTTTTTTGTGGCGTGACTCTTTACAGCTCATGATTTCCATCGCCAATGGCCAAGGGATGTAGACTCTAAATTTATTAATATATATAATATAAAATATGCCTGATATGAAAATCCCATTCAAATATAAGCTACAACTGTTTTAATATTGCTTGTTAGTACATATTATATATAAATATAAGCCCTTAATTATTGACCGCAGAAAAGACGATTTTTGTTTTTTCGACTGACAACGGCTCATTCGAACCTTTTCATCGAGTAGGTAATTGTGTGGTTTTATGTAGTAGTGATTTATCTTGGTACCTATAGGCGAGGGCTACATTTCTTGGATCCAACTATGTAGGTACAGTCAAGTGTAAAAATATGGGTGCATACAACTTACTCATAAATATGTCCCATCGCTCTTATGTCAGGGGATTACGGTTTCGGTACATATTTATGAGAGGATTAAATCGATACATAATTCTGCACTTGAATGTACTGCACAACTCACGCTACTAACACACGTAAAAGTTATGCAATGTATCGTTAAAAATAACCTCAAACGTGCTATGTATCAGTCGGGCCACTAGCTAAAATGCGTAAACACTGGCACGGACGTTTATTTTTAATTACTCGCCGAACCGTGAGTCAAGTGGAACGCATATTTTCTTTAGTCTTTTATTAAAGCGTGTACTTATCTATTTTTGTAAATATAATTTGTTAGATGCGAACATGTAAAACATATTTTAACGTTAATTGAATGTCAACGAGTCACTGAGATAATATTTCGTTGACGTGAACGTTGCGTAGGTAACTGGGGTGGCGTTCTATTTTTAAATTTCGTGTTCTATTTTCGACCAGTCTTAAATAATTTGATTGAATTTTTAATTTAAATTTAGGATAAGTATTGGATACTTCTGCTGCTTCATTTCTGATGCGATAGCCCTCTCCATTGCCCTTTGGGAGACTTTGAGCCTTCTTAATGAGGCTATAATAGTAAGCGACCACGTTTTGGATAATATGTCATTCGTCATCACTGGCAACACACACTGGCCAAGGACTCTCATCTTCGAAACTTGAAGTTCGTATATCTGCATCCCTGTCATCCGAGTAGCGTAAGTGCGATAGAGATGGAGATACCCGAACTTAGAATTTCGAAGCTCGTGGTAATAGCTCAGGCCCCGTAGCATGGTTGGCCTTGTCACGCGATAGGTGATAGGATAGAGCGTGCGTCACTGGCTGACACCGTTCGATAGAACGAGACGACGCTCTTATTTTGTCACTTGTCGCGTGATAAGGCCAACCATGCTACGGCTCTGAGGTCATCGAGCATAGTACTCAAGTAGTGTTGGATTGTAGGTACATGAAATTAAGATGGGTTTTTATGAGTTCTGCTTCAAATGAGCATAAAAATTGTATAGGTTTTTATCCAATTTTATTCAAATAAAAGAACTACATTTTATTTCACACCATTAATATACCACTGAGAAATTAAGTAACAAGATTCGTAAACGTTCCTTTTGCTTCAAAAATTTGCTTATATGACGTCAACGCGTAAGATGTATGAAATCCTGCGCCGCTTACAACCTTTTTATCATGTCATGAGCATTGAGAGATTGAGACGAGTTACTTCGTGTCCCAACTCACACCGTACATTTTTGGGGTCGCGCTCGTTGTCATGTTCGAGTAAACTCCCTTGTTCACGCACTCATTTTCTGTGTGATAAGCGGTGAGGCAAATGAAGTTAGGCGCGAGTGGCGAGTTGTGGAGCTCGTAGGATACGTGAAGTTAGGCACGAGGGACGAGGCTTTGAGGTTTGAGTTATAAATGAAGAGTGAGTTGATGAACGAGAGTGAGGAGTGAGTTGGTACCACGTGCGGAATGAAGTGGTACATTTTTGAAGCGTGAAGTGATGTGACAATTTCATGAAATGAGTAGGTGACACACGAGGTCCCTCACGAGTGGGGTAACACTATACTCAAGTCCTCCATGGTCTCAGCCAAGACTAATATATCATCAGCAAACCGAAGGTGAGTGATGTACCTACTCGCCGTTGACGTTGATGCCTAGCCCTCTCCAGTTTAGAGTCTTAAAAACGTCCTCCAGGAGCCGTAGCATGGTTGGCCTTATCAAGCGACAAGTGACAAGATAAGAGCGTCATCTCGTTCTATCGAACGGTGTCAGCCAGTGACGCACGCTCTATCCTATCACCTATCGCGTGACAAGGCCAACCATGCTACGCCTCCTGTGCAGCGGTGAACAGTTTTGGGGAAATAACATCCCCTTGCCTGACACCCGCTGTAGCGGAATAGGTTTATAGGAGTCGGACTGACATAGTTGCGTTCTCGCACCGCTGGAGAGACTGTAGTCAGTCCACTTTTCGATCGAATCGAAGGCTTTCTCGCAGTGGGCCATTACACGTAGAACTGATGGCCATTGGAGCGGAAAGGTTCTCGAACGGCAACCACGTACTGGAAGACGCAGCGTGGGTAGACCCCCACAAGGTGTAAAGGTCGCTGGATGCGGATGGCGCAGGACCGGTCATTGTGGCACTCTTTGGGGGAGGCCTATGTCCAGCAATGGACGTCTTTCGGCTGATGTGATGATGATGATGATTGGATACTTTGACATTCTTGTTATGAAAACATCTGGTGGCAGCACAGTGACGTCATGTAATGCCGCAACTTTTATAGCACACTCGTTACTTTAATGCATTTTCCTAGAACCAATTTACCTATTTGTTTTATTTATTAGACTTTTTCTATTTTGGCCCACGCGCTAAGCGTTGGGAAGGGCCGCGGCACATCGAGAAAAAATAAAATAAAATGGGCCGTTAAGAAGATAAGATTTATATGCGAATCACTGGTTTATGTGATGGTCTGGTGATGGACGTTCTAAGAAACGGTAAAACTACGACAATGTTGTCGCGATTGAGGTAACATTAAAGACTATAAATTAACATAAGTACATGTTTACTGCTAGCATATCTATATTAAGATAGGAGGTACAATTAACCATATTGCAAAGTCATGCAAATACTTGATATAAGTGCGAAAGTAACTCTGTCTGATAGTTTTTCACAACTAAATTGTTGAACTGATTTGGATAGCATATGGTTAGAAGATAGTTAAAGTTCCGGAGAACCACCTAAGATCCGTTTTTATCCTAGAATAAAATTCCCTAGTGTAGGGAGAAATAGTTCGTATATAAGTTCAACTCGGATGAAATCGCATACCTACAAAAGCTAGTTTCTTAAATATAACTTAGGCAAAGGGTACCTAAGTACTTTTATATTTTTTTATTTTTAAAGATGTCGCGCGATACACCTGCTACGAAAGTAGGTACTAGGGCCGTATAAATATTAAAGAGGCAAGCCCGAGCCACATTTGCATACGATGTTCAATTACGATCCCGGAATATGGTACGCATTATAGCCAGTTACCTATATTGTTATGCTTTTCTGGTATCCGCATGATTGTTTCTTGTGTTCATGTTTTTTTCATAAGGGGGAGTTTTCTTTTATGAAAATGTTTGCTAGATAGCGCCGGAGGATACAATAAAAATATGTACGCTACGATTCCATAACTTAATGTGTAATAGGCAGGTACCTACTTATTAGTAAGTTAGTTTTCGAACGTGTTTTAATATAATACCTACTTTAAGGCAGAAAACAAATTAGATGTTCATACTGTTCAAATGAATCCACGGAGTATCTATTTGTATTCAAATAAGACAGGTTAGAAGCGAAGCGACAGTTACTTCTTACAAGATATTTCTATTGGTAGAGCACTAGCGCCACCTATCGGCGAGTAGCGGCGACGCACTGAAAAGAATCGATTACTCCATTTCAATTAGGATCTAACCTCTAACGATTACCCGAGGCGTTGTAATTTAAATGAAGAACGTGGTTACGATGCGAGACGACCATTTTCTCAAACTAGTTTTCTTTTAAAAGACAAATGGCCTGCGGTGGGCCCGACCGCAACGGACTATGGCGTTTATGCTAACCTGCGCATTATGGCTAGGTCTTGTTAGTGCTTGTTTTATTGTGCGTTTGTAGTTTTTTTTTTTAATTTCCTTAACGATTTAGTTACCGCATAGTTGTGGTGAGAGTCGATATTGTCAGGTGTACGCGCTTTAGCTAACGCATGCAATTAAGAAAGTCTTCAAAAAAGTCTTTTAAACCGTCATTGTCTATTCTTTCAATGGAAATTACTCTGTAAATTCTTAAATGCCATCGTCACTGTCTTCTCTTAGGATGAAGAAGTGTCCACACAATAAAATCTACAAAAATAAGATGTAAGTGCTTCTCAAGCTACCCCTGATCACACCCCTGATAGAGCATCAGTATCTGTACTGAACGGCCCTTCACCGAAACATAAACGCTACACTCAAGTGACATTATCAATGAGTCCTTACCTTAACATTGTTATGCTGGCTACGTCTATACCTAAACATGGCTAGGCCCCTGCAAGTCAGGTATCGATCACTAGGTATTATTAGTCGCATGTCTGTTTAATCTGTGCGATTATTTCGAATGACCTAAACGTTACATTAGACGTAATCCCGTAATGGCGGCGCTTGGTGTTGCCAGTGTTTAAATACATACTCTGAATTATGGGTAAATAAAGTTTTAGTGCCTATGTAAGTTGATTAATGCCTAACAACCTAAGATTTCAATGTTTATACTTATACGTATAATTAACGGTTTAAGAGATAATCTATACATTTAGTGTATTAGGTACTATGAATAAAAAAATACGGCTAAAATAAAATATAAACAATCGTTAGGTATGATAAAACTGAAAGAAGAGTCTAAACTGTTTCGAATTTTATTAAAAATTCGACCTCAAACGAATGGATATTGACAGCGAAGCTGGAAGGCGCGAAAACTTTTTCTTTTTCTTATTTAGTCAAGTGACGCCGACGGAGTGCGCATTATGCCAGCCAGAGTTTTATACTTTTTTCGTCCACCCCCACTCGAATTACTCACTCAGCATGCGCATAGTGTCATTATACCTAATTTCATAAAAAAAAGTACGATGTGGGTAAAGTTTTCGTTTTTCTGGTGTGAATTATGCTCTTGATTACGCGTTTGGCATGCCGCTTAAATTACACCAGCTTTAATTAAAAACCGTCTCGATGTCCGGCTCATGGCGTCTCCGGCTGAGGTTACAGATCGGGAACTTTTACAATAAAATGTAAAAATAATAAGGACCGTAGCGAAAAAGCAATAAGATGCACGTCAGAAATAACTTGAATTACAATTTTAATCTTGTCAAATCCCCGTTTTTATTGGCATCGGACGGAGGACATAATTTTCGTTTTCAAAGTTTATTTAATAAGGACTACTCGCTATAAGAAATCATATTAAGACGAGGGTTCAGATCTCATATAAATTCGCGATTTTTATAACCACCTCATTATTATTTTTGAACGCTTGAAATGGCCGCTTATGAATAAAAAGTTGTCTTTATTTTGATGCAAAAATATTGTTAGCCGACAAAAAGTAACGCGAGGGCGCTGCGTAGGCTTGTTTTTATCGGCGAATAAAATCATGTAATAAGCGAAATTCTCTACAGCGATGACATATGTCGGCGGGCAAAAACTTACAGGGATTGTTTTTGTGACAGGAGTTAGTTAAAATCAATTATTTTACAAGGAAAAAGTACCGTCGGTTGCTGGTTGAACTAACCATGCATAGGGGCTAGGCAATCGCGGGAATTATAAAATTCCTCGGAGTCACCTGGTCTGCGGCGGTGCTGCATTCCCGGGATACCTGCTCTATTACCAAGTGCCCGTTTTAAATCATAATTTTTTTAACACAACGTTTATTTTAAGTAGATGGCTATTTTGTCAAATTACTATAATTTCGGTCAAACATAACTACGACCTGTCAAAATTGAGGTCGGTAAATCATCGGCTTGACCCTTTTTTCTGATTCTTTAATAATTTATTTAAGGGCTTTTTAAACGAGGCACATATTTGGAATAGCTGCTGACGGGTACGCTATGGGCTCGCTAAGTGGAGCAATCAGCGGAGGAACCCATTCGGGCTCGATTAAAATAACGATATTAACTGCCAAGGCACAAAACTACGCGCTCGTAGAATGTAAACGATGACTCACAGGGATTGAAGGGATGAAGAGTTGTAAAGGCTCATCGAAGACTGCGAAGATGCTCATGAATGGAAGGACCGTAGGTAAGTTCAATGAATGAAGAAAAACAAACATTGGGTTATCCGCCGCGGCCGATACGAGCGGAACTATCGGCGGCGAGCGACGGAGATTTATTCTCTCTCTCATTATTCATATCTCAACAAAGAGGGGCATAAATTACAAGCCCCGAAAATATCTAAATCCTAATCCATTCGCCTCGCCTGTCCCCGACTGAATCCGATTTTAAAATATTTATGAAAAGGCAACAAAAAAGCTAAAAAAACAACTCCAGAGACAGATTTAAAAATAATAAAAAAATACTCGAGAGCCAGCGTTGGAAAAAAGTTAAAATGATTGTAGGGCATCGAGATGTTGGTTTGTTTTTTTACGTATCCCAGTTTCATTAGATTCGTTTCAATTCTGTCGAGATTAGTCGGAGAAAGGTCTCTTAAGGATAAAACGCGAGGCCGTTGATTTATAGGGATTCTTTCGTCGGACGATTAGAGGCGGGGGATTAATTGTTAGTACTCTTACTGAGTCAGGTGCTGAGGAGACGGCGACGGTCGCGACTCGGTTGCCGAGTCAATTGGGCAGAGCACGCTCCGTCATACGGCATTGTGCGTCCACGTGTGGCGGCGCTGCCCGTGACAGCTCCGAAAATTAGTCACGTGGCCGTTAATAGCCGCGAGGGTGGCACTCGCCGCTTTTTTCCCCAGCCACGGTTGTTTACAACAGTTGGTGGCTATCGATCCGCCCGGATATAGACGTAAATACGGCGTTATTCATCGAATGAACGCTATTTGCCCGCCGCCCTCGTTTTTGTTGTCTCGACTGTTTTTCATCGATTTCCCGCCGGACCGTGCACCGGCTCATTGCGGGGGTATTATGTGTTATCTTCGGAGGTTCTGCGCTTTTACATGTAATCGGCGGGTGTATCGGGCCGCAGGCTGTGCGTGCGTGTGTGCGTGTGTGCGTCGCTCCGGCTCTCGGGGCGCACTGCTCGATTAGCGCGGCCGGCACCGCCACGCCGCCTGATTGGGCCATCCATCACCGCCGCCGCCCGCGCGCCCCGCGCCCTCCACCCTCCGGCCCTCCGCTGCGAGGACTCCTCTCGCGCCTGATACGCCGCTCTGAACCCTGCGTCACCCGCATAGCACCCACAGTCGCACGGCGCGACGCCGGGCCGGCGCGTTAATGCCGCGACGCGCGCAACAGAGATCGAGGCGTATTTTTAAGACGGATACTTAGTGCGTTACATTATTATAGTTTTGTTTTTTTTCGTCTCGGCCGTGTAACCCACACGGTTCGTGTTTTCATATGGCGGCCGGGTCGACGTACCGGCCGGTTATGATACCGAATGCCTTTAGATTTTTGATTGAGGTTTTATTTTATTTGGCGCGACGTTAGTCCCGATTACGTTTCTCGTATTCTTTTACCGCTCGGCCGGTTTTTGTCTCGACGCGTTTCATTGTTCGTAACAAGATCGATTTTAACGATAAGCCAATGCTTCTAATGAAGACGTGGGTGTGCCCCGCTTTAATGACTGGGGCTTTTAACGGCGCGGCTACTAGCACAACCTGCGGCAGCTCTCTCCATTACCACCTATGCGCCACCAAGTTTGCACTAACTACCTACAACACTTCGTTGCAGCTGTCTCGTCTAATGTTGCCAGCGCTAGGAAATCATTAGGTGTCTATTCTGAAAACGCTTTTAAAAAACCAATCATACCGCTCATGGCATTAGCATACCGCGGCGGGCGGGTGAAAGGTCGCGGATGAAGCGTACAAATTGCATTCTCACGCGCGGACCGCACGACTCGAAAAAAATACGGAAAATCCACAAATTATCGTCAATATCTTATTGCCGCGTAAGGTATCACCAAAATGGGTGTTCATTATTAATATTGCCAGATTTTACGAGGTTTTTACGCTCCTGCTCACTTCCGCGGGGTTTATTGGGTTAGCGTGGTACATGCATTTTACGATCGCAAGGCGAGCCGTTTACTTGGCGAAAATATTATCTCGTAACGACGAATTGACAGGTGACATGGACGTGAAGTGTTTTACGGCGGGCCCGTGTTTTACTGCGGGTCTAGCCTTAATTAGGAACCGTTTTATTTAACGAAGGCATTTTATGTGGACTGCTCGTAAAGAAATTAAAGTGGCGTGTGTTCTAAACTAATAAAATGGGAACAACATCGCTGCCAGACCTTACAAAAATGTTTGACTTTTTTTAAAATATGAAACCCTCAGTAACCAAGTTCTTCCTTAATAGTCAGTCATCATCATCATCCTCCTCCTAGCGTTATTCCCGGTTGTGACCTAAAGGAGCCCGGGGTAGTAGAAAAAAGCAACCTTGATTCTTCCCAAATCTTTTGATCTCAGTAGCACCTTTATGTTGTGGATTATTTCAATCGTCTTACAAAAAACGATGCAAAAACGCATAGTAATCTTCAACTACATACCCACGATCTTACGGCTCCAGGACCTAATAGGTATCAAGAATCAATCGCTTATAGAATACTCGTTAAGGTCCGAGTTATTTAAATTGCTCAAAATCCAAGAGTAACGTTGTGGTGGAACAGGTTTGCGGCTATCAGCCCATCTGTTTACAAAACGTTTTATGCTCGTGGGCGATTTCTAGTGCAATTTGATCCCTCTATCCGTAGCATCTTTGTGTGATTGGAGGCCCGGTGTATACTGGTTTGGCTTCAGCGAGGTATGTAAGCTATGTGAATTGTTCAGCACATCGCGATACACGATAGATACCTTGGACTTAATAGCTGGAGGCCTACAAAGTAACACGGTTATTCGAGTGAAACAAAAACTGTTGCTTTAGTAACGGTAGCCGTTGCTGAAAAACTGTGATAGATGCGTTTTGTTGGCTTTATGATTCATTGGTTGGCTATTCTTAAGTATTTTTACTTACAGAGTTTGAGACGCTTTATGGTTTGTTTCTCTTCATGTGCGTGGGCGTTTATCAGCAGGGGTAGGTCAAATTAAGACTGTTCTGAAGACTATAACTAAGTACAAAGACTGTAGACTCTATATGCAAATTAAATCATTGAAATTGTCGGCTGTGTTCTCACTATTACCAGCTGCTTGAGGAGAATCAAGGATCACTTTCAAATTAAATGGAAAAAAAAAATTCATTTCTCCTAGCTGGATTCGAACCAGCAAGCCGTTGGCAGCTATCGGAACAGTTGTATGGTTTAGTCTAGAATGGGAGAGGGTCTTCGGATAAAAACACTCTTTCTAATTTGTCATCTTGTCTGGACTGCTAATCGTGCTCATCATAATTGGAAACAATTTTAACGGTCTGCCGTTAATTACGTAAAGGTTACGTGAAACAATGTCTCCAAGCAATACGACTGGATCTGGATGTTTGATTGTTTGCCCTAGAGCGATTGTTATTAAAGCGTGGTGCAATGACGTTTTACAACGCTGAGATTATCATGGATTAATCTCATAATTAAGGAGGTAATCCACGTTCTCGTTTTTGAGGTGGCTACCTACTTACTTTCTAACTAAACAGTCTACCAACTGGAAAACTGGACAAGCTAGACTACGATAATGATCCTCTAACAATCTCGAAGTTTTACTTAGAATTTCTGAGATGATTATTGATTCGTACATGGTTCGTTCGTGGACATAAGTGAGAAACACATCTTTGTCTTATGCAACCTGTTCCACGTACCATGATTATCTGTGGCTCACATTTACTCAATGCGGCGGGCACCTAGACTAGCCGCCCGATCATCGACAGCGGAGCCGATATACACGCGTCAGTGCTGATTGCATGTTAAGGAACGTAGCAGATTACACGGAGCTGGAGGCGCGGGTCGCACTCGTAATGAAGTCTGACCCGATCGCATCGCCCTTAAAAGGTTCAAGCGAAATGAGCGCCCTGAGACCGCTGGCAATACTAAAATGCATTTCTGCGCACTCAGGCGGTGAGCTTTGACTTTCTCAAACCAGATGAAGATTATAAACATTGCCAGTGAATAAGGATTCAAACTCCAAGATGTAAATTTGAAGTTGGCGTGCTCTCTGATTGGCGCTTAGGACGTTTTAAAGCGGGCGCGACGCTAACGAACAACGATTCCAGCTCTAATTTGCGGACATGGCGAACGATCGATCTCATTGGACTTTTGAAAAAGGAAACCGAAGGCACCTTATGAGACGAGGCACAAATTGAGCAATTTAGTGCTCGCCCGCTCGCGCACCCGGCGCGCCCGCAACCCATCTCGCTCCTTCTAATTTCGAATATTGAAGGTGAATTCGAAATGAGAATATTAAAAATTTGTTCGTTTTTCAAATTTAGGCGGGTAATTATGAAAGCTTGAATAATGTATGGCGGGCTTGTGGACAAATGACTCCCATTAAGTATTAAAATTTAAAATGTAGTTTTAGCAAGGAAACCTGTTAAATACGTATCATTACCGTTACACGTGTAAGAATAGTATGATAAATAGCAATCAATCAAACACTAAAAGTCGTAAAATAAACACATACAACTCAATGACGTCCTGTAGGTAAGTACTTACCTACACGACATAAGTAGGTTGAACCTAATCATAAAATAACAATAGCTTTCGACGCTAGATTAAATAATAACTACATAACCAATTATATCCATTATAAAGAAATACCAATTTAATCATGTTGTTCTTGTAAAAATATTGGTTAGATCAAATACCAATAAATAAATTTGAAGCAGCACTAAAACTGTCTAAAAGTCGCCTGCACGGATTACGAGACAATTATTACAATTCTCATTAACGCACACTGTAATTAATTATTACTTCTCAATAGATATTTTTCCTCCTAATCGGGGTAAAAACAACGCTCGAGCGGGCAACCCCGGTTCGCGGCATTCCAACGCACCCGTTACTATGGCAACCGCCGTCGCGCATCCAGCCGTCAACCACCCCCGCCCGCGCGCACAAATGACGACCTTATTTTTTACAACAAAAGGATCTAATCAGAAATACCGCTAAATGAAGTTATAACATTCCGTTACGATACCCCACAGTCGTCAATACGCGGTCGTAACAATGAAACTGCAACCTTAATGTCTGCCAGTAAAGTGCCGTTTCGAATGCGCAAATGACTTAAGAATAGCGACATAAGGAATTGTTTTATCTCTTTCACACGTCGTAAAGACGGGATCTCGCGTGCTCGCTCGCCGGCGAGTCCTTTCTTATTGAGGACGGAATCGATTTCCCCGCGGCGTCTCTTTCCGGCGCCGTTTTTGTGCCGCTCGCCGGCGCGCGATCCACGGTTATCCGTCTTCGGCGTTCATTCGAGACGTCAGATAAAATCGTTATTGTATTGTAACGAACCTCCGAATAAATTGACTGCGCTTCTTCCGATTCCATTTGCGATTCTACTACTTTATTATATTTTATCTGACGGTTTTTTTTCTCTTCGCCAGTCGTAACGGTACAGTATTTTCGCGCTCTCCGTCGGTTCCATCAATAGCGATGTCCGTAGAAGTAAGTAGAAGTCAGCATGTGTAATGAAAATGACCGTCAACTGAGCAATGGCCGGTAATTGATATAGTGTAATGGAAACGGGCAATGAAGCTGACGTGTTAAAACAAGAGGAAGACAGATGCGCGCCAATCACACGCGCGAGAGCGAAATGGATATTCCGGCGCGGCGGGCGCTATAACGGTGCAAGTGCATTTCATTGTCACGGTAATTGTATCCGTAAATATAGTACCGTTGAGCTTAATTTAGATCGACGGGTGACCCGCGCAGTGGTGTTATGACAAATCGCTCAATAGATGGCGTTACGGTATAAGAGCGGTAATTTTGGCCGGCAGTAAAATAAATTTGATGACATTGTAAAGTTGTTTGGAAAGTGTTTTGTGCAATTATTGTGGGCTATATTCGTACTTAGTTAAGATAATTACTGGATTTTAGTGTTTAATGTCTGTTAAAACGTCTCGCATATCGCTTTTAAAACTTTACATGAACATTAACTTTACTGAAGGTGATTTCTTGTCTTATTTGAATAAAGTATGATTTGTACCCATCTCTATAGACTATTTCATTGCTTTTTTTATATATTAATGGCAATTTTTTGGATCAAATAGGCTTATCAATATCCTTGTATTTTATGATGCTACGAAAAACGCATTCTATAAACATCGAGTTTCTTCAAATTATGTTATATTGAATGTAAGTACTTAACAATTTATCTACTTATTAATTTAGTTGGCCATTCGCAGCTATATTATTCATGTGTTAGGTATTAAGTTAAAATCTTGACCTAACCTAAAAGTGACCTTGCTCGATGATGGAGGAGCTGCCGCGGCGCCGACGGATCGATACAATCGATCGTCGACTCGTTACCGCACCGATTTAGCTGTCATCAGAATCGATTGTTTGGGTTGACACTAGTGACGTTGTCAAAATTAACTGGATTTTAGGAGTTCACGGATTCGATTTTATCACATGTTTCTGAGAGCATAACATGACTTATCAATTCAATAGCATAATAAGAGAACAACAAAACGATTACTTAGCTTAGATTAACAAGCGATTGAAAATCAAGGAAATATGTCATTTATATTTTTTGCACTGGCAATATTCCGGGAAATGGGAATTGGCAATGGCACATCAGCACGGCTATCATTTATAAGACGGCGCGCGAGTTTTCTCGATTTTTCTCGCACTATCCGTCTCTCTCTTATTAGAACACTTAGAAAGAGAGGTATAGTGCGAGAAAAATCGAGAGTAGTTGTGACGCATTTTCTTCTCATTTCCATTGTGGTGAGACTTCCAACAGATATCGACTTTCAGTAAAGGATTTTGGCCGAAAGGCCGAAGGAAAAGTTCTGGCGTTTTCGCGGTCGATTACCTGACACCACGAAATGGCGTAACACATCGCAGTAATAAGTAGTGTGTTTTTTGTAGTTTTAAAATATAAGACGACCGGTTAGCCTAGTGCAGGGGTCGGCAAACCGCGGCTCGCGAGCCGCATGCGGCTCTTTGAAGGGTCGTTTGCGGCTCTTCGAGGACCCCTCATAAAGATAGGTTCAAGGAAATGTGAGATCGAACATTGTGTAAATGGCTCTTTACGGTTCTTAAATTTTTTTTTTTTATTGAAGTTGGCTCTTTGGTTAGAAAGTTTGCCGACCCCTGGCCTAGTGGATAGTAACGCTGCCTACGAAGCTGAAGGTCCTGGGTCCGAATCCCGGTAAGGGCAAACATTTGTGTGATGAGCATGAATATTTGTTTCCGAGTCTTGGATGTTTTCTATGTACTCATTTAAGTATTTATATCTATTATGTATACCGTCGTCTAGTTCAGTCACGAGCTTTCATTCGGGACCCATTTCCTTGAACTGTTGTTAGAACATTCACAATGCAATAAGGTCGAAAAATTCAGCAATATGTTAAAGTGTCAATTAAATGTCTTATGGAATTTGCCAAAAGCTATAAATTACAGTTTTTAAACGAACATGCAGTGTCAGATCTGGTCTGATTGAAAACTGTCATTCTCACGAAATATAATTTGCAAATAACAAATATGGCCGGAGAGAAGACAGGCCAAAAAATCGGAAAAAATCGGTATTGTTCCTAGACATGTACAAACGTAAGTGTCTATGGCAAACACTCCATTAAAATATTCGTTCTAAATGTCTTCAGTTTGCTATACGATATTCCACCTTAGGTGGGACCCAAATTAAAGTTCGTGACTGTACCTATAAATAACACCAGCCTTATTGAGCTTATTATCATAGGCCTAGTTCGATTTGTGTAACAATGTCCCCTAATATTTATTATTATTGTATGCATGTTAGTCTGTAAGTATGAGGTAGGTAAGTATCTAGAGGTACGCCACGGGACAGGCAATGCCTAGTATGGGGGAGCATATTTGTAATAGGCTATGTTATTAAGAAAAACTATTTGTATTTAGTATCTGTAATTTTCTATGTCTCCTGCATGGCTATCACAAGACGGCGCGCGAGCGCTCTCAATTTTTCTCGCACTATCCGTCTCTCTCTTATTAGAAAACATAGAAAGAGAGGTATAGTGCGAGAAAAATCGAGAGAGCTCGCGCGCCGTCTTGTGATAGCCGTGCTGACTCAAATACATACGTAAATAAAATGTCTCTATTGTCTACAAGAAGAAGCAAATGGGGGAATCGAACCAGCTCTGCTCTACCATAGAGCAAGCCACAAGCGCGTGTAATCTGGGTTTTCTTAAATTATCCTTATCGATATATTATCATCGTGACCTTGCGGAGATTGCTCTACGTCGGTATGATGGATGACTTCGACTCTACATAGTTGATACGGGGATTTTGTTTATTTTCTTGTGTTATCCAGGTAATTTAATAACTGGGTCATGTTTTAGATTTAGAGCATACATAGATGGAGTAGCCTTATGTCGTATTTGCGTACAAAAAAATCTGCCGAATTTTGCGGGGGCGGGGGGGAGCATCTTAATAGGATATTGAAACTCGATTATATATTAAAAGCTTGAAGTGGTTGAACGTTTATAATATCAAGTGCTAACAGCAACATGCGGGCATTTTTATGATCAGTGTTCTCTTGTGTGAATTTGTGATCGATTGTGAAATTGTCTTTGTATGATTTTGTGCAAGGTTTTCTACAGAGGGGTAAGTTACTGAAAGGCTGCTCCAGTTATGTATGCTCTAAGGTTTTAGATTAACGAGTTACATTTGCTACAAAAATATTGTCTTTCCAAGCTTTATATTAACTTGACCTGTACCTATGTAAGTTGTCCGTCAAAAGCAACTCAATTTTGAAGCAGATATCTTTAACCGATTGAGCTGAAATTTTGGTTAAAGGTATAGTTTGGATGACAATTTAATATTATGGTACCGTCGAGCTGATCTGATGATGGAGACAGAAGGTGGCCATGGGAATTCAGTACTTAACCGACGTTGAGTTAGCCCTTGTTAGGATCATCTCAATGAGTAGTTGATGACGGTATACAGAAAAGTACAGTCGGCAATAAAAGCTTATACTTACCAAAAATGAAATTTTTGACAGAAACTTTATTACACACTAGTTATTAAACGTAGATAGAGGTACCTATAGATGGAGTCTTAGCGAATGCCAAAAAGGGATGGAGGTAACTTCATCATCATCATCATATCAGCCGAAAGACGTCCACTGCTGGACAAAGGCCTCCCCCAAAGAATGCCACAATGATCGGCCCTGCGCAACCCGCATCCAGCGGACTCCAGCGACCTTTACCAGGTCATCAGCCTACCCACATGGAGGTAACTTACCCTGACTTAATTGAGAAGGATCAATCCTCGACAACTCATGTCTTATACCTACTTTAGTTGTATTATATCCGCGCCGTCAGTGTCAGTACAATATTTCAAACAAAAAAACCGGCCAAGTGCGTGTCGGACCACGCAAAACGAAGGGTTCCGTGCCTATTAAAAAGGTCGTATCGTCACAGAAAATTTAAGGCACTTACGTCCTTTTCTTTGAGGAAGGCAGTTTTTCAGCAATGTCTCGAAAACCTCTGAACCGATCTTGTTCAAAACAATTTTCGGTGAATGAAATTAATAAGCCCTATGTCCATGAATTTTTCCATATTTTTAAAATACACCGTTCAAAAATTAGAGGGGGGGGGGACAGAATTTTAGTGACTTTCGGGGCGATTATCTCCGACTCTATTCACTTAATCAAAAAAAATGCTAAGAAACCTTATATTTATTTTGAAAGGCCTATCCATTGATGTGCCACACGGGGGGGTCACAATGAAAAAATTTTTTTTGACTTTTAGTTTTATGTATGGAGTGCACCCCTAAAAAAATTTTTTTTAGTAATTTTAATTACAAAACTATGTAGCGGCTCACAAAATACACCTATCCTCAAAATTTCATTCAAATACACTTTATAGTTTTCGAGTAAAATGCCTGTGACATACGGACAGACGGACAGACGGACAGACGGACAGACGGACAGACGGACAGACGGACATGACGAAACTATAAGGGTTCCGTTTTTGCCATTTTGGCTACGGAACCCTAAAAAGCCTATACGCGCTGAGGGTCACCATCTCCTGTAGATTTGACATTGTATCTCGTTCCCACTTGTGGTATTGTCTATGCTTGTCTTTGTCACACATGTGTGAGTGAGTCTCTCTACTCTATCCTGTCTCTATGTTATTAAACAACATACCTGGGTACTCCCCGGGGCTCCCCAGGAACACGGAGGAGTAGACGCGCCGCGCGACGTCCGGCGGGGACGACCACTCGCGCCGCGACGGACACCATTTGCCTGCAACGTACAAACACACGTGTTAATAATGTTTATATAAAATATAATTATCAATTTAAATTTAATATTTATATAAAAATTTATAAGAAATAATTATATTAAACTTTGACGACCGCTTTAGCCTAGTTGGTAGTGACCCTGCCTACGAAGCAAGAGGTCCTGGGTTCGAATCCCGGTAAGGGCATTTATTTGTGTGATGAGCACGAATATTTGTTCCTGAGTCATGGATGTTTTCTATGTATTTAAGTATGTATTTTATCTATATAAGTATGTTTATCGTCGTCTAGTATCCATAGTACAAGCTTTGCTTAGTTTGGGACTAGGTCGATTTGTGTAAGATTGTCCGCAAATATTTATTATTATTATTATTATTTATATGTATCGAACCAAAAATATATGCCTAAATTAAATATTTTCTTATTAAATAACGCACCACAGATTCCAACAAGGTTGTCTGACACCATCAAGAGGGCTTGTGGCAAAAGCAGCTCACATGGCCCATGACCACGTACAAGAACATAATAAACATTATCAAGAAAACGGTTAATACACGGAACGGAATTTCATTGTAGTCATCGACACACAATAATTCGTAACATGAATTATCGTACTTTTTCTTTGCACCTTTTATAAGTCTCTGTTTAGCCCAATGATGGTTAGCTGGTAGAGTATGCCATGTGGCATTAAGCTCGGATTGTATTTTGTGCAGTAAATTTTTAATAAATTAATATATAATTATTACAACTTGCACATTTTATAATGGGCCGTGGGTATAAAACAATTTAGGAGTTTTAACAGCCGTAAGTACAGCATTAGCCATAAATTAACTATCCTACTAATTCTACTAATATTATAAATGCAAAAGTTTAGAAGTTTGGATATTTGAATGTTTGGATGTGTAGATGTTGGGACGTTTGTTACTCAATCACGCTTAAACGGCTCAACCGATTTGGATGAAATTTTGCACGAAGATTGTTCATAGTCTGGATTAAAATATAGGATAGTTTTTATCCCAAGTCCACGCAGACGAAGTCGCGGGCGGAAGCTAGTGTTATATAATACAAATTACCTACATCTGTTAAAAGTAGGTAACTACTTAGGTAAAATAAAATATTACAAATCAGTCGACATATATTTTCTACAACTTGGCTTGTTTTCGCTAGTTGACTTTGTAAAAAACTAAGCACTACGTCTTCCCATGACCCTCTAATAAAAGCCATTATGTCTACACATGGGACGATTCTCGCGCGATTCCGATTCAAGAAAAAAACTGCTACATTAGGCTTCCCGCCTATCTAATGGATTCGTCCAACTCTCTCAGGGCCAAAGCGTCATTACGTAGAAAAAAATAACAAAAAAAAGTAAGTCCTGGGAGAACGAAGGTGTTGCCAGTGCCACCCTCTGTTTTCTTACCCTGAATGAGGGGAGGCAATATCATACACCATTAGCAATTTTGGTGCTTTTTTAACGGTGTCGCGGAGGTGTGGGGTCTGAACATGCGTCACAGCTATCGCAGTCACGGCAATCATAATAACGTAATAATAATGCCCAATAGATATGCCAAATTCTAACTTGGATATCATGCAATACACAGATGTTCTCTAACATGACTCTTTCTATATAATAAAATGGACACTGAAAATATCTTGTATGATTGCTATATGATATTCATCAGTTTTGATAACTAACTATATATCTACTTTTCTAATGCCGACCACACGTTTTTAGTTGAATGGTGCGGAGCAGCAATGGCCGACAAACTCATACCATATTTTATTATAGCATACATGTGTGCGTAAAAATAACCTACACATCATAAGGTCAAGCTGCACGCTAGTACAATAACAAACAACTGAATAAATGTTTAAAAAATACCAGTTTATGTTGCTCTTTTTATTTTAATTGTCGAATAATTACGAACGCAGCGTTAGTTGCCGCGGGGGGGCACAATTCGAATTTCGAAAAGAACCCAACCGCCATAATTTTTATCCACGGTATTCCTTTTTCGGATTCCAAACAAAGCGCGCGCAGCGCAATGGTGCATGTATGATGGATAGCGGGCGACGCGAGCGAAATGAACATTCGATCTTTGAAAATAAAAGCCCTTGACCTCCGCTCCTTTTGTTATTCAAAATACATGGTTGTTATTATGGAAGAGAATACACCCATTTTATCGTAGCACTTCATAGTGCAGCAAATGTTTATCGCGGTCTAACCCCTAAATTACGCGAATGGCTTCCGCGCGCATAAAGTAAAATTACATCGTTGAAAAAGTCGAAAATTACCCCATCATCGCCGCAAGAAACAAGTTAACACCATAAACAAATACTAAAAATCTGGTAACCGAAATAAGGCGGCACTCTAAATAAGAATTAAAGTAAAATTGCTGAGGTGTGACTCCCCCGGGTAGGGTAGGCTCTTCGCGACGATATTCATAACGCGAAAAATTGTAATAACCTGGTGAATATCAGCTAGGGCGAGGTGGCGATGCCACGTTATTTATAGGAGGGCGACTGACGGGGGATTTGTTAAGGAAATTGTCTAAATATGCCTGTTACGGGGACAACAGCCGGGATAACGCGTAACACGTCCTTCCCAAAGAGTTATAACTATAACCCTGAATAATTCCCCTTAACCGTTTACGCCGATTCAAACGGTTCTAACTTCAAATGATGCCACAATCCCTCAAAACTGCTATTAACCAAAAACAATGGCCGAGTTTTCGTTTAAAACATAGCAATTACACATTCATAATTCTTTTTTCACGATGCCGAATTAAAACAATTGGTGGCTCGAATGCTGTTTTGATTTCTATCATTCGAAAACGGCGGATTTGTGTTCGGGCAACAATCCGTGGCTAATAACAGTGATTGCGTGGATCGGGAATTAGATCTTCTCAGGGGGCGTAATCCAAAGAAACGTACAATTATTTTTACTCGATAATTACTATTAATTATTGCCCGGGCGATTCTCCCGCTCCATTGTAGTTGTTTCGGACTAAAATTGCTCCGGTTCCAAGAAACGACTCGGTTTTTGTTTTAATTCTGTTTCATTGTAAAGTCGTCAGTGTTCTGCATTTTCGCTTTTTGTACACATTTCATTCGATCCTTGTCTTTTACGTAAAATATCTTACGTCTTGATCGGATGTGTATAGAAATATAATCATGTAGGAGTTTTATTTATTATTCAGGTAGCCATTGACGTCATGCGTATCCAAATGTTCAGAGTTAGATTGTACACAACTAATGTTTTATTTAACTGACTCGGAACGTAATAACGATTAGCACGAACGGTTTAAGAGGCCATTAGGGCTCGATAAAACGAAATAAATTAAGGAAATAGTCAAATTCCTAATCTTTTAATCTCCATCTTGACATACAATCAATAGAATGTATATATAACCGGGTACCCAGGTACCAAGGTCTAAGCACCTGCCAAGAGTAACCTGCATCCGAAATATAAAAGCATCCGAGGATGTCCCTCTTCTCACGATAAATCACTCGGACTTTTTCTGCTCCGGAGAGACACCCCGTGTTTTATGTGAGCCTGGTTTAGAGCGCTCTTTGCCTATGTTTTTTTCTTTCCGTTATTTTGAAATGTAAGATGTTTTAGAAACTTTACGACAACGGTAGTATCTATTTATTTAAACATTGTTTTACGACTTTAATGCCAAACGGTATTCTTTAATAAAGAATATCACAGGGATCGGAACCGGTTTTTTCAAATTTGTAGTCTAATATTTTGAATTATGGGATGTAGGACCTTTAAATGTAGGACTCTATCATGTATTTAGGTAACATTTTCGCATTATTACTGACTGCCCAATCAAAAATGATATCATAAAACAATAAACGAAATAGAACGATTTGAGAAATAATACCGGTATTTTTGAACAGTGAAAATACCGGTATCCGATACCTGGAATATCGTATACTAATAATAAAGAATCTTTATCAACCATACAATCCAACAGCGAACATAAAATTGGTCATGCCATAGGAATCTATATTAAAGAATAGTTTATTTAGGTAGGTATCCGCACACATTGAACACTACATAAAATACATACATACATACATACAATCACGCCTATTTCCCAGAGGGGTAGGCAGAGATCACGGATCTCCATTTGCTGCGATCCTGACAAACCACTTTCACTTCACTCACCTTCATAAAATTTCTCATACATGCTCGTCGGTTTAGGGTACTTTTGACCTGGTAAAAATATGTTATTTTAAATACATGGCCATACAATATACCTTTTTTTCTACAGTAGTTGACACCTAGTAATCCTTTGCAAATCCTAAAGTCTCTGTTTAACCCCAGTATAATGTTTAAGCTTTTGAAATAAGGTGGCTTCGAAAAACATTGTCTTCAATAAACAAAGTAACTAAACGCAGTTGGTATGGTACATACTATAGAAGTAGCCCGCATAGAGATACAGAACATTGTAGTTTGTAAACGCATGAATACCTAAAAACCCTTACAATAAACGATAACAGAGACCTTAACGCCAATGCCACATATTAAAATCCAAAAGTACCTACCTATTTGTAAATGTGTGTTCACTTTTAACACAAATGAGGTTAAATAATAGGCATGATGACTAAAAATTTTTCCTGATGCCATTTGAACTAGTTCTTGGAGAGGAACAAATGTTTGTATGGGAGCAACTACAATAAAAGAACATAAATACCCAAAACATTGACTTAAAGACGTTTCATACTGATTGACTCAAAAGTAGGACGTCACACTTTGGTATTTGAACTAACATTGTAGGGGAAATCAAGTAAATTGCTGTTTAGGTCGCGAGATACTGCGTTTAGGTCCATAGTTGTTATACAATTTTGTTTCTATAAAAGCGTAAGAATTCTATTGGTAGCTTCAAATTTACACTTAGACAATAAAAAAAATGCATTTATTTCGAAACTTTCAAGGTTCATATCTTTTTATGATATTAATTATATTTTTAATTTATGCTTTATTACAATAATTTGATGGTTTACTATCCATTTAGCAACACTATGTTATCAATTTTAACATGAGTCATCATGCCTATTGTTAATCTTGTCATGTTGTTAACATGTCAGCAGGGTAATCGCGTTACTTTGGTGAAAACTTGCGCAATTAAAACATTTGCGTAATGACCGTACGAAGCGCCTAGTGACTGCAATACGTGGCCTCGCTACGCTCACGATTCTATCGCAGAATCCTTCGCTTCACTCTGGATTCAATGTACCGCCCTCGACGTAGATACATCATTTTGCCCGTTTGAGACACAGACAAATATAAATGCAATATTTAAATGTGTTTTCCCCCGCTAAGAACCGTCAAAATGTCCTCCCAAACTATCCCCACTCGAAGACACTGCTTCAGATACACGCAAGCTCCACACCCGGGTATGCATAAACCAATTTCCTTAATGGCCGATTGTCGCACTGTTTGATCCCGCCAGTCCCGTATTCACTGATATATAACCACTATAGGGCATATAGGTATACAGGGTGGAAGGGAACGATGGACGTTTCTGAAAAGTTATACACGGTGGGCAGGAGTAGGTATACCGACAAATTTTAACCATGGATTCCTGGTTACGAGTAAATAATGTTATATCAACAAAAATGCCTCATTTAACTTACTTAAGAGTCCACGGCAAGCTCGGCCGAATTTCACCTTCCCATACAAACGGAGTTTCGTTCTCATTTTAAAACTACAAGGATTGTAACGAAAGTTTGCATATACAATGAAATGAGGTATTACGGTCGCGCGCGTTAATTTAGGACCCTTTTCGCAAAAATATTCTTTGTATTCCTATACAATTTGACAGGATTGTCAACCTTAGATGGGTCCCAAATTTAAGCTCGTGACTGTACCTATATCTAGGTCTGTTATTAGTTTGTATGGCTCCAGTTTATAAAACAAACGAAATACAGCAAAAACAAGTTTTGTATTAAAAACTTAAATTCGCTGTATTTTTTTTACTATGGTATCTCAAGCTGAACTAATTACAGACCTGGATATACCTTAACTTATTCTAAGTACAAAGTTGCAGAGCAAACTAGCTAGTCGTTTTAAAATGAGAGCGTACATAACTGCTTTTGTGTGGAGAACCGAGCTTACTGCAGACTCTTAATTTCTGAAGCAAAAAAATATTAACACTAGTACTTCCTTGTGAAGGAAACCTTAAAATAAAATAAAAAAATAAAACTTGACACTTCACGAACGTCACATTATAAGGCGACTCCTTTGAGAATTTTCAACGTGAATTACTGGAATAATTGAATATCTCGAAAAGGCTTTATACAGCAATGTTTATATTACTTTTTTTTGTCCAAATAGGCACTAGAATCCATGGTTAAAATCTGTCGGTATCCATAAGTTTTAGGGTTCCGTACCAAACGGGACCCTATTACTAAGACTTCGCTGTCCGTCTGTCTGTCACCAGGCTGTATATCAAGAACCGTGATAGCTAGAGAGTTGAAATTTTCACAGATTATGTATTTCTGTTGCCGCTATAACAACAAATACTAAAAAACCGGCCAAGTGCGAGTCGGGCTGGGGCTCCCATACAACAGACATGATTTTTTTGCCGTCTTTATAGATAATGGTACGGCACCCGTCGTGCGCGAGTCCGACTCGCACTTGGCCGGTTTTTTATATTTACTCAGCAAGCTCAAATCTCTGAATTGTTTTTAGTTTGAGCCGCTATGAAAAATTGTTGACAATTGCTAATAATGTTGTGAATATTTTGCATAGCTCAGATTAATTATGGCTAATATGTGTAACGGATCAATGAATCACAGTGCTTTAAAAGCGAATCTAAGAAAAACTCGTGCAAAAATTTTTCGGAGGTAATAATAATAAGTATTATTATTTTAAATGATTGATTTACCCTTTTAATCATGATTAAAATGCAAATTATGTTTTACGCCAGTAATAAAAAACTTTAATACCTATATTTTTGGATCCGACACGCCAGTGGCGCCAACTGGTGCGCAAAAACGGTAGCGCTCATTGTAAAAATACTCAATACTCAGGATTAAGGCTGTGGGTAATAACCCATGTCGCTAGTACTGACAATTAATGCGCGAGTTTAACATTATAAATATTAGCTTAAAATAATCCTGTTTCCCGGAAAGTCTTTCATCACGTTGTATCCCTTATAACCGCCATAGCCCAAGGTATCGTTTTAAAATATACTTGATTATTCTTAACTTCCGCTATCCAGGCTATAAAGATGACTAATACTCATAAAAATATGCACTGCATTTTAGAATAAAGTTCACATGAGCAACTGTAGTCCTTATGTATACGCTAGAAGTTGCGCTCAAGATATATGAATAGATATAGGAAAATATGCATGATATCCCATTTATTTCTAAATTATGATCAGAGTGTAATAAAGGTTCTAACTCGCAATATAATGGCATTGAGTTTTACAATTATACAGGATGGGCCCTGTAACAGGAGCAAAAAATTTAATGGTAGATTCTTTGTTTCTTTCTTTCTTTCTTTCTAAATACTGCCTGCCTACACAAAATACAATATGTAGTTTTAAGGAAGTCCCGGAAGTGAGACATAGCTTCATCGATTCCCCATAAACAGTTTTGAAAAACACCTCGCTGAGTTTTTTACGCCGGTTCTTCTCGAGGTCTTATCTTATCTTATCTTATCTTATCTAGTTGAGGGCCCTTTCGGATACACTTCGACCCAGTGGGATCTTTTGTGCATTTGCCCTCCCCTTTATAGCTACTCCCAAGCTCGCTCCATCATTTCCACAAAGCAGATGATGCAGCTTAGTGGGAGCACCCTGAATTCCTTTGGTTGCGGGTAGCCGTTACCAAAGAGATTCATTCTTTGTCTGGCAAGGGCATGACATTCACACAGTAAGTGTTCCATAGTCTCATCCTCCTCGCCACACATTCTACAGTCTGTACTGTTTGATAGTCCCATCTTGGCCAAGAGGTCCTTGACGCCGAAGTGACCTGTGAACACCCCTGATATAATCCTGAGTTGCTTCCTGCTGGATTTTCTCGAGGTACATTCATAGGTGCATGTAATATGCCTAAATTGAAGAATAAATCACTTAGACTTTGACAGTATTGTAAATTTTAACAAACAAATAAATAAATAAAGAAAATAGTGCACGTTAATACTACCGGTATGATAAAGAGACCTATTATTCGATTCGCTAACTCATTACTCTATACTATTGTGTGAAACGTTGTTTACCAATGTAGTCCTATAAAAAGCCTTTAAATGACCTAAACATTTTACCACCTGCGTGTGACGGTAAAAACCGTGCGTACTATCGCCTTAAGTGCGTTAGTTTTAACTAGGTATAAGGTCTTTTAGTAAAAAACTCGACTGATATGGGAATATGCTTGTTAAACGTTAACCTACTGGTTAATGTAGAAAATGTCACGTTAATGTTCGAATTATGTTGTATTTGACCTTCGTTTCACTATTTCTATATTTGGAAATGAAATTGAATAGGTACCTACCTAGTTGTTCTTTAAAGTCATAAGTAGGTATCGTAACGAACCTAAACACAAATTTGAAAGTTAAATCCTACTAATATTATAAATGCGAAAGTTTGGATGTTTAGATGTTTGTTACTCGATCACGCAAAAACGACTAAAAGGATTAAGATGAAGTTTGGTATAGGAACATTATAGTGTATATACTGGATTAACAAATATAATACTTTTTATCCCGGGAATCATCCCCTAAAGGGGCGAAATGGGGGGCAAAAGTTTGTATGGAGCTATGATACGTGCCGAGGCCGCTGCAGGAGACCATCGCATGTGCTGACTTCTGGCCGAAGGGTGTCGTGTTTCGACAGTTCCGGGGCAATCTGCCGAATCCTACACCCGAGATGACGATGCCACGGGGCCACGCCGTTTCGTCGCCAAAATAGTGTACCGTCTAGTTTAGTATCGTTCCATGACGCATTGGTTTTTTTACTGTAATGTCGTGTTAACATGTTTTTAATAAATAAATAAATGATATAAACGAGTTCCACGCGGACGAAGTCGCGGGCAGAAGCTAGTAAAACATATTTTCGAGTAGAAAACTGGCTCGGATTTTTATTGTTTTTTTTTTTATCTCAATTAAACAATATAATTTTATTGAGTCATTGTCCTGATCAGCGATCAGCTGATGAAGCTCAACGTCACTTATAAAAAAAAACAAAAAATATGCTAAATCATCTCGATAAACGAGGTGAAAAATTGTTCCAAAAAATTTTGTTTATATTAGTTGCTAAGATTGTACAGTTTAAGATATTTACCTTTGCAATAACCAAACCAGAAGTTAGATTAACATGATAGAAAATTAAACAGTTAATAAGTAAATAGAAAGTCATTGGAAGATTGGCGTCATTATTCATATGCATAGAATACAGGCGTTAGATATATACACTTATTTATTACAGACGTTAGACATTAGAATTTTGAATACCTTTGCAAGCGATACTGTTTTGAAACTGATCGACTTTGGCCGATAGTACCTATAGCGATATTTCATTGCGCAAAGCAGAAAGCTCGAACGCCTTCCATGCCGACTTCCATCACAATTCCGCAGCCATTATGCCCGAACCTGAAATTTCAACGTCCCGAACTAATAAACCAACAAAAATGCATTTTTAAACTGAAACTTACCTAATTGCTGCCATCCCACGCTAGCGAACCAATAGCTCTAACCCAAACCATTAAGAGCCACAATCGTTTGAACGTTTTCCGTATTTACTGTCTTATTGAACTTGAAACTTGACGGGTAGACTTGGAATCGTCATAAGACGGCTTAGTAGCGGCGTTGCAAAATGCGTTCTATTTTGTGTTAGTTAGGATTGTGTTTTGGTTGGGGGCGGGAAGGGTCGTTGGCTCAAGGGGTGGTTCCTCGGAATCTGACGTATAACTCATCCGTAGGTACGGACCGACGGATCGATAGTGTACCTACCTATTAAGCCGTGTTTGTTTTTCGGCGTCTTGCAGGGATATACCTATATCTAACGGGTAGGTATTGGAGGAGGCAGCTTCGTGAGGTAAAACATGTACCTATACCTAGCTCTTTCATTGGAAGGAATCCGGATGTCTGTCCATTTAGTTCCGCATCGTGAAATCTATTGTTTCAGGAAAAAATACCTTTAATTGAACCCGTGGATTAATAGCATGTTAAGATTAGAATAAAACGTTTTTAACTCCTACATGTATCGACACATCTGTTATTTAGGTAAGTAGGTACTAGGTATTTAATACTTTTTGATAGATATAGTAGTTACTTATTCTTAGAAAAAAAGGTGAGTTTTGAATAAGCGAATGGAATAAAACTGGCAAGAAATTAGAATATAAATGCAATAAAAGAAGAACTTGGCTACATCAAACGAATTCCAGGAAAATAAGTACTTACATATCTCCGAAACCAAAAATATCGGAGAAAAAGCTTTGTCATTAAGTATTTCTTGGTTCCCGGAACTTCGTTCACATTATGATGGTTTAGTTTTTACTACCCGTATTTGAGGATTCGGACCAGTTACCGTATACATGCAAGGCTCCCTTATCCGGCAAGAAATCGGCCCAAATCCCTCGTTTTTACTCACTTTCACGAACTACCGCAAAAAGACGCTTATTGTTCCACAGTTTAAAAACAGAACACTGGCCGCAACCGAATTCGAAATAAACAAAAACCAGAAAACGAAAAAAATTCAAACATCGAACACGGGAAACCGTTAAAGGTTCAATGGCCCCGAAACCATGATGGCGTCCGGGAGGCTATCCATAACCGCGTGACAGGAGCTCGCGTTTTTCGCCCGCCGTTTGACAGCTGTCAAACGCGACCTTGACACTGCTTGACAGTCATCGATCATGGGTCACGGCCGCGGAAGGGTCACTGGCAGATTAGGCCGATTTGTGGTATTATGAATGAAGTCCACGGTATTTGGGTTCTGCTACAACATCTATTTATAGAAACTGATCTAGAAATCTTGACGCGTCATGTAACATGTAGGTACCTACAGGGATTGTAAAACAAAATACGTCTCGTGATTTCGAAAAACTGCTTTCAAACAGTACTAAATGTGCTGCTGTGATGTAGATGTGGCCTGGATTCAAAACTTCGCTTTTCCGCAACAAAAAAATACTGGAGGCAAATTTTTGGCTGTGACGTAATTCAGCTTGAATCTAAATCATGTTTATAGGAATATAATGACAAGCATATTGATATTGTTCAGTCAGCAGCAGAAGTAGCTAAGCGGGCCGGGTGTTCAAAATGACCTGCACACGACTTTATTCTTAAGAAATTAAGAGCGTGTGTAGGTTATTTTGAACACCCGGCCCGCTTAGCTACTTCTGCTGCTGACTGTTCGTACCTTCTATGTCAACGGTCGGCAACAGGCGGACCGCGGTCCGCTTGCGGACCGCGAAAGGTCGAACCTCGGACCTCGGAAAATGTAATAATGCATTGTAATGTACAGTATCTATACAGGTACCAACTATCAATTTTAAAGCTAATAATTCATTATTATATCTTGTTTTTTTCTGGACCTCGTTAAAATTTTCTCACAGTATCCGGACCCCACCTGAAAATTCTTGCCGACCCCTGTTCTATGTCAATCACCAGCAGAAGTCAGGGTTTTCGAAATACTACCTCTGTCTTTTGATTCGTGAAAGCAAAACCATATTTGTATTGATCAAACTCAGTATAATATCAAAGTGAGAGGAATTTCGAGATAAATTGCACAACCTTATTCAGTGCCAGGCAGACAGAAAAACTTTACATTCCAAAAGTTAGTTGGAAAGTTGCCATAAATCAAATTACACCCAACTATGCATGAAATACTGGCAATCCCGGTGAGCTCTCTTCTGATCTACCTGGCTTCCATTTATAAATTTAAAAAATCATCTTATTTTCAGTACCTAGAGGTGCTCAAAAGTGCCAAATAAACAGTAGGAATATTGTTTTGGTCGCATCTTTATGCAATAGATTCTTAAATTCTCAATTTTCTAACTGAGTGACCTCACGGTCACTTCCATGCAAGGGACACATATGTGGTCAGCCACATAAGAGTGTTCCATTAAAGTATTTTTATTTTTATTCCGGAACTTGCTATTCTGGAGGCGATCTGTTTAGTATAATATTACTAATTGTTAACATATTTTATATTAATTGAAATACCTGCCACAGTTTAACTAAATCCAGCTAGGGTATAAATTAACTGTAATTTGGTGCAGACTAAAGTAAAAAAAATATTTAAAAAAAATATAAGGCACATTCTTACACAAATCGAACAAGGCCAATAAGGCTTGTGTTATAATATAATAGGTACTAGACGACGATATATATAATAGATATAAATACATAGAAAACATCCAAGACTCAGAAACAAATATTCATGCTTATCACACAAATATTTGCCCTTACCGGGATTCGAACCCAGGACCTTCAGCTTCGTAGGCAGCGTCACTACCCACTAGGCTAACCGGTCGTCAAGTGCATGCATTTTCCTCAGTAAGACGATTTTCCCTCACATTTCTCCCCACAGTCGTCACTCTGTAAAAAACTAAACTAGTGTAGTTTCGACTGTTTACACTCCGGGCGTGGCGTAATGGTGTTCTGATGATGACCGGCGTTTTAGTGTTGGGGGAAGTTCGAACGCTTGCAACTTTAGTATCGCGATTTCGGGGCAATTTCATTAGCTGTAAGCACCTGCTTTTTAGGCGTGTTAGATACCAGCCAACTGGTTGGGTATAAAAATACCGTTTTTCTAAAGACCTACTTGCAGTTATAAATTTTCAGTCATTGAAGTGATTCAAATTTGACTCGGAAGAACTGTACTATGTATGGGTAAACTAAAGATAACTACTCATATTGTAAGGTTTGTAACGTGCCGGGGTAATCTTCAGAACTACTCATCCGATTTTAGAAATTCTTTAAACAGTATATAGAATGGAATTTCGGGATGGAGTTAATTGTATTTCATCCCAAAGCTTCGCATGCGTTATTTGTAACTCGATCAGCTGGTATTGTATATTTATAGGTAAATTGGGGATCATGCCGCAGTCAGACCTTTTGGATGGTTTATTCTTTTTATAGTTTTGTATGTACCTATATTGTTTTCTTTGTTTATAAATAATAATGTTACATCATATATTAAACACATAGTTTAACATTGTAAACCAATTTGGATGACATGACATGACGCATAAGCTGTAGCAAAATCCCTTAATTTTTTTCCTAATTATTTTACTAAAGATGATTTCAACGGCGTGTCTTTATGGTTCGAATTGCCACGAAGTCCCGAGGTTTTAGTCTAAGGTATATTGTTTGTTACCCTTTTTAATAATATCACTTTTAGGTAAATTTTAACTGCAATTGAATTATTCATTTAGTAAAAAATATGCCAACAGCAATTGGATCAAAGCTAAAATTACATTATAATATTATTACCATTATAAAAAAATCATCCACTGCATGCCCGGAACTGCCTAAAGCGGGGCGAATAAAAAAAAGTAAAAACACACCACGAGTCGAAATGTGCCAGTCACGAGGGCTCGACACACCGTGGCGGTACCATTTTCATAAATTTCACAACCCTAACGCGCTGCAATTTAAATTCAACTTTATTGGTCTGTTAATAGACCTGATTTCCCCAGTTTAGCGTCGTTACATAGGCCGTTTTATCTGTCCTACAATGATGCTCGTATAAATGCGGAACGTATAGAAAAATGTGATTATTCATGCCGACGTTGAGAAAAAATTACAAGCCAGTATGACACGGCCTTACGAGGGAGGTAGTCATGGTTTTTTATAGAACTCATAAAGGTTAACTCTGAGTTTTTGGGTCAATGATCTTCGCTGATTAAAAGGTTCAAAGGTTATGATGTATTGGCAGGTCTCTTTGTTGAATTATATGTGCATTTCAGTATCTGTGGATATCTGCTTAAGCGCTTAGAAATATTTTTAGATATAAAGTAAATAAGTAATGTAATTGTTCACAAACGTCGACAGAACAGAAACGTAAACATCTTTGCTCGAATAATTTGTAAGTAACTATCTCTTGCAGAGTTGAAGTACAGTTTCGATGAAAATGCAATATCTTAAGCAATAAAACTTGTCTTCCTAACAAGTTTCTGTTAACTTCGCAACTTTGAGTTCGTGACAATTTCCGTATAGAACATTGTGTAAACTACCACCTCGGCACCTTTGTTTGTGACAGGATATTATTGAGATGTTGAGCTACCCCCATCATATTTCATTAAATCTTTTCAATAATACTGGGCATATCGAATCCAAATTACCAGGCTCGCATAGCTTGGAGCAAGTAATTAGCAACGTAAACGTCTGGCGATGGCACCGCGGCGGGGAGCATCCTCGCCCTGTCTGCTGCACGCCCGAACTTGGATACATCGCTCTTATGATGTTATGATACCATGGTGGATCGAAGCAATTATGTTTAAGACAACAATAATTGTTTTTTACATTAGGTATTGAAAATTGTTTTTGTTTTGAAAATTGATTTGAAAATTGAAAATTGTTTATTTTTCCTTTGTTTTTAAAGTACAATATACAGTGACATAGGTATGAACGCAATCACGTCTGTTAAGACGGCAGAAATCATGTATTGTAAAATGTATTTATAAAATTGCTACTATCCCTTACATGTAGGATTCTTTCACTTCATTCATATACATGAAAAAAAAATCTTCGGGGTATCTATTACGACATTAGAAATAAGTGGACACAAAATGTCAAAACCTCTAAATTTTGATTCGATCAACCTAGAACCAAGGTTAATCCAGGATCAGAACCGACGATTATAACGCTTAATCCCAGATAAAGTCAAATCGGTCCTGTGTAAGATATTCCCACTTTATTTATTTAAACTCCTTTTCACAATAAAAAAGTACAAATGGCGGATTTAATGCCGTACAGCATTCTGTACCAGTCAACCATAAGGCTGAACAGAAATATTTACCTACTTAGTGCAGGCATTTAACTCAGTTACGATAACACAAATGTTTAATACTTTTGAGTTACTTTCGAGAAAGACCAACCTAAAACCCTTCTTCGCATTTGACTATTCGAACAATCGTATTTTCCCCACTTTTTCCATTTTTCCCAGCTGGCAACACCGAGTGTATCATTAAAAGGCAACCCCCACTCGAACCCTATCCAGGTGCGGGGGAGGGGCGCCCTCTGTAACTAAATTTTGAACTGTCACGTAGATTAATGATGTCAGACCGCGCGATACGCTAATGCTTTGCTAGTGTGGATACGACGGTTTGTGTTCCAAATTTAAATGTATTCGGAAATTTCGTCATTTAAACTTTAAGACAGTGCAGTGTAAAGTTATAATGGCGCCTAACTTGCCAAAGTCAAAGAAAATAATACGTAGCATATTTTTCTTTTCATTCGTATTTGTCGTGTGCTATACTATACTAGTAATGGCATCAATTCAAAATAAAGGTATGAAAATGTTTTCCGATAGGAACTATGCATATTTATTGTGATGAGCACAAATGTTTGTTCCTAAATCATGGATGTTTTCTACGTATTTAAGTATTTATTTATGTATATCGTCGTCTAGTACCCATAGTACAAGCTTTGCTTAGTTTGGGACTAGGTTGGTTTGTGTAAGATTGTCTACCTCTACCTACATGTTATTGTATTGTTTCTCTCTGTAACTGCTTTTTTTGTGTGAGGTGTGCAATAAAGAGTAATTGTATTGTATTGTATTGTCCCCAAATATTTATTTATTTATTATTTAAAAACTATGCATATGGCATGCTTGCCTGATCAGACTTTTAGAGTCACATTAGAGAGAGAGGACGGAACTAGTTTGTATAATGTCCATATGTAGCGCAAAGCACCCGCTGCACTCTGACGCATGATGGCGCTAAATGGGTTAAATTGATTTCTGAAATGACGTGTTCAGGCGTCTTTAGCGTCCAAGGGATTTATTATAAAAGTTTGAAGTTATGTATTATCTTAAAAGCAGAGTAACTTACATAAACTCTACTTCTATCTCTACCATTTAGGGTGCATATCCAACAAGGATGTGCTAAGATGTGTTTTCATATATATATTTGACAACTCGCAATAGGGCAGTAAACACTAAATAAAGTAACCAATAATGTTGTATTTTCTCGAAAAGGATTAAAAATGTAGTCAAATGCAGAAAAAAGCAACACAAGATGTTAAATAATAACAAAGTTATAAGTATCCAAAGTGTTCTGTCCCTTTTCCGCAAAACGCGCGTTCATATGAAACGATCGTCATTTACTATGACGCTCGATGGTCGTGACGTCACAATCTACGAGCGTTTTCTCTCTCTAAAGCAATATTAAAATGGTTGTAGCTTCGAAATTTTTTGAGATATTTGAATAAGATTTTCGTCATTAGGCATATTTTTTTGCATTCTTTTTTTTAAGTTATATTAAATTTAGAGTCTATCCTATTGTGACAGCTAGGTTTCAAAATAAATGTTTGAAAACACAGCTTTACACATCCCTAGTGGGTAATAATAAGTGGTTCTCCATACTCTAGGCGCATAATAAAAGTGTACATCAATTCCCTAAAGGCATGTCCACATTATGATCACCCACAAGAATGGATTTCCGAAATCGATCGCTCCAAATGTTCCGAAAATATTCACAGCGAGCACATGTCGCCGTTGTGTATGTATTTTTGTACTGCCATGTGTTTATTGGTGCGGGTAGGCATAGGCACATCCTAATAATCCTAACTATAATATTATAAATGCGAAAGTGTGGATGTTTGTTACTCAATCACGCTTGAACTGCTCAACCGATTTGGATGAAAGTTTGTACAAAGATAGTTTATAGTCTGGATTAAAATATAGGAGACTTTTTATCCCGGGCCCACGCAGACGAAGTCGCGGGCGGAGGCTAGTCTTTAAATAACGCTAGTTCTCCTACGTAACGTATTTAATAGTAGTCAAACTTGTAGATATACCTAACTGCTTAGCGTTGTTTTGTTTATTACTTTACCTATGCCACGACGGTTGCAAACAAGCACACGACCCTTCTGATGGTAAGTAGATACCGTAGCCTATGGATGGTTGTGACTTAAGAGAAATCACAAACGCGTTGCCGATCTTATTGATTTGAGGATTCTTTGTGGGCCTTGTACCTAAGGATAACTAGAAGAATTTTGGATTTTATGTTGGCTTTAACCGATCGACATTCATTGAAAGAGGTTCTTAATTACTTAATTACGACCGGTTAGCCTAGTGGGTAGTGACGCTCCCTACGAAGCTGAAGGTCCTGGGTTCGAATCCCGGTAAGGGCAAATATTTGTGTGTTGAGCACGAATATTTGTTTCTGAGTCTTGGATGTTTTCTATGTATTTAAGTATTTATATCTATTATATATATCGTCGTCTAGTACCTGTAATACAAGCCTTATTGAGCTTACTATAGGCCTAGCTCGATTTGTGTAAGAATGTCCCATAATATTTATTTATTTATTTAATTAATCCACATAAATTTCGTTTTTTTATTACAAGCTTTTATTTGACTTGCAATGTATGTAACTATGTATGTAGGTATGTATCTATATTTGTTCGGGTGGAATCTTGCAGGTTAAATTTGACCTACTTCCCGGAGTCCAATCAAGTTGAAATTTTGTACAATTATGTGAGTCGGATGACAATGCAATACTATGGTACAATAAACCTGGTCTGATGATGGAGACGGAAGGTAGCCGTAAGTACACCTTAATTACACAGGATAAACCCGTCGTGTTTGGTTTGGGCTCGTTAGAATCGTCTCAATGAGTAGTTGATGATGGTATATAGAAAAGTACAGTCACCAGTGAAAACTTGTACCAAAAATGAACTGAAATTTGTCAGAGATTTATTTAGCGATATTTTTGATCATCGCTGTCAGATCTTGTAATAATTTATGTGTTTAAAAATAATTATTTTACCATTTCACATATCCGCGATTTCCTCTCTCATGTATGTTAGATCGTGCCAAATCCACATTACTGACAAAGCACAGCACGGCTATCACAATATGGCCCGCGAGCTGTGTCGCCGCGACATAGACTATCCGTCTCTTCTAAGCGCGCTTAGAAAATCTTCTTGTGATAGCCGTGAGGAGCCCTAGCATGGTTGGCCTTATCACGCGACAAGTGACAAGATAAGAGCGTCGTCTCGTTCTATCGAACGGTGTCAGCCAGTGACGCACGCTCTATCCTATCACCTATCGCGTGACAAGGCCAACCATGCTACGGCTCCTGATATTAGCAGCCTGCACGGCTATCACAAGACGGCGCGCGAGCTCTCTCGATTTTTCTCGCACTATCTGTCTCTCTCTTATTAGAAAACTTAGAAAGAGAGGTAGTGCGAGAAAAATCGAAAGAGCTCGCGCGCCGTCTTGTGATAGCCGTGCTGATAAAGCATAGGAACTGCTGTCAGTGTTGCCAGTAATTACCTGAAAATGCTACGATAATCGGATTCAAATGTTAGTAAGCCACGGGTCGAATGTCTCTGCTAACGTGTATAAAATAATGCCCTGGTAATTTCATCATGTTAATATTAACTGCCATTATCAGTCGTTTATCAGTGTCAATACGTGTGGAACCACTACTATAACAAACTCGTACAAAATGCAAGCCAACTAAGCCATAAATAACTTTATTCCGCGAGAAAAACCGCGAATTGCCCATTGTACACAGATTAAAAACATAACGGCATTTAGACACTAAACACATTAATTAAAATTAAAGTGACATTTAGTAACAAATGGGAAATTAACAAAACCACCGCGATTTATCGGTCATGGCGGCATGGGAGCCGATATTATAGCCATTAGATAAATATTCAACGTTATAAATAAACCACGACCTACCCAACTTGAATAAAAACCGTATTATAAATTATGAAAAACATTACACACGAGGCACGAGTTGTAAACGTCACTACGATCAGCTGATCAAATATATTGCTACTATAAAAAGTGAAAACGCGAACTACTCTGTGGCTCCACCGTTGTCTCGCTCGCGCGAACGTAGAATATATAAGTGCGAGCGGAACGGAAACATCGTAGTGCCTCCGCCGCGTAAAATGATATATTAAATGTCAGCTGCGTTTAGGACCTCGTAAGTCTACAAAATAATAGATGGTCACAAATAAATTACTGTGCGAGTGCATTTCTGAACGAAATTCGGCCGGTTGTCGACCTCGGCGCGTAAATCACGGCTGATATACGGCGTGAAGGTCGCCATCTTGTTGGGTTCCAAATTTGAATGTTTGCTCGATTGCCGCCGCGCTTTTGAATGGCAATTGGGCGATTTGTTATTTGTTTTGATAGAGTTTTTCCAGCCAGTTTCAAAACGCTTAACGCGAAATTTAGGACATTGTATATAGATATAGAACATTGAGGTTAAGTGAAGTAACATTTTTCAAATTGCGTTTTGGCAGGTTTTGGTCTATGAAATATGGCATGTATTTTTTATCGGGTTACATTGGTGATTTTGATGGTTTATTATCACGGAAACATTTATCTCCATTCGGTTACTTAACTATCACTTTAAATTTACTTACATACGTAATGACCGTATTGTGACAGGCTATTAGCAATCTCTCTATCTCACAGCGTCATCATAAATGCGTCATATCGCGTCATCTCGTTAATAGAAATTAGCTTTAATTACAAGTTAAGTAACTTTTTATTGTTAATTGGTCATTTGCAAGTGACTTAAATTAGCTTTTTGTAATGGTGGTATTCTGGAACACGCTTGCTGAGCTTTCGTTTTAGCAATGAGCTTTTTGCCGACTCGTGTTGCATTTTTAAGGTTAAATTACCATTTTTAGCCGTATGTGGGGGGACTCTAATAATTTGCAAGTAGGTATGTATGTAATATGTAAGACTGTCTAGGTCTCTCTGTACCTAACCTAAGCCAAACAATAAACGAGGGTTTTTTTTCACAATCGAGTGCGAGAGCAAGGTAATTCGTTATTAATAGTCGAGTATGATTAAGATTTGAAAGCCACTCTGATGATTATGGAATTGGACTATAATTAGGTAGGTACCGTAAACTCGGGTTACTTTGACCCAATGGAGGGTTACTTTGACCCGCATAAAAACCACACATAGGAATGCCACATAAATAAGTAACAACATGAGCAGTTAGCTGAAATGAAAACTAAGCTGATTTGACCCTGTTCAAATTCATAAAAAAGCGATAGACAGAGTAATTCGCGAAAGCCAAAGTTACCCCCCAGGGCTAAAGTAACCCGCGTTTAAACAATTATATTATTTAGTTTATGCAATTAAACAATATTTGAGTATGGAGTTACAAAACAATCTTCGGTATGGAAGTGACAATAGCTAAATAAATAAATAAAACCTTTTTTTTTGACGACCGCTTTAGCCTAGTTGGTAGTGACGCCGCCTACGAAGTTAGAGGTCCTGGGTTCGAATCCCGGTAAGGGCTTAATTTGGGTGATGAGCACGAATATTTGTTCCTGAGTCATGGATGTTTTCTATGTATATAAGTATTTATTTATCTATATATGTTTATCGTCGCGTAGTACCCATAGTACAAGCTTTGCTTAGTTTGGTACTAGGTTGATTTGTGTAAAACTTAGAGCATACAATAACTGGAGTCTTATGTCGTATTTGCGTACAAAAAAGTCTATCGAATTTTGCGGGGGCGGGGGGAGCATCTAAATAGGATATTGAAACTCAATTATATATTGAAAGCTTGAAGTGGTTGAACGTTTATAATATCAAGTGCTTACAGCAACATGCGGCCATTTTTATGATCAGTGTTCTCTTGCGAGGCGATTTTGTGAATGACCACTAACCGATTGTGAAATTGTCTTTGTATGATTTTTTGCACATTGTGCAAGGTTTTTTACAGATGGGTAAGTTACTGAAAGGCTACTCCAATGTATGCTCTAAGGTGTAAGATTGTCCCAAATATTATTATTATTATTAAATAGTAAGTATGGAAGTAAAATGAACTAATGACAGATTTTTTAAGATTACATAAGACGATTATATATTATAAGACCTACCTTTATCCTCCATTTAACGAGACGCCACTTATCTATGCAACCAGTGTCTAATGAAGTTTCGAAAATAATGCAACCCGCATCTTTTAACATCTGAGTCTCATCGGAATAAACTCCATATATACCTACATATAAATAAACACCGGTTAATTACGTTCTGTTATTGCACCGATATCTATTGAATTCGGAGGGCATTAATCATAATTGGGGTTCTCTAGGCATGGTCCAGCGGAAATAGCTTACAGAGCGCCATTTCGGTCTTCTTTCGCAGTAAAGTTCACACTCATTTACCCGACTACCGAAGGAACCCTCCTTGGGTTATGTTTTTCAGCGTATGTATGTATCTATGAATATGTGTGTCTTATTCTTTGGCACGCCCTGCAGCCTAAACCGTTTGACGGATTTCGACATATGAGGTGTCGTTGGATTCCTCTTAATCGTGGGAGTGACATAGGCTATAATATTTGCAAAAAAGCAGATGTTTTTTTTGAAAAATCTTTTAATTAAATTTATCTTTTTATTAAGGTTGTCTGGAAGAGATCGGTCTTCAGCGAAAAGACCGTCTGTTGTCTACCTCTACCTACATGTTATTGTATTGTTTCTCTCTGTAACTGCTTTGTTTGTGTGAGGTGTGCAATAAAGAGTATTTGTATTGTATTGTATTGTAATTTCACTTGTTTATTTATTTCACCAATGTGTTATTCTTACGTCGTAATCTTTTTTTACAAGCTTCATATTAACTTGACCTGATGTATGTAACTAAGTAGGTACCTATGTAAGTTGTCCGTCAACATTAGCAATCCATTTTTCAGTCACTTGCCGTTATCCGATTGAGCTGAAATTTTGGGTAATAGCATAGTTTGGATGATAATTTAATATTATGGTACCATTGAACTGATCTGATAATGGGAATTCATTCGACGTAACCCCGTTGTGTTTGGGCTCGTTAGAATCGTCTCAATGAGTAGTTGATGACGGTATACAAAAAAGTACAGTCGGCAATAAAAGCTTGTACCAAAAATGAAATTATTTAACCCCCTGAGACCCAGAGTACGCTTTTGTGTTTTTGAATTAGGGATTTTTTGACATTCTGTGGCAGTTCAAAGTTTGAAATTTGTACAAAATTTTGTACGCGGGGTATTAGGAGGTTAGTACCACAAAGGTGGCAAACATGCCAACGGACTGCTTAATAGAAAGCCAGCAACCATAGCATATCCTATACGCTTGTGACTCTAGTGTTTAGAGGAAGACACATACGCTCTACCGACTACCACTGAATGATTGGGGATTTGCTGATTTGAGGAAAGGTATAGACTTGACGACATTTTGTTGGCTATCTATTTTTAACCAATCTATTTGTTTACGAATCTTTGCACAGCCAATCGACTCAATACCTAGCAAAGTTTAAGCTACTCATCTTTTCTTTGCGTAAGTATTATGACTTACTAGCTGCCGTGCGCGACTTCGTCTGCGCAGACCCGGGTTTAAAAGTATCCTAAGTATATTTTAATCCAGGGTATAAACTATCTTTGTGCAAAATTTCATCGAAATCGGTTCAGCCGTTTTTGCGTGATTGAGTAACAAAGATCCAAACATCTAAACATCCAAACTTTCGCATTTATAATATTAGTAGGATTATTTGACGACCGCTTTAGCCTAGTTGGTAGTGACGCTGCCTACGAAGAAAGAGGTCCTGGTTCGAATCCCGGTAAGGACATTTATTTGTGTGATAAGCACGAATATTTCTTCTTGAGTCATGGAAGTTTTCTATATATTTAAGTATTTATTTATCTATATCTATATAAGTATGTTTATCGTCGTCTAGTACCCATAGTACAAGCTTTGCATAGTTTGGGACTAGGTGGAGTTGTGTAAGACTGTCCACAAATATTATTATCATATCAAAATAGCGACGAATTTATGTTTTCAGTTTTTTTATCTGATTGCCGGTCATACCGCAAGGTAATACATGTTTTCAACATCGTTTTCAAGTAGCACGAGGCGGTTTGAGACTACATAAATCAAAACAAATGTGCAACGAGGCAACTTGACACTTACAACTTGTTAAGTGAGATATTTTTTTCCGTACAGAACCCTTCAACGCACGCACACTCAGATCACAATCGTCCACCACGAAACAATACTCATTATACTGGTAATTAATATCCCACCGATACCGACATGAACAAATCAACGACTCCGGACCATCGGCCTCTCGCTCACACCCGCCCCGTCAGACTGAGACGAACAAGTTCAATTTCGAACGTCCATATTTTATGATAAATAGCGAAGTGTGTTTTCGTGTTCGATTGATTGTTAGTTTTCATTTTTTATTTGTTTTAATGCGGCTTTTTCGCGTTCTGAATTTAAAAGAGTTAACACACGCAAAGACGTATCTTGTTTTTGCTTTTAATGGAAATTGAACTTTAGATCATAAGAATGATGGTTTTTATGTAATTGCTTCAAAGAGATATCTAGCTTGTATTTTTTTCATTCTTTCTACGATATTTCAAATAAAAATGTAACTGCATAATTATGGTCGCTTTGCGATATTTGTATTTTGTGGTAGCCTTCGCTTGTAAGTGAATTTAATTTATATGCTAATTTTATTTATTTATTTATTTCATTACAGCAAATATTGTTACAGCTATTGCAATAGTGCCTTAAATAATTGTCTTGACCTAATTAATAATACTTGTACAATACACATAGGTAGACTTTCACGAATTCGGACATTGAAATTGAAAAATAAAATAGATCACTTCGGTCAGAAACTAGGTATCAATATTTTGTGCCCCGGCACATGAAATCATGTACGTAGCAAAGAAACAACGTCGTTATTGCCATCTGTTAATACAACTTCCATGTTTAATACAATTTTGAGAAGAAAACTTTAGTAAGTAATTCAAATTCAATAAGAAATAAATAGTGGTTTTGAACCCCGTGTCACTTTACGAGTTTACACCGTGGGCTTAATTACAGCAGAGGTGATTTTCGATTACACGCCGCCTTGCCCGATCCAAAACACCATAAAACACCCACTTACCTCCAAACCAAACTCGACCTTAACAGTTAAACTTTAAAATCATTTTCCAGTTGTTTACAGGAAATGGGTACGTTCGAACGCTAATAAATTAACATGCTTTAATGACCCAATCAAAGTTTATGACGCTTGGCGAATCCCCTGTGGACTCCTGTGCTCCTAGTCTTCAAATTGACTTATTTTGCGTAAAAAATATAAAAAAAGCGCGTTCGGTATAATGATTTTTCGAGTTTTATGAAGATTGGAATTTTTGTTAACACGGCTATTTTACGTTCGGTTTGATTTACGGTGGTTCCTGTACGCTGACTCACTCACCCATTGCATCTGGAACAAAAGAGAACATATTGTTAGAACTCATGTTGACCTGGTAAGCTGAACCAGAAAATTTCTTCTTAACATAAATAACTGGTACATAATACATAATATGGCCCACAGACTTGCATTGGTCCAATACGAAATGGAAAGAAAGTTTTCCAAGAGCACACGACTGGTACAAAATACATTCTGTGGTTCAAGTTTTAAGTGTAAACAATTATAATTTCAAATACCTAATTTATGAAACTTTAAATGATGAGAGTTCGGGGATTGCAAGAAAATTAAATTATGTTAGTTTTTATGAATTGAAAAATCTTAAAACAGCAAATATCTGTTATCTGTTGTTAATGAAAAAGCAATTTATTTTCACCTCACTAGCTCGGAAAGCTTTTTTAGGGTTCCGTAGCCAAAATGGCAAAAACGGAACCCTTATAGTTTCGTCATGTCCGTCTGTCCGTCTGTCCGTCTGTCCGTCTGTCCGTCTGTCCGTATGTCACAGGCATTTTACTCGAAAACTATAAGGTGTATTTAAATAAAATTTTGAGGATAGGTGTATTTTGTTAGCCGCTACATAGTTTTGTAATTAAAATGTCAAAAAAAAAATTTTTAGGGGTGCACTCCATACATAAAACTAAAAGTCAAAAAAAAAAATTTCATTTCGACCCCCCGTGTGGCACATCAATCGATAGGTCTTTCAAAATAAATATAAGGTTTCTTAGCATTTTTTTTGATTAAGTGAATAGGGTCGGAGATAATCGCCCCGAAAGTCACTAAAATTCTGTCCCCCCCTCTAATTTTTGAACGGTGTATTTTAAAAATATGGAAAAATTCATGGACATAGGGCTTATTAATTTCATTCACCGAAAATTGTTTTGAACAAGATCGGTTCAGAGGTTTTTGAGATATTGCTGAAAAACTGCCTTCCTCAAAGAAAAGGACGTAAGTGCCGTAAAATTTCTGTGTAGATACGACCTTTTTAATAGGCACGGAACCCTTCGTTTTGCGTGGTCCGACACGCACTTGGCCGGTTTTTTATTCTTTAAAAACAGATAGCAAAACTGCATTTTATCCACAAGAGTGCAAAGAATATTTGAAATCCGAACGTGTTATTCATCATCATCATCATCATATCAGCCGAAAGACGTCCACTGCTGGACATAGGCCTCCCCCAGAGAGTTCCAGATTGACCGGTCCTGCGCCACCCGCATCCAACGTGTTATTAGTTAATACTTTTTTAAACATAATCCCATGTCAATGCCAGTCCAGACAGGACAATTTTCGGCCATCTGATTAAATTGTCTGATCAAATCATGTGTGGTGTGGTGTATTTCAATTGTTTTTCTTATGTAGGAAATTACTTCCTCGTTTTAGTGAGGTGAAAATATTTGTGATACACACGGATGCAATTACTTTACGTCTCGTGTGTTTGCTACACTCGCTACGCTCAGGATTATATTTTTGAACCACTCGCTTTACTCAGGTTTCTATTTTCGAACCACTCGCTTCGCTCGTGTTTCAACCATTGCATTCATTCTCTAGCACGTACTTCAACCCTAGAATCCATTCGCTAGCCCGTCTTTCAATTCAACTCGCGGTTAAAATACAATTTTGCACCCTTGTATTATATAAGAAATAACTATTTCGCTGCTGTAAAATACCCTATTATTAGTGAGGTGAAAAGATTTGTGTTACATACGGGTGCAGTTATTTTACGTCTCGTGTGTTGCAACACTCGCTACGCTCAGGATTCTGTTTTTGAACCATTCGCTTCGCTCAGGTTTCTATTTTCGAACCACTCGCTTAGCTCGTGTTTCAACCATGGAATCCATTCGCTCGCTCGTGTTTCAATTCCACACTCGCGGTTAAAATACAATTTTGCACCCTTGTATAACAAATAACTATTTACCTGCTGTCAAATACCCTATTATTATGACGGTAAATTTTATAAAATAATACTTATTCCCGTTAAGTGATCTATATTTAACACCTCATCAGTCACCTGTCAAACGTCTGGCCTGTCAATTGACTGTCAAGATACCACGATTAGATAGGGCTATTTGATATCCGCTGATAAAGATTTTTAAAACACATGATGTTGTGTTTTGCTAGTATGTTTATATTTTAAGGGCAAATAATCTCATGAAATAAAAATCCTTTTAATAACTTGCCGCAATTTTATATAATTATGTATACATTATAATTCGCATTGATTGATATTTAAAAAATCTCACAACCTGTCAAATTTTAGACCTGTTGGCATTTATAACAGTAGCAGGAACGTAGGTTATTTTTAGGGTTCCGTACCTCGAAAAAAAAACGGAACCCTTATAGGATCACTTTGTTGTCTGTCTGTTTATCTGTCAAGACCCTTTATCTCGGGAGCGCGTGGAGGTATCAAACTGCAATTATAACAATGTACTCAGGTTTACAGTTCCTTGAAGCTGTAAAAAAAATCAAACTTCTAAGTTAACGTAAAAAAAGGTGCGGGCGTATATGCCGCAAAAAACGTATATTTCGACACACTCAAGGGAATCAAAATTTATAGGATACTTCCCGTTGATCTAGAACTATGAAATTTACAAGTAATATCGTCTTTATATTTCAAGTACCGTAAAAACACACAACTATAGTCCAGGTCACCCAACTATGGTCCAAATTAAGTCTCATATTACTTGCTCAGGTGGGACTGTTTTCATGGGTGAACTTGAAGACAGGCAATATAATAACACAAATTTAAATAAAAACCTATAAAATCACAAACACAAAATCGGTATTGATAGAAACGAATGCGTTTACTTTTGGACCATAGTGGGGGTAGTGGACTATAGTTGTGTGCTTTTACGGTACAGGGAAAAATCTGAAAACCGTACATTTGTAATTAAATTCAAAACAATATAGTCTTTATTTAAAGAACGTATTCAATCATCGTGGTAGGAGGAAATTTGTACGGAACCCTCGGTGGGCGAGTCCGACTCGCACTTGTCCGGTTTTTTTTTAATATAAGTACAGGGAAAAATCTAAAAACTGTACATTTGTAGGTGTAAACTGTGTTTACAAAACTTTGTCTGGAAAAGATCGCTCTTCAGCGATAAGACCGCCTTTTGTCTACCTGTACCTACATGTTATTGTATTGTTTCTCTCTGTAAATGCTTTCTTTGTGTGAGGTGTGCAATAAAGAGTATTTGTATTGTATTGTATTTGTAATTAAATTTAAAAAATATAGTCTTTATTTAAATTTTTGTAACGAACCCTCGGTGGGCGAGTCCGACTCTCGCTGTCCGGTTTTTTAAGATAAGATAATATGCATTTTTTTTCGTATAAATAATTCAATTTCAATTCGATTTTTGAATCGACCCGGCTCATGCGCTTTCTTCCGTTTGCGCATTGTCTTGTTATAGGTTACCCTACCTAGGTACTATCGCCCAAGGGTACGGGTATACACCTCTAGGGTCATTTTCGAGCGTTCGCTATGCATGTGCAGACGATTTTGAACAGAAAGTGTGAACCCGTACCCTTGGGCGATATTACACCCAGACGTGCTATGCGCTCAAGGCCTAGTTTTATATCTATTTAAATATATGATGTGAGCCCGACGCACGGCGAATCAAATGGGATTGGTATATGAAATACATATATACATTAACGCCCATGTTCCCGAAAGGGGTAGTCAGAGCACGTTATACATTTATTTTTCAGCGCCACTTCTAGCAATTTTCGGAGTAAATGTGATATCACAGTGACCGGTTGCTAGTCTATCGCCCACAACACACTTCAAACCGATCTCGTACATCAGTCATCATCATCATCATCATCATATCAGCCGAAAGACGTCCACCGCTGGACATAGGCCTCCCCCAAAGAGTGCCAAATTGACCGGTCCTGCGCCACCCGCATCCAGCGGACTCCCGCGACCTTTACCAGGTCATCAGTCCACCTTGTGACCTACCCTCCCCACGCCGCGTCTTTCGGTACGTGGTCGCCACTCGAGAACCTTTCCGCCCCAACGGCCATCGGTTCTACGTGCAATGTTCCCCGCCTACTGCCACTTGTATATGACAGTCGTACTCAACCTTTTTTCTAGGAGGGCCGCAGACGTTTTAGCTAAGGGGCCACAAGGTAGCTCGGCGGGCCGCAGCTTGAGTAGGTAGGTACGTGTATAGCTGCCGTACATTTTACGACACCCATAAAGGGGGGGTACTATAACCCAGCACCAGGGAATTGGTATGAAGTGAGTTGCAAAACGGACTCGCCGTGTCTGTCTACCCCATCACGAGTCGTGATGTTACGGCATCGAACGCGGATGTTATTTTCAATAATTAAAAGCGTTTTTCTTAGCGGAGCGTGCTCGCCTCGATTCTATTTACATTCCTTGCAACGGGCCACGACGGCCCGGTGGCAACGACTACGGTTAAACAAAACTGAAGTTATCAAAATTAGTTCAGCACGGTTAGCACGAGACGGCGCGCGAGCTGTCACTTAGAAAGAGACGGATAGTCTATCTCGCCGCGAGCATTTTCATGGGCCACATTCGCACTGTAGAAATTAGAAAGAGGCGGGTAGAGTATATAAGTCTTACGTTATATCATATTTACCTATTTGTATACAATAATTATTATGTCTCCATGCTTTTTTGCTTTCCTGATCCTTTACAATTGTAATAACGAGGCATTTAGGGCGGGTTGCTACAACTTACGATCAACATTAAATATGGCGCCGGTAGCTGTCATTCTTGACTTGTCAAACTTTCCATACGTTCAGATTTTAACACCGCAATGTATATAGATCAGTGATGTAATATAAAAACGGTAGATATGTTGTCTATACGACATTCCATGTTAAAATATGGTCACCAAATCTGACAGCTAACGTTTCCATTGACGACTCGAAACTGAGGCAAGTTCAATTGACTCAATTTTAGTGTGCCATTTTTCGAGCGCGTATAACATTTTTTATATTACATCATTGATATAGATGTTTTGGTGCAACTCATTAATAACAGAAGCGATAAAACTGGAAATAAAGTGAACAAACAACCGTCTTATTCCATAATCTGCGCGAATTGTCTAAGTTACCTTACTCGAACTTTCACAAGACTCGGACAAGTCGCATTCATTCGGCAAAGGCAATCTAGCGAGTCGTCGCTATCTCTGACAAGTGAGGGGGTTATCTGACGCGACGCTTCGCTTCTAATTATATGTATTCTTAGTAAAGAATAGACATTTGTATTGTAGATGTCGTTTTAGTTAGATTAGGCGAAGTGGCAAAGATAGTGCGAGGTTGTTTCTTATAAGAAATTGAATAGATTAAGTAGTCGCAAGTTTCGAATTCACAAGACTTAAAACTAACAACATGTACTTACATGTACTCGTAGACAAATCATATGACATCTTTAACGGCAAATTTTTCTCGCATTTTTAAGTTTTTCAAGTTACTGTAAAGTTCCTTTTATCTGACGATAGAAACAAACATAAAAAAGTTATTATTTCAAACTGTTAGCTACAAGACAGCCTACATTCAAACTGTAACATGTAAGGTATGTGAACTACACATACTCGCGTATAGTTCCCATGCAAGTTCCAGTTGCAAGTTGCAACTGGAACTTGCATGCAACTGCAACGTAGGTACTCTACCAACGGTAAGTTAGCCGCCAATCGGCGGTAACCAGGCACGGCGCGCCGGGCCCGTGACGCAGCCGTACTTGGAAATGTACGTATGATTCCACTTACTGCGCGCGGCCAGCTCACATGACGCAGCCGCCAATATGGCCGACTTTCACAGACTGTTTTTATTTCCTTCGCCGTGGAAAATATAGACGTCCGTAAAAATAATAAATACAAATTATTTAATGAAGGACGATTCAAAATATCACATTCGTTGCTACTACTTACTTTCTGATAGCTTATGGTTAGTCAAGAACGATTCAAAATGTCATGCACTCACCGGCAGAAAATTTGGCCCAAAAACTTTTCGTGATTTCAAACTATAAATTGAATAAATTACATGATGTTTTTCTGCATAGTAAACTTTTTCTAAGATGGGCCAAGTTTTCTGCCGGTGAGTATATTTGTTTATTACTTTCGGTACATATTTACCCTGGGCGACCGAGCTATGCTCGGGTGCAAGTGACAGAAGTGATAGAAAATACGGTAAAAAGGAAATTTCCCATACTTGAGAACCAGCTAGATCGATCTTTCGCCCCCATAAACCCCAGTATTTCAAACGTCATTGAAATCGTTACAGCCGTTTACGAGAACTTTATTACAAGTGTATAAATATACAAATATTGCTCGTTTAATAGTATATATAGGATAGGATAGGCTAAACTACAAGAAAGAAAAGAATTGGAGGGAAAAAATGTGCCAACAATTAAAACTTTTAGGACAATTTTTTTCCATACCGACGAAATGTAATGTACTAATTCTAGAAAATTTCAAGAAATATTAATCTCTGATACCTATCTACAATCTAGAAGAAATTACAAAAAAATATTAGTAAGTTAGTTACTTGTTTCTGAAATGTATCAAGTATTTTATTTGTTGTAAAACATGCTATGTCAACGCATTCATGATGTTAATAGAAATAAACTTGTTAAGTTTACTAGACTATTGCGTTCAAATATCACATAAATAATGTCAGAACATGTTCTATGCGGCTTTTGACAAATAAGTCTGCATTTTATTTTTAAACATGACTTATTTATTTGGCGGACTTTCATTTGCAACGAACACGAAACATATGTTTTAAAAGGTTAAAACCATACACTTTATCAGCTTAATATCATACACTTTTATCAAACAGTAGGTATGTACTAATTTTTAGGCTAGCACTATACAATTCTTTAAAATGTTTTTCAGAATGCAAACGAAAACGACCAATGAATACGTAATGTTATCGATAAATATTTCTCAGTGTTTATGAGTAAAGTGTCATGTAACACAACGCTTATACCGTTGCGTGCTCGCTGCGAGTGGGAGTCGGTCCCAATAATCGGCTTATATACAATAATAGCGGCCCAGCCGGCTTGACGCACACCACACATGACCCTCAGGGTCAAATTCTTCATAATCCCAGACATTTGGTCAGATTCTCTAACATACCAGTTACTTTCTTAGATGCAATGACTGAGAATTAACTATGTTGTATGCAAACCAGCTTTTATCAGACATTATATCGAAAATTACAATATGACTTCAATGTTGCTAGATTGAAATGAGTGACAATTATCCCTGAATTATGGCTTACATAAACTCAAGTGGACACCATTTAATAAGACAACCCGATATGTTAATTCTGGCATTTATTTAACGAATATCCCTGTTTATATTTTCTTCATATAAACAATTTAACTATATTAACTGTACATATACTTTATTAAAAGTACCAGGCTCTCATGGAGTCGAGGATTTATCGACGCGGCGACAAGCTAATGCAGCGACGCGACTGACTGATACTGCAGCGATATGATACGGTGACGCGTAAGTGCGATCGCTTGTTCGCCGATACCATGGGACTCAACCTATGCGACATCTATGTACGCCTGGTGATCAACTACAAGGCTTATACATTATTTTTTCCTTTGGGAATTTTAATATATTCCCGGATAATCCTTAGGGGGACTTTGGGAGCTTGACTGACGGATTCACTTGGAAGCGTTGTTAATTGTTACTGATGGCTTTAATCATTTGCAGTTCTCGTAGTGTAAGGGGAACTAATTAAATTAACGCCACAGACGCTTCCAAAAGCGTGAGATTCAAAGCGTATTTAAAAAAAAACGCACACTTATATGGCCGAATGGATGCGAGTATAACTCGGCTCGCATCCAAATCGAAAAAGCGTAACGAAAAAACATTGTAACCGTACAAAAACCATGCCTTATATCATTTCCACCGGCCGAGATCCGAGCAAATCCCCGTATCCGGGGCTCCGGATAGGGATCCGGTAATCCCGGTTAATAACGCCGAGCGATCCCGGGACGGGTGCCGCAGACGTTTGATAATGGAGTATTAGTGCCAGTTATAATTGCTCAGTTATTATTGCCATTGATTATCTCGGGTGTTCTGCGAAATTTGCTCGGAGCAAGCCAATTTTGATTCGAGCGCTTCGCATGCTATTCTTCGCCTAGTAATTACTAATTCATTGATATGAAAATGGGGTAAAATGATGTTTATTTTCACGCGAAACTCACGTTTTGAGTTTGAATGAGAAATTAATTGAATGCACGCTCTCTCACGCTACTGAGTAGCTAAATGTGTGAAAATGCAACGCACTGGTAATTCAACTTGAATCGCTTACTGCTGAATTCAGGCCTAGTAAGCTATATTAACGATATTCGTTTCAAGAAGCTTTTTTCAGCCCCTCAAAAAGACTAGGACACACGTGTAATTGAAGTGTTCCCTAGCTCGAAAACCGTGTTTTCCGCCCGTTTTTCACAAAACAAACTAGGGGAGTTAAAATAAGAAGAAAATCCCGGAAAATTCGGCAATAGTTCCCTCTGCGTACCAGGGCCTCATGCGGGGGCAGGCATCGAAGCTAATGATCCCGGCTCCCTGCAAATCCCGCCAATATGGAGTGCGGAAAATACCTGGAAAATGGGAATGTTATTTATTTCCCTTGCGTTAACGGAAAATATATTGGGTGTAACGAAGTCGTCAAGCACGCGTGTGTTCACCGAGCGGGTTCTGTCAGCGAGCTGCGCTCAACGCAAATGGAATCATGAACTTACTTAGTGAATTGCATCTGTTTAGTGCATTCACGTATTGATAGACGTCTAACTTTATCATAATTGTAATGGAAGATTAATTTCTATACTTTATATCGAGTTATGTAAGGATTTTTGTAGACGAACAAGCACGACACGAAGGCATGTAGCGGCATTCTATTAAAACATAAATTCCATATTTGCCTCGAATTGCACTGAACAGAGGTGGGACCAATCGTTTGTAAACTGTGTCTTTTCCGTTTTTGCTCATAGAACTTATCAATACTAATCAGTACTGACATAATTAAATTTACAAAGTTAAGTATTACTGGGTCGTTCTTCTTTTTTACCGACAATGATCCGAGGTTTTTCTGTTTTTTTGGTTTTTGAACTATCGAAAATTGTGGTTTTGAAGTGCGATTTAAAAAAAAATGCATAGGTTTCTTCATTAGAACTAATTAAAGTTTCCTTTCTGGCCAATATAAATATTTATTTACGGTTGGTTTCTAAAAAAAAAAACATGTGACAAAGTGGACTCTTTCAGTGGGGACAACATTTTGGTTTACGATGTCACGGCATTCTACGAAAAAAAAAGACATTTAAAAAAATGCTAGTTAGAGAAAGTGAAATATTAAATATCACTAATTAATAAAATAATATTGACGTTCATTCGAACATTATAAAACCGTAAACATCATTACTCAAATGAGATGCCGTAATAAGACGAAGGACAGGCTATTGTCGGTCGAAAAGAAGAACGACCCTACTATAGAAAAAATCCTTAGAACATGCACAGTTGTAGATAATTGTCGTAACGTAAGAAAACTACGCAGAAGCACGGTTTCCAGTACCGGCGTTTAAATCATATTGACGCCTTTTTATCGCCACCGAGTCTTTTGATGTGGTCCCATCTGTTCGGGATTCGTCGTAAGGGCTGACCACACACGACCGTTTACGATCCCTAACAGTTTTACAACATACAAACAAACACACGGTTCCAAGCAACGCTGTAACGCTAAACGCTCGTATCAAAGCTGCGATGCGCTCATGGATTCCCAGTACCCTGTTACGAACAAGCTTGATATTTTTAAATCCGGTTAATTGCTTTTCTTTTTAATTAAACGGCTGAATTAGCTGTTTTTCCACTAATTTCTTCAACGCAAACAAACCTTAATAGCCTGGAGTTTTAATAAAAACCGCAAATAACAATTGCCTCAAAAGCGGCAATCGCGGTTAACTTAACGAGTTGTCTCAATACAAAGCACAGTGATTTACATTTAAAAACGTCATAAAACGAAAATGGTATTCGCATTCCGTAACTGAACATGAAAATTTTCTATTCCAGTGGACAAAGGGTTGAAATTAGCGCTCTCATTGTTCGTAGGGCTCTCGCCGTGCACCGATTACTTCGTTATATTATTCCAAAACTGAATTTTACGAGTCGCGGCTCGTCTCTCACAGACAGAAATAGTTCTCTATGAATAGACGATAAATATCGTTTTATGATCCTAAGTTGTTCGCAATTAAAGGTATTCTGGAATAATTTTAGTAAGAAATGGTCTCAGTGCTATTAATCATAATACAGGCGAGACTTCATCCCGGGGCTTGTCATGTAGTCAAACTAATTTAGAGGCTGGTTACTACTTGATACTGTAGAACTTATTATTCTGTGAGTCTATTCTTTCCGCTCCAGGGAATTAATTTCTAAGTCCTAAAAGTTGTCACTATATTCTCTACCAATCCTAGTCGTACCTAATTAAAAATAACCGAATTATTTTAGGATACACGTTTGTATCTCACGACAAAGGAACGATGGTACGCGCTTTCTAGGAACCGCTGCGCTCCGTCGTACATCCTTTGATATCGCAGCAATAATAAATAGAACTCCGTTAGATGCTTCCGCCCTAGTACTTGCTTTGAAACAATGGTGTTATAGAAAACAAATAAATGTTCACCTAGGAATGTGTCTTCTGGGAAAAATCTTTAAAAACCGGCGGTTAAGATCGATCAAAAGAAAAGTTAAAATTGTCTTACACCTAACCGAATATGTCGTTTGCTTAGAGCATTTCATAACTAGAGCAGCCTTTCAGTAACTTACCCCTCTGTAAAAAACCTTACACAATGTGCAAAAAATCATACAAAGACAATTTCACAATCGATCACAACATCGCCTCGCAAGAGAACACTGATCATAAAAATGCCCGCAAGTTGCTGTAAGCACTTGATATTATAAACATATACAACCACTTCAAGCTTTCAATATATAACTGAGTTTCAATATCCTATTAAGATGCTGCCCCCCGCCCCTGCAAAATTCGGCATACTTTTTTGTACGCAAATACGACATACGGCTACTCCAGTTATGTATGCTCTAAGGTGGTTTGTTTTTCACTTGGGAACGTGATTGTGGTCCATTCTAACGAATAAGACCTGGCTGTTAATATTTTTTAAGAGTTAATTTAGTGAATTAATCCTATTTGCAAATATACTCATCTATTAGATCTCAGGCTATCTACTGGAGACAAGCGTTCCTGACATGTTTTCAGACCGACATTCGCAGTTTCAAAGTCCGCAAGAGATGTAAATACACTTTAACAGATCGTGGACGTTTCAAGTCGTCAAAAAATTCAAGGTGTGACGAGAAACAGAGCAGTGTAGTCATTACCAGATCAAAGAGATGTTGTTTACTACAGTGATACGCTAGTTCGGTGGACATGTGAGCAGCAAGATGGACAGGTGCCGTGAAAACTGTTTCACATCCTCACTTCAACGTGACGGTTGACATCAATTCATATAGACTGTCATGGTGAGCGTCTGACGCTGACGACTGACACTCGCGCGTCAGCAGGCAATATTAGGTTATAGAAACAAAAGCTAGACAAGATCCTCTAAGTTGAATGCCTCCTTCCTTCGTTCCTCAATTATGAGGATCGTTACCATTCAGTGTAATATTTTCTTACGTTCAATGTATTATTGCACGTAGAACCGATGGCCGTAGGGGTGGAAAGGTTCTCGAGTGGCGACCACGTACGAAAGGCGCAGCGTGGGTAGGCCTCCCACAAGGTGGACTGATGACCTGGTAAAGGTCGCTGGAGTCCGCTGGATGCGGGTGGCGCAAGACCGGTCATTGTGGCACTCTTTGGGGGAGGCCTATGTCCAGCAGTGGACGTCTTTCGGCTGATATGATGATGATGATGACTGTAATATTCTAGATGTTGTTCAGCAGTACAATTAACTAACTTTGAAGCAAGTTTTTCTCTTGAGTGTCTCATGAATTCGTCTGATGTCAAAAATGGGAACAGTTTTAATTCGTTTCGGAATTAAACCGTTGGCTATGACTGCCTTCTTATCGTCAATAGTAAACTTGTCATTAGCTGTCAAATTTACTATGGACCGCCTACTCCATCAAACAATTTCATGAATATTTTTTCTCTAGTGTTTTAAAGCAACTACAACGACACAGAAAGCGAATTTTTAATGACAAATTATTTAATGTTATGAATAATAACAGAAAAATGACATTTTATTCTGATTTTTGATATATATATATTATTTCATATCTTAGGAATTATCATTCACAAATTTGGAAATGTAAATTGTAATAAAATAATATTGCAGTGCTAAACAGGAACACAAAGTTCTAGCTTATAAATTTACCACCTGTACAACTACTTGTGAAATTGAAATAAACTATTGAGTATTGAAGGCAATCATCTGTCCTGAGAGTATGTCTTTCTCAAACATACCCTTAGGAGACAAACTTATATATGGCTAAGGAAACTAAAACACTGCACGGCGCAGCACAAAAACCTAAGCGGATAATATCAGTGTTTTGATTGCCATTTCCTAAAGCTAAGCATGAAAAATGGTTAATCTAAATCTTAATGAAACGTGCCATTCCCTTTGGTAGCGTTGATGAATCGCCGCTGCTGAAACGGAGGGAGGTGCTAGCAATTACTTCGCACGCGAACACTGCAGTAGTAAGGGAGAACAAATAAATAGCAAGTGCTAACGGAATTAAATAAATGTGCACGGAGATATTGCGATGGCTGACGCAGCGTCAGCCGTGGAGTTTTTGGTTAGAATAATTTACTTTAAAAACAAAGTTTTAACCGACTTCAAATCAGTAGCCAAATTGCTTCAAGTTTGGCTATAAAATTTGAAGAATTCCCTCGATTTCTCCAGGATCCCATCATCAGAACTGGATTTTGGTGACAGCGGGACCAATCCGGAAGTATTGGATGTGGTTTTACTCATTGGGTAACGTACTTTCGATATCACTTTAAAGTTTTCTGATATCTGTTATATTTACGCATTAATTACCTGGTTACTTAACGATTACACCCTGTATACAAGAAGGGTGAAAAAGTTTAGTTTAATACGGTAAGACTTTGCAAAAGTCGCAAAGAATAACGCAACCATCCTAACTTCATCTCTGTGCTTGACTAAAGTTCCCTTTGAAAGTGTTCGAAGATAGTATCTGAACATGCGGAAGCCATGTCGAACGAGGCTCCTGTGTCAAATTTAGATCCCAAGTGCTGAACGTGTTATCTACACGTTGCAATAGTAACCGGAGGTCATAACCCACCAGGAGGTTAATAAAGACGGTTCGCAGCGACCAGGCTAAAACGCGGGGCGTGCCTCCACGCCCCGACGGCTTTTACACTGCGACTGACTTTACTGCGCGCTTTACGACCGACCGACGTCTTTTTTGGTGTCTCGAACTGTTTAAAATTAGTTTTGCACATGATTATTGCGATGGGATTGTGTGAATTTGCTTTCTTAGAGAAAATTGGGATCAGCGTCCGCAAGATCTGATTTGTAATCTTCCACAAAACCATAAAATATAAGACCTAAGATGGAACGGAGAAAATTTTAAATTACAATATTTATAACAAACCAGATGTTCAATAACACATAACTGTCATGGTTTCATAAGGACATACCTAAATCGCATTGTATCGAAATATTTTGTGAAAGGGAATTGTTTCAGGATTTTGACATAATCACTTGGCACAGGGGCCCTCAGAATACTCCAAGGGCTGCAAAACTGCGAAATCCAAGATAAATTACTGCCCAAGTGGAGTTAATAGAAGAATAATGAAACAATTATCAGGCTTGCGTGTCCGTACGTAGGTGAGATCCCACGGCACCCTACCAGGGGGTGCATAAGAAAAAAAAGACCCCATACGAAAATAATTTTGATAGACACTTTGCGTGCGATCAGCAATTACGTTATGCCCGCCCGTAATTCGAATTTAGCACATTATCGGTGCGTTACGATTATTTTCGAATTTCGAACAACAATGGGAAGATCGTGTTCGCACCTTTTTTTGTTATTTTAATACCTCATTAAAATGTAGTTTTGCGCCATATGTTAACAAACGAGGGTGTTGTTTGAACAGTAGTCTAACCGACCTTTTACGAGTATAGACAGGTGGCTTTGGAGTAATTTTCCAGTTGTCAAACATTGTCTACTATGTATAATTCTGCGGAATGGAAAATTATGTTTATCAGGTTGGCAGAGCTGGGCAAATGCAGCCTCTGATCTCGACATCCGGCGCTATCTAATCTATGGTCAGTGTTTATGGAGGGTGAATCAACAGAGATTACACGTCACTAGTCTTGCGTGTTCAATAATATCTAATAACTGATAAAAAATACCTTATTTATTCTAGATAAATTTCTAAAATACCTACCAAAGTTAACCTTGACTTGTAGCTCCCGAGAATGCACTGTGTTGAACGTAAGAGCCCTGCATGTGTCTCTAGAGCTAGATAGCTTTATCAACACAACCAATCCTCAAATCAATAAAAGGGTCGGCAACGCGCTTGTAGTTCTTCTAGCGTGTTCAAGAGTAAGTTCGGCTTCGCAAGCCATATCAGGGCTCACGCCCGTAACTAGCTAGGGTCGCCATCGCCGGTCACGGCGTGGATAGCTATATATATAGCAAAAGATTGTTTTTTTTTATAAATAAATAAAGGTTAGAGGACAATCTTACACGAATCAACCTAGTCCCATAGAAAGCTCAATAAGGATTGTGTTATGGGTACTAGACGACGATATATTTGATAGATACAAATACTTAAATACATAGAAAACATCCAAGATTCAGGAACAAATGTTCAAGCTCATCACAAATATTTGCCCTTATTTGGGATTCGAACGCAGGACCTTCAGCTTCGTAGACAGCGTCACTACCCACTAGGCCAACCGGTCCTCAACTATGTTTAGTGTTGTGTTCCTGAATGCGTATTATGGTCTCGGTTATCACGTGATAGCTGACAAGATAATGCATCTAACACGTTCTATTTAGCTGTGTAAAAAAGAGTCGAATGTTTTATCTTGTCATTGTCACGCGATAAACGCCACCATCGCCCGCTGGGACCCATTTCACACGAAGATATACATACAATACAAGGTACAATTGTAAGACTAAATTGGCAACACTGAATCGCTCGACCAATAACGACAATTTGACCAGTGTTACCAGATTAGATTTCTAAAATTGTATCATAGCATCGTGAAACAGACTGTGCTGGTTGCCTAAGTTAGGTTGATGGCGTGCGGTGTGTGTTTGATTGAAGTAAGCAAGAAACATGTGACGTAAGAACAACCGACCATTCGAAGGCACTTTAAGGTGTCTCAAATCGCCCATTACCAGGAGTACATCAGCCACCAAGAGATGAAATAACAGTTCACAAGATCAGTGAAGCAGACAAAGCCAAAAGAGCAGTGATGTGACACAAACGACACCTCCACAAACCGAATCCGTCTCGAGTCGACATCGAGTGGTTGCATATTTATACAATCTCGAGTATTGTCACTACAGATTATTGCAGCCGTGTTTGCCCATGCCATTGAGAGTGGAGTGTTTTAAACAAACACCATTGACTCAGAACAGGGGACTCTTGTGCACCCATGCTGCCTTGGTAAATAACACCGTTCGTTATTTAGTTAGAAAAATCTAATCTCGACGACGTGGAGTGTTTTATCTCCGTATCCGGTAAGATGTGGTCTCGAGAACACTTAAATGTAACCAAAATTAAATACGAGGTTGTTTGTTGGTGTTTCTCACGGTTAAACTAGACAGAGGAGAATTTCAAATACATTACAATTTAGTTTATGACGGATAAACACTGAAATACCCCTGAACTAGTGTTTAAATCCCGGGATTTCTCGGCTTAGGCAGTGCTGGAATCCCGGGATCAACAGATTAAAAATTCCGACATAAGACTTGCGTCCATATGAAAGTCAAAACGATGTAGATTATGGGTGTTAACGTAACCAATTCAAAGCTCATAATGAAAATAAAAATACACACCTATGCTCCAAATAATTCCAGAAATATTCACACGCTCAGAATCAATTTCGAAACTCAAACTCTAACAAGCGTTTAAAAAGAACTTTCGTAAATATCATTTGTTACTCAAACAAGCCTTTTGAATCGAAATGTCAAAGCATTTTTACGTGAACTCGCGTTATAATTAAATACAAATGTCTCCATGTCTAATCTATTATGATAGTGCGTCTCGGCGTCTAAACTAGTGTCTCGGACGCCGCCATTAATTTGACACTTGACAACAACGTCATTCATTAAGAGCATCGCGTCATAACTCATGGAGAACAAACTTATTTTTTCCGCCAAGTAAAACAGAGAATCATACAAGCTTTATAGATTTGTTGTTCGGGTTGGCTGAAGGGATAACTTGGTTTCTATTTCCGATATATTTAAAGTTTTTCTCCTGCCAAAACTCGTGTCCCACGAAATGTTAATTAATTTCAACTGTCGCGGAGAGAGTGGGAGTGAATGGGGAGTTTAATGAGATGCCTTCGTGAACAAGTACGCGTCATTCATCAGAGATGTGTAATGAACTTGCATTTGGGAATCGGGTCGAGTCTGCAAGTTGGCTCTCAAGATATCACTTTTATACCTGTAACGTGTCGAGTCTATTGAATAGTACCTATACAAATAAATAAGCTAGAATTCGCAAGCTTTATAAAATATTTTCGTGTGTGTTATTTGAATTCTAATATTAATGATTAAGTAGTAAGCAATTGATGGTATTATAACACTAGTATTAAACGGTATTGAATTTTTATCTAAAGCATTATTTTCTTACAAATGGGAGAACCTGAAAAACAGTTATCGTCTAGTCAGCTAGACGATAACTTAGATATATTACGTATATTCGCGTCTCTTTAACACATTCATCATCATCATCATCCTGGCCTATTTCGACCACGGCGACTGGAAAAAGAGAAGAGTTTTTTTAACACATTACATTACATATGAACGCACTCACGGGCTTACATACGGGTCTTCATAACATAACCTACAACTAAGAAAACTACAATAAAGTTTCTCAGAGTAAGCTCCGAGACTATAAGATTGATCAAAAATTACCAGTGTTTTGCCCTAGGCTTGTCTTGGCGCCATTTGTGTAGAGTCCAGACTACAGTCAATGAATACCTCAACCAGAAATTTTGTTAGCAATAGGATTATTTAATAAACGCTCTAAAGAGACCGGGGTTTACGTTTCCAAATTTTTATGTTTTTAAAAATTTAGTTTTGCACGTCTACAATTTTGCTGAATTAGGGTTTCCAACCTGGGACTTTTGGTATGAAAAATCACGGTATTTATAACCTTTGAATACAAAAGAATCTTCGTTTATTGAGTTACCAGAACAGTATAAGCAAGTTACAGGTTAGTAATTAGTGGACATAGCTTTCTAAACGATCCCGTTCTTAAATATCATAAAGACCATCGTCGTAAATGTCTTTTACGGTCTTTTAGCCGCGAGCGATCGTGCCAGAGCTAAGATAATAAAAGTATGCGAATAATTATTATTTATTGTCCACAGAAAAGTAGGTAATAAAGTTTATTTATGTATAGCCCTTGAAATAACAAAGCAAACTAAGTCAACCATCACTCGTGCTTCAGTGAAAATGAGAATCCGCTAAAAAAATGTTTCCAAACAGAAAGCAGTTTAAGAAAGCAGATCAATGTAAACTAACAAGGTTTAAATTCAGGAAAGCTTTAATAAATGAAACGTACAACATTTAACAAGCGCACACAAGCAAATATTTCCAAACGGATAACTCCCTGAATTATACCACCGTTTCGTCAAAAATCGGGAAAAGTAAATGCTCGCAACGGCATAATTGAAATCGGCAGCGACACAAATCAAATTTTCACGTCGCATGTATCATAAATAATACATAAAACCTGTCTATTAATAAGTAACAATTTGCTAAACTGTACGCATTAGTATTCACCGCTCAAAATATTCAAATAGTGACGCGCTGGTTGAATATCGAATTGTCCCGACGATTCGATTTAACAGCGTGTTCTGCTGCGTATCGTTTTCGGCATCGAATTATCGATTGTTTGCTTGTTACATTGTACTTAATTTTTAGGCGCCTATTGCGTCTTTTGAAGCGTGGCGTGAATTTAAAACAATTATAGTACTCGGGCCTCTTCTGGGAATCGATTAGTGTACTCCAAGCACATTGTTTTTGAATTTCACCACGTCATTCTGTGAGCTTTTTGAATTTGTAAATACATAGAAAAAAAGTTCAATTTAGAGGGAATTGAAAATAGAAAATTCAGCGTAGATGCGATTTCTGGTAACGCCTCAAGTTTCTATCATTCGGCACTTGAAAGTTGAAACTAACCAGACAGCATAAATCGCAGGGGCTTTTTTGCATAATCTGCCCTAGAGGCGTCCCTCAAAAACCTAACAAAGTAACAGTGGCCTCAAGTGTTCGCAAGTGGTCTCTCATTCGATTACCGACTAGTGGGGGACTCGATTCTAAATAACTCGGTTTACTCGAGTGTCGTTATTCGATTTGAGCGAGATTACAATGCGTAAGTGTTGTCGAGTGGAACCGGTTTATTGTTGCGTTTTTAAGGTTAAGAGTGTTGTGATCGGTTCACTATTTCTGTGGTAAAGGCATTGTTAGCTTTTAATACAAATTTAACAAATACGCAAAACGCTTTCTTTGTTACGTTTATTTAGGTTAGTCTAAATACACAGTAGAGAGTAATTACAATGAACACCTCTTAACGAAACATTATTTTATTAAATATTTTTTTGGTTCGTGGAAATTTTACGTGGAAGTTACCACGATCAAACGACGATTTGTTCTCTGTGTCTAATCGTTTGAACTGTACCTAATTAATTAAAACATGCAGTTATAAAAGAGAAACTAATTGTGTGTTCTATTATAGATTCATCATATTAAGTAGTTAACAAAGTTAAGAATGTGATAATCTACGTGTCAGCGATTTTTTTTTTTTTGGTTTATCGCAGTAGCTGTAACAATTTACATACCTACATATTTAAAAATATTGTGGCACTATTATTTCAGTGTTAGTAGAGTAGAAATGATTGCCACTGATTGTAAAATATGAGGCACGCAACCAACGTCCAGGTGCCAATCCTCCTATCGCCTCTGTCTGATCTCTGAGTTACCTACATCTAAATAAGTTTCTGTCAAAAATTTCATTTTTGGTACAAGCCTTTATTGCCGTCTGTAGTAGACGATTCTAACGAGCCCAAACTAGATGAGGTGGTGACGTTTCATTGCGAAGTTCCTATGGCCACCTTCTAGCTCCATCATCAGATCAGCACCATGTCATCATAATATTGCATTGTCACGCGTTCTACACATGTATGTAAAATTTCAGCTCAATCGGTAACCGGGAAGTGAATCAAATTTAATTTGCAAGATTTGATGACAAACATCGGGACAGGTGAAACTAAATAAAAGCTTGTAAAGAAGTCTAGACTTGAAAGTATACCAAGCTAATACACTTTGAAGCCATAGTCCTCATCGTCCTTCAAGCGTTTTTCAATTTGCGTTTAAAGGAGGTCCGCTTTGACACCTAATCCCAGGATTCGACGTGCATTACTTTTACCACAGCGACTGCTATCTGACCTTCCAATCCAGACGATGCGAATGCGAATATCGATGCGAATGTTTAAAATGATTCGAACCATTCGCATATGCGAATGCGAATATTTGTAACATCCCTAATATCGACGTCTAGTACCTATAACACAAGCCTTATTGAGCTTACGATAGTTCGGCTATGTCCAGCAGTGGACGTCTTCGGCTGATATGATGATGATGATGATGATGATGATGATGATCTAGTTTGATTTGTGTAATGTGTCTCCTAATATTTCTTTATTTATTTATTTTATTAGACCGGTTTCCTGACAATGTTTTCCTTAACTGAAAGCCGTAGTCCATCAATAAAATTAAAAACCGGCCAAGTGCGTGTCGGACCACGCAAAACGAAGGGTTCCGTGCCTATTAAAAAGGTCGTATCGTCACAGAAATTTTACGGCACTTACGTCCTTTTCTTTGAGGAAGGTAGTTTTTCAGCAATATCTCGAAAACCTCTGAACCGATCTTGTTCAAAACAATTTTCGGTGAATGAAATTAATAAGCCCTATGTCCATGAATTTTTCCATATTTTTAAAATACACCGTTCAAAAATTAGAGGGGGGGGGACAGAATTTTAGTGACTTTCGGGGCGATTATCTCCGGCTCTATTCACTTAATCAAAAAAAATGCTAAGAAACCTTATATTTATTTTGAAAGGCCTATCGATTGATGTGCCACACGGGGGGTCACAATGAAAAAATATTTTTTGACTTTTAGTTTTATGTATGGAGTTCACCCCTAAAAAAATTTTTTTTTGTCATTTTAATTACAAAACTATGTAGCGGCTAACAAAATACACCTTTCCTCAAAATTTTATTCAAATAGACCTTATAGTTTTCGAGTAAAATGCCTGTGACATACGGACAGACGGACAGACGGACAGACGGACAGACGGACAGACGGACAGACGGACAGACGGACAGACGGACATGACGAAACTATAAGGGTTCCGTTTTTGCCATTTTGGCTACGGAACCCTAAAAAAGGTTATACAATTAGAAAGATTGAATATACTTTAATCCAGCAGTTCAAAACCCTACACCACTGGCACCGTTACGACCCTTGAGACGGTACGCAAAGGGCCGACGTAAAATCTGTATGGCACGTTAAATAAGACCCGATGCTCGTAAAACATCTCTTTACGCTTTGTTTAGGGCCACCTCGATTAGGGATCATACGACATTGTCGCGAGATGGCTGATGTAAGACTCTTTTATAGGCCATGAAGGTGTTTTAGGCGCTTTTGACGTTTAAGAACATCGTTATCTGTCTTGGGTGAAGGTTTTTAATGTCGTTAACTATTACCTAATATTTTACAACGTATTTTATTTATTTATTTATATTCGGTGAAGAGAACCAATAACCACTATGATTGCATTGATTACATTAGTTTTGCGCATACGATAGAAAATTTGTATTTTTTTGATACGAATCTAAGGGCGCATTAAGGTCGCGTCTATAGTTCGTTTAGTTCACGAGAACGCGCCTCTTTCTTCATTACCAGCTTGTTTTTGTGTTGCCCATAGCACAGGTGGAAATAGAACGATTATTCGTGAATCGAAGGACCTATTTCGTGTAGGTACTTGTATTTAAGAAAGAGAAGAATGTGACGACAAACGCGATGGAAACAAGCTTACTAATGATGATAATGATTATTGTTTTTATGATCTACCCGAATTTTCAATAAGCGTATCTGAATTTTATATCATGAATTAGCTTCTGCCCGCGACTTCTTACATGGATATTTATCAGTTTTATTACAATTCGATCTGCAGTTTTTACGTGGAAGAGTGCCTAATATCGAAACACCCTCACAAATTTTTGGTAGAGTTTTGACACACCAGCTCACTCGCCTATACAGAATGCGTAAGCAACAATTACATGCATTAATCAGTATTTCCGAATACATTTGATCGCAATTGAGCCCAACCATAAAGCCGGTCTTATTTAATCATCACAATAGAACCGTCACAGTCCACGTCCTGACAAATTCGCACGCCCTCGACATCGTCTTAAACGCGCACTTAAGCCCTACCCTTCCGCTTTCACCCTCGGACGCCTTCATTCTTTTATATCGCAACTTTATTAACGAATAAAGGTCTGGTGATGGCCTCTTAAGAATTAGGATGCGTCCCGTGGCCACGTTAGGCCCAGCGGAGCTGAACAAATGGAGTGTCGGGACTGCCGGGACTCCGGGCTCAAATGTCGAACGCCCATCCCTAGCGCAAATAACTGAATCATTATCGCGTCGTTCCAAATTTGAATTTTGGTAATCGAATTAATTTTGAATTTGGAATGCCTTGACTTTTTAACTAACGTGCTGAGTGATTCAAGGGTACGTTCACTGTTCTTATTGCACGTAGAGTTGTAGAGTTGTGTGTTGTAGCGTCTTTGATCGTATCAAGTTGAGTACCTACTTGATTTCTTTCCTCCGAACGGGCGCAGATAGAGCGACATGATCCTTTGTTTTATGTTATTGTTACGGCGTCAGAATGAGATGGGAGAACTTCTATTACCGATGTATTACCCCTTCGACACCGCGTAATGGGGAGCTGTGCGATCTCGGCTCGTATCAACGCTGTAAAACCGATCGGATTTACATGTCTACCGTCGGCGTACTAAAACGAAATCATGAATGAACTGTATAGGAAACCCAAAACATTATCCTTATGCTCCCATTTTACGACCTTTACCCCCATCGAAAGGGTCACGGAGTAAACCGTACCCGTCTCGTTCGCACCCGTTTCGAGCTCGTAAAAGCGGAGAGAGATAATCACGAAGATGAGTCGAAAATTATTTTTTTTATTATCACCATCGGCGGTGCTCTTTTATTTCCTTTTTACGGTCCGAGTACCTCATAAAAAGACAATAAACTTACTATTTACAGACCATCAGGAAATTGTTAGCTGAAGAGGTCCCTTTACGACACATGTTCCTCCGGCGCGGCGGAGTGCGGTTTACGAGAGACGTAAAATGGACGAATGATGATACATTTTTATCTGCGTAAGTTGGCGAATCGGGCGCGAACTGTACCGGTGAAGTGATGGGCCGTTCGGACTAGCTGTTTAATATCGCTAAGTACAGTCGGGTCACAGCTTAAGATGTTTCTTTTTAATGCCACGACGGTGGCAAACAAGCTTACGGCCTGCTGATAGTAAGCGAACACGTAGCCTATGGAGGCTTGCAATTCCAGAGGAGTGACAAGCGTACCTATTCCTATTAGGTACCTAATCTTTATTGAATTTAGGTAAAATTTTGGGAAACGATAGGAAGTTCAGTAATTTACAATATGGCTATTACATAGAAGTTCAGCTGTAGGTAATGATATTATTACAGATGATACAAGGCTTTACTCCTTTTGTTAGCATAAACTGAATCTTTACATGGATACATAGCTCTCCAAAAGTGCCAAAGCCCAAAAATGCGTAGACTAAACAGTAGCGCGTACTCCAATTTGATTAAGGAATTTAGTGAAGAGTCTTAATAACTATTATTAAAGTGCTGCCGTAAGTTAATGCGCGCTTTAAGTGCTCTTTTTATGATATACCACTGATTCCCGCTCGATATTACTACCCATAAATTACAACGGATTACCGCTAAATTGTTTTATGATATGTTTGGTTTGAGTAAAAGTTCGCCGTGTACTCATTATGTAAACCGACCGATTTACTCGTTCACGGCTCGCAATATAGCGACATTTACAGGGGCTTTGCAATATCTCGAGCGGGCGGGGTAGGTCGGGGGAACTAAAGGATTTCAATATTGTGAATTCCAAGGATGCTCTCCTAGTGCGTGTAATGAATTTAGGGATTGTCTTGTGGTTTTTCGGCGCCCCAGAGCCCGGGGGAGCGCTTAGCCGCGCTCCATTGGCGCTACCTACCTAAATAAAAACACTAAGTTATTTGTTATTTGAGGAATTCCTTTTCGGGGTACGTGAGCGAACGGTGCGAGCTCGGCATGGCACGGCCCGCTATGGAAATCAGGGCGGTTATTTAGGTCCGGCCATTCGTATGATAAAACAGAACGACTGATATTTGCCCTCAGACAATTTCTATGGAGATTTCGGTCTTGTTTGGGGGTTAAATCTGTGCACGAATGATATATGGACGGGGCAGCGGGTTTTCTTCTGCGAAAATATTGTAGTGGAAATATTAGGGGGGTTAGCACGCACACGCGATGGATCGGGACTTCGGGACGTTAAAAAGCGTTGTCGGATGGGGCGGGGCGGCCGTGAATCTGTGATTTGATTTGATGTTTATAATTGCCATGGCTTATACTTTAGTACGGCTGGATGATGAATATTGGTCAGCTTTAATTTGCCCAGGTAAATCGAGCGATGTCAAGATTGAATCACCCAATAACTTTGTAGAAAGAATTTTGAACAAGGTTTACACATTTGCATAGTAGGTCGGATGGTCACGTTATTGCGCGTTGTGGATAAAACTTACTTGACTATAGGAAAAGTGCGAGAGCGACAGGCGATAAACGATATACCTAAATACGATCATTTTAGGATGTCTAGATTGACAGAACATTGGCACAAAGTCAGTCTCCAAATTATTGAAGCCGTACCTACGCTAAAATATCCAACGGAATACGTTTTTTTTTTTACAAAAGTTGGAATTGTAAAGTGTGGTTTATGTAGCCGAGCGTAAATGTAGCAGGACAGTTGGTACATTACATACATACGCGCAAAATCCAGTCATACGCTCAATTATCCAGCCATACGCTTAAATATCCAGCCTGTACGTATCCGTACCTAGGCGGCACATGTGCTCAAAATATCCAGCCTGTATACGTATCCGTACCTAGGCGGCACATGTGCTCAAAATATCCAGCCTGTACGTATCCGTACCTAGGCGGCACATGTGCTCAAAATATCCAGTCGTTACATATCCGTACGTAACCGAGCGTATGTATCCATTGCAGGGGATGTGGCATTGCACCCCTTAGAACCTATATAGATACATACGCTCAAATATCCAGCCCTTTAACTAGATCTTCATGATCACTGATCGAACTCATAAGCTACACGGAGAATAGAATAGTCATTGCAGCCATCGAAAAGTCAAAAATGTAAAACACAGCAGTTAATTTTTAATGTTGTTGAGGTCGCCGCTCGCCTGTAGTTTCCAGTTTACGGCCACTGCGGTCTGGCCCGAGGCGGGGACCGCTCTAATTAAAATCGCCTCGTTTTCTGTGGTTCATTTTCATCCTTTAAAACGCTTTTGCCTCTCCTGTTAGCTGTGGGATGTAACTAATTTACATGTTAATGAGAATTTGTAATTTCATCATCGGCTGTTGATGGCTATTGTGGCCACTCATAAATGCATCTAGCCTAAAGGTTTTTAAAAATAATTCAAATGTTTCCAAAGCCAAAGGTTGTAAAATTTAATGACCGTGTATTTAAACTTATCACGGATCTAAGTATCTTGGCTATGGAATTAAAAAAACACTATTAACATACATTATTACAATGCGTTACTAGGACCGCAGAAGCGCGCTGGCATAGCAAAGCAAGGCGTAGGCCTTTGTCTCGGCCATTACGTATGCAAATGACCACCTGTGCTTCATGTAAGCCTGGTATACAATCCGAGGATGGAAATGGAAAAATATTTTTTTCCCTTTGTTATTTCCACTGCTACTGGTTTTAAATTATTTTAAGAGACAATTCTATTCGTTTTGGATGTGACACAGGGGACTAGACTTTTGTAAATTTACTTTCGTTGTACTTGTGTAAGATAATTTGTTTTACAGTACACATGGTGTTACTTTCCCGCACTAGTGCGAAAATGAGCACTTTCCGTGCATGTGTTGAAACTTTAAAGAGCCATATGTACTGTAAAACGTTGTACTATACACGTGCGAATAGGTAATTCGCATCTCGTGTCGATTTAAAACACTCCCTTCGGTCGTGTTTTAATTTATCGCCACTCGTTGCGAATTTCCTATTTTCTGCACTTGTATCGTAAATAACTATTACAAGTTCTTTTTACTTTACAAAACATAACTTACGACGACGGCTGATATTGACCTTAGGAACTAGCAATTTAGTTCGAAACAGAAGCACTTCAAATCTTAAATTCTGGGTTTCAGAACCCTATTCGCGAGTTTTGTATATGACATTACTGCTTTTCACGAAATTGGCCTTATAGCCGAGCCGCCATATCACGATCTGTCACCAAAACATGTTCAATAGTTACTGATACCAACGGGTTCATCATCTTATATGATGTGTTCCAGAGCAGAGAGGCAATGTTTTTACCCGACTGCCAACGGAGTTTTTCGAGTGTATGTATGTATGTATGTCTGTTTATTTGTGGCCTCCTGTAGCCTAAACGGCTTGATGGATTTTGATGTATGAGGTATCATTAGATTCGTCTTGATCACGGGAGTGTCATAGGCTATAATATTTGCAAAAAAGCAGTTGAGTTTTTTTTTAATTTAATCCACTTGTTGTACCTACTCAGAATTATCAATCCGTTTCGCGGGATAAAATCTAAACGCCTGCTATTAAGACACTGAAAGTATTCTCAAAAAACTCGATTAGTGAGATTTTATGCACTGTGCGCTGTATTTTTACGCACTATTAAATAGTGCGCCTAAGTGCGGCTCAATCCACAGCTCATAAATTTGAGCGAGATCGAAACCATTAAGCAAAAAGAGTTCCGCACGCCGCGCAGAATAATTGCACGCGCTTTCCTATTTTCTCGGCTAAAAATAATAATTGACTTATTAAAAAGATCGCATCGATATCACTTTTATTATATTCATTTGTCGGTGATCATAAACGAATCATTACCAAGCTCAAGTGGAGCTGAGTTAGACATTTTGTCAGGCAGAGTGATGGCAGTTGGACCAAAATGGTGTCGGTTTGGTGGTCACTTCTAGGTAAAATCAGCGTCGCTGCCGTGTCAATCCTATCTCATGTATCTTGAGATACATGAGTTACGCGTAACAGGTCTAAATCTGTTTATTTTCCATGCCTTTATCGACCTACATACTCAGTTTTTTAATTTAACTTACCAATTCCTTATACGAGCCTGTCACGTAACTCATGTAACTCTGATTTTCCATAGCAAATACTGTACAAAAAAAACTTCAAACGGCGTTTTCTCAAAACTATGTTTTTGAGATACATGAGATAGGCTTGACACGGCAGGTCGTTCGTCCACCAGCTCGACGGCTTAACTGTATTAGGAATTGTATATGTTGTGGCTGGACTCGAAGAGAGACCTATGCTCAGAAGTGTGCGATACAGGCTCAAATAACGTAATTCGAGAGAACAGGCAGGAATACCTGTACGCGTTACACCTGTAAAAAAATTACGGTTTTCGCAATTTTTCCTTTATTTGTGCTATAAGTAATTGCTTCGTACCAAATTTCAAGATTCTGAGTTCACGGGTTCCCTGTAGGTTTTGATTCCCTTGCGAGTTTGGAAAATTAGCGGCATAAACGGCTGTATCTTTTGATTGCGTTGGCTTAGAAGTTTGATTTTTTTCACGGCTCCAAGGGACAGTAGACCTGAGTATTTGATATAAATTTTAGCTTGATACCTCTACGCGTTCCTGAGAAAAAGGGTCTTGACAGACGGACGGACGGACAACAAAGTGATCCTATAAGGGTACCGTTTTTTCCTTTCGAGATACGGAGCCCTAAAAAGTAGGTATGTTATAGATGGCGTCACTTTAACGAGGCCTCTGTCACATACATTTCGCATGGTGTTTAGACCTCTGCTTAACTCATCGACCTCCAAGAGCGGTATCGGAGAGCGGGCGTCTAAAAGACTCTAAAGTCATGTCATTATAATTATTTTCACATGCCTCAAGGCAGAATATATTAAGGGTCAATAATATAGCTATGCCTACTTATAACATCTGCTGTACCATATGTTCTCGTGAATAAACTTTCATTCATTCATTCATTCATTCATTCAACTATTACTACAAATACTAGGTTGCGATCCCAGGACCGGCTCGTACGTGGTGCCACATATCGTTGGCAGTGAAGCGGGGTAACGCCGCCAGCATATTGGGCACATTTGCGCCAGGTACAGTAAGGGGAATGTATTCACGTACCACCGTAGAACCCTGTCGCAATAAGGTGACATATCACTCGAGTTTGAGTGACGGTGGCCTGTCAATTGCGACAGGGTTCTACGGTGGTACGTGAATACATTTCCCTTACTGTGCCTGCCGTCCCGGGGATCTATTAGATTAGTATTAATATTGTTTTAGTTTTCGTTGTACTTATTTTTTAAGTTTGTATTTTTTTAATACTATGAAGATTTATTTATTCGTTTTGTCCCTTTCTCACAAACACAAATGTCACAGTGACAGATAAGGTCAAACAAATTTTAAGGGGTAGGTAGGTAGTTTTGTTTGACAAGTAACCCTGTCACACCTGATCGTTAGTTAAATGTCACAATTGTTTAAAAATTAAGATGTCATGTTTTCTGACATATACAACGCCTTTGACGTCCGCCCAGAATGCAGCTTTCCATTTTCATAGATTATTATAAAAATACATATTCATGAGATTTCATATGCAAGATGCCAAAAAAGTTAGGCATGCTGCAATAATATTAGTAAGCAGCAATTGTTTTTTTTTTCTTTAATTTTCAAATTATTATTCGTTATAGAGGACGGCTCTGCTTACAATATTAAGGGATGGAAAGAAAGAAAGAAAGAAATATGTTTTATGTGTATGGGTGCCACTCAGCATATGCCAGCAGCAATATATGCTAAAAGCGCTGGTTTTCAGGGCACCCAGAGAGAGATACAGAACTTAAAATATAACTTATAATTATAACTTATACGTAACAAAACTTAATTAATGAGAAGGAGAGGTCGCCGATAGCACGTTGCAGCTTCAAAAGACCTGTGCTACCTGCTGCTAACTTTGCAGCACTCGAAAAACAACGAAATTTTCGCACTTGTTTTGGTATTGTCAATGTAAGTCCTGAAATATGCAGTTTTTAAAATAAAAACCTATGAGTTTTTTTAAGTAGACTAAAATTGCTACAATTTGAGACCAAAAGCAACTCTGTAAGTACAATACTTACTTACCGAGATACAGCTCTCCAAAAATTTGTCATTAAGCCAACTTTAAATCGTTATAAATCGTAAACAATTATTTTAACTAGAAATAATTAAAGAAACCTAATAATGACATTGAAAGTTATAAGTAGTTATAAGTAGGTTAAGACAAACTTGCTTTATAATCATTATGTGGTTTTTTAAATGTCTCCACATAGATATTGTGTTGGTTACTTTAAATGTAATTATATATTATCAATAAATTATTATGATTATGATTATGAAATACCTATTCAACGATACCCAACATGACATAGTTCGTTGACTTTCTTTTTTCTTTTTTACAATATGGCGTCTGTTGTATTAGGTAGGTTAAAGGGATTTATTCCAGCTAACCTTAGCACAGGTCTTTCGGAGGTGCAAACTTGGATATACGGTACTGCTAGTGGTTCGATCGAATCCAAACAACATATAAAAAAAAATCTTGCGATTTTAATGTTCGATATGAATGCCTATATTAGTAGAGGACACCCTTGGGGTCATAATAATTCCCACAAAGACAATTACACACACACACAGATCTTTGGTTGTATCTTTTTGACATACTAAAAAGACTCGAAAAATCTGTGTGCATAACGCGTTTTTTTTACGCCATCTTGAAAAACTTAAATATATATATAAAAAATCGTGTATACAGTTACACACAAGGGAAAATGGTTGAAAATCATATTGCGGAGGAAAGCTATGCTATGTTTTTATACAAATTACTTTCCGAATTTGTAATATAGTAAAATTTATTATACATATAACTTCTGCAAGTACGCCGCAATGCCACGTTTACAAGTCAACATCTACCAGAGTACTAATAAATTAGGTTAGGTTACAGAATACTTAAATAAAATAAATCCATACTAATATTATAAATGGGAAAGTGTATGTGTTTGTTTATTTGTTTGTTTGTTTGTTTGTTTGTTTGTCCGTCTTTCACGGCAAAACGGGGCGTCGAATTGACGTGATTTTTTAAGTGGAGATAGTTGAAGGGATGGAGAGTGACATAGGCTACTTTTTGTCTCTTTCTAACCCCCCACTTCCCCAAAATGGGGGGTGGAAGTTTGTATGGAGCATTCCGCAATTATCAAATTAGAAAGCTAAAAATTGGTATGCGGATTATTTGTGACTAACAAGAAAACGTGCATCATTTTTTTTGGAAATCTGCACCCAACCCCTTAAAAGAGGGGGTGAAATTTTATATGGGGGTCCAGATATGTAGAGTCGATATGTAGGGGAGAGGGGGGCAGCCTGGTACATTTTTTACACTCATTAACGTATTCCAAAATACTACCCATAAAAACCAGTTTTAAGCCTCTACACAACAACGTATGTTATTAACCTATGTAATTAATGCATTTGCACATGCCCAAAGCTAAAGACAAAGGTACAATTTAGAATTTTGCAACTCGAGGAATAATGTTCAATACTGCCCCAAGCGTGGGTAGCTTTGAATTTACTTGGGGCAGATTTGAAATATGGGTTATAAGGCAACAATGTTGAGATATACGTGTTTTTTTAACCTGTACTTAGTACAGTTAGTCACTAGGAATGGTCGTATTAACATTTTACTTGTATAATTTGCAGTTATAACTAAGAAGGGGTAGTTTTGTACAGAAATGTTTTTTGTAGTGTTCAAAGGTGCCTCAGGAGGGGTACCTTTGAAACGTACTGAAATCCTACTAAAGCTGCCCCCTTGAGGCAGTTATGCACACACTGTTGTTCAAAACTACCCCAACAATGTAGCAGGGGATAATAATTCTGTATTAATTATGTTTTGGCTGTTGTTAAATAAAAAAAACATAAAATGTTCTAATTATAATGTTTATTTTATCATATAAAATGACAGAAAAACAAACAATAGAATTCTAATAACTATTATACCAAACAAGACTAAACGTAATAAGTATACAACTAATTAACTCGGGTAAATGCATTATGAGCGTGTACTAAAATATCTAAGATTATTAGTTTACGTACCTACATGTCAGTTTATATCGGGGCAGATATGAACATTTCCTATGGCCGGGGTAGTTTTGAACAGACTGCTAATCAAAACTGCCTCCTAATTTATTTTCAAAACTACCCCAACACCTATTAAAAAAAATAAACATTGATATCTTCCAAAACAATAGCAAATTCTGATTGTTTATTCTTTGTCACTAAAGCTTATAGATTGTATTATCGAATAAAATAAGTTTCACTTACCGTTTCCTTCAAATACAGCCTGAAAATCCTTACACATGGGGAGCAAAACCGCTAACGGATGACATCGAAATCAAAATATGTTACTGGTTCGTTCATGTCCTGTCAAACGTCAAATCTGTCAAGTGACAGTTGTGTGGGTCAGTGTTGCGAGCCCAAAAAATGGATTTGGACCATAATTGCACTAAAAATACGTCTTTGAACGCATTTGTTCTAAGCTGCCTCCAGTGATAGCTGCCCCCCTCTCCCCTAGAGTATGTAGAGTCAATATGTAGAGTCGATATGTAGTCGATATATAGAGTCGACACCTATCTAAGTACACAGTGGACATCTATCTAAATATGTAGAGTCGATATGTAGTCGATATGTAGAGTTGATATGTAGATTCGATATTTATAGTCGATATGTAGAGTCGATATGTAGAGTCGATATGTAGAGTCGATATGTAGATTCGATATGTAGAGTCTATGTTCGATATGCAGAGTTTATGTAGAGTCGATCTAAATATATAAAAGACTGAAACTGAGATGCACCTTTTTTGTAGACGGTTAACATTACTCTTAGTACGCGGGCGAAGCCGCGGGCAAAAGCTAGTAAGATATAAAACCGCTCATTTTGGAGGCCTGTTGACAAGTGGCTGATCAACTGTACATAATAGTACAGTCAGCAGCAGAAGTAGCTAAGCGGGCCGGGTGTTCAAAATAACCTACACACGCTCTTAATTTCTGAAGAATAAAGTCGTGTGCAGGTCATTTTGAACACCCGGCCCGCTTAGCTACTTCTGCTGCTGACTGTACTCTGCATTTGTTATTGTTTTCCTCTTCCCCAAATCTTGAATAAAACTTGAAAGTGTGGGTAGTTGACGCTAAAGCGAGGCGACGGCTCAGCCGAGCGGCGGACTTAAAGCCCCAAAGCGGCTTACTTTAAAAGCAACTCGCGAGTTGCTTCGCGATCTTTCAAAATTGGTAAGTGGCTAATGTACAAACCTATTGCAACCGGTGGGAATAAAATTCATGACATCTTGCTTGTAATATAAAATAGTTTAAACTTCCACGATATTCACAAATTAGTTGAGAGAGAGAGAGAATTTAAGAGGGAATAATAGCTTTGCGATCCTGACGAAATAAGCTTAGAGCATACATAACTGGAGTAGCCTTATGTCGTATTTGCGTACAAAAATGTCTGCCGAATTTTGCGGGGGCGGGGAGGAGCATCTTAATTGGATATTGAAACTCAATTTTATATTAAAAGCTTGAAGTGGTCCCCACGCTGGCCCCGTGCGGATTGGGGACTTCACATACCTCTTTGAATTTCTTCTCAGCTGTATGCAAGTTTCCTCGCGATGTTTTCCTCTACCGAAAAGCAAGTTTGGATGTTCGGATGTCTAGATGTTTGGATGTTTGTTACTCAATCACGCTTAAACGGCTCACAGCCCGTTCACACGGTCTCCGTATTTACGGTACCCGTTTTAACGGATAAAACAACAACAATTTACTGTATACTGAATACTGTGTCATATGTGAAGTCGCTCATACAACTCCATACGCCATCAATGAAAAAAAAACGTATACCTACGTAATACGGAACAGTAAAACGGAGACCCTGTGTGAACGGGCTCTCAACAGATTTAGATAAAAAAAATCACGAAGATAGTTTATAGCCTGGATTTACAATATAGGATAGTTTTTATCCCGGGTCCACGCAGACGAAGTCGCGGGCGGAAGCTAGTCATTCATATGGCGGATCATTGTGTATAGGTATAAAAAAAATCATGTTATTCCAGTTTGTCGTTTTAAAATGAGAACGAAATTAAGTTTATATGGAGAGTCACTGGACTTTGGGCTTCGGCCACGGTCGCTGCCAACATCGATGTGACCATTCCTGGACTGTATTACAATCGCACAATGTCTAACATCGGTTGACCGTGTTTGTTTTGTATGCGCTCGCGCATCGCAGCGTCTAATGCAAGGTTTAATTAAACGCATTTTTAGATAATTATCGTATCGCGTCCCGCTTCGCTGTTGCGTCTATCTGATTAGCCGGAGAATTAAGTTTATGGTGGAACGTGGCCTGCCTTAAATCGAACATGTTACTTGGCCTTGTGATTTTGGTCTCCTTTTCCTTGCCATTGTGAAGGTAATGGACCTCAGAGCATACATAACTGGAGTAGCCTTATGTCGTATTTGCGTACAAAAATGTCTGCCGGGTAAGGGAATCAAAACCTGCAGAGTAGGTACTTCCCATGAACACAGAATCTTAAAATTTGGTATAGTCAACAGCAAAAGTAGGTTATCATTTTTTCACCTTATCGCAATGGAATAAGGTACAGAAGTGATAACTTACTTTTGCTCTTGACTGTACGAAGCATCGTCTTCTTATAGCACAGATAAAGGAAAAATTGCGAAAACCGTAAATTTTTAGTTACATCATATATTAAAAGTATTTTTAATACTTTACTTACATACCTACAGGTTTGTACGGAAACCTTCGGTGCGCGAGTCCGACTCGCGCTTGGCCGGTTTTTTTTGTAGATTCAGTTTTTCGTAGTTAAAAAAAAAGTGATTTTATAAAAAGACAGGTTCTCGAGTCATCTCATAGAACCTCTAGTTGAATTTTGTACCCGTTTGAATCCTTGTCTCCATAACTTAGAGCATACATAACTGGAGTAGCCTTATGTCGTATATGCGTACAAAAATGTCTGCCGAATTTGGCGGAGGCGGGGGGAGCATCTTAATAGGATATTGAAATTCAATTATATATTAAAAGCTTGAAATGGTCGAAGGTTTATAATATCAAGTGCTTACAGCAACATGCGGGCATTTTTATGATCAGTGTTCTCTTGCGAGGCGATTTTGTGACCGATTGTGAAATTGTCTTTGTATAATTTTTTGTACATTGTCCAAGTTTTTTTACAGAGGGGTAAGTTACTGAAAGGCTACTCCAGACTCCAGTTATGTATGCTCTAAGTTATGGAGACAAGGATTCAAACGGGTACAAAATTCAACTAGAGGTTCTATGAGAAGACTCGAGAACCTGTCTTTTTATAAAATCACTTTTTTTTTAACTACGAAAAACTGAATCTACAAAAAAAACCGGCCAAGCGCGAGTCGGACTCGCGCACCGAAGGTTTCCGTACAAACCTGTAGGTATGTAAGTAAAGTATTAAAAATACTTTTAATATATGATGTAACTAAAAATTTACGATTTTCGCAATTTTTCCTTTATCTGTGCTATATGAAGACGATGCTTCGTATCAAATTTTAAGATTCTGTGTTCATGGGAAGTACTCTGTAGGTTTTGATTCCCTTACGAATATCGAAAATTTGCGGAAATTTGCGGCATAAACGGCTGTATCTTTTGATTGCGTTGACTTAGAAGTTTGATTTTTTCACAGCTCCAAGGGACAGTAGACTAGAGTATTTAATATAAAGTTTAGCTTGATACCTCCATGCGTTCCTGAGAAAAAGGGTCTTGACAGACGGATGGACGGACGGACAACAAAGTGATCCTATAAGGGTTCCGTTTTTCCCTTTCGAGGCATGGAACCCTTAAAATATAATTATTGAAAAAAGAACAGAATCGGTTAAGTTAATATACTCTTAGATCCACTGAAAATCAGCGTCATTGCATTCTATGTCTCGACTCATGCTGAGTGGACTCCTTTTTTGAAGCAACACTAGATTTCTTTTTTTTTAGATTTAAGCCTTATGTGATGTATGTATTATACCTATTCCTGTTGTTGTTCCAAAATAAATTTATTCTATTCTATTCTATAATAGTCTCTCACATATGACAAAGTGTGTATACTACAATTATTTATTTATTTGAACTTTATTGCACAAACAAAAAGTACAAAGGGCGGACTTAATGCCTTAAGGCTTTCTCTACCAGTCAAACGCAGGGTTAAACAGAAAAGCTTATAGGTACAGTCAAAAAACAAAAGTAAAAGTCAAAGTCAAAGTCAAAGTGATTTATTCTTCAATTTAGGCATATTACATGCACCTATGAATGTCGATAAACTACCACCGGTTCGGAAAGTAAACTTCTGCCTCGAGAAGAACCGGCGTAAAAAACTCGCAATAAATATATCATTTCAGTATCAGAGTATTATAAAATTTTAAAATTACATTGCTACAGTAGGAAGTCTATTTATTTTACGACAGATTTCTAGTGCAGGATTTTATCGCTGCTAAATATCCCTATCCATGATGTAGTCGTTTATCTTATAATATGCTTTTGAAATAAGTGTCCGTTTTACGACAGATTTGAATTTAGAGTCAGTAAGTTCGGTAATGTGTTTTGGAATTTTATTGTAGAATTTTATACAATTTCCCAAGAACGACTTTTACGCTTTTACTAGCCTGTAAAAAGTTGTTTTGAGCTTCCCTGCGCTTCTGGTAACCTTGGGCCTATCAGTGTTTGTTGGGTAGTTGTATAAATTCTTCCTAACATACATTATTATACAAACATACATAAAGAAGGACTAATGAAAATTAATTTCGTAATATATTATATAAATGCATACAGTATAAATTAAAATACATGCATACATATAACTTTGCGTATAACCAACTAACAATAGTAGGAAACTATTAGGATGGACAAACAAAGTTAAAATCTGTTTGAATAATTTTATTTAAATGCAAAAATTGTATCGTTTTAACATGACGGTTGTAAATAACGCTGAACTGACTTCAAAACGATCCGCGAGCAACCACCGTGACTCAATTATACCACATTCCCAGCTTAATCGATACAGTAACGATTATAACCGATTTTAATCGATACACAAACAATCTAGACCACCAACGGTTTGAATTTTTGAATTTCGAATGCGTCAAAAAAAGAACGCTAATCACAATGGCGGCGGCTTGATTTGCAAACAGAGAGATGTGACGATTGTATGGTGATTGTATGGAGAACTAATCGTGCTATGACATTTGTATGTACGATCTGCCTACACGATTCATGTACCTACTTGAATGGCCCCTAACTCGTGATAAAAGTCGACTTGAATTAGGCACTCTATTCTACTGCGTTCGTTCGAAAATAGAACATCGTTACATTCGAATGCGAAATATTAGCAGCAAGTTTGAATTACTTTCTGAAGAAACGAAATTACATCGTCGAATAACGTACCAAATTACCTCCCTTATAATGTTACGTGGTGCGTTTCAAAATTCAAATATTCATAACACCGTTACCTCACCCGCGAAGGCATTCTTAATTCAAAATAATGTGTTTTTTTATTCCGAAAACAGAAGACGGTGTTCTATATTTGAAAGCATCGCGGGGGCGCGATCCCCTCGCGCGCGCCAAAAAATATAAATATCGATTGGAACGTACCCGCCGCGAGGAACGAGTGATAAATCACCTTCGGGAAATTAAAACTGTCTTTAAAACAATACTTTCTTTGCATCCGAGTGGCGCCCCCTGTCCCATCCCCGTCCTACTCTGACACGCAAACTCCAGATACGTCCATCCTGTTTTCGGTAAAGGAAACAGACTGAGGGGCCGAAATAGCGACATTAGATTGACGATAAAGCTTTGTTTAGATATTTGCAGACGATTTCGTGAGCATTTTAATTACCGCAGAGTTTTATTAATGTTAAACACTACCTTTATTTTTTTTGCTATAGTCAATATTATTAAATTTATTTAACATGTTCCTAATTATCATAAATAAACACGTGAACTCATAACACTCATAAGAACGGTTTTCTCAAATTACGAAATAATGTGCATGTGTATAATCGATTTATGTAGTTGCATACATTTATACAAAATAGTTGTAATCGAGTAATAATCGATACTACAACGCGTTACATACATAGTTACTAGCATAAACAACAAAAAATAGTTCTAATCGAATAATAATCGATACTACAGCGTGCACAATTTACGAACGCATCCATTTCAAACACATTAGCGCGCCGATATCTAATTTCTTTTTTCAAAAACAAAAACTTAATTACTCTCTGGCTATCAGGAAAAGGCAGGAGATAAGGAGGCTATTCGAGTCGCCGTTATCAACGCGCTCTGATACTTTCACCCTTCGATTTTTTCTTTTCTTTTGAACCCCCTAGAATACCTATCAGTAATTTTAAGATAACTAATGCCTCGAGTCATTAAGGGGACGGAAAAGTAAGAAAACCTGTTCTGCTGAAATAGGGTGTCTGAGTAGCTGTCATTTTGAAAAATGCGGAACGCCATTTTGTATTTGGAGTTGCAAGTATTTTATTTGGTACAATAATTTTGGTTTTAATTTTACTGTTTATTTATAATTTGTGTAAATAGATTTGATAACATAAAAAAAATGTCTTTGAGCTTTTGATCTATGATTTTAATAGTTATTGTTTCCTGTTAGTTACCTTTTACGATTCTACGATATCGCTATTGTGGGTGTGGGGCTAAAAGATAGACCCATATTATTAAGCAACAATTAAAAATTTTACGACATGATATTAAAAACTGTGTCTACGAAAAAGAAAATGTTTCGGCTTTATCAAAATAGGGCAACTGGCCGTATAATACTAAACTGTCCAGAATTTTACGACTCAAAAAAGCAACAAAGAAATCAAATTAAAAAAAGGCACAATGGTGTTTTCCTATCTAATAATCATATGGTTGTAAAATACTATTTGACGTTTACGACAAATCCAAAAAGATCGACTTAATAAATCTGACAAAATCTCAAATTTATGTATTTTGGTATAAAAAAGGTTTTAGGAGGCAGTAAAGAGGGCGCCGCGGCGGATAAATTCTAGAAAATTAATTTTAATTAACTTTACCGCAAGGGAATATTTAAAATGGATAATTCGCTTCTTTATTCTTTCTCCTTTTCTTAATTTATAGGTACTGTAGGTAGAAAGGTGAAAATGTACATATAGTTTATGTTGAAAAAAAACCTTTTATCTCGCCCCGTCTCACGTAGAACGCCGAACGGCGACACGCGTATTGCATTTTAAAATGTCCAAGCATTATTTTTATGATTGCCTAAAGTAATCAGTGTTCGCCGTTTAAAAAACATTATAAAAGTGTTGCCCACCTTCAAGAAAAATATTGTGAGGTTGCCAGGTGAATGTTAAAAAGTAGTCTTGATTAAATAAAATGTCGTCGCGACTCGAGGGGTGTAGGCACGTGATAGGAATCGGTACTAGATGCCCATAAACAATGAGAAACGGTCTTAGATTTGTTTTCGAAATGCGCAGTTAACTTGAAAATCGAATGGACAGTCGATTGGAAATTTAGGAAAGTCAGTAATCGTCCGTTCAACTCTACATTGCTAATTAATTTGTACGATATATTATGAGTTGAAATTGTGTGTATTGATTTTAAGTGTAATTCATGAATACGTTATATTAAAGGTAGGTACCGGCAAGAGAGTTGAGGTGAATGATTACGCACACAGCTACACAGAGTAGGTACTAATTGCAAAAAAATTTAGTGAATCAACGAGTGAGTGAATGAATAGGATTTAAGTGCACGATTGCATATACTTATCATGTTTATTATCTCTTTGATCTTTACGATTGATATATTATTTTAGCCAATATCTAAGCTCATGCATAGCGATGTATTTAATTAATTCAGTTATTTTAAACGGACAATGTTGCGTATATTAACGCGTATGCATACCTATATTAACACGCTTCGCTTAAACGGCTCCACCGATTTGGATTAAATTTTGCACGAATATAGTTTATAGCCTGGATTAAAACATAGGATAGTTTTTTATCCCGGGTCCACGCAGATGAAGTCGCGGGAGGAAGCTAGTATATAATATTATAATCTATTTATTGAAATCGGATATTTTTCCAAAAAAAACAAAAAACTAAAAACTTTGCAGAAAAAATTAGCCAATCTTGCAGTTTCCTGCTGAACTTGCTATTGGTACGAAAAAAAATACTAATTTTAAAATCCCACTGTCATTATATGACATGTTGTTGTGTGCGTGACCTCAACTCTAGTACCTGTAACTACCTATACATACAAGCTTTGTGATTAAAATACCCACTCATTTTGTTGACATGGCAACTTATTCTATAGAAACCTATATTTTTCACCGTCTATTGAAAAACTTACCCTCACTGGGTTCCTCCTTGAAACTGTATTTCGTGCTTACCTGTAAAAAAAAGGACACGTCAGTAAAAAGTACCAGGACAACAGAAGAGGGAAACGGTCATCCGAAATGAGGCTATATATTTTGTTAACAAAGACGCACGCAAATTTGAAAAGCGAAGTATTTTCTTTCTAATAAATGGAAATGGCCGTTAGTCAGCGGTCGGGGCGAGAGCCTATTCAGAGTGGATATTTTAACGCCGCGTTTTGCCTTATGTCACTGTTCACAAGGATAAAAATTCTTAACGTCATTGTCACTGAAAGTTACTGCTCCGTAAAGAAAGCACATGACTATTTAACGTTGTAACAGATTATAAAATGTATGGGTAATTGCCGTTACACAATGGAAATTTTTTAAACCGTAGCTTAGATTAAGGCTCTTAACGATGTACAATTTTTTTGCAATCCACCCTTTAGCTACCATGATTTTATGTAATTATTATATACCTACTTGTAATTATTTAAGGAATAAAGAATACAGCCTCACATATTTTATTTCAAAATACGCAATCTTAAAAGCAAAACTAAAACTGTAACTAATCACATTCCATAACACTATACCTAAATCTAGTTATTTTTTGCAAGTTGTTAGTTCAATAGGCTCAATTACTATCCTTACACAACATAATTTATTTCACTTAATTTTTATATGGTTTCTTATACAATATTGCATCTATTTAGTTAATTTCACTACGATATGATACACATTCATCTTATCAGTTACTTTTGATACACTAAGCTGGCGTAGCTAAAGCTAAGCCGTCCCTCTTGCACTCGCATACTTGTCAGAACGTGACGAATGTCTTATCGGCCGCTGCACAGCTTGACCAAACTTTAGCCCCTACACTACACTACGTAAAAGAACTTCAGCCCTCAAAAACGATCGCACGCCAGCTGACTGAAAGGTCTGTTCTACCTGGCTCGGGATATGTAATGAAAGGGCAGGGCACAATGCAAGGAAAACTATCGGCGATATATCCCGCCGCAATAGCCCACATGTATGTACATATTATGTGTTGCATGTAGGGAGTGGTAGCAAAAATCTTCACTTAAGTCTAACTTTAGTAGTGTATATATTATACAGGGTAGGCTCTGTAATAGGAGCAAATATTTAAAAGGCCGCTTCCTTAGAGTTTTATGTCATTCCTTTTAGGAGTTCTACGCGGATGAAGTCGCGGGCAGAAGCTACGTTTGGATGTTTGTAACTCAATCACGCTTAACCGGCTCAACCGAATTCGATGAAATTTTGCACGAGGATAATTTACGGCCTGGATTAAAATTTGTTGCTTTAGTAGGTAGCTGTCGAGTCGTACGAAGACGTCAAGGGCTCGTGCACAAATCACGCGAGGTTTATTCGGCTACTTTTTGACATTTTTCTCCCTTGTTGATATTTGGTGAGGCTCTTATCTACCCCCCCTCCCCCCCACACACACACCACACGTATATTTTTTCATTCGACATAATTGTAAGATAAATAGGGTTGTATATATAGTAAATCTTGTTTATTTTTTTTATTTTTACTCGTGTGGTAGATATTTTATCTTAGCTTTTCGTTTACTGTAGAAAATACGCGTGAGGTCTCTTTATACCCCAAACCTACTCTGCTGACGCTACTCTGGCTAATAAGCGAGAGTCAGGGCTTTTAAGGTTTTTTTTTTACTCTGTGATATAATAATAAAAAAAAGAATCTGAATAGCCCTGACCCTCGCTTATTAGCCCGTTAATATTGCTTCATTTCTCAAGCACGGCAGGAAATAAACATGTCTTATTTTTAGCTAAGAAAAATGAAAACATTCAAATTATTTATCATTTAATTTTTCAATGCAAAAATATTTCGCATCATTTGATGCGAAATATTTTTGCATTGAAAAATTAAAGCCTCGAAGTGGGCGGAGCCGCGCCACCAGCTAGTCTGTAACTCTGTACTAATAACAAACAGCACGGCTATCACAAGACGGCGCGCGAGCTCTCTCGATTTTTCTCGCACTATCCGTCTCTCTCTTATTAGAACACATAGAAAGAGAGGTATAGTGCGAGAAAAATCGAGAGAGCTCGCGCGCCGTCATGTGATAGCCGTGCTGGTCTGTGAAATGTAAGTTTGTATGTAGGTACAGTCACGGACTTTAATCGTTGAGCCATTTAGGTGTCAACTAATTTTGGTTTATATAGTTAAGCTATGAATACCCAGTAAAAGGTGAGCTCTAAATGGCTCAACGATTAAAGTCCGTGACTGTACCTACGGGGTAAATTCCGAATAGAATCTATAAACACGATTTTATCAAATCTGGGAGGGAAATAGGCAATAAATAAATAAATAATAAATACAATTGGTTTGTTTCGGATAAAATGGTACATCCATATTTGTTAGTTTTAGAACACAGAAGCTATGTTAGTGTAGTATATGTAAGTACTAATCTATTCTATCCTTCTTCAATTGATCGTGTCCAGTGACATAAAATCGGAATGTAAATATAAAATGAATAAAACCCCGTGGCTTTGCCTAGCTTTGTCTACGCAGGAGCCGCAGCAGTTTAAACTAAAATTCCACGCATATTGGCAAAACTAAACTAAGCGTGCATTTCGCATAGGATTAGTATAACAATGGCTCAAATTTTTCGCCATAATGAGTGATTGGGTCAGACAGATAGACATTAATATTTATAATGTGTCACTTGCAATCATCCGCGCTCACGGATAGGAAGCGGCAGAGGGGTGGCCAGAACAGTAGAAAATACAAATAAAAAAGCGTAAGACCTATGTTAGATATAGGCGCTTATGGCGTTTAGTTTTGAATAAGTTGGTACATTAGTGCAGTACAATAATTGTATTATACCAGAAATTTGGGACGAGTTTAGGTACTCATACAAGGTATTATTGATTTCTAATGCCTCGATATTCTTGTGATTGCCGTAGTTACCTTAGCAAAATTTGATTTGGTCATTAATTTTTATGATACAGATGTATATCATTTTTATTGCAGACTACACATGCACGCGCTTCGTGCGTATGACATAGAACGCAAATGAAGCTGCGTGATAAATATAGTCTACATCAAGTAGCCCATTCTACATCATCATCATCATCATATCAGCCGGAAGACGTCCACTGCTGGACATCGGCCTCCCCCAAAGAGTGCCACAAAGACCGGTCCTGCGCCACCCGCATCCAGCGGACTCAAGCGACCTTTACCAGGTCATCAGTCCACCTTGTGGGGGCCTACCCACGCTGCGCCTCCCGGGTTTCCATTCTACATACTGGCACAGAATAAATAATAGTACTACGTACAGAATGTTCTCTGTTAACAAATCCCCTGTTTAGTTATCCCGAACGAGCCTAAACGTGGCCATCGCTTTCTATCGCATGCAACGCGCTGCAATAGAACGCGTGTGTGCCGGTAGGCGCCATGTACTAGTAGCGGCGCGACCAAATCACGAAGTGAGCCGTCTCTGATACAGGTGAAAAAATTTCTGAAATCGTACGAGTTACTTCCACAGATTACCCTCTACCTACATACAAACTTACACAGCTACATATTAGTATAGACAACCATAATCTATATGTTGTCTTCTTGCCTTAAATTCTCTTCTTTAGCAGAAAAAATCTGTAATTTCACAGTGTCATTATACCTTCACGAAATTCCCAGATTATACGTATCAGATACCTATTCCAAATACTTCAATCGGTATCTATAAATTCCACGCTTCACTTCACTATTTCATAGTTCGCATTCAAAACATAATACCATGGTCACCAACCGATTTATATAAAAAAAACAAGTACCAGCATCCCTCATTCGCACCCGCTACAGATTGACATCTGTCAGTGCGGGGTTCGAGTCCCGCAGGGGTCCGCTCTGACCCCATATTTTTTCGCTGGTGGAATAAATTTTTAATCAAAATATTTTCGGAGGGTACCGCCGTTAATTTCTTTATTGTGAGTTAACTCTAGACGGGCTGTAATGAATAAATTAGGTTAAAAGGTAATTCTGATGTTGTTATAATTATGCAGATTTGGGTGTGGGTACCAGGGAAATAGGAGTGAAGCGGTAGTTTACGGTTTAACGAGTGGGATAATAATAGTTTTGACGACCATTGGTGGCGCTGAAGAGAGACCCATCCTATATCTAACGCTAGCATTATCACTCCAAAAAAGAGAGGAGAGTGTATGTTTCCAGGCTACTACTATTGGCTAGATTATATACTTAATAGCAAAAGTACTCTTTGGTTAAGTAAAGAAAAGTGTGTAATTTGCATTTTCCAAAGTCTGTCGACCAGGCATAATAGGTGCTCCTGTCACCTCGTTTAGAAACAAAAGACAGTCCATGTAAAAACTACAATAACAATCAGCCGGCGCAAGAAAATGAATACCAGGAGGCAAGAAGAAAGAAAAGTCAATTAATAACAACAAAGAGGGCATACAGCGCAATAGCTCCAATGATAGCTGTTTAACGCGTGAAAATTATGCACATACTTAACGTAAACTTGAAAGGATATAGTTTAAAACAAATGGTGATTGGCGAGATTGGTCACACACGTCAGAGGATAATTTTTCCTAAGATTTAGAGCATTTTCTTGAATATGCATAAGCGTCTCTGTAGCCTTTGTTCACAATGAGGCGAGAAGCCATTGTAGGCTGGCTCATGGCTGGCTCATTCATGGTTTTGATATACATGCGAGAGGCTTGCCTCTGGCCCGTTTGGCAGGACGTCAGTTAAAGACGTGAGTCATTTCATGAAAATAGGAATTTTAGCGAAGAGTGTTATAAATGCTTGGTGACTGCCGGAAAAGACAATTTTCCTAAAAATAAAAATCCTTTTATCGGTTTAGTTTATGAATTTTATGATTTTAGAGTATGTATCCATAGTTAATGTCGTCGTATTTACATAATTCAATTGGAAAATATGATCACATCACAAGAATACTGCCCATTTTCTTGAAAGTCTGGTTTTACTATGCTGAATGAAACAGTGATTATTTATTAATGGAAGATACTAGATGTTTGATGCGTGACTAAATCATTCTCATCAAATATTTTCTACGCAAAAAGAAAAGAACTTAATTGAAAACTACATAGTAGCCGTACTAAATTTCAAAATTAATTTCAAAATTCCTTGTGACTAGAAACAGTTACTGTGGAATCTAATTTTCCAAGTAGGCATGCAGTGCACACTGCATTCCGCTCCCATACTTCAGTTGCATTGCAGAGCTGCATTGCGAATAAGGTTACTTTTCTAGCTAGTACCACTAGGAACGCAGGATGTGAGAGGAGTTTGAAATTTAAATGTGGAATAGTAGTGCGAATTGGACCGTTTGGTTATTTTCATACAATAGGCAACCCATGGACGTAATGAGGCAACCACGCTGCAATGATCCGAATTGAACTTTCATTGCGCTCAATAGGGATGGTGACATCATATAAAATAATCAATAATGTTGAATTTTCTCGAAAAAGGTTTAAAAATATAGTTCACATGTGGAGAAAAAAGTAACACAGGACAATAAATAATCACAAAGTCATAAGTGTCCAAAGTTTTTCGCAAAACGCACCTTCACATGAAACGATTGTCATTTATTTTTATTAATTTGTCGAGACCAGTGACGCCACGGGTCTCAAGCGTTTTCTCTTCGTAATTATTTGAGATATTTGAATATGATTTTCGTCATTAGGAATATTGCCTTCTTTCTTTTGGAGTAAAATTAAAGTCCCCAACCCTATTATTGCGTGGAGTCGGTTAAGTTCGATAAGTAGAATATATTCTATACAACTGCCACGTCGACAAAGTTTACATGTTAATTTAACGAAACAAAACGGTCATTAAGCTGGGCACAAAATGCATTACAAATATGTAAATCACGATTTTAACTAGACCAAAGTATTTCATTGTAAATTCAAAGACGCTCCCAATGATTTATTGCCCGTAGTTTCGGCCCTTTGGACGGACGGACAAACAGCGTGGCTACTTAAATAAATAAATATTTCAAAGTAAAAAAATGCTAATTGTCGACCATTTTACTTTGGTCTCTCATATCTTGGCGTCTATTCAAAGTTTGTTCCTAGTTAGCTAGAACAGAGGTTACCAAGAGCTCATGAGTATAGTGGCAGTGGTGGGAAGAATGTGAGGTATAAAGGAATACAGTAGCCGGGTTGTAATGAGAGAGATGCTTCTTACGTGTTTGACTTTGTATATTTATGAGACCTTAGTACAGAAACGGGAGCCGAGGGCAAGGAGGTCATTTGCTTGCCAGGTGTTCAAGACTAAGCTAGTTTGAAAATAACAATGTCACGACTCAATTAAATTGAATTCAATCAACAATATCAATTTTAGTTTAAATTTGTACAAAATCTTTAACTTAAAGTTTGATTCAGAACAGAAACTTACAAAACATGCGCTTTGCTTGTACATGTTGAATTGAATTGAAACTACATACGTATCTTGTTTTTTACTTCCTTCAATATGCTAAAAAACAGTTAACTTATGACTCACGAGTTTACGATAAGTCGTGGTTTTGGGATGCTTTATGAGATTTAACTGTGATATAATAATGTCCCAATGCTCGACACCTTAATGTCTAGTAGTTGACACCTATGCACCCATTATAAGTCTGAAAGTTATGTATTAGGCCAGTGTTGGGCACTGGGACGTATACCTTAACCCTGTGGTGGTCATATCTATTGGACACATTAACTGGTTAATCAATCAGTCGATGTAAAGGTTGTATTACTGTTATAATATCTTCCAAAGTGACAAAAAATGCTCCCTGACACTCTTTTTGTTTGTTTCTGTCACGAATAAATATCTCTTTCACATCTTTTTTTTCAAAGTGTTCCAAACTAACTACCGATCCTGAATTGTCCAAGTTATGGTGTTCAGACCCGCCATGTATTCTGTAACTTGTTTTAAGTTCACGTCACCGTTCCCCCACAAATATATCCCCACAGATATATCCACGATTTGTAATATAGAGCGTAATATGAGGGCATTAGCGCGTACCGAATAGGTAGGTACAAGGAATTGTCTACACGATATTCTACAAATCTCCAACGCCACTATCCCATTCAAACTATTTCAAACCAAGCTTTTTAATTTTTTTATCAAACAAACCGACATTCGAAATCAACAATTACAAAAGGCACAATAATGAATGCATCTCCCTCTCACATCTGTCTGGCGTATGACGAATCACTTTGTCACTTTGACAGCTTTTTGTCTGTCAGTTCACACCCCCCCGTGGAAATGTACAGTTCGCGTGATATTGTTTGACTTGCATTCATGAATAAAATGTACTTTATTGATAAAAAATTAACTTTTTAATTAAAAACAATTTGAAATATAGCTTTATTGATACCTCTTATGGTATGGTATAGCCCTTCGAATCGCTAAACTTAGTGGCAGTGGGCGGGGTACATTGCACGTGGAACCGATGGCCGTTGGGGCGGAAAGATTCTCAAGTGGCGACCATGTACCGGAAGGCGCGGGGTGGATAGGCCCCCCACAAGGTGGCCTGATGACCTGGTAAAGGTCGTGGGAGTCCGCTGGATGCGGGTGGCGCAGGACCGGTCACTTTGGCGCTCTTTGGGGCAGGCCTATGTCCAGCAGTGGACGTCTTTCGGCTGATATGATGATGATGAGTGATAAGTAAGTATGTTCTGCATAACATTGCCATAGTTTTCATATCGAGAAGAGGGTTTTTGTGTTTCTCTCTAGCTATCGACACAACGAAACCTCATATCTATAGAATTCAACTCGCGTGGTGAGGGTTCCGTATATACAAAATACACAAAAATATTGAGAATTTTCTCGATACTTTGAATACTCAAACTTCTTATAGGTTTTCCTGTAATCTTTAGGCAAGGAACTATTTTCCTTATTTTTTTCAGAATTTTAAACTTAGTTGTTTAGGAAATAAGGGGGGGATGGTCAAATTTCGTATCTTTTCCTAAATTACTTCAAATCTGTTTTTTACAAATTAAAATTATAAAAAATATATATCTGAGATGCTTACAACAACCACTTTCATTTGATATGTCACACAATACAGTTTGCGAACCTTTTTTTTTAAATTTTCCAGTCTACTCCCAAAAGTGGCCCCCTTGTTCAGAATTCATTAATTAACTTCACACGCCCATCTTTGGGTCACCAATTTACATATGTTAACCAAATTTCAACTCAATCGGTCCAGTAGTTTCCGAGCAAATCGGCTGTGACAGACGGACAGACAGACGCACGAGTGATCCTATAAGGGTTCCGTTTTTTCCTTTTGAGGTTCGGAACCCTAAAAAGGGATACAAAGATCTAACGAATAACATTTCTCCAGTCAATTCATACAATAACATATTTCGCATTCATCACTGAAATCATAATACGAATAACCATTCAAAAGCTCCATACACGTCACATTCATGCAGGCCATCCAAAATGAAATTATACGTGAAATATCAAACAAGACTTCGCCGACTACGGCTAAAGGAAGGGTAACACCTTGCCATCGAACATCTTTAACCAAGTACATAAAAATGACCATTCAAATTTGAATCTTAACACATCAATCATGAGTTCAAAATCGAAGGCACGTATTTCGCACTTAATATTCTTCGGCATGGAACAGAGAAACGAATAAATAAAAGCATTAGATCCGGCACAATGGAATAATACAGCCTGATTGTATTGAAGCAACCCTTTTTTTATTATAAAGTCCTGGTAATTGTTAGGATAACACTGGGCTAGTTTGTGCTATTTGTTTGGGGTGAGATTATGTGGAATTTGAGGGCTGAGTTCATGGTGAGAGCGATGGCATTCCAATAGAAATTATCTAGTTATTCAGAGAGGTTTTAGTTTGATTCCCATTGGCGTAACGCACAAAAGCGCACTTAGCCCCTGATAAAATTAAACTTCTACTCTGAAGATTACTTATTGTTTGTGAATTTGATGCAGGCATTGAGGGTTCTAAACTCTACGATTATTTGACATGGGCGCAAACTTAAACTTTACCTATGGCTCCCTGTATCTGTGTATTATTTTGTACCTGCTGCTTAATCCGCGTGAGGGATGATATGGAGAGTAATATGGGAATAAAATATGAAATTTGACAAAGATGCGTTATCAGTAAGCTCACAACTATTTAACTGCTTAACACATCAAGTATTATGATTATAGACTAGTAGTTATGATATGAATACTATCCTCATGATCTAAAACGTATCCAAAATACACACTCAGTTTCATCTTTCAATAGTACACAGGTTCAATGAACTGTACGTGTCAAAGTTTCATATTTACCGTTACATCTTACATTTAATCATTGTCACTTCAATCACGTTTCAACACCAGTACTTGAATGTACTCCCCTTTTTAAGCACATTTAGTTAACCTGTTCTAAACACGTAACCCGATCCTTGGGCGCGCTTGGCGGACGCTGCGGTCACCAACTTAGGCAGACGAATCTACCGTGAAATTTAATCACTTGTTTTTGACCACTCCTTATTGACTTCTGGCTGCCTGGTACCGTTTTGATTTTGACATGACCTTGTATAGTAGGTACAGTCGGCATCATGTAGTTGGTAAAAGCCAAAGTAGGCGAATATACCGCAACATATCATTATTATTCTAGAAGTCAGGATGCGCTGCGACTACGATATATTTGGCTACTTCGGTTGCTACTACCTACATGTAGATACGGTCAACCAATTTGATTTCTGGGCCACTTCGCACCTTGTCACAGTTACAATGATATGACATCTCTAGGGGCTTTCATATAGATTTTCACTGTGACAAGGTACGAAGTGGCCCAGAAATCAAATTGGTTGACCGTATCTACATGTACCTGCATATTGAAATGATAAAGGTCGAGAGTAATCGGACGTACATAAGTACATAGATACCAGTAAGATGTGTGTAATACGCCTACACTGGTTTTCACTAGGCGTATCGGCCCCCCTATTCTGTAACTTGTTTTAAGCTCACCTCAACGCTCACCCACAATTATACCTTGACACCGCGATGCGTAGTAACTAATCGTAGGTAGAGGTCTAGTTTCGTAACGGGTGACCGGCAGGGTGAGGCGCATTTGCGCGTAGCGAATAACAGCCCAAGGTAACAAAGGTCAGAATATTCTGGCAACAGAAGGTTCACTGTCTCACAAACCCTATTTTTATTACGTGACTACCCGAATTGTGGCTTCTTTCTCTCCGTCGCATAATTTATGCTTTTTCGTGTACCTACGCTAGCGACATAGTTACAGCTCCGAGCTGTCTGAAGTCATAAAATACACGAAATGCGGAGTGTGATTCCTCTACTCAGCTCAGATCACATAACTAAATGTATGAAGAAACATTCAGGGGCTTGCCCAAACTACTTATTGAAATGCCGTTACAAGTGCAATAAAAATATGCCCGTGCCCAGGTGAATTCCATTTCCAAATGAGCTCGTCCAATCATAAGTCAAGGAAAATTCCGCCGCGAACCAACCACGCCCCGGGGGAAAGCCCCTCTTAATCTAATATTAAACACATTCGGATATTAGATACAAAGTGAGCATTCACAGAATTTAATAATCCCTCGTTCCCACCTCTCCCTCTAGCGTGTACACCCGTCCCGCTCCCGCCTGAATTATTAACAACAAATTTTATGATTACATTTAGCACTGAGTGCAAGAAGGACGTGACGAGAAAGTTGAGCATCGCGTGAAAAATGGCGGGAAATGGTCGGTTAATATTTTATTGGTTTCGATAGGTTTGAGTTATGCTGGGCCGTGGGGGTAATTTTCAATTTTGTGACTGAAATATTGATAACCCAAGAGGCCGACTAGCTTCGGGGATGGCTTAAGTGGTACATGTAACAGACCCCATACATCACGCATCGACTGACCAGTTGAAAGGGACGCAGCTGTAATATATGAGAGGTAGACATGTAAGTACTATTCCATGCTCAGAACTCAGATATGCGTCCTGGTTTATGTAGGTATATTCGTCGAGATCATAATCTAATGGCTTACTTCGCAAAACTCAACAAACTTCTGATAGCTAAAATGTGTTTTGTCCCTTTCTCACTAGCAAAAAGTATCAAATCTAAAAAAGTCTTTGAGTATGTAATTAAAGACAACCGTAGCTAAAATGTTGATGAACGTTTACGAATAACTTAAGTTAAGTATAAGTCTATATCTTGTAGCAATATAAATATTGTGATAAAGGCAGTACATACGACCTCATACAGCTAGCCATAGATACAGACTAAGCTAAGGTCTTCCCATGATCCATTGCCAAGCCATTATACCTGACTCACAAGGAGTTCCCCACCTGGTTCCCAAGTCCGTAGCCAAGCCGAACTTATTAGAACTATTCCAAGTTACACTGCTCTTTGCATTATGCAAGAAGTGAGTGCATCACTTCCATACAGTGGGTCTATTCCACTAAACATATTCAATTGGAATCGGTTTAGTGTTTATTGCGAGGTACTCGTTCCACTTGTCACAAGGAGTGCGTGCGAAAAGTGAAAAACAGTTTAACAGATTTGCATAAAAGGAATAGTCCTAAAAGGAATGTAAGCTGGTTTTAAACATTATCATCTGCCGAAAGACATTCTTCCTAACAACCAGTCTTGACAGAAGGATTGCATCAAATGTCAATAAGAACATGCCAAAGTGGTACAAGCAACACAGTCCTAAAATATCCAACAAAAAGTGGTCTTAAAAATAAGGTGTGTATCACTACAATCAATTGTTTCTTCAGAAACAAATGAGAATCTGCGCTATTTGATGATATTTGGCAAGCGTGACAAATCGCTCTAGTAAAAACCGAACTAGAATAGAACGATTCTAGTTCCAAATGCTCAATTCACAGCACACTCCTCAGGCGTGAGCAGAATCGACTCGGCTGACGAGCTACATGAAGATAATGGGGCCCGACGTGCGATAATTTTATTTAGGGGGGCCGGGGGCTAACGCAATAATAGTCATATTTTCTCGGACGCTTCGGGTTACGGTGGCAGCCCTATTTTTGGGCTTGTGTTGGAAGGCCAAGAATAGAAATTATTACAGTCGATGATTACCGCTGATGCGTTCGCTAATCAACCAAAGTATCTGGCTGAATTATACAGAGAACTTGTCATGAGATGTTAAAGTTTTAAATCAGCTTTATATGATCATCTTATCACCCACAGATTTTCATTTGCGCTTTGATATGTCAATAAGATACTGCAAGTCTCTGATTATCCAAATTAAAATTGTGTGCAATACGCATGTATAATTGATTTGACAGAGAAGGACACTAAAAATCGCATCAGCGACAAGATTAACAAATGACATGCCTATAAGGAATATTTTATTTTTTGGGGATGTCTCATCATTTGCTATCGTTGCGTGGACCCCAATGCATTGTAATATTAATTCTGCTTACGAAAAAAATTATGTTTTTTTTCACTGTGATTTTATTTAACAAGGACTTCGCTGTCCATCAAAAGCGTCAATACGGAATTGAGATCAACACCATTTTTGCCCTAGACCATAAAGGCTTCATAAATCCCACGGGAAATCCGCAGCATATATTATTAATTAATAAACTCCGATACACGCCCGATTGACGGCCGCCGCGTATAATTGTCAACTGTAATTGAAAAACTCGATTACCCAGGCTAATTATTAATTCGTAAATAATTCCCCCCTCTCGCGGGAGGCTGTGATTGAATTAAGGGGGTATTTTGAATTTTGCATAATTCAAGTTAGCCCTTTATGGCTGTTGAGGAGTTTTGGGCGGTTGAAATTGGCATATAATTTTATGTGGGGTTAGGACTTGAATTTTGATGGGCTGAGAAAAGGATTACGTGGTTTTGGTACATTCTCCTTAATTAAGTTTACAAGAATGAACAGACTTAATGGCTTATGTAATGTTTCTTTGCAAAGCCGGACAGAGAAAATTCTGAATCTGAATATAATTAGTAACCTAATTCGTGGGTACAACTCTAACTCGGTACAAAGCTGATGTCTTCTTTCTACAACCTTATTCGACTTGCGACATATATTTTACTTTGCTATAGACTTTCACTGAAACTTCAGAACTGGAGCGGATCCTGAAATCAGTATACGCACTTTCATCGTGCAGTTTCCCCATAAACTGTTAAAAACACAATGTTGACTGACGCGCACAAAACTCGCCGACAAAGCTCCGTTTCCCGGAGCGGAAAAAGTTATTTTTTTAATCCTCAGATCACCGTAACGCCGACCAGAATCCAATTTACCAGTCATTTTGCCGTCGCGCGACAAACCGAACAATTACACAAACGTGCGGCGAAGCCATAATTTCCACCATGGGAAATGCGCAAAAAACCACCGCTTTGTCCGCGTGGCGTCGCTTTTGACAGGTGTCAAACCTTGATAGTGGTTTTGTGTCACACTTCTGTGCAGCAATTTTTTAGAACCGACTAAATCTGAACTGAACACAATGTCGGCCCACACAAATTACACGTATTCATATGTATGCGATTATCGTAGATGTGTCCGATACCACCTCATTTCAATACCTATTGTATATTCCTTCATTCGAGAAAGACCCAAGTGAGTGTGCTACCTACATGCAACTGCCGTTTGGTCGTGTGCTGCGTTGGAAGCGCCGCGACGACTGATGTCGGTGACAACTGGTTGTAATCATTTCTCAGGTACCTTTGTCGCGATAGACGTGACGATGGGTCCCGTCGTGTGACGTGAAGAGGCGTTGACGTATCATGTCGGATCTAGATCGCGCGGACATGTTAATTGTTGGCTCGTTCGCACTTGGGGTATTTCTGACTAGGGTGCGACAATGTCTCAAATGGTGCAATTATGTTTTTTTCTATTTTCACACCTAAAATTAACTAAGAGGCCGTGAGCACAAAGTGTGAGTTCCTTAGATACGTAAACCATTCGAACCTTAATCGCGTAGGATTGAACGACCGAGATAGAACCGCTGCATAATTAATCCAGAACTTCCAGAAGTACCAAGCCGTCAGAATTGGTAAGGAGCTCACCTGGATCTGTCGCGTCGAGGGTCTGCGGCGGGGGCTGACTGAGGGGACCGGGGGTGCCGCCGGAGCCGGGTGACCGCACGTCGTCGTTCACCGCGCCGCCGTAAGAAAGCGACGACGAGGGCGGTCTCTGTTGACAATACACCGTGGGTTTATGGATGCCTGGTAACCAGCCAAAAGCTGAATTTTCTTTTTGTACCAGGTTTGAGACACATTTCGTGTTTGAATGAAAAACCAATGAGCCATGAATGAGCTTAGTGAGCAGAAGGCTCCGAATTAGTTTCAGGCACTTTGGAATAATGTAAAAATGATCTATGAAACACCCAGCGATCTCCCAGCTCTTTATTTAATTTGAAGTTATGTTGAAAATAATTTCACACCCGAGCTCCCGGCACACCCCGGCCTCGTTATAAGGTAGTAATTTACTTAATTACTAGTTATTCTTTCTGTTGTAAGTGTTGCGTACTTAACAGTCAGTTCTTACTATAATAAATAACGCGCAAGACGAGCACGCAAGTCTTACCACCTCTGTTCCTCTGGCGTTCTGCTCCATTGCACCTTTAAACTCGTGGACAGCGGACAAAATGCATGAAAAAGACAAGATCCTATCGATAAAGTTGAATCAAGTCCATACATTTTAGTGAAACGTCGCTAAAAAAGAACTTCCTTAAATGAATAACTCCTTGTGCATCATTCATTTCCTTAAAAGAAGAGTCGCCATACTCTCCGTCTGCCATTTTTCTCATGCGATGTACTATTAAGAGAGTCATAGGTACCTATTTGAATTTTAATTTGCTAATATTAGCCTATTAATTCGTCATAGCTTCGATGTTGTCAGTCAAGTAATTCCACTCGATTCCTCTGCTAGGTTTGATGTCCTGGGGCCACACAAGCTACAATTTTTGCCGTTGCCTTGATGAACCTTGATGAACCTAAAAAGCCTCAATAACTTTTTGGTATAATTCCAATAAGCAATTAAATCGTAAAGGCCGAGATGAACAAAGCTAGCAAGTACCTAGACCTGGCTCACGAGGTAACCGCCATGTGGGATGTAGATTCGACGATCATCGTCCCGATAGTCGTTTCGGCGAACGGTTTAATAACGAAGAGTCTGACCGTCACCTTAAGAGACTCTCGCTAGATGGCTGGATCAAGGGTCAGATACAGAAGGCGGTACCTACTTCTGGACACGGCGCGGATAGTCAGGGGGTTCCTTTCTCTGTTGCCCTGACCACCGGTAGTTTAGCCCCACCCCCACCTCGCTTTTACATCTTTAAGTTTTAATTTATACTTTTTTTGTCTTTATAGGTTAAGTTGTTGTTTTATTGTTTGTATTTATTATCCTTGTCACGAATAAATAATTATTCCAATCAAGATTTAATATCAACCTGACAAAAACAATTTAATCTTACATAAAATCCACACACATTGTAATCTGATTCTGGCTAACGACCCAGGAGACAAAATTGTCGCGAAGCCACTTCTGATCACTCTCGTGGCCGCGAATGAGTACCTATAGCACTCTAGCTTAGGTGAATGTATTAGCACATATGCATCTATAAACATACTCTAACAACTTGCGGAATCCTTTATATATCTGACATATGGGCTGCCGCCTCGTGCGTACCAGCTCCATATGAGGTGTGGGGACCTTTGTCCCCGAGAATGTCCTCCAACCTCCCCTTATAGACATCCCTAACCACACAACTGATACTGTTCCAATCCACACGCTACTGATCCAGTTATAATCACCCGGGTGCACCCCTGATTGATACTGATATGGACTGAGGCTGAGACTACCGAACCTGAGACGCTGTTGTTACACTTGTTACTAATCCTCTAACACTAAAGAACTCCACACTAAGAACCGTGTTATCGCATGTCCGTGATCTGTAGGAAAACCTTATTCATATACATGATAAACCGTCACGCCTCTCAAAGAGAATAAGACATGTAGCCGCACATAAATACATCACATCATAAACAGTCATCGTCCGACCTGTGTAAATGATACCAAATCGTAACAATATCATAGGATGCATCGAAAGTGATTATGGAAAGAGCTCACCCAGGTTTTCCTCCAAATTTAACACTACAAATCTGCACGTAACTGTTCGTTCACAATCTAGCTGTCAGGAACTCAAACTCCTCGCCTACCCGTCCATTATAAACATGATTTCTTGTAGGTGTTGCTACATGAAATAAATCGGCTGTTTGAGACATCATTATTAACATCGTCATAAATGTAAGTATACTATCGTGAATCATGACTATTCACGACAAAAATTACAGAGATTTTTAGAAAAATCGTTACATCACGGACTTCTAACATTCCATTGGTCCATACAAAAAGGGGTTGAACATAACAAGAAAACCCCCATATTTGGTGAATTTAAACCGATAAAATTGCTATAGTGGGACGAATTATTTATTTAGGTCCTATATAAAAGCGATCATGCTAACTAGTCTCCAAATGTAATAGGTATCGAACATAACTCGTTTATGTACGTTTTTCAAAAAAAGTGTAAATGTACTTTTTTCAGATTTCGTTTATTTGGGTTTTTCTTACTCAGAATCGTTGATACTGTCGATCCTCATACAAGAAAAAAAGTGTCCCAAATATTCCATCACAGATCGTCACATTTTTGTATGCAATCTTTTTTTATTTATATGGTCGTGAGACGCACTGGAAGAAAAAACTTACATAGTAAAATCTAGAACATTTTTTTTCTTGTATGAGGATCGATAGTATCAACGATTCTGAGTAAGAAAAACCCAAAAAAAACTAAATCTTACAAAAAAAGTTCATGTACAGTTTTTTTTGAAAAACTCTCTTATTCAATTAAATATAGAATTATTTCCAAGTCCGTTGGTTTAACCCTAAACTGCACGGTATGAGCGCCACGGCGTGACAACAGCTGTGGGTAATGAACCGTGGCGCTTATGAAATTCCTCGCCGGCATTGTTTCCTTAAAGCTAGACAGTACAATCAATTATACCTCGACTAGCTTTTGCCCGCCGCTTTGTCCGCGTGAAGTCTAACTTGCATCCTATGATAGACGAAGGCGGCTTCAGGGATGATCTCCGGGACAAATAGTAGGTTATGTGTCAAGATGTGCCAAAATAACTAAAATTAAAATACCCGCCGCGGCAGGATTGGATTTGTAAGGAAATAATAAACGAAATCGGCTGCAGAAACATCTTATGGCAATAACTGAAGCACAAAGCACAAACGTCATTTCATATCTAAAAGGGTCAATTCATAGCTGTCAAAAGTCAATCCTTACAGAATTCTGACGATACGACTATTCTTGTCCATTACTATATATTCTGGGGCAATTCCACAGACCGAGAGATGGCCTTCGAGGCACAAAAAAATGTCTAAGATCAGTATGCAGGTTACCAACCACAGAATCGTGTAGGTAATACACATTTTGTTAGGCACAACATACTGACATTACCATGCCTATTAGGGCATGCAATCCGGGATTTATTACTACTACAATACCGGGATCCCGGTATTGTAGTACTAATAAATACCGGGATTGCATGCCCTAATGCCTATATATTTATGAAACAGCAGTATACGTCAAAGCCAATATGGGCCAATTTTCTGTTGTTAAAAGTGCTCGCCGCTGTAACAAACTGTATGTGAAATCAGTAAATACAGCTTTTCTTGCTAAAAGTATTTTCGGGATAGCACCTAAAATATACAATAAATTGCCAAGAAATATAACTCAGTTAAAATAATTGGTAGAATTAAAAAAAAGCTTGTTCGAATTCCTAGTTAAAAAGCCTACTATATTCACTAAGGGAATACTTGACAGATGAAGAATTATAACTGTTTACGCATGCTCCATCTTGACTTAAAATATTTGTATGCCTGATGGCAAAACATAGAGATACACTAATATAAATGATTGTAAGACCTATGAACCTAATGTTTACACATAAATATTTTGTCTTTGTCTTACTTTAGTCCCAAATTCAAATCTGTCGTAAAACGGACACTTATTTCAAAAGCATATTATAAGATAAACGACTACATCATGGATAGGGATATTTGGCAGCGATAAAATCCTGCACTAGAAATCTGTCGTAAAATAAATAGGCTTTCTATTGTAGCAATTTAATTTTAAAATTTTATAATACTCTGATACTGATATGATATATTGTATACTGTTTTGAAAAAATGACACCTCGCCGAGTTTTTTACGCCGGTTCTTCTCGAGGCAGAGGTTTACTTTCCCAACCGGTGGTAGTTTATCGACATTCATAGGTGCATGTTATATGCCTAAATTGAAGAATAAATCACTTTGACTAAGACTTTGACTTTGAAAGCCCACTTTCAAACAAATGGTACATGTGCCGGTTTGCCAGCTCCCCGGCAGTTCTAAGTATCCTAGCACTGTGTCGTAATGATTCGGAAGCGCTCGCAATGAGCGCGGGCGCACGCCACCGCGCCATTATAGCACCTGCCTTATGGTCCTTGTCAAATGGCCGCATCACAATTAACTCATTACAGTCGTCGGTGCGGTGCGTTAATATCGCGATTTGGTCATAAGGAAGAGTTGCGTAAATACTGGTTCCCATTTAGTTTGTTGCTTTCCGTTTCTGGTCAAAATGGATTCTGTGGGCCAGCGCTCGCTGTTAAAGCCAGCATCATGCTTAGCCGGGTACATTCCAGGACCCTTATAGTTTCGTCATGTCTGTATGTCCGTATGTCACAGGCATTTTACTCGGAAAGTATAAGATGTACTTCATGTACTGAATAAAACTGGGGTATAATGTTTGAACGGTGTATTTAAAACATATGAAATTAATCTTGGATATAGCTTATTAAATTCTTTCACCGAAAATTATTTTGACCAAGATCGGCTCCAAGATTTTCGAGATATCGCTGAAAAACTGCGTTCCCTATAGAAAAGGACGTAATTGTCGTAAGATTTCTGTGACGATGCGACCTTTTTAATGGGCACGGAACCCCTCGTTGTGAGTGGTCCGACCCGCACTAGGCCGGTTTTTTGTCTTTGTTATATGTGTGTTTTTGTGAGAGCCACTGTGGCCGAGCGGTCGAACGGTCGTGTGGGATCGAACTCTGGCTTGTACAGTAAGCATCATAAACATGTATACACTTTTCGACCTTATCTCTAAGCAATAAATATTGGGCTATATGTTACCTTGGTTCTGCTGCGGATAGCCTCATTTCTGATGCGATCACGCAGAGAAACCCCTAACACAGCCCTCTCTATTGCCCTTTGGGTGACTTTGAGCCTTCTTAGGAGGCCCGTAGTAAGCGACCACGTTTCAGTACCATATGCCATCACTGGCAACACACACTAGTCAAAGACTGAGACACTGCGGAATATTGGACGAAAAGAACTCCCGAACGCTGCCCAGCCGAGTCAGATTCGACGATTGACCACTTTCTCGAAGTTGGACCTACCCAACTGGACAGTGCGTCCTAGGTATACATATAATAGTCGTCTACAACTTCGAGCGTAAAGTGTCCGTGTCCGACAAACGTCCTATAGAAGTAATTTTGATAAGAATTTTTAATAAGAAATTTTGCGCTAGCTAAATTCTATTTATTACCTTGACATAAAAAAAAAAGTGGTAATCCTACTCTTTGAGTTCATAAACCAGAAATAATTATTGTCATTGCGGCCAACAACAGTGCCGAAGACATGTCCAGAGTGCCACAGGCGTATTTCGCCCCAGATTACCATACTCCGTGATTGATACGCCGGTGCGCGGCAGGTAATTGCCGAAAAAACGCCTAATTGCTGTGCATGTAACGGAAAATTGATTGTTCTCCTATCGATCGTTAGGTGTCTTATTACTCGCTTAATTCAAAGTAATTGAATAGAATGTAGATTGGGTGAATATCGGCCTGCCGCAAACGGGTGAGCAAACCAAATTACACGGGACATGGAGAAATCAAAAAAGCCTGGAAATACTGGAGAAATCAAAAAAGCCTGGAAATACTGTTTGTGTATCCGCTCATAACTCAAGTTCTGCCAGAGTGATTTCCATGTATTTTTTTACGTATAGGAACGTTATGAATTTTGTAAATATAAAGAGTACCTTTTATTAGCAATAAAGCGAAAAATCGGTAGCGAGTTACGACTAAACAATAACTTGACGCGAAAGAAGTTGCAGCAATAAACTCATAGAGAAACAACTTAGGAATCATCCGTATATAACGAAGGCATGTATTTACGTATTAAAATCACTTTCTCCACTTAGATATTCAGGTAGGTAGATATATTTATCTATAAGGAACGTAGAACGCTGAAATTTTGATGTTTGCACGCGATGCTATTTCGAAGGCAACGTCTGGATACTCGAAGTCTGGGAAGTGACTTTATACTTGTCAAGGCATCCATTGATGTTTTAGTGTTGGGGTATATTGGGATAAAACGTTCACGAGCCGCAATGGGCGTTAAGCAAACAATAAAATCGATTTGAATTTGGAACAGACGTCCGCCGTCCACCAATCCGCTGACGCTGTTTAGATCTAAACCCTAATTTGAATATCGAACACATGCTCTCAAGGACTATTCCAAATTGAATTTCGGTCCGTTGATTTAGAAAACAAAACGTTCAAATAATAAGGTTCAAAATTAGAACTCATTATTAAATTGAAAGCGCGCAGCTTATTCAAATTACGTAGCTATAGTTTTTTTTATAGGTTCTTTTTGTGGCAGGAAATGTGGACGCTAATGCGTTCCGTTCACACCATGTGTGTGGATCAGAAATGACTTACTCTTTGCAAGTACGTCATTATGGCGGTCATTGTTATAATTTTGTTTATTCGTGCAAAGGGCCATAATTTGGAGTCGTTAGCCAATATCTGCCGGAACATTTGTTTAATGATCGATGGTAACACCTTTTTTAACGTAAGTAGCGATTGAAATGTTATTACACTAAGTATTTTTCTGTTGAAAAGTGAATTGGTTTTAAACATAATATTTAACTTAACCTCAGGATGCTAAAAGGATTTCGATCATTTTAACAAGAACTCATTCCGTGTCCTTGGAAAAAAGAATGGAGGTATTCTTTGAGTTATTCCCAAACAATAATATCCACTTACACACGGTATTGTGACCACATTGTAGCAGGTTCGGTTCCTGGAACGGGCGTGTCAGATTTGGGTGAAAGTTTTTGCGGGGACACATGTGCTGATCAAGTGTGGCTCCCGTAGCTTATGGGAGCCTGATACATTTTTGAATACCTACCTAACACATGATCGCTGCCAACACATTTTTACCCGACTGGCGAAGGAAAGGAGGGTTACGTTTTTCGAGCGTATGTATGTATGTATCTATGTATGTATGTATGTATCTATGTATGTATGCGTGTATGTCTTATTCTTTGGCACGCCCTACAGCCTAAACCGTTTGACGGATTTCGACATATGAGTTGTAAAAACCGTGCGAGTTCAACTCGCGTGGTGAGGGTTCCTTATATAATACACAAAATTATTGAGAATTTTCCCGTTACTTTACTCAAACTTCTTATAGGTTTTCCTGTAATCTTTAGGCAAGGAACTATTTTCCATATTTTTTTCAGAATTTTAAGCGGGGAATGGTAAATTATCGTCTTTCTTCCTAAATTACTTTAAATCTGTTTAAGCTAAAATTATAAAAAAAGATCTGAGATGCTTACAACAACCCCTTTCATTTGATGTCACACAATATGGTTTGCGAAACCTTTTTTAAAATTTTCCAGTTTACCCCCCAAAAGTGGCCCCCTTGTTCAGAATTTATTAATTTACTTTACGCGTTCATCTTTGGGTCACCAATTTACATATCTATACCAAATTCCAACTCAATCGGTCCAGTAGTTTCGGAGTAAATCGGCTGTGACAGACGCACGAGTGATCCTATAAGGGTTCCGGTTTTTTCCTTTTGAGGTACGTACCCCTCTACCCCTCTGAAGTAACTCTCTTAGAAAAATTTGGCTATAGTTCTTATGCTGACCATTTGTATGTAAGGAAATTCGCAAACTTATGCAGGACTTCCTCATGTTTCTCTTCGCTGAAAACATCGTGTCGTAAATATTAAATACTATTCATAACTTACAAGATGTCATTGGGACATACGAACGGTTTGAACCCACAGCCCACTGTTTCAAACTAGCAGTTAGGTCGCTTACACTTCATTTTGACTGATTTCGGAATGTGCTTAAACAAAAACATGTCCAAAGCCAAAATATCTTGTCATCAGCCAACAAGCATTTCTTGCAACATCTTTCCTAAAAAAATAGTCAAGCTTCTTAAAACACCTAAACACACTTAACTTGACGTTTTACAAAAACCACTCGAAACAAAAACCTATGTCAAGGAGAACTTTTATAAAACTAGCGAACGACAAACAAGTAGTTACATTACTGATGTCGTGGCCGAGGGGAAACTGGACTTTTCCATTACCATTAATTTGGCCGAATGAGAGTTTACTGCGTCATCTTGAAGAGGTCGTATGTCTTCATGCTGCCCTGGTCCTTTATTTGTTTTTCTCACGTCAAAATGGCTGGATTTCGAAGATAATTTAGATTAAGTAAGTAAAATGTGCGATTGTCTATCAGCAATGTATTGGAATAATTTTGTTTTAATAATCGATTCTTCGCTTTACAAATCAACTACTGCTACAAATTATAGTTCATTAATCGGTTACTGGATAATCGACTCGATTATAGTAACTTAATTATCTAAAATTATCGAATCGCACTCATCCCTATCTATAGACAACCATTCCACTATCCATGTCCAAAGAAAAACTAGTCGAAACAAAAAGGCACTCAAAGTTTCCCTCCAACAATGCACTACCTAACTATGAATCCCCAAGCCGTTCCCACGGCGCACGCGCCCTATTGTACTGCGCGCGAGTTTGATTGATCCCGTCTGATTGATGTTTTTGTTGACACTAGATCATGAGTCGGCTGATATTGGTAAGTCATTGGAACGCTGGATTGAATACGCAGAAATCTCACGGAGACACCTCGCGTTTATACGGTAAGAACTACCGTAAGTATAGTATAATAGGTATTTGTATCAGTCACACGGTCGCACTTTCAGTCATCGCATTTATAGTAGGTAATAAAGTCTGGCTAACACAACAACCATGGGCATAATCTTATGCCAAGGTGTTGAAGTTAAACCCACTAGATTACGCGGTAACACTACGTCATACACATACATTTGAACCAACAGTGGTGCTGCGTGATTGAATCTATTGGGTTCAACTTGCGTTAGCCTCTCATCAAGACTCATCATCATCATCATCATATCAGCTGAAAGACTTCCACTGCTGGACATAGGAGTGGCACAATGACCGGTCCTGCGCCACCCGCATACAGCGGACTCCTGCCTTTACCAGATCATCAGTCCACCTACGCTGCTCCTGCCGCCAGACTACGATATATACGATAGTATACGATAAACCTCACGATGCCATCCCAAAAACATTTGCATGGAAAGTTCACGCTATAGTTCCCCCTTAAGAACTGCGTTCTTGTCGGTGAAGTAATCAGCATTCTTATCTTTTCTCAGCCGACCTTTATATATCGTTGTGACGCGGCAGTTTTCTCCTTCACTTAAGGTACCCACCTTGCACCAACTTACAATTACAGACCGATCAACGTTAAATATGGCGCCGGCAGCTGTCATCCCATAGAAACTTGTCAAACTTTCCATACTAATATCAGATTTTTAATGGACACCTCTTATGATTACAGACGGTTTGTAGGTCTTGGCCATCCCCTGCTTCTTACCCTCAATATCACCTACTTTAAACATAAACATGTTCCGTTAATTCAAATTGTCCACCTGGCGGCGCACGCGTCGATTCAAACCCAGAACAAACACCCCCGTCAACGTCATTGTTCTTTTTCCGAATTGTTTGCGCGCGTGCGGTTGACATGCGTTTTGTTTCACCCCTTCGCCTCCCGTATTATTAACATTTAAAAATCACGATTTCTTTTAGCCAATGTTTATTACTAAAAATCAATATCAATATCAAACGTTTATTGCGTATCACATTTATACATTATACATCAGGTGGAATTACAAAATAAGTATATAGATAGATAGACACATGTGACGCCCTGCAAGGGCATAGCAATGTGAGAGGGCTACTATTTGAACATAATATTTTTACAGACATATATTTTATTGCACATGAATACAACACAAAACAAAAAAAGATTAGAGAACTCTTTCTGCTAATATAAAAAAAAATATAGTTAGATATAGCGTTTCGGACAACGATACTCTAACGTCTAAGGGTAGGCTTGGTTGGACAAACGGCGTAAGGGCAGGATACATGCTGCCACTAAAGCTATTTTATAAGATTAATTGTCAGTTTTTTTTTATATATTTTGTCCGTTTGTTGTTTTTTACTCCTAAATTAATTCTATGTCAATAATAAGCTATTAGATTAATTTATTCCCATTCATTCGGTTTCTTCTACTACATATTCATAGGATAATAACCTGCTTTCAATTAGCTTTAATTCTAATTAGTTGTAGAAAAAAATCTTGCCAATTGACAGTTCGAATTGTATAAACGTAAACTAGAGTAGCTACGATAATCACACTATTGTATTGAAACATAAATAGTGGTAGATAATTATAGACACATATACTCGTATAAGAATGCCTTTATTGTGGGAGTTCTGTTTCTCATGGAAAGATGTGGTTTTATTATTCAAATTATGCAAGAAGTGTTTTGATCACGTCAATATAGGTTTATAGTGATCTGAGTGGATAACTGTGTGAATATTGTATAAGATAGCTATAAAGTTGTTCCACAATGATGAACTTAGTTTAAGTAGTCGCCGCTTTTGATCTAGTTTTTTTAATTTTCTCAAGAAAATTATCAATTTCTATGATCAAGACATGTTTTATATCATCTGCTATAGATGGAAATTAATGATCTGTGTTTTATGTTCGTGTGATATCTTCATTACTGTGTCGCTCCGCCTATTATTCTGTTATTGCATAGTAACTTAGATCGTTGCTTCTGTCCCACACAAAGAACGCATAACTTTTAATGTATAGTTTATATCGAAAACGTGATATTATTAAGCAATCACACCTATCAAAACCTGGGCTACCAAAACTGAAGCAATTAAAATATAATATACCATCAATAATCGTGCGGGTTTCCGCTCAAGGTCAGGTTTTATTGTCATTACCATGATTCTCATCATGTCTAGGATTTATGACTCCGTGATGACAATTATAAGCTGTCCTGGCGCCAGGGTCGCCGACCGTCATGGGAAGCGCATACGCACGTGATAACGCGACGAAAAAAGAACTAAGATTGAGTAGCTCTTATTGGTGAAAGCATTGAGTTCAACTTCGAGCAGTCACGTCTTATCTAATTTCGCGTATCAATATGTCAAGTGTTTGTGACGATGATTTTTGTCCCAATTCACATATTGCTAACCGAGTCGAGATCTACCAGATAAAATCACAACCATGTTTACAGAAACTAAAGGAATTCTAATACTACTCCTCAGTGAAACCGTGTCTCGTTACCTAGAGTCACACCTCGCGCGGTCCTGCGAGAAAATTAATATCGTCTCATTTAATATGCAAATAGTCCAGCCGGTCCCTTATCTGCGTTGTCCGGTCCGTTCAATCAAAGTGTCCTTTAAGCGGACTATCTCAGTGCAATCTCACCTCCTTGCTCTCATGCCGCCTTGGTACTTCAATTTATTACCGCCCAGTATCATTAACGTAATCTTCATTTTATCTATTTCTATTCAATAGGTTTTTGAACCTCGTTATGTTTGCTCAATGAGTAGAAAATTTATACCCTATGCTACAATGGCGGCGGATTTTAATTAGGTATAACATTACAATTTTATTCACCTCGACGCCTGTTTAACATGTCAGAAAAACTGAACAACGTACATGAACAAATAAAGGTTAATGAAATAATGAAAGTGTTATAACAAAAAGTTAACCGAGAACCAACCTACATCGTTGCCAAACAAAAAGAAAATTGGGTCAAAGTTTCAATAGCTAATCAAGAGTAATTGTGTTGTAGTACAATGTAGGGAGGGTCACAGTGATTCGATCTCCATTGTTTGGGCCGTAACCGGAGACGGCACGCTCCAGCCAGACCCTTAGGGAAAGCTGGGGAAATGTCAAAAGAATGTTCTCCTATGAATTATTTTGTTGGTTAATGATCAAAATGGAACCGTTCTACCAGAACTAAGTGCTTTTGAATGTGGGAAAATCGTGAAATTTATTCAGAAACTCCAGACTTTAATAGTCGTGATATCTAATGCTTTAAAAGTCAATAGATATACATCTATAAATTTGAACAACGATTTATAGCGGCTACTTACGAATTTGTATCGCCTACAAATAATTTTAAAAAGAGCAATCGAACACACGTAGGGCATAGAGAGGCCGACAATGCCTCCCTGCGGGACGCCGCCCAATAAAACATATTGAGCAACTATCAGCTCACTGGCAAGTTGGGTTTTAGTTAACTCCTCGCTTCTGATCACCTGGTATTATCGATTTAGTTACTAGGCAATTGGGAACTAATTTAGTAATTTAATCGAGTTTCATGATTAAGTCAGCTCATTTAAATTCTTAGTCCCCAACGTCGGTTTAAAAATAAACAGTACAGCGACTATTCTAAGGTTTCTTAGAAGTAAAATGATTTAAATAGTTATTTGAGCGTCGTAAGTAGTAGGGAAGGCTGGTTAGACGCGGGGCAGACTAGGGCATCGGCAGTCGGGGCACGCTGTCGCCCGAGCATTAATATTAACAATGTAAATACGCAGTGAGCCACACGTCATTAGCTATTCAACTTAACGGAACGAGCGGCATAAATAATGCAAGTGCCGTCTCCTGGCCAGCCTGCTTCGATTGCTTGGCTTCCTACTCTTCCGCCGGATTCACTAATTGTTACTTTAATTCTTTTATTGTCGTGTTATTTAAATGAGAGCTGGATTTGGGCCGTCATTAGCCGGGATCGGGAGTGTCTATGCGGTGATTCGGCCCGTTTTTACGACGCCGGGGCGTGGGCGACGCGATTTGCCTAATTGTAGGCACATATTCGCTTGGGTTGCTTCTTTATTTGGAAGGAAATAGCCGCCTTTCTTCGCCACATTAGTGCCTTTTACGTGTTTCGAAACGTTTGTTTCAATTTGAGTATACAATCACTGTACCTTTGCATATTTTCGATGCGACGGCAGATATCTACAGGTATTTTTTAATTCTAAACGTTAACATATTTACAGTCACAAGGGCAGTAACCAGTTTAAAAATGCTTCATAAAACAAGAGGGCGTTTGAAACTCCAAACAAACAAATAAGCGGAAATCGACTTGCAATCACAGTTGACGGGACAAAACGTCTATATAGAAAAGTCCGTCAATAGGCTTTTGAACTGAAAGCTGGGGTTTAATTAACCGGAGCTTTAAGCTTAATTGTGTGCAGTTAAGCTGCGGAACACGTGGCCTGGGTACACGCGTCGTGGGTACACTCTTTGCTTTGTACACGGATTAACGGTTGACGGCGGTTGTATTTGCATTTTATTAAATTTTTGACGACTGGTTGATTGGAAAGTGTGCTCTTGATGGGATCTAAAGAGTCTCAACTCATCGGTTCATACTTTGACATTTAGAATTTATTTTACATTCATATGATTTTAGAATTGGTTTAGATTATTCAAAGTCTCAACTCATCGGTTCATACTTTGACATTTAGAATTTATTTTACATTCATATGATTTTAGAATTGGTTTAGATTATTCAATGATGATATTATATTTTTAGGGTTTTATTTTATGCGGCGATGTATCTGTTTGATCGACATTTATAACTTCAACTTGGTTAAACTTGGATGTCTCGTATAGAAGATTGAAAAAGTTTTTGACAAATCAGTGATAAGCAGAGGTACCTAATAACCTCTCTGACAGTTTACCATGTCCACTTGTATATGATGAGTCTCATAATGACAAGTCCTTATTATTAAGGCATTATGTCCCTTACACTTCAATACCACTAGACACTTCCTCAATCCCATTGGCAGTCGATAATAAACACGAAAAATAACTTATTCTAACGCACCCCAAGTAGGTACACTATTTACCCATAGTTATTAGACCGCAAGCAATTACGCACAAAAACAAACAGGCAGACCCAGGGGCAGGGGCTCCGCCCGATTACGAGTGCTGTCAGGGGCAGCAATTAGATGCGGAATTGGGATTTTGACGCATGAGAATACAGAGGATCTTGGGAAGAGGAATCAGGAACTACTATTTTAAAAACATCATGGACTATGACCATGACCGGTCTTCCCGTTGATCCGTGACAAAATCCGTTTAAATCCTTTTGCGATCACTCGGAGTCTGTCCGTCTGTGACAGCCAGTTTTCTCGAAGGCCGTATGACATTAGGATAAGCTGGAATTATGTATAGATATAGGAATTTATGGCATTAGGTATAGATATAGGTTAGGTTAGGTTAGGCATCATAGATAAAGTCAAAAAAGAGTAAATTCCACTTTATGGGGTAGATAGTTTTGGCGGTACTCAGGGTTCAGGCATTTTTTTTAAAATGAGGAAACCGAAGACTGCTATGGTTTAATGAACAGGAGGAAAATTAGGTTTTAAAAAATGAGGCGAGTTTCAGATGAGCAATAAATAATAGGTCTTAAACACAAAATACAACAGTTCTGTTACTCGGCAAATCATGAGTGCGATACAGTTTTACGCGCTGTTGTAAACAAAAACATATTCTGATCTGAAAATTTATACAATTAATTATGATTTATACCATTAGCAGGTATGTTATCTAGTTGGTACTTTTATGCTAAGCAGACAAAACCAACGTTTGCCTTTCTTTCTGTCTTTGACTAGAAATCGTCGCATGAACTTTAGGAATTAGAGATAGCTTGATAAAACTCGGGACAACATTCCAAGGCTGAATAGTAAGAGGCATGCCGACCGACATCCATTATATGCAGAGATTGTAAAGGCCAGTTATGTATGGGCTCAGTGGACGGAGTGATGATCTGCATTATGAATATATAAGGTCAATTTAATGTTGATTTCTATGTCATCACCAATTTAGCAGAACTTATTGTGATATATTCTATGCTTGTCTTTCTAATACACTGGAAGAGTGACATTCTTTATTGCTAGGTAGAAGTGGCGTCAATACTGTGTATTTTTATTAATATAAACGTCTTTTTTCAGATATCTCAAAATAATATCTCTGAATTTGGGTTGAAAAATGTTCCTTTTTAACCCCCGACGCAATGAGAGGGGTGTTATAAGTTTAACGTGTCTGTGGTATCGTAGCTCCCAAATGGATGAACAGATTTAAATGCGGTTTTCTTTATGTAATAGATAATTTTAACCCGAGTGTTCTTAGCCATTTTTCATCAAAATCTGTTCAGCCGTTTTTGAGATATTGAACTTTGAAATGAAAATGTTTCGGGTTTTTCAACTTTTCCAAGTTGTAGTTATATTACATTACGTCCGTCTGCAATAACCTCCGATATTTTCCGCCAATGCGTGCCCTTGGATTCAGATACCTAAGATTTTCGCAAAATCATCCGGCACAGGTTGTGATTGAATTTTTATTCCTACCATATCCATTTCCTCTTCCTCCCTCGAAACTCGACACCTCTCCCTTTGTCCTCCCCCGCTCACCGCGACGGTATACTTCACAATACGCGGTTTCTATTCATGCCTTTGTTAGGACAACATATGGACCTAAGGGTTGGGAGGAAATTAAAATGCAGCAGTTTTGAGCTTGATTTGGTCCCGATTGTTAAGTTGATGGGGTGGTTTAGACGGTAATGACTTGAGGTTCAACAGTTAGGAGGCTGTTGGATAAAAAATACTCTTTGAAACGAAAAGATGAGCTTTATAGGATTTGCTAGCCAGCGCTGATTGAAGAAACTCGATTGATGTAATCCAGCATAACAACAATTGTTTAAATGCTGTTGCACGCCTGTTATTGGTGCATAAATATTGTACGTGTATATAATAACTAGTATGACTTGTTTGCATTGTTTATGTTCTGGTGTGCCTTTTTCAATAAATAGATAAATAAATGATAGTAAATAGGTTGGATAAAAGATGAGCATATAAGCAGCCTTTGATGATGAAGCTTATAAAAATACATATCTATACAAGCACTACCTTCGTAAGGTAAACAGCCAACGACAAATCTAACTCAACATCACAATTACAAAGATAGGCAATCTGCCAAATAACGAATAGTCCTTATCTACAACGAACCTAACATACTGCTTATTGGCCCCCATAACCAACCAAATGAAAACAAGAAACAAAAAAAAACAGAAGTATACTTAGTTATATTCCAAACTCCGGGACAATCCGCCTCTAAAAGCGAAGTGTACTTACATAATAAAAAGGAAACTTTCAAAGATATTAAGAAGAAACTTAAGAAAAGGGATGATTGAAACAAACCCTAGAAGTTTGGGCACGTCCCTCCCAAAGTGTATTAAACCGCCTCAACTTTGGTAAAAAGTGAAAGGAGACAAAGTGAAATAATATAAATATTTTTAGTAATAAAAAGTTGATATTGGTGGGTTCCGTTGTGGAACAAACGAAGAGCGGAGAGCGTATTTAAAAATTATTGCAAATGCACGAAATGAAAACAGCTGTAGATATTTTAACAGACCGATAATGCCTTTTACATGCTCGTTTCACTTTTAAACGTAATTTCCTCCTAATAAAATGAATCAATCCTTCTGAACATAGGAATTATTCATAATTTATGTACTATATACCATCCAAGGACTATTTTTACTCCATCGTTACCCTTATATGTAGTGTGCGAGACTAACGAACTAACTACTTCACTTCATTGGAAGTGAAAGTTATACCCGTTCATAAAAGAATAGTACATTACTGCAGACGCCGGGAAAGAAGGGCTTGCCGGGTGAGTAGGTATAGACGGCCGACCGTAGGGAGGCCGGATAGTGATACGAAGCCGGCAAGCCTTTTCACGGCCAGGCATGTATAGTGCTTTTCTCAAACATATGCAATGAAATAAAACAATACACCACTCAAAATAGTACATTAATTTTCCCTCCAATCCCTCCATACTTAATGTTTTTTTTACGAAAGTCGTCCGTATTTCGCGTGTGTAGTGTTTGAGTAGACCCTATTAGGGCCATTATACATAACCTGATAATAAGAATCTTAATTTCTATAATGAATAGAATAAATGCAGAGGATTTTAAATATTGTCTATGGTCTCTGGTGACTTACGTATAGATAACATTTTAATTTATTCATCAACACATTGAATCATACAGATTTGTTTTCTTAATAAAGGTTAGTGTGTAATAGGCATTAACGCGGATATTTTTGGTCCGATAACCATTCAGCCATTAGAAAAAATAAAAAATATATAAATCAGCTGTTTAGCCTGTTGATGAACACAGACGCCATGTTAACATTAAAATTTAAAAAAAAATTACTTCCCGGCCTAGGCCTTCAATTTTGTATGAAATTCCTTTACAGTTCTCTCGAGTTGTTCCGCCCGAAACGTGATACTTTGAAGCCTGTTATAACGACATTTCATTGCATGTTTGAGAAAATGTATATCATATAGAGATCGAACTACTTAGTCTTTAAATACTCAATAAAGCTAGTGTTGTGTACTAGACAACTATAAAAATAAAAACTTAAACAGATAGAAAATATCCAAAACTCAGAAACAAAGTTAAATTCATGTGCTCATCACACAAAAATTGCCCTTACCATGGAGATGCAATCGTCCATAGGTGTGACCGCTTACGGTCAAAGAAAAAGAAAGAAAGAGACATTTATTCGTGACAAAAACAATTAAACAAAAAAGAGTGTCAAAGAGCATTTTTTGTCACGCTTACCAACCAAGTGGTACAAAAAAATGTTAAACCAGACGTCACTGTTTATAAACGTAATTCCAGTTATCAGCTACACTCTCGTATCTTCGGCCAGCCTCCAAGTAGGAAGTTAGACAAGGGGAGCCCCGGGAGACGAGGTGGAAAATTTTAGGATGCATCGCGATAACGCGCCTAACCGTTCAGAGCCATGTTTATTGTAACGCCGGAAAGTTCCCAGACGTCAATTACCCACGAAACGTCGAGGCAAAATGTATACAGATATTTCAAAAGTTTCTGCTTATAATGTAATATCAGAGACGGGCTTTCAATGTGCCAAATGTATGAAAGAGAAAAGTGACAGAATTCGAGTTTAAAAGATGATAGTACCTATTGATGATAGTATCTGCTTTTTGAAGCAATGTAGTAAGTATGTAAGCCACCTAATGGTAAGTGGACTTTAAAAATTATGAACAAAATATAATGTTATGACAGACCAAAGAGATTCTGTCGAAGCGCGACTACAAACTCACAACCGCACTACTGAAGATACACAGAAACCAACTACGCAAGATAGTAGGAATAATAACCGGACACAACACCTTGAACAGACCTCTATAATTTAGGTATCACAGACAGCCCCATGTGGAGAGCGTGCATGGAGGCAGAAGAAACGACTAAACATATTCTACTGGACTGTAAGCAGGTAGAAGTATACAGGAAAAAGCACCTAGGGTCTCCGGACATACTACACGCAGTCAGTGATACCAAGGCACTCATAGACTTTATAGAGGAGCTGGGGTGGTTAGAGTAGCGCCACCCCGCCATTTCACGCAAAATAGGCACGTTGGATGTCGACTTGCGGAAAATGCCCAGTAAAACTAACTAACTAACTATAATGTTATGATTTATAAGCTTGTAAGGCGCACATGCACAAATCATTGGAAGTACTCCCAACAATCTACACTGTCGAACCAACAAAATACTTGAATACAGATAAGAAACTAAAGAATGCGACCAAGTAATCCCCAAAACCTCGCCTAATACTTTAACCCGTATAAAAATACGGTGTATTTGTTGAGTGAAACTTAACAGGCTGTTATCGGTCAGTCGAGTTTCGAGATGCCTATCAGCGGTATCTGCCGATACCGAATGTTTCCAGGTTACGTAAAGATTGTCCTATCGAAGATTGGCCGGATTACGGGGAATTTACAGCTGTCAGATTTATAATGCTTAGTCATGTTGTGTCTGAAAATGACATATCGCTTAAAATGATTGTTGTAGTTTTCTAATAGAGTCGAAGTTCCTATAATACCCGATCAACTTATGTTGACGTGATAACGTCTTATATATCGATGAACGCCGGCTGCACGCACGAAAAAGTGTGACTCATATTGTCCCATTCCGTTGACTGAACCGCTGATTCTAGAGATTCCTAATTTGGCACGTAGGTTCCTGATAAGGTCTAGGGGTGCACTAAGAAAGGATTTTTCAAAATTCACCCTCTAAGACGGTGAAATGGGGATCCAAAGTTTGTATGGGGAAACAAGATTAGATCGAAATTCTTAACGACTGTGACTGTGAGTCATAAAACAATGTGATGACCTGTTATTTGTTGCACTCCTGGGTGAAGAGATGATCTTATACTGATTTAAACTTTCACGATTTTCACACATTATTTTTACTAGACGGAGCTTCATTGCGTATCATAAAATTCTGTGTACGTTTTCCTTGTACGTCCTCAGAGAGGTGTGTGACATCTTAAAAAGGTAAATAAATAAATTTATAATACGCGATCAAGACTCGTTTAGTAAAAATAGTGTGACGACTGATGATATTAATTCGCAAGTATGTGCAATCAATAATGCGCCATATCGTGCAATAACCGTTACAGTAAGTACCTTATATTTTATTCTAAATTTCGCACATGCAAGCGGCTTGTTTGGCCACGCCCATTACTTTCTCCCAGTATATAACAAACTAGCCACATATCACGCACTTTATAATATAACCGCGTTCATTAATTACTTGAGTTGCTTTAAATCAACAAAAGAACAACCAGTTAGTACAACAGACAGGGGAACAATAACTCTCGGCAAATGACAACTGTAATACCGTTTCCGGCATTAACCAGATATCAGCGCTGAGCCGACATTGGCCGCTACTAATAATAACAACCCTAAGAACGCACCCTTTAAGAGTCCCGACTAATAGAAACCGGAGAGACAGACAGACAATCCATCACGACCCCTCCAATGTATTATTTATGGGGACGTGCGTACCACTGCTAATCTTTCAATATTTTGAGAATTCCAGGGGACATGTCTTGAGGAACTTGCAAATAACATCACTGATAAAATCAACTCTGATTCTTCATCTATAGAGCTCAAAGTAGATAAACTTAAAGACACTGATAACATTTATGCTGCAGAAGGGAATGCAAGAGATAAAATCAGCTATGCAGATAATGACGACCGTAAGTATATAGTTATAGAGCTCGTTTTAGATTATTTTGACGACTTTATAGGCATGGTTTGGTAAGAATAATTGTAGGATTTGTTTGTTTTGGTAGGAATGGTAGTAATGGCACTGGAGCAGAATGGATGACGCTTCCTTAATGAATATTGGTTATGAGAGTCACGGCTCTTATGGCTAATGGAAGCTATATTGTACCTACGAGTCGAGGGATAAATAATTACGTTGCAATGGAATTCAATACAGATTTAATGAATCTGTTCGTTTGAAGTAACAGTATACATATACATTCTTATAAATGAATTATATTGCTGTACTATAAAATAATGTAGAGCATTAAGATTTAAGATGAATCTATATCATGATATCAACTGTAAAACTGTTTTATAGATTGTTGATCAAACCGATATAGACCAATATACATCAACAATTTGAAACCCCCAATGGCAATACCAGCGTCACCTTTCAAATTCTGATATATATATTTCAAAAAGCCAAACCCGACTGAACAGAAAACTGTCCGCCGTCTATTTCTATAAATACATCACTTAAGAGAAAAAAAATAGAGATTCAACGCAGAGGGTACCCAGAATAGATCCCTGAGGGACTCACTGCGCGAACCGCGCTGTTTTACACCGACTCCGCTCCTAAACCAGTGGTTTTATAAAGTTTTTATTGTGAACGACAGAAGGAGGAATATGGCTTTTAAGAAGTTTTGGTAAAGAATGAAATAGACATCGTACAACGTGGTGAAATTGATTTGTGGATATTGCCAAATCATGTTGCTCTTGATTTAGTGAGGATTCGACTTTTCACAACAGTAGCTACATATAATGGATATTATGTTAGAAGACGTGAACTCAAGAATTATTGCATTGCAAAGGTAGTTTCTCCCTACCAGACAAGGTTTAATTCAAGGCTGTTTCGTCAACCTGAATATAGTTTCTCTAATAAAAATGTTAGGGAAGTTGATTTTTAAAGTATCTTGAGGTGAAGTAATTAACGTTTCGAATAATGTAAGGAACATATCCGAACTAAATGAACGCTAATCACGGTGATGGATAGTTTGAGCACAATCATAATCTTCATCAACGAACGAAACTTAATTCCACCAACATCCAATCCGTCACTCGTTCTCGTGTCAAAACGGATTGTTCTTAATTCAAAAACCGGACAAAGAGGGTTCCGTACAAAATTACAAAAGTATAGTTTTCAGATTTTTCCCTGTACTTGTATTTGTGCTGTAATTTGGCCCAAATTAGAAAAAGGTTACTATGCAGAAATACATTATTTAATTTATTCAATTTATAGTTTGAAATCACGAAAAGTTTTTGTGCTCAATTTTCTGCCGGTGAGTGTAGTATAAGACTATATTACTTGCCAAATTTCATAATTCTAGGGCAACGGAAAGTACCCTATACATTTTCATTCCCTTGAGTGTCGAAATTTACATTTTTTGCAGCATATACGGCCGTATCTTTTTTTTACGTCAACATAGAAGGTTTATCTTTTCACAGCTTCAAGAGACTGTAGACCTGAACATATGGCTTTAATTTCAACTCGATAACTCCTCGCATTCCCGAGATAAAAGGTCGTGACAGACAGACAGACAGACTTACAATAAAGTGATAATATAAGGATTCCGATTTTTCCTTTTGAGGTACAGAACCCTAAAAACGGGCATAACGCAGGAACTCATTAGCTCAGCCGTAAGGTCGTAACGAGCGTAAATGCAAGCGTAAATCGAAACGTAAATCAAGCGAGCGTAAATCAGGCAAGCACCCGCGGCCATTGTCTCTGCGATATAGATGAGCAGCAGAACGAATTATCGATTTATTAACGATTTTGTGTTATCGATTCCATTAGGCGTCTTCGATTCGGATTTAATTTCTTATACAGATAATTTTCTTCGCCCATTTCGAAGAGCAGGCTTCCGGAGTTATTATAGTGATTATAGACAGGGTATCATATCCAATAATTACCAATGCGTTGCTTAAATCCATTCTAAATTAATGGAAGCGACCTTCATTGTTGTTCACGCGGTGCTTCGCAATTCAAAAGTCAACCTTGATCAGAAACAATACAACTCACATTCGAGTCGAACGGGTTTTTAGACACAAAGGTGATCTTGGACATCTTGACCTAGAATGCACGGAGCGGCTGCCAAATAATCGGTGACGCGATGTCATCGCAGCCACTCTTGCCAGAGAGAAAATTTCGCAATTATAAATCTAATTCTAGTGTTCTTATTGTGGCAGTGGCAAAGGTGCGCCAAGTTTAGCTCAAAAACGATTCCCGTAATTATACAGCTAACGGCCGCATCAACAGCGCGTCTAATTCAGGCATTATCCAATACAAACGTTCGAAATTCAAACCCGCATGCTCAAATTAATGCTGTCCGTTTAAGAAAACAATTGACACAATCGCACGTTCGGGATAGTTCGTTCAACTCGTTCGTGAATCATCGTGCTCGCTCGGGTTGGCATCGGGCCTAATCGTCGGGTGTCGAGCGCGCATATATCTCCGCGTGTGTCATCGGGGTTCATTCCTGGGCTGGTTGGGAGCGCTCGCTGACTGACGGGGTGGTGGCAGGGTTTGTCGTGCGACAAATTGACGGCTCGTCACCGGTAACGGAGCCGGTCACCTGTGCTGCTGTGACGCCCATTTGTTGCTGGCCACCCGATCGCGAGGGCGCTCTTCCAACTTCCGTAAACAAACAGACCTAGTTAGGCTTGCGTAGCCAGACACAAATTCGATATTCTGAATGCCTTGGAAATTCATCATAACAAAAATCCTTGCCCTTGTCGATAGTCCAGCATTATCATGATTTTCTCTCTATTACCCCCTGCTGAAGCTAACTTATGTTGCTTCTATTGAAAACTTGTCAAAACCCAACGATACCATCAATATCGTATACTGCTCAGCAACCAGGAGTTATTTCCGAACAAAGTATCAGGAGACAATAAGCAGCAAGAGCCGTCGCCGTCGGCTAACGACTGTAACCTGATGCTGTAACTGATCCGTTCATTAGGCAGCCTCCTCGCCTATTCATGGCGCCTGGTACCGCCGGAGATATTTACTTACATAGACTGCTACTATTTTATATACTTTTCGTGGAAACTAGTAATTCAACAGTAAACTGTCGTTTGCCCAGTTTTCATCACCAATGATTATAATAATATTATTAGCGATGTATAAGTTAACGCTAACCGGGCAGTTAACAAAAACTTGTTAAGTGCCCGCCGAACACGTCTGCATCCTCGCGCTTGGAAGAAGCCATAAAATGTCACCTAACTCGCTCGCTGCTTCCGATCTCTAAAAACTAACATCAGCATTCCCCCGAGCTCGTTCAGGAACCTTGGGGATTTTAAGACCGGAATTTATTTTAAATTAAACTTCAGAAATTGGAAAATTCGCTAGAAAATGGTGAGAAAAACTGTTGACGAGGGTCATCAATTACTCGTAAAGAGAGTACTGAAAAAGTGCATTTCAGTCGTTCGGGACCGATTACGAGCGTCTCATTTATCTGTCACCTTTTAGAAAAACCAGGTTTATCGATTCAGGAATGAAGCCCTAACAACTAATTAGCGACGGTAATAATTAAAGCCGAGTTAATATTATTCGCGCGGCCGCCGCAAAAAGCTATCTGGCGTTCGGATTTCGCTCGTCGTATTTTCAAAATCGTCGCGCGGTCATCTTTAAGCTCGGATTCTTTAATGCTGGTGGCAAAAAAAAGGCTCAACACGTTGCGCTAGTCAATCAAAATTAGGCTCTATTATGTCCGTGTTGAGTTAGGTATCGAACGGCGTGGGATTCGAGCTTGTGCATGCTGGTCGAGTAATACGTATTGGAGATACGTGTGATTGTATTCCGCGAGACGCGAGCGCAGCGCACGAGTGAATTATTCTCGAGATAGTTCCGGAGATATGGCGCTGTGTTCAAAACAAAACGAAACGAAACGAGCAAATTGAGCTTTCGACTGGATTTGAATCTCGGTCTTAGCTTCACTTGTTTAAATTATTGCGGATCAAATTACGCTTTTGGTTGTTATTGTTTTGTGTCAAGTTCTTTTTCAAAATTATAATGCTCGGATATGGCACGTTGCTATCTGCTACAGGTATGTAGTTTATTACCACTGACATAAATCAATTTACATGCGAACGCCTATATTACTCGTTATCCTCTTTTGAAAACATTTTATGCTAATTGAGAGCATTCCTAGTACATATGGACACTATTTACTTTAAACGTATCTATATTTCTTCCACTGACAACCGTATACTATTAACAAGAGCGTCATTATCTACTACTCTTCTACATTATTACAGAAAACAACCAAATAATTCAATGTTGTTCCGTTTTTCACTAGTAGATGTTACATTTACATCGTTGGCAATACGATCATTCATTGCTTATCGAGTGAGGCCGCCATTCGACAAAAACTGCAGGAATCTCACGGATAAATTTATTTCTTTATCCAGCTGCCTAGATGTTAAGTTAAGACTCATTGTTGCTTTTAACTCCTTTATAAATTTCAACAGAAATGATATAGAGGTTGGCTCTTCTGTTTATTTATTTTATTCAAACGGTTTCGTCTGCTAAAATTACCGGCAATGCAGAATCGAGTGACAGGTGTAGAACAAAATTGAAGTTCAAATGAACGTTGAAAACGGTTCCAGAGGAAGCGTTTGCTTTGCTCGTGTCAACTCGAAATCAAAAGTGGTAGCACTGGTCCCGCGTTCCAAATTTGAAATTGTAATAACTTGGGACGCTATAATATTTGAAATTTATAAATGGAACCCGTTCGCGGACGCCACTTATACTTTTTAATTTTACGATTATCTCGATTGACCTTCGATACAATGCCCGAATGAATACATCGCGGCTTTTTTAGCGACGCTGTCTCTTCGATAATTTTTTGTATTGCCACAAAATTGAAAATTCTTACTTGTTTAATTTTAAAACATAACGGCTTATTCGGGAATACATTTGGCTTAAGCCCGACAAAAACCAAAGATACTTTAAAGTTTATTCAAGTTAGTGTGCTAAGTGAACACACGTGCGTCCCGGGTTCGTTTCTCGGGTAAATTTAGAACGGCCGCGAGGGGGGATGGGGAATTAGTATGGAAGCACCTTTTTATAGAAGCGGCGCCGGAGTTGCGTGACATCAGTATCTCGTAAACACTCTAGAACACAAGTAAATGATATACTATGTAGGTGTCCCCTTACACGGCTCAGGTTTACTGAACTTTCCATTTGAATTCGAATTAGGAACATCCGCGTTCCCCGCGCCACGCGACCTCGTCCGTCACGGCAATAGACAAGTATTGTTTTTTAAGAATCGCGAAAATTAGAGTCCTGGGAACCGCCAATAGGCTGTGCGCGGGCGGAATTAAAATGGCGGATTTTTACATGATTCTACAGTAAATGTGGCGAGAGACGTAGCGATGTGCTGGTGGAATACAAATACATTATAAGTGCAGATTTGCATTTTGAATTACGCGTTTCTGGCGCCGCGTGTTGCCGGAGTCACAAAAAGATCCGGGCCCACAGTCGCTCCCACGGATATACCTGCATCACATGCAACCCAAAAACCGGCACCTTCTTTTTTGACTCCATTCCTTATTTTGTTGCGTGTTTCCCTGAAGTCGCCTCGTCTTATTGTGAAGATTTCACGCGACTTGACGACCGTATATGACCGTTGTCAGCGTGAATATTTTATTTTTTTTTGACTAGGAAAACAATTCGACCTGTTTAAACGGGTACGACCACAATGTTCTAACACCTAACATCCAATTCAAATCTCGTAAAACTGGCCGACACAACGACTATACGGTCATACATAATGTATTTAGAATAATTGTGCGTATGCAAGTTTGCGCAGACCGCGCAGATCGCAATCTCGTGCGATCCTTGTAATCGCGCGATAACTGTTTCATGCAGACTTGAACTAGATAAATCATTTTGATAATTCATATCACTTTAATTGTGAGCGTAAAAAGTGACAGCCATGCGTTTCTGATATCGTTAAATCAAGATGGTTTGCAGTCGGCAAGAGAACAGGCTTGAGATGGTTTCAACACTTCAACCGGTCTTATTTTATTGGTGTGTAGATTATTTTGAACATTTAATTCGCGAGGCTTCTTCTACTGCTGAATGAACACAAAGTCTATAACAAAATTATCATGAATTTTCTAGGCCTTAACAGGATATAAGTTTAACATCTATCATTTTTTAGGGTTTTTACCTCAAAAGGAAAAAAACGGAACCCTTATAGGATCACTCGTGCGTCTGTCTGTCCGTCTGTCACAGCCGATTTGCTCCGAAACTACTGGACCGATTGAGTTGAAATTTGGTACACATATGTAAATTGGTGACCCAAAGATGGACGCGTAAAGTAAATTAATGAATTCCGAACAAAGGGGCCACTTTTGGGGGTAAACTGAAAAATTTAAAAAAAAACGCAAACTGTATTGTGTGACATATCAAATGAAAGGGGTTGTTGTTAGCATCTCAGTTTTTTTTTTATAATTTTAGCAAAAACATATTTGAAGTTATTTAGGAAAAAAAGACGAATTTTGACCATTCCCCCCTTATCTCTGAAACTACTAATAGGCTTAAAATTCTGAAAAAAATATGGAAAATAGTTCCTTGTCTAAAGATTACAGGAAAACCTATAAGAAGTTTGAGTATTCAAAGTAACGGGAAAATTCTCAATATTTTACGGAACCCTCACCACGCGAGTTGAACTCGCACTTGTCCGGTTTTTTTCTTCGCATTATTGCACCTCGTCAGCCATACAACTTAAATTTCGCAGAAAATCCACCGCTGTGAAGTCACACATTACTAAAGAATATTGTCCCCAACCCCCGCCGATTTCTCGGTATCACACTTCATAGACAAACCTTTTTGCGATCTCGCATGTATTTAGGAGGACAACACAACAGACGTGCCTCCAAACGAGTTTAAATCGTCGTTAGTACGAGACATGCATTATTATTAACACGGCAACTTAAAATATATCGTCACCGAACAGACATAATCGGCGTTCAACGACTTTATTCAAACAAGCATAAGGTGTAAACTTTTTGTCATAACGCTTCCATGCATGCATCAATAAATTTGTCAATAACAGATATTGGATTGACATATCGTGAACTCAATCTAAGTGTTTCCAAGTTTTTTGGACTGCTTGCTCATTCTGGTATGGGAATCGGCTTATGTTCTGTTTCTTCGACGTTTAATTGTGTCTCTTTTTGCTTAATTGGGGCCCGTAGCGGCACCTCGTTAGGGTTCTGTATAAGGTGAATACCGAACATGACATGTGTAAGGCTATCTAAATCTTTGTCTATTAGACGGTTGGGCAAACTGTAGTTCCTTGCGAGCGACAATGTCACTAAAGATTGCAACTTCGACACCATTAAAAAGATCTGTGTTCTACTAAATTTACACATAGTCAGAACTGTTATCTAATGCCTTTTATGCACAATGTGGTTTCGTAAACCTAAATGTTGTTAACATCAGACGCTAGTAAATTTGGTATACAGTCATTTGTTTTGTAACATTTTGTAACAAATTAGCTTATAAACGTAATGCTTCTGCCGTTTCATGATAGCTAAGATTTAAAAAAATGCTCGAATCCATTACAATTTAAAATCTACGTGAACCTTATCACGGATCGATAACAGTAAAATCAAGCTTATTTTTTTATTTCTTTATCAATATCAAGAGGTAGAGAACCTCAAAAATGACCAAAAAATTCATCAGCATACATATCTTTTATTATTCCGCCATTCTGTTAGAGTAAGATGAACTATATTTCTATCAACTCCATCTGCAACAAGGAACACCTGTACTATATCCCTATGATCGGATCACAGATTTTTCCGGAATCAAAGGTTCCAATAAATCCCCCCCCAATTAGGGCGGGAGGTGTTCAAAGCGGCGCGGGCGTCGCCATCTGTCACGTCTGCAGCGCATGCGCTCTGCTAATTAATTGGGATGTATTTCTGGTTTTTGGTGTCTTAAAGTGTCGAGTCCTCTAAACTCTCTCTTGACTTATTCTCTAGAGTCTAGTTGGTATCATTTGGGAAAGTTTGCATTGGCCTGCCTGTAAAACACGTTATATCAAGAAGGATGACACTTCAAACGGCTGTAGAAATCACGAGAGAACGATCTACATACTTGGGTTTATGTCACACAGTTCGCAAAGAAAAGAGTTGGATTTCTGATTGTTTTTCTTCAAGAATCCCACAAATTTATATCGTGGGATTCTTGAAGATTGGGATTGTCCCTTTGCTATCCGACAACCAAGCAGTAAGTACTCATAGGAAATGGTTTCTACGATTTTATTGTAATGAACCATCAGTAGCTATGTATAAAGTATCTTCAGGAACATCATCATTTATTTTAATAAATTTCATCATCCCTCTCTAACTTAACGACCTTTGAGCCATTGAAGTAGGCTCATTAACATACGAAGCATGCCTTCCATGAATTGACCTTTTATCAAAACCCTTCAACTATCTAGATAAATGGAGTCGTCATCGTTAGCGGGCAGTTGATGACAAACTGCGAGTAGTTGTGACAAGCACGTGCGAGCGAGACCAACGAACCCAACCCACCACTCGAGCAAGCGGGACGCCAGATGACACTCGAGGTATAAAAACCCGAGCCGTTGATTTTATAATTTATTTGTTACACATTTGTCGTAGCGTGAAGATCGGGCAAGATACATTGGCTTTTTGTAGACGAATGTGGTGCTTCACAGTACGCATCATATGTGATTTGAGTTATAATTTATGGCGTTCCAACTAGCGGATGTCGCACACGACGCCATAAACAAGCATCCATTCATAAACCTCATTACTGGTAATGGATAAGTAACCACACTGAGTGCTGTGGTAAATATAGCCGCAGCGTCACACGTTTTTAAATTGAGCGGACATGAAGAGTTAACCGATTTCTACTATTCACTTAATCGAGATGATTTGCAGAGTTAGTGAAACTCGTCTCGGTCAAGATGAATTATGTTCGAGAATCTATAGTAGTGTTTACCATTAGAGGTATAAATATGTATTTGAGGATGTCTCAATCGGATACCATGATAGAGAGCATAGAGTCGCAGAAAATCGCGTTAAAAGACAAGGATATGTGTTTGTTATAGGTAAAACAAAACACTAAATCAAATTCGCGAAACTCTTCCAACCAGTTCAAATTTCGAACCCCGTTCAAAAACACTCAGTGAATTTCGTTTTCTAATTCGCACGCGTAAATCAAATTCAGATTCTCACCGGCCAGTTCCGAAATCAATCATGCGCGTATTAAGCGTTTCGTAGGACGTCGGCCGTATTTCAACCGGAGATGCGAGCCGCTTTATCAATGCATCGTCGCGTTGATTTCGATGAGTTATATCCAATTATTGCTGTTGGTGCCCTTGTTTGCTGTCACTGAGCTGTTTATATTTTTAATTTGTCTATGTCCTAGATGAACAATAAACCATATTAATTTGGCCAGTCGAGTCTATTCATGTTATATTATCATCGTTGACATCTTTTAGTTTATTTTCATTATCAAACTGTGCAGTTGTGAGATAATATATTTACAATGAATAACTTAAAAGTAATTTTATAAGCATCTACATTTTTATAGACACTAAATATTAACGACTTCAAAAATTCTTCAGAATCGTGCTTTATGTCCCAACTACCCTTTCCATGGTTCGTATGCATCCCACACTTGAAGCCGAAAGTTGAATGGCCTCTCAATTCTGACAGTTCTGAGCCCAACTTGGGATAAAATATAGCTCGTGTTCAGACGGCGGGGGGGTGCGGTGGGAGGAGGGCGCGGCCGCAAATAGCGCGCATCTTCGAACAAAACAATGCCAGAATGATATGAGTGCTCTTGCCAAACCAAAAAGACTTGACATTTGAAAATCCGCCCAGACTTGCGGCCTTTCGGAATATGAGATGCGGACTTGCGGGAATTATTTGTTTTGATGTTTATATCGTGTTTGGGTTCTTGTTTACGTTTGGCTAGATTCTATGCAGTTTAGGGAGACAATTCAGTTATAGCAGTTTGCTGAGACAATGATCGTTTGTGCCTTAGTTTTCAAGATAAAAAAGCTTTACGTTTTTACGCGTAAGTTGATTTCCTAAACAGTTTTAACACTTAATTGGGAATCGAACTCAGATCTTGATAAACGGCAAGGACCACCATGTATCACTTGAGTTGACAGATTAGTTAGGAGAACACTTGAACTTGAATGACTAATTTAATTTCAGAGAGTTCCTTTATTTTTTTCAACGGCACGAAAACAAGGAAAATGGAGCAAGACGAACGTAACGAGACAAAGAGACATGGACGCCACCAACTATATATAATAACCGCATACAGACACACGGACGGACGAGCGACAGCCGCGAGACGGACTATAAATAAATAATGCGCCAACATTTTATTATTATCATAGCGGGGCACGTGTGAGCACATTCCAGACAAAACTGGCAGCTTGTACTGACTGAAATACACCGCCGCCAAACTGACAGCCGAGTCCAACGGGCGGTTTGAAAAAGGAATACGTCATTAACGGGACGTAATCATTTGAAAATTTGAAAATGGAACCCTCTGGCGAATATCTCGTTATTTTCCACTCCGCCGATCTTCTTTTGTTTCGTTTACAGTGGAAAACAACAACGTGGACGTACAATTTCAAATACATATTTGATTAAATTTCAAATACATATTTGAAGAGCTTGAATGTCATCATAATTGTACAAATTAAATGCATCATTAATATGCAATGAAATCTTAAAAACAAACAATAATTAGATACCCGACTTAATATTGCTACAAAAAGTTTAATTTATTGTGTAGGTAGTTTTAAGCAAAATTAAAATCTCGAATTCATTCCAAATTTGAATAGGAACTATTTCTATTTGCAAACGCGAACGTTTCGCCAGCGGTAGTCGCCTCATTGATTATTATTTTAACGGACAATTAAAATTTGATGTCCACTTCGCTTCGTTCATCTCCGACTTGCTTCGGTATTAGTGCTGCGGCTTCCCGTTTAAACAACCACAGTAGTAACCACAAACAAGATTATTCTAGACCTTACTTCCCTTATAATAGAGCTCCTTATCCAAGCGTTTACAGAAAATGTATGATCTTCATTGGCTGCAAGTGCTAAACATGAGTGTCCAGACTAAGCGTCAATAAAAATAGTCGTAAAATTCTTAACGCTCACACCAAACTAAACCTTAACTACCGGTTTTATGGTCGTATATCAAACGCGCAACTCCCCCGTTTAATATCCAAGTGAGAAACGTGTGAAATAAAAATCATGCGTATGCACACATTCGTTAAGAATTGACACTTATTAAGGGAGATAATTTTTTTAATTGGTGTGACGACATCTCTTTATTTAGCGCTATTGATGCCACTTGCGTGCCGTTGCGTTTGATTTGGAATTTTTGCTTTATTACCATGATTGGCATTGTTAACATTCATTGAGGCAGCTCTTTGTATGTAACTGACACCTTTAACCGCAACGAAAATAGTGTTATTAAAAAAAACTACTGGCTAGCAAACCGTTCGAAATTCAAATTGCTCGATTCGGATTCGGAACGGACTACGATTGGCCGCCAGGCGCGTGTCCAATCGCTAATTAGAAAATGTGTTCGAAGATGTGCTTTTACGGAAGTCGAACGTTTAATTAAAGATTTAAAATTCGAATGGGATTCTCGATTTCGAACGCTATTTCCACTTCTGGTGTTACTGTGTCGGCTTTTATGGCGATTTTTTTCTTCTTAATTTTATGAAGGAAGCCGTAGCCATGGCGGTTGATTGAGTTCTTTTTGGTGGGGTAATTAAGTATAATAAAATCGTATCGATTAGCGCCTATATGCTCGGATGAGTCGAGTCGTGGAATCTTGCTTTCACTCTTAATTAAAAACCTGACGGATCATTGACATTGTTATTTCTTTGAGCCCATTCATCCAGACGATAAACAAGTCCGTTCGACTTCAATGTCACCTCTGATGAAGTGGAAATTTGTGGTCCAACCGAATTTGTTCGTATTTTATTACAGTGTCTGCTACCACAATTTTTAGGTGCCTTATTTTCATTCTGTTCATGTGACAATCAAATTCATTCACTAAGTTTTGAAAAAAGAAGAAGATTATTATATTAGCTTTCTCTCGCTTATCTTCAATATGTGACATACCTTTGTTAGTAACTGTAATAGTGGTGCAGGGCAGCCAAGTATTCGCATTAAATTTTCCTTGCCTATTTTTATGACTGATTACTGCGGACTAAGAGTCCAACTCGACTACTATCAATTGAGTAATAGCTTCAGAAAAATTCAACCGCAGCCCTCCTTTGGGAAAGCGAACTAAAAATATTATGTTTTCGTAGCTGCAGATTCAATTTCGTCCATATCTTACCGCACAAATGAGTCAGGAAAAAGGAAATGCAGGATGTAACTACAAATTCGTACATAGGTATAGTTCCGAAGTCTCCAGTCGCAGCAAATAGCGCAGCAGGGGGCAGTGCGCCCCTAATGTAAGGGAAGTCCTCGATGTAATGTTGCATGCTTCGGCTGATACGAGGAGACCTTATCGTCTCAATTGTACAGTCAGGATCAAAAGTAGCTAAGCAAAAGAACACGCTCGAAATGACCTAGATTCTCTTGACATTTAGAGTTCGTGTGCATTTTGAGCACTAGCACCGCTTAGCAACTTCTGCTGCTGACTGTTTTTTGCAAACAGCTTGTCTTTAAGGCTCGTGTGGTGGGAGATTGTAGAATTGCTTAATTAATGACTGAAGACGAAATGAAGGCACAATATGGGAACACAGAAAATTTCCCAAGATTCATTTGTCCAAAACCATAATTATTCCGAAATATCAAAATTCCGAACGCCATTTTCAGCTAAACGAAAATTTGGACGCAGATAATTTCATTGAATGTATAACTAAGTTTCCGAAATTATATCCCGAAAAATCAAAAAAATCCTTAAGCGAAACATGATTATCGAAATGATGAATATCGGAAAAATATGCTTTCGGTATGACGTAGCCCCTCAATATGTTACGTCAGGTCTCGAAAAGAGTTAATTGATAATGATAATCAAATCATGTAATATGTCATAGGTCATTTGGATCAGAACTAACGGTATGCTTTTGCAGATCAGTGCTTCATATGCCTCAGCCTTTTTGTTACCTCTATTGGTTAACTTTAGCATAATCATATTCTTGCTGCTGAAGGAGTGTCTTCACATGCACTTATGAATCTGATGATAATGATAATATGTATGATCGAAGTAGTTACTTGTTGGTGAGAAATTAAGTTCTAAAGCCACATTAACACATGCAAGACTTGCATGCAAGTTTCCTTATCATTATACGTTGCGGGTTACCGAGGTATAATGAGTTCAGTCGACATATCAAACCCCGCAATGTAGAGAGTCTTCGTATCTAAATGGGGCGTTAATTAGAGGTCTAACGAAAGAAATAAGTTTTTCAAAACCTAATACTTATAGCAAAATCAGATACAGCTCTAACCCATAACAAACACGTTGAAGATTTTATCACCAAACAGCTCCCGAAAGATCCCCACAATGAATCCCCAGACTCCGCAATAATTCACAAAACTCTCGCATTAATAAGGAAAATAATCAATTTATCTGCGAATGAAGACATGGGCGCCCCACCGAGGCCAAATGGACCGCATCAAAGGCCCAGCAGGCTCCTATTTCTACTCAAACTTAAAGGAACCCTAGTAAAAACAAACTCCTGAAACTGACTGCATTGACGGCTTTTATTTTATCAATTTTGTTGCATTTATTCTTTCTGCTCATACCCCCTTAGTCCTATCGATTTAAGTTCTGATTAAATTTAAATCGATACTACAAAAATTTAAAGGAAAATCGAGAAATCCTCGTGATGTTCGCTGTGTTAGTTTGACAAAAAAGGGCTTATAGAATCTGTCGGAAAAATCAAGGAACCTACTTTAGGGTCCCGAGTTTGGAGACTGTAGTTTATGATGATTTTCCAGTTTGATATGTGTATGTTATCATCAGATTATGAACACCGTCAGTTATATCTTACTCTATTATGAACCGAAAAATTGTGAACTGTCAAGACCGTTCACAATTTAACGCATTATATTTCTTTAGTTCATAATCTGTCAATGTCAAATCGTCAAATTGTGAACTGAGTTTATAAACTAACGAAAAATAATGCGTTAAATTATGAACGGTTTTGACAATTCTCAATTTTTCGAGTTTTAAAATCGCGAGTAAGATTATAAATTGACGATGTTCACAATCTAACTGTGACATATATAAACTTGTCTTGCTCTGATGGTCTTACGAACTTGACAGAAGAAGCCTCAGAGACATAAGGCCTGAATCACACTGGCGCGGCCTGCGGTGGCGGTCAATACTAAATTTGTCAGCTAATGACAAGTTTACTATCGACCGCCGCGGCCTAGCCGCGCCAGTGTGATGCGGGCTTAATAGGAGTGTGAGATTGATAAGTGATATAGTCAAATCAGCAACTTATTATGAAACGTCAAAAATGATCTATGATAGTTTGTAGAGAAATAGGAACAAAGAGCGTAAATTTTTGGATCTCTACGTATTTAAATAACTTTAAAATAAGTAGCTAAAATACGGCCAAGCGATGTTTTCCGAGTATTTTCTTGGGTCTTGTTTCTCGGTACCATACGCGGGTTTCTGCGGCGCCGCGCCGCACCGTTTTGTCACTTTTTGACAAATGAGTATATGAGAGAAGCGAATGGTCCCAACATTAATCTGCGCCTGAGTTCTGCTACGTGTGATTGTACATCCAGGTCGGACATTCCATGAGAACATAATGAACTGTTTTCAATACGATGGCTAATTTAAACTAGGACACCGTGGACTGCTAGCCACCAAAGGTCACACATTTCTCAATCGATTGTTGTTTTCCAATTTGCACAGAACGGTAATGATGTTATTTCTTATAAAGGAAATAATTACGCTGAGCGCAATGATAATAAATTACGCTGCTTTTACGACTAATTTATTAATAGAAATTTCGCGAGTGAGCCTTAGGTCGTCGTAAATAAGTAAGAACGCGTCGGCCAATGGGCAGCAATAAAATCTGTCCGAGTCCGTTCATTGGTCAGCTTCCAGCCAATCGGGGCGCGTTCCAGATTTGAAAGCGACGGTTTACGAATTTTACGATCGTCTGTCTTTTTGGTGTTTTGGCGCCAAAATTGATATGCGTAAGTGCAGCGGACAGTCTGGGTAGTTTGGCGGGGTCGCTAACAGATGACGGTAGTAAATTAAACGCGTTTAACGTGACTGTTATGGGCCTGTCTGAATGACCTCAAGGTGGCCACACATCGTTTCTAGCACAGTGTTAATAATGGTTAGCATCATATGCGTCGTGGTCCGTTAATTCAAAATTATGATGTGATTGAGATTTTATTTTCAGAACTTAGCAGATCTTGGTCAAAGAAGGCATATTCTTGTTTGCTACACTTTAAGATAACTTTTAAACTCTTCTAATAATGTTCTCATCTAAAACGGTTTTTTCAATGTCAATTGAACCAAACAGAAGTAGAGTTTTTTCATCATTGATATAGACCTCTACGAATTCCTAACTCAATCTAAGTTATGTTTGCAGGAAGACTATATGACTGCATAACATCTATCTCTATTGCTGTTTCATGTTTCATCTGTTCAGATTCCATTACTCTTTACAGAATCGTTAGTATGTTACACAAGTAATGCTTATTCGCAGAATATTCTACAAATTTAAACTTCTGACAACCAACCGAACAGTTCAATAGAATTGTAACTTTACAGTTGTATAATAAACTAGTCAGACAGACGGACAGTCTGACGGACGACGCGACTAATAAGCATGCGCGGAACCACGGGCTGCGTGTGCGCAGAATACGCTTTTATTGACCTACTTCATGGCCTTATTGTCAAAAGATCGTAGCTCCATGGGTGATCCAAGGCAGATAGGACTTTTCTTAAGTCGGTTATATGGGTTCGCTGTATTAAGTACTTGATGACACCTGTGACTGTCTCTAAGTGGTAAGGTAATTTAAATCAGTGTTATATACAGATAACTTAGGGGGGGTGTTAACTTAGTTTTAGGTCTTGCCAGGACCACTTTAGCCCAGTTGGTAGTTAACCCTGTTTATGAAGCTAGTGTAATGATATGCAAGAGTTATTGCTAATTTCGGTTGTAGGTATAGTATGTAGAATTCCTTGTGAAATACAACACAACGAATCCTCAAATCAATAAGGGTCGGCAACGCGCTTGTGCTTTTTTGGAGTTTCAAGCGTTCATAGGCTAAGATCTGCTTACCATCAGGTAGGCCGTATGCTGGTTTGCGACCGTCGAAGTATAACAAAAAACATTCCTTTATCATGGCTCTCCTTTATTATTATCATAATCATCATCATCATCGCCATCATCATCATCATCAGCCTTTAAATACGTCCCACTGCTGGGCAAAGAAGTCCTCTCATTACTTTCTTTATATCTGGGGGCACGGTAGTGCCCCCGCCACGACGAGCCAAGCGACGCGCAAGGGCACTACCTACCTTTTCTTTTGTAGAGCGTGGCTGGTAGCGTTAAGCAGTGTGGAGTAGGAAGCTTGGCGCTACTTGCGATCTGATATCTTTTTAACGCTGAAAGCTATATGGGCTAGGGGATCTTGGCAATCACTTTACATGTAATGTTTTATAATTAGATTTTTTTAACAGCCGTCATCTCGGTACAATAAACGTCAATGATGACATATCATGACATAAGTTGTACTGGGATGACAGCTGTCAAATATTAGATGTAAAGGCATTTTCACTATAGCGGGATGTCTATTGTCTACAATAATTACAAAACATTAATTCCATTAAACATAACCGTATAAATTGTTCTAAACAATTATGACACCTTTAGTTTATAATTACACCCAATAATTATGTCACCTTTTGTCTATAAGGCAATTATGCCTTTTACATCCAATAATTATGACACCTTTCGTCAATTACACAATTATCCATATTGCATTATTCAGAGCCATATTGTGCAAAAACCAATAGAATTTCTCATCCATATGCGTTCTTATTCATCAAGAAAATTAATGAGTAATAAATAGGCTTGTGACCTAAGAAGAATTGAGAAACCCGCGTTTAGTACCGAGAATTCGAGAAACGCGGGTTTGGCGGCGCCGCACCGCAGAATACTATTCCATACAACTTCCAAAGATTCTTGAACTCACGGTGCTCAAACCTGGTCATCGACTGAGGTTCAGAAGTCCAAACTCGAGGTTTGCCAGCGGGCATCGAGCGCAGCATACTAGGAGTTCGCAGAACTGATCGAATCAGACACGGAACTGCGCTCCAAAACACAAATTGTAGATGTGGGTGCCAAGACCGCCAAACTGAAGTGGGACTGAGCTGGGCTGGGAAAGATGGGGCAGAATAATTGTACAGAATGGACCCCGCAAGATGGCAACCGGAGCAGAGGCAGGCCAAAAAGGAGATGGCGGGACGATTTGGTTGCGTTCTGCTTGGGTTGGCTGGCTGGAGCATGCCAGCAATAGGGCAGAGTGGAGGAAAAGGGGGGTCGCCTGTGCCCAGTAGTGGGACACCAAGAGAGGCTAGAAAAAAAATCTTGAATACTTAAAGATCTATAAAAGGACGCAGTTAGAACATACGAAATTGTGATGTAGAAAATTAGAAAATTAGAAGTAGGTACTCGTATGTTCTTACAGCATTTTAAGCAAAGAATGAGTGTATTAACCCATTCGCCAACAAACTGCCTCGCAGTTTGGCGAAGTTTTGTATTAGTTTTAAGTTACATTTTTTATGTGAGTAAAAAAAAAAGATAGTACCTACTCTTATGTATTCTTGCAACATGCCAGTTTTCAATGGCATTAACGCTAGTGTTCTAAACACATGCGTCTCTTGATTTTCTTCTGTACATTTTTCCATGCTGGCTCTTTACGCCGACACACAGCACAGTCGTCCGATTGGAAATTAGTGACTGAGCGGCAATCGCAAAACGTCAACTTGGTTCGTTCGTGTATCTCTCTCTATCGCACTTATCATATTCGTGCGACAGAGGAGATTTGCGAACGAACGAAGTTAACGCTACGCGGTAGCTCTGCGCAAAAAAAAGCGTCTCTTGTCTATGCCATTCCCATCACTAGCTCAGAACCCTGTATCCTTTAAACCGTGCGGGACGAATCCGTGACGAATCGCCGGCTCAGCGCCCCTTTATTATTTTACCCCGGTCTCCTCTCCATTATTCATGGCACGTCGCTAATCTGTTTAGATACTCCATTTTGACTTGTCTAATGAATGTTTATTGCAGTTTTTTGACCAGGATTAGTATAATACGGTGTGAACTTGCCAGGAATTCGCTTTTTGTTTTTTTTTGTTATTAATAAAAACAATGTAAGTATCATTTACTGCCTTCGTATAATTTTTTATGCAGCAAAAAATAAAACTTTGCAAGAACTCCCTAGCCCAATTTTGAAGATATTTGTGTGTGAGAAGTGAGAAGGGCCTATCATATATCTTACCTATCGCCACTTTCTAAAAAAGAGGAATGAAGAGAGTATATTCGTCTTATACTTTTCTTGCTTATAATTGACTTAAAAAGAATGAGCCACAAAATTTTCGAATACTAGTGTTTTAAGGCCAGTTCTTTGTCTCTTCACTATCTTGGGTTTATGAACGACATCAATAGCTAAGTAAAAACGATATTTTTTTTACATAACCGCAAGACTTTGGATAAATATGCTCAAAAATTTCTAAAATTACCTCTCCTACTAGCGCTAAGAGTCTGTGCGCCTAGTTTCCTCTACACCCTTTTTAAAACTGCAATTATTCACTTTCCCAGTATATTTGTGTAAAGTAAAAGCCTATTAAAATACCCGAGAGCCAATTTGAACCAATTCAATCAAATTCTAAATTACACAAACAACTCAATTCCAACCACAACATCTTTAACGTGTTTAAGTACCTAATTCGAATTTGGAAGCAATTATTCGCCCCCCAACATCCATCACACGTCAATGGCAGACTATAAAAAATAAATAAAATATCAGATTGTCGGCCCAGGTCGCTCAGATTAGCGCGCGGGGTGCCGTAAAGAAACAATTTCCTCCCGGTCTCCCCGCTTTATGGAATCCGAGGACATGATAAAAATGCGTTATGCTCTCTAGGCGGTTGTCAAATGTTTCACTTTAAATTTTCGTCGAATTTTCTGTTCAGGAAGTTGTATTTTCCTGTCTATTAAACGCTGGTTATGCGCTGCTGTGTAGGTAATGTTTTATGCGTGCATCACTAAATCTGTTCTAGAAATGTACGCGTATGTACAAATGTGTATGTTGATATTTAAGTATTTACCTAATATCTTTAAGTACTTATCGAAGTCAATGACAAGAGCGTTGTAAACAGTTTAAAGTAACTCAAAGTGCTCAAAGTAACTTTTTAAATTACCTACTCTTGTGAATAAGATAAATCATGATTTCTGAATCTCAGCGAGATTATTAGTCGTGAATTATCGTCTTATTTAAAGTATTGTCAAGTAATAGTCTCCTTTTTAATTTCCTAATTAATACTAAAGTGTAACCGGCCAGTATTGGTTTAAAGTAAACTGCCATATTTAATTTAAAACAGAACATTTTATTGTTTAATCCGTTCAGAAAATAATGTTATAAAATTAATCACATTGACATACAAGATGGACGTACACCAAATAGCATATTAATACATTTACAAGTTAGATTTATGAAAATAAGTTTCCAAACATCATAAGAAACCTACTTTGTTATTCTAAAACCTAACTTAGACAAGATCCAACTACACAGATTTATGTAAAAAAACTCATATACAGACAAAAATAACTAGCCATAGATTAAAATATACCCCAGTCAACATTAGGACGAAGTCGCGCTTACATTAGTTAAGTATGGCTTGTATTAACAATGTGGGAAATAATAATATATAACACAAACAAAACAATCAGTCTCAACCCCCAAAACATCCCTTAAGCAATATTAAACAAATCCGAGAACTTTCCATCCGAGTCCGTACAGGGAGCATTCACTATCACGCCTTTCAAAACGGTAGGAATTTTCTTTTAAATCAGCGCTACCAACTGTACGGAGCGTTTGCGAGCTCCGTGTGTATGCACCTTTACTTAAGCCGTTACGAAATTCCAAATTCAAAATACGTAAATTAATCTTAATTTAATGTGTGAAGAAGTCCGTTAACTATTTGGAAATGATCGAACACGTCTAATTGAGTTAATCATCTAGTTATCTAGTAGCAATGCGTACATTATATGCGACCATTTATCTTGCAGATCGCCTCGTGATATCGTATAAGAGCGGGTCGAAAAAGCGCAAAGAGAGGGGTGTTATATATAGGTTTAACGTCACAGACACGTTAAACTTATATATAACACAATCTGTGTATCTGTGTATCTGTGTGTCTGTGTGTCTGTCTGTGTATCTGTGTGTCTGTGTATCTGTTTGTGGTATCGTAGCTCCCAAACGGATGGACCGATTTGAATGCGGTTTTTTTTGTGTCATAGATAATTTTAACCCGAGTGTTCTTAGCTATGTTTCATCACTATCGGTTCAGCCGTTTTTGAGATATTGAACTTTAAAATGAAAAAATCGGGGGTTTTTCAACTTTTCTAAGTTGTAGTTTTTCCCTTTTATAAGTAAATAGACTGATATTGATAATTAACTTGTTGTTGGATGGAAAACCCAAACCGCCACCACCACCACACTTTTTTATAGTCTTGCAAATTTAATGTCCCTTAATTCGCATTTGAATTATGTTTTTTTTTGCAAATATGTTTTTTTTTGTTTTTTACACAAACTCGCAATCAAAAAGAGGGTCTTATTATTAGTCGATTTTGAAATTTCGAACTTAAAAGACAATAATAATTTTAAGAAATTTTTGTAAAGCATTTTCAAAATCATCCTCAAAATTATTTAAAAAATTAGCGATTGTAGTCACAAAGCTACTAGGGTACCAGAGTAAGTCTGATTTCCGATTACTCATAGTTATTGTGCAATAAAGGTTAAATAATCGTTGTTATGGACCTTAGGGTTAAATTATATTAGGTAGGAAATCACAGTTGATTACAGAATGGTCTGTGAAATTAATTCGTGCTTTGTTTCGAATACATAGAGTAGAATCGACAATTAGGCGAACTACGTACCTACCTCTTCGTATTGTGAGAAAGCCTTTAATAATATCGATATAAACAGCACTGGCCAAACTATGGGCATATTTGTGCATTTTCACTTGTCAGTTTAGTTCGCCTACTTTATTGTGGATTCTACTTTAGATACAAAGTGCAATAGACGCATCTCCCATCCCGCTCTTATTGCCGATCATTCGCGAGGCGAGCCGACAAGACGAAAACTTTCTCAGTAAGAGAACTGATCTATACCGCTTTACTAACTGGCTGATTCGTTTGACGAAAATATACAATTATATTATTAATATAGCCACATTATAGGTACCTACAGTTATGAAAAGAAAATTGGTATTTTATTAATAGTATATGGTATACATAACTCTTGACCTAATTAATTTAATACTAGTAAGTTTCTGAGGATAATAATGGTACAATTGGGAATGGATGAAAATTTTAGAAATTCCTGATTTTTTTTGGTGATAGGAATTAACCTTCCTTAGCACCAGAAAAAAGTTGCAGACTTTTCAGCTGCGTTTTTTTTAAATGTAAACAGTTTCCTCACGTTTTGGGTTTAGGACGGCGAATAAGACACTTTCCTTGATCCGTCTCATATTACAAAAAAATATTTTAAATCTGACCCTGGCAATGACAAATATAGCTGCTGCAGCTGTCAATATAATTGCCAGTGTCAGTTTACCACGGATATTTAAGATATTTTTTTGTAATATGAGACAGATCAAGAAAAGCGTCTTATTCGCCGTCCTAAACCCAAAACGTAAGTGAGGAAACTGTTTTTATTATTCAAAAACGCAGCTAAAAAATCAGAACATTTTTACTGGTGCTAAGGAAGGTTATTCATATCACCAAAAAAATAATCAGGCATTTCTAAAAATTTCATCCATTCCCAATTAGTACAAGGCTAAACTAGAACTATGATTTTTATACGTCTGTATTAGGTAGGTACATTTGTTTCGTGTGTGGCCTTCAAAAGTAATTCTGTATAAATCGATAGATTCATTACAAGGCGTTGTATTAAGTGATGTCCCAGCGCCATACAAAATGTATCGACTATAACATTGCTTATCTTAGCACCAGGTCTATGTTGACAGTCATTTTAAAAGACTTGTTTCCATTATTTTTACCAATGTGCTGTAGCCTGTTCGGCAATATTTCCCATACAAATTGATTTTACACAAATAACCAAGGGGGCATTGAAGGTTGTCAGGGGATTACGTTGACGAATAAAATTTAGCTAAGACTTCCTACTTTTTTGCTTTCCACAAGTAACATAATTGCAAATTTTCCTCGAAAGAATCAAGGCAAGTTCCTCAAACCGCGGCAAGCCTTAACACCTAGCGTATACTGCATACGTATTTTCATCTCACTAACTAAAATGTGCTATTGACGTACCACTATTACGTATGTGTGATTTTCTGGCGTTTCGCCGAATAACGATGTACGGTTGTCAGAATTGCATTTCGAAAAGTTATCTATAAAATTGCTAAAGAGATGGAATGCTGGCAAGCGCTTAGACCCTCGTCTCCCGCTGACGCTTCACGCTGCGGACACCGTCACGATGTTGTTATGGCCATGGTCTCTTATAAATCACGCCGTACGCTGCGTCACAATGCTTACTATCGAGATGTACTGTTGTGGCCGACGACCACAACAGTACATCTCCATAGTAAGCATTGTGACGCAGCGTACGGCGTGATTTTATATTTAGGAGACCATAGCCATACCGTCAACGGCAAACCAAGGCCTTAGTGAATCGTTTCTCAGAGAAACGCCAGGATACCTATATGTGTACTAGCCAAACAATAACACTAGCAACTACCCAGTAAAATAATTTAAAACTCTTAAGTATCCTTACTCTCACTTAGGCAAGTTAAAATTGTATCTTTTTACGTATACTTCGTTTTCCAATAGTTTTTTTTTTCAATACATCTAATTACGTTTTTTATTTATTCTAAGCTCTGAAACACGTAGCTAACTGGGCCTGCAACATTGGTTATATTTTTTTGAAAATATTGCCAAGAATAGTTACAGGCAATATTAGATTATTATGATCATGATTGCTAATATCGTTCGTCTCCATTTAATTAATATTGTGTGCGATCATATTATTGGAAATATTGCCAAAATAATATTGCCTAAATGTGACAGTCCCGAAAGTAGGCGCGGTATTGCTAGAGCGGCGGCCTCGCGGTCTCAACGCTTCATTAATCACTAAGTTATTAGTATACACATATTACAATCAACGTTATACGTATGTTTTTTTTAATCGTATACATAAATTTCGGTGCTAAATTTCCGAATGCAACGCAAAATCCAATAAACCAGAACGTCTGCCGTAAAATAATTCCAACACGTCGGATCGCACCCATTTTCACCCCTCCACTGTTACGTGCAAATTTTGATCTTTAATAAAGTAAATTCAATGGTTAGATTGAATCGTACAGTGAAAAGAGGTTGGCCAATTGCAAAAACGAAGATTTGTTCTAAAGGAACTTAAACTAAGGCTTTCCGGCAGCGTTGTCGCCAACGCTCCCGGAGGCCGAGCGTACAGTGAAAAGCGAGGGAGGCGGAAAATCTAACTAAAATGCGAGCACCCCCTTACATACTTCGTTTTTGCAATGGCCAAACTAAGAGCAGGGGTGCACGAGGTAGCTCGTGGTAGAGCTGGGTGCTAGCTGGGGATCGCGCCTCTGAATGAGATGGGGTTTGCTATTATAGGGGGTACTCACGACGTCCGGGGTGGAGGCTCCGTCGTGGCTGCTGTCGGGGGCGGAGCGCTCGCCGTTGGCGTCCGGCGGCCGCGCGGACTCTCGCTCGTCTATCACCAGGTCGATGGGCATCTTGCCCTTCAGACAGCTGATGTAGCGATGGCAGAAGTTGTCGCACAACTCGTGGACCTGCGCAGAAAGCGGCGTTGTACACGATGCGATGAGCAATTGCTATGTTGGTAGGTTAAGGCACGACCTTTATCAAAGAACCTTAAATGTCTTCTTGTCTGCTATATCAACACCTGGATATCTTTGAGTATCTGGCTATTTTGTCATGCTAATGCAAGCAGACCTTTTCTACTCCGTTGTAGCAGATGCCAAGGTGTCTTGGCTTAAATATTTGTGTGTGGATAATCCTGTAGTTTTCCCTAATTCCTTTTGACTTTTCGATGCTCGATATGCAACATGAACAGTGAAGTTCAGGCAATTTTGAAACATTTGATGACGTGCTAAAGAGTGGTCGAGGAACAAAAATGGTTTTCATGTTTACCTAACCTACAAATTGATAGAAAAGTTTGTGTCTGTCGTATCCATTGTTTCAAATTAAAATGTTTAATATTCGTCTGAATTAGTGAGTAAAACTTGAATGTCATCTTGTTTGTCAAAAACAATTATATTTAACGTTAGTAACTATTGTGTTACCGATCAAACGGTGTCAAACAAAGTGACGTCTAAATTTCTCTCCGTTACTCATTAATTCATAACCGAACTGCGGATACAAAGTACGACCTTTAAACTAATATCAGCATACAAAGCTAAAGAAAAAACACAAGAAAAACAATACAATAGAAACAAAGGGAATACATTTGGACGCTCGGCCAACTGTCGCTTCACTTGTAAAAACTCCAAATGAATCGTAAAAACGGCACGAAACTCATTTTTAGTGTTTTTTTCTCTTCGGCCCCCAAGCGCGTATTAATTCCTCGCTCGCTGTATACATTTTCATAGGCATAATTAGCTTAGAAATTAACATGAGGCAATAAAAAGACTAACGAAATTTTTAGACAGCATTTACACGGAGCAATAAAGCCCCGGCAGGTGACCCGTTCGAAAAAGAATCGAAAACGAAAAACGAAAAGCGAACACGCACGGCGTCTTGGCGGATTTGAAAATAGAACCGAGCGCCGGAAGCGGAAACGGTGCTCCCGCTGTTGACAGCTAATTATGTCTTCGGGATACTAATTTCCTAATCGACAGGTTTTTGTAAATTACACATTGGAGCACGCACGCGCCGCGGCCGCTGCAGTTTGTTTATAATAATTTGAATTTTACAACCGACCGTTGAAATTCATATTTATGGTTGTGAGAATTTTATTGACACTACAACGGAGAAACGCTACTGCGCGATTTCGAGCACCGGCGAACGCTGTCAATGTCACAATCTTGATTGAGAGTGCTTTTACAAGCTCATGGATGACAGAGTAAACATACTGTTCAAAATAAAATCAAACATTTTCGGGCCTAATCCCGCTTTGTGACCGACGCCGATACTATTTTCGATTTAAGTGACAGCGACTAAGATTTGACATCGTAACTCTTCGGGGATTCAAATTTGGAACTGTTTTCTCGACGAGTTGGTAAATGCAGGAACGCGAGCCCGCGGCTAAGACAAATTGGACCGTGCGTCGTTAAGTGCAAGATTTAAAGTCGTTTGCGTCGTGTAACACGATACGTCGTTATTATTAACAGGTAATGCTTTTAATGAGATATTACGGCATTCCGACAGTCGGGTTCGAGGCGATTATCGTTTCGAACATCAAACTCTTTCCAGAAATTTAAATTTGGAATGAGCGACTCACGGATTGAGATATGGGGTGTTTCTGAACGAATACTTTTTATTTAAATTTGGAATGTAATGTGATATAATGGCCGTCCGTTGACATATAGACGTTCTCTATTCGACCATCTATCGCTCTTTTGAACTTGAGTTTGATGAAGTAAAGTTTGTCGTTATTTGAGCAATATTTCCCGTTTTACTATAATGTCACGGTTTTTAAAGTTATTTTATTTGAGCAATAGTTCATGTATTATGATCGCGACCTTTTTAATCATTAAGTATGGGATATTTTCAAATGTTTGGATCAGTTATTTCAAGACAATCAAAACTGGTATACAATTAAATTTTTGGGGTGTTTTTTTTATTGAATTCCCCATTTTTCCAAGTTTCTCTTATCATCCCCGCTCTGGCAGCGTGGGTTATCCGCCGCGATCGGTGCCACGGCCAGCTATAAGGGACCGTTATATGCCATTTCCTTCGCTAATGCGACGGACGACGTTTCTGATTGCCACGTTAGATTAATCCTTACAATCCACTACGCCAAAATGTCATATCTATGTACGATATTCATAGTGAGATACGATCTTTGGGATTTAATAAACTGCCGTATGAACTGAAGCGCCATGATAAACAGGCAATGAATAATTTTGTAGTGTGCTTCAATACATATAATAAATGTAATTGGTAATATGAATGAATAACTAGGTACACTGAAAGACTATTTGGAACGCTACTTTCATGTGAGAATCATGTCATCGATACGGACTGACAGCGGTTTACAATGTTTCACAATTACGCAGCAGGTCGGCCACTGAGCAATATTTATTTTATTATGTTTATGACGAAATAAAAATCTAATGAGCAAGCAATATAGCCTCCAAAAGAAACCATTCAAGTGACAAGGGTCTAAATGTTAGGTCTTTCACAAGGGGCATGTTATCCCAGCATAAATTGACAATATTATATTATACTTCAACGTAATAAATTGGCAATATTATACTGCAATATAAATTGGCAATATTTATGTAAATCCTGCGCCATATTGCATAACGCGGCCGGCTCGGATTCTTTCAGTTTTTTTTAATCAAAATAAACAACCGGTCCTCCGAGCCGCATTCAAATGGACCCGATCGGTTGGCACCTCACTCTGCCTTGGTTAGCATGTGATTTAAAAAGTTAAACTGATATATTTAGTTTAGTTAAAATTTAACGATATCTTGATTTGTTGTTATTGCATTATGGGATTTGTGAAGTTTACGACTTGTTGTATTATTGGTACATTTATTGCACAAAACATTCATCGTTTACAATTTACGAATTTCATATTGAGTCGGATACATAGCGTAGCAATCCAGACAAAGCATTGGAGGCTTAATAAAAAGTTATTAAACCGCGGGCGTCGTAAACGGGGTCCCAGGTTCGAGCCCGGCCCGTAAACTAACAAATCTGACCTGCGTCGTAAATCACTTAGCCACGTCGCGCAGATAACGTTTACGACGTACAAACTAAATATGAAAAAAACTACAAGGAGCGTTGTTTGTTACTTTTTAATAACGGCTTTTTATAATTTCAAGAGTTAACAGTTCGCCTCAATTAAAAATAGCGTGTTCAAATTTAAATTACGCGTTCCGAATTCAAATTTTAACAACTAACAAGCACACAAATCATTATGCGTTCCGATATTAAAATCTTTGAAAATTAGGTTTTTTCTTCGCTCGCATTACCGCAGGAACCCGACCGTTTACAACACATAACGTAATTAGGGGGACACTCAGTTGGTATATATTAAAAAACCCAGCGACAACCAATCGGCTGCGCGACGGAAAAGGGCTTAGGCGCGATGGCATGCCTCCGCCGGCGGCCATATTTAAAATATCAAAAACATAAATCAAAAACGTTATTGGGTATTATAATGTATTTAAACATGATTTCGTTCGTTAAAATTAAAACCGACCGTTTTGGATTCCGAATCCCGAACTCATTACAAATCATTAAAGCCTTTGACATTTTTTGTACAAAAACCCTTTTATAACGCTGCTCATAAAAATGTCTTATCAAAAAAAGCGAAGTAATTACAGCAAAGTGGGGAAAAAAGTGCACTTAACAAGATCTCATTGTGCGCGGGTCGAGCGGGCGTTCTTATTTTATTTTTAATTATTAGTTTTAAGATCAAAAAGCTTCACCTGTGGACGCGTAGTGGAGCGGAAATGGATCCAACTAACGGCGTGTTTTTTATCCTTGCTCGACAAAAACCGAGACGTGATACAAACAGACGTGTATGGGATATGAGCACAGAGCAAAAAACATTTTTTCGATAGCGGAGACAGGTATGGCGGATCTAGGAGACTTTTCGTCTGTTTTGTCTTTTACTGCGCGCGGTGCGCCGCTATTTCAAATTTCGAATCTTTATTTTTTAAACGACCTTTATCTCGCCAGCCAGCATTTCGTACAGAGATATCGCATTACGTTATCTCGTTACACGTTCTTGTGTTAGTGCCTTTTCTTCACGAAATTTACCGGTTTCTAACATAATGCAGCGCCGTACGGAATCCGCTACGGCGACCGAAGGTATCTCGTTTCTCAAGATCCTCTCGATATAGACGTTAGTCAAACTAGTTTCATCAAAACGTGACCATAATATAGACAAGTTAAATTAATTCCAGGCCGACACGGGAGAAGCTGGATTTGAATTTTATGTGACTAATTAATACCAGCGAAGATTGTACGATTTGATTGCGGATAGCAAAAAGCGTCCCGGCGTTTACCGTTAGTTCGGGACAAGAAACCGGACTCGCCCGAAATGGAACGAAAAACCGACAACATTCGCCCCATTCACCGCACACCTGACTCCGTATTCGATATAGTTTTCGAAATTCAAAAATCGAATGTTTAAAACAGAAGGTGCGACCGGTTCGGGAGATCGATACCCGTATCTCGGCTGGGAATCGGAGCTCAGATAATCGAAACAGTATTATGTTCGGACAATGTTAGGTGATACATTTCGGAACTGGTTCCCGGGCCCGTCCAGATGCATTCCACTTTGATGAAATAATAAAGTTTTGTTACTTACTTTTTCTAATTCTAATAGGTGAAACCGTAACACTTGTATCGCTTGCACCATCTGCAAAGAAAAACATACATTAGTATCGTAAGGTCTACCAAAAATCATAGTGGTAGTTGCCACTAATTTACTCCTGAAAATTACTTTAAACTAGGTACAGTTATAACACTTCATATTCTTAATATAAACCGAGTATACCTAAGCATCAATACATAGTTCAACTCACCTTTGCACATGGCTTTATTTGTGTGTGCGCTTGGAACTATGCTGTCTTGATTAGGCGCACGCACACATACAGTCACGCAAAAAGACGAGTTAAACTAAGCTGTACCACAAAACCAGCTCAATGTATCTTATACATATTTGGTAGATAGAACATCAGGCTTTTGTTGCTATCATCTATATCATCACGTACAAAAACAAAGATGGTTTCATATGAAATGTAATGTTTGGAGATGCAATCATATTCGACGTTATAACTAATGATATTATAATTGACTAGATCTCTGATTGAAAATGCGTTATCATTTAAATCTGTGTTTATTACTCTTGTAATTAGTATATAAGTTTTTTGGTCATTAACAACGATTAAGCCAATTATGTGAGTTGAATCAGTTTGATGGCGCCATAAATCATTTTTATTTGACTTTAATTGCTTGTTTGTCTTTAGCACTACCCCCATATAAATAACCTTCTGATTACTCTATGAAATTTAAAGAGTAAGCCTCCAGTTCACATCCGCCAATCTTTCATTCTTGAAATAGTGTGTCTGTCTAGCAAGGAGCATATAGGATGATGACTATGCTAGATACTAAATTCTTCGCATAGTTATTGTGAAATAAGACTGAAATGACAGAAGACCTACCTAGCACTTATTGAAGTTTTACGAAATCTAGACAATCTGCCATATATGGTAATGATATCAACCCCAAATCTTATGAATACAAAACGTATTGGCATTACACGCATCTACCAGGCGCGCATAACATCTGCGGAGGCAATATCAATTAAATCCATATTCCGCATCCAGAACAAAACCGTAACAACTCCAATAAGGATGTCCCTTAATACCAAATTCAAACACATCGTGATAAGATTGATTTTCGAATGCATCGGTTCTGGGTCATGCTCTCTGGGTTCGAAGGCGTAGCTACCACCCTCAGGCTATTTGCTCAGGCGTCGTTGACACAGGCGAACAGATAAAAATATGTAACTCTGTGTACACTTGCTTCTGTTTGTTTTGTAGGGATCCATGACTGCAGCGTCTTGGTGAAAGGGCGTTGTGCTCTTCAAAGCTATTATAGCCTGTTAGGTTTTAAGGCATGTTTACTTTACAGCTACCATCTCAGTAGCAATGAACCACTCACAAGTAGCATAGCAAAAATTGTCAGCCTTTGGCTCCTACTTTTGCGTCTACAGATCAGAGCTAACCAAGCAATAGTCTTATAAATCTACCAAATTACGCTACCAAGCTATAATTATGTATGTTTGAGTAGCTTAGCTTCACTCTAGTGGAAAATTTGACTGCGCATCCACCAAAAATGTGCTAAGCTGTGCTTCCATAGACGTGACAAGCCGTCAAGCAAGCGAGGTGTCAAATGTTATAGAAACTCAACTAATCACATCTGTAGTCGGTGCGCAGCTTTATATAAGGTCGCTGTTCCCTACTGCCACTAAACAAAATCGAATCTCCCAGAAATCTACGCTAGATTCTTATCGCACCATAAAGCCCCGTAAAAAGAAACGACTATCTATTTAAACAGGTATGATACAAAACCAACATTCCAAATTCAACATAATGTCTATGCGCGGATCGGTCACGGAGTGTTCACAACGATGCTCCACCACCTGTGTAAGCTCACCTCTGATTATATATTGTTTTTAAGGGTCTTAGGGTCAGGTTATATTGGACACAATACAAGGCTGTTTGCGTAAGCGCATGTGTTGGCTGTCTTTTTACTTTTTAAACATCTGTGTCGCTGTCAGAGGTGAACTGTCCAAACAGTAGCGCAAACAGAGTTTAGACTCGTAATTTGTTTGTTGTGACTTTAGCGAGTAGTTTACCAACTTAACACTTTTTGAAACAGCTACCAAACCCGTGGAGTTCGCAAGAAGTGACATTTAGTAGGATTTTGTAATTTACAAGTTGATATTATGATTCTGTCAATTCCCACTAGCTTGCCATTGAATAAATAGGTATCAGTAGTTTATGTGACTGTCCATAATGAAAGGCCTAAATCACGAGTATGGTTTTATAAAACGAGCGTCAGTGAGTTTCATAATAGGATCACACGAGTGTTTTAAGGCCTAATTGTGTACAGTTGCATATACTACTTTATCTACACACATATCATAAATCCTCAATTATGTGCTCGGGAACCATTAGAATAACCGCCCGTTGCACCGATATGGCTGACTAGATTTCAACTCATGACCAACTAGATTTCCATCGAACAGTAGCGACACGCTTCGAAATTTGAAAGTCATTACTTTATCAATATCGATATCTTAATGAAAATATGTACAAAATTACTTATTATTTTATAAATCTTACTGTTATAATGCTGGTCATTACTGTCAGCTTCTGAACGCATTTTAGCGGGTTTATAGTATGTGTGTAGACAAATGTATGTATTTTAGTGAATAATGTGTTTAATGCAAGCCTCATCAAGTCATCATCAGCCAAGCGTTTTTCTCGATAGTGCTTAAACGAGCCCGGGGTCGGTTGTGCCATCTAATGCCAAGATTACTGTTTATTGCAAGCCTATCAGCTCAATATTAGCCGCGTCCAAATAGCTAAACTCACAAGGAAAGGTACCTAGGTACCCAACTGTCCGGCTTTGATTTGATTTATTTTTATATATGTTACAGAGTAGTCTAAAATAACAAACACGTATTTTTTTTAGCTGCCCAAACAACCTGTTGGGAGAAATTGTCCTTCAAAGTACTGAAAAGTGATCACTTCTAATCTAACTTCTGTAGAGAGATTTGTTCAAGCAAATCGATTATTAATTACTGGTTTCATTATAATGGTGGAGAACATGAAAAAATAATGGACATGGGTTTTGTTATTTCACCTCAAACTCATATTTTATATAAAACAAGACACGTCAAAGCTTCATACTTTTCGAGACCATGAACCATGAGGCCCGTGAAGTTTTCATGCTAAAAATAAATAACCAAAGGGAAGTGAGTGAAACGATGAAAGGTATGAAACTTAATACGCGTTTGTTATTAGACTTTACCAAATTTAGACCAAATTTAATTTCAGTCGGACTGCTTGGAGTGCGTGAAAATCGATTTCCAAGATGCCGTTAACATAGTCACAAGTGGAAACGATAACATCAATTGACTCAGGCTTCCCATAGACAATTTTAAAGCTACTTTAAAGGATACACAGTATATATATGTATAGTCAACAGCAAAAGTAGGTTATCATTTTTTCACCTTATCGCAATGGAATAAGGTACAAAAGTGATAACTTACTTTTGCTCTTGACTGTACCTATATATAGTATTCCTTGGCTGAATGAGTATTACAAGGACACCTCGCCGAACCACTAACCGCCTTTATGCTATCTGCAAACAATTCGGGCCTGTCAGTTGGTCACAACGTGTCGCCCCGAGCAGACATATGGCCACAAAGAGCCTTAATTCAATTGGACCAAATTACTCGGCCTCGTTAAATACTCGTTGAAAACTCAATTGGACGTTTTCAAAGGATACTTGTTAACTTTCGCTGGCGTTAATGCGTTTTGCTGAATATATATCAATGTGATCAGAAATTACGGTGCGTTTAAGTGGACGGTGGTTCTAGTCGCAAGTCCTTGCGGACAAAAAAATCACGAGGATACATGGACCACAGTCCAACTGGCCGGTATTGGTCAAGCGCTTAAGGTGCTCTTACACGGGCAATATTTTGAGCAATTATTGCCCGTCAACAGTACACGCGTCCTTCTCTGGCCTGTAAGTAAAAGTGAGACAACCGTACTGTTGACGGGCAATAATTGCTCAAAATATTGCCCGAGTAAGAGCACCTTTAGTGTTGCCAATTTAGATTTCATCATCATCATTTCAGCCGAAAGACGTCCACTACTGAACAAAGGCCTCCCCCAAAGAGTGCCAAAAAGTTGTATGTCGTTTATTTTTAAAAACATAGTATTTCACAATTTTGCTGCGCCGCCATTAGGCATTTCCTGGGGAAGATAGGTACTATATACAATACTAACTTGCGGGCCTTGCGGCTTTCTGAAACGGGCGACAGATAAGACTAGATGGATTCTATCTGCGAATTCTGTCATTTGAAACATTAGTAACTTCTTAAGAAAGTGTTATGTCACCTTCACTTCGAAGTTATTTTTATACTGCCACTGTGCAAACAAACAGTGGTGCCACATGTCAGTCCTTCGGGACAAACAGTTTAGCTATTTTTCTTGTGAGTTTGTCGAGCGCCCGGATGTAGCTGCGTTTGTTTGGGGCTCTTATCTGCGTGCATGAATGACGCTTATCAGCGCAGGTAGAACATCTTAGTTTATGGCGCTCCGGGGCTACTGTTTTTAAACTCGGTGGTTAAGTTTGTGTTTGCTTGCCGGTTAAGCTTGAGGCTGAACGCTTTATCGCGGTTGTATTGCGCGTTGACGTAATTCGAAGTATGTGGAGGTCATGCGCTCCGCGGGCTCGCGTCGCGGCCGGTGCGTCACCGCCACCTCGCGGCCGCATGCACCGATTTCCCTAACAAAGTCAAAGTCGTCGTCGCCCCCGCTGCCCAGCGATTCGTAATGCCTAAGATTTTATTTGTTAAAAATCGGTTAAGTATCCGTGTCGAACGGCGTCGGTGGGTGGCCGCCATCTTGGTTTTATTATTTCACTTTTTGTCCCGGCTAGCCGCGGGAGGCGCACGGTGCGATTCAGCTTTTTATGAGTGACAATATATATTTTTTATTCGTATTACTCTATTTTTTTTATTCCGAGAAATATATCTCGTTTACCTGTGGTTAATTTTGGACAGCTTTTTAACTAATCAAATCGTAAATTATTTGGTCGCTGGAGGCGAGGCGGACAATAAAATGTTCACTACTTTATGGCGTATTAAACTGATCCCTCGCGTTTAATTTATCTCCACAGTTTCGAGTATAATAAAATAAAATAATACTTACTAATGAGTCTACTTCAGGGTCCGCTATATAATAAGGTTTCTCTTGGCGTATCTGTGAACATAGAAAAAAGGCACATGAATATTGAAATTTCGCAAGTAATATATGTTTATGGTGCATATATGTTGGTGTTTTTGGATTTATAATGGCGCAGTGGGCCGTTGGCTGCAGCCGGGTAGTAATGCTAGACGTGTAATAAAATGCTCGCTCGGTTCGGTGCGCGTGAGCACCTCAAAGATTATGAACCCAGACGCGACAATCTTCACTCTTCTCACCATGTTTAACTGCTATCATGTTAATAAGATACCATCTTAGCATGTATGCTTGCAACTTTAAGTTTGTCACATACACGCGTTGACACGTTACCGATACTAAAGGGTTATGATCACTGTGTTGACAGCACAGGGGACATATTTAACACATCTTTACCACGTGCATAATGTATACGTCATGTCAAGTAAACCTTGATGGTTCGGTCAATACTGATGATGATTTTTTATAAGGCCTCATCACAGTCATGAAGGCATTAATCCAAGTTGATTGATAGTAAATCATCAGTGGCATTATTAAACACTAAAGTCAAATGCCCATAACGTTTCCAAAACGCTCTGATATCGTAAAGTAACAAATGTTAGTTATATGGGACCTTTTATGTGTCCTTCAGGTGGTACTGATAAAAGTCGTATCTCTAAGATTGCTATGTAGTTATTCTTTTTGGACTTTAATGACATGGTTTATGTTACACCGCGCGTATAAAACATTTAAATAAATATAAAATAATCGTATTAAATTGGTAACCGGGATTTTACAATTAATCAGATTTTGTACAGGACAATTTTGAAGTATTCGTAGTCTTATAAGCTGTAAAATATAGTAAAAGACAAGTGAAACGTCTAAAATTTATATGCATTTCTATACCGAATTTTGTATAAAAGTTGTTATTTAAACAAAATACTTATGGACGCCAAAGATAATGTCAATATTTTCTCCCTGATTAGTAAGTGTTTCAAAACAAAACTATTTATAAACCGCTATTTATTACTTCAGTATGCCAGCGTGCACTTTCCGTGCAATTTCGTAATCGCGCAATATTGCCTACGCGCATCCTCTGCGGTGCTCAATCACCGTGAATACTTAAGAAGCACTTTTTTCGACATCGAGTCTTGACCGGAAATGCGATGCTATCACACCGCCTGCCGTGGACGGATTTTTTTAAATGTTATTGACTCTGACATTAACCTTTTATACAGGCGTCATGACTGACCTGATATTACGACTTAAAAAAATACGGATTAAAATATTTTTGCAGTACATTTTCACAGCTTGGCACCACTGTGCATTCGTTAATAGCAGATTACATAAACATTTATAAAAACAAAAGAAAATCCATTCTCAAAAACGTCTTATTTGAAAGGTTTCACATCATAAAGTTTCATACGTAGGTACGTTAGGTGCGCACAGTGTTTCGAGGTGCGGGCAAAACAATCAAAATTAAACGGACAAAAAGTTCGCCGTCACAATAAAGCTATTAACATATAACACGATTCTTTAAGATGTCTAACTTTGCTTTGCATTTTACGATGCTGTGTGCGTTTGAGTCGGGTTATGGTTTGTTAACTGATATATTAAATGATTTTAGTTAGCGGTACATTTATATTCAGAGAAATAAAACGTATCTAGTTGAATCTTACGGCCGGTAATTGGAGATATGATCGCGGTATCAAGGGCGCGAAACACGTTAAATATTCGCCAAGAATTGCATTATGGACTGTTTTATTTTAATTGCGAGGATTAAAAAAAGTATTAAGTTGTAGGTATCGAGAAAAATGATGTTGAGAAATAAAAATTAATACAAGAAGAGGCATGTCACTTATCTTGTCCAATCCCTTTAACAATTATAACATCATATTTAACTAAAACCCGTCATAACAAATGCATGCATTCCGTTACGCACGGCTATATAAATTATGATCGTAACGCCGCGGGATAGGGTACAAATTCCTTTGACCTTTAGTTAAACGGATGGCATTAAATGTATGGAATCGATTATGATACTCATAAATGTCATCTAAGAATTGTTGATTATGGAGGACGTTTCAGTTCGATTTTTAAGTTTCGTTAAAAATAGCGAAAGTTATTCTCATACACTGTTACTTTTTTTATTTGGGCTCAGGGCTGTCATTTCCAAGTTTTCTCATACTGAATTTTTACATTCTTACATAGACGAAACGTAGTAGAAAAAAGTGGTAATAACTGCGGCACTAATGAGGCGCGAGGTAGCTGCTTCAATCCCACCCACTACGTAATAGCTATCATTCTTGACGCTGTCATTATTTTATGTTATTACCCGTTTTATGTCACACTCGAGTTTAGTTTTAGTAAAAAAGTCACATTTTTATTACTATACTACAATCACGTATTTGTACACAGTGGTGCCATGATGTCAGCTCTATAGTATTTTTTTTAATATAGGAGAGATGAAATATTATTTTAATGCTTTGAATGACAATGCCCGAGGGATTATTCCCACAAATAAATAAAACAAAACTGATAGATCACGGCGATAAGTCCGATGCTGGCCTTTAGAGCAGGTGCTTCGAGATTAACGATAACATTTTTTCTGTCCTAGAAACTTAACGATTCTTTGATTTTTATTATTATAATGTAATAACACAAATTTACTTTAAACGTTGTATCCGTAAGTATTATCCTTATTTTGTTCGAGGATGATATTTCATACGACTGGTCGGCATACGGCCCGCCCGAACGACTATCGTTTTTTTTATATCTTAGTAGGTACTTAAAAGTCCCCAAAATTGGTCTCCAATCTAACCAATCAAAAATTCACAACCGAAATTACGTGAAACACATAACCCTCCCCCGCCCGGGGCGAGGAAGTCCGTCATTTGGGGGGGCACCGACCCGTGAAGCCCCCACTTTTTACCACGAATTAAATGCTAATAAGGTACCCGATCGGCTGATACCGCGTCTTGGGTGGAAATGGTCAATTTTAAGTATTTTTTCACTGTTTTTTTACGCCAAAAGCTTTTTGTGAACCTGTTTGGATTCCGATTTGATTCCCACTGAGATTTCGCTTTAGTTTTATTTGGATCTTTGAATTCAACGAAGTGAGAGAAACAATTTGCGCCGAATGTATCAGTTAGATATTCGGTATGGCTTTGGCACGCTTAATGTCCCCATTATATTTGATATCTCCATAAAAACCATGCGTCGCTGACAAAATGGTAGGTGTCGATCGCAATGCAAAATGTAGCTTTATGAAACGCGGCCGGCCGTTTTTACTGACTGAGCCAACATCCCGTCGATTTAACTCGAAAACTATTTCTAAAGAGTTTTTATTTCCCGTTTGTCCTTATGTCTCATAAAAATAAACAACCATAACTTTTGACTCGTCCCTAAAATCTTTGTCTGACGACAATCGTCGTTCTCTCTATTCATTTCACTTACCTGGTCCCTTTATGCCTCGCTTTGTGCACTTTCGGTCGAAATACTGTATTGTTTGTGTAATTGAATAAATGCCTTCGTGTAAGTTCCTTTGTGTCGCCCAGGGCGCCTGACGTCCACACACCGTCGCCGCGAATCTTACTATAGACCGTCCTACAATGCAATTATTATTTTTGCCCGTGAGAATTCGATAATAGACCACTACCACTGCCGAATTTCTTACGGAAAAGAGTTTGTCTCCTAAAGCTACCTGAGAGATGGAAAAAAACTACGGAACCTGCCATTAAATTCGTAAGGTCCTCATCTCACGGCTGAGGAATCTCGACCGGCTTCAATGGACACTAAACTCTATCAGGCACAAATTAAAGCGCATAATGAATGGACCGTTTAAAGGGTGCTTATTACCATACGCGGGGGGACAAGTGACGGCATCAAAATCGCTACCAAACGTGGTACCCTGTAATTTGTTATAAAAAATCTATTTATAAGATAAAATAAAGCACCGAAACGCTACCTAAGATGCCGGCTGATCGATCTCGTCAGACTTTTAATAAATCAGCCGTGGCACGGGATTCTGAAGCTTGTCACACATAAATATATGATTTAGAATCGTGCGCATTCCATGCAAGTTTTAATGGTAAATTATTCTATAACGCGCAAAGGTCGAGTTTTGTAATTTAGTTAAGTCGCCTCCTATTTAATAACTTTTTATGAAGTCCACGGCGGGCAGGTGATTTTTTTGTTTTTCTCTTGTAGAAAAAAGGCCGGTCGAGCCGCTACTGAAGTAGTTCGAAATTTAAAATTATAGTGTATTAATATGACGCGTTCCTGTTACAAAATTGTATTTATAGTGTGCGCGTGCGACGGGCGGGGAGGACAAGCCGCAGACGAGGCGGAGACGGGACGACGCCGTCACGACAGCCTGATCACACGTTATAACAACGACGTGCGAATATATCTATATCGCCGTTTACTACCGGCAGTAAAACGATGTAATGAACAAATGTCTTTATGGTATACTTGTAAACGTCAAATATCAGTCATATCTCCTTGGAGCGTACAAAAAATGCCATAAATATTCTTAACAAAATGACTCCTACTGAATATTACGGCCATAAACGAAGGTCTATAAAATGAGGTTTGGTTGTTTACCTTTTGTTTGACTGTTCTGGAATTAAAAGAACTTAGACGTGGGACGTTCCTTTTGTTCGCGGGGCGCACAGTACCTAAATATGTAAATGATCGAAAATTATTCATAACGGAATGTATTAACGCTTTGCGCTTTGTCGTCGAAATGTGCAACGTGTGATGGCGGCTTTATGCCGAACTACCCTATGGGGTGGTTATGGTAATGAATAGAAAGGGATAATGCAACGTTTTGTTATTTCATGCGTCTATTTACACCCATTGCTCTCTTTTTGCAACGTTATCTATACATTTGCTAATCAGCGAGCGCCTCCCTAATCCTACGCTTCCTAAGACACTTAACTCAAAGGCAAAAATATCTAAATGACGCTTCAGTTTTGGCCTGTGTATCGTCATCCCCATTAGAGCGGGACGCCATTACCCGTGGAAGCAGGACAGGGATCATGAAAGGAGCGTTTTTCTTACGTTTTTTGCCCCGAAATCCGTGCGTTCGGAAATTTTATTTTAATACAAGAAAAGTATTCAAAAGATACGAGGGCAGGTAGACGGGACGGGTATTTGCTTAGTTTCAGTTTTTTTTATTGGACAAAGAATTCAAGTTGATTTATGGCCCGGCAGTGTGACGATTTGTGACCTGTAATTTCTGATGTGAGGTTTGTCACTGGCGCGTCTTGATGCATGATTTATTAATTTACAAGATGGCGGAGGCGTCATCGGTTTGACAGTTGGCATAACCTGCAATTTTAGAGGCAGACATGTTATTTGGAGACCCTTTTGTCTAAGTGGACTGCGATCACGTTAATTTTGTGATCGTTTTGTCCTCGTTATCCATAATGATGCACCACTGTGCAAAACAAACTAATCTGCTGCGCTGCGAGTTTCAAATTCCAAGTAGATTCACATATAACTTAAGACTCCGTTATCCGTAATTATTTTTAAACGTTTCTTAAATGAAAAAGGTTATTTAATATAAGACTAAATTATATGATATTGAATTCTATACGGTTAAAGTCGCGGGCAACAGGCATGTTGCTCCACAATCAAAGAGTCTGACTACTTCTTAAAACAGTGACAGTCCCACGTTAACATAACACAGTTAACTGGTCCCCCGGGGGTCATTGGGGGGTCAGTTAGCCCGTCTGAGGGCCACAGGAATTAGAGGGCGCCATAAAGGTGGTGTAATGAGTCACTTCGGGGCAGTCGGCTAAATGCTCTAGCCGTTAAGACGATCACCCCATCCGTAATATAAGGCGTTAAGTTTTTATTGTATGCTCGTTAATGTGGTGTCTTGGGCACTAAGGGTTTTAGGATTATAAAGTTATCAAACCAGTGTGGAAATGTTAGTTATAAAATCCATTTTATAGCATTATAGTTTTGATTGGGACACAGTGCGATCTGTTTTTAATTTACTTATATTGGTATAGCAAAGAGAATATTTCAGAACTTTGGATTAGAGTTAATTAATGACAAAAATAATAAATATAATAAAGTATTACACCTGAAGATAACTTTTTTATTGGGTATTTCAAACGATTTATAGGACAGCTGCATTGAATAGGATGTAAATTACAGTTATTAAATGATTTATTCCGCGTTTTATCACATGTCTAGGCATCTAGACAAAAAAGGTCGCGACAGCCCTAAGGCCTAACTGACAGGGCTGTTAAACAAGAAATATTTACAAGCAATATCATACCCTAAAACAATCACGTCAAAGCTCACATTAAAATAACCATGACAACGTAGTATCGTTTAATTTTTACGATGGCTAGTTAAAACAAACTATTCCATCTATGATTGCTAGTAGATAAAGTCGATAGGAAAGAACCTTATTACTAAGGTAATAGAGTTAGCTATTCATTAACAGGTGATGCATGTCATGTTTCGCATACTTAATTTAATAGGCTTTAGAAGGCGAGTTAAGTCTATGCGGTTTTACTGTTTTATGATTGATTAAGATCATGATTAAGGTTAAAAAATCTCACTACTATAATGAAGTTGTACGGTTTTTATAGCGTTTTTATTCGATATTTAGCTAAACATAATATACTTATATAATAAGAGCACCTTTTAGCCAGCAGCACGAAAGCAAACAAACAATAAACGTAATCGCATAAAAACGGTTTTTCAAATAGAATACCAACTTTTGTTGAAGAGATCGCGTCTATGAATTTATACGAGAAGATTAAAAACTTTTTTCATCCCATCGCTGCGGATTTAAAATAAATAACATCGTAAAAAAGTTTCCTTATGCGTTTGTTTCGATATACATTTTGTCGGATCGCTCTAGTTTATTTTTATTGTACTTGACAGTCAAAACACAATAGTTTCACATTTATAACAACACTCAAAATATATCTACTAAATTAATGTAGCCGTTCTTGAATGTCCATTCCCTTTTAAATAAACAAATATAATTTTTACAATATTTCAAACTGAAGGGGCACACGAACCACAGTGCGGAGACTTAACCCTTCAAATTTCGCATGAACTTGCAGTGTTTATCTAACATTGTTTTGAACATAAACTCCAACTGTGGTGAGAGTGTTTAAACAAAAATAAAGTAAAGTGCACCACATGAATAAATGAGCAATCCAACCCTCCCGCGGTTCTTTAGAAGGGTGTATGTTTGTGTCAATCTGAAGTCGCTTGGACCTTTTTAAATGAATATGGAACCCCTGGTTACCCCTGGCGGTCCCAGCGGGAAATTAGAGCGTAATGGTGCAATGTTTGATAAGTTAGCGGGTAGCGGCTGTGTTAATGTAATTTTTAAAGTTAATTCTTTTAAAGGGATGAAAAAATCGATATGATTCACAGTATGATATTTAGTTATTCATTGTAATTGGCGCTGCATTTACAATAAGATGAGTTTACGAATTCTAATTCCACACAACACAACTTTTGAAACTCGTTATTGTATTTTTAAACTGTACGTTTTGGTGTGAGTATTAGCAGATAACATAGGAACGCGTGTATAGTAGTATTTTACATGTCAGTCTTAGTAACTAGTTGCAATGTTTGTATGTTTTGTAACTTTTGTAATTGAAGAAAATATAATAAAATATTTGAGTATCCTTGGAGGTGTTGTTCAAGTACTGAACATGTAAACAAGGAATGATGACTGAAAAATGTTTTAAGCAACTTGCTGATAGGGTACTATCATACCTTGTCAGATTTCTTGACAAAGCTCTGTAGGGATAGTGTTTTACACAGAGGTCTATCAAATCTGTCAAATTTAACACTACAAATGAGCGTATTCTGCGCTGTTTGTAGACAATAGAACACTCGCATTAGACGCTAATCATTGACACATTGACGAAGCAATCGGACCCCCAGGGGGCCGAAGGGTTAACGCATTACTGGACATAATCTTGATTGATCTGCCTCGTACAAATAACCCTGGTTTGCGTGACGGAACCCTCATACGGAACAGGGAGCAGCGGGGGGGTTGATTGCACTTTTCATGTTGGTGTAAAACCACGATAATGTGGCGTTTGTCTTGGAGCCTATTGTCATGGCGAAAATGTTTGTACGTATTTTCTTTGGCGTAGCTATAGACCTGTAGAGATCTGTTCTTAAACATATACTTAGTAGTTAATAAATTAATAATATATAGCTAATTAAGCTGAGAAAAAATGTGTACACAATTATTTTTTTATGAAAAATAAATAGTTTTTTTTTTAGCAAATGTTTTAAACGTCCTAGTCCTCGACGCGACGCTGCACTAGCGTATGACATTGGCACTCTATGTCAAAGCAATATGGGTTAAGTTTGAACTGAGAAGATTTTTCTTCATACGAATTTAAGCCACGTCAATTATAAATTGCCCATGTCATACAGTAGAGTAACGTCAAGCACTAGGACGTTTATCTTAGGGCTCGCCCAGAAATCATGCGATCATATTTGGCCTACTTTTGACCCCCTCCCCCCTTGGTGATATTTGGTTATTATAACATTTACAACGCTACCCCCTCCCCCCCCCATTCAAGATCACATGTATGCTAGTTAATTAAAAAAACAGCAGTAACTTATTATAAAAGGTTTTAATTTAAGCCATGTCACGCTATGTCATGTCCTCGGTCCAAGTGTTTTCACAATATGAGAAAATAATTGAGTAATTTCGTTATTTTTTGATTTACTTGCTGTGTAAAAAAATTACACGTGATGTCTTCTCGGACCCCTCCCCCCTTCCTCCATCATGATCATTTGTGATATTTGTCTGGCCCCCGTAAACGATCACATGATTTCTGGACGAGCTCTTACCTATACCAGTCTTAATCGGTCTTAACAAAAGGAAAAACTAAATTATGAAGAATAGGAGAAAATAAAAGGAATGAAAAAGAGTTTTAATTCCTATTATTTTTGTTTTCAGCCAGCAAAATTAAAACAGGAACAAGTATAATTAGCAGATCCTCAACCTTTCCCCTTCTTAATAAATTATTATCACGTGCCATGCCACGACTACCTAGACTTAAAGACTAGTTCTAACCTATCATTTACTTCCCAATGACCCTAACTTACATTCTCTACGATTTTGAACTCTATTGTTTTAGGCTTAAGAAGTTTATACCCTCTTTCAGTGCCTAAGGTTTCTAATTGGTGTAAAATTACAGGGATGGTAAACGATACTTGATCGGCGATGATATATTCAGCGGGAAAATGTTGCCGTCCCCTGTAATTGCGGCCTGAAATTTTTAATAGTGTAATTTTGCTGGTCTGTACGTTATTGAGCTTCCCTGGAATGATCAATTGTAATGCATAAAGGAATATCTGTTAATGATAGTGAAAGTTGTTATAGGTCAGTCACGGACTTTAATGGTTGAGCCATAGAGAGCTCACCTTTTACTGGATATTCATAGCTTAACTACTAAAAACCAAAATTAGTTGACACTTAAATGGCGCAACAATTAAAGTCCGTGACTGTACTACATGAGTTAGACAAGTACAACATTTTCAAGAAAAGCACATAAGCCTCTATATGCATATAATAATAATGAAGCATCGTTATTAACTTTTTAACAATTTTTCTTACATTAGTATCGTAGTTAGAAGTATGTGTACTTTACTGATAAATTATTATTTACATTCCATTTTATAACCTAATTACATCATTTTATTGCGTATATATGTAATTTAGCATGCATTTAGTTGACCGACCGCTTTTAGCCTAGTGGGTAGTGACACTGCCTACGAAGCTGAAGGTCCTGGGTTCGAATCCCGGTAAGGGCAAATATTTGTGTGATGAGCATGAATATTTGTTTCTGAGTCTTGAATATTGTTTAGGACACTAAAAAGTTGTAACACCTAATTATATCTACCCTTATTTATGCAAATAAATATATTGATTGATTTATTATATATATATATATATATCGTCGTCTAGTATCTATAACATTATTGAGCTTACTATAGGCGTAGTTCGATTTGTGTAACAATGTCCCCTAATATTTATTTATTTATTAGGAACTACATAAGCTAGACAAGTACACCATTTTCAAGAAAAAGCACAAGCCTATATGCATATAAAAGCCGAAAAGGAAATATCAAATGAAAATTCCGTACATAAGTTCCAAAAAACTCATTGGCACGAGCCGGGATTCGAACCCACGACCGCCGCTGGCCTGGACCACTAGGCTACCGTAGCGTATACATACATCCGTAAAATACCCTCTTTCTTGAACAGTCGCAGTCGGGCAGGTTTGTAAGCACGGGTATCACGTTATACTAAATAAAAGCAACATTATTGTACACACAAAAGGAGCTTAACATTTCTAAAGTATATTTTATTTTTTACAAAATATTGAATTCCATTGGCAGATGTCCGTTAATCCTTCTTAACAACAAACCAACTTAAAGTGATCTCTCTTCTAACACATTTAACACGGCAATACAGCTCAACTTATAACGGACATATGGATTCATAACATTTTTTTCCTTTTTTTTCACTTTGGCTGTTTGCGTGCGTTCTCATGCCGGATTAAAATAAATAAAAGTTAGCTCTACTTATTAAGAATTCATGGTTCATTGAGTATTTTATATCTGTTGCATTTAATTAAAAATGTTCAACTGCGACCTGATGAAGTTTATTTTCAGACATTTGACATAATACCTACAAATTGTTAAACTTTTTAATTATGCATTATTTTATTAAATAAGTACGTCAATCATTTTTTATCGGGTTGCAGTAATATTATTTTTCACACCTTTCATTCGGAAAAGTAAGTTTTGCTCCACGACGAGAGATCAAAATGCTACTTTTCTGTTCAGGATACTTTTTTAATTTAATCATTGGCATGTATACTTGAAACCATAATTAGATTCCAAAAAAACTACCCTTTGTGTTGCCATTAAAATGAGGAGGTATGACACCGGTGAATTTGCATTTTTCTAAATGATGAAAACTAGCTACGTCTATCATTTAGAAAAATGAAAATTCACCGGTGTCAACCCTCCTCATTTTAATAGCAACACAAAGGGTAGTTTTTTTGGAATCTAATTATGGTTTCAAGTATAGCATTTACGCAATGTGCCAATTGAACACAGACCTTAATAAAATAATCGACTGTAATTTCATCGTAATCGATTAAAAACTAACTTATTTCAAGTTTTAACTTAAAATTGCCACAATAAACTTATACGGTTTACTGAAATCAAAAGTATCGATGACTGTTATATTTTCCTCATAGTCGGTGTGAAAAAATGTATGACACACTCAGGAGCAAAATTATTTTCTTTATGGGCGTTAAAGCTTGAATCCTTCGTTACGCTCAGGATTCTACCTTCCTTCGCTTCACTCTGGATTCAATGTACCGCCCTCGCCGTAAATACATCATTTTGCTCCCTTGAGACACAAATAACTATTGTTCGTTTGTACAATCAACTGAAAAATGATGTGTACATATATACTTAGGCACATACTTATTACTTACACTACAACAAAATGAAAATAATGAATACACTTTGTGGTCAACTGTACAAATAGATAACTTAAATCATCAGCCTATAAGTATGCGTGCCAGTATTCGAGCACCTGCCGCCACGGACGGAAGGGAATGCTATAATAGTAAAATAGTACCTACAGTCAGCATCAAATATCATCATCATCATCATATCAGCCGATAGACGTCCACTGCTTTACATAGGCCTCCCCCAAAGAGTGCCACAATGACCGGTCCTGCGCCACCCGCATCCAGCGGACTCCAGCGACCATCAAAGAAACTTTTACATTTTTGTACCATATTATTTGACGACCGGTTAGCCTAGTGGGTAGTGATAGTGACGCTGTATACGAAGCTGGAGGTCCTGGGTTCGAATCCCGTAAGGGCATTTATTTGTGTGATCAGCACCAACGTTTGTCCTTGAGTCATGGATGTTCAGTACAAGCTGTTCTTATTTTACGACTAGGTCGATTTGTGTAAGATTATACGCAAATATTATATGTAGTGCTTTTCTCAAACATGAAGTGAAATAAAATAAAAATATAACTTTTTTTTTACGGCTGAACGCCATGGTATTGTCACCAATTGAAGATGAAACAAAAGACGATCGGTTTGCAGGCCTAGGCCTTCAATTTAATATGAAATTTCACTACGGGCCTCTCGTCTCGCCGCACCTGAAACGTGATACTTCGAAGCCGAATATAGAATAAGGAACGTAACGACAACGTTTCAATGCATGTTTGAGAAAAAAAAACAATAGGTACTTCATTGCAAAAATATATCGTCTCATACGAGAATTCGTGTTCCTTCCCTTAACCTAAACCAGCCTAATACCAACTTAAAAGAACAACACAATATTCAAACTAAGTTCCCTCTATATCATTGGTAGTTACATAAATTCCTCTCAACAACAGATCAGCCATATAAAAATAGCCCACAGGCCGAAAATACCTACCGACATTTGTAGGTAAAACACCCCTAATCCACGTCAGCTGCTACCGACTGGCCCTCCCTTCACCCAACCCCTATTTAAACAAGACCTATCACCAAGCACTATCCACTAACAACTAGAGACCAGCTTACACTGGCCACCGCGGTCTTTAAACCAGCGTATCCAGACCCTCCCAACGCCCGTACAATTCTAACGCAAGTCGTGTTTTGTTTCAATAGCCGCAGGCCAACTTAAATTGGCAGTACGATCAGGGATCCGGCCTGTCAAATACATAATGAGTATTTTTTTTTTCAGCCGGAATGTTTAGGTACGATCGATGGGGAACAGGTTTCATGCGAATTTCCGCTTAGCTTAGTAGGGGGTGGGTTTTTAATGAGATTATGGTTGCCAGCGTTATTTTAAAATGAGTTAAACGTTCCTAATATTTCATTATAAAAATCTACCTGGTCTTTTTTAGGCTGGCAGCGTGCACCAGTTATGACAACTATTAGGGACGTAGCTAATATTGAAAAATACATCATTAATTTGTTAGAGCTAACTTGGCAACACCACTTGCTATCCTACTAATCCTACTAATATTAATAAATAAATGCGAAAGTTTTATAAGATAAGATAATATAAGATAAGATAAGATGTCTTTATTGTCAGAACTGTGTACATTTAGTTGTTGTGGGTAAAATAAAGTCCAACAGCTTGCCCATTTCGGACGTAGGTACAATAATAAACTTAAAGCTAGTCAAATATACTAAAACAATAACAACAATAGTATTTCAAAATAATTTTAACCGTGTGTACACATAAAATATTCATTTAAATTGTAGAAACTTTTTATTACTAATTTTGATGTTTAGATGTTTGTTACTCGATCGCGCAAATACGGCTGAACGGATTAAGATGAATTTTGGTATATACATATAGCGTGGATTAACATATAGAATACTTTTTATCCCGGGAATCATCCCCTAAGGGGGCGAAATGGGAGGCGAAAGTTTGTATGGAGCTATGATATAAACGAGTTCTACGCGCACGAAGTCGTGGGCAGAATCCAGTATGTCATAGTTCTATGGGACGGTGTTGCCAAAGAATCTTTAAATGCAGTCTTATCGTGGACGAACTCTATTTGGTTATAAACTAAAGTCAGGTTTGTTAAAAATTTCTTAGCTATTATCTCTTAACCCGAAATAACTTAGAATTTAATGCACAGATGATGACAAGATTGCTTAATGCCTTTTTGCATAAAAATTAAGTACTTATGATGAGCTATGATCATAAAGTTACTCTGACCGTTCGCGTGAACAAAGTCGCTACTAAATAGATAAATTGATGCTAAACTACCTTAAAAGGAATATTGGACCAACATACAAGTACCGCTATTGCCGTACAAGGGCACTAAAATGCAATATCAAAGAAAACAATGCCTCGAGACAACCCTGCCATCGAAATTCAATCATAACCGTTTACCATTTAAAAATGGAACATGCCGACAGAGACGGCGCGATACGGTTCTGTGTGATTAAGAGCGAGATGGCGTCCAGCGCGACGTGTCGCGCGGTATGCGCCTCGGACCCGTAATTACAGAGAGGATGTACAGGCTGATGCGGAGATAAATTCACACTTTTTTAAACTACTGAGAGACATAATAAGTCGAAAAGTAACGCAATCGCACATTATTCAACACTGATATTGTTTGTCTTTTCATTTGCAAATTCATTTATTTCTCTACTTAGCTACATGTTACAAAAACCGCAAGCGAAGCCGCGAGATTAATATCTTAGCTCATACTAGTGAAAAGCGACCGAGCTCAGCTCGGGTGAAAATACGGAGAAAACTAATTTTCCCAGACATGAGACCTAGCTAGATCGATTTCTCGCCCGTTATAGCCGTTTCCGAGAACGTGATTGCACAAATATATATATGTATATATATATGATATACACAAATATTGCTGGTTTGATACTATAGGATACATTTTGAAATACTCAGCAAATATAAAACTCTATTACCTGACTTCAGTCACTGATTTGGAAGAAGAGACCAATAATATTTTTTGTGTTAAATTAAAGGAAAAATTCAATGCTCCGAGCCGGATTCGAACCGGCGACCACAGGCATCTCTACCTATAATGCAGCGGTGCACACGGGCGCACGGTTCTAGGGGGCGCCCGAGCGCCATTTGACGGGGCGCTAGGGGACGGGGGTTGCTAGAGGGCGCTAGGGTAATGCTTGCACCCGCGCGCTAGATGGGCTAGAGACGCCTCTGATGTATCCTATCCTTGCGGAGAACATCCGTGCACATGCGGGCACGTAAGTACGTCGTTCTGGTAGTTGCATGCTATGTTATGGCAGCAGGTGGGCGGGACTTTAACTGGTCGCGTTTATAATCAAGGTCAACTTTGTGCTGATCCTCGAACTCGCGAACTTGGATGTTCACCGTCCTGCGCCATTCCGACCGCTGTGCGGCCAAACACTCCCATTGAGAGAGCTCAATGTTGCATTTCTTCATATGTCGCTTTTGGACATCCTTGAAAAGGTGGATGGACTGTGAGAGACGATATGAAAGAGGAAGGAAGTAAGTGACGAGAAGTACCTATGGAAGAAAAGGTATTTTATAAAGAATTAGTGGAACAAAAACCACATACCTGATGTGGTTGTGGACGATAATTCAAGTTTAATCCTTCCCATAGCCTCACAGTGTGTTGTTAACGAGCACCCTGTGTGCAGCGACGCGCACCTAGTGTATTTATGTCATTATTAACCGGTGCGAATTAATACTCATTTGGCGTCCATTTTTGTCGCATTTTGTGTCGCGGACGCAAAAACCTTCATTCCGGTCCCGCCGCAAAAAGATGCGCGCCCGGCGATCGCCAAAAACGGACCGCTAATTGTCCTGTAGGTATTGTTCGCTTTCTATAAATAAAGCGGCCAACAATCTTACATTATTTAGACCAAACCATGCAAATAGTAGAGTAACCGACCGTAGTTATCGTCAGTCGAAATATCAAGAAAACCCCTTACTCGACTAAGCGTGAAAAAAGTCAATGTATCAACCCTCAAGTACCACGACAACTGGCCGACCAATCGCATCGCAGAGCTGTCGCATTGGCTTATTCAAATGTCGAACCCTCGAATTTAAATTCCAAACGTCCCGAATAAAACGTTCCATTTTCGAAATTCCTTTTTCCATGTCCAGTTGCACGACACTAACTGTGGTTTAACGCGCCTAGGTAAGCGAGTGATGAAAGAGCGTAATGATTAGTTCATCGGCATATTAAAGCCGTTTTAAGTGGACAAAAACGCGACGTGAGTCGGTCGGCGTGTCAGCACTAATTGAGTGGCGCACGCTATCGCATGGTGTAACCGGGCTTGTCTCCGAGTGCGAATTCCCGTCCTATTCGATATTGTTTTCTTTTGTGACCTGGATTTCGTAATGTATTCAGCTAATGAAAAAATGCGTTTGCCAAGACTGGTGTGGATCATTAACGGCTTCGGCGCAACGCTATTCCAAATATAAACTATGTAATTCCGAACTAAAGATTATTTTTCTAATAATCATTCAGATGTAACTGGCCGAACGTAATTTCATTACAATTATTTTCTTTTTTTCCACAGATTAAACAAACACTACGTTTCTGAGTGGCTTAACCTTGTACCGTCGTTTCACTAATTCCAATCTTCGTTCCATATTTAAACTTACGCAAGCCGTCCCGCTCCCGCATCGAACTACCTATTTATGCGCTATCTCTCTTCGTAATTAATGAAAATGGCCGCATTTGGAAATGTGTGTTAATTGTAATAGTGTTTTTGAACTTGGATGAGTAAACATAGTGTAATTTCGTAAGCGTGAAGAGATGGTTTATTTCGCAAAACACCATTTACTTTTTGATACATTATTACTTAGCGCATATTTAAGCTATTATAGCAATAAGTATAGATAGGTAATGGTTACACTGTTTGCAGCGAGGTCCGCAGATATTTCAGACGAGTTGTAGTGAATAGTGAATACAAATAGTTTCTTAAATAAAGTTCCCAAACATCAACAAACGCAAAGACAAACCCCCATCCTCAGCTCTCAAGTGAAACCGAGAGCCCGAAACAAGGAATCCGCCGCAAAAACGACGGGGACGATAAAGCGAAATCGCCGATGCGTTATCGAGAAAAAACCTCGTGCGAGCGAGAGACAAAAAACGTATCGTATCGCCGTTCCGCTCTAGCGCGCGCATGCTCTGGCGCAGCTGCTGCCCGCCATTTTTTTTTTCAAATTGGATCAGAGTGACAAAGGAGTAAATTGCGCGGCTTGATCCTATGACAATTGATTGTGTTATTGTCGGGACAGATGTAAACAAGTACGCATCGTGTCGTGTAAAAGAGCAGCGGTGTCGCCGTTTGGCGGTTTGGATTTCACGATAACCTCGCCGTGGGATAATCTAAAATCTAAACTGAGCTTGTCTCGAATATTATATTTTCGAGGGCTAAAAATTCACACCTAAACTCACGTGTCTATTACATAGGTATAGTCACGGACTTTAATCGTTGAGCCATTTAGGTGTCAACTAATTTTGGTTTTTATAGTTATGGTATGAATATCCAGTAAAAGGTGAGCTCTAAATGGCTCCACAATTAAAGTCCGTGACTGTACTTTTGTATAAAATTTTTGCCTAAACATTACATGCATGTCTAAATGCCTATGACAGAAATAACGAAACTACTAAGTTGATTGTGTCATATTACCAAATAGTCATATAAATAATACAGTCATATAACCATAGTGGAATGAATATAGCAGGGCTTTATAAAGTAACTATGTATCCTATCATATATCAATTATCAAATTATTGGCATCGCAACGCATCAGCATTGCAATTTGCAATTCAGCGAGGAAATGCCGCTAGCATCCTCGGTACAATGTCTCGGAGGTCTTTTTTAGATTTAACTTATTTCAATTTAGTTAATGTTAATCATCATCTTGTATTTACTTTAGAAAATAAATAATAATAATTAGAAATTATTGACATTTAAATTTTATTTCTTTAATACAACCAATTTTACAAATTATTCGGTTTTCGATTCGATTCTTTTGACATGTAGGTACAAATGCTATTAATTATCTAGAACTTGTTCTCACTAATATTATAAATATATATTACAATATTATTCTCATTTAATTAAGTATCGCAATGATAACTATTTTTTTTCATATTTATTATCTGTTGACAGTCATTGTTTAATTTATTACTCCAAGTTATTTTATATAATATGGTGTGACCAGGATCAAATAGGGGCATAATAAAGACATTATCCGGCAACACATTTGAAATTTTAATGGCAACGCCAAATATAGATTGACAGCACGTAATAAAAAGTGATTAGCAAGTTTTCGACACATTCTGTTACACGGCCAAGTCACTTGATTTTTTACCGATATTAGACATTAGGAAAATTATTATTATAATAACACCATCATATCCAAAATTATGTCGCTCTAATACTTAGTTAAATTTTAATAAACTTACATCATTGACATTGTACATTACCTACTTCGCCACGGGTAAATAAATGCAAAGCCCGTCTAATGGTACAATTAAGCCGTCTAACGTAAGTCGCAATACATATCACCAAAAATCTACTTAAAAGAAGAAGGCTTGCACAGTTGTACTGTCTATTAATACTAGCTACAGGAGTCCCCTCAGTCTAACTCAGTTTGAACAATCGAATACGCTAACTAACGTGTAGAACTTATCCCGTTGCAATAGGGTTTATAATGGCCAGTTAAAATAATAATTGTATAATGTTCTATGAGTTTTATGTTATTTCCACTCAGAATCACGAGCTCTTTCGATCTTAATAGGACAAAAAAATGTCCCAAAGATTTTTTTCTATTGTGTTACCACTTCCCTTATACTTTGTATGGCGGTAACACAATAGGAAAGTTCAAAAATGTATGGAAAATTTGGGACACTTTTTTTCTCCTATAGGGATGGGAAGAGGTCGTGATTCTGAGTAGAAATAACGTAAAGGTTGCAGAAAATGTCGTAAAAAATTTAGTAGCATTTTTTTAAAGAAACGCTTAGTTAAGTGTTCAATGCATCACAGCGCATAGATCATGCAGCGCCGTGCGCGGGCGCTCGTCCGTGGCTGCGTTTTTTCGACGGCACTACTCGCTTGTAATTAAAATCTCATTGTTGCAGCCAAGTCTATTTAGACACTACATAAGACATTATATGAGCCATTCAACTATTTTTTGTTGCTAGTTGCCATGGTTTCTCCTGGGTCACTCTTTAAAACTATCATTTTATGGGGTTTAAATCCACGAAACACGTATTTAATGGGTAAACCCATTCTATGGTGGGGCATCTCCTTGGTGTGATAGGAGTCCAATTTACAGTATTTTTCTAAGAATCTCTGTCACTGTTGTCTCTTGGCTTACCGGGACATAATAATAACAAGAAAAAGTTGATTGACACATACCTATATTCCAAATAATCCAGCTAAAACATACAGCTTCTAAATGTATAACGGATGCTTCGTTAATAACGGATAGTGTTATCATATACAAATTGAAAACAATCAAATTAAATACAAATTAGAAATTGATAAGATTTACCCCTGAAACTTCTGATTTGATTTCTGTCAGCATACTTTATTCGTACCACACACTTGAGGAAAAATAATTCGAGAACATGTAACTTTCTGCTAGGTATAATGCATAAACTGGCACCGTTTTCGCGAACTTGGCTGTCCTCTCCCGTGCCCGCTCTCGTTAATGCAGCGCGGTTAACGTACTGTGCCAAGATTGATATGTTATTATAGCTCGAGTATGCATCGATACATTATGAGCATACCGCTCTGGACGACTTGGCCTAATTTTTTAACGCAGCTTTTAAAAATATGTTGGTGATGCAACTTTTACTAATAAATCCACGGTTAAACACACGTATGAAATGTCACTAAGGGCGACATGTTTCGAACTCATCAGGAGTTCTTCTTCAGGGTTAGTGTGCGTAGTGACATTTTAGTATTTTACGAAACGTCTCACGAAAGTTTAAATTCGATGAAACTTTTGTTTAAAAAAAACTATCAATGTCATGTTTTAGTGTTCTCTCTTGTCGCTTTCTTATTTAAACAAGTTACCTATTTAATGTGAACTTTGTTAACGCAACAAAATCTTCACACTAATCTAGGTAATTCATTTTGACAAGGACGCTATGAATTAACAAACTTTTTCCTCTCTCCGTCAAGTCCAAATACTTTGCACATTCGATCTTAAGTCATTGCAATAAAGGCGAACAACAGGGTGTCAATTATTAATATCAAGGTGTCAAACATTTATTACTGCATGTGAGAGTATAAATATTTATGAACAAAAATCACAATGATGATGATGATGGACGTTATAATATTAGACTACGAGTCTTTAAACAAATCTTTAAAAAAAATGACACAGCATATATATTATTGTTCTCACGATTAGTTTACAACAACCATTGCTAATGAAACCGTTACAATAAAATCTGTAACCTATAAATATGTCTCAGCTCAAACACGATTCAATTAACAACCATTAAACTAATTAAAAATGGAAATAGCTAATTACTGAATCGATATCTGTATAGCGCTTGAACCCCATTTATTCTGCTTGTGTGAACTGCGCGAAAAACTCGCACGCAATGGGAATGGTTTTTTTTTTACCATAGACTATCCCAGCTCTAACTGTTAATGTTGCCAAGTCACGAGCGGTGTTGCCAGAATTAAAAATGGTTTGTTGCCTTTTAAAATATTTTTATTTAATTAATGAGCTGCCTAATTAAAAACCTGACTGCGCAATTATTTAATTAACTTCAACATATGGCAGAACGCAATACTACCAATTACATGTAATTTGGCTATTTTTTTTAATACACATATTCCCCAAAATAGAGACTACTGTTTTTTGGTAAAATAATTGTTGCAAAAATTACCATAGTCAAATGTTTCTCCGTACTAATAAGCTCAATTGTTGGCACAGGCTCTCGTTTCTGTTTTTGTACTTGCGGTATATATTATATTACTAAGTATAACTTAAGACCAGATGTGTAATTGGCTTGTTTCAATTTCCCCCACAAAACAAAAACAAAGCGGGCCGATCGCCCGCGCAATTATCATTCCAGCATTATCTTTAATTACTTGTCATTGCGTAGGGTTCTATTAAATACCTTCTCAATACCAATTACGTGGCTGTACGCCAATTTACCATTACTTATATTAACAGGGTTTATTAAAAACTAGCTCCGTTTTAAGCAACTATGTGGCATGGCGGACGTCAGTAGTTACAACTTTGAAGAGTCCAGATTGTAGGTACCTATCATCATCATCATCATCATATCAGCCCCAAGACGTCCACTGCTGGACATAGGCCTCCCCCAAAGAGTGCCACAATGACCGGTCCTGCGCCACCCGCGTCCAGCGGACTCCAGCGACCTTTACCAGGTCATCAGTCCACCTTGTGGGGGGCCTACCCACGCTACGTGGTCCGGTACGTGGTCGCCACTCAAGAACCTTTCCGCCCCAACGGCCATCGGTTCTACGTGCAATGTGCCCCGCCCACTGCCACTTAAGTTTAGCGATTCGGAGGGCTATATCGGTTACCTTGGTTCTGCTGCGGATAACGTCATTTCTGATGCGATCACGCAGAGATACTCCCAGCATAGCCCTCTCCATTGCCCTTTGGGTGACTTTGAGCCTTCTTATGAGGCCCATAGTAAGCGACCACGTTTCCGTGCCATACGTCATCACTAGCAACAAGGTACCTATATGTAGTTTTTATTCCGATTCAATGTTTCTCACGCGTTTGGTGACTGTCTCCATCAGCCTTGCTGTCCACAAGTATGTAGGTAAGTGCGAGAGTGACGCATGCTTTATGTCCGACATAAAGGCGATCACGCTAGCTAAGCTGAAGAGATAACCTAAGTTTTGAATACCTAAAAAATAGTTTTTTTTTTACGAAATCAAACTAAGCGATTCTACATTGTGACAAATATAGTGCAGACAAGTCCTCATGCAAACTTGAACTTTAACAATGTAATACAAATTTTAATTTCCTTAAATATGACCGAGTTAGCAGGATGAGTCATCAGTCAAAATCGGCAGACTAATGACCACAAAAAGTTCAAGTCAGTGTCGACGCTACGAGGTGACTCCGTGACTTGCGTCATTAAGACAAGTTATTTATTAATTAAGGGAATATGTGACATTAAATTCCCACATTGGGTGACAGGAAGTCAACTTTTGTCAATAGAGTATAATTTCATACAGATCCTATAATTATTTATATACACACCTATACTATTTCTTACAAAATACATTAAATTTAGCATCAATTTTCTAGCACGAAATTTTACGTATTTGTATCAGTATTTAATGGTGACAGCAATACGTTACTTAGTGCACTTGCTTGTTAAATAGGTAATTAATTACCTATGTGAAGCGTCAATTACACTTGAAATGCTTTATCCGTTAGAACTTGTGTCAAGTGGGATATATATATCAATCACCCAGCCACTTAAATAAATTTATAACATAAACATCGAAAACAAACATCGTTTATGATTTATTAGCGAGTCGTCACCGAATTTTATCTCAATGCACCCGATAAGTTTTATGATTACAATTAAAGCGATTAACTCGGGCAACTAATGATAAATGGTTTATTAATTGTTATCAATCGTGTTGTATCAATTTATGACAGATTTTTTCTGATTGACCATAAGGGCTGGGGCTATACGTTATGTGTGGGTGGCCCAATTGGGAATGGATGAAAATTTTAGAAATGCCTGATTATTTTTTTGGTGATAGGAATAACCTTCCTTAGCACCAGAAAAAAGTTTCAGATTTTTCAGCTGCGTCATTTTTTTTTAAATATAAACAGTTTCCTCACTTACGTTTTGGGTCAGTTACGGCACCTTCCTCGATCGGTCTCATATTACAAAAAAATATATTAAATATGTGTGGTAAACTGACACTGGCAATGATATCGACACTTGCAGCAGCTATATTGGTCATTACCAGTGTCAGTTTACCACAGATATTTAAGATAGTTTTTTTTTTGTAATATGAGACAGATCACGGAAAGTGTCTATTTACCGTTCTTGACCCAAAACGTAAATGAGGAAACTGTTTATATTTTTCAAAAATAAATGTCGCAGCTGAAAAATCTGAAACTTTTTTCTGGTGCTAAGGAAGGTTATTCCTATCACCAAAAAAATAATCAGGCATTTCTAAAATTTTCATTCTGAAATGACTTAACGTAATGAAATCATAAGTGGATTGTCTATGTTATTTTTTCATTTGCGTAAGTGTGAACGTGACAAATGGATTGGTATAAAATTAAAAAGATATTTAAGATGCAAAATCGAGGTCCTTATTTGCTAGTTATGTAGGTAACAATATATGGTTGGTTGAAAAACGTCATCCGACATTATGCATTCGTATTTTTGTAAGTGGTTTGAATGAAAAATATAATTTGTTTTTGAGCACTTTATAAGTTGACTTGTGTAATATATGCGCTTCCTCAATCTACAATAAATAATAACGGTCAGTTCCATGACCAGTTATCTCAGGTCAGAAGCTACAATATAACAACTATAAATACCATTTACTTCCAATAATTACAGTACAATGAAGTCTTTGACTGATAACGATTCAATAATATTGGTAATAAAGGGAAATTTCATATCATTACACGGATACAAAGTCACTTCCGCCAGAATTTATATTAAAACCTTTTTTGTTGAGCGAAGACGTTGGCTGCTACCGCAGCGTGTCAACGCCTATTGTGTTTTGAAAAAAAAAAAACACTTGCGGTAGTAAAAATTGACAAAATTACACGGTTTTGATTGTTGATTCTACTGATTACCGGTTCTACGGGAACGATTGTAAAATTACTCTATTTGTTCGTTTTATTGTTATTCAAATAATACGTGTTAGCTCGTTTCGGCTTGTCATGTTATTACGGCAATATTGAGTAAATTATAATTGAAACCGCTTTCTACGGTGAATTAATACTTTCGCTTTTTGGAACAAATTTACTTATGGGTAATAACGGTGGGTACCTCGCCATCCATTGTTCGGTTTACTTTTAAAATGCGGCGACAGCGTACGTTCACCTGACGGCTTTTTTAATTCTGTCCTTTTACAAAAACTGGCTTTAGACGACATCTTGCCAGTGCAAACTAAAAAAAGCAGCAATTCAATTCGCTCCGGCAAGAAACTCACGAGTTATGATAATTAAAATAAAAACGCGACGGATCGATTATGTCCTACTGATACGAAACTTAATTTACTTGACGATAAAATTTGCGTACAAACAAGCATAGAGCCGAACGATTACAGGTTGAACCCTGAACAATCGATACTGAAACGCCTTCGAAGGCAATCCGATCCGAGCGGATTTACCGTTACTAATTACGCCTTAGACTTATTAAAGCATTACTGTAAGAAATTGCAGCTACTGATTTACGGCTGCCATTTTGCGCGACATTTTAATATGCGAATGCGTTCGCGCGCTTTTTACTTTTTTCTTTTTTTTTAATCGTGATGGGACGGCAGGTGCGTTCACAAAGTTATTCCGGCCAGTGTTCTGCAGAGTAATTTCGGGCAGTGAATGGACGCTGTGTATGGAATGGAAATTGGGGAAGCATGGATTTTTATTACGGATTTTCGGTCTGCCGTTGGGTTATTTCGTGGAAAAATGAAATCGAATTATTGGCGGACACGATACTCGGCGCGTGGAATTTTTAACCTGACGTGTCTGAAAAAATATTCGATATTCTCAGCTAGGTTGTAGTTTCATTAAAAACAAAAGGCTTTCTTCAGCGAACATGCATCCCTATCGCACCTATCAAACTTTTAAAGAAAAATTGGGTGCATTTCACATGTGACGGAGTGTAGAGTTACTATCAAACATAGAGTGAAATATTGTCTATTGTATTGGTACTTAGTTATTGTCTTCGTTCTACTGTAGTCAAGTCAAGAGCGATATAAACGAGTACAATTTGAATAGAACTTCTTTACAGCATGAGTATAGCTTGAACATTATATATTCTTTATTTAACACGCATGGCTTAGCCAACTAACTAGTAAACTACCGAAGATCGTATCATCAATATTGCCTAGATAATGTTACTAGTACATCGACAATGTTGCTAGCTATTTTGTGTAATTTGAACTTACAGTGAAAATGTCTTTTAACATACATTTTTGCAACATTTAAGAACTGGAACACAAAACTTTGTATATCATGATGTCATCCTGTCATCTTAAAATGAACTTTATCATAATAGTAATAAGTACATGGAGAACTCGGACGAGCACATTTTGCTCAACTTAAATTATATAATATATATTGTCATGTAATCCTGCCACTGAACCCTAACATAACCGCCATGTAACCCGAAAATGAACTCTAAAGTAATAGTATTAAGTACCTGTTTGCTGAAGACAGCGATGTCCTCGTTGAAGGACTCGGATGAGCATACGTCGCCGCCGGCCACGCCGGGGTCGCGCGGGGTGCAGGTTGCCAGCTCGCACTTCTCGAAGATCAGCGCCAGCAGGGGGAACAGGGGGTGCCTGGAACAGTGTATCAGTTAGTGAGGAATGACGGTACAAATGCTTGGAACAGATAGTTAGCACATATAGGGGATGGTACAGCTTCAGTTGACCAGCTAGTGTGAGGAGTGAAAGATTTCCAATGCTTGGGGCAACATTAAAAGAAGTGCCTGGAACAGCATATCAGTTAGTGAGGAATGACGGTACAATTGCTTGGAACAGATCGCTAGCAGGAGGAACACGGAGTGGAACAGTTGACCAGAGTGAGGAGTGATACAGTTCAAATGCTTGGAGCAACATCAACGGGGGTACCTGCAACAGTTTATCAGTTAGTGATGAATGACTTTACAAATGCTTGGAACTGATCGTTAGCACGAATAGGGGGTGGAACAGTTGACTAGTGAGAATTGATGATATAGGTCAAATGCTTGAAGTAGGTAGCATTAACAGGGGTACCTGGAACTGTTGGCATATTGCAGGCGTTCGTGGTGATAATACGAAACGAAAACGGGGAACAAAGGGTGTTTAGAATAGTTCACCAGCTAGCAAGGAATGAAGAGGAGATACAGATACAATACGAATACTCAATAAATAAATAAATATTAGGGGACATTCTTACACAAATCGAACTAGCCCTATAGTAAGCTCAATAATGCTTGTGTTAACTTAAATACATAGAAAGCATCCAAGACTCGGACACAAACATTCATGCTCATCACACAAATATTTGCCCTTACCTGGATTCGAACCCAGGACCTTCAGCTTAATGCTTGAAGCATTAGAAAGGGGAACGGGTCGCCTATAGCAGAATATCAGCAGCAGTTTTCGTGATCAAGGGCGTACTAGTGCACCATGTTAGTGAAGTGACGATACAGAACAAATGTTTGCAGCAGTTGATCGAGCGCTCCCTGGTATACTGGGATTATATAATAATAAATAATAAAATGGATTACAACAGACAAGAGCCATAAAGGGGAAGAGAAAATAGACCATAGATCTGGTTAGAAGTGTTAGAACAGAAGTTCAACGATTGTAAACGGAATGCCATCAATGATAGATGCTCTCATCCCATCTACAGAGGAATAGGAAATGTCACGAACGGTAAAGAAACCTCTGTAAAATTGTATACTCCTATTGTTTTTGGTTAGATCTGAGCAAATATATATATATAAAAGCAATGTAACTATGGAAGCAGTGTATAAAAATATATAATAAAATACCACACGCAATCAAATCCATAGAACCAATTAACCTATTAAAAAAATCATTAAATAAGTATTTAGTACAAAACAGTTTTTACACACTACAAGATTTTTTCGATGAAGTGTCTGTGAAAAGATTTATCTTTTTCAAGCATTCTTTTTCCAAGTTGTGTCGTTGTGTCAATATAATAGTTTCTGTTGGACTTTAATTTCAATTAACTTTAAGCGAAGTACCAAATTAATTAGTATATGTAAGAAATCTAGTTCAAGGTAGAATTACCTAGTAGTATCCAGGTAGTACCTGTAACCTAGATGTAACCTAGTTATAAGTTTCTTTGCTGTGCCCTTACGGGGTCCTTTTTATTACTTGTAATTTTATGTGTGCAATAAATGTCTTAAGTTTGAGTTTGAGCTACGGTGGCCTAGTGGTGCAGGCATGCCTGTCAAACGGCAGTCGTGGGTTCGAATCCCTGCTCGTACCAATGAGTTTTTCTGAACTTATGTACGAAATATCATTTGATATCTACCGTTAGCTTTTCGGTGAAGGAAAACATCGTGAGTAAACCTGCATACATCTGAGAAGAAATTCAAAGAGGTATGTGAAGTCCGCAATCCGCACTGGGCCAGCGTGGGGACTACTGCCCGTTCCCTCTCATTCATGAGAGGAGGCCTGTGCCCAGCAGTGGGACGTATATAGGCTGATGATATATGTATAAAGCAGACTGCCAGGAATTAAAGTAGGACACTGAAATATTTGCGATTCTCTAGACCAGAATAAGTAAGGTAAACGACTTAGTCCTTGAAGATGAACTAGTGTATGACATGGGCAGTTTATGTCGAAGCAATATGGGTTAAATTCGAACTAAGATGATGTTTAGGGTTCCGTAGCCAAAATGGCAAAAACGGAACCCTTATAGTTTCGTCATGTCCGTCTGTCCGTCTGTCCGTCTGTCCGTATGTCACAGGCATTTTACTCGAAAACTATAAGGTGTATTTGAATAAAATTTTGAGGATAGGTGTATTTTGTTAGCCGCTACATAGTTTTGTAATTAAAATGACAAAAAATTTTTTTTTAGGGGTGCACTCCATACATAAAACTAAAAATCAAAAAAAAAAATTCATTGTGACCCCCCGTGTGGCACATCAATCGATAGGCCTTTCAAAATAAATATAAGGTTTCTTAGCATTTTTTTTGATTAAGTGAATAGAGTCGGAGATAATCGCCCCGAAAGTCACTAAAATTCTGTCCCCCCCCTCTAATTTTTGAACGGTGTATATTAAAAATATGGAAAAATTCATGGACATAGGGCTTATTAATTTCATTCACCGAAAATTGTTTTGAACAAGATCGGTTTAGAGGTTTTCGAGATATTGCTGAAAAACTGCCTTCCTCAAAGAAAAGGACGTAAGTGCCGTAAAATTTCTGTGACGATACGACCTTTTTAATAGGCACGGAACCCTTCGTTTTGCGTGGTCCGACACGCACTTGGCCGGTTTTTCTTCATTCAATTTTAAGCCGGTGTCACTCATAAAGTGCCCATGTCATACACTAGTGCAACGTCGAGAACTGGGACGTTTACGTTTTGCCTAGGGTTGCCAACATTATATAGTACTGTACTATATTTTGACTCTATACTGTTGAACTATATACTGTTGAAGAAATATATAGTACGCAAAAATACTATATTTTGAGGGTCCTTACGAAGTGCTTCAAATTGCCTAGGATTCAATTCATCATCATCATCAGCCGAAAGACGTCCACTGCTGGACATAGGCTTCCCCCAAAGAGTGCCAAAGTGACCGGTCCTGCGCCACCCGTACTCAGCGGCATAGGTTTAAATAAAATTTTACTAAATAGCAACATTGCCCAGCCAAGTACTATCTTTTTTTACAGTGTACTATATTTCTGTCGGTTTTTTCTGGAAAATACTATATCTTCCCCAAAAAAAGTTGGCAACCCTACTTATGCCCCTATAAGTCCCTTATATAATAAAGTTTTTTAAGTTCAAAAGCAAACCAAACCCTTCACAGTTCTCAAAGCAAATCTTATAAATTTAAACAATAGGATAATTGAGTGCGTGAGATGAGATGAGATGCAGATTGTGACAAGACGTGCCACCGATATCATCTTAGTGTCTTAGTCGTGGGGCCACAGTGCCAGCGGAGTCACATTGACAACAAAAAACATAAAAAAATACACGCAAATTACTACTAATAATAGCTCTCACCACATTATTTATAACTTGATATAAGCTACGCCACATACAATTATAAATTGTATAGTATCCGCGAGATCAAATGTTTCCTTAGTTTGGGTAATAGATATGAAATAGTGCTGAATATTCCCATTTCATCAATATTCAATACATCATCTCTTCACCGAGATAACAAGATGTATGTGAAGATTGCGTAAAATTTATTCCTGGCGAGCAAAAAATACTATCAGAGATGCCACTAAAAACTAACTTTCTTAACCATCATTCCATATCCTCATTTCAAGCTTGGCAAATTTTACTTTTATTATTACGACAAAACAAACAGTAAAAACTAGCGCGAACATCTTTAAATCAAAGTGACAACGATTTACGAGCGTCATGGCGTTTATTGCAGAAAATTAAAAGTCGGCTTGTATTTATGGAGATACCGCATTATTATTAGGAATTATCATAATGCCTGGTTGCTGTACGCAGGCGGTTACGCATCTACGCGCAAAATACAAAAAAATTGCGCAAAACAAATAAAATACAGTTCTTGAAGGTGTACCATAGGCATTAAAAAAAACGCTGACCTTTAGAAACGGCACTGCTCGTATTTACGACGGGAAATTAAAAATATTCATTGTTTATGGCCAGTTAGATTTATCCGAACACGTATGCACCAGACCGCTGAGTTATGAATACTTTACGCCGTAAAGTCACTGTTTATGGTTTTATAATGTACAATTAATAGAAATTCAGTAATTTAGAAACGTTATGCATTAATTACTTTTTTATGATATGATGAAACAGATTTTACATATTGCAGATACGTAGTTGAACGCTGGCAGCAGGAACAATTTAAACAAAAAAAAAATAGCACCACAAGCCTTTGTAGTGTCATTTTGTACGCCAAGGCACTTGGAAACCTCTTAAAATCTCCTTTAAATTCGCTTACACTCAGCTGCGCCCATCTCTTGACAAGTTTTGGTCTGATAAAACTAAACTCCTTGTAATGGGCCAAGTGGCAGAGGTCTCGCCTCCGTAACGATATCATCTCATCTGAAGTATGAATCCGAATTGTGGACGCAACATTGTTTACGTAGATAGCCATATAAATTTTTAAAAAGGAATTTAATAGGTCAATAAAGTATAGATATTTAAAATTCTGGAACACTTACTTTGAATCAGTGGGATTAATAAGGGATATGACAATAAGCTATCCTGAAGAGCCATATGTATGAAGCGATATATAAGACCGAGTTAGAAAGAAGAAAGAAAGAAATACGTTTATTAAGAATCTCAAAGCGACACCGACATTAGAAATAGCTATACATAGTGATAGGTGCTAAAAAGGGGATGAGTAAGGGATATGACAATGAGCTATCCTGAAGAATCATATGTATGGAGCGATATATAAATAAATGTCTTCTTTCTTTCTTCTTTCGATATACAAGACCAAGTTAGAAAGAAATAAATAAATATGTTTATTTAGCATCTCAAAGCCACACCGACATTAGAAATAGCTGTACATAGCGATCGGTACTAAAAAGATCATCACTAAGCTTTGATGTTGCGAAGTAAACCGTGGTTTAGTAGTTAGATATGGCTGATGCAAAAACGACTCGAAATAAGGTGCAAGAAAAATCGAATTACAGGATCGGGTCACCAGGCAGGCGCACACACACAGAAACTATCACAGAGTTCCTAGGCAATAAGCTAACAATCCTCTAGATGTAAAGTTTCAACTCAATAATAACATAGAACTGGTTAAATTTTCCCACGCTGTGCCACACAAATATTAAAAACCATAAATATCATACATCGTAAAAACTATAATCAAAATCAATTTTCCTATTTATCTCGTCCATAAATTAACGCGTATATCGACGCGTGCGCCGCTATTAATGTCACTGATAGCCAATGCTGCTGTTGGAACCATCAATGTCCTAATATGTTACATTATTTACGTCGTTTGCTACTAATATTTGTGAGATATTGTAAGTTAGAGCAAACCTAGTCAGGTAGCAATGTCTTTACCAAAGATTTGATCTCTGGGTGTGATGAAGACGGTATTTACAGAATAGTACACAGAGGAAGAAGGCCAGAAGAATGGAGTAAATTTTAAGACGGGGCCAACGCTAGGACGATGATGATGGTGTAGGCAATAAGACTAGAAGAGTGGTGGTTCAGTCAAGTGCAAAAATATGGGTGCATACAACTTACTCATAAATATGTCCCATCGCTCTTTATGTCAGCGGATTAAGGTTGTGGGACATATTTATGAGCGGATTAAATCGATACATATTGTTGCACTTGACTGTTCCACTGTATGAAATTGTCACACTACTGTACGATTGCCATTTTAGGTCATCATATCTAATATCTATTGGCCTCATCGTGATCATTATAATACTAAAGTTTAGATCATTTTGTTCAATGACTGCTGTCAATAAAAATCTAACAAACACGATCGATGATTTACATATTTCTTTCTCATAAATTATCGAATTATTGACACTTATGACTATATCTACACTACACAGATATAGCTCAAAGTTGAAATATATTTGGTATAATAACAAACGAAAGATTGTGACGTCTAACGCTATCTGCGATAACCCTTCCAGTTTACGGCGCAATGATATGGATCCATAATTATGTCTATATCAGGTAACAACTGATAAAGCGTGTCGTCACGAATGGAAACTAAAAGAGCTGGATGCTGATCTAAATCTGGTTATCAAGGGAAATTAAAATATACATACAGGAAAATATAATCTATATAACTGCTCTTTCCGATTCTATCTGGTTGGATTGCTAAAGAGTGTGTCCCGATATAGTACCCTGAGGAACTCTTACTATACTTAATTTGTATGCTAAAGGAGAAAGCTAAAATAAAGATAGTATGTCAACCGCTTTAATAACGAAAATTAACTTTAATAATTTAACGTTAACCACTACATTCACGAGGTATATAGACATACATGAAGGAGAGGTCGCCAATGACAGTACCTTGAGGAACTTCTACTGCTTCATTTTATATGCTTTTGCATGCTTGCCCTAATATTTACAATACAAAAAATACATAAAAAATTGGGAGGATCATTATTAACAACGGGGCTACGTTCTCGGTTACTATCTGGGTGAGCTATCGCTTGAGGGATGAAGAAAATGCACCCTGAGGAACTCCAACTGGTTTTGCATGCCGTACAGAAAACAAGAGGTTACCAGCTCATCAAAAATATAGAAAGAACACACGTTACCACCGGACTCACCCGTATATGGCGTCCTTGTCTCGCTTGTGGACGAGCGGCTCGCCGGGCAGCGCGTGCGCGGGCGCCGCGGGTGGGGGGTAGTGAACCGCGGGGAGGTGGGGGTGCGTCAGTCTGTGCTCGTGGTACATCGCGCCCCCCTCCATGTAACCACCCCCGTGGAGGCCTTCGTCGTACTGTAAGAGAATCAGGGTTAGGAATATTGATCATCAATAACCGATTTTGTGATGCAGATATCGTGATTCTTGGTAAGGTTAAGAAGACCGGTTTTAAGAGAAGAGTATAGGGATATAAATCGCCATCATTAGCTTATAGGCATCCCAGTGCTGGGCACAGGCCGCCTCATAACTATGTTAAACGATTTTGTAACGTGGGCATCGGTATTCTTGAAGAGGTAAGATTCTGAAGGACGGTTTAAAATTTGACTGAACTAACTGAAATAAGCTTAAACAAGGCTGATAATATTTTGGAATGAACATCACAGAAAAGAAACCACATAACAAATAAAGGTACCTACTACGTACAGTTTATAATATCTGAGTTGATCATTCTGGGATCATGCTAGAGCTACACAAAGAACGACGGGTGTGTTAGTGACTTAAATTGCTGGTTTCAATTTTGTAGAGTCACTGAACACCTGTCTGTAAACGTTTAGAGAATGACAGGAAATCATACTATTATTTTGAATTACAAACGGCATACAAGAACATTTAGTTAATGTCATAAAATGGTGTTAATATAGCACATTTTAAAAGCTTGATTATGTTCATCAAAAACCAATAAACACCTATTTTGCAAAGCAACAAGTCATCGCGCCTAAAGACGGCATTACAAATCAGAATAAACCCCTCCATTCACCTCTCATTCCCTTTAAGTGCCTAAAAAAGGGACAAAACATAATCCTTTTACACCTCACTCTTACAATTAAAAAGTTTTAAGTTGTCCAAAAAGAACGAAGGGCACTGAATATTCATTAAAATAGTCGAGTCATCGGCCGATGGCTATCTGCCATCAATTAAACTTGCTTAACCTTTTAAAATATATTCCCTTAAGATAACGGACCTTAACGAATATTTGACAGGCCTCTTAGCCCGCTTTTGTCTTTCAAACAATTGTAATTAATAGAGACAGCATCTATTTTGTAAATAAACATTGAATTACAAAACATTCCCTTCACATCAATTACAAACAATAGTTTGTTTTCTTTAGACCATCAAGTTTGCTTCGAAAATTCTTCAAAATTAAGATATAAATGTCTCGTCTCAAAATGTTCCAAACCGCACGTAGTATGTAAGTATTATATTATACGAATAGACCCCACGATTTTGAAGAGCGGGTCCGCTATCAAATACAGTGACTGTGCAATTCGGACCGATCGATCCGGCCGTCATTACCGGCCTAAAACGTTAGTAGACATTTTTGTTGTGGTAGGCATGACAAACACGCTCCGATAAAGAACACCGCACACCTATGTACTATGGAAAAGAAGCTCGGTGTATTTACTCGGAAAAAATCTATTTTGCGTGATAAGTGAATGTTCAAAAATAGTTAAGGGGGAAAAACTTTCTATGTATTGTAAACTTTCTCTGTTGTAACGATTTTATAACATTTTTTTTTTCATTCGAATCCTGAACACTTTTTTCTCATAAGTACCTACATGTACAATGGAAGTTCTGGATCAATTTTCACAAAATATTTTTTTTCTCAAAATCTATACGAGTACATAGAAATTTTGCCCCTTTACTATTTTTCAATATTCACTTAAATACCCAATTTTTTTTTAAGAAAATTCACCGAGCTTTTTCACACTAGGCGGGTGCTGGTGTCCTTTAAACTTCGAAAAACGCCTAAACTTTTTTTTATATCATCAACGCGGATAAGCACTGGGCCCCACTGGCAGATTTTCGCAAAAATGCTTCTGGGATTAATCTCATTTGGAATAAGCTGCATTTTATTCAATTTCATCATAATAGCATTACTTTATTTTATACATCCTGCCACTATTAAAAATACCCTATTCCCTACCGTAACACATAACTTCCACGTCGGTTGGACCGTGGGTTTTTATTGGCGCCCGTTCTAGAATGTTTTTTTGTATTCGCGCAGTATCAGTTTCAGTCGATAAACTATAAGCACTTCGTCTCGTTACCGGCTACTTACTTAGCACGGGCTATGCAGGTAAACAATACATACCTGTACAGATAGCAAGTTTGGTCATTTTAATTGGGAATATTGTGGTTGAGTCTCCCATGACACATATGAATGACATACGTACCAAGGAGTACTTCATAAGCTTCAAAAATATTGGAACAACTGGTTGATATAGTTCCAGCTCCACAGATGAGAGCGTTCTCAAAAATAAGAAAAGAGATCATAATAAACATGCTCATTTTTAGGGTTCCGTAGTCAACAAGGAACCTTTATAGTTTCGCCATGTCCGTACGTCTGCGGCTTAGCTCTGTGACCCTTACTACTAGAAATACACCTTGATTAAAATCAGTTAACCACTGACAGATTTGATCAAACCTTGGGATATTCTACCTTAATACCAATGTAATTAAGTCTTTATTACAACCGTTATATTTATAGGCAGCGTGTTTACAAAATAAACTCTAATATTCTGACGTTAAGATAGAGTATCGAGTGAATTAATGCCAAATGTCAGTAGTTAACTGATTTTAATCGTAGTGTATGTAATTCGGCATGAGTATTACATATAAACCAATCGCGCAATTTTTGTGTGCCTCAAAATGGTAATGTATTTTTTTTCTCTCGGTAAACCTATGGTTTTGGGTATAGTTGGATAGCTTGTTTAAAAATAAGATGGGTCTTTAAAAACTATTTTGAAACTCAGGGATGCGTTTGCCTGATATTGGGCTTTAAAGCCCTAATTTTTTTTTCTTTTCTTTCTTTCTTTCTAATTTTTATTAGTCATGTGTCCAGCCCTCTGCCGGCTAAATGATTACTACTGGGTAGGTATATGAAAAAAATCATAGCAGTAGTAAATATAATGGAATTTACTTCGAAAACTATGACGGAAAAGTAAGCATAACTAAGTTAATGAGTTATAGTCGACCAACTTAATAAATGTACTTGAAAAGGCCAACTTTCGTACAAACTCGGGCGAGGCAACCGCAACGTTTAGTTGGCGCACGCGTGTCGATGTAACTTGTAACAAAGATCAAAGACAGACAGGCAACTACGGAACCCTACATGGCGTGGTCCGACACGCACTTGGCCGGTTTTTATAACATAATTACGGTATGTATGCCTGCATGGTAGGAAATAAGCGCACGGCCCGTCGGATAAAGTTAGAGGGGGAGAAGTCCTTATGAACATTCTATGATGATATTGATGATCTTACCAGCTGTTTTAATTATTTAAAATGATTGCGTATAGATACGCGTTAGTGCCGTATCGAGTTTTATCTAAGTATGAAGATAACGATTAGTATCATTATTAAGATTAAAATACGTCAAAATAATTGTTATGTAAACGGAGAATCGGTTGCCGGATGATAAAATTCTTTGGGCGCGTGAAACTGAACATTTTGCAATATTATTGATAACAACAATGATGTATATAAAAATAGGTAGATAGGTTATAAGAACTCCGAAAGTGGCACACTAAAATTGTGTCATTTCACACAACTGCCTCAGTTTCGAGTCGTCAATGGAAAAGTTAGCTGTCAGATTTGGTGGCCATTTTTAACACGGAATTTCGTATAGACAACATATCTACCTCTTTTTTAGAGTTCCGTAGCCAAAATGGCAAAAACGTCTGTCCGTATGTCACAGGCATTTTACTCGAAAACTGGTGTACTTGAATAAAATGAGGATAGGTGTATTTTGTTAGCCACTACATAGTTTTGTAATAAAAAAAAATTTTTAGAGGTGCACTCCATACATAAAACAGAAATGCAAAAAAAAAAACATTGTAAGCCTAATATATATAAAAATAAATATAAGGTTTCTCAGGATTTTTTTTGGATTAAGTGAATATAGTCGGAGATAATCCCCTCTAATTTTTTAACGGTGTATTTTGAAAATATGAAAAAAATCATGGACATAGGGCTTATTAAATTCTTTCACCGAAAATTATTTTGAACAAGATCGGTTCAAAGGTTTTCGCGATATTGCTGACGCACTTGGCCGGTTTTATATTACATCATTGGATAACGAGAAGACTTGGATACTATCAGAACGTGACGGAAACGGAAGTCGTATGCAGACTATTCCAGAACGATAAGTGATAGGTATAATGGCAGATTGCAATTTTTAAGTCAGATATATGCGTATTGAGATAAAAACTATTTTTCGATTATTTGTTGCGTGAATGAAAAACGAGTGCGAGCTCAACTCGCGTTGTGAGGGTTCCGTAAAATATTGAGAATTTTCCCGTTAATTTGAATACTCAAACTTCTTATAGGTTTTCCTGTAAGGAACTACTTTCCATATTTTTTTCAGAATTTTAAGCCCAGTAGTTTCTGAGATAAGGGGGGAGGAATGGTCAAAGTTCTCATTTTGTCCTAAATTACTTCAAATCTGTTTTTGCTAAAATTATAAAAAAAATATATATCCAACAACCCCTTTCATTTGATATGTCACACAATAAAGTTTGCGTTTTTTTTTTAATTTTCCCCGAAAAGTGGCCCCTTGTTCAAAATTCATTAATTTACTTTACGCGTCCATCTTTGGGTCACTAATTTACATATGTTTACCAAATTTCAACTCAATCGGTCCAGCAGTTTCGGAGCAAATCGGCTGTGACAGACAGACGCACGAGTGATCCTATAAGAGTTCCGTTTTTTTCCTTTTGAGGTACGGAACCCTAAAAATTACCGCTGGAGATCCTTATTCCCCTTCCTGATTCCGCTTTCCACATTCCTGTAACCAGGAACTATACTATTTCCCACGGATATAGGTACAAAACGATTCTCCGTTCCATATCGCCACGGATTATATCAATGTGGGTTATATACAATTTTCCATTGTGATGCTGACGGTCCGAGGTTTATGGTGCATTCACGTCACTTTATTAGTATACTGGCGATGTTAAGAGCAATGTAATTGTTTTAGCTGCGAAGCTTGTATTCTGCGACAACATTTCATTCATATGCGTATTCAATATTATAAGTAATGCGCGTCCTGCCCCCCTATTCTGTAACTTGTTTAAGCTCACCTCAACGCTCACCCACAAATATATCTTGACATCGCGATGCGCAGTAACTAAGCGTAGGCAGAGGTCTAGTTTCGTAACGGGTGACCGGCGGGGTGAGCCGCATTTGCGCGTAGCGAATAACAGCCCTGCTCTCGCACGTGAGCGTTGGCGAAGTCGGCTATATGTAGGGTTGCCAACTTTTTTTGGGAGAGATATAGTATTTTCCAGAAAAAACCGACAAAAATACCTTAGCTGGGCAATGTTGCTATTTAGTAAAATTTTATTGAAACCTGCGCCGCTGGATGCGGATGGCACCGGTCAGTTTGGCACTCTTTGGGGGAGGCCTTTGTCCAGCAGTGGACATATTTCGGCTGCCGGCTGATATGATGATGATGAATTGAAACCTGGGCAATTTGAAGCACTTCGTAAGGATCCCTAAAATATAGTATTTTTGCGTACTCTATACTTCCACAACAGTATATAGTACAAAGGGTTAATATATAGTAAAATACTATATAATATAGTACGGTTGGCAACCCTAGCTATATATTCCATTCATTGTCCCGCGGGTCGATCACGTAACGCATTGTCGCCGCGTTAGGTAGATCTAAATGTCACTTTTTATGTGGAAAAATGACAGTTGGGTCTACCTAACGCGCGTTCAAAACGTTACGTGATTACCCCTCTGGTCTCGATGAAGGTCGCAGGTCCGAATAGTGATCCTAGTCCATATATTTTATCGTTTAATATATAATAATAATTTTCATGAGCAAACATTTAGTACTCTACAATTGGGAATGGATGAAAATTTTAGAAATGCCTGATTATTTTTTTGGTGATAGGAATAACCTTCCTTAGCACCAGAAAAAAGTTTCACGTTTTTCAGCTGCGTCAATTTTTTTTGAAAAATATAAACAGTTTGCTCACTTACGTTTTGGGTCAGTTTCGGCAACTTCCTCGATCGGTCTCATATTACAAAAAAATATACTAAATACGTATGGTAAACCTAACACTGGCAATTATATTGACACTTGCAGCAGCTATATTGGTCATTACCAGTGTCAGTTCACCACAGATATTTAAGATAGTTTTTTGTAATATGAGACAGATCAAGGAAAGTGTCTATTTACCGTAACTGACCCAAAACGTAAATGAGGAAACTGTTTATATTTTTCAAAAATAATTGACGCAGCTGAAACACCTGAAACTTTTTTCTGGTGCTGAGGAAGGTTATTCCTATTACCAAAAAAATAATCAGGCATTTCTAAAATTTTCATCCATTCCCAATTGTATAAATACAATTCACATTTTATCCGTCTGGGAATAGTGCTTGAGTCGTTTGCTGATAAGTTCGATATAAATTATACATTTAAACGATTGTCAAAGCTTCTAATGTGGGAAAAGCTAGTCGGTTCGCACAAAGCCATTCTGGGTAAAACGAACCTTCACATGAATAGAAAAGGTGTACTTTTCTAAAAGTTACTTGTCATGAACACAAATCGATTTTCTGTAATCAAGTGTTACTTAAATCCATGGCAATGGGGAATGGATGAAAATTTTAGAAATGCCTGATAGGAATAACCTTCCTTAGCACCAAAAAAAAGTTTAAGATTTTTCAGCTGCGTCAATTATTTTTGAAAAATATAAACAGTTTCCTCACTTACGTTTTGGGTTAAACGAAGTGCTTTTGTTATAACCCATTTTTCTCACTTTATGAAAGAGGTTTATAAAGAAAATAATTACCTACTGTATTAATCGTTCGTGTTGTATATACGTTAAATAGAATCTATACAGTGTTCGTATGCTCAATTATTGACGTACAATAACATTAATAAGTGACCCTTTACAAATTGTAAACTATATAAACCGCAAAATGCAACCGATCCTTTCCTCCATACGTAAAATAAAAAATTCAATGGTAAATTACACACCACAAACATCACTCACTGAAAAGGGAAATTAAATCATTACTTAAAACTGCAATAACACACGGTAATGATTCACTATTAGCCATTTACTAAACCTTTATAGGACCATTATACGACTATAACTAAGGGTCGGTAAGTAGCAATCTAGACCCCACCGTTTGCTCCCTAGGTTATGGTGTATTAAGCAAATTATGGACTAGGAACCAGGGCCTGCTACATTGATTTAAGTACTATTAATCGCTACCTCTTTTAGTCATATAGCGCAGGTGGCTGAGGTATAGCTGTATAGGTGGGCCTTCTAAGGTGTTTTATTGGGGTTATAATTAATATGACTTTTTTTGTTTCAAGTCCGTTACTCATTTGCTTTAATTACTTGTATAATTGCTAGATATATGTTTTATTCATGCGTGAAAATAAAACTATTATTAATTGTAGGTAATCTGCATGTAATTTACCTTTACTCTATATTTATCGAGCAGTAGTTTCTTTATGTATTTTACATAAAATATATATCTATAAATCGCTATTTATTTTATAAATAGGCATATAATTAATGCGTTGAGGTGCACAATTTAAAACAATAGAACAGGCAATATAATTACGCGGGCGTTTAAACGGCGTTAGAAATATTTAATTTATATTTTTCCAGGTAGTTATTAGTGTTAATAGTGGTTTACTGTAGATAACAACCTGCATATATAAAACGGTCTTTAATAATAACGCGTCCGACGACACAGGGGAGTTTTACTAATTTTATTAGATACGGAACACTAAAAGTAACAATATCTTATACGTAATTTCATCACAACCATTTTTTTGTTTCTGTAAAGATTATGCGTATAATGAGGACATAATACCTACTACCTATAAAAAAATAACGTAGAAATAAAGATTTGAAATGACCATTTTTTTGTGACTATTTTTTGTTAAAACAACACGAATGCTTAATGCTTTTGGCCAAGACAGTACGCACCCACGCTGACATAGATAAAGGAAAATGTACAATTGTACGGTAAAATACAAAATTATCCACGTAGGCCCCAGCCTCATTACCGGCGATTTAATAACAAATCATATGCAGTAATTCCAAACCGTACAAATCTAGCATAGATAATAAAATAATGCCGGTAATTACGTGGTTAGCCTAGCCGGTACAGTCGGCTAGATTAAGACCTGCGTACACTCCGCTATGATTATAATTGCACATAAATTATATCGTCTTCAACTTAACACTATTCGAGTACCTTTAATGCCTGTCTTTTTCTTGTAATATAAATCTATAATTACTTTTAATATTTTAATTACCGTTAGAAGGCTGTACTAACAGCATATTTACAAGCTGAAATTGAATACAATCAAGTTCGACTGTTGATAAATTATTGATAAGCAGCGTAAAACTGTCAAATCAAATTATACCTATGATAGCACCATTAGCGCTATTCAGCTACCAATACAGCCATAAATCAGCTAATTCCTAAATTTAAATCTCATTAAATGACTTTGGTATCCTTAACATTCTGTAATATATACAGATTTATACTTAAATATAGTCATCTCACGCATATTTAGGTCCTAAGCTTCTAAAATAATTAGTCGTTAATTTTACTACGGGATTGCAATTTCAGTCAAATTACTAAGACTTCCGTACATAGTTATCTCATTAAATATAATAACGTTTAAAATAAATAGATGTTAAGATAAATCCGGTCTATTATATCGTATTTCACTTGTATCCATTAGAAAATCTAATCGAATAGGATAATAATATCCGCTGCAGCGACCTTCAGCCGTAATCACGTCTAAATTACCATCGCTGTATAACGAGCTACATGACGTTTATACGACTAGATCCTATCCGCCAGTAGGCGTCAACATATGGAAGAGATCAGGGATAAAATATCGTGTGCCCAGATATATATAATACACCAAACACGAATAGATTCAAGTCAGATAATGTTTTAAGGTTTTTCCTCCTCCTAGCGTTATTCCCGGTTGTGCCTTAAACGAGCCCGGGGTCCGCTTTGACACATAATCCCAAGGTATGGCATAGGCACTAGTTTTACAAAAGCGACTGCCATCTGACCTACCAACCCAGAGGGAAAATAGACCTAATTGGGATTAGACCGGTTTCCTCACGATGTTTTCCTTCACCGAAAAGCTAACGGTAAATATTCCGTACATAAGTTCCGAAAAATTCATGATTATAATCATATTTCTGTTAAGCCCAATGGTTGTGGTTGTTTAAGTTTCTGTTTAGTTTTAATGGTTGACTGGTAGAGAATACCTGATGGTATTAAGTCCGCCAATTGTACTTTTACTTGTATATTTGTGCAATAAAGTTTAAATAAATAAATATTTGTCAAAATTGCTCTTAAATAAGTAGATCATATTACAATAAAATAATTACAAACATAGACAGGAAAAAATAAAAATACTTAACAGCACTAGCACATTATTAAGTAGTACTCGTACCTACTCATTGGTACGAGCCAGGATTCAAACCCAGGACCGCCGCTTGACAGGCGCATGCCTGAACCAATAGCCTAACGTAGCTTATATGTTTTCGTTTTTATTTATTTATTTATTAAGGAGATAACACGGAAACATACAGTAAGGGAAATTTATTCACGTACCTTTTTATGCCTTATTGTCATAGTAAGAAGAGCGAAAAAGGTACGTGAATACATTTCCCCTATTGTACATGCAAAGGATATAAACAAGTTTAGATACGATAATTAAGTACCTACATATGTTTCCTGAAACGTTTCGCACTAACATACATACTTAGGTAATAAACTTTTCATATTTTATATATTATAATCTCCGGCAGATTTCGATCCTAGGGATAAGTTTGTTTTAACATATTCTCTACTAGCATTTGCCATCCCCCATTGTATCCCTTTAGAGGATGATTGCGGGGATAAAAAGTATCCTATGTTATCCAGGTTATAAACTATCTCCGTGTCAAATTTCATCTCAATCCAATCAACCGTTTTCACGTAATTGAGTAACAAACATCTAAGTTTTCTCATTTATAATATTAGTAGGATTTTGATTGTAATTTAACCTGTTTCATATACAGTAAATATATCTATCTACTTACGTATAAATTAAATAATCCTATCACTGCCTGTAGACATAGCCGACATGGGCTATACGTTATCCGTATTTATTATGTTCCATTTTTAGTTTTTGAAATTTGTGTTTGTAATAATCTAATATTCCAAAAAACTAGGGCTTATAGAAATACAGACCGAAAGTCCTCTCTGACACATTTTATTTAACTTTCCTCCCTCCTCATATTGGTTGATTTGATCATATTTTTATGTATCCCAACCTTAAAACACATAGTCTCTGACACAGATTCCCGAGCTTGACGCACACAAAGGCATATATGTCATCATCATCATATCACTTTGACACTCTTTGGGAGAGACCTATGTCCAGCAGTGACATATATGTCAAGTCAAACACAAATAATCAATTAATTAACTAATTACCACGGGACATTCGCACCGATCCTTAGCATTTGCTTAAGAAAATGGCGGTATCAGTTTTGGCACCTTATAAGTCATAATGCGGCTAAATAAAGTTGCTTCGACTGAAATGGCGTGTGTCATGTCTTAGAATTCTCGGTTGATTACCATCACGAACATGTTATTAAGTGACACGATATTGCATATTCATAAAAATGTCTATATTAGATTCACTCAAGGGTAATGTTTCTAAGGATTATAATGTTTCCAAAATACGTTTAACTACGGTCTTTATATGAACTTTATTGATTGATTGATTAAAACTTTATTCATTCCCACAACATACATGGCATAGATATAATACAAAATTTGGTTATTTAGTAAATGTAGGCGGTACTTGACTTTGAATGCTGGTTTGCTTGTTAGTTCACTTTTTACATAATGGTGGGCCAAAAAGCGGTACCGTAAAACCCCCTTTTATCACCCAACTATGGTCCAAATGAAATCTAATATCTATAACTTGTTTAGGAATGACTATTACTATGGGTGAACTCTAGACAGGTGATATAGTATGGAGTATTAAGTATTTATTTATCTATATAAGTATGTTTAGTGTGGTCTAGTACCCATAGTACACAAGTTGTGCTTTGTTTGGGACTAGGTTGATTTGTGTAAAATTGTCCACAAATATTATATTATTATTATTAATTTAACTGCACAAATTCAAATAAAAACGTCTAAAATCTTAATACAACATTTGTATCAGTAGAAACGACTGACTTTACTTTTGGACCATAGTTGGGCTATTGGACTATAGTTGGATTGTTTTACTGTACCTAATTCGACCGCGATAAATTTGGTAATGGGATAGTTGTTAATTCATTCACACTTTGACATGATTATTTATTTATTTATATTTGGAGAACCAAAAGCTACAGAAACACATTGATTTTATAGATAGAATACAAAAAGTCAATTACAGGTTCCCACCGATAGCATCAGAGTGAGATCACAATTATATGAACTGTCATCAATTCCTAAACTTATCGCGGATGAGTTAGACCGTAACATGTCACTGCGTCAATTTAAATTGCGATGTATTTTTATGAACATTTCTGATTGTAATTAACTTATAAATTGTTTATTTATTCAAAAATAAACATTTGTGGGACACTCTTGCACAAATCGACCTAATTCCAAACTAAGCAAGCTTGTACTATGGGTACTAGAACTACTAGATGACGATAAACATACTTATATAGATAAATAAATACTTAAATATATAGAAAATCCCCATGACTCAGTAACAAATATTAGTGCTTACCACACAAATAAATGCCCTTACCGGGTTTCGAACCCAGGACCTCTAGCTTCGTAGGCAAGCTCACTACCACGACCAAATAGGCTAAACCAGTCGTGAAAATATTAATTCGATGTCTACTTATAGCTATTTTCGGTCACATATTGCCTGTGTAATTATAATTAATATAAATATTATAAAATCATAATTAGCTAACTATACTCCAATCAGCCTGTGTTCGTATTATCAGTGAAATGAAATAACTAAATATGTATGAAAGATTTTGTTTGTAAACGCAGCGCCCTCGACGTGTGTACTCGCTGTATCTGATGTCTTGATAACTTATCATAATGTCATAATTATAACTAATCCGCTATTGACGTAGAAATTACTACTGAATTGTAATATTTTTGAACACTCTTGATACTTGTTATCTGTGATATTATTATGTAGAATATACTTCCAAAGAGGAACACAAAAAAGAACAACAGAGATCGCTTTCTATTCTTTCATTCATCTATATTATCTGTGATAAAAACGTAACACAGCTAAGTTGACAAATCCCTCTTTATAGTCGAAAAACTATCCTACATTTGACTTTTATTTTATTTATTTCTTGCCATTATTCCACTATCCTCTTGATCTACCTAAGTATAATAGAACCTTTAGTATAATAGTCCAGAAAATAATGTCCCTGCTCTATTTAAGTCGTTCAGTCCATTTAATCAAAAACAAAAATGGCTGCTACAATTAAACGTCAATGGGAACAAGATGGCGGCCGTTTTGGACTCGCACGCGATAACGCCGGAATTAAATTAGCATCGGATTTCTATCGTGGTTTAGTCTTATATAATACCTGCTTAAACATCATATTAGTAAGAATTAAGTATTAGCTTTTTTTAATATTTTTAGTAAAAATATTTTTTTTCTAGGGTTTTTTAAGTTTACGATTATAATAACAAATGCTTAAGGTAGGTACCGTAGAGCCGTCTTGTAACGAAATTATATATTTAAAATAAACGGGAGAAATTGTTAAAATTCATTGATTTAAAATTTTGAACTTGTGACCTTTTGGTTGACCAGGCTGATCCCTCTTAACCTACTTAACTGATGAAGCGTTACCTCTTCACTTGTGTTTTACATAGGTATCCATTATTTTACCGTAATAGTTGATTGTAGCAGTGCAAATTGAGCAACAAAACAAATTAGCGAAGTGTAACTGTTTGCCATTGCGACGTTTGGATGATAAGACAGTGTGTTATGACAAATTCACAATTAAGAAGAAAATGACGTCTCCACGGCAGTGGATTTACCTAGATTAGGTTCCCAGAACTCACTCTGCAGTACCAGTATCACATATTTCCCCAAATGCGTCATCTTTCGTATTTATCTCGATACATAAGTAGGCCTTTCGCAAGATTACAGTTTGTCCATTCCCCACTTGCATTAAACGAATGTCCATCCTACGCAAAGATCCGTTACTCGAATGTCCAACAAGCCTCGGGCGTTCGAAGTTCGAAACGACAATCTCAATTGTTGCCTCAACCTCAATAACCTCGCCCGTTCTTCCCTAAAGTGCTTTTTCACATTTCAATATTCGAACACATTTAATTTGAATTCAGAACATTGGCTGATTAAAATAATTCCAACGGCTGACGCAAGCGTTGTTTGAAATTCAAACGCATTATTACTGAAAGTGTTCAATGTTTTGGAGACGCGGCGATCAATCAAAGCGGGCTTGTTCGAGCGACGCCGGGACGCGCTTACGTCACCCGTAGGCGGGTGTCACACGCGGCTCCATGTGGCAAGTGTAAGCAAGGCACCGAGCGTGTGTGACCGCTTAAATCACTTTATTCTAATTTCGAATCATAACGCCCAGAAAAAAGTACATTGAACGTGCACGGGGTCCCAATCGGCGTAGACGAATATTTTCCCATAAATTATTTAGGTCAGTGCCAGTGCGCATTCCGACACGTATGAAGGGATGGGGGTAATTAAAATTCTGTAATGATAGCATTGACACCTCCGCTGGCTCGCAATAGAACCGGTATACGTGTATATAAATGCGAGTAGGCTACTTTTTACGCACTATTTGGCGTCACAAGTACGTATAAAATTAATCAAACTAACGATGGAATTCCGAAGGGACCTTTTTTCCATCCATAACTCATAAATAGAAACTTAATCTACAGGGCGCTAAGCTATCGCGGCCACAAAATATGTAATGACTACCTTTTGACGTCTTGAGAGCCGGTTCCAAAATTAAATGATACGTTTTAAAAATGGAATCGCTCTGTCCCGCCTTTTTTCCTCTGAGATAACCTTTAGTCCATTTGTGTTGCCATAACGAAAAAATAAGCATCGTACGTTTTAATTTTTTTTAATGGCATTCCTGTGGTTTTTGCTGGGAATCTCTACGAAGTAATAAGTTGTTCGGGCGGGTTTTTGCGAGCCGTATGGTTTTAGTCGATCGTTTCTTCGGGTGGCTAATGCACAGACGCGCGGTTCGCATAGTGCGCGGTTGCGCATGGACAGGGCTCGCATATGTCCCCGTCAACGCTGATGACTGGACTTGCGCTAATTAAACCTCTCGATATTAATCGCGGTTATTTAAATTTTGTTGCAAATCCGTGGGTCGTTTTTTACGACTGTGGTTTGAAGATTAGCGTAGGTCGGTCGGTTCTGGGAAGTAAAAAATTAACTCTTCTGCGGCATTGGGTATGAGTAAGCGAATGTTGCGGTGTTGTGAAAACGAAACCTTTGCGGCTACGGCCAGTTTAATATTAGATTATAAAAAAAAAAACATTTGGAAGGACGTGGTTCTCAGTTCTCAAACGCAGGCGAGTGTTCACGACGCGGGGTGGGTCTATAACGCCACCCTTAGCGCGCGCCTCGCTCGCACCCGCGCCGCGCGCCTAGCGCTCTCCCGCTCGGCTCTGTCATCTGGCTGGCAACGCATTCATACGTCTAGGGGGCCACCAGAAGCGATTCGTAACAGTGAATAATGTATTTGAACTCACAATACCTAATAACACGTAGGTATTTATAAGTGATACGATGGCACATGTAGGCAATAAGAGGATACAGCGTCAGATTGGCACAATAAACGCGAACATTAAACCGAAGTAGCGAATTCGTGTGTGTTTTATGTATTTTGTTAGAGTGATAGTGGTAAATCAAGCATCGTTAGCCCGCGACGCTCGTATCGAATTTTACAGCGCCGTTCGCGGCAGTAAACTTAGAAAAACTCTATTATATTACCTTTACGCCACGAGCTACAAGAGGCGCGCGGAGCGCCCGCTGTCATAAATCCCGCTTCATTCATAGTACGAGCCACAAGAATGTCCATCGGTTGTTTCAGAACCATAAATACTAATAAAACGGCCTCGTTACGGGGACAGTTCAAAAATCGGGCACACGACTTCTTAACGTCACCTATTAGGGATCTTCTGTCTGGTCGATTTAATTGAAAAATTGTATCCAGCGCGTTGCAAGAGTTGTATCCGACTCCCGCGGCGGATGCGGGCCCAGACGACCATTATTCCATTTGCCCATCCGCATGGGGACACCGCGCCGACGCCCAGCCGCGCACCGCTTCCAACGCCTGCCTTAATTACTGGCAACACTGGCAACTCTTCGCCGTTCTATATTTGAAATACGATTCGTAGGGCCCGTTCTAAAACTAACGGAGGTTAGCCGGCCAGCTGCAATAGTCGCATGGGGCTAAAACATTTCGATATTAAAATTGTTAGCCGAGTGTTTTTCTTGGTGAGTTTTATAAATAGCGGCGTGAGCTATGTTCCACGGTGGGATTCGGGAGATTCGCCGGCAGATTTATCGTGGTACGGGAAGCGATAACACTCGGCTAAAGAGGGCGGATGAAAGTTTTAGCTTCCATTCCATTTTAAATTTGTACAGTTTAAAAACAAACGGAGACCTACATGCGCGCAAGACTATCGTTATCTCCGAGTGTGCGAGGTCTCAAAATTGATTTTAAGAGACCGTTAACCTTGTAGCCTTAGATTAGGTTAACAAATTGAAATTGCTCGAGTTATCGCGAATTGCGCGTATTTATGGTACCTATATCTCATAGAATGTAAACAGTGGGGTCAATAGCTGGCCTGCGACCCCTGATAGTGGTATCGTCTGGAGCGAGGGACAGCTTCAGTCTCTGATTTCACTTAGGTAAATATAACGTCGTTAAGATAACGATTTCCTTTCGACGCGACGCTTGTCTCCTTTTGCTCTTATTAAATAATCAAAATAAGTGCTTAAAGGACTTTTATGTGACTAATAAAGTGTGAGATGCCTTTTTGATTTTTTATTCTTACGTTTTAAAAATACTTATACGCAAACATTAATTAGCCGTTTAAAGGGCCACTGAGATGTCTGGTAGTAACTTATACGTGATTATTGTAATATATTTCTCTTTTTGCAATTACGTTTGTCTTTAAAAATGTTCACATTCATTGACGATTCGAAAGTTCCACTTTCAATATTGAGAATTCTGCTATCGCTGTGTTGCCAACGTAAAGAATCTTTTTGAAAAAAGGTCACATCATAAATAACGTTGACATAAAGCCGCCCACGCGCGCCTTATTACGGCTGTCCGCTTGTCCGTTCGTTACCAGCATTGTGCCCGTGAATGCGAGATTAGCCACACTGCGCGTGATTGACTATTTAAACTTCGAATTCTGAGTGACGCGTTCCTGAACCGACCGCCTCGATTCACAAGTTTCGTCTTCTTTTTCCATCCAAACCCGTTTCCGCGAGGCATAGATTAATATAGGAACTAATTAATCACTATATTTGAATATCGACAACATCAATAAGAAAGATTCCACCGTGTTTTGAATAATATGCTGTCTCGCTATCGACTATTAGGTACAGAAGTAACCTGTTTGATTTCTCATAACAATTTGTTTTTATTTCATCGGAAAGCTCGCAACGCGGGAGTGTATTGGACGCGTCGGGTGGCTGCCACCGGCGGGACTCGTTCTTGGCAATAATTTGGTCATCGCCCTGGCCTCATGTTGTGACCGACTAAACCGCTCGAAATAAAACCGAATCGACACTTAATTCAAGCGCGGCGCCGAACCAACGCTAATCTAACAGATAAGCCACACTAATTACCCGTAACCGCGCACTATTCATCTTACAGCGGCCATAACTCTGAAGTGTCATCGAAAAAGCGCGCTAAACAGGCCAGCGACGGCGCGTTCCAATTTCAAACCTCGTTATCGTCCCGAAAAAAGAACGCACCAAAAAGGAGACTAAAAAAAGTATTTTTTGAATTTGGAATCGTACGTTCGGTAAACACTGGCCGGCGGAATGGCCAGTGCAGTGCGCGGTATTTAGAAGCATTGTTATACAGCCCCAGGCCCGATAGTGGCGAGTCATCTCCCGTCAATTAATATTGTTTAATGTACAACTCTAAATCGTGGCGGCGTATTAGAGGAGTTAGGGACGGGAGACAGTTATGTCGATGGACGATAGCAGACTTTGTGTCGACGAGTCAGAACAACTGTTTAGCGGCATTAGAAACATTTCTTAACAAGTTTACTTTTCTTGGCTTCTTATTATTACTTAAAACTGTTTGTTCAACGTTCTTAAAGCTCTGTTTAGAACCTGGCATATAATTAAGTATAACCCAAAGGAAATGATTTGGCGGAGTTACGGTTATGATTGGAGTTACTCACGCCATGTCGTAAAGAAGCAAAGCAATAAAATGTATAAAAAGAATCTCTAGCTATTGCGGATTACGGTATAATTAAACTAGTAGAAGTACCCGGCTGTCCCGAATATTTATTTACAGGTAGGTATCTATTACCGCTACTAGGAATAATATTTCAAAGTCCAGGTGACAAGAACCACCAACATCACTCTGTATTTAATTCAAGGATTATTTATTACACGCGAAAATCTTTGCCAGTTTAAAATTATCTTTGATTTATGAACGTTCCTAAATTCTAGCTGGCAACACCGCAACTGCGTCGGCTAGGTGTTTTTCAAATTCTGAGCCTTTTTAAAAAGGATGTCGGACATTTTGGAACACAATAAACGGTCAAATTAGCAAGCGCGCGAATTAGCACTGAATCCAAAGTGCGCAATTAAGGCGCGTCTACAAAGAGCCAATTCGAAAATGAACAGCGATATTCAAATTGAAAAAGGAACGCGCCGCGAATAAAACAATGAGAGTTCGGTACCTGCCCTCGGGTATGTTCGACTGCGGTCGGTATGCGCGCCGAGTCCGACGCATCTAGAGCCCAGTTCGAATCCAAATTCAAATTTGAAAATGGAATGGAACAGCGAAATTTAAATAACAAATTAGTGGGTGCGTTTATAAAGCGCGTCGGCTATAGACTGATTTGTATTGATTTCAATGTTGGCATTATGCTAAAATACAGTTTTTTGCGAAACAAGGTGTCTTCGGAATTACAAGTCTATAATGGATGGTTCACGGACACTTCTTACTTTATTTAAAAGCAACGTTATTTTTTTAAGTCGTTTACGTGATAATTAACTTGTATTTGAGTATTATCGTATGCATATATTCAAGAAAAATACATGATTTTTGTGTATCTAAAATTCATTACGTAAGTACTTACAACGAAGTGAGTGTCGCATTATCTTAACATGACTTTTACTAATGTATGTATTTCTATTCTAAATGCCATTGAATCTATCTAAACTTTAAATATTTTATCTTATTTCACTGCTACTTCTAACCCTATGGTTGTATTAAAATATATTAAATATTCAAGAAAAGCTAAACATTTGCGTACCTAAAATTTAATAAAGTTTGTTCTTCGGAAGCCACCGACGGCTGCCTAAATTTTACTCCCTCAAAAAGCCTTTATTCAGTAGTTACCTATTAGTTACAGGTTAGAAACTCATCTAGGTTTTCTGAACAATATTAAAAACTAGTATCTCCAAATTCTCTACAGGATGTCATAACAGTTCGTTTAATATTAAAATATCTATCTAGTTTTTTTCATAAAATTAATCAAAGTCAGAATACCCTTTCAAGGCGGAAAAAGTTTTTTTAACAAGATGAAGATGGAGCTTGATGACGTTCCACCGCTTTTACAACTAAAATAATGGCCACTTGTAATCGCCATATCGCATTAAAAACGTAAATGAGCTAGTCCCACCAGTTTATATCAAAACCAATATATCATTCAACATACATAAACATATATATCACTATTATATAACTCAGCTAATTTATCTGCTCACGGCGGCCGAGGCAATGACCGTTTTAAGTGACATTTATCTGTTACCGAAATGGACTTCCATATTTGAAATTAGAAACAAATTCAAATCGAGAAAGGCGCGTACTTTTTTTTAGGTTCGTTGCTTTTTAATCTGCGTTGAGTAATGGACGAAGCGGTTTTTAGGAAAAAGCATAATTTAATCACTAGAGGAGTTTTTCCTGTTATTTTATAGGTTATAGATACGTAACATGCAAGTCGCTATCTAAATGCCTAGTCAGTGGCATAACTTCCTTAACAGGCCATAACTTAACACTTTCGCGGCATTATTGCCAGTCCTAAAAATTCACAAACAGAACTTACGGGAAACGTTATCTCAGAACGCGACGGTACTAATGGCGGAGCATTTTCCAACACTTAAAACATAAAATCGAGTTTTGTTTATCGTGAAATGTGAACAGAATTGCCTATACAATACTGGTATTATCTTTACTGTTCAAGTAAGTGCCAATAATAAGTTTAATGCGCTAAGAACGGTCGCAACGCCCGCGGATCGGCGCCATCTTAGAAAAATAAAAAAATAACTTCAAACAAACCACGTATAATTTAGTTAATCGCATAAAAATGTTTTTGTTTAATGTTTCAAACTGTCGTGTGCACATTCGGTCCGTTTTACGAGGTTTTAAGTAGATTTTGGGAACTGTTGCCAAATATTTATTGCGACCATTGAGAGACACATTCGACATCTCCAAGTCGAATGATGACGAATCTTTTACGGGGGAGCTTGCGCGCGAACATGTTGGCTCAATTGTTCAAGATTTATGATACGTTCTGATGTGTTGACGAAATGTGACCGTTCCGAACCGCAGTTTAAATGTTGAACAAGAGAAATTACAAGTCCATAAATGGTCGAAAATTCGAGCCGGTTTTGAATTTCAGAATTCCCGAAAAAGATGAAGTTTAGTCTTTTACGTCTTTATGGTAGGGGCTTGAACCTCCCTATAAAATAAATTGTGTGTGTAAAAGAGTAAAACCTCTACTAACGTATTTATTATTTACAAATATAATTGGAGAGTTAGATTATAGGTAGGTACCTACATATCATATGAGTAACAACACATCCACATATAGTCAATAATTTTCCCAAAATCTACTACGCTACGCATTACTCAAGTATTTTCACCAAAATATGCGTTTCCTAAACACGTGTTATCAATCCACAATTACTGGGCCACCGGGCCATTATCGGCGATTACTGTTAGCAGACAAAAATGATAACGTATCGAATAATATCATAAACTTTACGATATGTTAGTCCATGACAATGCTTGGACAAGTCTTGTGTAAATATAATTTCGGACACCGATATTGTTTTTAGGCAATTTAGTTATTCATACTTTTACAAGCGTATTTTTATTAATATTGGGCTGGCAACATATAGGCAGTATAGCGACGCGATGCGGATTCTCTATTATATTTCGGCTGAAGGACTTTTGTATCCATGGTCAAGAAATTAATAAAAAAAGCGATGCGGATTAGGATTTCAAAATAAAATAATGGTCAGCGACGGCCTGCGTGCAATAGTTATTTGCAAAGTAAACTGGACTTTTAACAGATTAAAGTGTAATTATGATTCAATTATATGGAATAATAGTTGCATTTGTTCCACTTTTGCTGTTTAATTAAACTTTTTCGGTAGGAATATTAATATTCCTTTTGAATATAATCGTCTTTATTTTAATTTCTAAATAAAAAAACTACATGTCTTTAATGTAATAATATCATTTGCTAAAAGATTATAGAAATAAAATGTAAGGTAAGATTTATTTATTAGGGATAAGAGGTTACTTTTAAATGTTCTATTAGATTAATTTGTAAAATTTACCCTACCAGCTGGTCTGATTAGACACTTCATATTTACCTATTATGAATATATACATAAGGTCAGGTTAACTTTTTAACTGAATCTAAATACCACAAAATTCTAGGTACTCTTATTTTTAGTTTAGATTTTACCTAATCTGGTTTGAACTGATTATCTAAGAGTTAATATACTTATTACAAATTCTGTTTTAAGTTCTTGTCCCGATTCATAAAAGGATTGTAAAGTGTTATATTTTTAAATGCTCAGTTCGTTTTTGGAATAACTTTGAAATTATTTCGAATTCTCGTATTTTGACAATAAGTAGGGACCTAGTTGTAAATATAGTAGTGTTGTTGGTAGGTTTAGAAAAGATATAACTTCACGGTTAGGTAACTACTTAAAATGATCATAAATATTAAAATTGACAACACCGAATTAAAGCAACCATTAATTTTTAGTTCATCCCATATATTTATCCTTTTTTATATTTTTTGAAAAGATCTCATTTAAGATCAGTATATCGTTCCAATTCTAGACATATTACTAAGCATATTTTCTGTTGCAATAACAATTTAAAAATATAATTCCAATATAGGTATTTTTCTATACCGTAACTGTGTGGGCATTTTTACTTTGGCTACCTAGATGAGGAAGGTATCTAAACTACCATATTATGTAAATATGTCTCAGGAGATACCACAAACAGCTGATTTGTGGGCTCAGATTGACCCTAAGATTTAAAAAATACGTCCATTAGGATGTTATATTAAGTATTTAGTATTATTTCTTCAATAAAAATACCACAACTCTACAATAATATATAAAACTCTTTTGAATAGATAGTCAATGATATTTCGTTTTTTTTTATTTAAAAAAGAAATTACATTTTATAATTTTTATATAAAAGCTATAAGCATATAAACTAATGTAGAACGGAATTTTTAATGTAGTACCTACTTCATCACCCGTTATATTTTTGTATATTGCTCTTTGAGCAGTCCTTGTAGCCTATTTTCAAAATAAACATTTTATTTTAGATTTTTCACAACTCCTTACTTTACTATTTTGCTACGTTCACATACATATTATTACAGTAGCATGAAATATGTCTAGGTACCTAAGCTTGGGTAGGTTTACGAGCTTTTTGCGAGTGAGTAGGTATCAACTTAAATGTGAGACACACCCCGACGTAGAAGGTTGGACTTTGACCGACGGACTGCGGGAGATTGGCTCATGGTTATTATAGCCTCTATCTCTATAGGTAATCATTAAAAACGCTTTCTTTTATTTTATTATTTTAATAAATGGTAAGGTATACATTATTGTACTTCATTGTTTTACTTTGCATAGTTTCTTTTATTTATTCATACTAAAGCGTTCCATTTTTGAACTGAGACGGTTATTATTAGATACTATATTTATGAAAGTTCATGAAGTTTAATTTAACACTTTGTTATCATTTAGGTGATACTTCCCGAAATTTTTGTATGTTCTTTATCGCCTTGTAACATCTAAACCACCGTGTTTATACAAAATAACGTTTTATGCTTGCGTTTTTTAGGTTAATGCCTTCCCAATACTTGTGCCAATACTAGACTAATGTCTCAGATAGGTTATCATTATTGTAACATTATTTTATATAGGTACTAACTTTTAAAGTATTTATAGGTACCTAAATGACAAAAGCGGCTCCAGCCGCAGGTACCTAGTAGTTAAATATTCACTTTTATGAGACGGGTATAATACTCACGGCTACTTATATAAATACCATAAATATGAACCTATAAACATTAACATTAGAATAACATAAGTAGGTAAGTAATATTAAAATGTTACTTACTTAGGTATATTATTAACCTTTACTTTTGCCTTGCTGATATTCAACTGCACTTTATTAGCTAAGTTTTTTTACATAAAAAAAGACTTTTCAAGTGACAGGTGGTATTAACACAAATTATAATTAATTTATAGAATGTAATTTACTTAATAAGCGGATTTTCAAAAACATTATGAGCAAACTAGGTAGGTAAACGCACATTTTTATTTATTCTTTGTACCTATTAAGTATTTTGTCAATGATTTATTACCCGAATAGGTACTTGTGTTTAGAAAGTATTTACCTCATTCAGTAAAACAAGTACCTAAGTGTACCTAATAATAAATCTGTTTATAGATGTAAAAAGAACACTTATTATTTTATTTTTAAAGAATTATTTTCTGAGCGGCTTTAGATAGGTACTTATTATGAGTTTTGTTTTTTTTTTTAATTATGTATGTGTGTAGTTATGTTGTACAGGTATGGTATTATCTTTCTATTTCGATATCATTAAAACATCAGCCATTACGTGTGTGGTCAAATAGGTTAGTTTTACGATTTCTCATAAAACCTCATGACACTCGCTCTACCAATATTATGATAAGCTGATTGTAATGGTGTTCCCGTACGCTATCTACCGAATAAAATGATTACAGGTTTACATTTTAATGCATTCTAACTTCAATAGCAACTTTTTTAGTAACGCCGACTAGAGTAGTAAGTTCTGATTTTGACGCCGATCCGAGAGGGCAATTCAACTTTAATTTACAAATCGGCATTTATTTGAATAGTTATAACTTTAAATTACTTATAATCTACTAATAAAAGGATACGAGTTTATTATCACTAATCTTTTTATTGCTTGTCTCTTATTATTATTATTTTGATTCGATAGTAATAAATCACAATCGTTATTGCTTGTAACATTTTCAAACCCATGAAACATTTTGCTGCCCTAATAATTTTACAATAAAAGAGACCCAATACTACACAAAGTAAAGGATTAAAAACAACAGCACGACAAATCTTTGTAGTCCCCAAAAAATCCGTTAGTGCATCTTTGTGGTATCAAAGGACGTTTTTTTTCTGTCATTGTCAATTGAATTTTATTGTTGGTTTCTCAGTTAGGCCCTTTTATGCCCAATCGTGCGTTTAAAGCTGCTTGTACCTAGCCCCATGGAGCCAAGAGAGCAGCTAACAAAAGCCCCCCGCTGCACACCATTTTATCTCCTTTATTCATGGTCCCAGCCATCACCTCGCGTGCTACGGAACCTGACTTTAACAATTCCGTTTTAAATACCTATTTACTTTTACGGCTAGGTTTTTTAATGAACCCGACGCATCAGTTTTTACGACGCGCAAGATACTTTATAATGTTGATTACGTTATCGTCACTTAATTACGCTCGAAATGTATTTAGTCTTCTTCCCATGCCTCGTTACGTATTCCTAACGCGCGTCACTTGTTAAAACAGTCCACCGGCGTGGCCATGCTTAATGTGCCTCAACACTGATTTAAGTTACTGCTTCTTACAATCGTTAAACATGACGGATATCATAATAGATGTTATGAGATTGTTTCTAGTGCAGTTTATTGTTTGTTGTGAACATTATCAAGCTTGGTATCGGCTAGGCCGTCAACTCTGCGCTATCAGCTGACAGATGTTCGGTTGGTACATACCCTAGGCTGAGCCATGAAAGCTCGGCCCGAGCCCGGGTGCAAGGCTCCGCTGGCCACAACGAACGTTTTTCGTCACGGGCCTCGACACAACACACAAGCACGTGCACACATACACAACAGACACCGTCACAGCGGCCCGCTAGCTCACTAGTGTCATACTGCACTCGCGACGGTTGACTTGAATTGTTCGATCACGGGACGCGTGGCCGAGCGAGGCGCGGGGAAGCGGGAGGCCCGGCGCGCTCGGCAGTCTAGCGGACACTGGCGAGGCCGGCGCGAGCGGGGCCGACGCCGGGGCGTGGCGGCCCGCCCGGCGCGTCGCCTCCAATCGGCGCGCCGCCGACCCTCCGCGCCCGCCGACCCTCTCCGCCGCTCCGACCGTGCCGCCACCTCACTCCGCGCCGCCGCGCCGACAGAGACGGTCGTGTGCACTATTTTCTCGCCTCCATTGCAAGAGTTTCTCTCGGATTTTCTGCAGCTAATCAAAATCGCTGTTCTCTCATCCGGAACGCGTGTGACGCCGATGTGCATGATCCCCGGAATGTAATCTTTTATTTTGGTATGAATTTTTGAAAACAGGATATTCAAGAAGTGTAGGGTGGTAGGTACGCATGCGTCGACTCTCACATGTAGGTAGAAGTGCTTAATGTGAAAACTTTGTGACCGCGACCCATTCATTTCATGAACGAGTATTTCCGTTATTAAATATGTTGTTTGGGTAGTTTGAAACAACTGGATTAGAGATAACTCTTTGCATTTTTCACCAGATACAATGATCAGTAGCCATCTAAATAAGTAATCAGGACAAAACAACTCCAATATTGAGAGAGTAACTGTAAAATAAACTTCTGGAATGTATTTTTCCAAGCATGCATATTTAAAATAACGTTTAACTTCTAAAGTTCAATTTACGACTGTAAAAGAATACCCTAAACAATATAGCAACTTTTGCTGGGGCATTTCTAGATGAATATTTTATAGTCGTTTTCATAATTAAATTAATACGCACCAAAAATATAAGCAAAGTAAAGAAACATTATATGACAATTAAAACCGATAGAGCCGCAAAAATAAAATTTACTAATAAATAATAAAAAGGGCCCATTACATACTAATTTATTTATTTAAGCATTGCCAATGGAGTTCACAATGTTACACTATGAAAAAAAAACAAGCACTAGTATAATGTCTAATTGTAACCCTAATAATAGACAACACCAGCATGCGTTACAATTTTAGCATTTATCAATGCTAAAATTGTAACGCATCACTAACTTAAATGCCATATGTTTTAAATTAATGAATCTTATATCAACATTATAATAATATAACCATTTACTGGTATATTATGCCTCTTCCAACTGTCGCAGCACCATAAAAAAATAGATAGGCTATCTTTTTTTTTACTTTTTTTTATTTAAAATATAAACTTATGCTACCATATATTTATGCTTTATTCTTACTGAAGCTTCAATTAGGCTTATTTGCAAGAATCAGTTGCGACTTAATATTTTTTTATATCTAGTGTTAGTTTAACCTTTCGTATGCTTAGTAGCAGATCTGCACTGATCAGCCCTATCGAAAATTTTATCTGTGTCAGATACAAAAAAAAAAACCTTTAGCACTGTAAGGCGGGCTTGCACCAAAATTTTAACCTAGAGTTAATCTGACAGTTCTGGTATGAATCTGATAGGAGTTAAAATCTAACTCTGAGTTAATGATGATAATAACCCAGCGTAGTGCAAGTGGGCCCAAGTGTCCTAGCATACAAGAGGTTAATATCTAGTAGGTATATTTAGTATTTACTAATATTATTTCTCAGTAATCTGATAACCAGGCTCTCTGTCACGCTCAAATATAGCGAAATGCAAGTTGCCAATCAATTTAGCATAGAGCCAAAGCCCCCTTTTTACGAAAATTATACCAATTTAGCCTTCCCTACCGAAACCTTTAATTTTGCGAGTCAACAGGAAACAGCGGCTGTCAGAAAGAACAGTGACTTTAAAAAGTTTTAGGTAGGTTTGTTATTTTATTTTGCTGTCGCAATTAATACTCATTAAATAAAACGATTTAAGTTAGATATATGGATTGCATCGCGTATAATATGGAAATGGATAGTCTCCTAGAGTGATTCAATAATGGTCTCGAAACATCAGAATGTATTTATTAGACGTCAACACGATCCGTTTAAATAACTATTTGAGTTTATGGAGCAATATGATTTTGCTATTTGGCTAAACATTTTTTTAGCAAAACATATTTTAGTAACTTATCATGAGATTCCGCAAAGTAACACCTAAGGGGTAATCACGTAACGTTTTGAACGCATAAGGCACATTCAACTGTAATTTTTCCATACAAAAAGTGTTAGATCTACCTGACGAGCGTACAATGCGTTACGTGATCGACCCGCTGATTCATTTAATTCGTTTAATTTGAATACCTATTGTACTCTACAATAGGTATTCAAATTAAACGAATCTTAAAATATTTAATCCAACTTATTGAATATAATCGATTTTACCTCATCCAACAAACCACTACCCGATTACCTGCTACACTTCCACGGAATAGGTTATATTATCCGGCCAAATGACCGATATGCGATAAAGTCAGTCACAAACGCTGGTATTCGACATCCTTTCCAGGGTCTAAGTACTCGGATTTCTCACGGTGTACATACTGGTATATGAAGATGTTGGATACGGTGCGGGAATGCTGCCAGCATCATCGGTACCATGGCTTGGGGTCCTCGCCCACACGCATACAGCCGCGCGCAAATGAGTCGAACTACGTACACAAAGTGCATCGGAATCGGAATGCACCTTGAAGAAGAAGAAATCTCATGTAAAAGAAAAATGAATAAAAGAAATAATAACTGAAAAGCTAAAGAAAAGATGATGGCAGTTCTAGAGGTAGAGCTAAATGTTACTTCACTGCTTTCTCTACTTATGAACCTAGACACAAACACAACTCCGACTCTGTCATAAAATTGTCTTTTTTTATATTTAAGAAAAAAGAAATTACATTTTATAGTTTTTATATAAACTCGCCAAACTGTGACGTTTGATGGCGAGAAACGCTCATGTTCTATACTAGAATAACCTATTTAATTATATCTAACATTTTCTATTTATACTTAACATTCTTATATGATATCTTTATGGTTTTATTGTCTTTATGTCTAATGATTTAATTTGGAAATATTGAAAAGAAGCGAGTCTTGGGTGACGTGGGGACTTATAGTCCAGTTGCTCATTCACTATGCTTATTTTAACTCTATTAAGTACTATAATTCTTTACTATAGTCGTCTACCCATATTCGGCGCATACCAACAGGCGGTAAGTTTGATTGCTAGCGTTCGTAGTATAAAGAAAAAGAAATAAAGTTTTTAAAATACATTTTTACTACGTTCCGACATAATAATACTATGATTAAAGCTTATTATATGTAAGGGTCTAACTGAAAACCAGCGTTGCGGTGTAGGTATACCTATACCTACTTACTGCAACATTATGCTGAGTCTAGCCTCTTTTTAGCATCACACATTGTTATGCCTCGTATGTACGGTACTGTATAGGTTTTAAGTCTAATCTTCAGTCTAATTTGTACACTGTATGTTTAACATGTGATGTTGAATAAAGTTTTTCTATGTCTATGTCAATAGGTAGGGAACTAATTGATTGATAAGATAAACCATCCTTTTTTTGAAGTTGGTCAATAATGACTAATTACGAAGTTACTGAACTTCAAATCAGGTCAATGCCCTCAGACCGTTACCTAAAAGTAGAGGGAAACGTCAACTTGTTTAGATCTTGGCGCGATTCAGCGCGTCAAGCCTCTCACAGACTGGTGCGGGCCGCGGCGGTCAATAGTAGGTAAACTTGTCATTAGCTGTCAAATTTACTATTGACCGCCACCGCAGGCCGCGCCAGTGTGATTCGGGCCGTATACCAATTGACAGCTCCTATACACATATTACAGAAAAAGGCAGATAGGCCCTAATAAATTGAACGTATGTTATATATCTTTACGTCATCCTAGGCCGTAAGTGGGATTTTCTGCCCGCTACGCGAGGAGAAAATCTCACTTCCTGGCCAAGGCCTCACCTTCGGTTCGGGCCACAAACACCTGCGATCTGGGGCATTCACGAATTCACCGCCCTAGGTATGTACTATATCTATATAGTTTACTACGGGGGTAGTCCGATTTGTAAGATTTCACCTTAATACTTAGGTACCTAACTTCATTTTAATATCTTTCGGCGTCGGGTATTGTGAATAATCCTAGCCGGCCATATTTTATCCCCCGTAGTATTTTTCAGTTTAAGCGTATTTCAGCAGTGTTTAAACTCACCTGACTTCAGTCACCGAGGCGGGGACCTTCGACCGGCATGCAACCCGACCACCACTGTAATTATTGCAGTCTACCCCCGCTATTAAGACGTTTTTTAATTTCCTAGGCTGGCTGCTTTCCTGGGGTGAGGGAAGGTATGAATATACCTACCTAGAATTTAACTTACTAGAGGCTCTGTGAGCTGTAGAACTGGTAAGCCTGTCTATATTGAAAAAAAAATTGAAATTCGAAAAAGTGACTAGATAAAAAATGATTGTCTGTAAAGTCGGACGATAATTTTACGTGAAAACATTGATGAAAAATTGCATAACATGTATTACTCATTTAGGAATACAATACTCCTGTGAAGTTTCGAAAAAAATCGTCGATCTAATCTTGTTTCCCCATACAAACTTTGGACCTCCATTTCACCCCCTTAGAGGGTGAATTTTGAAAAATCCTTTCTTAGTGCACCCCTAGACCTTATAAGGAACCTACGTGCCTGCCAAATTTGGAATCTCTAGAACCAGCGGTTTGGGCAGTTCGTTGATATTATAATATATCAACGCACAGCCCAAAGACCTCCAAAAGCCAAGTCGTTGACTGATATATCAACTTGATATGTCAGTCAACAGCTAGGCTTTTGGAGGTCTTGAGTCCCTTAGCTTATATTTATTTTTAAAGTTACGTAAAAATACTACTGCTACATATTTTTAGTTCCGACAAAAATTAATAAAATAACTAAAGTTTGGGTAATAATTCCAAATTAATTACTTATCGATGTCAAGTAGAATAAGAGAAAAAGCGAACAAGACATGTTCTAAGCCGTAGCCACGTAAGTGCGAGAAAGACATATAACGTACCTACCTTCGCCTAATAAGCCGACATAATTTCAAAACTTATAACAATTACAGTATGATTAAAAAAGAAAACCACTCATAGGACTGGTTGCTAAAAATGATTTATTTAAAAGAAACAAAATATTTAAAAAAGTCTCAATGTTCTTTGCGTTATAAGTGTTATAAAAGAAAAAAGCCTATTTAATAAAAATGTTATTAGTGGACCTTATTTTGAACCCCGTCGCCTAATAAAGCCAGTTATATATTATAAATAAATATAAATATAAATATTAGGGGACATTCTTACACAAATCGAACTAGGCCTATAGTAAGCTCAATAAGGCTTGTGTTATAGGTACTAGACGACGATATATATAATAGATATAAATACTTAAACACATAGAAAACATCCAAGACTCAGATATTAATTAAAATATATCTAGAGGTGGTCGTAAAATAAACTTATTAAATAAATCTATTTAATAAAATACTGAATATTTCTCAAAATTATGGCCCTGGGCCTGTAAGGAGTATAAAAATGAAAAATTGCTATAAATCGAGAACAACTTTTTAAATTAGCCAAAAAAAGACATGATTAATGTGATATTCTTTGTATAAGTTTTTTATTGAATCTTTATTTTTTGTTGTACTTTAAGTTAGGGATAATATAATACAGGACCTACAGTGGGTAAAGTCACGTAAAAATACAATCATACAGAAATTAATTTAAAATAACATCATTAATTTATAATTGGATGTTAAACAGATTAAACACCTCAAAAAATATTGACAAAGTTTGTTTTATTTTTCCAATTCGGAATAATACTTAGGTACATACAGGTAAATTACTTTCGAGACGTTTTTGCATTTGTAGTAGTATTTGTATATTTACAGGGACACACGTACACAGACACACGTATGTGCGTGCGTGAGGCTGGCTACAGAGGTCACAACTACAAATGCAATAAACGTCCCGAAAGTAATTTACCTGTAAGTATACCTAATAAAGGTTGGAAATTAATAAAATAGGCAATGATTTAACGCGACACAGCAAAATTTTTTTTTCAAGCGTCAGCGCGTTTGAGTAAAAAGTAAAATGCAGGTTTGTTTGTGGCCGTAAACACATGTGCTCACGAAATTTGAAGTAGTTTGGAGAACCATAACTAAGTTTTTAAGGGTTCCTTGGTTCCCCAACCTTATTTTACCTACGAATGTTTATCTTTATCACAACTTGAGAGTTTTGTGATTTTTATTATTGACCTGGGACGCTCTATGAATCTACAAAAATACAGATTTTTTTTAACTGCTAAAAATAATTGTTATTGAAATCTGGTTACGTTCATGAAACCAGTTAATAACGATCATCATCGTCATCATGTCAGCCGAAAGATGTCCTCTGCTGGACATAGGCCTCCCCTAAAGAGTGCCAAATTGACCGGTCCTGCGCCACCCGCAAACAGCGGACTCCCGAGACCTTTAGCAGGTCATCAGTCAACCTTGTAGAGGCCTACCCAAGAGGGTCAAAACCGATACTTCTTCTAAAATTCTGTCTTATTATGATCCCCTCAGCGAAAACTGCTAAGTACTAGAAGTTTTGTTTGACACGATTCCATTCCTGTAATCGCAGTGGGGGCGGGGCCTGCGACATGCAACCTGCATACGTAATGACTGCTACCACACATACACCTATACATAGTGGAAGAATTAATACATAGCAGGCGAAATTAGATCTTACTAGGGGTGATCAATAAGTTTTGAGAATGGGTATAAAAAATAAAAGTTATTGGTATCCTAGCATTTTTAATTATTAAATTCGCACTTTCTTATTTTCCGTGTATATTTATTATGTTGAAAATATTATAAATTTCCTTTAAAAAAAACTTTTGATCGTCGTTATGAGGCTTATTTTTTATATCGACGCAATTGCACCGATTTCATTGAGAAGTTTTTAATATCTAGATTACACGGTAGGTAAATAGTTGTATAGAATTCACAAGCCTGAACAGCAGGCCTGGTAGAATTGGTTTTTTTTCTTTGTTTTTTCTTAGACGACCTCGTTTAATTGCTATAGAATTATCTGAATTCACTTTCCCTTCGTATTTATATTCACATATTTGCCACCCAAGTTCACCCTATTTAAAGAAATTAAAAAATATATTATAATGATGGCCAGAAAAATCTACGTTTAAAGCGTGTTTAAAAAAAAAAGCTGATACGAGTTTGATTTTTTAATTTCGTGACATCAAAATAGATAAACTTCCAATTATAAAACACATTTTTTAAATTACCACACTATAATTTTGCCAAGATATTTTGTTACATGATATGGGCATATCATGTAACAAAATATCCCCCCCATTTAAGTCTGGCATTTCAGTCAGAATTTGTTCTATAACATCACCTTTGTTTAGCTATTAAAGACAAACATATTAATACAATATTTTTTTACTTATTCACTGTATTAATGAATAGTTATACAGTATGACCAACAATCAGAAATTATCATAATGAGGACGTAATCATGCCTATTCTCACTACTTATTGAACACCCCTCGTATATCAATGTCACAAACACTGACATAGCTTTTCTAGTACCTAATATACCTACTTAACTTAAAAATAATTCGTTTAAATAGCAATTTCTTGAGTTAAGTCAGAATTTTAGGACAAAGTTTTCTTGAGTACGAATCGGAGGAATACTAGTAATATATAAACGCAAACGCATAAACGCATATTTTTCTCATTGTAAGTAAGACATTTTCAATGGATTGTTGTCAAAGATTGTCTAGAAGATATTTTTGACGATAGGCCTGGCCTATTGTCTGCCATTGTAAAGCATTTTTTGGTAGAATAAGGGTAAATTTTATAAAAAAAGAATATTTTCTTTCTCATAAGTATGTAACTAAGCTATAAAGTTGCGTTATTGAAATAAACCCAATTTTTACACAGAAAAATACGTAGGTACTTGATTTGTGGTATGTATAAACATTCTAGGACATAGAAATAAATTAGGAAGATATTAAATTATCACGAATGAAGCGAAATTGTCTTGAAACAAGATGCTTTTTCTCTTGGTTCGAGAGAATAATCTTTATTCATGATGAAGATATTGGCGATCTACCAATTTTTTTTTGTTATTTTATTGCTCACACAAAAAAAAAACTTAAAACTACTATACAAAAAATTCACCAAACTTCGAGGCAGTTTGTTGGCGAATAATTCATGATTCTAGTTTACTTTTTTTATCACATTGGATATTACCCATTAATATTTTAACGTAATTATTAGGTAGGTTGTTATTCGTACTTAACTTTTATAAATGCGAATATGAAGTAGTACCTAGTGTTTCTTTTCTCATATAGAATAACGGTAAGTGTGTATGGTAAGTATCAATATCGTTAATTTATTATTCATACAATTCTGGTATAAAAAATAATCAATAGTATCCAATAAATATGAACTTACTCAAGTAGCTTTATTAATAATGTTGTTGAATGGAGCGAAAAACAAGAGGTTTTTAGTACTTTTTAGTCTTCAAGTCCATGTTTTATTAAATGTGAAAACTAGTAACTGAACGTTATATATGTCTGTACCATTTATTTACATACCGGTTTTAAATAGATACAATAAAATCGAGCTATATTTAATATAAAGTCCTTGCGATACTTCGGACATGCAAAAATAAACATTTCAATTCTTGAATAAAACCTTATTTTATTATTTAAATTGACAGTTGGCTACGAACCGGAATTTCGTTTCCAATTTTAACTTACAAATGACAACTTCCAGAATTACCGGAGTTGAATGATCTCGCTCGTGCTATTCCATTTTTAAATAATTGCTTTATTAAGATTGATTCGGGATTTTGACGCGTAAATTTATACAGCCAAAACAAATATAGTGCGAAAATTTAATAGTAGTTATTTTTTAAACTTCACTAGCTGACATTTAGATTTACATTTTATAGTTTCGTAATATATATCTGAATTTAAAGCTTAATCTACATGGCGAATTCAAATATATATAAGTTAATAAAAAGTTTTAACTGGATTTTATCGCGTATAATTTGTAAGAAATACTTACCACCTGACGTTTAAAATTGTTTTCAACATTTTGTTTACTTAAATCGTTTTAATTGATCTTAGAAACAGGAGACAATATTACAAGCAATATTTTTAAACATTCCTAACTGTTAATATACCTACTGGTAAAAAATTAGGTACCTATTAGTTTAGTTCCATTTAGCTGTAGGTATGTTTCTTGCTTTTAATATTACAATACTTACTAGTTTTATTGACGATAATGATTTAGTACGGCGATAACATATCAGTTGAGTAATACGGTTTAAACTGATTTAAAACACTCTAAACCTCGTCATGTATAAATCCATGTTTTTTTTTAATTTATCTAAACTATTTTATAGTCGTGCCTGCAAAATGTTCAAGTTTTTATTTAGTTGTATTACGCCACCACTTTCGCCACATATTAACGTGCTATGCGCGTCCTAGTTTAAAATAATCATTAAATAGGAACGTAAATACGTTTTCAAGATATAAATGCATAAAGCGTAAGACGTTAAAATTAATTTCTAAGACTCATTTAAAATTCATAGCGCTTCTTCAATTCGAAACGGTACAAATTAATAAATAATATCGTGGCTGTAAATGATATAGGAATGCGGCATTATTTCTGCCGCCATATTTTACAAAAAGGAATATGCATCGTTATTTTTTATTGCGAAAATCAAAAGTATAATCCAGAGGAATATCAACTGTAGCATTAAAACTTCCTTATGTTTTTTTTTTGATGTTATTGGCATTTGAAATCTGCACGCGCCGGCACACACCGATAACGCTATAAATTAAAGGGGCATAGACTATGACGTCACAATCCATATTCTCGGCGCGTTTACTCTTAGTTAGTCATTCTTTTGTAATTATCTCCTTAAAAATTTGCGTTTAAATCTATACTTGTCGTACAAAATTTTAAATATTGACTACTTTCCTAAAAAAATCTTTTTAGTCTGTCAGTTAGATTACCTATCTAAAAATATTGGACACGTATTTAAAAAAATATGAAGATATAGCCCGTTAAAGTCACGTCACATTATGCTAAAAAGTTTACCATAGTGAGACGTCACGTCATAATTTTTGTAGGCATGTGTATATCCATCATTAGTGCGTCCGTTAGTGGCTTACATGTTTTATTTATTTTCAGGTATATTTGCGAGGATAGCATATTTTGTGCTAAATAGTCAGTTAAGGGCGCTTGCATTTATTGAAAGATGCTAAATAGCCTTATTAATTTTTAATATACCTTATATTATATATATCGTCAAAATATTACTAGAGTTGCATAGCATGCAAAACGCAAACCTTTTTATTAGTAATTTTAAACGATTTCAATTCTAATTAATATAAAGTATGAATAAATATGTATACAAAAAAAAACTCACAACACTATATTCATTCGTCTTATCATCAAGGCAATAAACTCGGTTGTTGAAGTTATCGTTAGATACTACTAGCGCCATCTGTTGCCGAGTAGCGGAACTAAAGTACAGTTTCGGACAAGCGCTTGCTTATATTCTTTTGTTGTTATTATACTTTCGGAATAATTATTATATAAGTATGCTGAAATTAATAAAAATTATTTAAAAGATACTTTTCTTCACTAATATTTTGTAGAGGTAAAGTTTTACATGTAGCTTTGTCAGTTTAGAGTATCTCCGAAACTAATCATTCAATTTCAATAATCCTTTCACCAGAATGTAGAATGGACTTTCGCGATGAACGTAGGCTACATTTTTCCCTGCGGCTCCACCTGCGTCCTTTATAATATGCGAGCGGAACCGTGCGGGCAGATTTATACTATACAGGCTCAAAAATATATATACATCTTAAAATAATATTTTTAAACGGGAAATATGCTAGAGAATATACTTGCAAACTAGCAAAATGAAAACTACTCATGATAATAGTGTTTATCAATTTTAATAGTCATTTTAATTAAAACATATTATATAAGTACTATAAAGCGAGTCGAGTAACCGCGCACATAATCTCGCATAGAGATTTGCCAAAACATGTAAAGTTAAGTAATTAATTGAATTTATTTGTCACAAAGAATAAGCCGTTTGTTTAATGGTTTCTCTTTTCACGAATTAAAATATTTTTTTATTACATTTATACGGAAATTAGTTACTGGATACTAGAAGCTTTACTATTTTTTTTCTTTTTAAAAGTCTTGATTCGTTTTGATTCGATTTAAAAGTCTTCCCAACGCATAATTATCATCTACACACACAACGGTAGGAACTTTGAGCGTTCTCCAAATAAATATGATGTTAAGAACTTTCATGAGTGAACATTTGTTCCACTACGTCACGAAAATTAGCCATACAATATATGGGTAAAATTCATGACGCGGTGGAACAAAATAAATATCACGAATTGACATTTGTTTGGAAAAGGCTAAACTTTGTGGATCTACTTTACACTAAGCACTCCTTTACGGAAACTATTAAAAACCTCATAATTTATAATCCGTCGACAACTCGGTGACATTTGCGTTCATCTGAAAAATCTACGAACTTATCCCAGTAATTTTTCAAATTACACCAGATGATCACATAATCCCCAATCCTACAGGACAGATTTCAAACACCCGATACGTGGAACAGTTAGTACCACGGATGGAACAAAGCCATACGTGACTTTGACGCTTGTGTGGACAGGAGACGTTTTTCTTCTGAGCTTGAATTTGGCCTATTCCACGCAGCTTATTAACGGCTTTGCTTAAATTAGAAATTAAAAATAAGGAAGTTAAGATGTTTCTGAGAAGCTGCTGACATGGTGTTAACCTTATCAAAGATTTACTCGGTTTTTAGATACAATGTGATCGTCCTATCGGCTCCTTTGAGTATAATTGTTAACTAAAGAGTGTTAAGAGTGGGTTTAAGAAGTGGCAAAGATGGAAACAAATGCATCAACTTGTACTGACAAGAGCCCAGCTCATAAATTGATGATGATAATGATAAAAGACAAGGTATACCTACTAAGGAGAGATAGGGACTAACTTTTAATTGTGCATTTTTATTTTCGACACAAATGTCCTTTCAAACACTTTTTTACGTATGTTTACGATTGCGGTCGGCCTCACCTCTGTCAAATGGACGAAAGGAACAGGGTACCAAAGTGTTCAGTTACTTATTAAGTAAATCCTATTTGGGGATTGTCCATATATTACGTCATTTCAAAATCGGGGAGGGGAGGTCTGATCATTGGATGACGGTAGCATGACGCAGCAGGGAGGAGGTGTCTTGTCGAAGATGATATCATCTTTCGCATCTTTAAAAAGTGCGTAAAAATAATTATGACGCTAGGGGGGGACGATGACTTAAAAACGAAACGAATGATGAAAAAAAATTTAAAAAAGTTTGTTGAATTAGAGCAACATTACAATATGAATCACGACCCTGAGTCCTGAGCTAGGAAACCCTGTGTTACAGGACCCAGTTTCGTCAATTACTTAACCTACGTATCTATACAAGTAAATAAATAAATAATAAATATCGTGGGACAATTCACACCAATTGATCTAGTCCCAAACTAGGCAAAGCCAGTACTATGGGTACTAGGACAACGGATAAACATACTTATATAGATAAATACATACTTAAATAGATATTAAACATCCAAGACTCGAGATCAAAAATTTGTATTCATCATACAAATATCTGCCCCGACCGGGAATCGAACCCGGAACCTCAAGCTTCATAGTCAGGTTCTCTAACCACTAGGCTATTCGGTCGTCACGTCAAGTGTAGTTTTAGATGGCTAAATTGTGTGTGTGTGTGTGTGAGTGTGTGTGTGAGTGTGTGTGATTAATGTGGGATGCCAGGACAAGCCCTTGTCATACGTGAACTTACATCTCTCCACACGACATGTCCATATCGCTGTAGTGTAGGCGGTTTTTCAACTATGCTGCCGTGCAATACTTAAACAACAGTAAGTGCAAAAAGTGAGTTTCGAGAAAAACGCAAAAAACCCTTTCAAACATGTTTTTTTTGGTGTTTTCGATGATTATTTACAAATGCTTGAATGTCAAAATATAGCATGGAATACATGAAATACGAATAAGTGAACACTTTTTTATTTTAACAATTATTGAATAAACTATTGCTATTTTTCAATTTTTTATAGTTTTACTGTACTCCCGAAAAGAACTAAAAACACAATAAATGCAGAATAAAGTGCAGTAAAAAAGCGGATTACTGCAAACAACCCTCGTACACTAGTAGCTACTTGAAGTAATTGCAAGCTAAAGTACAGTATTCATAACAATTTACTGTAATTTACTTAGTATATATATTGATTGGGTTCTTCGAGATACCAACACGTCGTGGTACAAATAAGGTATGTTTACAAAGAATGCACATATGTATATAAAAAAATGTAATTCACATCAATGATTAAAGTGCACATGTATTACACATCAGAAATTAAATTAATTACCCTAAGTAGTTGTAATTAGTAGTAACCCGTCAAGTATCATTAAAATTGGACTTTTTTCCATGGCACTTAAACTTTTATGGCCAATATTCTTTTCAATCTTGTATTCATTTTTCTGCAAATAGAAATAGAATTTACCTAGTAAAAGTCTTTATTTAATTTTAAACACACTTTATATTTGTATACACATAAGCAAATTAATAACAAACTAGTTAGTGACCGGGTCCAACCAATAAAATAAACAGACAGACAGACAGACAGACACCATCGCACCATACAGGTTTTTACCTTTTTGGTACGGAACCCTAAAAACTGAAATTATGTCATGGGACAGGTTCATTCATATTAAAATTTATCATCAAAAATCAAGCTATACGTAAATTCAATCCTTGGAAAGCAGCAGCGTGTGTCGGAGGTGTGTTAACTATAATACTTATACCGTGTTTGACAACTTGTAGGACGATCGACGGCACCGCATTTTATCAATGGTATCGATATTATTATTTAACTTTTGTCCTACAATGTAGTTAACCTATCTAACTGAAACGACACTTGAAAACTTCTTAAATCTCTCAGTTTACATAAACATACATAGATAACTACGAGTACATTCATAGCTTCATACTAACAACCTCAGCAAGTTCAATAAAATATTGTCAGAATGATAGACAATATTAAGTCCACTATACATTTAAAGCAATGTAACAAACAATTGTTATAATGAAAATGGTAATATATATAAAAATCGTACGCAAAGTAGGTATGCAGTCCAGTGTGACACGCGCCCAGTCCGCCTCGCACAGCGTCGGAGACAAAACTGAAGAGCAATATTCAACCTAATGTACAGTAAATTGCCGTCACGATTGCAGTGGACACATTTGAAAATAGCCAAACGACAGTTTAAATCACAGTAAGTGAGCATTTTTACTGCATTTTAATTAGTAATTGTGCTAAAAAATCTTTAATATTTCAAACACAGTACAAATATTTTAGAACATTTATATTGTACTGCATTTTAAACAGTTTTGGGCGTAAATATTAACTTCTCTTTACTAGTTAATTTAGGATTGACATGATACCTTTACTGTATTTTAATCAGTGAAGTCTAAAAATTCACAGCCGACAACTTTATTACGGCAGTTTAGTTAGTTTTATCTCAATAATTTACTTAATTCTTCTAATTTACTGCACATGGAGGCTTCGATTTTTATATGTTCCCATTGTCATAATCGCACGTGGACTATATACACGTGTGCGTCTCGACACGGTGGTCCATGATCAAGAAAAAACAAAAAATCGCAAAAGTAGCACTTACTGTTGTTTAAGTATTGCACGGCAGTATGGGACTTGTACTAATTATCACTATTTTAATTATACTCCTTCCTTATCCGACCTTATGTGATCATGTCACATTTTAAAAATAATAATTGTATCACGAATTAAATTTCAGCCTGTATACAGTGTGTGTCTTTCACAAGAACATTTATTTTAAGGGCTGAAAGTATAAGCCCTAATGAACGTAAATTGGTATCTCTAGTTTTAAAAAAAACGGTTATTTTTTTCATACAAATTAATTCGGCCCGCAATGTATTGGTAACAAAGCTAACAATTGACAGTAACTACTTAACTAGCTCTGCTTCTCTGAAACGTCAAGTGAATGTTAGCAGTACATTGCTGCTCGAGAAAATTTAAAAAATTAATAACTCTCCATTAGAAAAGGTAATTTTTATATTTTTTCGATAAAATGGTTCACAGCACTGAAAGCTATCGTTCCTTAAAATAAATGCTCTTATGACAGACACACACTGTATACTTATACATTTTTATGTCCAGCAGTGGACGTCTTTCGGCTGATTTGATGATGATATATACATTTTTGTAAGGTGTATGTTAGGTGAACTGATGACCTGCTAAAGGTCGGGGGACTAAAGGTGGCGCGGGACCGGTTGTGGCACTCTTTGGGGGAGGCCTATGCCCAGCAGTCGACGTCTTTCAGCTGAAATGATGATGATGATTTGCTTATGTCACGAGTAAATGATGTTTGTTTCTTTCTTTAAAACATAAACATAATACGTTGGCAGCATTAGAAAGTGCCCATCACGATTCAGTAGCCAATACTTCTTTTAAAGGTATTAAGTATAATATATATTTTAAGTACTTTATAATACACAGAATGCAAATATATATGTATCGATACTCCATGTTAAACTGACTTTATATTAAACACAGCAAAAACAGCCCGTTTGAAAATTGACCCTTAACCCTTCGTATGCAGAGTCCCGTATCCGTCCCAGAGCGTTTGAGCCTTATATCTTAACTTCAAGGTCACTATTTAAAAAGCAATTTTTTGACAGAGGCATCAGAAGGGTTAATACGTCACTAAATTTATGATGGCTGTTTTAAAACTCGATTTGGTTAAATACTGAAATACCTGGCCGTACGCTTATAGTTACTTTCAATTTGTGTCTAGAATAGCTTACTCAGTTTTACAACCGTTTAACTATAATATCTGCAGAAACAGTGAGTACCTACTTACCTATGTTCTTCGCGCGTTACATTAACTGCCGTTTTACTGCGCCAGGTTAAATGACCATAAAAGAACGGTTTAATTGAAATAGCTGATGAGTTTGTATGAATCATGGGTTATGATTATTGCCGGCACTTACGGATGAAGTTATCCTTAGTTATATACTGATTGGATTCTAATTAAGTACGGTACAGACATGCATGATTTCGTATGAAAGAGGCACATATAAGCAGAGGCAAGCTCGAAACAACTTTTTACAGACTAGTAAACGCTAAAAAGTCGTTCTTGGGAAATTGTATACCTAATAGTAGATTGTATGACAAAGGGCTATAATTATACCACAAGGTGGTTACTTTTCCGAGTGAAGTGAGGGAAAATTGTTCCACTCTACTTTTCACTTCGACTGCGAGAAAATAGTAAAAACAAAGATTATCTATCCACAATCAAAAACAAATTCCACGGCGAAAAGATTGTTCAATTTGGCGGCATGTTTTTTTAATAAACTGGTGTCCTGTCGTTTCACCAAAAAACATTTCGCAAATTTACACTTAATAACCAACGATTAGCAAAATTTTGTTTTGACAATTAATTTTATTACAACTTAATTTTCTACTAAATGACTCAAAAAATGACTTTTGACCAAATAATCAAAAGGCAAATTTACATTTTATGAATGATCGATAGGACAAATTAAATTTTAGTGACTATAGTTGAAATTGTTTGAACTGAGCCGATCTACTTATCTTCAAAACAATAGCATTCAAGTTAAACAATACGATTGTATGGTTGGCGCGTGCCAAACTTTGCAAAAAAGAGGTTACCGCCACATCAAATGTTCATTGAATAATGAACTCTATCGTCTTATTCAATAGATTCAAAATGGACTAAAGATAAAAAAACCCAGCTCACAGCGAGCCAGGTATAAACAAGAAATTTTCCTTCATTGTTTGTTGGCACGCGTCGTCCACACAATGTATTGTTTAACTTGAGCTATTGTTTTGGAGATAAGTAGATCGGCTCAGTTCAAAAAATTTCAAACAAAAAAAAATCTTAACTATCAAACCTATCAAAATGTAGAACCTATCAAAATAAGCATAAAACGTCAAATAAACTTTTCTCTGAGATCAACCAATGCCAAGATAGTGGTGTATAAAGTTAAAGTTTTTCAAAGAACAACAGGAACAGGGACTTAGTGGCAAAACCGACTCGGATCGCGGATAGGTTAGGATTAGAAGACGGAAGCGAGAGCAAGCTCCCGCTTTCGTCCTCGAGGTTATTTTTTTTAAAAGAGCGGAAACACTTGTTTGCAAAAAACATTGTAATTTTGCAACACAAACATTGTAATTTTTATCCTACGCACTACTCACATTGGGATATAAATCGTATGCCATTGCAATATTTTTGGATTAGTATGTTATGCGAAACGATACATTTGCCAAAAAAAACTTTATTACTGAATATATTTGACGTTATGTACTTATTGCTAATTGAGTGTTTGTCAAGTAAACGTTTGTAAAATGAAACTTGGGCGCAATAATTTGCCAAGTAATTATTTGCTGAAGCGTTTTTTGTCAAACGATAATTTGCTAATACCTGAACCTAATAAACTGCTTTGACACAGACTCAAAATATCGATACCACGAATAAACACCTCTGACGGTCTTTGGTCAGTCAGTCTATCCCGCTTATGCCAAGTGTATGCAGTCAACCACGCTTGAACGTTTGGACGCGGCTATTGACGGTCAGAAGCTTTTTTTTAATTAATGGGAATGAGGGATTAAAAACACCTGATGTATGAAATTCTGTTTTCTGATTGGTCGATTTTAATATTAGCTGTATTCTGTTTAGTTGATAGCAAATAAAAATGTTTTTTGAAAGAGTTGTGATTGGTGGTGAATTTAATACGGTGAAGTGTTTTGTTTGGTCAAATTAAATGTTTTAAAAATCATAAATATTTATTTATTTATTAGGCACACAAATCAGATAACAATAAATACATAGATTGTTCAAAATAAATCGATGGTTCTGGTTAGGAATGCCATTCAAAACATACATGATTACAAGTAACAACGAGCGAAAACTATCCTAAAGCTACACTAAAATAATACATTAAGATATGCTTAAGCATGCAAACTAGATCATAAGTATGGTCATAATTATTATTATTTTATGTTTACATTTACATATGAGCAGAAACTTGACTTGGAAACAAAAGATAACCAAATAAAAATAAACAAGAATTAAATTAAAACGCTGATTTCACCAATTTAATTTAAGTTAAAAGGTGCAATGATATATACATATTTTCCCTAGGGGCTAAATGAACTACTTTAGTCCCACTTGCTAAGCCTAATATGACACACTTTTCGAGCATGAGAAGCAAAAAAGTGCAGGCCGATATATAAGTGAATATCACCGGACCGTATTTCTTTACATGATTAAGTACCTACAGGGAAAATTTACCTATTTATACGTGTATTTTTAATATTACCTCAAATTGTAACCAGAGATAGGTGTTAGAGCTATGAACTGATATTGCAAGAAATTTCTCTTAACTACCAACTTTTTTTGTCCATATAAAATAATTCAGCACGCAATGGATCACTACTTTGTCTTACTGACGCGACGTCATAACTGTCACGTAAGTGACCCGCTTCTTCCATGAGTCAAATGTGTGTCGGAGACATAGTTTATATACATTGAAAGGTTGTCTATGCTACGACATTGACAACTCTATTTCTCTTCCTTTTTCTACTTCTACGTCAATGTATCGCTCTGTAATATATTTAATTCTATAAATTCATAAACCCTTGTTTCCTTGACATGGTGCCGAAAAAGATGTTCAGTTATAGTGTTATTTCTCGCGTGTGATGTTATTTCGAGTAAATATCCAATATTAAAACATAAATTCTAAATTATAATCTCCAAATTTTTCCACAAGAAGATTGAAGCGTGTCAAATTTTGACAATCGCAATTTACTCCCGAGCTCGCATTAAAACTCCTTCGTAATAAATTATATTAAACGCAAATTGTCAAAGTGTCAATTCGAACTGGATAGCGACACAGACATATCTATATACAGTAGTGCAACTTCAAATTGCACATGCAACATGGAGTTCGAGAAAAAGAAATGGCTCGCGGCAAAAAATCAATACAAGTCATCTATTGAACGTGTTGATAGAGCGTTAGCACGACACAAGGATCTTACAACGGAGGATTTGGAGGTACGAAGAAAAATTTTAACGGAAGCATATACAAAATACAAAGAGTCGATCATTAATTTGCTGGTCTTAGACGAACCCTGCGAAGAAGATGATGATACCGAGGACTGCTTCATAAGCACATTGGCAAATATCGAACGTCAGCTAAAGTCAAGAGTCGGTTCAGTCAACTCCAAGCAAACAGAAAGTTCCCGAGGCATAGCAAATTTACCATCTCTGGATATCCCCATTTATGACGGAAAGGACATATCCAGCTACAAGCCGTTCATTGAAATGTTCCGTGCTGTAGTCCATGAAGACACCCGGATTTCAAACATTCAAAGGCTTTGTTTCTTAAAGAAGTATTTAAAAGGAGAGCCATTACATATTATTGATAGCTTGCCGATAGTTGGTGAGTCATACGAACCAGCCCTACAGTTGTTGGACAAAAGGTATGATAACCCCGCCTTACTTATTAACAGCCACGTCACCAGCCTACTGGATCTACAAGGTTTGCATCGAGGTACAGCCCAGCAACTGAGAGATTTTGTAGCGTCTGTCAGACAGCGCGTTAAAGCACTTGAAAACCTTAAACAGCATGTCGGTGAGTGGGACGCATTATTGTCATGTATCTTAATACGCAAGCTTGACCCATTCACTGCCAGATTATTTCACAGTAACAGGGATACCACAATAGTTGCCACTGTTGATGAGTTATTGGAGTTCCTGGAGAAACGCGCTGCCACTCTCGAGGCTAGCCCGGTTGTTAACGACAAATTGCACAAGCCAGTAAGTAAGTCAGTGAATCTTGCTACAGTAAACAAGATGGAAAGGTCGCAAGTGTCTCAACAACAGTGTTCCTTTTGTTCTAGGGACCATAAATTATTTAAATGTCCCGAGTTTACTGCTCTTAAACCAGAGCATAGGAATGAATTCGCTGTGAAACATAAGCTGTGTCAAATCTGCCTTACCTCTCATGTCAAAAAATGTAGGTATAATTTCAAGTGCAATATTTGTCATTCCAGCCTTCACAACACTTTGATACATGTGCCTGTCGACCAGCCTGCACCGAGAGTACAGGAGGGTGAATGTGAGAAACCTATAGTAAGCATGCATGTCGCTCAGCCTCAGCCTGTCAGCAGTTGTGTGCTTTTACCCACAGCCAAGGTAACAGTAGTTGATTGTAATAATAAGAGACACACTGTGAGGGCACTCTTGGACAGTGCTTCTCAAACGTCATTTTGTACTACTGCATTTGCCAATCAGCTAGGGTTGCCACAACATGAACTTCAAAAAACTATAGGAACATTAGGGGACGTTTACAACAACAGCTCAAATAAAGGGATCAATCTGGCAATAGAGTCAACGGTTCGTGATTTCAAACTGAGCGTCACGTGCTCAGTTATACAAAAAATTACATCGAAGTTGCCTCAAAAACAAATAGATTTGAGCAACTTTGTAATTCCAAAGAATGTAGCGTTAGCAGACAAGGAGTTTCATATTCCAGGAGAAATATCACTGCTTCTAGCCAGTGATGTTTTCTTCAAAATTATACAAGACGGCAAAATAGAAGGCGGGCCAGCGGATCCCATCCTGCTCAACACTCAGCTGGGATACATCGTGTCGTCCACCAGCCAAACCGGTACCACTTCAGCCATTGCTATGCATACAGTCGTTGAACCCGATCTTGACCACTGCGTTCGTCAATTTTGGGAGGCAGAGAAGGTTCCTGATATATATCATGAATCCCTGTCAGAGCACGAGTATAGCGAAAAGGTATTCCAGGAGTCGGTCACCTTAGATAATAATACATTCGAGGTCAAATTTCCGCTCAAGATTGAATTGCAGGATGTTGACCCGTCCAATTCATACGCTGTTGCTCTGCAGCGTTTATTCAGCCTAGAGAGGCGATTTGCAAAGGATCCTGTTTATCATGACCTATACATAAAATTTATACACGAGTACCTAGAACTAGGTCATGCAAAGGTCATCGATACAAAAAACTGTAATCCACAAAATTATCCATATTTTTCCAGCTCAGAGCTGCTAAGCGATTTGCCTCAAGAAAGCTTAGGTTTCAAGGCCAAAGACATAGATCAGGACAAATCAGTGGTTAAGATATTGGGTTTATCTTACGACGCGAATGCTGATGAATTCCAGCTGAGTGGTCGCGTTGTCAGTCCCATTGAATCTCCGACAAAACGAAGTGTTCTGAGTGCTATCAGCAGATTGTGTGACCCGATGGGATACGTGGGTCCCGTTACTATGAAGGCCAAACTCATATTACAATTGATATGGCAAAACGATCTTGATTGGGATACGCCATTATCCAGTGAATTAATACAAATATGGGAATCATTTTATGCAAATCTTACAAACATGCCGACCATTCGTATTGACCGGTATATACAAATTCCGGATGCAGATGAAGTTCAACTTATAGGTTACTGCGATGCTTCTGCTCAGGCTTACGGCTGTTGCATTTATATCAAGGTCAAGGTCAAAGGTGTCACTCACATTCACTTGCTTTGCTCCAAGTCCAGGCTGGCAGGGATTAATTCTAAGCTGACTATACCTAAATTGGAGCTTAATGGAGCGCTTTTGTTAGCAATGCTCATGCGAAGTGTTAAAAGTATTTTAAACATTGCTGATGTACATATGTTTTGCGACTCAAAGATTGTACTTTGCTGGTTGGAGGCTCAAACTGTAAAGGTTCCTGCTTACATAGGCAATCGGGTTCGCGAAATAAATAAACTGTCTGAAGGCATGTACTGGCATTTCACACCTGGTTTACTCAATCCAGCTGACATTCTTTCAAGGGGATCAGATCCACAAGATATTGCTGAAAATTTCCTATGGAAGCATGGACCTGATTACTTGACAGATTGTGATAGTTATAACTTATTTTTATCTGAAGTGGAAAAGCCTTTTCAGAGTTACAGTGACGAAAGCGGCACATGCTTAACTATCCTAGATGATATTCCAATACATCCATTCTTTGAGAAATACTCAAGCCTTTATAAGACCACGATTGTAATGGCGTATGTATTGAGATTTATAAATAAGTGTAAAAATAATATCACGGAGACAGGAAAGATTTCTCTTAAAGAGTATAGAGCAGATTTTAAAATGATTGTTAAAGCTGTTCAACTTCACTATTTTGCTGAAGAACTGAAATGTGTTGCAGAGAAAAGGCAAATTAAAGGGCAACTTTGTCGTCTCTGTCCATTTGTAGACAAAGATGCAATATTAAGAGTAAGCGGTCGATTACAGCACTCTGATTTAGATTTTTCAAAAAAGTTTCCCATTATTTTGCCTAAACATTGCCACATATCCACATTGATTATAAGGCAAGAGCATTTAGCAATGATGCACGGTGGATTAAAGCTTATTCTGGGCAATCTGTTTCAGAAGTATTATATTGTCAACTCAGTACGAGAGGTAAAAAGCGTAATCTTTAAATGTGTTGTATGCCGTAGACATAAGGCAGAGTCTTCAAAACAGTTAATGGGTTCGCTGCCCAAGGATCGTGTTACACCTGATCGGGCCTTTAAAAAGGTGGGTTTAGATTATTGCGGCCCATTTGACATTAAGCAGTCCTCAAAACGGAACAGCATCATCACAAAGGGGTATGTTGCTTTATTTATTTGCTTCGCCTGCAAGGCAATTCATTTAGAGGTAGTCTCTGACATGTCCACCAATACCTTCATGGCAGCGCTTAAAAGATTTATCGCTCGTCGAGGAGTACCCTCTGACATTTACTGTGACAACGCATCTACTTTCAAAGGTGCCAATAATCAGCTGAAAGATCTTTACACTTTACACAATAGTGAGGATTTTCAAAGTGCAGTTCACAACTATTCACTTCAAAAGGAAATACGTTTTCACTTCATTCCACAATTTAGTCCCAATCACGGTGGTATCTGGGAGCGTGGAATACAATCATTTAAGTTCCATTTGAAAAGAATTTCTTCATGTAAAACATTCACTAACGAGCAATTTAATACTATAACAATAGAAATTGAAGGTATCTTAAATTCACGCCCACTCATGCAGCTCACTACACAAGACAGTTCAGATTTTTCTTGTTTAACTCCAGGGCACTATTTAATAGGTAGTCCTATTATGGCTATACCTCAGCACGACTTAACTGAGATACCTACCAATCGTTTGCAATTCTGGAGAACTTGTGAACAAGTAAGACAGCACTTCTGGAAGGTTTGGTCGAAAGACTACTTATCTTCTCTAAATGAACGAACTAAATGGTACAAGGATCTGCCTAATCTCAAAGAGGGCGCTGTAGTTTTACTGATAAATTTAAACACCCCACCTCTTCATTGGCCTCTGGGTAGGGTCACTAAAATATTTAGTGGCAACGATAATAAAGTCAGAGTCGTAGATGTTCAAACTGCAGATGGTAAACTGCATCGTAGGGCTGTATCTAAGTTAGTTATTTTACCAGTGGAGTAAATGTTATATTTTAGTTCTTACAAACTTTAAGCAAGTATTTTGAGTTCTGATAATTTATTAATTAACATGGTATGAAGTAATACTTTGTTGTAACTATATTTATTAAGATACGATTAATATACCTTTCTCCGGGGCAATTATGTCGGAGACATAGTTTATATACATTGAAAGGTTGTCTATGCTACGACATTGACAACTCTATTTCTCTTCCTTTTTCTACTTCTACGTCAATGTATCGCTCTGTAATATATTTAATCCTATAAATTCATAAACCCTTGTTTCCTTGACAATGTGTGTACGCAATACATTGCTGCTCGATAAATTTTCAAAAATTAATTACGCTTCGGTAGTTAAGATTAAATTAAAGTTTTCTTGCAATATCGGTTCACAGCCCTAACACCTACCTCTGGTTACAATTTGAGGTCTTATTAAGAATACACGCAGTATACATATAAATCGGATTCGTGGCAACTACTTTGCATAGTCTGCCATGGTAGGTACTAATTTAGGAATTAAACTTTTAAGTGAATTAAAAAAGTACTCGGTTTGATTGGGGTGCAGCCACGCGATGGCGAGAGACGAATGGCTAGCGACCATAATACGTTATGGATTAGTCGGAGGCAATCTACGACTCTAATCTAGGTGCGATCGAGTTGTGGAACATTGGAAATTGAATTAAGGAATACATAAACAAGTAGCGTAAAGGTCTTAACACGTTCACGGACAGTACGGCCACAGGCGTAAATTGAGACCCTCGTGATACGGCACTACGGCTGTGGCCGGTGATCTTCACCGCGACAAATCTGCCACTCCGTCCACGGGCGACAAATTTTCATAGGATAATGAAGGCGGACATGTTGTGCCGCTTTAGGTACATTACAATTTTTCCTAGTGCCGCAGCAAAAGCTTAAAGGGTCAATTTTACATGAGGGGAATGACGCGTGCTGTGACACAATACGTCTGTAGACGTACGGCTGCGGCCGTGCTGCCACAAGGGGAGAGTTTGAGAACAAATTACATATATACCTGGACGAAACAGCGGCGGCACAATATTTGCCTAAACAGTGATGTGGCAGTACGTCCATGGCCGAACAAAAAAATGGATGATTTTTTTATGTGCCACATCACACAATTTTCAGAATGGTGCTGTGTCTGGGTCGTTCTTCTTTTCGACCGACAATAGCCTGTCCCTCGTCTTATTACGGCATCTCATTTGAGTAATGATGTTTACGGTTTTATAATGTTCGAATGTCCATATTATTTTATTAATTAGTGATGTTTAATATTTCACTTTCTCTAACTAGCATTTTTTTTTATTTTTTTTTTGTCTAGAATGCCGTGACAGAGTGGTAAACCAAAATGTTGTCCCCACTGAAAGAGTCCACTTTGTCACGTGTTTTTTTTTAGAAACCAACCGTAAATAAATATTTATATTGGCCATAAAGGAAACTTTAATTAGTTCTAATGAACAAACCTATGCATTTTTTTTTAAATCGCACTTCAAAACCACAATTTTCGATAGTTCAAAAACCAAAAAAACAGAAAAACCTCGGATCATTGTCGGTAAAAAAGAAGAACGACCCGTCTGTGAACGTGTTAACTATCATCCGCCTAGCGTTTTTCACGTTAGTGCTCAAACGAGCCCGGGGTCCGCTTTGGCACCTAATCCCAAGATTTGGCGTAGGCACTAGTTTTATGAAACGTTCAAGTCCAGAGGGAAAACTAGACCTTATTGCGAAAAGCCACCGTTAAATCATCCTCCTGGCGTTATTCCCGGTTGTGCCCTAAAGGAGCCCGGGCCAGCCCGGGGTCCGCTTTAGCACCTTATCCCAAGATTTGGTGTAGGCACTAGTTTTACGAAAGCGACTGCCATCTGACCTTCCAACCCAGAGAGAAAACTGGACCTAATTGGGATTGCGCCGGTTTCCTCACGATCATTTCCTTCACCGAACAGCCACCGTTAAATATCAAATATATAACATTACATAACTTCACATAACTACATACGTACATAACTTTTTTTAAACCAGTGGTACGAACCCGCAACCTCCAGATTGAAAGTCACTTGCCTTACCGCTCAGCTTCAACATGGCTTCAAAAACGTACAAGTCTAAACTAAACTAAAACGTACAGGTCTTAACAATAATAAAACGGGTCTTAACAAAACTAAAACCTACAGGTTTTAACAAAACTAAAACGTACAGGTCTTAACAAAACTAAAACGTACGACTTAACAAAAATAAAACGTACAGGTCTTAACAAAACTAAAACGTACGACTTAACAAAAATAAAACGTACAGGTCTTAACAAAACTAAAACGTACGACTTAACAAAAATAAAACGTACAGGTCTTAACAAAACTAAAACGTACGACTTAACAAAAATAAAACGTACAGGTCTTAACGAAACTAAAAATACCTGATATCATTTGCAACGCTGTAAATGAGTTTTTATTTCGGGTGTTTAGGTTTTACTTGAGAGAGCCCTATTAGCCATTGAAGAGTTCGAGCTTTTGGCTTTAATTTAGCAGGCGAAGTTAATATAAAGCTTGTAAAGATTACATGTTTTGTTGAGGCTTGTCTTTAAAAAGAGGGCGGTGTGATGATTTTGGTCTAGAACAGAAGGATATGAATACCTACACATTTTCCGCGGACTGAACTGATCTAAGTATCATCATTCAAAAGAAGTCTCAAAACAGTGTGACGCACTTAAAATAAACGATAACTAGCTACCCCGACTATTCAGTGGCTAAAATATCCAGAGATTCTTAGAGAATTCTAATTAGAAGATCAAGTCTGATTGAAACGACATGTAGGTACCTAAGGTGAACGGTGTAAGACATGTACAAAGTAAATTATACATGAAAGAATATAAGTGCTTATATTTCTGCATTATGATTAAGTAGGTATATAGAATACTTTAGAATCTGACCAAACTCTAAGAGCCAACCTGAAACCAAAACTTTGATCTCGAGGTGCATCACATTCCTGAATAATTAAAAACAATCACCAAACTATTGTAATGAACCTTCTAGCGGATGGCCTCAGGCGTCGTCCTAATTGACAGCGATCATACGATGGCCGTCGTGCGATGAGTTCAACTTCAAACAATTTTCAAAGAGTTGAACTCATCGCACACGACGGCCATCGTACGATCGCCAATTAGGACGACGCCTTAGCACTTATTATTTAATCCAAAGGTTTATGCCAATAACATTGACAATCAGTTACAATTTGCTACTGGTATGTAAAACTATTACAACCAGTAGGCACATATCTATTTTTAGTTGTCGGACTGTGGGGTATGCAAATGCATAGAGCCAACAGCCATAAAACGGGGCGGGCCGTACTGCCAGTGCCAACCTTACGAAAATGCATTATTTTCAGACGCAACCTCACAAATATGTATACAGCTTTGGACTTTACTTCAACGGCTTAGGGTTCGCAGTTGTATACTTATTAATTGCTACATTTAGAATTACTACATTATTTGAAACGTGGGGTTCCCCAGTCGTAATTACAGCTTCGCCGTACGCTTACTGACTTAAGGGACTCAAATTAAACGTTTTAAACACCTAATACGAGTTTAATTCTATATACTGACGATATAATTTATAAACGGTTTCGAGGAAGTTTTGAGGCGAACTTCGGCTATCGTACTTTTGTGATCTGGTTAAACGATGCAGTATTTTATGAATTTTATGATACAGCGAAAATTATTTGGAGATTGCGTGATTTCGCAACATAATTTGATTTTATTTGTGACTAGCTGCCCGCGCGTCTTCGCCTGCGTATTACGAAGAACGTAGGTGGAGTCATGGGCTAAAATCTAGCCTACGTCCATCTTGAAGGTTAATCTATGTGTTCCCGTTGTTCCGGAGATTAGCTAAGTATATATCATATAACTGCCAAGCTTGCTAGGTGTCAAATATATGAAAACACAGCTTTGCACATTTCTGGTGGATAGTTGGTAGATATTCACCCTTATGCTCGCGTTTAGTAATGTGCCGTTCCCGGGAATATTCTGGAAAATTCCCATTTTATATAGGGACGCGGCAATATTCCTGTGCTGGGAATATTCTTCGTAGAAATCGGGAAACCCCGCAACGGCATATGCTTTGTTTTCAAATGCTCTTTTTATTTTAATATCCTAATCTAGAAATGACCTATTACACCATATTTTGGTGAAAGTGTAAGGCATAGTACCCAAAGGTTAGTGAAATCAGTCAGTAAATCACCGGGGCACATCATTCGTCGGCGCTCCTTCTTAGCAGCTCGTAAATTTGCCCGCTCAAAATATTGGGCCGTGGCAAAAAACAAGCATCTGGGACACCCGGGCGCACGGTTCTGAACATGTGACGTTTTACGAAAAATTGGAACACAGTTTATGTTTAGACCGAAAAAGGAGGTTTTCAATGCAATAGATTTAATTAGTGGATGCGTTTACTGCTATTTCGGAGTACCCTTATGTGGAAGCGGAGTAGAAAATAAGAAAAAGGTCTTTAAAAAATCTTTTTATTTTATTTACATTGAATAAAACATCAGCATCGGCACTCGTGTAGATCACCTTTCATTATGGCGTCACCGCTCAACTTGTTTTTGTCACCTAATGCACAATGCACTATATACCTAAAACCATCAAAAATTATAAATCCCACACATACATGTATTTCTATTACTTATTTGTTTCGCATTATTCCTTATGGAAGCCGAAATACTGCGATCGATTACGAAAACTTTTTTTTAATCCCTTTTATTTGATATACTAGGAAGGTACCTATATACGGGGTAGGCCCTGTAACAGGAGCATATATATAAAAGGACGCTTCTTTAGAGCATCTGTAGTACCTAACCCTTTTTTTAATTTTTTTTTAAATTTTGATCTAAAGTTAAGACCTCCACGTAATGTATCATGGCACCACGAGATTATAGGACAGCATTCAATGCAGACTTTGAGGTAACGTCATGTAATGAGTCATTATAGTTTTTGCATTTTTGTTGTCAAAAGATTTTTTTTTTGTTTTTTTTTTTTAATAAAAGTTACTGATACCACTATAGAAGAGTAATAAAATTCATGTAAACTTATTTTGAAGAAAATCATATTCAAAAAAAAAATCTAATCTAAAACCACTTGAATATAGATGCTCACAAGCTTAATAATCTACTGTTAATTTATTTTCTCCTGTTTACAGGTCCCACCCTAAAGTTTAAATAGTTGTTACAAGCTTGCTTTGCTTCAGTTAGTTCATTCTTTCGTTGTATAAGCGGGTCAAATCTTGCCATTCAAATGACCAACTTCCAATTTTAATCCTCTCAAAGAGCAATTGATATCTATGCAAAAAAGTACAGTCGGCAACAAAAGCTTGACCTAAAAAAATATTTTTTTGCAGAAATGTTTGTGATAGTAACGTTAACAATTTTACTAAACTATACCACAGTTTGAGATCCACCGCCAAACTAATTTGAAGTGTTTCCCGTCACCAAGTTCCAAGAACGCATCCCTTTTGAAAGCAAAAGTATGCGCGCACGCATCCCGAACACGTCCCGACGTTCGATCTTCCAAGTTGATACAAATAATAAATAAAAGTCTCAGTTAGTAAACAAATTAATGGGTCTAAATCAGGAACAGAAGCTAGGCGTTTTCCATAATTTTGATCAAGTGCGAGTCGGATTTTAGTTTTCCCATGCATTTTGAGACAAAGCGATGAAGTCAACGAGCAAAATCATTTGGTCTCCATACAAAGTTTCATCCCCTTTTTCGTCCTAAAAGTGAAATTTTGTGAGCACTGTGAGCAGGTTCGATAATTATGTTTTTTTTGTCGATTTTGGTCGACATTCTTACACAAATCGAACTAGGCCTATAGTAAGCTCAATAAGGCTTGTGTTATATTATAGGTACTAGACGACGATATATATAATAGATATAAATACTTAGATACATAGAAAACATCCAAGACTCAGCAACAAATATTCATGCTCATCACACAAATATTTGCACTTACCGGGATTTGAACCCAGGACCTTCAGCTTCGTAGGCAGCGTCACTACCCACTAGGCTAACCGGTCGTCATAAGAAACATTTTTTTATAAAAAGACAGACTCGCCAGTTCCACTGCTCTCAGAACAACTAGTATGAATATATAGTAGGCATTTATCACTACCTAATCTCGTTGACGCGTAATACAAAAAAAACATCAATTTGCTTTATTCATTTTAAAATTTGTAGATACCTACAGTAAGGGAAATGTATTCACGCACCACCGTAGAACTCTGTCGCAATCGTCAGGCCGCCGTCACTCAAACTCGAGTGATATGTCACCTTATTGAGATAGAGTTCAACGGTGGTACGTGAATACATTTACCTTACATTGTAGATTCAAGTTCAGTAGTTCCCATGCGACCCTTGAGACGGCCGTCACTTCAGCACCATTAACATTCCTCCATTACAAATACAGCAATCGGGATCAATAGTAGGTAGGTAGTATTTAGTATACACTACCTATTCTAATGTACTTCTATCGCTAGAATCTAGAAAGCTAATCGGAATATTGCGTGTCATGCTCAAAATCATTCAGTCAGTATGTTGTAATTACCAGACCCGATCAATGAGGACTCGCCCATTGAGGGTTCCGTACAAAATTACAAATGTAGTTTTCAGATTTTTCCCTGTACTTAAATAAACAAATATTTGCGGACAATCTTACACAAATCGACCTAGTCCCAAACTAAGCAAAGCTTGTACTATGGGTACTAGACGACGATAAACATACTTATATAGATAAATACATATTACACGATATTACTTATCAAATTTCATAGTTGTAGGTCAACGCAACTATGTCAATCTAAGTCTAAGTCATTCTAATTTCGTCTCGTTTACAACATTTCTCAGAACTGTGATGTTCCACCTATGATCTCACCGTGAAGATATCTATCTGCTCTTGTTGAACAAAAAACGACTAATCCGTTGGCTTTAGCAAATTATAATTAAGTTTAACTACTTATTGTCTGATGAATAACGCCTTGGCCACGACTTTGGTCTTAAGCGACCTGTCCTGCTAGCATAACTTGACTCTCGACTTTACTCGCGCGCGAGATAGACTGTCCGTCACTTTCTGATTAATGTTGTCAAAAAGTGACAGATAGTCTATCACGCGCGCGAGTAGAGTAGAGAGTCAAGTTATGCTAGCAGGGCTGGGGCAGCGTTTTATCTGTTCATTGCGCGGTCGAGACGCGCAACGCACTGTGGTTAGTTGGGATCACGCGCAATGAATTAGAAAAACCGCTGCCGCAGGTCGCTTAAGACCAAAGTCGTGGCCAAGGCGTAAGGTCAGCTCTTTGGGTACCAACCTCAGGCAAATGCTGAACTGGTGTCCAGCGCTGGTTTTTTATTTTAGACCCCTTTTTACCTGACTGCCGAAGGAAAGGAGGGTTATGTTTTTCGAGCGTACGTATGTATGCAGGGCGTGCCAAAGAATAAGACATACCTACACCTTTGTGTGTATGTCTTATTCTTTGGCACGCCCTGCAGCCTAAACCGTTTGATGGATTTCGACATATGAGGTGTCGTTGGATTCCTTTTAATCGTGGGAGTGACATACCTAGACAATAATATTTGCAAAAAAGCAGTTGGGTTTTTTGAAAAAGTTTTACAAGCTTTTATTTAGTTTCACCTGTCCTGATGTTTGTCATCAAATCTTGCAAATTAAATTTGATCCACTTGCCGGTAACCGATTGAGCTGAAATTTTGCATTCATGTGTAAAACGCGTGACAATGCAATATTATGATGACATGGTGCTGATCTGAGGATGGAGCTGGAAGGTGGCCATAGGAACTTTGCAATGAAACGTCACAACCTCATCGAGTTTGGGCTCGTTAGGGTCGGTCGTCTTGATGATTAGTTGATGACGGTATACATAAAAGTACAGTCAGCAATAAAAGTTATACCAAAAATGAATTTTTTGACAGAAACTTATTGTTTGAGGGTTTTCAGTTTAAATAAGTTTGTCGAACGAGGGAGCGAAGCTTCAGCTTGGCCCGAAAATCGTTCGTATGTCCGGTGTCTGTCACGCTGTCCGTCTGTTCTCCTCTACAGGTCGCATTTCTCAAACGATTCTCGTAAATTTTTTTGTAAAAATATTATCTGTCGATTCAGTTGTCACCGTTTTGGAATTTAAAATAAAAAATTTTTTTTCGAAAAAGCTAGTTACAACTTGGAAAAGTTGAAAAACCCCCGATTTTTTAATTTGAATGTTCAATATCTCAAAAACGGCTAAACCGAATTTGGTCCTACCTAAGAACCATCTCGATCACGTCAGCTTTTGGACAAAAAAAACCGCATTCAAATCGGCCCATTCGTTTAGGAGCTACGATGCCACAGACAGACACACAGACACATCAAACTTATAACACCCCTCTTTTTGCGTCGGGAGTTAAAAAGACAGCTCGCAAGTTCTATAGCTCATGGAGTAGCCTTTCAGTAACTTACTCCTCTAAAAAACCGTGCACAATGTGCAAAAAAAAACATACAAAGAAAATTTCACGATCGATCACAAAATCGCCTCGCAAGAGAACACTGATCATAAAAATGCCCGCATGTTCCTGTAAGTAGTTGATATTATAAACGTTCAACCACTTCAAGCTCTTAATATACAATTGAGTTTCAATATCCTATTAAGATGCTCCCCCCCGCCCCCGCAAAATTCGGCAGACTTTTTTGTACGCAAATACGACATAAGGCTACTCCAGTTATGTATGCTCTAAGGTGTTAAAGGTATATAAAATGAAACTACTTAATATGTCCTGCAGTTACCTAGACTTTGCGGCCTACTCGTGGAATAAAATACTGTATTATGAGATTATGAGAAGTATTTTATTACGGCTCAACGTTTCTGCACCTTTATGGCCAGTTTTATCGAATGCTAACACTTTCGCGCGATATGATGTCTATAAAAGTGGACACATAAGGTAAAACCACCTAACAGCTAGTAATTTGCGACGACAGCGTGGGTTACACGTCATAAACTGCTGGATCACATTAGTGTTTCAGGATAACATGTTGATGGTCAAGTTGTGAACGGACGCCTGGCCGGAAACAGGCGGGCTGACGATCACTTGTCGCGTTCATTCCCTTTCCTTCAGGTTGGCGCTTAAGGTTACCGTCCCGGCAGCGTTCCCACATCAAATTCTTCTCGATTTCCTGCAGAACAGAAGGACATCTTTAAGGTCGACATCCTTCAATTCCCTCTCCTCCAACACATCTTCACCGAGTGTATTAAACCGCGGTGCCGCGTATATAATACATTCCGCTAATACATGCTTACGTACTAGTTTCTTCCTCCCCACAGTGTGGGCAGGAAGCATCGTTACTAATGCCTATTGAAAATAAAAATAAAAGCATTTATTTCGGACATTTTTACACATCCATATTATGTTAGTAAGAACTTACGCTATTACTATATTAGTGGAAAATATAATTATAATTTGAATGCAAATTAATGGACAGCGATCACCTTCAGGAGAACGTTGGCGCTGCCCCGTACGCGTTCGGCCAGGACTAGGCTAGACTAGGCCTATTACCTTCAAGTGTCTATTTAGAGTATTGTGACCAGTTACGATACCAGTCAGCAACCTCAGATTGCTCTTACCCGTTTCAGCAGATATATACCTGGTTCCTCTGTGATCCATCTTTGTCTGTCCGCACCGCAGATGCTTCTCTCCATACTCTGTTCAGGATAACATTCCTAAGATGTTTATCTATACAGGTCCAGTAATTTGTCTGTTTGTTGAACAAGCGAGCGAAGCGAACGAAGTTTTCCGTTTCGGATTGGGCAAAATTTCTCAACCGATTCTCGTGAAATTTTGTGAGCATCAATTTGTTCAATAATTATAAAGATTTTTTTGAAAATTCAGTTTTTCCTAAAATAATATAATAAAAGAGCTACAAGCAGGGACCGGAAAACCCCCCTTTACGGTTAACCGCATCGAACCGGTAACCGAATCAATGAGGTTACCTTAGTATAGGGTTAACCCATCATACGGTTAACCGCTTGTTACGGTAACCGTATCGGAAGTGTTAACCGTAACTACTAACTGAGTTAACCTCAAACCCTATTGGGATAGGGTTTTTGTTTAGGGTTTTCATTGGGTTATGGTTAACCTTATCATCAGCTGCTTATTGTGATTTTTGTAGTATATTTAAACATGTTATACAGTATAGCGTATCGTACTCGCGTTGCTGTTTCATGGGATCAGTCTCCGATGGGAATAAGATAACTAGCGCGGTAAAACAAAGAATGTCTCAGATCGCCGGCATTTGACGCCCGAGCTGAAGGCAAGGGCGATAAATATGCGATCTGAGGCTTTCTTTATTACCGCCTGTGGTGAGTACACAATTTTACGTCTCTCCCTAGCCAGAAAGTGGGATTTTCCTAGCGTGCGGTGATTGCTACTTTATGGCCAGGTATGACGTAATAGTACATTACTTACCTAGGGCGGTAAAACAAAGAATGTCTCAGATCGCTGGCATTTGGCTAACCTCAACAATGTATGTCGTAAAATAAATAGGCTTTCTACTGTAGCAATATAATTTTAAAATTTTATAATACTCTGATACTGATATGATATATTGTATACTGTTTTGAAAAAATGACACCTCGCCGAGTTTATTACGCCGGTTCTTCTCGAGGCAGAGGTTTACTTTCCGAACCGGTGGTAGTTTATCGACATTCATAGGTGCATGTAATATGCCTAAATTGAAGAATAAATCACTTTGACTTTGACTTTGACTTATTTTTTTCTCTACTTTTAAGCAAGTTGTAATGTTGATGTGGTGTATGTTTCAAATAAATTATCATCATTCATTTATTCATTTGACGCCCAAGCTCAAGGCAAGGGCGATAAATATGCGATCTGAGGCTTTCTTTATTACTGCCCGTGATGAGTACAACATTTTATGTCTCTCTGGCCAGAAAGTGGAATTTTCCTAGCGTGCGATAATTGCTACTTTATGGCCAGGTATGACGTAATAGTACATTACTTACCTAGGGCGGTAAAACAATGAATGTCTCAGATCGCTGGCATTTGACGCCCGAGCTGATGGCAAGGCAAGGGCGATAAATATGCAATCTGAGGCTTTCTTTATTACCACCCGTGGTGAGTACAACATTTTACGTCTCTCCCTGGCCAGAAAGTGGGATTTTCCTAGCGTGCGGTAATTGCTACTTTATGGCCAGGTATGACGTAATAGTACATTACTTACCTAGGGCGGTAAAACAAAGAAAGTCTCAGATCGCCGGCATTTGACGTCCGAGCTGAAGGCAAGGGCGATAAATATGCGATCTGAGGCTTTCTTTATTACCGCCTGTGGGGAGTACACCATTTTATGTCTCTCCCTAGCGAGAAAGTTAGATTTTCCTAGCGTGCGGTAATTGCTACTTTATGGCCAGGTATGACGTAATAGTACATTACTTACCTAGGGCGGTAAAACAAAGATAGTCTCAGATCGCTGGCATTTGACGCCCGAGCTGATGGCAAGGCAAGGGCGATAAATATGCAATCTGAGGCTTTCTTTATTACCACCCGCGGTGAGTACAACATTTTACGTCTCTCCCTGGCCAGAAAGTGGGATTTTCCTAGCGTGCGGTAATTGCTACTTTATGGCCAGGTATGACGTAATAGTAGGTACATTACTTACCTAGGGCGGTAAAACAAAGAAAGTCTCAGATCGCCGGCATTTGACGTCCGAGCTGAAGGCAAGGGCGATAAATATGCGATCTGAGGCTTTCTTTATTACCGCCTGTGGGGAGTACACCATTTTATGTCTCTCCCTAGCGAGAAAGTGGGATTTTCCTAGCGTGCGGTGATTGCTACTTTATGGCCAGGTATGACGTAATAGTACATTACTTACCTAGGGCGGTAAAACAAAGAATGTCTCAGTTCGCCGGCATTTGACGCCCGAGCTGAAGGCAAGGGCGATAAATATAATATCTGAGGCTTTTTTTATTACCGCCCGTGGTAAGTACACAATTTTACGTCTCGGGAGTCTCGGGCCAGAAAGTATGATTTTCCTAGCGTTCGGTAATAGCTACTTTATGGCCAGGTATGACATACATTACTTACCTAGGGCGGTAAAACAAAGAATGCCAGAGATCGCAATTATTTGATGCCTGAGCCGAAGGCAAGGACGATATAAAAGAGAATATTATTTATTGCCTCAAAATTACACTAAAAGTTTACAATAAAACTTAGTGTAATAAATTTATAAACCTAAATCAAATAAAAAACAAACAGTAAATTACAAACTAAGAAAGCGAAAACTAATAACACAGAAACACTGTTTGAATTTTGAGTTAGCAAGAAGCGCGTTTACGGCAAATAAAACCGGTTTGCATTGGGATCCACAGCAAGCTTGGGACAGCCCAGGCGAGCCAAGGGCGGTTATTCAATAATAAATCGTATTTAAGTGTGCGTTAAAATCATATTCCTTAAACTGGTGAAAACCCCAACGCAAAAACCCGGGTTAGGGTAACCTTATTGATGGGGTTTTCATTTCGGTTAGTAGTAACCTGGGTTAATTGAGTTAACTGCATCAATAGGGTTAACCCTATCAATAAGGTTACCGTATAATAAGGTAACCTTATTGATAGGGTTTTTAAAACCACCTTGAAAATAAGCCTATGAAAAACCCGGGTTAAGGTAACCGGTTCCGGTCCCTGGCTACAAGTAATACAAAAAAAGCAAATACAACCTAACAGACCCTGCCAGAGTCGTTATATGTTCAGGATATGTATGTTTATGAAAAGATGTATAAGGTGGAAGAAGGTTATTTGTCACAAATTACAACACGTTTAATTCGTCGTACCGGCAGTTCAATTTAACGTTAATTTTCTTCGTAATGTGGGCTCGGTTATATATAATCATTGTATCTATAATAGTTCCAGGACCTTTTGTAGGTACAAAAGTCCAAAGGACGGAAATACTCGAATTCCTTATAGTTAATTAAGAAGACTAGGTATAGTCCATTTCATGGAACCCAACTGTCCGTTTTAGGGAATTTTAGACATTCATATTAAAATGCGGTTGTTAAGCTTTTTTTAAGAACAGGAAAGGCAGGAAAAATATTTTTAGAACATAATCAAGTTCAATCAATCAAATCATTTATTTGCAGTAAAAACATAGTTAAATGCATGCTAATACAATGTAGTTAATTAGATTTAAATTAGTCATAATAATAATACCATGGAAATAGGAAGCATGAGTTGAAGCAATAATTATACAATGTCATAGAGAAAAAAAAACATTCTTATGTCAAAGTTGACTTTGCGTCTTTTGTCTAGCTGTTTCGAATTGATCTTTGTTTTTAAATACATATAAGCAGATACAATAAAGTTAAAGGGAAATAACAGTCATAATCTTGTGCTCTATAAATATTGATCAATGTGTGACAGGTATACGTGTGCACCCCGTTTTAACAGATTCACTGCCAAGAATCGCTACGCGCTACGCTCGTAGCCGAGCCCATGGTCTTCCCGCTAAGTAGCGGAAAGCGGCTACGGCGTAGGCGCCCGCTAGGCGGGTTCCAGGCAGTGAAAGTGTTGACAATGCATGGGGCTAATTTCGGCTTATTCAACGTATGGTATGTCGCGCGCTCGTTTTGAAACGTATAGTGCATTCAATATTAGTTGGCGTGATTCCACTTGAACGCAAACAATACGGGCAATACACCAAACACTCGTAAAAGCCGAATAGTGAGCCAAAGGGATCGTCCTAAGACTGGAAACAGTGCTCGACCGACGGCAGCGCGTATGGTCGGTCGCGCGTGTTTTACTATGGCCGCATACGCGCTGACGGTGAGCATCGGTCTGAACGCACAGTATATAGCGATAGCAGTGCTACCTAACTGCGCCGTGGGAACTCAGAATTATACCTAAACTTTGCGCGCCGCATTCGGTACATCCGCCAGTGGGTTGACGCACGCGCTCACGGCCGAACGCTGCTTACGCGTACAAGAAAAGTTATTCACCAATTCTTTAAAAATGAGTTCGTAATGTTTTTTACGGAACACCTAATACCTATTTCAAATACTTACGTAATACATTTTTAAGGCCTGCTTGAGTTTCGGTAACTTTGTATAGGTACCTACCCCGAGCCTCCGACAAGCTTAGGTACTCCGCCACTCCGTTGTTTGTATTGATTTCATGTTTATATTTATCCTTGTCTAGCAGCAATTAGTATAATAGTTTACTTAGTAAGATTTGCGGGGTGCATGCATTGCACGGCCTAAGAAAGGGCGTAAACATCGTCGTTGCTATGGGGACTTATAACCTTTTGGAAGTGCTTGGAATGCACTCGCGAGGATGAAACACGTATCTAATCAGAATATTTTAAAACAACTTATGCCTAGTGACTAATTCCAAGTTTGCAATGCTACTTTTAAACTATTATACAATATGTCGTTATTTATATACTTACGTTATAAATAACGAAGATAGGAAGGTACCTACCTGCCTACCAAACTTTATTTCGTACTGTCGTCGGGATAAACCTACTAACTTAAGTTACCTACACAACAAGTTTCGTTTTGTTAAACCTATGTGGTAGGTAGCTGGTAAATTAATAGGTACCTACATTCAGACTGTCGTAACCATAGACAGGGTGAGAGATACTTGACATTACATTTTATTTAACATGCTGCGTTGATATGCCTGTATGTAGGTATGTAGGTATGTAGCTATGGAGTTCAGATACAGGCAGAATCTCCGGAAATACAAGTCTTTTGAAAAATGAATATTGAAAAACGATAACAATTAAATTAATCTAATCAGTGAAGTGCATGGAATGTGTGGTTCTGCACGAATAATAAAACGTCCTAGCCGACACAATGGTTTTTTTTTAATACTACGACGGTGGCAAACAGACACCGTAGCCTTTGGACGATTGCGATTCCAGAAGAATCACAAGCGCGTTGCCGACCCTTTATTGATTTGAGGATTTGTTGTGACAGCTGAACGGAGATTTTTATTTTTTTTATTTAGGTTCACCAACTAATTGTTAACATCAGTACATTCATGATTTCATTCATTTTGCATTGTAAAGATAGATGTCACAATCACTTATAGGTAAACACCACATGCGTTATAATTATAATTTATACAAAAACCTTAGAATTTCAAATATAAAGTAGGTTCTTAAAAAAAACTTGTATTTTTATTAAAACGTTACGACGTCTGTTACGTAGATACATACAGCAGGGCAATTGCGTAACTCTTCATACGCGTGCCCGTACATATCACCTACCAGACTGCTAAAATTGTCATGCCATAAATCTCAACTTTAACATTAAAATTGACATGTAAGTATCTGAGTAACGAACGTGTGATGTTCTAATAAAACTACAATAAATTTAAACTATCGTTAAGGTGCGTACGAATTAGAGCAGCCTCTGGTTGAGGCACGCACGGTTCACCTATTTTGCTAAACACGCTCACGCGCTAAACATTTAGAGAAGGATAAAAATTCGTGCAACATTACATCAAGGTGAAGCAATTGTAGTTGGTTACATCATTATAAAAAATATTTCAAAGAATAAACCGTTTTTTATTTCACTCAACTATTAATTATAACTTCATTTCTAAACGGTGTCAACCCTAGCGTCTATTGACCGGGGAGTGCGGGCGACGACCGGCGCGTTCAAGGTTGCTCCATTGTTAAATTTAGTAGGCATGGAAAGCGGTAGGTATGCGCGTTTTTATTCAGAGTCGAGTATCTGTTCGTTAGAACTATTATATAATCTGTGGCGATAGCTACGCCCGACCGAGCATACGCGCTGACCGTCGGTCGAGCACTGTTTCCAGCCTAATACAACGCGACTATGCGATTATCGCAAGGTCGCGCGAATTTTACTCACTAACGCGCGATCAAATATTGAACTCGAATAGGTGTCGTAATTGTTCGCGCGATTGTCAATATTCGAGTCCAATATTTGATCGCGCGTTAGCAGTAACATTCGCGCGACTTGCGATAATCGCGTAGTCGCGTTGTATTAGGACGATCCCTAAGCCTTGCGTCGCTAATCACTCTACCAGTGCGGCCCCGGCCTAAGGGATGCATGGAAGAGCGAAAGAAATACAAAACTGATTCTTACTCATGGCGTTAAGTCGAACAGTGCCCAGTGAGAATTATTGACATCATTGCTATATTATCACGCCTTTATCTTTATGGAAATCACCACTTTGTTGGTGTTGGAAACCAGGTGGAAAATATTTATTTGTTTATTTAAGCGTAGGACCGTAGGTAGGTTGATATAATGATGATGATGACTTGTATAAAGCTAATTAAACTTGGTGTGGCTAATTATTTAAAAAAATAGTTAACCAAATATTACAATATGTTAAAGGTAATCAACTGAAGTACATATCCTTATAAACACGTCGTTTAAGACACCTTTAACCTCAACTTATAAAAATTAAATGACTCACTGAATTCACAGGTCGTGTGGGCGAAAATTCTAAGTATTTTATTCTAAACAATTCTATTTGATTGATACGTCCGTTAAACGAATACTTTAACCTTTGCGGAATTCCTAACCGCTGACCACAAGGCTCCGACGCGTCTACGATATCTACACCATAAAAAACCCAAAACTGACAATTGATGGCCTTATAATTGACATGTCATCCTCCGGCCATAGACTCTTTTTTCCCTCTTTATCTTTTCGGAGCACTCATTGCGTCTATTGTCAGTGGGTTTAGTCAAATAATACCCTTAAGGATTAATGTAATAATTTTCGATATTTTAAATGGTGATTGATTATGGTGACTTTGCGATTCTCGCTTTGTGGAACAACACTTGACGCTTTGGTTTAAAACGCGTGTTATATTGTCTATGGTAAGGTTCTTTATTGTCGGGACGGTTATTTAGACGTGAACCCTGTAATCGGGCGGCTCGTTTTTCTTTTTGATGCATTTTTGGGCTTGAGTGACGTTGTGTCATCTGATAGCCGCTGTCATGTGCGTGGTCAGTGTTATAAAGAACGTCTTCATGCAATGGTTTTGTTTTTAAATATGTAAATGTGTGTAAGTTATGCTGGTTATCGGAACTGCAGTGAAATAATTAAGTATTAGGTAATAAATAAATTATAAAGTATAGACGTTAATGGTAGGTATTTAAATTGAAGACATATGTTTACCTATTTGTAGATTAGAACTGCTAGGATTCTTGCAATTAACGGATAATCAATTGCCGATTAAAATGTAAGATTAACTACATTACAATGTATGTAGTGCCCATAATTGTGTAACGTATCCTACCTATAGCTTAAGGCTACCTAGAATATAGAATTGCGTGATGATGTCATTTTTTGCCTAGCTGTTTATTCTACTCGTAAATGACATTAATAAGTTTATTTTATGCTCGTTCATTTGACCACGACAACACTGATCGTGGGGTAGGTAAATGAAGAAAAGAATCAATGGGGAAAAATAACTATTAGCGATATAGACAATACAGAAATCGCATCTTACAACTCATTGTAGGTACTATCGCCCAAGGGTACGGGTTCACACTTTCTGTTCAAAATCGTCTGCACATGCATGGCGAACGCTCGAAAATGATCCTAGAGGTGTGAACCCGTACCCTTGGGCGATTAGTAGGTACATAGTTAGGGACCTTAATCTAGTCTATGCTTTAACTTTTTTCCATTGTGTAACGAAAGTTACCCATATAAAACGTCTTAACTATGCATGTTTTAATAACAAGAGCCTAACAGTGATTTCGCAGAACATTAGAAGTGTTTACCGCAATTTTGATGATCTTCATCAACTTACTCTCTCTCAATTTAAAACAGATATTGTCAAGGAAATTGGTCAAAGTATCCGGAGACCACAGGGCTGGCTCGTTCCTTGCCCAACGGATCGGCATAGCTATATCCAAAGGGGGAACGCAGCCAGTCTTATGGGAACCCTTCCGCAGGGATCCGACCTTGGGGACCTTTTTTGATTTAATTTTTACTGTCTTAATTTTAGGTTACTTTAGTTTATTTAAGTTTTTTCTTCTTTAAATATTTAATAAGTTCCTATTGTAAAAAAATATGAAATATTTTGTACGATTGTTCAATGCACGTTTTACGAATCACACAGATATTGATGTAATAGTTCTTACCGAGTGTCGACTAACTCCTTACAAACCAATTCCTCATGTATTCAACTACACTTCATTTTCGACGGCTAACAATCTCAACCAAAATGATGGAGTAACTTGGTCGACTCCATTAAATACCTAGAGGCCTGAACCAGCGACTTTCATGGCATAAGCACATTGAACATATCAATGATAGAATCAGAAAACTGGTCTGCCCCCCTATTATGTAACTTGTTTTAAGCTCACCTCAACGCTCACCCACAAATATATCTTGACACTGCGATGCGTAGTAACTAAGTGTAAGTAGAGGTCTAGTTTCGTTAGATGTGACGCATGGGGTGAGGCGCATGAGCGCGTAGCGAATAACAGCTCTGGATTTTCAGAAAGCTAAGACAACATCGCCACAAAGCCATTACATTACGCAGGACCGGTCATTGTGGCACTCTGTGGGGGAGGCCTATGTCCAGCATTGGACGTATTTCGGCTGATATGATGAAGATGAATTAAAATCATAAAAAGATATGGACCTAGAAAGTTGAAAAAAAAAATTGTACAAGAGTAAATTTAAAGTTAAGCTACAAGCGTAAGGACTACGCTGTTATAGAAACAAAACTGTTTGACAACTATGGATCTAAAAGCAGTATTTCGCGACCGAAACAGCAATTTAGTTGATTTTGCATACAATGATTAGTGCAAATACAAAATTGTGACGTCATACTTTTATGTCAATTAGTATGAATCGTTTCGGCGGCCGCCAGCTAGGACCGTCCTGGTCTTAATTTTTTGGGTATTTATGTTCTTTAATTGTAATTGTTCCCATAGAAACGTTTGTTCCTCTCCAAAAACTGGTTCGAATGGCATCGTAAAAAAATCTTAGGACACAAGCCTATTGCTCTGTAAGTATGTGGTGTTGTGCTCCTCGTGGGGGTAAGGTCGGCAGACCTCCTGAGGATACGATCTGTTGAGAGTGTAATCTGCATTTGTATCTAGCTGTCAACAGAACGATTTCCCAATAAAGGGTCTTGCGCTTATAATTCTTCTAAAATCGTTGTCTGCTTACCACATGCCGTACATTTGCTTGCCACCAAAATATAAAAAAAACCTTCACCAGTACCTAACTCGTTGCATAAACTTTATGAAACAAATTAAACAAACAAAACGTATCTCCGATCAGTTTTTTGTCGGTTCGTCTGTATCTCACATCTCGAGGGAGATGGATGACCGATCCATTGTCTCAATTTTAAAAGGCCATATGGGTATAGTGTCTAAAACCATTTATGTCGTTTTAGTTTATGATGATAGAGCTTAGACCTTTGATGTGAGGCGCGGTACAACGTCATATATGTGTTAGCGTCTATGTGTAGTTTTGTCGTTTTTGATCTGTCAGTTAGTGGTAACGTGGTGGTAACCTTTGATACCACGCACCACGACTTGTGTTACAGGCGGGGTGGCTCGGGGTTATGAATGTAACCGCCGGTGACTGGCTTTATCGTACTGGATATTTGAGCCTTGGTCGATTACATTTGGCTATTATTTTAATGGTGGGATGACCTGGGTGTAGGTTTTTCTCAACTTGTGTCCTAAGATTTCAAGATTCGCACCAGTTTTTGGAGAGGAACAAATGTTTGTATAGGAGCAACTACAATTAAAGAACATAAATACCCAAAAAATCGAGTCAAGGGACCGGTTTCATACTAATTGATATTGAAGTATGACGTCACGTGGAAAATCAAGTAAATTGCTGTTTCTGTCGCGTAATACTGCGTGCGTCCATAGTTGTCATACAATTTTGTTTCTATAAAAGCGTAAGGCACTTGTCCCACCGCTGGCGAGTAAGCGATGAGCTATCGGTGATTTTCTCGCCCAAGAAACGAACAAAAGATAATCGCTCCCGTGTAAATAAAAGAGAGATATATATTTATAGTTCATCGCTGGCTGTTCACACCGCGATGAACTATATCTCTCTCTTTTATTTACACGGGAGCGATTATCTTTTGTTCGTTTCTTGGGCGAGAAAATCGCCGATAGCTCATCGCTCATCGCCGGCGGTGGGACAAGTGCCTAAGGATTCTATTGGTAGCTTTAAATTTGCTTTTGGAAAATAAAAAATAGCATATTTTTTCTATACTTTCAAGGTCCTTATCTTTTTTAGATTTTAACTATATTTCGTAATTTACACTTTATTACATTTATTTAATGGTTTACTATCCATTTAGCAACACTACGTTATCAATTTTAACATGAGGAAACTACCCAATTCGAAGAAGAATTGAAATTGGAAGAAGCAAATTGGAGGGAGGCGGACGAAAATTCAGCGTAAGCTTTTTTTTCGTCATTGTTGTCGACAGTAAAGACTAGGTTTTTTAAATTAAAAGAGACGAATATCAGAGTCCGCTTTTGATGAAGACGTAAGCCAATACCGTTACTGAGTCTTATCTTATTTGATTAAAGTCTCCGCGGTATGTTTTACCTCTGCTGAAATAATCTTGAGCCGACAATGACATTAGAAGTGTTAGAACCGAGCCGAGCGGTAAACACAACACACACGGCACGGCACGGCACACGGCGGTAACATAAACTCTTATTTAACATACATAATCTTATTAATAAGTCAAAAAAAAGAAAAGAAATAGCAATACAGTAAAATACACAATTTAAATTTAATTTAAATAAGAATAAGAATAATTTATTTAGAATAAAAATTTTCTTTAGATACAATGAGTTCCACACTAGGCACAGCCTGTATCGTGGGAGTCAGACCGAACACGAGAGTTACGAATATCATGCGGCTATTTAAAAACTAAAATAAACATTTTAATTTGTTGGATTGGTGGTTAGTATTATTGAGTGAATGATTGTAGGAGAGTGTGTGTAGTGTAAATGCAGGAGGGGGAAGGATGCAAAAAGCTCTTTATTCCAGGGCTTCTTCAGCCTGTTTGTAAGTCCAGGACAACAACAGCTCCCGTATTAATGTCTTAGCCGCTAATAACTAAGTAATTATGAAATTTTAATGTCAGCCAAATATTTTGTAAATTCGTCCATTGAGTAGAAGCACTCTCGCAATTATTCATACTAGATAACTCTCGTATTAATGACTTCGAATTCGAATGCGCCCGTCTCGAAGATCTGGACACCAAACGCCAGCTCTCTACAACTCGGCCCAAGCCCTCCTACGTCTACACTTACAAGTCTAGCGGACAGCTTCTCTGTGGCTCTTGCGACAGTTGCGAACACTCTTTCAAAACCAAATTTGGTTGTGCAAGTCATGCTCGAGCGCATGTAATGTTTCCAGACTGTATAGAATAGATACATTTTGTCAGGATATCGCCGTCGACGATACGGACGGATACATCTGGGTAGGGCTTGAATTTCGAAATTCCGTAATCTCAGGCAATTTTTCGATAATACTATTCCGGAATTGGTACACTCAGAATATCGGAAATTCCGGTACGACTTTTATGTATTTCCAGAATTTTGTAGCCGTTTATTTTCATAGTTTACCGTAAAACTAGATAGTTAAAGGGGAATTATCATACGCCAAGCTCAGCTCAGCTAGCTATCAGTTTGTACTTTTAAACATTGATTTTGCTCGCAAATTTACAACATTTCATTTTTCTGACCCCTTAATTTTATTCAGGCATTTATTATATTACTAGCTTTTGCCCGCGACTTCGTCTGCGTGGAACTCGTTTACATCGTAGCTCCATACAAACTTTCGCCCTCCCTTTTCACTCCCTTAGGTTAATTTTGGGCTAAAAATTATCTTTTGTCCTTCCCTGGAATTCAAAGTATCTGTGCACCAAATTTCACCCCAATCAGTTCAGCAGTTTAATCGTGAAAAGGTAACAGACAGACAAAGTTACTTTCGCATTTATAATATTAGTATGGATTGTTTGAAACGAAAAGGGCTTCCTTATGGCTGAGTTACATGATTTATAGATAAGCTTACTCCAAACGCCTTTTTAGGGTTCCGGACCAAAAAGGTAAAAACGAAACCCTTATACTCCGTCCGTCTGTCTGTCTGTCACAAAGTGAAATATCTCAGGAACTACCCATGCTATCAATTTTAAATTTGGAATAGTTGTAAACAAAGCTAATCCACGTATATGGAAAATGAAAATTTTAAATATATACTTTTCATTTCTATAAAAAAGAACGGATAAGAGGGGAGGGGGCAAAAATTAAAAGTCTAGTTAGTAAGCCCAGTGGGGTATCATAGGAAGGGCTTGAATTGCACATTCTAAAAGGAAAATGTTGAAATAAATACCATCCCCCCGTTATCACCGAACTTAACCGAATAAACGTAGACTCCGTCGCTAACTTGGTGTTTCTGCCTGGCCTCGGCAGTCAATAGTAAACTTGTCATTAGCTGTCAAATTTACTATTGACCGCTACCGCAGGCCGCGCCAGTGTGTTACAGGCATTAAGCCTCTCACAGACTGGCGTGGCCAGGCCGCGGCGGTCAATAGTAAACTTGATTTTAGCTGTCAAATTTACTATACTATTGACCGCCACCGCAGGCTGCGCCAGTGTGGCACACTACAAACGGGCGCAATTTGTCACACCAACTTGCAATAGTTGGAAAGAGACAGCCATACACTCCTAACCAGTCTAACTATAGCAAGTTGTTGTGACAAATTGCTAGGCATTTAAACGTGAGCACTTGGCTGTTTGTAGTAATTTGTCTTAGTCAAAACATATGGTTCAAAGGTAAAAAAGTATGTCTCATCCTTGTATAGGAATATTTAAAGCCTGATATAATTTTTAGTCTTTAAATAATATCAAACTTTAATATTATGTATTGCTTGTCTTCTACATTTTCGATCTATCCATATTTTCTTTTAATCCCATTCCTTATACTTTGGCTGAATACGCAAAGCGCGCCATGACATTAAAAAAACAAATTCGTGTTACGTTACGTATAATATTGTTCAAATTTGTTGATACATTTATTGAAATTACGCCCGAATACGAAATTTGTGCATATAAGTTCTCATATTAGAATATATTATTTTTTTATGCTCGATCGTTTGGTATGCATTTCGTAAATGTCTATCGTAGACCGGATGTAAATTATTAAATAGGTAAAAGACAAAGCCATTCTGCCATTTTGACGTTACTGACAGCTTGACAGATGTGGCAGCGATATATATATTAGAAAAAGAAATGAAAATTTTAAAGAGGTCAGATATTTATGAAAATTAATTAATTGTCGCAGTCGCATAAAAACTATCCTAAGCGGAAGCCAGAATAATAATGAACCTATAAAAAATGTTTCATGTTTTTCCGTTCATGGGAAGCTGAGATCATTCGTGACAGGACAATGTCTGAAATGATACTGGCTGATTCTTTTTTTAATTTAGAGATTTATTATAAGTGGAGATTATTTAGTATTTGAAAAGTTAGGAGACACGTATTTTTTCTTTTCATTTTATTTTAAGTTAAACCCCCTTAATTCGGGTGTTTTAAACTATACCACGTTCGAAAAGGGCATAAGTACATTCAAAGGATGAATAAGATTAGTACAGTCAGCAGCAGAAGTAGCTAAGCGGGCCGGGTGTTCAAAATAACCTACACACGCTCTTAAGTTCTTAAGCATAAAGTCGTGTGCAGGTCATTTTGAACACCCGGCCCGCTTAGCTACTTCTGCTGCTGACTGTACTGTGGTCAATTTATTGAATTAAAAAGTAAATAGCACGATGTGTCTGTGACAGTGACATTTGACATTGACAATGACAAGATAGAAGGAGTCAAATAACTGTCAATGTCACAACATTTTTTTTTCTTACAAGATGCATAAGCACAGCTATGGAATACCCGCATTCAGCCTTTAAATGGCTTCTTCAAAGTAATTTCCAGTTTCCTCAAGAACTAAACGAATATAAAAATCCACTATTTTTTGTATTTACTCAGCAAGCCCAAATCTCTGAATGGTTTTTAATTTGAGCCGCTATGAAAAAATGAAATGTTGTCAATTGCCTGACTCTTGAGAATGATGAGAATGGTTTCAATCATTATTTTATCATTATCTATTCGAGTAATGTACCCAGTTGCAGTTAAATAGTACTGGAATTAGACGTTAGTAAATGAATGTTGTCATAGTTAATTATTTTCCGCAAAGCTGAATTTTAGTGCCTTGAAAGTATTCAGAGAATATTGGTTGCCCTTTTTACAAACATTATTTATCTTGACCTGTTCGTATGTAACTAAGTATTATCAAACCGCGATTAGAATAGTATTGGAATAGACAGTTTTGTCATATAAATACGTCAAAGTTAATATGAACTGACAGCCATTCCAAGGATATACTCATCTTGGTTGAATAATAAGTAAGAAGTATAATGTAATTTGTCCAACAAAATTTGCAATCCATCTTTCAGTCACTTGCCGTTATCCGATTGAGCTGAAATTTTGGGTAGTAGTATAGTTTGGATGACAATTTAATACTCACCGGCAAAAAAAAATTGCCCAAAAACTTTTCGTGATTTCAAATGAATAATTTAAATAATGTTTTTCTGCATAGTAAACTTTTTCTAATTTGGACCAAATTTTCTGCCATCATCATTTTTTTCATGTGGCCATGGAAATTTAGTATTTAACCGACGTAACCCCGTTGTGTTTCGGCTCGTTGGAGTCATCTCAACGAGTAGTTGATGATGGTATGCAGAAAAGTACAGTCGGCAATAAAAGCTTGTACTAAAAATGTAATTTTACACACTTATTTAAAATTACTAAGTAACAAGTAAGTTTTTTAAAAGTTATTTTACTTTAGTTTCTGATCTGACTGACCATCCTGTGATCATCCTCTCAAAGTTATCATAAACGTGATTAAAATAGTAAATTATATATGTAGACATTTCTGTCTGCCAAATCTTTTCTATACCTCCGAAAAGGGGTGCCAAATATGCTTATAAATTCAAATATTATGTATTTTTTAATGAAATAAACAGTTCAAAAAAATTTTTTTTTAAATGGAGGTTAATTGTTTGCTAATTATTTGATAAATAATACATGTCAATCAGTTAATTGTTGACCTGACAGCAAAGCTACAAGTTTGTTACACACACGCAAAGGCTACAAAGAAGTACCTAACCACAAAAAACTGTTCCACATTTTTTTTTAAGTCCATTGTAGTTCACCTGCACGACATTCCATTGAAACACCATAAAACGCAAATAGGCAAGTAGTAAGTAAGTAAATCATTTCAACTCGATCCCATCAAGTAAACAAACAGCGGAGCGCCATAAATCTGACGAGGGACTGCACTCGAAGCTAAGCTTTCCGATGCAACGCCCATTTAGCGGATTTCCTAATAACTGAGAAGATCAATTCGCATAATAATAATATTGTAAAACCGCCCGCTGGCCCATGTGGCCGAGATGGCAACTTCAAATGAACAAAAAAAAACACCTATCCGCACATGACGCCTGTTCCAAATCCCAAATTCCCTCCAAAACGATCTCACGCTGCGCCCAAGAAAAAAATAATTCTCTCTGGTCCGTTCTTTTTTCAAATACTTTTTTTTCTCGTGCCATTGTCGGAGGCATCCGAGTCGGCCCTAGACTCTTTATTAACAAGATTTTGAATATTCTATTGTCGCTAACACTTTCTATGTTCGAAATTCAATTTTTTTGGAACAGTTTGGACATTTCGCTTGAATTATCGCCGACCAGTTTTGTTATAAGGTTTAAGACGGCGATTGCTCTTTTTTTCATAAATGTCAGTGAATGGGTCGTTTTTGACGTGGGTGAGCGCGTGTATAATTGCTATCAGGTAGTTTCGAGCTCGAGTTCTGTAATATATGGATAATTAAAGGACGGCTTAAGGTGGAATTTTTGTCAAAGTTTATCGGCGTTTTGATTGAGGTTACGAGAGCCGTCCCGCGCCGGCGGTAGCTTTATGGATCCATATTTAATATTCAACACATATCTAGTTTCATGGCCCAATCGAGAGTCGATTTGTCTTGCTAGATTATAAAAACATTGGAACTGGTCGTAAACGTGATACGATCGTAGGACCTCCTTTGATTAGGTTTCGGTAAATATCCCAATTGGATTTTTACGCTGGTTTTTTTGTAATTATGGTCGATAGAGTGGCTTTTATGGGTTGGTCCACTGACTTCATAATCATCCGAATGAAAATATAAAATACAGTTTTACTATTAATGCCGGTTAATCGTGTAAGGTCGTAAAATAAAACAGGCTGATTGTGGCTCCAACACTTTGGTAGCGCACAATGGCGGTTGAAATGAGCCTCTTTAATAGGAAAAGACATAAAAATAGTAAATAATAATTTAAGAGTTTAACAGAGATCAGTAAAATTAACTATAAAATGGAAATCGGGATATTACTGGAACGTTAAGACGCAGGTAAGTCAATAATAAATAGGGAAACGGTTTCTGATGGTAAAATAATTGGGGTTTTGCAATCTAGTCTTTTAGTAACTTATACTGATTCTTCAGACGATAGATAAGTCTACGAAAATTACCAAATTATGTATTTGTAAAAATCCTATATAATGTTGGTGGTGCAATGCTTAAAAAAAGGTACCTACATAAAAAAATAGGTTTATAAATGCCAGTTAAAATTAAATACGCTTAAGCTAATTTACATCGTGCAACTAAGTAGCAAGCGTAAAAAACGACTTCTAGTAGTTCTAGTCGCACATTAATTAAATGGAATTTCGCAACGAAATGCTACTGAGATCAAACACAGATAAGCTAGACCATAGATAATTCATGTTCTGCCAGGCACGGGCGGCTGCGTGACAGCCAACGGTTTCTTTTTCTAAAATTACTGGCACGTATAGAGACGTTTTTGAGCCTTACTTAACAACGCAAGTTTGTAGAATTAATTACCTATTTTTACGACTAATAAGCCTAATATTTCACGTTATGGGCTTTAATAGGGCGTTGCTTCAGGTGCAAAACTTTTTATTACTGTAAATAAATTATAATATAATAAAGTTAGTAGTCAAAATTAACTATAATAAACGCAATTACATAATATTACGGCCATCATAATTTTGATAGTTTAGATGGTTTTTGACGTATTTAATGTCTGTTTTTGTTGCGGGGTCACTTGTGGGTGTTGGCAGTGGCTAACTGGCAACACGATCATTAATCTTGTCCTTGTCAAAATAATGCTGGTTTAGTGATAGTAGCGATCGTGCCAAAGTTTCGGAAGATATCATCATCATTATCATATCAGCCGAAAGACGTCCACTGCTGGACATAGGCCTCCCCCAAGGAGTGCCACAATGACCGGTCCTGCGCCACCCGCATCCAGTGGACTCCAGCTACCTTTATCAGGTCATCAGAAGATAGGCATAGCAATAATAAATTTGTGATCTGTGTCCTAAAGAGTGCGTAGTCCATAAACATGGATCTCAATGAAAGCAGCTGTTGTAACTACTTTAGGTGCTATTTTTAGTCGTTTTTAGGGTTCCGTAGTCAACAACACAACCCACATCTATAACCCACACTCCACGGCTTATAGATAAGTAAAGGTTTAAAAACATTTAAATGGTTGATACGTTAATCAATTTAGATAATGCTAGCTTGAATTTGACAGAGCAACAGCTGCAACTAAATTAATTTGGATTTATTGACTAGTATTTGCGTTAAGAATTCCTCAGAAGCGATGGTGTATCTGTATTTGGGCCAATCAACTATTTTTTGTTGCTCGCTGCCATGGTTACGTTTCCTGGGTCACTCCTTAAAACTATGATTTTATGAGATTTAAATCAACTAAATACGTGTTTTTGTTATATTCACCAACGGTACTGGCTGAAAATCAGCGCTGTAGGTGTCTGACACCTCAGCATAATGCTGAGCCAGTGTCCGGTTCACTGCCGCAGAGACACACTTTGTTTCATGTTTTATATGTTTCTCTTGTTTATTTTATTGTTTAATATGTGTGTCCTGTGTGTTTGTGAATAAATGTATCTTTCTTTCTTTCTTTCTATATTGGTAAACCCATTCCATGGTGGCACAATGGTGAAAGGAGTCCATTTTATAGTATTTTTTCTAAGAAAGTCTGTCACTGTTGTCTCCTGGCTTACCGGGACAGAATAACAACAAGAAAAAGTTGATTGACACATATAGGTACTACACGTACTTACAACTACACTTTACGACGACTGGATTTCTAAGCTTCAATTTTTTTTTTTACTTTATGCATCCTACTTACTATTTTCAGAAAGATAATATTCGAGATATGTATTTAAAGAGAAGGATAACAACACATAGGTCTGGTGGTGGTTATCTCTTTTATTTAAGACATCACTGTTCGAACAGGAAGAGTTTACTTCATTGCGATATATCGGTTTATTGTTAACTACTTTCAATTTATTTGATAATTTCATTTTCTGGCCAATATCACAACATTCATTTCATTTCATTTTCGTAACATTTCTAAAATTATCAGGTCGGTACTTATATTAATATTCAACATCACGTCAATTCATATCAAAACGTTTCAACTATAATGAAATGTCACAATATTACAGAACATTATATACTAATAGCGTTTGAAACGCTTTTCGTGAAAATTCCGCGCATGGTCAAGTTACTCGTACTTATATAGAAGACTGAGGAGTATAATCTGCCACTCTGCTTAGCGTTCGTGTACAACGAGAGCGAAAAAGATTTTCGCCGCTATCCCTGGGGTTTTAGGCACGCATCCCTAAATTACGTATCAGAATGAGAACGGGCGACAAATATCAAACTGATTCCCGTTCAATAAGTTTAGTCGAATATACCATCAAGAAACAAAGAGAACGAAAGCGAAGAAACAATTGAACCGTTAACATTTATCTTCCTGTTTAGACTATAACTTTCGGACTCTTCTCTATACTCGTTTATATAGTTTCTATTTGACTAATGGATCATCGATGAAAGCTTCCTTTCTCTCTATAGGCAAAATTTGATTGATTTATATATATTCCTTTTCTTGTAAAAGACTAGATTCCACATACAAGTTACTCACCTAGACGTGCGATAAGTTACTTATCGTCGTTATTTTTCGAACTCATTGTCTGTTTCTTCAGATTGCTTCTTTTTAAATTGAATTAAGTACATTATATCTAATTCAAGATCAGATTCAGATTGTTTGATTGGAGATTGTGTTCAGATTTTTACGAAGAAGATCAAGATGTTTCTTTACATAGGTAGTTGAAGCTGGTCATAATCTGAAACAGGATTATGTGTGCATATATCGACCACCACTCAATTCAATTCGAAAATATAATGCAAGCACAATCACAAGCAAACCCGCGAGCAAACTCTATCAGCATCACAATGCATAGTAATTAACGGCCGCGTGGTGCACCCTGCAAGCCGCCATCTTGAAATACGGCGTGATAAATTAATTTCCAAATCGCTCTTTCAAACGTCGAACACTAATCGAACGTCACTAACTGCCTTCGGTTCCTTGTTCAAATAAAAACCATAAACATTATTTGTTTTTTTATCATAAGGTTGCAAACGCCACGGGCTGACTAGAGCTACCGTGCACATTTAACTGTCAAATTTGAAATTAAAATTGGAACGTGTGAGTTTGATCGAGTTTTTTCTTAATGCCGTTTGACGAAAGGTTGGCGGGTTTAGCATATCACTGGCATCTTAACATGTTAGCTGAGATAATATGGGGTTGGAAGAAGATATTGCAAGTCGCGGGTTGACCTAACTATTCATTTTGACATTTAAACATTTTCCCTATGTTGTTGTTTAACAAATATGTTGTCTGTTACTATTAGACGTTAAATTAAAAGGACACTAGAAATTTTAGAGAACTGAACTGAACTTTTAAGATTCAAATAATATTAAATTGCTGTAGGTACATGATTCCATTTGTATAGTGTAGGTACAATAGACACATTCGCTGTCAAGCTAGCTGAATAATAGCGTAGCCATCAGCGCATCCTCTACTGTTGGAAGTTTGAACTCTAATTCGGCCTTAGACCTAAGTCTAGACTAGTATTAGCCTAGCCTAGGTCTTTGGGCATCGTGCTTCGGAGACCATTTTGTAGAATCTATCTGATAACTATAATCGCTCATAATTTGGGACCCGGTTTGTAAGGCGAATTTGCCTCACACTTATTTAATTATACAGTCATGTTTTAAAACATGCCCAATATCTGATTAAAACAATCGGTTCCATCGAGCTTAACCCAAATGAAGTTCCCGGCCTTCGGAGACGTCTTAATTTTCTACAACAATGCCCAATAACCTGAACGCACCTCAGCTTGGTTATTGCTAATTGTAAGACCAGCTCATACAAGACTATTACACAAGACAAGCGAAATTAAACTCTATGAGATTGGGATAAGGAGGTGGCATGTCACTGAAGAGTTTACAGACCTGTACTTTTTAATGGTCCGTTCGGAAACGTTAACAATCGAAACGAGAAATTGTGTTTAGTTACGTCGGGAATTGTTTATGTATTTGCATAAATAAAGTACCTAATACATCTGCCGTGGAATTTTTATTTTCGCTCCTAAAGTAAGTAATTTTGTATATACCTATGCTGTAGAAGATCGGATGTACAAGTGCTATGGTGCAAATAACAGAAATACTTACGCCGACTACAAATTATAATAAAGCTAGCGAATAGGTAGAAAGAAATTCGTATTTCAATGTCAATAGTACGGGCTCCGCTGAGTAAATTTCAGTGAAATATTAATTCCTATTCCGCTTATTTATTACATGTATCTAACAAACCTCTACGTAACAGTATTAGGTACCAGTATAATATAAACCTGGCAGTAAAGATATTAACCGTGATGGTAACCGTATCTTGGTATTTTAGATTGATTCATTCGTAGGATTCCGGTTGCATTGTTACGGGGTTGCAATGATTTATTTCACTTTAATTACAACATATTTATCTACAAAATATGATACTTAATCTTATATTTTTAATTCGGAATTTGAATCAATAATGAATAACCTGACTGAACCTAATCTGTCTGATTTTATCGGGCCGCGCTCCCGAATTCCTTGAACGATCCCATTGTAGATCGTTGCGCGCGCCGCCCCAGCCTCCCGTGCATGCTCGGAGCACCGTGCTCTCATATATATATACATCTCTCGCTAAGCGCAGTATCTCAAATCTCCCCGTTGTCTCTCTGTTGGCCTACGACTTTATCACCACCATTTCGCTTAATATAATAATAACAACTCACTGTTTGCCCACTAATCCCGACATCCTCTGTAGGCTGATGCCAAACGGTAGCGCTCAAATTTATGACATACGGCTCTATCTTATCTGTGGAGTACAGCATATGTCGCGGCGCCTAATGGACCGAAGTTAAAACGGTAAACATTGCCCTAAAACTAAAAACCCTATTCGCAACAGCGTGTGCTATTTTTGTTTGATTGTAGATTTCATTGTGGATGGCGACATTAATGAGTGCACAATACAAGATGGCGGCTAATTTCGCGCCCTTTCACCTGTCAATCAGCCGTCGGCGCGAGACGCGAGCTCCGGAATTAGCAGTGTTGTTAAGACGTCCACGAAGCTCGAAAATTGCGCTGCATTTCGCTAAATGCGCGCTTGTAATGAGTATTCGCTCAATGTAAATACTTAAATACGTAAATTGTAAAGTGATTTATTTAGGATAGTTTGGGAAGTGCATAATAAAAGTTTTCTCGCCGCGATTCGTCATTGTGACGTTTCAGACGTTTGGAACTGCGCGCGAACGTAGCCCGTGTCGAGCTAATCGCCGCGCGTCGTTTGCGCTGACATTATTAAATTAAAAGGATTAATACGCTAGATGACGTCCGTGTTGACAATTTAGCTTAATGTCCCGGCGCCTGCGCCGGACGGGCCTGTTTATTTTATGTTGTTTAACACCACTATCAAGTTCATAATAGCGCGTAAACATGCTGTGGTTCATTCTTGTTTACCCTTTTTTCCTGAAGATTCCGCGTAGAAGCTTATCATTACGAGCTATTATAAAACAACTAGAAAAGAAATATTTGAAAATTACCTAACTCTACCCCGATTAGATACCTAACGAACTATTCATAGATAACTACAAGTGAGTTAGTATGTGCGCAGCAGCACATTTATGTTTACGTTATTAAGATTAAGTAACCATTATAAATTAATAGCAAATAGGTAAATGTATAATAATACCTTAACGAATGACAGTCCATGTCCTGTTTGAGAGCATCTTTGATTCTATGTAAACAAGAACGCCTGTTTCATAATCCAAATTGTAAATATTTACGTTTGTTTCACATAATATGCTACAATGTAAGTCGTGAAATGCGTTGGTGCAATGGTAAATACGTTGAGGTATATTAGTGTAACGTTTAAATTATATCTAATGCCATCATAGCAATACAGGGTTATTGTAGCATATACTATTATTTTAATATGGAAGACTTGAAGTCGAAAGATAAGGGCACTATTTGTTACACAAACAATAGGTACATATCTGGTATTATGTGCACGATAGTATTCCATGTTTTTTTCATATTTATTTCATAAAACAACTTAACGGTAAGAATACATTTTCTGTCTGGCCAAACTGAGGGCAGTTTGTCGGCGAATCTGCGCTCCTTTGTAACATTTAAACTTCGTTGTGTTGTGTTATACCTACATACTCACTAAATGACTTATTCTAATAACACTGGACTTAGTGTACCATCGACGACACACTCAACCGATAATCTGTGAACCAATGATATTGTATGAGCTGCCATGTTCAAGCTAAAAACTTTGCTTTTGTGAAATGGGCTACAGGCCATTTTTCTAAATCTACTGCCCTAAATAAATAATTATAGTTTAGTTTGAAACAAAATGTACATTTATTTAAGTTTGTAATGTTTTGGCGTCAGCTGTAATTGCAAATTGTACTTTGGTTAATAAATAAATAATAGGCTCGGACAAGAGTCTACGGTCTCTCCCGCCTACTCGTGGTTCTCAGTGATAAACGATGGCTTCTGCGGCGTCGCGCCGCACCGATTTGCGGCGGCGGCGCCGCACCGCAGACATGTGGCCGGGCCCTAAAGGCGACTACTAGGAGTCATCGAGTCGCGCGATTCCATGTGGACGGGGTCGGAGCACTCGCCTAAAATCCCACGGAAGGCGATGAAGATCTTTTTCCCTAGGCCAAGTGTAGGCCTCCACTGCGTTCAGTATGAGATCCTGAAGTAGGTACAGTCAGCATCATAAACATGTATACACTTTTCGACCTTATGTCTAAGTAATAAGGTCTTAGAATGTATACATGTTTATGATGCTGACTGTACTCCGTATGAAAGCGCAAATGGTGGCCGCCGTGGAGTTTATAGTGGATAGAAATACCTCATCAACCCAGTCATCCTCCGATGTTTGGAGTACCTACGCAGGTTTTCTCCACGAAAAAAGAGTATCGTGTTTTTATAAAAAAAAAATGTTTTGTACAGTCTGCAGCAGTAACTTACTCGCGCAAATCAGTCAACGATCAGCACACGATTCCGTCATCAAGTATTTTTGGGTACTTCGTCCGCATTGTTATTTCTGCTGCGGACTGTGAATACCTGCAATATTAACGATAGGTATTATAAATACCTTATTTTCTAAAAAAATATTTTGAATATAGATATAAACTACTACGTGACCACTGCTAATTTCAATTTCTAAACTTTAAGTGTCTTTGATATTTCCATTTGTATGCTAGCATAACACGATTTTATGTGGGAAGTATAGGTAGGTACTGTAAAGATACAAGCACAGCCAATTATATTTGATTAATTTTCCATCAGTGTCAGTAGACTACGTAAATATCATGGGTGACAAAAACGATGAATACAAAATTCTGACGGTATTTAACATCTTTTGCATAGCACTTGACTTGTAATGAATAATACATTTGATTAGGCCGTGTAAATAGGCAATTTATACTATGCGGATGAGCGGTGCGGATGGCATGGCAAGGTTACGCCGTAGAATTAACTTAAAAGAAAAACCAGATATGTTAATTTTGAGGAGCTGAAGCTGCTTACCTTTAGGTTTTTGGTGTGCAGCTTGGAGCGACCGCGGGCGAGGCGATGATGCAGGCGTCAGAATGAAGCACAAACACTATTTTGCTTGCAATATATCTATTATACCTCGTACAGCGGTGAAAATATTTCGCGGTTGACAAGACGTATGCAAAGTTATTGACAGACTAGACTATTTTTTCTTCTGACGTATATAAGCCGGTGTAAGCAGTCTCAGCAGCTTTTAAGAAAGGAGGCCAAAAGGGATTTTGCTCTGACGGCGTAACCAACATTAATAAATATTTAACAAACTATAGCAGGTATCCTGCAAGTGTTTAATTTGGCATACCTTTGGTTTTAATTTCAAAAATAATAAACAATTACGCTCAAGTATTTTACAATAAAAAAATTGGTTTAAAAAAATGCATATCAGCAAGAAACAAGCAGTAAAAATATTTGTAATATAAATAAAAATAAAATTCAAATTATTAATCGAGTACAGAAAAGGTAACTTTATATAGCTACTATGTCCGTTTTTAATTAGTTCGGTCGTTAGGTTTTCAGGCGCGAAAACTATAGTGTATTATTACACTTTTCATTATTTTTATGAATAATTATAAGTACTTACTTTGTGGATTAGAATCATCCTGTTGCAATTTACTACCTAGGCGTTATCAATGGAGTATTGACTGACCACGCACATATCACTGTCACGATAGGCACATCACGGTGACAGTCCTGACAGCCCGACCTGTTTGCTGAATTGGACAAGTGTTTTATTAATAATATCCATTAAATGGCTTCACCTTTGGTTAAGTAAAATGGAATGAAAGAGTTTGTCGCTTTTGAACCTTAACGGGCTTGTAATAAAGTCTAAGAATGATAACCTTTTCACTACAGAGGCAATGCGCTGCTTAGCGACCACTTAGATAACTTGATATCTATTTTCTCGTGAATTGAATGTATATTTTCTCATTTTTAAGGTTTCGTACCTCAAAAGGAAAAAACGTAACCCTGATAGGATCACTCGTGCGTCTGTCTGTCAGTCTGTCACAGCCGATTTGCTCCGAAACTACTGAACCGATTGAGTTGAAATTTGGTATACATATGTAAATTCGTGACCCAAAGATGGACGCGTAAAGTAAATGAATGAATTCTGAACAAGGGGGCCACTTTTGGGGGGTAAACAGGAAAATTAAAAAAAAGGCAAACTCACATACACAAACAAACACATATCAAATGAAAGGAGTTGTTGTAAGCATCTCAGATATTTTTTTAAATAATTTTAGCAAAACAGATTTGAAGTAATTTAGGAAAAAAGACGGTCAATTTTGACCATCCCTCCCCCCTTATGTTCGAAACTACTATAGGCTTAAAATTCTGAAAAAATACTGAAAATAGTTCCTTGCCTAAAGATTACAGGAAAACCTATAATTAGAGAAGTTTGAGTATTCAAAGTAACGGGAAAATTCTCAATATTTTACGGATCCCTCACCACGCGAGTTGAACTCGCACTTGTCCGGTTTTTTTTCTTAAATTCCCATTTTAAGACTCCTAAAAACTGATCGCCAACTGAAGCTGGTCGCGTAACCGGCATTATGTTAATGACCCTACGTTGATGGGAACTTCTAAGAGTTCTAAGTATATTTATTATCTGCACGTAGCATAGTATTTTATCGTAAACAGCACGGCTATCACAGGACGACTCGGCGAGGTAGAGTCTTTTTCTAATTAGAACACTTAGAAAGAGACGCTTTACAAATACAAATAAATAAATTATTTATTTCGTCAAACACAACATATTTACGATAACATACTACGAGTACGTATGCTACGTGCCTGGACTCTGGAGTCACGGAAATAGCGATCACTGTGTGGTGGCGATTTTAAATCCAACGTCTTAATTCGTAATGTCAGCTCTTCTTTTGAAGAGGTTAGCGTAATCCGATATAATTCGTTTATTATCAAATCTGGGATTTATTAATTTTCCGGGAATCAGGCGATGTGACTGACCAAACAAAAGAATAATAACTTTAAATTGTTTTATAAGTGAGAAGTAATGTAATTCGAATGGACTGCGCGTAACGTGATGGCTGCACCAATAATCGACACTTTTTTCTATAACCATTAAAAATAAGGACTGGCAACTATTTTTTTTCAATAATTGCAAGTATAGCTGCCTATACTATAGGCACTATCGTACTTCAGTACAAATTTATTGAGATTGGTCGTCTGGTAAAAATTGTGAATTAAAAATGAAGTGGAGTCAGCGCTTTTGTAATAAATCAAGATTTCTTAAGCGAATCGTTAAGAGATTGAGTAGGTAGGTATATTGACTCTTTTACCGATAGCTTAATTATCTTCTGATGATGATAAGATATTCATTGAATTTAGTTTATTTTATGGATTGCTATATAAATATCTATCAAATATTTATCTTTCAAATAAAGTGGGAACCGATTACTGGAAATTTCATATAGTTAAGCTATTGCTTATTCCAATTTTCAATTTTCCAATTATGTTTCTCCAGTTGGACGTAGTTTAGGGAAAAGGATCCAACCCACAAGACATATCCATTGCAATGTATGATTTTTGTTACAGCCTGAAAGTTCCAAAATAAAAAGCGAATAGGTAATATTTTATAATTTTCACTCATAATTATTGTAAGTAACACATTTTTTTATTAAAGTAGGTAGGTACCTACTACCTACCTACTAATGTCAGTACGTCTAGCACAACTTGCTGCTCAGTCGCTTCGCGCGCGACTACGCGTTTCCTATCTCACTCGCACCGTACAAATTAGACAAAGGAGGGTAGATCTTTCTCGACTCGCGTCGCGGCGCGTCGTCAGTTGTGCTAGCCCCGCAGGAGACTGTTATTTCTCTCGCGCGCGCGATTATAAAGAGGAAAGTCTAAATATATATATGAGGTTGTAGTTTTAACCTAAGTTTGTACGTAGGGGGTAATCTCCGCAATATCTCATCCGATTTCAACATTGTTTCACCACTATACAGGGTGATTTAGGGGTCGTGGAGCAAGAATGACCAAAAGCGAATAAGATGGTCACACTGAACAACTTTTCCCATGGCACCGACCACGAAATCGCAAAAAAATAAGAGCTAATCAAGAGTTAACTGCGAGTTAACTGTGAGTTAATTGCGAGTTAATGTATGAAACAGCTGTTTTTTTTTGCGATTTCGTGGTCGGGCCCTTGGGAAAAGTTGTTCAGTGTGACCATCTTCTTCGCTTTTGGTCATTCTTGCTCCACGACCCCTAAATCACCCTGTACATATAGAATGGAGGTTCAGGATGGAAATATATATTTTATCCTGTCTCTGCCCGGGTTTTCTGTAATTCCCGGGTGGAGGCAAAGCAGCTAGTTTGAAATATTTTAATATGATAACTGGACGCATCTCCAGTTATTCCGAAGTTGCTTCCTGCAGTAGAAAGTTTCGTACGTTAGTACATGCCGCTTAAGTCCCGCTAGGGTATTAAAAGAGCAAATAATCGTATGCTGTTGGTACAGTCAAGTGTTAAGTTGGACAAAATATTGGAGGGAAAAGGCAGAATGTAGAATAAGTTGGAAATTACTACTAGGTACTTAAAATCGTTTATTCAATTTTTTTATTTTATTTATTAAAAGTGAAAACAAGATTATAATTAACATTAACTAACTTAAAATATATGACGATATAAGATCATCATATCAGCCGAAAGACGTCCACTGCTGGACATAGGCCTCCCCCAAAGAGTGCCACAATGACCGGTCCTGCGCCACCCGCATCCAGCTGACTCCAGCGACCTTTACCAGGTCATCAGTCCACTTTGTAGGGGGTCACGCTGCACTTGCCGTTGCCTACCCACGCTGCGATATGTGCTATATGGTGCTTTTGACGTGCTCTCCTATACTTATCTTGGTCTTGGTATAGTTATAACACAGTTGTGTTAACTACTTATTTATAGGTACTTTAAAGTTTTATCGTGATCTGAAGTTAACAATAAATAATGTTTTCTTGGGCTGATATTAAGGAAGCTTGATATTGAACATATTAATAAGTAGTCTGTAGATAGGATGAGAGACAGGCACGGCCCCATAAAATCGATTAAGTAATACCTTAAAGCATACATAACTGGAGTAGCCTTATGTCGTATTTGCTTACAAAAATGTCTGCCGAATTTGGGGGGGGGGGAGCGTCTTAATAGCTTAAGCTTGAAGTGGTTGAACGTTTATAATATCAAGTGCTTACCGCAACATGCGGGCATTTTTATGATTAGTGTTCTCTTGCGAGGCGATTTTGTGAATGCCCATTAATCGATTGTGGAATTGTTTATGTATGATTTTTTGCACATTGTGCAAGGTTTTCTACAGAGGGTACTGAAAGGCTACTCCAGTTATGTATGCTCTAAGAGTAAACCAAACTTATTTTAAGTTTAAAGGCAACGATTTTACGAGAAAAAGTTCAGTTAACATAAAGTTAACTGTACGCAATACAGTTTCAGAGATTTCTAACAATAATTTACAGAACTTAACCGTTGAAAAGTCATCGTAAGATACAAGTCATACTGCATGCGGCGACAGGGCTAGATGAGGTTTGCCTGGGTATTCAACAACTTAAATAAAATGTACTTCTACTCCGGTGGTCGCTTAATGATCTTAGTGAAAATACTCGAATATAAATAGAAGGCTATTGGGACATAAGCGTCTTTGACGTCTAAGGTCTTGGTAAACATCCAGGATATAAGCGTTGACCTTTTTTTTTATGGGAGGAAAATCCGTTATGGATACCTCCACGCCACGGGGATAGTGCGGAGGTTATGTCGGACTCGCACCGACTAAAAACCGCCCGATGGTCCTCCTCGATATTGATTATCTGAGCATAGAAATGTATTGTTTTGTATCTGCTTTCACGGGGAAATAGCTTTCAGTGACTATATTTTCCTTGTGAGAAGCAAGTTATTTTATTTAATGTTGAATTATTTTAACTGTATTTTCAGTTTGATTCATTATCATTTTAGCCCGTATCTAAACATATTAGGCTTCTTTTGATTGATATACCTACCTTTTTTATGGGAGGAAAATCCGTTATGGATGCCTCCGCGCCACGGGGATAGCGCGGAGGTTATGTCGGACTCGCACCGACTAAAAACCCCCCCATGGTCCTCGACGAATTTCGGACGGCTCTGGGATCTCCTACGGAACACACCAGTGCCGCCCTAGCGTTTTGCCTGTGTGGATCCTACCTTTTTTTTCATTTTTATTTTACGATTTCAGCCCCCAACTGCAACCGTGTACCACCCCGAGGACCCCTTTTATTTGCCTTGTACGACAGGCAGGGGATACCGTAGCCGCATTCTAATTCCCGGTCACTTTGGCACTCTTTGAGGTAGGCCTATGTCCAGCAGTGGACGTCTTTCGGCTGATATAATGATCTACCTAAATATCAGGTACGTAGTATCTAAGTAATATAGATTTTTTATGTGATATAGGTACCTACAGTTTTTCTGGAGTATGCCTAATTTTGCTGTTATCTGATGCAAAATTAAACAAAGTCTAAGTTTAAACATAATTTTACCTGTTACCTAACATCAGAACAGAATCAGCCGTAATGTTGGCTGGAAATCTGTCTAAACTCAAGTGATGTTGGGAGTAGATATAAAGGGCCAAAATGCACAAAAGATTCCACTGGGTCGAAGTGTATCCGAAAGGGCCCCCAACTAGATAAGATAAGATGTCAGTGGATTATTTTTAAAAATCAAACCGCTAAAGGTTAACCTATGTATATATTGTTCATTAGATGCTTGTTACGGGTTACCTACCTATTAGGTATCATTTAGGTACACCAAACGCTACAGCTAAGGACAGAGTCCAACTTTAAACCGAATCACACGTAATATCTGAAGTTAAATTTTAGATAAACGTATTTTGCATAAGCAGGCTTCCCTCTCTATGATGTTATTCACGACTAAATAATCTGATAAAAACAGCAACTATTAGAGTTATAAAAACGTCTACCACCTACTAACTCCCTGCAGTTACCTGGTCGTAGTTTTAACGAAGCACGCTAGCTTTCTTTCAGACTAAAAAACCTTTTCCGACAAGGTAAGAGCCTTAACTTATAATTATAATTAATAGCCTCGGATTCCAAACGGCCTCTCATAGCAGTTTATGCTGAAAAACTTACCTAATACCTAGTTTCCATTTTTACGATGCAAACAACATTAAATGCAAACACGATGCTTCGTTAATTAAGGATTCAAGTAATTAATTTACAAAACATTAAAAGGCAAAAAAGGTATAATAGCATGAGAGTTACACATTTTCAAACATTGTTGTATACTAAGTTAGGAAAGGTCGAAAAAAACCCTTTCCTCACGAATTGCGAAATAACCAGTAGCCCGCCCACCTGAGCCATACTCCCGATTTATCGTCATATTAATCGCGCCACAACCAATAAATCCATCAAAGATCCACATCACAACGTGTTAATTTACACTCATAAATCTTCGACAAATTTAGATACTTATGTTAAAAAACCACGTAAAGACGCCATTACAACCCAACTAAAATAAAAAGGACGTTTGAATATCGAACGTTCTAACCAACAGGTGTCGCTAAAACCGGCCAGTTACGTCGGGCTAGCAACCATAAACAAGTGCTGAAAAAACATTTACTTCAAAAATAGAATTCGAATTCCCGCGCTTAATTGCGCTCCCGCCAATGAGCGCGCGTTAGGTGCGAGCGAGCTGGCCCGTTTTTTGGGTGAGATAGAGTGAGAGAGGAGGTGTGGCCCCGCCCCGTTAACAACATGGCGTATTTGTTGATTGGCAGGCTTTTGGCGGGAACCTCCCCGCGGGCGGGAAAGCGGAAGGCGCGGGAAAATGTGACGCCCGTCGCGTAGAAAAACTTGTCTTGATACTCAAGTCCAGGTTCTTGTCAAAGACACGGATTTGTTATTTTTACATCATGTGAAAAGAATTCTTGACGTGTGATTATTATCCTTGATCACATAATTGTGACTAATCGTTTCTACGTGGGTTTGGTTTAGAAGGAATAGTAGGCACTTAGTTACTGATTTTAATGAGTTTATAATTTATGCAATTTGTTCAGTCTATGTACCTACCTCCTAAATAAATATAGGTAAAATACTTAACGTGTTGAGGTGAGGCCCATTAGCGTGTAAAGAAGAACAGCCCTGTGGGCCCCCCTACTAAGAGCACTGGCGATGGCGATGGCGACACGGGTGAACCTTAGGTATGACCATGACTACTTTTACCTACGTCACAACACAGCACAACAACACACGATAACTTTATACATAGGTATTGTACCTAACTCCTAACAGTCCTAACATAGCTTTAGTTTAATTTGTAAATAACAATAGGTATATTGTTATTACAGGTACCTACCTTTGTTATACATAACTCAAGCCGCGACACGACGCGAAACAAGGAAATCTACCCTTCCCTTTCTAGTTTGCACAGTGCGAGTGAGAAAGGAGTCACCGAGTCGCGCGCGACGAGACTTGGCTGCAAGTTGTGCTAGCCCAGCATGACTATCACAGGACAGGACAGCCCGCGAGCTGGGTCGCGGTGAGATAGACTATCCGTCTCTTACTAATTAGAACGCTTAGTAAGAGACAGATAATCTATGACGCCGCGACACAGCTCGCGGGCTGATAGCCGTGCAGCACGGCTATCACAAGACGCCACGAGCTCTTTCGATTTTTCTCGCACTATACCTCTCTTTCTAAGTTTTCTAATAAGAGAGAGACGGATAGTGCGAGAAAAATCGAGAGAGCTCGCGCGCCGTCTCGTGATAGCCGTGCAGGTCTGAAATAAACCATTTAGAATTTAATCGCCTTTTACGGCAGGAGCAATAAACGCCTAGTGACAACTTCACAGCAATATGTTTTCGTTTCATATCAGACGGATTTGAGATTACGGACTTGCAAGCTAGTACCGTGAAATGCATGGACCTAAGATACTCAGGCCAAGCTATGGTAATAATAATACCACGTCCGAGCGAGATGGTAGCATACAAATCTCGATAAGTGTCAGCTTTACCAGTAGGCTGGAGCCTAGGGCGGCAGATTTTAGGAGCGGCACATTTATGATTGTGAACTAGAGTATCGAATTGCAGAGGTCAGTAGGGGCGGCAACATTTGAAGTGCCTACTGGCGGCAAATGTGTAAATCCGCCACTGATAAGTGTGACAGAAAGGGAAATGTCATTCGTTGTCCTTGTCATTGTTTCACTTTTTCCTGTTGGCCACAACTGATTTAGTATGAAGTTGTGACCAATAAATCACTACCCACCCAAATTAACCAGGTTGTTTATGGTAAGCCATCAGCCATTTTAAGACCAGTTCTTAATTTAGCTGCATATAAGCGTTTCCGTCCCTCATTGTGGCATCACGTATAGCCTGTCCTGGGAGCCTACCGCGAAACGAAATTCGATTTCGTTCGTGTATCTCCGTCTCTGTCGCACTTGCTAGTTCGAGCGACAGAGACGGAGATACACGAACGAAAACGAATTTCGTTTCGCGGTAGGCCCTCAGAGTAGGTATCATAGGTAGAGAATGCAATCTCGCGAGATTGGGGTTCAGACGAGATCTCGCGAGATTGTGAATATGAATACCGCGAGATCTCGCCAATTTCGAGATCTCGCGAGATTGGCGGTTTTGTATGTTTGTTCTTGCAATAATCACAAATTGTGATCACAATACTTAAATACATTAGGAGAAAAAAAAGGATTAGAGATGTTATGAAATAAACATTTATTTTAACGTATTATTTTTATAAACTTTTACGTAATGACGTAGCTAATAATAATCTATCATGTTTCAATAAACTTTCAAGTAGTAGGTAAACTTTGGTGTACCTATCATTATCAATTATCATGTATGTAATCAAATAAGAAATAAAATAAACAATCAGTCTTCTCTTCTAACATAAAACAAAAGTCTTTTAATAATAAACAACAACAAGTCACAAACTAAAATGAAAAATGAATATCAGTAACTAAGTTGAGTATTAAATATTCTGTGGTTGAGTTGAGTTACTTGAGTTGACCAAAATTTAAATACTATTAAAAATTAAAGAAAACTATACCTACTCAGAGATCTATTAGAAATTAAATATTAATTAACAGATATTTAATTTCTATAAATAATCGCAGTCAGTTCGCGCGCTGTCGCGCTTCAAATAAGACGTTTTTATGCTCGAGCGCAATCTCGTTAAACTCGCGAGATCTCGCCAATTTTTCGATCGAGATCAGTCTCGCTAAAAAAGGCCGAGATCTCGCAAAAACGAGATCTCGCGAGAACGAGATTGCATTCCCTAATCATAGGTCCATGGTGAAATGCAATCTTCGAGTATCTCTGTTTCTATCGCACTTGCGCATTCGAGCGACAGAGAAAGAGAACACGAACCTTCGTGGAGATCTGCAAGAGACTCATTGAAGCACCGGGTGAACAGAGGGCTGACAATTATTTGTGTCAGAGGATAAACTAGGCTATCCAAAGACCCCCTCGAAGGTGCCTGCCTTGTCGTGGCGGGAGGGTTTAGTCCGAGGACTAAGAGGCACCCAGGGCCGGCCTGTGCAGGCTGCCAGCTGGCCTGAGGAGGCCCAATGGTGCCAGTTAGTGGGTACATCGTGGGTCTCATTACCCCATACGGGAGTCCCAAATACCGCATTCGCTGCCAGCCACGCCCTCTAGGAACAAATTTGTATGAAGGCAAACGCACATGTGCGTTGCCGGCAGTGAATGCGTTGACAGGGACCTGCTTTATCCTTATATTTTATGTGACGTTTCAGTACATTTGCGCCGTAAAACGTGACGATAAAACCTATTGCTAGCACAACACTCTGGTGACATACTTTCTTTATGTTTATAATTGAACGAAGTTCTATGCTTCAACTTGGGCCGAAATTCGTTATGCTCGGATGTCCCGCTGTCCCGCTGTCCCGCTCGTCGTCCGGCTATATTCTCCTCTATAGGTCGTATATCTCGACCGACTCTCGTGAAATTTTGTGAGCAGGTTTGACAAAAATATATATATTTTTTTGTCAATTCCGTTTCTGGAAATATTTCAATTTTTTTTAAATCACTATTTAATTAGTTTTGATTTCTTGCTTGTCATGTTATAAGTCTAGTCTACATTGTAGGTACTTATTTGTAAGTAATTCGTAAATTTAATTAATGCGAGTAGTAAAAAACCGGACAAGTGCGAGTTCAACTCGCGTGGTGAGGGTTCCGTATATAATCTAAATTTCATAAGTGTTTTTGAATACTCAAACTTCTTATGGGTTTTCTTCTCTCTATTTTCCATATTTTTTTTAGAATTTTAATCCTAGTAGTTACGGACATAAGCGGGGGGGTGGTCAATTTTCGTCTTTTTTCCTAAATTACTTGAAAACTGTTTTTGCTAAAATTATTAAAAAAGAATATCTGACATGCTTACAACAACCCCTTTCATTTGATATGTCACACAATACGGTTCGCGAAACTTTTTTTTAAATTTTCCAGTTTACCCCCAAAAGTGGCCCCCTTCTTAAGAATTCATTAATTTAATTTACGCGTCCATCTTTGGGTCACCAATTTACTCAATCGGTCCAGTAGTTTCAGAGCAAATCGGCTGTGACAGACGGACAGACAGACAACCGAGTGATCCTATAAGGGTTCCGTTTTTTCCTGTTCAGGTATCAGAACCCTAAAAAGTGAGTAAAATATCATCCCATCCAAATATTGACATAATTATACATTATACAAAATGTGTCGCCATAATTTCTGTTTTTTTCAAGGACCACACAAGCTTGCCGCTTGGAGTGTCTGTCAAAATAGCTGCCCAATTGATTTATAGCGTTGCGCAGTAGGTGGCACATGTGCTAGAAGCCACTGTATCTACAAAAGGAAAGCGCAATGTGATATATTTTTTATACAGCCGCAGTCTCTTTTTAGGGTTCCGTAGCCAAAATGGCAAAAATTGAACCCTTATAGTTTCGTCATGTCCGTCTGTCCCTCTGTCCGCGTCTGTCGGTCTGTCCGTATGGCACAGGCACTTTACTCGAAAACTATAAGGTGTATTTGAATAAAATTTTGAGGATAGATGTATTTTGTTAGCCGCTACATAGTTTTGTAATTAAAATGACTAAAAAAGCCGGCCAAGTGCGTGTCGGACCACGCAAAACGAAGGGTTCCGTGCCTATTAAAAAGGTCGTATCGTCACAGAAATGTAAGATTTCTGTGACGATACGAATGTGGCACATCAATCGATAGAACTTTCAAAATAAATATAAGGTGTCTCAGCCTTTTTTTTGATAAGTGAATAGAGTCGGAGATAATCGCCCCGAAAGTCACTAAAATTCTGTCCCCGCCCACCTCTAATTTTTGAACAGTGCATTTTAAAAATATAAAAAAAATCATGGACATAGGGATTATTAAATTCTTTCACCGAAAATTATGTTCAACAAGATGGTTCAAAGGTTCATATTCATATTCATATTCATATTTATTCGTTGCAACCATGGTATTTACAAAGGTGTTCTTAAAATCTAACCAGTACAAGCATGGACCCTACTAGGGTGTAGCAACATGTTTAAACTAAACCTAAGGATAAGGTTTTCGAGATATTGCTGAAAAACTGCCTTCCTTAAAGAAATGACGCGTATTTGCCGTAAGATTTCTATGACGATACGACCTTTTTAATAGCCACGGAACCCTTCGTTCTGCGTGGTCCGACACGCAGTTGGCCGGTTTTTTTTTACTCAGGTACTCTGTATATAATTCACCTAAATTGCTTTTAATAGTTATTTGTGTCTTAAGGGGGCAAAGGTATTTACGGCGATGGCGGTACAGTCGAGTTCTCCAATATCTATACAGACAACCTTTCAAAAATATCTGTACACAGGCTTTATTATTACTGGCATAAGGCACATGTGTAGATATTTTTGAAAGGTTGTCTGTATAGATATTGGAGAACTCGACTGTACATTGAATCCAGAGTGAAGTGACGGATTCTACGATACAATCCTGAGCGTAGCGAGGGATTCTAAGTTAGAATCCAGAGCGTAACGAAGTCTCCAATTCACTCGAATTTGATGCAATTTTTCTCGCCAACTATGAAGAAAATATAACAGCCATCGATAGTTTTGATTTCAGTAAACCGTATAATTTATTGTGACATTTTTTTTAATATTACGAAAAATTCATACATTTTCATATAACGTTGTTAAAGTTAAAACTTGAAATAGTCCAATCGATTCTTTTATTTGGCACATTGCGTTTAAATGATAGCTACATGCCAATTAATAAATTTAAAAAGTACCTAGCTTAAACAGAAAAGTAGCATTTTGATCCCTCTCGTCGTGGAGCAAAACTTACTTTTCCGAATGAATGGTGTGAACATAGGGAGTACGCCTTATGTCGTATTTGCGTACAAAACAGCCTGCTGAATTTTGCGGGGGCGGTGGGAGCATCTTAATAGGATATTGAAACTCAATTATATATTAAAAGCTTGAACGTTTATAATATCAAGTGCTTACAGCAACATGCGGGCATTTTGTGAGCAGTGTTCTCTTGCGAGGCGATTTTGTGATCGATTGTGAAATTGTCTTTGTATGATTTTTTGCACATTGTGCAAGGTTTTTTACAGAGGGGTAAGTTACTGAAAGGCTACTCCAGTTATGCATGCTCTAAGTTTCGAACCCGCCTATACCTACTTCGCTTGGCAAATACTTACCTACAGTTGTCACCATCAATTTGGGGTTATGCGAAGTACTCTAATTCCCTTCTTAACCGTGGTCCGGTTGTGTAGTCCCGCCAGCCGGACTGTGGAAAATTTATTTTTTCTGTGATACGGTTAACCGCACCAAGGAAATAATTTTTTTTTCAGCTGTCCGGTCAACCGGACCATGGAAAATCTTAACCACTTGTAATAAATGCAGAATGTAATGTTACTTAGCAAAAAATAATCTTTATGGTGACGCCTTTCGATCGGTATGATAAAGCTACAGGTTATTTTTTTTCTTGTGTAGCGGGTTCGATTCCCGCTACAGGTTATTTTTTTTCTTGTGTAGCGGGTTCGATTCCCGCTTCAACCATGTAATTATATAAAAATCTATGAATGCCGTTTAAATCGTTTTTTAAATTAAAACAATGTCTTCTTTCAGTAAAATGTTCCATCTACAATATTCAAGGTACTTTCCCTCCATGTGGCATAGCCGTGGGACGCCCTGTATATGACCTCGAGACAATTTAACCATTATACGTTATGTCGATTGTATATTTTGGCAGTGTACCTATTTTTGTGCCACAGGATCATTATGGTTGTGAGAACATTATGGGGGATTTGTTCGCCAGCCGGACTATGGAAAATTTGTATTTTTCGATTGTTCGGTGGCGATATTACCGGACCAAGGTATAGTGTACAGATGTACAACCAACCAAACAGTATCGCAATCGAAAAAATAAATTTTCCACGGTCCGGCTGGCCGGACTACACAACCGGACCACGGTTAAGAAGGGCTCTAATTGAGTTGCCAAGAAGCAAAGCAAGTGACTTGATATTCCGTAACTATTTCTTTCAAGACCTATGCGTAAGTATAATGTCTATTTGCGCTACACAGCGGAAAAATGCTGCTACGCGCTACGGCGTAGCACACGCGGCGTTGTTTTTGGTTCATAAAATTACCTACGGTCAGCAGCAGAAGTAGCTACGCGTGCGACCATTTTGACCTCTAGATTGTTGGAGCCGTTCACAATTTTGTTTGTACGAGACTGTCCGGTGCGGAGTACGTGAATAGAGCCATCACCATCATCATCATCATCATCATCATCATCATCAGCCTATATACGTCCCACTGCTGGGCACAGGCTTCCTCTCATGAATGAGAGGGAACGGGCAGTAGTCCCCACGCTGGCCCAGCGCGGATTGGGGACTTCACATACCTCTTTGAATTTCTTCTCGGATGTATGCAGGTTTCACGATGTTTTCCTTCACCGACAAGCTAACGGTAAATATCAAATGATATTCCGTACATAAGTTCCTTAAAACTCACTGGTACGCTGGGATTCGAACCCACGACTGCCGTTTGACAGTCGCATGCCTGAACCACTAGGCCACCGTAGCGTATCACATCATAGCAGCCTATATTTATCCCACTGCTGGGCTAGGCCTCGTCTTATAAAACTATTACGCGCATTTAACAATGCGCTTAATAGTTGCATATCAATCGACATTAAGTACCTAGGTTGTTGGTAAGATGACCAGCCCCCCTATTCTGTAACTTGTTTTAAGCTCACCTCAACGCTCACCCACAAATATATCTTGACGCCGCGATTCGTAGTAACTAAGCGTAGGTAGAGGTCTAGTTTCATTAGGCGTGCTGCGTGGGGTGAGTGAGGCGCATGAGCCCGTAGCGAATAACAGCCCTGGACATAGGCCTCCCCCAAAGAGTGCCAAAGTGACCGGTCCTGCGCCACTCGCATCCAGCGGATTCCCGCGACCTTTACCAGTTCATCAGTCTACCTTGTGGGGGGGTCTACCCACGTCGCACCTTCCGGTGCGTGGTCGCCACTCGAGAACCTTACCGCCCCAACAGCCATCGGTTCTACGTGCAATGTGCCCCGCCCACTGCCACTTAAGTTTAGCGATTCGGAGAACTATATCGGTTACCTTGGTTCTGCTGCGGATATCCTATATTATATATTGATGAGCCTTCTTATGAGCTTCTCTTGAATTGCTACTGGTGAATGAACCAGTTATAATATTCTAATTGGTATGACAGCAAGGTCATGGCAGGGTTATTAGGTATATCCACTGTTAAGGATCCTGGGATCTGGGGCTGGACCCACGGCTCATTATACATTATGCAAGATCTAATGTGAGACTGTATTTGTAGAAATCATCATCATCATCATCCATCATCATATCAGCCGAAAGACGTCCACTAAATAAATCACTAAATAAATTGAAGAATACATCACTTTGACTTTTGACTTTGACTGCTGGACATAGGCCTCCCCAAAGAGTGTCACAATGACTGGTCCTGCGCCACCCGCATCCAGCGCACTCCAGCGACCTTTACCAGGTCATCAGTCCACTTTGTAGGGCTAGGGGGTCTACCCACGCTGCACTTGCCGTTACGTGGTCGCCACTCGAGAAGTCGAGAAGCTTTCCGCACCAACGGCCATCGGTTTTACGTGCAATGTCCCCTTCCCACTACCACTTAAGTTTAGCGATTCGGAGGGCTATATTATGCTATAGACTAGAGCAGGTTGTAGAAGCGTGTAGAGTACATGTTTGTGTGAATTTGTAGTGTGACGTTTCATCAAAGAAGACAACACAAGCAGCTATCATACTCAGCTTTTGAAAAACGTTATTTTAACCAACAATCGGCCCGATCACCTAAACTATTCAAACATATTCATGTATTCGTGCAAAGGTGTCGGCAGCCTAATTACCGCTGCAGCTGCGATAATTTATCGGCGTATCGTCCATGCTAATGTGCATGTGGGCAAAGGACAGTGGTCATCCACACATACATACAAACACACATACAGTGTTGATGACAACGCCTTATTAAATAAAGCAACCCTCTGTTTCGAAGTAACAACAGCGTTAAGTATAATTATAAATTGACGACTGGTAATCCTAGTAGGTAGTGATAGTGACGCTGCATACGAAGCGGAAGATCCTGGGTTCGAATCCCGGTATTACTTGTGTGATGAGCATGAATATTTGTTTCTGAGTCTAGGATGTTTTCTATCATTACATTTATCGTCGTCTAGTACCCATAACACAAACCTTATTGAACTTACGTCGTACTATGAGGCTAGTTCGATTTGTGAAAGATTGTCCCTTATTATTGTTTTTATTTTATATATTTATGTCATCATCATCATCATCATATCAGCTGAAAGACGTCCACTGCTGGACATAAGCCTCCATCAAGGAGAGCCACAATGGCTGGTCCTGCGCCACCCGCATCCAGCGGACTCCCGCGACTTTTACCAGATCATCAGTCCACTTTGTGGGGGATCTACCCATACGCTGCGCCTTCCAGTACGTGATCGCCACTCGAGAACCTTTCCGCCCCAACGGCCATCGGATCTACGTGCAATGTGCCCAGCCTACTGTCACTTGAGTTAAGCAATTCGGTGGGCTATATACTATCGCCCAAGGCTACGGGTTCACACTTTCTGTTCAAAATCGTCTGCACATGCATGGCGAACGCTCGAAAATGATTCTATAGGTGTGAACCGTACCCTTGGGCGATAGTACCTTGGTTCTGCTGCGGATAGCCTCATTTCTGATGCGATCACGCAGAGACTCCCAGCATAGCCCTCTCCATTGCCATTTAGGTGACTTTGAGCCTTCTTATGAGGCCCATAGTAAGCGACCACGTTTCCGTGCCATACGTCATCACTAGTCAAAGACTCTTGTCTTGAGACACTGCGGAATATTGGACGAAAAGATGTGCCCGTATAGCTTCCCGAATGCTACCCAGCCGAGTCGGATTCGACGATTGACCTCTTTCTCGAAGTTGGACCGATATTTATGTAATATGCCTATAATGAAGAATAATTAACTTTGACTATTGACTCTATTTCGAAGGAACAACAGGGTTATAATTATAAACGTCTGTAAAAAAGGCCCTGCTCTTATTGAATTTAAGAACCTGGAGCCTAATTTGGAAGTATTAATTTTGGATTTACGAGGTTGATAAACAAGGGACAGGATCATTGTGCTACATGGTTAAGATAGAGTATATTACGCTCACTTCAAAATGTAATGACATAGACAGCAGATTTTCCGAAATTCCATTACAATGTTGTACAAATATCGTTTTCGTTTTGGCTCAGTGGCATCATCATCATCATATCATCCGAAAGACGTCCACTGCTGGACATAGGCCTCCCCCAAAGAGTGCCACAATGAACGGTCCTGTGCCACCCGCATCCCGCGGACTCCCACGACCTTTATCAGGAGCCGTAGCATGGTTGGCCTTGTCACGCGATAGGTGATAGGATAGAGCGTGCGTCACTGGCTGACACCGTTCGATAGAACGAAACGAGGCTCTTATCTTGTCACTTGTCGCGTGATAAGGCCAACCATGCTACGGCTCTTGACCATCAGGCCACTTTGCTTACCCACGCTGCGCCTGCCGTTACGTGGTCGCCAATCGAGAAGTCGAGACCTATTATGCCTTACCTTTCCGCCCAACGGCCATCGGTTTTACGTCCAATGTTCCCCGCCCACTACCACTTAAGTTTAGCGATTCGGAGGGCTATATATGCTATAGACTATATATTATGTGCGGGAAATCGACCATTGCACTGTTAGTAGGTACGGAATACAAAAGGGGAAACCATCACACATGTATCTATTATCCAACTACTAAACTAAATACCTGAAGGAGTATGATGTCATATTAACAAAAGGACGATGAGTATTGTGTAAATACCAAGATACAGCAAGTATGATGTCGACTAAATGAAGAAATATACTTACTTACAGTTTTTAGGGTTCCGTACCTCAAAAGGAAAAAACGGAACCCTTATAGGATCATTCGTGCGTCTGTCTGTCCGTCTGTCACAGCCGATTTGCTCCGAAATTGCTGGACCGATCGAGTTGAAATTTGGTATACGTATGTAAATTTGTGACCCAAAGATGAACGCGTAAAGTTAATTAATGAATTCTGAACAAGGGGGTCACTTTTGGGGGGGTAAACTGGAAAAAAAAAAACTGTTGTGTGACATATCAAATGAAAGGGGTTGTTGTAAGCATCTCAGTTTTTTAAGACGAATTTTGACCTTCTCCCCCCCCTCTTATCTCCGAAACTACTAGGATTAAAATTCTGAAAAAAATATGGAAAATAGTTCCTTGCCTAAAGATTACAGGAAAACCTATAAGAAGTTTGAGTATTCAAAGTAACGGGAAAATTCTCAATATTTCATGGAACCCTCACCACGCGAGTTGAACTCGCACTTCCGGTCTTTTTTTGTCATCCTTTTACATTTATTTTAAGAAAGATATTTTTTCTGTATCAACGCGACCAAGGCTTACGTAAAGCTAGAATTGTCTGGTAGAGAATGCATTACGGCATTAAGTGCAAATAAATGAACAAATAAATAACAAAGAACAACAGGTTTCGAGATCCACTTCAGCACTAAACACATAAGTTAAATACTTAATTAATTAAATGTAAGTAGATACTGTAGTATAGGCGCAACAAAAACGAGATAGCGAGACAATGCGACGGAAGGCGGGCACCGGAAGGCTGCAACTCGGGCGGCGCGGGCGCAAGTTACAAATGGCGGCGATGACGACCATAAAGGATCTGCTAGACGGTTGCCAACAAGCTCCTCCGACTCGACTCGTGCGAGCGACCTTGATCGGCACCGACCAGTTGTTTGCAGCAAAATTTCATACTTCAACGGTCCAAGGTCGCTCGGTCGGAGGGCCTTGTTGGCGACCGTCTAGCAGACCCTTATAAAGACACTGCGGTGTCTTCGTTACGTCTTCCCCTCACTCTAGCAGGTAATACAGTCGACGCCAAAAATACATTTACACTTTTGCACCTTATTCCATTGTAATAAGGCGAATAGTGTAAACGTATTTTTGGCGTGGACCGTACAATCGATTTCGAAAATATGAGCACGGACAAAGTGATAAAAAATATGGCGACACGACTTTATTAAAATTAATCTTACACACGAGACTACTATGACCACACCCTATTGTGTCCATCATTAGATCAACTCAACTATCAACAACAAGTGCCGGTGGTTCCATAATACTGCGTTGTCACAGAGCTTGCATGAGCCGAATTTCAGCTCGATCGGGTATCCGCAAGTGACTGAAAAGTCGTCCGCAACATTTGAAGGACCACTTACTTGTTTATTTGCCTAGTTACATACGAACAGTGAAAAGGAAGAAGCCTGTTGGTCGATCACGTAACGCATTATACGCGCGTTGGGTAGATCTAAATGTCAATTTTTATATGGAATAATGACAATAATCAGTAATCTTTATTGCTTTTCATGAGTACAGTGTACAGTTGGTAAAGATATAAATGTTCTGCCATGAAACCCTGCAGGGCACTGCAACATGCGTTTCAGTTGGATCTACCCGACGCGCGTTCGGAACGTTACGTGATTACCCCCCTGGTTTACCAGGCAGTGGACTCCGGGGCAGTGGACTACCCACGCACGACCTTTAAGTCGTGCGTGGGAGTCCACTGCCCCGCTATTTTGTACTTAATTAACAAGTTTTAACTACACCTCACCGTTCACCCACAAATATATCTTGACGTCACGATTCGGAGTAGGTAACTAAGAATAATCAGAGGTCTAGTTTCGTTAGGCGTGACGCGTGACGGGTGAGGTGAGGCGCATTAGCGCGTTCCGAATAACTAACGCGTAACGAATGCATATCGCAGGACTGGTCATTGTGGCACTCTTTGGTGGAGGCTTATGTCCGGCAGTGGTAGTCTTCCGGGTGATATATTGATGAGGATCAAAAACAGTGCAAGTTAATGGTTGTTTTTTTTTTATACGGGGTGGGCCCTGTAACAGGAGCAAATATTTAAAAGGAGGCTTCCTTGGAGCATCTGTAGTAACCCCTTTTGTCCATTTCTTTTCAATTTTTTTTAATCGGAAAAATTGATCTAAAGTTATGACCTCCGAATAATGTATCTTGGCACCACGAGATCATAGCACAGTAGTCAATGCAGATTTTGAGGTAACATCATGTAGTGTCATAATAGTTTTTGCATTTTTGTTTTCAAAAGATATTTTTGTGATTTTTTCATTTTTTTTAAAATAAAATGTTACCTATATCACTCCAGAAGAGTAAAAATGTACACGTAAACTTAAGTTGAAGAAAAAAAAAGCCATAAAAAAAAATTTTTTTTCAACTAAAACCACTGCAACATTGCTCACAAACTTAATAATCTACCGTTTAATTTATTGCTCCTATTACGGGCCACACCCTGTATACTGACATGTATTTGTCTGTAAGGTATTTGTAGGTTATATGGGTCCAGTTGCCTGAGACAAATAAATAAATATAAAGCTTGTAATAAAAATCGCTTCAGCCTTGTTTTTGAGCCGACCCGTTTCTTACGTCAGCCGATTCCGCGGCGTACTAATTACCAGTATATGTCGTTTAACTATCTTGTAGGTAAAATGCCTTACACCGTGTATGCGTTTTTGCGACATAAGTGAACGTTTATAGGACATTTAGCAAAGGTCAAAGATATTTATCAATGTATTGTTACGAATGTTAATACATAACGGATCTTAACTTAACATAACTACATACATACTCATATTAACTTTATGCTTGCAACTAAGTACCTTAATTGTTACATGGTGCTTGTAGGCAATATGTTATCTTTTTTTAGGGTTCCGTACCTCAAAAGGAAAAAAAACGGTACCCTTATAGGATCACTCGTGCGTCTGTCTGTCCGTCTGTCACAGCCGATTTGCTCCGAAACTACTGGACCGATTGAGTTGAAATTTGGTACACATACATTTAAATTGGTGACCCAAAGATGGACGCGTAAAGTAAATTAATGAATTCTGAACAAGGGGACCACTTTTAGGGGTAAACTGGAAAAAAAAAAAAAAGTTTCGCACACTGTATTGTGTGACATATCAAATGAAAGGGGTTGTTGTAAGCAATTGTTCCTTACCTAAAGATTACAGGAAAACCTATAAGAAGTTTGAGTATTCAAAGTAACGGGAAAATTATCAATATTTTTGTCTATTTTGTATGGAGCGCCTGATGCTTAGAGCATAGGAATACGGAACCCTCACCACGCGAGTTGAACTCGCACGGATATAGATATTTTTCGTTGGTGTCCAGTAAATATTTCTTCTTGTAATATATTGTAGGTATCACATGATTGCCAAGACTCCCTAGCCAATTCTATATCTTGGCTAAAAAGTATAGCTTTCTTGGGCACATCCCGGTCACCGCGTAGACTCTCGTGCGTGCATACGATATGAATTTATGATGATAATAAAAAGCGACGGGTCTATACTTTTTTTTAGCCAAAATACAGAATTTGTAGAGCGTGGCTGGTAGAGTTAAGCCGTTTGGAGTAGGAAGCTTGGAGCTACTTGCAATCTCATATCTTTTTAACACTGAAAGCTATATGAGCTAGGGAGTCTTGACAACAAGTGTCTGTCAAAAATTTCATTTTTGGTACAAGCTTTTATTGCCGACTGTACTTTTCTGTATACCGTCATCAACTACTCATTGAGATGATTCTAACGAGCCCAAACTCGATGAGGTTGCGTCGTTTCATTGCGAAGTTCCTATGGCCACCTTCCAGCTCCATCATCAGATCAGCACCACCATGTCATCATAATATTGCATTGTCACGCCTTTTACACATGTATGCAAAATTTCAGCTCAATCGGAAACCGGGAAGTGGATCAAATTTAACTTGCAAGATTTGATTACAGACAACGGTCAGGTGAAAGTAAATAAAAGCTTGTAATAACTTTACATGTAATGTTTTCAGTGGGATCTCATTCCTTTTTGTAAGGTATTTCTAAAGCAGTGTATGGGAAAACCTATACAAACTTCCATCCCATAATTTAAAGAGTGGGGGGTGATTTACTCCTGATGAAATCCTGAATTACAACGATTAGTTAGTACTAATAGCAAACTGTGACGTCTACTTCAATGTCAATTTAGTATGAAACGTTTCGGATTAACTCAATTTTTGGGTATTTATGTGCTTTAATAAAATTGTGTCATCATTTTTTATGATGCCATTCGAACCAGTTTTTGGAGAGGAACAAATGTTTGTATGGGAGTGACTACAATTAAAGAACATAGATACCCAAAAAATTGAGTTAAAGACGGACCTCGATGGCGGCCGAAAACGTTTCATATTGATTAACATTGAATCATGACGTCACAGTGTGATATTTGTACTAATCATTGTATGGAAAATCAAGTAAATTGCTGTTTCGGGCGCGAAATACTGCGTTTAGAACCATAGTTGCCATACAATTTTGTTTTTATAAAAGGCTATTGGTAGCTTTAAATTTACTTGGACAATAAAAAACAGCATACTTTTTTACTTTTTGGGTCCATATCTTTTTATGATTTTAATTATTACTATAAGATATGCGTAACTAAGAAAAGAAAAAACAAATATAACTAAAGGTAACATTTTTGCCCCAGATCGCTGCCAGGCGGTAGTGTGCCCAGAAGGCTGGCAGCATTGCCACGTTGTATGGCAATGCTGATCCTCTGGGCGAGGTAAAAGCCAGCCTTCTGGTCACGCGAAGCCTCGACCAAGCGCTTGCATAATCCATTGAAGATACGGTGCGCGCCTGGTCCCCACGGTCCGAGGGCCTCTACGCCGAACGGCTCAAATATGAAGCCACTGTCGATGGCTCCATACTTGTGCCGTTTGAGACTTGAGAGTCAGCGGCGGAACCAGCCCTACACGAAGTCCCCGGAAGATGTGACGACGCCAGGGTGTCGACGCACGTGGCGTCCCACACTAGGGGTCGACCCATCTTCCAGGGAATGAGAGTCATTCCGTCGGGTCTTTTTCCGTCGTCCCGTGTCAAACCAGTAGGTTCGAGGACAGCAGGGACACCGGCGCTGACGAAGGCCCGACGGATGATGTCGTTAAGGCTGGCATGACGCGGGATGCGTCCTGCACTCTTGCAGCACGAGATACCGTGGTGGGCTAGAAGAACGACAGCGTCTCCGCAGTGGTAGCGATGAGGGCGTCGCTCCCAGACGGAGAGATATGGAGAGCCTGAAAGTATTGTTGATTTTAATTAATATTTCGTAATGTATAGTTAATTACATTTATTTGATGGTTTACTATCCATTTAGCAACACTGCGTTATCAATTTTAACATGTGGAAACTACCCAATTGTAGGTGGGTCGTTCTTCTTTTTTACCGACAATGATCCGAGGTTTTTCTGTTTTTTTGATTTTTGAACTATCGAAAATTGTGGTTTTGAAGTGCGATTTAAAAAAAAAATGCATAGGTTTCTTCATTAGAACTAATTAAAGTTTCCTTTCTGGCCAATATAAATATTTATTTACGGTTGGTTTCTAAAAAAAAACAAGTGACAAAGTGGACTCTTTCAGTGGGGACAACATTTTGGTTTACCACTCTGTCACGGCATTCTACGAAAAAAAAAACATTAAAAAAAAATGCTAGTTAGAGAAAGTGAAATATTAAACATCACTAATTAATAAAATAATATGGACGTTCATTCGAACATTATAAAACCGTAAACATCATTACTCAAATGAGATGCCGTAATAAGACGAGGGACAGGCTATTGTCGGTCGAAAAGAAGAACGACCCAGTTGCTCCCATAAAACCATTTGTTTCTCTCCAAAAACTGGTTCGAATGGCGATTGGGCGTTTGAAATTAAATGAATACGTACGTGTGTTATTTATGTACGTTTGGTGAAAATGCAATATTATGGTACCACCGAGCTGACCTGATGATGGAGACAGGAGTTGGCCACAGCAACTCCTAAACTACATATGATAAACCATTGGTACCGTCTCAACGTGTAATAGATGACTGTGGAAAAAAGTACAGTCGGCAATAAAAGCCAACTGTTAATTTGTACCAAATTGTACCAAATTGTACAATATTGTACCAAAAATTAATTTTTTGGCAGAAACATATTTAGATTTAACTTAGTTTTAATTTACTTAATGTTAATTATCATCTTGTATACAGCGTGGAAGTCGACGAGTTACTTTTGCGGAAATGGAAGACATTTTAGCCTTAGCACTATATTTACTCCATACAAACTATGTAAATATGTGTAGCCGTTTTCATCTTATAGCCTTTTAAACATTCACGAAAAAAACTACTTGTGCCAACCCTAAACAGGTGACTGGGTCAATGAACTTACAAGTAAACAATTGTTACACGACAGGATTCCTTGCCGTTTATCTATTCTTATATTAATTTATTATATTAATATATATATTACTATTATGTTAATTTCTTGCCGTTTTTCTATTCTTAGCTCTTGCGACGCGGTAAGAAATATTGCAGGATTTGCGGAGGCAATTCTCATTTTTAGATGAAGTAAATAAATGTAATTCCTTGAATGAATAAAACTAACCACAACAAATAGTTCAAATTCTGACATTGACAACCACTCAAAAGTACTCACTCAAAAAAGCTCAAAGATGATATCGTAACCTCTTTCCTTTCCTCGTAAATATCTCTGTTTACCTGGACTAATAAAAAGGTTTTAGCTCGTTTCACAAATTCATGCTCGAGTAAATTGAAACTGTGCGCTGTTTGAGCAAGCACAGTTTTCATGCAAAAGGTTGTCTTTGTTTTTTATTTGATTAAAAACGTACATGCGAAACATTACCTAAATATTTAGAATCAAATCATTTTTGATAACTAACGAACCTCTTTGCATGGTTAGAAATCAACAAGATGTGTCATTATTATGTCAAAGTCAAAATACATTTTTGAGAGACGGTGTCATATAAAAATGCCGTTGTTAGATGCTCGTGGTTATTTAAATTTGCTCTTTTTATACGCGACATGCAGCTATAATGTGGCTGAAACTTCAAGACGATATCGAGAAACATATCCACCACCATCCGGCCGGTTTGGGCCGCACCGCTGGCCAACCAGGTCTCTAGATCTAACTGGTCCAGATTTCTTCCTGTGGGACTGTGTTAAAGACATAGTGTACAAAAGAATCAAGAATCTAAAATTTATTCGTAACACAACACAACATACTTATTACAAGACAAAGATACAAGAAAAAAAGTGATTCTGTGTCGTGTCACGAAATGGGTCCAACGCAGCATGCTACTGGCTTTGCAGCAAACGCTGGTCTTAGAAAACTGAATGCGACACTGCGAACGAAATGAGATAAAGGTTGAATGCTGCCTTCGTCAGTCTGCATACTTAGGAAAAATGTTGAAGAGCAGACCGTGTCACATGTACACCGACATACTCGGGCACGGGCTGCAGCGTGCATTATAAGGCGTGGAGGGATTTGAACGTGAAGATAGTGTTAGGTTAGATATGGCCATAAGTAATAAAGTAATTGATATTAATATTTTATCATTTATTTCACATTTATGCGTCAATCATACATCAGTGCGATTACGTCAACGCTCGGTAATAAGCTTAACCTCTTCACCGCCATAAAACTAACGAAGTGACGTGCTCTGTACGCCAAAGAGATGCAATAAGGTCATCACCACAAAAAAGGAGTTAATTTGGTTTTATTATTTTTTACTTAATTCATGATTCTAACCATTACAAATCTACTGTATATCACTTAAACGATTCAATATTTCCGGAAACGTCCCTCGACATGGACTTCCACGCTGTATACTTTAAATAAATATTTTTGTTTATCGTCCAATAAAATCAAATCAAAGTGTAAAAAGGAAGTCTTTGGTTATTTTATCTGACAAATTACTTTCATCTTTACCAACTAGCAAAAAAATAAACAAACCTGCTTCGTGAAAGTATGTTCTACGTCTGCGGTTACGTTACACGATGATAAGAGTGGTTTAATCTATTTTAGCCTTTGTTGAAACCCGTTTGTTAAAAGAATTGAATACTTAATTGTCCGAGAGATTGCTAGCCATTTAACTTAACAAATGAGTGCGTTCACTTTGGCATTGTCTCACTTGCATTTTCTAAAATAACTTGAAACTGAATTGCTTATTTTAAATAGATGACATGCGACTAAATAAATAAACCTAGAGTAATAGGTAATCGGTTCCTCACCTCAGCTGAGGATGCAACGAAGATGATAGATCTTATCTTATCTTATGATAGAACTTAATCATGGCTTATCGATTTTGCCACTCCATAACATAAGGTACCTACCTAATCGGTAGGTACCACTTAACGATACCTTTAGAGTCTGCTATATGGAGTTGCGTCAAGTAAAGTTATTGTATTTTAACCCTTCTTTGCATGATTTTTTATTTATTTTTGAAATAAATCACGATAATGTCAGTTGACCTCCACATTTCGGTAAAAATATAAAAAAAATATATGAGGTAAGTTTTACATGATATCTTTATTTTTTGATATGATGGAAATTTCCATCATTATGCAAACTCTGACCTTAAGCATAGTATCATAGGTAGGTAGGGAGGTACTAAATAAATTAAACAGTTGTTATGTAATTATTCTTATTTATGTTATAAACCAGCTACAATATATGTATTCTTCGTGATATTTCAGCTTTTTGGCCATACTCAAACGAAAAAGCTTTGATCACTTGGTCATTACTAATAAATGATTCGCCATACTTTACGAGTGACATCGTTGCATAATGATGGAAATTTCCATCACATATCTACTTTCGAGTTACTTTGTCTTCCAATTTCGTAAATGTATGCACAAAAAGTAACATAATATTAACTTACATACCTGATACACATGAATTATTTTGCAACTATCAATATTTTCGTAGTACTAGCGTTCAAAATCCGAATACAAGGTCAACAATTTTCGTAAATGGCGCGAAACGGCGAGCCCGCGAATAAAAAGTTTAAATGTCAAAATTACGTTTATTTTTTTAAATCACAAATACGTTCCATTTCAAGCTATACTGTTCTTGAAACATAAAAGTCTTAAAATATTTAAATATGAATCTCCCGCAAAACTACCTTTAATTAACAGGACAATGTTATGATGGAAATTTCCATCACCATGCAAAGAAGGGTTAAGTTAAATTATATAAGAACATGATTATTGATAACCAATGAAGCAGCAACGCTTTTAAAAACTAATATTGGGTTAGTGTGCCAAAAAAGCGGAATAGGAAAAAACTGACAGTGAATAGTAAGTCGTGCGTTGCATGCCCGCGACAAGCAATACCTATTATAGTTATTATACAAGAACTATCCACACCTAAATAAAACGGGCAGATTTTAATCCTATAAAGACTTCCATAAAAAGGAGGATAAAATACCTGCAGATTATGTTATGAGACACCCATAAAAGCCAAAGGGACTAAAGAGGTCAATTGCCTCTAAATTAAGTTCCTGGTTCCTGTTGTGACGCCATTTTGTAAGTGTCATAAGTAAAGGTACCAAAAGTCTATACACATCAATGCAAAAAATAAAACAACTCCATATAATTAAGCCAATCTAATACAATGATCATTTATCAATGAAAAATCTTTAGATCATTCCCAATAGCAAAGCATCCATCGCTACGTCTGCTATAAATAGAAGAAATTGTGTCTAAGACGAGCAGCAATACAGTGATAGATAGTTGGGATCTCGCAACACCGATCGAAATTGAAAGTTTCGCGTTACGCAGACCCTATCGCTGAATGGAAAGGTGCAGCTACATTTCACCAACTATAAAACGTAGCGGGCATCGTACAGTGCATCAGTTAACAATTGACATCGAATCAAACCATACAACATGATCGCCATTGTAAGTGTTTCTGTTTAAAAGTGAAAAAACGCCTAGCGAAAGTGACGTAACGGATGCGTTTTGCAATTTGGTTAATAGAGTGAAAAACGCGTCCTATTTTACCGTTATACTTTTATTTTTAAATTTATGTAAGCGGTTATGTAATTTACCAGTGTGTGCTACTTACGTATTGAAAATATTATATAATACATCATTTGGGATCACTGTTTACTTTGTACTTTAAAAGGCGATGGGAAATGAATCAAAATCAAAAAGTTATAGTGGATGTATAACTCTGTACTAAACCTATGCATTTTCAGTTATTTTGCGACATATTTGATATCACACGTGTATTTTTCGAAATTCGAACGCACACGTGGATCGCAGCTAGTGTAGGTTCTATAACCGAATGTAACTACACTCACATGCATAGGAAATGAGTGCGACCATTTCATAGCCATCGATATTAAGTGTACGTACCCATTTTCGTCATAGTTCAAAATATTTTATCTTCCAGAAATCGACAACCATCCTCCTACTCGCGGCATGCGCCGCCGCATACCCCTACCCCTACCCCGACGAGTGGGAGCCCGAAGGTCACTCCCACACGGAGCACACCAAGCCGTACCACGTGACCGTGGTGAAGAAGATCGGCGTGCCGATCCCGCACCCTGTGGCCGTGTCCGTGCCGCAGTACGTCAAGATACCCATCCCGCAACCGTACCCGGTGCACGTCACTGTGGAGCAGCCGATACATGTGCCCGTCTATAAGGTAAGAGTCTGCCCAGCAATGAACACTATTGAGCTTGAAGATCCTCAAATGCTTGCACAGATGAGCTATCAGCAGCTATCTATCGTTTAGGCTGTAAGTAACCCGGTACATGTTACTGTGGAGCAGCCAGTACATGTGCCCGTCTATAAGGTAAGAGTCTGCCCAGCAATGAACACTATTGAGCTTGAAGATCCTCAAATGCTTGCACAGACGACTCCCTTAGAGCTCACTATCATCTTGGTTGTAAGTAACCCGGCGCACGTCACTGTGGAGCAGCCGATACATGTGCCCGTATATAAGGTAAGGGTCTGCCCAGCAATCACTATTGAGCTTGAAGACCCTCGAATGATTGCACAGATGCCTCTCATTTAGCTCACTATCATTTAGGCTGTAAGTGACCCGGTGCACGTCACTGTGGAGCAGCCGATACATGTGCCGTCTATAAGGTAACAGTCTGCCCCGCAATGAACACTGTTGAGCTTGAAGATCCTCACATGCTTGCACAGATGACTCCCATAGAGCTCACTATCATTTTGGTTGTAAGTAACCCGATGCACGTCATTGTGGAGCAGCGGATACATGTGCCCGTCTATAAGGTAAGAGTCTGTCCAGCAATTCACACTAATGAGCTTGAAGACCCTCAAATGCTTGCACAGATGACTCCCATAGAGCTCACTATCATTTAGGCTGTAAGTAACCCGGTGCACGTCACTGTGGAGCAGCCGATACATGTGCCCGTCTATAAGGTAAGAGTCTGCCCAGCAATGAACACTATTGAGCTTTTATTTTTAATTCTTTTTTTCTGCAGTGCGTCACGCACCTAATATATAAAAAACCGGCCAAGTGCGTGTCGGACCACGCAAAACGAAGGGTTCCGTGCCTATTAAAAAGGTCGTATCGTCACAGGAATTTTACGGCACTTACGTCCTTTTCTTTGAGGAAGGTAGTTTTTCAGCAATATCTCGAAAACGTCTGAACCGATCTTGTTCAAAACAATTTTCGGTGAATGAAATTAATAAGGCCTATGTCCATGAATTTTTCCATATTTTTAAAATACACGGTTCAAAAATTAGAGGGGGGGGGACAGAATTTTAGTGACTTTCGGGGCGATTATCTCCGACCCTATTCACTTAATCAAAAAAAATGCTAAGAAACCTTATATTAATTTTGAAAGGCCTATCGATTGATGTGCCACACGGGGGGTCACAACGAAAAAAAATTTTTTGACTTTTAGTTTTATGTATGGAGTGCACGCCTAAAAAAATTTTTTTTGTCATTTTAATTACAAAACTATGTAGCGGCTAACAAAATACACCTATCCTCAAAATTTTATTCAAATACACCCTTTAGTTTTCGAGTAAAATGCCTGTGACATACGGACAGACGGACAGACGGACAGACGGACAGACGGACAGACGGACATGACGAAACTATAAGGGTTCCGTTTTTGCCATTTTGGCTACGGAACCCTAAAAAAAGGCGGCATGCAAAAATGTGACGATTGGGAATGGACACTTTTTTCTTGTACCCATTAGGATCGTCAGTATTAATGATTCTGAGTATCAACAATCGAAAAAATTGATGATTAAAAAAAAAGTTATGTACACTTTTGAAAAACGCCCAATTAACACATTGGGTCTGAATATCATCCAACGTTCCCCATTCCATTTGCCAGTGTTGTTAGAAAATTGACATGTTGGTATGTTGGTAAGAGCACACGGTCGAGTAAAATGCTAATGCAAACAAGAGGAAACATCATTGAAACATATAATCGGAGTAACTATCTATATACCAGCCATGCACCATGCAAGCAAAACACACCTACTTACCCACTGCCTTATCGACAGAGAGAGTATTAAACCCAGAATAAGTATCATTATAAAATCATTGTCTTTTTCCCCGTCTATATCGGCATGCAATATTTTTTGTCCAAGATTAAGTCATTTCCTACTGAATATACCAGTAAAGTTACCAAAGACTAGATATAGATACATAGTACCTCCTCTTACTTCGACAATTGTCATTTACATCTAAAAATATCGTGCTGCCGCAATTAATTTTCTCTCTACACCACAATGTGATTTCTAGCGAAACTCAGCGACTTGGGGTTGTTGTATTGTTTTGTTATTATGGCATAATACGTATGAAAAGTTATGCATTTTAGCGTTTACTTATGGTTTTTGTAACGAAATTTAATCTACCGAAAATTACCTAAGCATTTGTATGTATGCTGTGCTGCGTTCCGTGGGTCACTTACGGTGCTGTCTGAAAACCAGCGCTGTAGGTGTCTGTCTGACACCTCGGCACAATGCTGAGACAGCGACCGTTTCACTGCCGCGAAGACACACACAATGTGTCAATTGTATTGTATGTCTACTCCCTTTATATCTGTGTGTCTTTTGCGTAGTGAATAAATGTCTTCTTTCTTTCTTTCTTTCTTTATAGGCAGTGAAGAATCTGGTCTAACATTTTTAATTTAAACTTCAATATAATAATAGATAAAGTCGAAAAGTGGTGGACCAATTTCTTGGTTTATTGTATTACCGGATATGAAGATGAACCTAAAAACTTCCTCAATCTCAAATAACCTCAATAGTACTTTGTAATGCAATTTTAATCTCAATATGTGACCGTTTCGTATATTTCGTACTCACCGCCCTCTTACCGATGCATCTTGACGCAACACGACACTTATTCAAGTCATTGCGACAGTCGATTATTACATAAAAGCCATTCGCTAAAGTAAAAGTGACGGTTACTAGAGCGTGTTCTTATTTTGAAAAAAAAGTCCATTCTTCCCGCGTCCGCTGACCATAATGGCGTAACATTCTAAAATCGAACACCAGCGGAGCGGCTCATCGACCGCTATTGGATTTAACGCTTGGTTTTTGTTTACTTTATAGGTTAACTCGATGAATCCACATTTGCAACGAAAAAATCTATTCATTGAATTTCAACTCCGTCATGTCATCTTTCATTGATTGGTAATAAGGCCCAAAATTGGCTACTTTCCTAAAAAAAGTTAAATAAATAGTCCTCCGGTTAGATTATCAAAAAATATTTATCTATATAAGTATGTTTATTCGTTGTCTAGTACCCATAGTACAGGCTTTGCCTAGTTTGGGACTAGATCAATTGGTGTGAATTGTCCTGTCCCACTATATTTATATTTATTTATTTAATATTGGACACTTTTTTTTTAATTTGTTAATTAAACAAAAACTGACGAAGATATAGCCCGTTAAAGTTCCGTGTAACGTCACATTATGGTACACTTTTTAGCATAATGTGACGTCACACGGAACTTTAACGGGCTGTATCTTCACTATTTTTTTGTTAATTGACGAACAAAAAAATACGTGTCCAATATTTATTGATAATCTAACTGACGGATTAAATAGAATTTATGTATTTTTTACCCAGAAAAGTACCCAATTCCGTTGTAACGTTCGTTAGCAAACTCTAATTAAATATTTTTTTCTCTTCCAGGTCGTACCTCAAATCGTAGAGAAACCCGTACCCTACACCGTGGAGAAGCCAGTCCCTTATGATGTCGAGAAGCCCTACCCCGTCGAAGTGGAGAAGAGGGTCGAAATCCCCATCCCCAAGCCGTACCCCGTCCACGTGCCCGTCTACAAACACATCTACCACCACAAGGGAGGCAAGGGCAAGCACTAAAAATCACCTCATTTAGAAAAAAAAAAAGCTTGCCTAGCGAGCGTGTTTTTCTAATTCAAAAATCGAACAAATTTAAACGCGGGAAAGAAAAAAGTTTACAATGTAAATATTGTCTTTTACCGTTCGTTTTTCGTAGTGCAGTCGCCATATTTGGCTCCATGTAAATAAATAGTTTATCGATGTTTAGTTCGTGGGTAGACTCCCAATCCGCAGTTGTTCATTGTGATATTTATTGTGTGTTTAATTGTTGATGTTATTGTTTGATCGTTGTTGACTATTGAGTAATTGTTGTTAATTGTACTTTAATATAAGTTTGTTAAATAAATAATGTACAAAATATTTATTATGTTTTACCTCTAGAAAGTGTAATAATCATATATATTTAATATACTGTAAAGTACTGTAATATACTGTAGTGTACAAGAAAATGAGGCGAATTATCCCAAATATACAGGGTGTTACATAAGTCGTGATACAAAATAGCAAAATGTGAATCTATCCATGATTCTGAACAACTTTTACTAAGGGACCAACTTTGTGTTTTACAAAAAAGAAAGAACTATTTCATACACTTTGCTCATTTTAGACTGACGAAAATGTATGAAAAGCCTGTTTTTTTTTTGCATGATACAAAGTTTGATTGATTGTTTGATTCTGAACAACTTTTACTATGGGGCCCCATAGTAAAAGTTGTTCAGAATCATGGATAGATTCACATTTTGCTATTTTGTATCACGACTTATGTAACACCCAGTATACTATACGCCACACAATTAGACAAGGAGTCAATGGGACAAGGAAATATCCCTAACTTTTATGATGCTGACATACATACATTCACGCCCGTGTTCTCAGAAGGGGTAGGCAGGGGACATTACATTTAATTTTCGGTGCCATCTCTAGCATTGTGGATATAACGACGGAGAAAAATATGGTATTACAGTGACAGGCAGCTAGCCTATCGCCCATAACATACCTCGACCCGATCCCGTAGTCCACTTGAACGAGACTCACTGAAATCAAGGGGCAATAAAATACTACCCCGTTAACACGCGGGGATAATAGGTAGCAAATATGTATTGCATTTTTTTTTCTAGTAGTAGGTGTAGGTATAATGTCGCTATCAGATATATAGGAGCGGTCAAAGTGCTCACAAATATCTGAACACGTCTCTAATGCCTTGACAATAGAGTTAAATAGAGACGTGTTCAGATATTTTTGAGCACTTTGGCCGCTCCGATATATCTGATGGCGACTGTACCTACAGTACTACAAAGGCTGGGAAATAAAGGATTGGCTGCCGAGTGTCATATACGTATATAGATAATATGCCGAGGCCGAGGTATGATAGCGCTTTTCTCAAACAATCAATGAAATTAACAAAAAAAACTTCGCCGTGATGTGTCACCAATTAAAGACGAAACAAAAGAAGATCACTTTGCAGGTCTGGACCTCCAATTTTATATGAAATTTCATTACGGGCCCCTAATCTCGCCGCAACTGAAACGTGATACTTCGCAGTCTATTATAAAGAACACAACGTCTATATCTCATTGCATGTTTGAGAAAAACACTTTTCCAATGCTCTACTTTACAAAGACAAGAAAGAGTTCTCTTCACTTGATCCCTAAAATTTAATCCCACTTTTCAAATTGCGAACTGTCTCACCGTTGATTGCGTTCGCTCCATAGAGGAAATGCAATCGCACGCGCAGCCGAAGCGAGACAGATCTCGCGGTAATGACTTTCACTGCGGTCACGGCCGGGCCGATGACTCCGTGACGTCACGATGATCGCGCGCAGATTTAGCATTATTTATCTGTGTTATCGGATTTTTTAAAACTAGATTTGGTTGCGAACTTGTGTTTGTCAGAGTAATCCTACTAATATTATAAATGCGAAAGTTTGGATGTTTCTAGATGTTTGAAAGAAAGAAAGAAAAAACATTTATTCGTGACAAAACACATAAAAACAAACTGTAGACACAATACACACAAACACATTTGCCACGACAGGGTCACAACTCAGCGTGATGCTGGCAGAGCCAGCGCTGGTCTTCCGTTGTGACCGTTTGGATGTTTAGATGTTTGGATGTTTGTTACTCAATCACGCAAAAACGGCTGAACGGATTAAGATGAATTTTGGTATACATATAGTGTATAGGCTGGATTAACATATAGAATACTTTTTATCCCGGGAATCAACCCCTAAGGGGGCGAAGTGGGGGGCGAAAATGTAAAAAATATAAACGACTTCCACGCAGACGAAGTCGCGGGCAGAAGCTAGTTTTCGATATTTTTTAAAGTTTAATACATTATGCTCTTTGCCTATTGATATTACGCGTCCATCAAACCTACCTATTTTAGTTAAAATCTTAAAATTCATTGATATTTCTGTCACTTTGACATATTTGCGGGTGTGAAAGGGATAAAACACATTTTACTTGATAGAGAGGTGTGTTAAGTTTTAAGCCTGCATCACACTGGCGCGGCCTGCGGTGGCGGTACATAGAATATTTGACAGCTAATGACAAGTTTACTATTGTCCGTCGCGGCCAGGCCGCGCCACTCTGTAAGAATGAATAATATGAATAAGGGGGATATGATTTTAAAGAACATATAAAATCTGCTATCAACATCATCATATCAGGCGAAAGACGCGAGTTCGCGCGTCCACTGCTGGACATAGGCCTTTCCCAAAGAGTTCCAAAGTGATCGGTCCTGCGCCTCCCGCATCCAGCGGACTCCCTCGACCTTTACCGGGTCATCAGTCCACCTTGTGTGGGGTCTACCCCCCCTGCGACTTCCGGTACGTGGTCGCCACTCGAGAATCTTTCCGCCCAATGGCTCACATCTCACACTCATTTGGTCCATTGTATGAAAGAAAGAAAGAAAATATATTTATTTATAAATCACAAATTACACAATTAAACAAACAAAATAAGCAAAAGAAAACTAAATAAGAGGACGTTAAACAGCATAAAGCCACAGCAAGACGCAGCAACGTGACAAATTATGTTTGTTTTTTAATACTCCAATGTGGCAAATAAGCATACCTACGTGTATCTTTAAGAGGACGCCAAAGCAAATGGACACGTTTTAACTGTAAAGTCGCTACTGTCACAAAACTTAACCAAAAGCTGCCGAAACTCATCTCATAATTTTATAACCTCCTTACATTACAAGCTCGAAAACAGCAAACAACAGAAACCCCGACTACAGATTATTTACCGTAAACGGAAAGCCCGTATCAGGTGTAGAGGCTCTCGGATTGCAAGTGTAACGAGAAAAAGCGAAAGTAAATGTTCTACTAGACCAGATGAACGGTAGGAAGCCCCAGCTTCCTGTCCAAGAATTGCGTAACTCGCGGTGTATCAACTAGTCTCTTAACAGCTTTTTAGACCAGTTCTACATGACCATTACACCTAGATACCACCATACACCTTTTTAGTCTAGTACACGCGCTGCACACGAGACTGATGCACCGCCAAGGGCGCCAAGTCTGTGTAGCCATTGACTAGGCCTCCACACATCGAACGCGGGGCGCTTGCGGCGCGGGGCGGTAACAGCGCGGTTGACGCGGTTATATTGCTTTTATCACAATTGCTCGTAAAGGGCTTCATAACGCGCAGGCATACGGAGCTACAACAGCCTTTATTAGGCCTAAGGGCGTAACGGTTTTCGATGAATTTGTCTGTGATCTGATTAGTTTAAGCAAATCTAGTTGGACGCGCGCCACAAGAATTCTGCTCTGAGATTGGTTGAAAAATATCTAGTTGGCCACGCGCCGCAAGAATACTACTGTACTGCTCTGTGATTGTTTAATGAAATATTGAAGCTGCGCGCTCCACTCGCAATGCTCTGGAAGTGAAAATTGACAATTTCGTAAATTTTTGATTGGTGCTGTTGTATAAAACATAGATTTATCTGTCTTTTGTAGTTATTTATTTCCTCGCAACTGTGATAAAAAAATATTGTATGCGACACGTACGGTAAGAACTCGAGTCTTTAAAGCTAAGCTTCTAATACCTTGAATCTCGTTCGTAAATCATATCTTACCGTACTTGTGACATAACATAATGTACCTACTATTAACTTTTGACTCTACACACTAACTTTTCTGTAGGCTGTAAAGCCTCGACAGTGAGCTTATTCCATAATTGAGTTCGCAAGGAGGAAATTCCTCTGAAAACATTTCGTTTCTAATGAGTGTGGATGAACGCGTTTTTGAAAACTATTCAGCTATTTTAACGAATAAAGTGTGTGTGTATTCAGTTATTTATAATGTATTTTATTTTAATCGAAGCACGCATACAACAGCAGTATCTGTTGTCTTATAACATCCCTAAATCGTGTAATAGAAAACTTGCGTCAGTCGCAGCACGAACCTAAAATATTCGTGCGAGACGCTAGTCAACGAACCATTTTTGTCTAACAAATCTTATTTAGTGAAATTACACGGCTGTTACTAGAATTACCGGGCCGTCATTGATCCGTCACGCTTGTTTAAATAAGCATTTTTTGACGCGTCGGTGACGTCAAACCAAGCATGCGGTTACTCAAAACGTTTACCAAACACTCGACCCAACCAGTGTACATTTCACCTCTGATTGTGCGAAGTTGTTATGAATTTCGGGATCAAGATACACCGGGTGGTGAGACAGGTTGTGAATAGGAGAGCACGCCCGCTGCGCGCGCGCTGTCTGTTTTGATTTATTCGATTGATAATGAAATCTGCGAGCGGATGGGATTCATGGAATTTTAACTTGATTTTCGGGTACGGAGTTAAGGGTTTTGTTTTCGTAGCAGTAGGTTTAGTTAAAAAACCTTTTTCACAGGCGAGGTGAAATTCAATCCTATTTTTTTCATAAATATTCGGTATGGAAGAAACTTTTTTCTATTACTCTGCAGCCCTCTCGCACTTAAAGGAGCAATGCTTTGTCCTAGGCTGGCCTGTGAATGATTCTACAATATAATCCTGAACGTAGTGAGGGATTCTAAAGTAGAATCTTGAGCGTAACGAGGGATTGATGTGTTTACGTCTAGAGATGGGTAGGGGCACCCCTACCCATTTACGCCTAAAAGGGAAATAATTTTGCTACCGAGTGACACATACCTACTGCTTTTCACACCTTTTATGAGGAAAAATTAAATCCCTCATTTGAGGGCAATAATCACTATTTTCTGAAAAGCAGGTGTGATAAAGGTTTTTTCAGTATTAGGTATTGTGGAGTTAAAACCAACGTGCCGGCCGGGCCATAAATCTCCGGGCCGGCCACGTGCCTTTTCTATAGCTCGTTTTATTGTCCGGCCGGCACGTTGGTTTTGACTACACAAAAGCTGCATAGTCGCAAGTAGAATTGCGATTGCAAGGTATGATGATGAATCCAATCAAATCTACCTTGGATGCACCATTTATCCCAGACGTGATATAATAACAGTGCATTCTTCAGTATTTAGACACGTGCGATGCCTTGTTGGCAGCCGCCATGTTTGTTGACAGAGCGCGCGAAATTATCCAGATTTCGCACAGTTTTACCCGCCATATCTGTTTATACACTCACCAAATTACCATCACCGCCAATAAACATCAATTTTAACATCTAATAGACCTAATTACAGTAGTATAAAGGTGAATTTCGCGGTATAAAAAGTTTTACCGATTGCAATTTGTAGGTTATGCCGCCATGTTTACTTTTCCCGCGTAAAGCGTTTGGACGCACGCGCTGTTTGTTTTGTTATTAAATTTGGATGCGCAATGGATTTTGTTATTATTATTTTGTTTACCTGCGCAGTTTGTGGGTAGTTGCAATCAGCTGAGCGTCCGGTGGTAAACAAATAAAATGCAATAGTAGAATAGTTTGTGGCTATTTCATGACATAATCTAGTGCATATTTAGTGATTTCCACATAGATTCGCTGTTACAGTATAAACAAAATGGTGGTTCTCAGATGTACTAACTAGAAATAACCGTGAATGTTTTGCTTTAGTAGGGATTACTTCTTCAAGATTATTCTGAACATATGGTACTTATGCTGTGAAATGCAACGCCTCATCAAAATTCAATTCTTGTACCAATGTCTATTCTAAACTATAATTATTTTAAACGCCTACCATTACATTTTTTTAAATTACCAGCACCGCGATATCAGTGTTAGAAACACAATTATACAACGTTTAAAATATTATAATTACAGTGACCTTATTAAACGAAACGTCACTTGTGGAGCACGTTGTAACTTTTTTATTTTTGAAAAGCATGGAACCCTGGTATTATGCTGTCGGGGTTTCCCAGCGGGCGGTTGACAGGTACAGTGTTGCTAGTGGAAAAAAGTTGACATAGGTCAAGCCGGGGCATAAAATAAAGCGAGAAATAGCGCAATTAATCTAGGCAATTAGAACTATTAGAAGTTGTGTGTTACTTCGTAACGTGAACCGATTAGTAGATTAGACTATAACCAAATGAACAAGAATAAACTTCAAGTTTAATGTTTTATTTCTGGCAACACTAATGGAAAAATGTGTGGGGTGGCGAGTCTACCTACATAATGAAAAATTAAGTAATTAACGATCGTCACCTTACTTTGAAGTGTTTAGGCATTTTCTCCATAGAGGTACTGATGATTTAAAAGTGTACTGTCTCTACTTAGTGCTCATCACGTCATCAGCCTTCTAAATTATGTCACCTTATTGCGATAGTGATAAGTGACAGTGGGCGGGGCACATTACACGTAGAACTGATGGCCGTTGGGGCGGAAAGGTTCTCGAGTGGCGACCACGTACCGGAAGGCGCGACGTGGGTAGGCCCCCCACTAGGTGGACTGATGACCTGGTAAAGGTCGCGGGAGTCCGCTGGATGCGGATGGCGCAGGACCGCTCAATTTGGCACTCTTTAGGGGAGGCCTATGGTCCAGCAGTGGACGTATTTCGGCTGATATGATGATGATGATTGCGATAGGGTTCTACGGTGGTACGTTAATACATTTCCCTTACTGTACCAACACAGTTCTATATTAAGTGTCCTTTGTGAGACAGTTTTTGTAAAATATCGTCTTCAATGCCCGGTCCGAGGACCTCGGCCTCGGGTCAGTGACCGGAAAATTCGTTTTCCTAGCTCACAGGCTATGAAGCGGCTAATGACGGAAAACGACAGTTTAATCGATCGATGGAGCAATCAACGGCTTTAATGTGCACTTTGTATTCACATTGACAAGGTTTCCGTGAATAGCTGACATGACGAGAGGTACTCGTGTGTGGTTGTTGTTAGTAACATGCGGCGAGTTTTGCTGGCGATCATGGACACGAGATTCATAGCTCCAAGTGTTACGCGACGTGCCACTTCACCCGACGTTCCCCGCTATTCTGTAAAGTGTTTTAAGCTCACCTTCCATTCGTTGCATCGGCTTATGCTTCTTTCTGGACCATGACGGGGTGATGCGCATTCTCGCGCGTAAAGAATAATACCCTTTGTTCCTTAAAAAAAAAGTAGGCTGTTTATTTGAATTTAATTTTATATTATTTATTTATTAAGAGCCTTAAGTGTCCCACTGCTGGGCAAAGGCCTCCCTAATTTTCTTCCACATATTCCTTTCCTGGACAGCCTCCCACTAGCCTTGATCGAAGTCGTCAAGCTCAATTTAATTTCAATTTAATTTTACAAATTATTATGCAATTTAGCACAATCTCAATTTTTTGAGATTATTTTCATTCCACTGACTTTGGTGAAATTTCGCTTGAATTAATAAAGCATAGCTGGCCTGATGCTTTCAAATGGGTCACGCTGAGTTCAAAGCCTGGATCTGTCTGGATAATATCACCAGCTTCGACAAGGTCGTCAGATCTCCCGATAATGTTGAGCGAGGGACCTGCATTTGTAGTCCAGTCAACTTGTATAGAAAAAAATAAATTTTGGAAATCCCGGCCGCCCTCGTAGTTTTAATAATATAATATATATGTATGTCTAAATACATATATGTAAGTAAGTATTTAGAGTTTCTCTAGAAACTAAAATTTGATATCTTGGAGTTTTTTATTTATTTATTTCATTGTACTTTATATTTAAGATTCAGTAAAATATTTCATGTCAATAAACTACAATAGAATAATATAATAACAATAAACTTAAGACTAACACCCATTCCCGGCCCGTGACGACACATATGCGTCTCTACGCGCCGTAGTCGCTTCCCGCTACATACGAGGAAAACCACGGGATCGGCTTCGAGCGTAGCGCGTAGCGATTCTGGGCACTGAATGCGTTAACTGTTAAGCCTAGTCAAAAAGTCCCCCTTGACTCTTGAGTCATCCCTGGCGCAAAGGTGCCCATCACACTAGCCGCGTTACCACGTTGAATGGCGACGGACAACCTTTGCACCAGGTACGACGTAGCGCGGGCTTCAAAACTCCTCTCCCTAATTCGACGTCCCACTTCCCTAATGAAGGCCTCCGAACCCCAGCACCCAGTAGTCTCAAACGCAAGGGGTACGAAATAATGGTTACAGCCCAGGGCCAAATATTTATCCCACTTTTTGAGCGCTTTTTAGGGTTCCGTAGCCAAAATGGCAAAAAAAGAACTCTATGTAACAGGCATTTTACTTGAAAACTATAAGGAGTATTTGAATAAAATTTTGAGGGTAGGTGTATTTTGTTAGCCGCTACATAGTTTTGTAATTAATATGACAAAAAAAAATTAAGGGGTGTACTCCATACATAAAACTGAAAGTCAAAAATATTTTTTTCATTGCTAGCCCACGTGTGGCACATCAATAGATAGGCCTTTCTAAATAAATATAAGGTTTCTCAGCAATTTTTTAATTAAGTGAATAGAGTCGGAGATAATCGCCTCGAAAGTCACCAAAATTCTGTCCCGCCTCCCCCCCCCCCCTCACCCCCCCCCCCTCTCATTTTTGAACGGAGTATTTTAAAAATATGAAAATGGGCTTATTAAATTCTTTCACCGAAAATTATTTTGAACAAGATAGGCTCAAAGGTTTTCGAGATATTGCTGAAAAACTGCCTTCCTTAAAGAAAAGGATGTAAGTGCCGTAAGATTTCTGTGACGATACGACCTTCGACGGAACCCTTCGTTTTGCGTGGTCCGACACGCACTTGGCCGGTTTTTTGTATTTAGATACACATAATACAGTTCTTCAACTAAATAAACTAAAAAATAAAGGCCCTACTAATATTAAAAACTACGCTCTCTGGAACCCCAAATCATGACCACAAAAACCGTCCGACGGGCGTGACCAATCGCGAACGGGTCAACCTGAACATTACGTTTTGTAGTTTTTATTTCTTATATTTGATTTATTATAATTTATAAATTTAGGATAATGACGCGATTTGAGCGGCTCAAATTAAAATTATTGATTTGGAGTTTATTAATTTTTATTGTCTAATAAGAAGCAGGATATATTGTAAATGTAAATAGATTTTCAGTATTTCCACGCTGGAAGTGCTTACAGTGTAAGGAGTGCGAAGTGCGAACCTTTTTTTTTTCGTTACGCATACAACCCGGGCGCAGGTGGTGATCCGAGTGGTTATGTGGGACTCCCGTATGAGGTGATGAGACTCACGGTGTACCCACTAACCCCCCCCCCCCCCCCCTTTTTCAAGGGGAAAAAATGTCGTTTCCCTGTAAAATTGTCATTTAAGTACTTTAGTTGTATTATTTATGTAAATTAAATTATATTTTTTATTACTACAAGTTTCTGACCATCCTTGATTAATACGATTCCCCGTATTAGACACAGATTTTACAATGGTAATAGATATTAAAATGTAGTTACAGTTTTTTTACTGGATTGGTGGCGTATCAAAGAAAGAAGATAAGATAAGATAAGATATAATTTATTGTCAAAACTGTGTACATAACATGTTATAAAATAATAAGTCTCAACAGTCTGCCCATTTCGGACGTACAATATTAATAATACATTTAAAATATAGAATTTACATCACAAAAATATTCATTCAAGTCATAAAAACATTTGCAAATTAACCAGTCCTTCAGTTTTCTCTTGAATTTAGGCCCCTCTAATGACTTAATAATTCCCGGCAATTTATTATATATTCTACTTCCAGTGGCAAACGTGCTCTTCTTGAGTATATAGCTGGTAGGCATAACTGTGCATACGTCATATTGATATTGAGATCTTAGATTTTTCTTAGAATCACTTTTTTTAAAGAATATCTCCTTGTGTTCTCTGACAAATAAACAAATTTCTAATATATATATACATATGAGGGTTAACATTCTAAAGTAAGAAAGAAAGAAAGAAAGATACATTTATTCACAAACACACAGGACACACATATTAAACAATAAAATAAACAAGAGAAACATATAAAACATGAACACAAGACATAAATACCTTTGACTATTCGGCAGGGAAAAACGAATTTGCATTGTAGGGTGATTCTTTGAATAAGGGTGTTAAGGGTTTTTTTAAACAGTATGGCGCAAACTACTCGATATCACAGACATCTGTAACTATTAACTCCGGTAGGAAGTGTTGGCGGATCCCCATTTCAATCCCAATCAGCATCGCGTGCGGCGGTGCATAAAGCTAGGGGTCAATGCGACACCTACGTTTCACATTCAAATTTTATCTCAATGTGTATCGCGTATCCTATCTACTCTATTACCATCAAGCAGACGGTACGATGTTTTGGCATTGTAGTAGTACCTATCTATAAAAATAAAAACAATTAATGGTAATGTTTGCGCACGTTACGGATTCAGCACGGCTATCACAAGACGGCGCGCGAGCTCTCTCGATTTTTCTCGCACTATCTGTCTCTCTCTTATTAGACAACTTAGAAAGAGAGGTATAGTGCGAGAAAAATCGAGAGAGCTCGCGCGCTGTCTTGTGATAGCCGTGCAGGAGCCGTAGCATGGTTGGCCTTATCACGCGACAAGTGACAAGATAGGAGCGTCGTCTCGTTCTATCGAACGGTGTCAGCCAGTGACGCACGCTCTATCCTATCACCTATCGCTATCGCGTGATAAGGCCAACCATGCTACGGGGCCTGAGGAATAGGGTTGATGAGTCATGTTAAAATTGCTAACGTAGTGTTGCTAAATGGATAGTAAACCATCAATTTTTTTTAATCCTACTAATATTATAAATACGAAAGTTTGGATGTTTAGATGTTTGGATGTTTGTTACTCAATCACGCAAAAACGGCTGAACAGATTAAGATGAATTTTGGTATACATATACTGCATAACCTGGAATAACATACAGAATACTTTTTGATTTATGCGTGAATGGACTCTAAGGAAATATGGCGATGTATAAAAATGTCTACGTGTAAATCATAAATTTGTCTGAGTATTAGAAAGCCAATACTTACGAACGTTTAAGTATTATCAAGTTGAAATATAAAAATGACTATTATCATAGTATAAAAATGTCTACAATCATAATATGTAAATGTCTTATATAAAAAACGACGATGTATAAAAATGTCTATAATAAAAAACTAAAATTTTAAAAAGACAACATATAAAAATGTTATTAACTATTCGGACACTTTGACTGCTACCAACTATATGATGCTGACTGTACTCGTAACTGGTCGTCAGCTATATTTCTTTTCATTCGAGAAGTAATTTTTATACTTCGATATTTTTATATTCCATGTAACATATATTCAAGTGGACATTTTTATACATCGCCATATTTCCCAAGAGTCCATACACGCATAAATGTACCTTTTATCCCGGGAATCATCCCCTAAGGGGAAGAAATGGGGGGCGAAAGTTTGTATGGAGCTACAATATAAACGAGTTCCACGCGGACGAAGTCGCGGGCAGAAGCTAGTAAAGTATAAAAAAAACCGGCCAAGCGCGACTCGGACTCGCGCACGGTGGGTTCCGTACCATTATCTATAAAAACGGCAAAAGAAATCATGTCTGTTGTTTGGGAGCCCCAGTCCGACTCGTACTTGGCAGGTTTTTTAGTATTTGTTGTTATAGCGGCAACAGAATCGTCTGTGAAAATTTCAACTGTCTAACTATCACGGTTCATGAGATACAGCCTGGTGACAGATGGACAGCGGAGTCTTAGTAATAGGGTCCCGTTTTTACCCTTTGGGTACGGAATCCTAAAAATAACATATGGACCTTGAAAGTTTAGAAAAATATGCTTTTTTTATTGTCCTAGAGTAAATTTAAACTTACCAATAGAATCCTTACGATTTTATAGAAACAAAATTGTAAAACAACTATGGATCAGAACGAAACAGCAATTTACTTGATTTTCCATACAACAATATTAGTACCTACGCATAGCATTGTGACGTCACCTTTATGTCAATTAAGTAGTATGAAGCGTTTTGAGCTGCCGCCAACGAGGTCAATCTTTGTCTCAATTTTTTGGGTATTTATGTTCTTTAATTGTAGTTGTTCCCATACAAACATTTGTCACTCTTCAAGAACTGGTTCGAATGGCATCGTAAAATAATCTGAGTATACAAGCCTATTCCCTCCCACGGACGCTCCAGCTGAGGAATGAACTGTCGTTGTTTCCCCAACACTACGGTAAGGGGTACAAGGTAACCGATATAACCCTCCCAATCGCTAAACTTAAGTGGCAGTGGGCGGGGCACATTGCACGTAGAACCGATGGCCGTTGGGGCGGAAAGGTTCTCGAGTGGCGACCACGTAACGGGCGGTAGGCCCTCCACAAGGTGGACTGATGACTGGAGTCCGCTGGATGCGGGTGGCGCAGGACCAGTCATCGTGGCACTCTTTGGGGGAGGCCTATATCCAGCAGTGGACGTCCTTCGGCTGATATGATGATGATGACGGTAAGGGGTTTGGTGGTGACAATGCCGGCACAGCAACCGACCGACCCGCCGCGAGCGCATAGAAATCCGGTTAGCTGATGACGACGTCGACGCGCACGCGCAGGCGACGCGACAGCGACCGCTGCGCGACCGCCGCGCACTTACATTACGTACCGCACCGTGCTCGCACGCACTTACATTTGTACGCGCCGCGACCCGCGACATTTATGTAGAAAGCGATAATTATTATAAAGTGTTTACAGTCCACTCAGTATTTCTTTGTAGTCTAGTTATCCCTCTACTTAAACTAGGGCACTAGTCTCAACAGGGTTATTCAAGAATGTGTACAGGTTGTTAAAAGGCAACGCACCCAGGAGTTGCAGGCGGCATATTAGGCTACGGTAAAGTACCGCTTACCATCAGGCGGGCATACGCATGTTTGCCACTGACAAGATAAAAAAACTCGTTAGCTTGGTGCGTGTGAAAGCAAGCACACAATTGAAATCAAATTGGAATACTAAATGTGTCTTAGATTTACCCCCATGGTTGCATGTGCAACGCCGCGCCGCACCTAGCTATAGCCCTTGGTAAGGTAACCTGGTGGTCATTAGTTGTAGGAATGTTCCCGAATGGTGAATGATAGTATGAATTTTTAACACACTTGCTCGTCAATGGCGTTATTACTTGCGAGCGTACGGAGCGTTTATAGCCGTTTTACCTCCCACGGGCTGTTAAGTTTAGTTTTAAAACATAGAACCCTCTGATGTAATAGAATAGGTTAGAAATTAAGGCAGAATAAAAACTACTCAAATAGCCCACCCCGCGTCATTCCCGGTGCAAAGGTGCCCATTACGCTCGCCGCATTGCCGCGTTGGATTGCAATGGACAACCTTTGCAATAAGAATGACCCGGAGCGGGGGTCGAGGCCTTTTTCCCGCAGGCGGCGCCCCACTTCCCTAAGGAAAGATTTTCCTTCGGAGCACCAGCATCCCGAAGTCTCTATGGCAAGAGGGACAAATAAGTAGTGTGAGAGCACTGCGTACTTGTCCCTCTTACGTGTAGCCGCCCACTCAGCGGCAGCTCCTGCAACTCGCATTGTGCGGTCTAAGTGAGATGCCGCAAAAGTGCTGACGCATGTTGCGTCCCACAATAAGCATTTACCCCTTTGCCAGGATACTAAGGTGAGGCCGTCAGGTCTCTTTCCGTCGGACCGACTGCGGCCTGGTGGTTCCAGTACGCAAAGGATATTGGCAGATACCAGCGCCCTCCGATCGGCTTAAGCAAATCTGGTTGCTCTGTGATTGGTTGAAAAAAAAATCTAGTTGGCCAAGCCGCCCCGCCCCGCAAAAATACTGATTTGTGATTGGTTGAAATATTGAAGCTGCACGCTCCACTAGCACTGATCTGGAAGTGAAGTTGTCAATTTTTGATTGGTGCGGCTGTATGAAACTTAGATTTTTCTGTCTTTTGTAGTTATTTATTTGCTCGCAAATGTGATGAAAAACATTGTGTATAACACGGGCGTAAGAATATTGCACTTACGCCCCTCGTTAAACAATGTACTATTACTTTACTGCAGTTGAAGTTAGTAATATAAAATCAGTACTTAGTTGTTTATTTATTATGCTCAATGTTAGGTTGTGGTTTAGATCTCATGATGTTTAGTTAGATACACTTATTAGTTGTTAATTATTTAGGGTATTTAATTAAACAATTATTTTATTCTATCAATTACTGTGGAATGCAATTTGGCACTTATGCAAATACGATTATTTCGTTACCTAAATCCGTCAACGTGAACTAACCTCAACATAACAGTTTCTGACATTATGGAAGCCGACCGGCGCCCGAGACCCGCTTGTCAAAGCACTTTAACGTTCAAAAGACAAGTTAAACTCAAAACTGGCAGTCAAACAAGCATATTAACATTGTGTCAACATAAACAATAGACAACTGGCGTCGTTAGCCATCTTAATTTTAGCAGGAACGCTTCTGAAGGCAAGTTTACATCCAATGGAAGGATGTAGTAACTACATATGATTTGCATACATTTTTATTTCCTTTTTTTGTCAAGATGGTACACCTGTACAAGTCATTACGCAGCTAAGTCAGTAGGTAAACTGTTAACGAGCCAATCGACAAAGCAATTGTCCCCAATACTTTACACGCTCGTGCAAAATTTAGCGTTATTTATAATAGAATTCTCCCACGCTTAGTCTTGGAGATAATTTGATCGGTACCAAACATGACATCTAAATGTATACATTATTTTGTTGCAGAAAAACGATGAAAGTAAAACGTCGTGAGGAAACCGATCTAATATCAACAAGGTGTAGTTTTCCCTCTGGGTTGGAAGGTCAGACGACAGTCGCTTTCGTTGAACTAGTGTAGAGATAGGTTCAGGTATACACGAAATCTTGAGATTGGGTGACAAAAACGAACCTCAGGCTCCTTCAGGGTATCTACAACTGGGAAAAACGATAAAGGGAAACGGACGAGGAAATAATTCATAGGTAAATCTCTTTCACTGTAATCAGGTACAGCACGACAGCAATGAGTTACCACTTAAATCCGATTCAAAGGTTTAGTTTCTTCAATACAAAAAAATACTTACAAAATTATTACAACTACGAAATGTTTTGATACTTTTTATTGTCAAGAAAGACAAAGACGAATAGTTTTTTTTCTCTACCAGCCAAGCGTATACAAGTAACTAGCCACTTTGACACAGAAAAAAAGCATAAGAACGGACGGGTTCCATGTATTCCTACGACATTTTAGCTCCGAATGGCAGTTATCTAACTACATTAATCTTTAAAAATTAACCAGTACATGCGACCGATCAGTTCCCACTCAGAGATAAATAGTCATGTTTGAATTGAGACGTCAAATAATCGACAGAAGAATTTACTACCAACTTGAAAGGACCACTCTAAATTCTACTATGAGTCTTATACATGCTGTGCAATACGGGGGACTTTCGTGTGTTGAATTGTTAAGAGTCTCTTTTTTAAGTTAGTTTCCGATCGGTAACTTCGATTAGAAGCGAGATGGGTTATCGAGTCGGCATTCGAGGAGGAATGTCAACCGATGCGCGTTTGTTTATGTTGCTTAGGTATAGGTGCATACGATGAGCTAAACCGTATATTTTGTGTATGCGTATGCGTCAAACGAGAGGACTGACAATAAAACTGAAGTTCCCATATACAAGAGCAGAGACAGAGCGAAGAGATGGACTTAGAGCATACATAATTACATAACTTCTTATTGTTTCTCTCCGTAACTGCTTTGTTTGTGTAAGGTGTGCAATAAAGAGTATTTGTATTGTATTGTATTGTATAATTGGAGTAGCCTTATGTCGTATTTGCGTACAAAAATGTCTACCGAATTTTGCGGGGGCGGTGGGAGCATCCTAATAGGATATTGAAACTCAATTATATTGAAGTGGTTGAACGTTTATAATATCAAGTGCTTACACCAACATGCGGGCATTTTTATGATCAGTGTTCTCTTGCGAGGCGATTTTGTGAATGACCATTAATCGATTGTGAAATTGGGCGTTTTTCAAAAAAAGTGTGGCGAAGAACTGCCATGTTCAGGTTCTGTGACAAAGAGTAGGTATTCACCACCACTATCCTATCTATCCTTAACTTCCCTCTCTCCTTTATTTTCCTCTATGAAGCTGTAAAATATGTACTGACCTGACCCGACCTACCCGCCGGCATCTTTGATTCATAGGGATCTCTACGAGAAAACTTACGTGCCTACGTATTATACTTGAATTGAAGCATTCGAATGCTTCATTTTCACCGTCAAGAAGCACAACATTGAAAGATATAAGAAAAGTTAAATTATGAAATAAATACAGATACAAATACAAAAAGGCTTATTTTCAAAAACAAAAACATACATTCGTCATCTTTCCATCAGAGACCAAACTAGGCTGAGCCTGTATCTTGGCCTTCTGCCAGTGCGGTTAACAGCTAAATCGTTAGGTGCATCATACATGAAGGTTGTTACAATATGAAGATTAAACTCCGTAGGTAATTAAAAAAAAAAACAAATGCCACTTTCGCTACTTAGTCTCTGTTTAAGTGTGTATGAATTATATCATGTGTTTTGTGTTTGTGTATGTGTTTGTGTGGTTGATATTTAGGTATACGCTTGGCAAACATTGTTTGCTCTTCTTTCAGACGCGCAAAAGAATGTAACATGAATTTATTCAACCTTTTTAAATTATGTTAAAATAAAATTCATAAAAAGAATAGATCTATAAAAAGAATAGTTAGTATGTATATTCATGTAATTAATTGATTTGTGTTTCCATTCGAGTCTCAGTATTTAGGATCCTGCACCACTAAATTTTCTGTATAGCCCAGTGGTTAACTGGTAGAGAATGCCTGATGGCATTAAGTCCGCCAATTGTACTTTTATTTGTATATTTGTGCAATAAAGTTTAAATAAATAAGAGAACATTCTAAAATCTCAAATTCTCCGCATTCCCGCTAACGACACCGGCGTTCACGCCGTCTCACCGCCACTCCATCTTTATTCAAACGCCAAACTTCACCCGTTTTTACCATAGACAAGCATTAGTCAAACTGTCAAACGCGCACACGACTGTCAATGGGTCATCCATAAACCTGTCAAGAGTCACCGGTAGCTATCGAATTAAATTTGACAAGGACAATGGTCCCGCTGATGTATATTGACGTCTCCAAACCACTGATTTTGATTAACCGTCCCCCAAATGACGTTTTGTCAAAATCTTTAATAGAGTTGGCGATTTGTTTTCGATTCGAAAAAAGTAATTAATTGTCTGTGGTTAGAGTAACGGTGATTTAAGTGATGTGGGAGCCGTTCATCACGTTGATAAGTCGTTTAAAAATGGGAGAAATAAAGCGGTTGGCAGACAACAATGCCGCTCATTTGAATTGAATTCTTTAAACTGTTAGGTTTGTTTTGTTTAGACAACATCTAGCGTTTTAGTTTTGTTGAAGGGGCGGGAAAAAACGAACTTTAGACGATACACGGGTGCAGCCAGATCGGTGGAATAATCTGAATGCGGCCAGCATCAACCAGTTAGCATGGCTTTATTATACTTGTCCTCAACCAAAGTGACGACTGAGGCCATAAAGAAAGACGATGCAAAAGAGATAACGCGAGCCTATATTTTTATGGCCTCAGTCATCACTTTGGTTGAGGGTAAGTATAACAATAGCGTTCATATACGACACAATAAAATACAATATAAATACTCTTTAATGCTCACCTCAATAAAAAAACACTGTACAGAACATAATCAATACAAGTAGAGACAAACAATATGCGGCCTTATCGCTACGAAGCGATCTCTTCCAGACAACCTTACGGTAGCGGAAATCGAACCTAACCAGTAGGTAAAAAAAATAACAAATTTTAAACTCAATAAAATAACATACAAAAGAAATATTAAGATAGAGTCGCCATAAATTCTAAGGAGAATTACTAGAATAAGGTAAAAGTGTCATGAAAGAGACAAATTGTATTTTTTTGTAGTTTTTTGAACACAGCAAGAGATTTCGCATGTCTTAATTCAGGAGGTGCGTGCTTCCAGTGCGTCACGACCATATAAATAAAAAAGACTGCATACAAAAGTGTGACGATCTGGAATGGAATATTTTGGACACTTTTTTTCTTGTATGAGGATCGATAGTATCAACGATTCTGAGTCTTTGAGTATTAAGCCACTGGAGATGTCATAGACAGGCGACCCCCTCCGGCAAAGTACATTGGTCAACTGTTCAACCACGTTATATAAAACTACTTAAAGTCGCTTCACCGTCATTTTGTATCGTTCCGTGTCGCGTGACGTTTCTCTCGAAAAATGGTGACTTGTGCAATATTATCATGTAAAAGGTGATCTGACAGCTCAAATTCGCAACAAGTTCACGTTTCCTATCATAGGTAAGTATTTTTACTAACTATTAAATGTGTATTGAAGTACAATCTCCATTTAAAGAAAATACCGTTAGCGATACGTAAACGACAGAACGTAAACATGATTATAGTGGTAAGGGTTCGAATCGGTCTTTAGGGATGTGACAAAGTAAGAAAGGCGACTCAACATTTGAATGAATCATTCATTCATTCAATCACTGCAGTTTGTTTAATAGTCAGTTTTTTTTATTAGATATTGAATTAAATAGTAGGTATAGATGTGTGTTACATTTAAATCTTGTAAGGTGAATCAGAAAAATTACTTTTCTCTGGACTTACGATGTTGAAATTTAGTCTTAAAAAGAAATGAATTATTGGCAAAAAAAAAAACTAGGTAAAAGGAATACATTTAGTGCGGGACTATGAGTGTATGTGTTATTCATATACTATTATTTATAGTATTATACTTTATTTAATATAATTGTATGTCCTTTTAGATTTCCAAAAGATCCCTATATAAAGGAGAAATGGAGAACAATTTGTAATTACGAAAATTATTCTTGGAAACCTACACGTACAAGTGTTATCTGTTCGGAGCACATTACTCCGGAAAGCTACAAAAATGATTACGTGTACAATAAACTTATTCATTTTAAAAATCATTAAAAATATTAATTAATAAAAGTCTTAAGCGGGTCTTAAAAATCCCTACCAGAGAATTTAAATTAATAAATATGTGGTAATTCTAATAAAATTGACAATTTATTTTATTGCTTTCCCTTTGCTCATTTATGTTTTGAAGTAACTTTATGAATGTGGTGAAAGCTGAGCCTTATTAAAATATAATTGCATATACATAGGTTCTTGCAAATACCAATCAATAAGTATCAGCCCGGAAAACCGCGGGCGAGAGTTCATTCCACAGTTTAACTGTGCGAGAGGGCTAAGGACACTAGGGCACATAATTACAGACAGACATATATACAAACAAACATTTTTTTGGGTAGTATCTTCAATGGACAGAATTTTCACTTTTACAATTTAATAATAAATAGTATAAGATAACTCAGTTCATTCATCAAACTAATTTGACTCATTCTTCAGATGTCTTCGATGTGTCCCATCACTAACTTGTTCCCATGTATGCTGCATCAGTTACGTAAAAACTCTGTCTGTGTGCGTGTAATTTTTGATGTGTTGAATTTTTTTGTAGTGTGCGTTTATCGCAACAGCAAAACTTGTGTCTGTTGAGTTATTCCTCTTTTGGTGGTGTGCTATACGTGTTTTACCTCGCCCCCCGCCAAAAGTGGCGAAAAAATTTGTTCGAAGAGTTTACGTCATGGCATCTCCAGTGGCTTAATACTCAAAGTTCTGAGTAAGAAAAACCAAAAAAAAACGAAATCTGAAGAAAAAAGTTAATGTACAGTTTTTTTGAAAAACGCTCACTAATGGTACCTACCATCTTCCTCAATAAAATTTTATAACTCGTCCTTTACTTATCCAAAAAAAAACTTTTGAAAAACGCTCATGTATCAAATTTTGTAAGGGAAACGAGAACGAAGATAACTACTTAAAACTTTCTTTGAGGTAGCAGGGAGATGTGGGGTTAAAGAGAATATAATAAATAAGGGACATGCCGCGAGAGTTACGGTGAAAACGCACAGAAAGATTATACTCCAGGCAAAATACAGTTTCGAAAAACATTAATTTATAATAGCGTTTTTTTTTTGTTTATTTCATTCAAAAAGGTTATTCTAAGATGCTTCTGAATCCAACTAACTTTCCACCCGGAAGTAATTATATAGATTTAAATTAAACATTCATTGTCTTTTTTATTTTATTTATATTGAATATTTTAAAGCAAATGTAAATGAACCTAAATTAAGTTAAAAAAAATATTAATATTTATTTTGATGTCTGATTTTTTGTTGGATTTTGCCTCTAGGTAACTATTTAATTGATAATATATGCATTACATTAAAAAATTAGCTATTATAAATTATTTCCAAATTTGGCATTTTTTCCATACAAGTTGTCAGTTCATTGCCTGGACTATTAGGGAGCCACTGGAGCTGAGAACGGAAATTCTCAGGAATAATAGTCACAGCGTCATAACTCCACGCTTAGGTATTGAGTACTAGCTTCCCATGCCCGCGTCACCCGCGTGGCTCCGCCCACGCACAGAACACACATTAAAGAGAGGCACAGCGGAATATCATTCTCGCTCTAAGTATACATGGTGTACCAGACCAGTACCACGTCACAGTGACACCGAAGGTAGGGCAGCTCAAGAGGAACCTAACCAGCATATTTTTTTACGTTGGGGGAATGCTTTGACGCACCGTCCGCCCGGACGGAGTGTGTGGGACTCCCGAACAGAAGTAATAACTCGAAAACCGTGCAACTTTTATTGCGGCATGTTAGGCTGGTTAGGTTCCTCTTGAGAACCTACCTCCGGTGTAGCTGTGACGTGGTACTTCTGGGGCACCCTGTATGTTGATAAACGCATACTGAACTGGCAGCCGAACGAGCAATGACGATTCTTATTAAATAAATTGAATTACCTGTTGTTACTTGTACTGGTATATAAAAAGTAACAATATTTCGTAATTCACATGCTTACCTTTGAATATTCAAAGTTCCAGTTAGGTTGTTGTACTTTTAATAACTCACTCACGGAATAATAATTATTGGCGCGAAAGAGTAATGACGGCAACTACGAAAATCGCAGGTGCATGCTGCAAGCTGCAATTAAATTATAAGAAATGCAAATTAGTGGCATTTCGCTGCTCGGAGGTGTTAAAATGTGCCTATAGAAGTTACTTTTATAGCGTGCTTCCAGGAGCCAGGTGGGTGATTTGATCGAATAAATGCAAAGTAAATTTATAAAGATTCTTCAAAGGCCGATTTTCTTGCATTATAATTTCGATCGAAGCACATAAAATTTGATTCAATTTTTAAGGTTTTGGGCGGCAATAATGTTTTGCCGCCGGCCATGTTTAAAAAAAGGCGCGGTGCGTTCCATTTTTTGATTACAACGCATGTAATTTGTCAGCGAGGGGCGTTCCAAAGTCGGTAATTGGCGGACGGTGGTTAAAAATTGCATTGTTTATTCAGCAGCACACCATACACGCCTACCGGCATTTATAAGTTCCAAATGATACCCACATGGAATTACCATAATGAATTATTGAATGCAGTTGCGTAAAAGCAGTCATATTTATACGTCAGGCGATTGTGGTTGAACGAATAGTGCACCTTTTTCGTCCACATAGAACAACGTAGGTACAAATGTAATGGTTTATGTTAGGAATGAATATTTTTCAAAAGGGCACGCATTTTTAATTGCTATATTGTCGCAGTTGTGACAAATAAACATGTCAGTAGTTACAGTGCCGTCGATAAGTGAGACATTTCACGCGAATACATTTATTGTTACTGTTACAAACACATTAGCTAGAGTATTATACCTACTGTCTATTTATTATATACTTATGATACTTTATGATGATATTTATCTTTGTTAGTTACGATAAGAACCATAAGTTCGGTCTAATGATGTTCAAATTACTAACTATTTGAAAATCATATGAGTGGGTATAGAGATAGGGTCATTATTGTCATTATGCCGGTTACCCGACCACATTCAGTTTGCGACCAACTGAAGGGCAAGGTTTCTTCATAACAATTTTGTAACCCCTAAAGAAACTATCAGCTGTAAGGTAAACGTCCGAGTGCTCGACGCTGTACTAGTATATGGCATAGGCGCTCTATGTCAAAGTAACATTTGTTCGAATTTAACGTCGAGCACTCGGACGTTTACCTTATACTATTTTGTTGGTAAGTAATAGAAAACTACTAAAAAAAACGAGAATATTTCCTTTCAGTTCACCAACTCATCTAAGTGGTCGCAAACCGGCAATGACCCAAAACTTGAACTCCATCCGTCCGTCCCACCTCCGACGGACTACTTCTAAAGCGGGCGCAGCGGCGAAAGATGCTGAAAATCTGAAACGCAGTAAATGTAAAGGCCTCGGCAGAGAGTACAACTTTGTACCCTTTGGCGTCCGTCGAGACCCTCGGTCCGTAAGGTCCCAGTGCGCATAAGTTATTTGCGGACCCATAAGGGTCCTATAAACCCACCTAACCTATAAAGGTTCACTTTGTTGTCCGTCCGTCCGTCCGTCCGTCTGTCAATACCCTTTTTCTCAGGAACACGTGGAGGTATCAAGCCAAAACTTATATCAAATACTCAGGTCTACTGTCCCTTGGAGCTATGAAAAAATCAAACTTCTAAGCCAACGCAATCAAGATACAGCCGTTTATGCCGCAATTTCCGCAAATTTTCGAAACTCGCAAGGGAATCAAAACCTACAGGGTATGTAGGTACTTCCCGTGAACTCAGAATCTTGAAATTTGGTACAAAGCAACGTCTTGTAGCACAGATAATAATAATAATAATAATAATAAACTTTATTGAGTTACAACAGAAGTTATTTGTACAGCAAAAGTGTTGTATAACCTAATCACACAGTTATCTAGTTGTACTTTACATTATTGTGCAGAATGAAGTCCTTTACTTCCCGTACTAGTTATAAACTGTATCACGGTGAAGTAAGATTCGTCAGCCAACATCAATAGGTATAACAAATAAACTTAAGTAATGTTTTTACGTAATATGCGGTAAGTTACATTTTTTATGGTAAGTTAGATAGCGAACAATGTGGGTACTTGAGATTATTTGAGTAAGCCGACCGCAACAAAAATGTCCACTCAAGAGCAACCTCCACCGTCCAACGCAGAAGATTCCAATTCCAATGACAGCTCCATAAAAAGTCGGCCACATTCAATAATCTCAACCATGATGATTAACAATTTAAGAGTTAACTTATGCGTAAACAAGTAGTATATGCAAGAAAGGCAGATGCATTTAAGCAAACTTAACATTCTACTTTGTAATATATTTACTAATTCTTATCTACTATTATGTAGTATTGAGTATGTGTCCTTGTGTGGAGATAAAGGAAAAATTGCGAAAACCGTAAAATTTTAGTTACATAATATAAAATAAAAAAACTTATATACCTACAGGTTTGTACGGAACCCTCGGTGCACGAGTCCGACTCGCACTTGGCCGGTTTTTTTTTTATATTATACCATTGCCAGATACCCACAAAGAAAGTATAGTGGGGTTTCTTAATGTCTCACTATACGCACCTAACTCTCTGTGTCTCTGTTAGCATACTCGTAAAGACGATTTACTATAAACTAGAATCACACTAACAGACAATTCGTTGACGCTATTATCACACATCATATCATCATCATCATATCAGCCCAAAGACGTCCACTGCTGGACATAGGCCTCCCCCAAAGAGTGCCACAATGACCGGTCCTGCGCCACCCGCATCCAGTGGACTCCAGCGACCTTTACCAGGTCATCAGTCCACCTTGTGGGGGGCCTACCCACGCTGCGCCTTCCGGTACGTGGTCGCCACTCAAGAACCTTTCCGCCCCAACGGCCATCGGTTCTACGTGCAATTATTATCGTGCAAGGTATTATCACACGCAGAGGACAAAATATGAAAATACCAATATAAATAAAGTCTCATTTTCAATATCGCTAAACGGTCTTATATAGCGAATTAGCGATTGCGATAGTAACAATTTCTGTAGTAAACATGCTAGAACACACTATAATCACCGCTAATTCGTACCCTTACAATATCCACTTATTCCCTTTTACGTCCTTAAAGGGTTTAAATTAGGCAGCGGCTATCTTAGGACGACATCTAACGTCTCGGAAACTGGAGCGGCACATTGTATGCAGATCCGATGCAGCGCGATTTGCATCACGTTTCGGATGGATACTTGCCATCTAATTGTAGCTATAGCTAATATGTAGCTATAGCCAGGCGTGGGCAGGGTCTGCCATATGGGATATAATATAAGTAACATGTTAAAAATAATAGGACTCTTGTTTGATGATTCGGATGCTTCTTATGGCGTGTATGTGGTACCTACTCCAGTGATGTCCAATGCCAACATTTCGGATTAACTAGCGTACAGAGGGCTGTTATTCTTTACGCGTGCGTCTCATCCTGCCCCTCACGCCTAACGAAACTAGACCTCTACCTCCGCTTAGTTACTACGAATCGCGGCATCAAGATGTATTTGTGGGGGAAGCTTAAAACAAGTTACAGAATAGAGCGACAGCAATTCGATGCTGGTACTTCAAAGGTGAAACGAGATAAGTGGTACGGTGTTTTAAAATTATAATCAGTCGAGATAACACAACGTGCAGTGTTAAGTGTCCCTTCGAATATCATTTTCAATAATAGAAATAATGGGTATCGAAACTAGCCATTGTTCACATTACAATGGCCCGCTCATTACTCAGCCGCTCGTTAACGTCGCGACCGCCGCAAAACACTAACTTTATCAGTCCCTCACGTCAAATATCTACCGATCTCAAACTATATCTCTCTCGGACACAATCGAGCTAAAATAAAACCGCCGCAAAACGACTCACGGGAGCCAGATGCATATCGCCGCGCCAAAAAACAAACGCGAATCTCGGACGATGATATGACGTTTCCCGCGTTCCTTTTTCGAAATGCCCGCGAATTGTCAACGCGGGCATAGACAAGCGGCTGATTTGAATACGGCGATTTGAATATAAAGGTCGGCATTCACGTGTCGCCGCCATACATCAAGCGCAAAGGCTTTAAGTCTTCCGAGCGCTTTTCGGACACAAATAAGCGTCTGATGTTCGACGGGGCGCGCATAATGCGCTTGATAGATTATAAATTACCTACATTTATGGTTCATAATCGACTGTTATTGATTAAGTTAAAAGAAATGATTTGATCACGTGGTTGACGACTCATCGTTAGTAATGATATTTGAACATCGTATTATTAAAGTAAATCATTTCTTAATAATATAAATTGGTAGACATATATAATTAACACTTTTATCCAAATAATTTGTTGGTTGTTTGGATAAAAGTATTGACCGGACCATGCAGCGCCAATTTGCGCATTTTATCAATGACAGTCTTTCTTATGGCATTTCTTGTTATTATACTAAAAAAATATGGATAAATATACCATTTAAATTTATGAATAAATATTATTAGTAACATTAATTTGGTTAAATTACATAATTTTATAACAATTATATTAAAGTATCAGTTTGACTACTTTGCGTCAAAGTGGTGCCAGTTTTCACGATCCTGATTGGTCGACCAGAATATTTACCATTTATGCAAAAATTACGTGATTGTTGGGTATAAAAGTCTCCATCAGAGCATAACAGCCCATTCTTTCTGAGTCTGCCAAGCTGGAAGGTGCTAAGTCGTGAGTTAAGTACTTTTGTTGCTACTTATTTATTGTCTTGCTGTTGCAATTCTATAATTAAATTATTACTTTACTGAGTAAACGCTGTCTATGCTTATTTATGAAGGTCATTTCTAGTCAGTATCATATTACGCTTAGCGTAACATTCATGTTAAATACTTTACTGAATAAACGCTATTTATGCTTATTTATGATGGTCATTTCTAGTCAGTGTCATATTACGCTTAGCGTAACATTCATGTCAAATACTTTACTGAATAAACGCTGTCTATGCTTATTTATGATGGTCGTTTCTAGTCAGTATCAAATTACGCTTAGCGTAGCATTAATGTTACTCGAGTAACTCAATCAACTATTGTGATTAGGGTAATGTAATAAAATATATTTATTATGAAAGTATTTTCGTAACTTTTATTTACTTTATTTTCCCTCTCACAAACAAATGGCTATAAACTAAAGCTCAAACAACAATTCTTGTTTATAGTAACTTAGCTATCAACTATACATTGCTTTATTCTTTAAAAAAAAATCTAACATCAGAAGTAGGATAGTATCCAGCCACACTTTTATAACGTAGTGAATGATTTCAGAAGACAGACATGGAAGCTTTACAAGATCTAAAGGCAATCAAGGATGCTGTCTCCGGTGCCTGTGGAAAGGACGACGACATCGTTTTGCCTACTTTCGACCCCGCCACAAGCGACAGCGGCGCAGAGTCCTAGTCCTGGTGCACCAAGATAGAAGCCCTTTCGACGGAATTTGGCTGGAGCAGCGTCACAACTGTAGCCAAGGCAGGTAAAGCCCTAAAGGGCTCTGCATTAGTTATTTTCATCTGATATGGTTGATTCGTGAATACGCTAGGAAAAAAATTTACATTATAAAAATACTACGAAGGTACTGAGACACCATAACTAATGTAAATGTTAGAATAGCATCTTTCAACAGCAATGTTAAAACAACTTTCGAATTGATTGCCCTATTTTCATCATACGCAAAAGCTAAAAAAAAATGTTCTTCAGAGCAAAGTGGATAGGATTCTAAATATTTCGGTCCGAACTCTTCGAAACGCCCTAAATTAGACGACCGATCAAATGATGTGTGAATGATGTTTCTCATGTGGTAAACAGGGTCATACCAAGGCGCAGTGCTTAAAAAGAGAATCTCCTCAAAACAGCCAGGAAACACAAATTCAAAAACCTGGCGAGTTTAACATAAGATTTTGCTCTTTTTGTAAAAACCTGGCCACACCAGTATAAATACCAATCAACACTTCTGCAACTAAGGAGGTTATTTTTTTTTAGAGAATCGGAATTAAAACTGTCAGAAGTGTTGATTTACGACGAAATGATTAATTCACTTATGTCAATATCAACAGGAGATAATTGCAGCATGATCAACGAATCTTTATCAAAGCGCCTTGGGTGCCCCTTTTTACCATGTTATTTACGTTCAGAAACCCAGACTTTAATGTCACAGTTAGCATCTGGTGATTTAGAGCCAAGTTGTTATATAATTAAAAATTACTTGTTATAACACAAAACCAATACAGACGCTGAACTAAGGTTGTTTGTTCCTAAAGATTGACTATTTTAAGACTATAAAAATTTCACGACGAAAACTGTCATGTGGGGTTCGATATAGTGGTACATAAAATAAGAAAATATTTCTGGTTCCCTGAGATGGCAGCTTTTATCAACAACGAAAAAAAAAAAACACATTTTTCATTGCTTAATTTTCACCGAAAGAAAAGTTCATTCCGGCCCGAAGCAGGGTTATTTACCTACTCCCAATCAACTAAACTGCTATTCTATTTCATACAGTACATTTAGATTGTGTTGGCCCATGTACAACAACTAATGGGGGTTACAAGCATCTTTTGCTGATAGTGGACGGTTTCACTAAATTTTGCTTAAATCTTTACATGCTCAAGAATTAATTACAATTTTAAGAGAAACCATCACATTATTTGGTACACCTTCATTGGTAGTCTCTGACCGTGGCACTAATTTTGGTTCTCAACTTGTCGAGTCCTTGTTCAGAAAATTAAATATCGAACACCACATGATAGCTACCGGTACGCCTCGTAGCAATTAATGGTCAGATAGAGAGATATGTGGCTACTGTTACTAATATGTTAAATATATTATGTGAGGAATCGTCTGACTGGCCGAACGGTCTTTGGATGATACAGCAAACTATAAATACCACTATCCAAAAATCCACTGGATTTACACCCTTACGATTGCTCATAGGCCTAAATAAAATCAAATATACCATGTGTCCAGTTTCGTCTGAATAAGATTCTGAATGTTTATGATGAACCGGTTATTGTACAGGCAGATCGTGAACTTGCTAGGCAACGTTTAATACATATTATCGGCAAAATTTAAACAACGTCTTGATTCAGTGCGTCGTAACAATAAGAATTATAATATATGAGATTTAGTTTTTATCAATCAAGATCACAGACCTAACAGTAAATTAGGCAAGAAGTTTAAAGGACTTTATGAAATATCAGACATCTTTCCATTGACCGCTTTGCTCTGAAAGGTATTGGTAATTTAAGAAATATTGTTACAGCTGAAGAAAAATTGCGATTTTGGCCGGGTGAATGGGTAGAGAAAAATTGTTGTCAAAGATGCCACTAATATTAATACAATGGTTCGTGTAATAGTACACACGGCGGTGCCCGCCAGTCCTGTTAGTTTTAACTTGGCTTGGCACGCTACCGCGTGTCTAGATATTTATAATAACGCTGGTCGGCCACATACTTGGTACCGATCGGTCTCACTGGCAGCGTGTGAATGTGATCGGTATGTCTATGTATGATTTGGCAATTGTTTTATGGCACACTTATTAAGGTATTCGCTGGTCGGCCAAATACTTGGTGTCAATTATTCTCACTTGCAGCGGGTGAACGTTATTGACATGTCTATGAATTTGGCAAATACCTACTCGATTCGCTGGTCGATTGCTTGTTTGGTGTTAGCCTATCTCAATGGCAGCGATTGAATGGGGCTAACATGACTATTCAAGTATATCAATTATTGATTCAGTGTGATTAAAAATAATAATATGAATGGTATGAATTATATTAGCCATTGTATTATAGATGAATATTTTAAACGATGATGGATGTAGTATGTAGTACTCCGAGGACGAAGTACTGTCAGTATGGCCGTGATAGATTATAAATTACCTACATTTATGGTTCATAATCGACTGTTATTGATTAAGTTAAAAGAAATGATTTGATCACGTGGTTGACGACTCATCGTTAGTAATGATATTTGAACATCGTATTATTAAAGTAAATCATTTCTTAATAATATAAATTGGTAGACATATATAATTAACACTTTTATCCAAATAATTTGTTGGTTGTTTGGATAAAAGTATTGACCGGACCATGCAGCGCCAATTTGCGCATTTTATCAATGACAGTCTTTCTTATGGCATTTCTTGTTATTATACTAAAAAAATATGGATAAATATACCATTTAAATTTATGAATAAATATTATTAGTAACATTAATTTGGTTAAATTACATAATTTTATAACAATTATATTAAAGTATCAGTTTGACTACTTTGCGTCAAAGTGGTGCCAGTTTTCACGATCCTGATTGGTCGACCAGAATATTTACCATTTATGCAAAAATTACGTGATTGTTGGGTATAAAAGTCTCCATCAGAGCATAACAGCCCATTCTTTCTGAGTCTGCCAAGCTGGAAGGTGCTAAGTCGTGAGTTAAGTACTTTTGTTGCTACTTATTTATTGTCTTGCTGTTGCAATTCTATAATTAAATTATTACTTTACTGAGTAAACGCTGTCTATGCTTATTTATGAAGGTCATTTCTAGTCAGTATCATATTACGCTTAGCGTAACATTCATGTTAAATACTTTACTGAATAAACGCTATTTATGCTTATTTATGATGGTCATTTCTAGTCAGTGTCATATTACGCTTAGCGTAACATTCATGTCAAATACTTTACTGAATAAACGCTGTCTATGCTTATTTATGATGGTCGTTTCTAGTCAGTATCAAATTACGCTTAGCGTAGCATTAATGTTACTCGAGTAACTCAATCAACTATTGTGATTAGGGTAATGTAATAAAATATATTTATTATGAAAGTATTTTCGTAACTTTTATTTACTTTATTTTCCCTCTCACAAACAAATGGCTATAAACTAAAGCTCAAACAACAATTCTTGTTTATAGTAACTTAGCTATCAACTATACATTGCTTTATTCTTTAAAAAAAAATCTAACACGCTCGATTTACCCGCTCGCAGTTTACGAGACATTGAGCGTTTGCTTGAAAGTTTTAACTGATCCAAGTGACGACTTTAATGCCGTATTAAAATCGTTCATACTTAAAATATTTATAGCGTGTAAACGTCGATATTAAGACGGTAGACACCCACGAGCGAGGGTTCGTCCGAGAGTTCATATCGGCCGGTGCCATAATTCATTTGGCCACAATTACAACCATTAAACTGGGCGCAACTCTTTGATATCCTCTTTTTATTTATTGCAGCAAACTTATTAGTATACCGGAGCATTAATGATGACAGATGAGGCGGGGCGAGTTTTAATGCGTTTTAATGTTCAGATTCTGAAACGATCAGTTTCGTCGTCGAAAAAATAGTTTATTATAAAGTAAATTATTTCATTTCGAGAGGCCTAATTAACATAAGGCGTGGGAGGACAACTGGAATATCGCCTATTTATATCCGGATATTTTTCTGTGCCCTAATTTTACAGCTCTTTTGGGAAATAAATTATCAACTGTCACATTACCAGACCCTACATAGTTTCCTTTTTCGCTTTTATATACCTACTAATAGTGCATTAAAAATATTTTTACAGTCGTCGACTTGAATGTTTGAATTAAGACTTCGTTCACTAAACTAAAACCACATACTTTTTTACTATGGAGCACCCAACTCAACTAAAATAATTATTATACAACGCTTTAGACAACTAAAATAAATTCGACCAATCACGTGGCGCCTTTACTGAACCATAATAAATTTGACCAATAGGAGGTCGCGTTGACTCCAATACAAAAGACATCAACGACGTTGACCCGGCGCGGCGCACCTCTGACTTGCACTTCGTTTCAGGAGGGCTTAGATTTTCATTAGATACCAAGTCTGTTTAATTATTTCTGTTGACTCGTATAAAAAGTATTGTATACAATAGTTACACAATTAGCTCTTAAATTCTCGTACCTTACTTAGGACACTCGGCAAGCCTCGTGACCTAAACACGTTACTCGACTTTAAGAGCCCTTAATGTGTAACGATTATATAAAATACTATTCTAAGAAAGCGCCCAACAGTCGATTTAACAATTACCCTAATGCAACTTTCTTTTTAAATTAATAGCCTCGGACTGAACAACAAAAAAAAAACAATCTGCTTTAAAAAAATACAATCGTCTTGCTCATTGGGAACGGACAAGCATTTGTTTCATTTAACAAGTAACAAATGTCCCTCATTACTGCACCAAATTTAATTATCGACTCATTATTCCTTGACCCTTCCCATTGTTTCTCAGAACAGTCAGAACACACAGAAAACCATTCTTGTAGACAATTTGTCCACCACCGAAAAAAACAGTTATTTTTTCTATTTCTCCGTAGTACGCTATCTGACTGCTGAAGGCATAGACAAATTAGCGCAGATCGAATCTATTTCGAATTTGAATAGCGAACGCGGCGAACGGAAACACGTTGTTTTTACCGCGTTTTAATTTAATACGAATTCGGAATGTCGTGTTGCGCGCCCCCGCTGCGCTTACAAATGGCATCGATACATCAACCCGATGATATCTCTTTCAATTTTTAAAACGTTGGTGGATTAATAAATGGTGGGTCTAATAAAAAATAACCCTTCAAGGTGATTTTGAGACGATTTAAACCTAGTAGATTAAATAATTAGTATCATGACCTCAGACGTTACTTAGGTTACCTTTACCTTGACTTGATGGATTAGGTAATTTTTAATTTGGATAATGACACAAAAGTTAATTATTTTAAGTCGTTAAAAGCTGTTTCTAATTCACGCCCCTTCGTACGGTAGCTCAAACGGTAACATGGAATAAACTACTGAACGGAAATCGTGTAGATACTTATCTAGTACCTACCTACAGTCATTATTAACGTCACTGAACTACCTTACCTACCTGCGTTACGCGTCCGCGAAAGTATAGGTAGGTATATTCTTACCTAGGTACAGTCGACGTCAAAGTTTAAGGGTCTGCTAGACGGTCGCCAACAAACCCAGGAGCTTGTGTGAAGGGTTGGTGACCGTCTAGCAGACCCTTTATGCTTATGCACCTTATTAAAAACCACGTGATCCCCAACTGAGCTATAACCACGAACTTCGAAATTCGGGTATCTCCATCTCTATCGCACTTACGTTAGGTACTCGAGTGACAGGGATGCAGATATACGAATTTCGAGTTTCGAAGTTCGTGGCAGCGCCGCTGAGTACTGGCGGCGTAAATGGTGCAATGATGGATCATACTACAGAAATTTATATAAATTACTGTCAAATTCCGTAATAATCATTATTTTTACAAGCTTTTATTTAACTTGCAATGTATCTTAAGTATTTTTGTTCGGGTGGAAACTTGCAACTCAATAAAAATTAGTACCAAAAATGAACATTTTGACAGAAACTTATTACTTTTGTCTCTAGCTATCAACGCAACGAATCCTCAAACCAATAGAGGTAGGTAATAGAGGGTCGGTAACGTGCTTATGGCCCGCGACTTCGTCTGCATTGACCCGGTAAAAAAAATATCCTATATTTTAATCCAGGCTATAAACTATCTTCATGCAAAATTACATCTAAATCGGTTGAGCCGTTGAAGCGTGATTGAGTAACAAAGATCTAAACATCCAAACTTTCGCATTTAACTATAATATTAGTTGGATTTATAATTTTATCATATAAGTTATTCTATTAGGTAATATGGTCGCGTTCTTACAATTTATAACACATTTCGAAAAAAATATTATTTGGATTCCTATAGATACAATATTACTTAGTCCAGGCAATGAACTGACAACTTGTATGGAAAAAATGACATATTTGGAAATAATTTATAATAGCGAATTTTTTTAATGTAACGGATATATTATCAATTAAATTGTTACCTAGAGGCAAAATCCAACAAAAAATCAGACATCAAAAAAATCAATATTTAATTAGCTCCTAAAAAGTCCGGATAAATATTAATATTTTTTTATCTTTATTTAGGTTCATTTACATTTGCTTTACAATATTCAATATAAATAAAATAAAAAAGACAATGGATGTTTAATTTAAATCTATATAATTACTTCCGGGTGGAAAGTTTGATGGATTCTTGAATAAAGCATCTTAGAATAATGTTTTAAAATGAAATAAGCAAAAAAAACGCTATTATAAATTAATGTTTTTCGAAACCGTATTTTGCCTCGGCTATATATGACAGGACCAAGAACCGGAAAACTCCTTTTCAGGCCTATCGATTTGGTAACCCTATCGATTTGGTAACCCTATCAATTAGGTAACCCTATGATAAGGTAACCTTGCTGATAGGGTAACCCTATTGTTATGGAAGCATATCGGATGTGGTAACTATAAGGTAACCATTTTTTTGTGTTTTGGAAATCCGTTATGGATCCCACCCGGCTCGGGAGAAGCCGAGCGGGTATGTCCGACTCGCACGGACTAAAACCCCTGGGGCACCTCTCCAGCACTCGCTTTTGGACAGAGCCCCGGGAACGCTATTGCACACATCCGGAACTCTGTCAGCGATGCCCTTGCGGGCCCACGTAGATGACAGGGTATGGTGCCCTACCTACTCCGATGTTGGCACCCCAGAACACCATGGGGGCCTTCCTGCTCCGGGACCTGTTCTAGGCGGGTGATGGAACTATAAGGTAACCATAAGTTAACTCTATTGAGGGTTTTTCTTAGGGTTAACTTATGTTTACCTTAATGGTTACTGCATCCGATATGCTATCGTGCCATAATTCAGTAAGGTTACCTTATCATAAGGTTACCGCTATGGATAGGATTTTAAAAAATCTAAAATTAGCCTAGAAAGATTCCAAAGCAAAACACTAAGGACAATGTTCGGTATCCCCCAGGGCATCAGCAAAAAATACATGTAGGTACCTAGTACATCGGCATAAAAACTGTCCGGCAAGAAATAGCCAAAAGCAGTCTAAAATACCAGAAGAAGCTAACGACCCACGCTAATAAACTTGCACAGACGCTGAGCGGAACAGGAGGACTCCAATACACCCGACTAAAGAGCCATGACATCCCTAATCTCATCAAAAGATTTTCACAATCAGACATAGAGAGAGTAGGTATATTGGAAAGAATTTTTTCTATAGTTTATGGCTCTCGACGATAACATTTTAACAGTTATTTATCAGCAAAGAAAGTGGCTTATTGTTCTTAGAACAGATTGCCATGTAGCAGAAACATCAAAAAAACATGTTAAATTGTTAATTCTAATAACGTTCCGCTAAATGTTGACTTGTAATTTTTATTATCAATAAATAATGAGTATGAGTACATCTCAAAGTCGGTACCCATTTGGTTGGACCATTTTGACTTCTACTCTACCTACTTCGCTAACTCCCATACTCACAAAGTTACACCTCCCATTTCACCCTCGTATAGAATCATCATATTCATCATCATCATCATCAGCCTATATACCACTGCTGGGCACAGGCCTCCTCTCATGAATGAGAGGGAACGGGCAGTAGTCCCCACGCTGGCCCAAAGCGCATTGGGGACTTCACATACCTCTTTGAATTTCTTCTCAGATGTATGCGGGTTTCCTCACGATGTTTTCCATCACCGAAAAACTAACGGTAAATATCAAATGCAATGAAGTACATAAGTTCCGAGAAACTCATGGGTACGAGCCGGGATTCGAACCCGCACGACCGCCGCTCGACGTATATAGAATGATTTCTAAAAAATACTAACCTAAATCCATCTGTTGTGAATGAAGTTGCAGGCAAAAGCTAATTGAACGAGCGTGCGAAGCGAACGAAGTTCTCTGCTTCATCTTGGGCCAAAATTATTTCGTGTGTCCCGCTGTTCTCTACAGGTCGCATTTCTGAACCGATTCTCGTGCAATTTTCTGAGCAGGGACAATACTAAAATAGAATATTATTGTTGATTATTGTTTGTCTTTTTTTGGGTTTCGTACCTCAAAAGGAAAAAAACGGAACCCTTATAGGATCACTCGTGCGTCTGTCACAGCCGATTTGCTCCGAAACTACTGGACCGATTGAGTTGAAATTTGGTAGACATATGTAAATTGGTGACCCAAAGATGAACGCGTAAAGTAAATTAATGAATTCTGAACAAGGGGGCCACTTTTGGGGGGTAAACTGGAAAATTAAACAACATGTCAAATGAAAGGGGTTGTTGTAAAAGACGAAAATTGACACCCCCCCCCCCTTATCTCCGAAACTACTAGGTTTAAAATTCTGAAAAGAATATGGAAAATAGTTCCTTGCCTAAATATTAAATATAATAAGAAGTTTGAGCACTCAAAGTAACGGGAAAATTTTCAATATTTGAACGCTTATAATATCAAGTGCAAACAGCAACATGCGGGCATTTTTATGATCAGTATTCTCTTGCGAGGCGATTTTGTGAGTGACCATTAATCGATTGTCAAATTGTCTTTGTATGATTTTTTGCACATTGTGCAAGGTTTTCTACAGAGGGGTAAGTTACTGAAAGGCTACTCCAGTTATGTATGCTCTAAGCCTGTGGCTAAATTAGTGTACAGCAGGAAAGATACCTCAATGATAAGCCACTTTCAGTTATTATCATCATCATCATCATCATCATATCAGCCGAAAGACGTCCACTGCTGGACATAGGCCTCCCCCAGAGAGTTCCAAATTGACCGGTCCTGCGCCACCCGCATCCAGCGGACTCCCGCGACCTTTACCAGGTCATCAGTCCACCTTGTGGGGGGCCTACCCACGCCGCGCCTTCCGGTACGTGGTCGCCACTCGAGAACCTTTCCGCCCCAGCGGCCATCGGTTCTACGTGCAATGTGCCCCGCCCACTGCCACTTAAGTTTAATAATTCGGAAGGCTATATCGGTTACCTTGGTTCTGCTGCGGATAGCCTCATTTCTGATGCGATCACGCAGAGAAACTCCTAACATAGCCCTCTCCATTGCCCTTTGGGTGACTTTGAGCCTTCTTATGAGGCCCATAGTAAGCGACCAAGTTTCAGTGCCATATGTCATCACTGGCAACACACACTGGTCAAAGACTCGTCTTGAGACACTGCGGGATATTGGACGAAAAGATGCCGGAGCTTCCCGAGTTATTATAGTTCCATGAAATTTACTGAACCTTGAACCAGGGAGCTTCATCTTAGGCTCTGGCGTCGCTTACCATCAGGTGAGACTAAGGTCGAACACCGGAAAGTATTTTGTACAAAAAAATAAAAAATAACGTTTAGTTACACGTTTTCGACACAAAAAAAACAACTGTAATAATAACCTAACCTATTTTGTCTGCGTTTTAAGGGTTCCGTACCCAAAGGGTAAAAACGGGACCCTATTACTATGACTCCGCTGTCCGTCCGTCTGTCTGACCGTCCGTCTGTCACCAGGCTACAGCCTGAGATACATCTCATGGACCGTGATAGTTAGACTGTTGAAATTTTCACAGATGATGTATTTCTGTTGCCGCTGCTATAACAACAAATAAAAAAAATTGAATTGAATAAATATTTAAGGGGGCTCCCATACAACAAACGGGATTTTTTTGCTCGTTTTTGCTCGTTTTTATAGATTAAGGAACCCTTCGTATGCGAGTCCGACTCGCACTTTGCTGGTTTTTTAAATAATGTATTATTTACATACATAGAATAATTACAACACATTAATAATATACTGCTGAAATCCTTCATTATTCAACTGAACGCCTACGTTACTTAAGTAGCCAACTTTAGTTCGTCGGAAATTAAATTTGCCGCATTATTTTTAACAGGCGTATGAAACAATTTGAGAATTTGATGTAAACAGTACAGCCACAGCAGAAGTGCATCACCTGAAGTGAAGAGAAATGAAGAATAATGATATAATTATATCAATCGCGCTAACTCTTCTTTTAACAATGTTCACCTTTGTCACAGTCCTAACTTTGTGCGTTCTTGTTACCATTATGATTTATTGGTAGAAAAATACATTTTTGTATTAGACCATAACTATGACTAAATAGTTTCGAAAATTGTGATAATAATTTTTAATAATAGTGCTAGCCGAGTGATGGATGCTCTAAGTTCTCAGCTACTTTACTACCATAGTTATATGGCCAAGCTACATCTAGTGCGTTTTTTAATTATTTCTTCAACACGGTTAGGCCTCTCACAGACTGGCGCGGCCTGGCCGCGGCGGACAATAGTAAACTTATCATTAGCTGTCAAATTGACTATGGGTATGGACCGCCACCGCAGGCCACGCCACTGCGCCAGTGTGATGTAGGGTAGGCCTTAGCCACACTCCGGCCCTTCGTGTACTCGGGCTGCGGGGGCAAGTACCACTTCACCTGCCATTACTTCATGAAGCTGCAGTCGAAGAATATGTGAAGCACGACTGTTCCTTAGGAAGAACTAGTCATTGGTGCTAGACTACAAATGACAACCTGTATTTCGGGTTAACTAATAAAATACACCATGGTTACCTTTTCATTATCCTTTTATTTCAATAAACCTCACTTTTTGATTATTTAGGAATATTATTTAGAAATGGTTTAGTTAGTTAATAGTGAAGTGTCAGTCCAAAGAGCAACCTCAGGGGCATTTGACAAAGACATTTTTGACCAAGTTTGGACGTCCGATTTGACGTTTAATGGTAACACCACACTTGGGGTTGCGTGTTCGCATTGCGTCGTTGCCTCTCTTTCATTTGCTGTAGGAAGGAAAAAGATGCAACACGAAATTTGGGCAAATACCGCCAAGTGTGGTGCCACCATAACATAAAATAGCAGAAAAATAAATCGCGAAAACCGGAGCAAGGTAGTTTTATATTAGAAATTCGCAACTTTCGCATCATTTTGACAAACGTGATTATACATGAAAATATAGTAGATATTAGTACTATTTGAAGTGGATACTTCTTTGCTCGCGTTCTCGTATAGGGGTACAGTACAGCACGGCTATCACAAGACGGCTCTCTCGATTTTTCTCGCACTATACCTCTCTTTCTAAGTTTTCTAATTAGAGAGAGACGGATAGTGCGAGAAAAATCGAGACAGCTCGCGCGCCGTCTTGTGATAGCCATGCAGTTCAAAATGTATCACGTGACTTCCGGTATAACTTTTTGTAGAGAAGCCTAATCTGATTTCAAATAATTGTTTGTTACTTGTTTTAATCCTTCTTTATTTGCCATTAGTTGTTAATCACAAAATGTTATTTAGTTTACACTTGGCCAGCTTTTTTATTAGGGTTCCATAGCCAACAAAGAAGTATCCACTTAAACTTAATTAACGGTTGTATGCTGCAGGTCTAATATTTCATGTCAGTGCTAGCGCAAAATTATCGGTACTTTTATTAACATTTTCTTTAATAGCTCTCTGTTTTTTTTTATATTGAATGAGTGATAATGAATGGTCGGCTTAGTCACAAGTGGCAACACTGCTAAACGTCAATGTCAATGCCAAGCTGACAGCTGACGCTGCTGACAGTTTCATGCAAAGCAGATGCCCCGAAAGAGGACGCACAGCAGAATTAAATACATTCCGCCCCACCACGGCCAGCTTTCACCATGGTACTACGCCGTCATTACCCAGTGGCATGTCTTGAATGCTGGTCCGTTCAACTTATTGATATAAGTCTTAACTTTTTAGGGCACAGCTATGTTCGCGAGGGTCACCTTCTATCCTACACTTTTGTACAATGTGGTCATGGAACGGGTGACCAGCCGGCGCTGGTACGACCGGATGGATGACACCGTGATCCTGGGAGCACTGCCTTTCCAGGGGATGACGAAACAGGTACGTTTGAGGTTACTTCTTGGTGTAATTGCCTTGGAAAGGGAAACTTTTTAATTTAAGTTTAGACCAAGGAATGGTCAGTGTGCTTGGATAACTTATTTGTATAGTTTTACTCATGTTTGCTATTGTCTTTGTACATAGTTAAACTTGGTATTCTAAATAGGAACTCTTGAGAGGCCTTATGGATTGTGTATTTGATCAGTGATTATTAATCTATGTGGTTCCATTAACTAATGGAAAACAGGTACCGGTTATTTTGCGCTTTATATGACCTTAAATTGTGGACTACAATTTGTGAGTGAATAGGGAATATGCATCTTAATTTTTTATTGTGAAGATCAAAAGTAAAATCCAGAGGAATATCAACTCTAGCATTAAAACTTTCTTACGATTTTTTTTCTAATGTTATTGGCATTTGAAATCTGCACGTGCCGGCACCCACCGATAACGCTCTATATTAAAGGGGCATAAACTATGATGTCACAATACATATTCTGGACGCATTTAGTATGGCGTTAGTCATTAATTTGCAATTAACTCCTTAAAATTAGCGTTTCAGTCTATACTTTTCATACAAAATATCATTTCTAATTCAATATTCTGTCTTACTCGTATGTAAAATTTATTCTAATAAAATTGAGTAATTTTAATGTGAGATACAATACAATAGTTTTTTTTAACTATATATTTCTATAGATATAGTTAAAAAAAAAACTATTGTATTGTATCTCACATTAAATCCGCATGCAATTCCGAGTGCAATTTATTCAAAATTGAAGTCCCATGCATATTCCCTATTGTAGTTTTTAACTACTTTTTATTTTATTTCAAGTATTATTTGTATAAAAAGTCCTACTAATAATGCATAACCCTTTACCACCCAGAAATCAGGATTTGCCAAGTCAAAAATGAACTTTAATGACATTTCAATGTTATAGACTTGCATGATCGTATATAGCTGTTCTTTCATTTTTTCCAATCTTCCAGTTTCACTCGATAATCTAAAAATTATTTATCTTTTATTAACCAATGTTCATCCACAAATGTATTCTACAAATTTAAATAAGTGTTTTTAATTTTGCAGCTCAAGGAAGGGGAAAATATGAAAGGAGTAGTGTCTATGAATGAGACATATGAATTGAAGATATTTTCAAATGATGCTGAGGTAAGAATTGTCATTTTATATCCCTGAATATCTCTTAACAACAAAAAAATAACAACGCCTCATTTTGAGTCTACATTCACTGTGATAGAAGTAATAAATTATAGCCTTTGCATATGGTTGTGACAATTCAATTACATTGTTTGAGAAATACCCGTTTGATTCTGTTTCCAATGAGTAATTTAATGAATGATTCGTTTTCTTAGTTTCATTCTACGTATTGTACGCACAATCGTGTATAATTTTTCCTGTTTATTGACGACGAGACCTTATTTACAGAAATATGAAAATGCTTGCGTTAAGTCTTATAAAGCGCCAGATATTTGGAGCTAGCCTTTCTGCACGTGTCCTTGAATGAGATCCTTTTACATACCTACACGACACCGATTACGAACGGTTTAGAACTAAAAGTTACTAAGTTAGTTTAGTTTCCTCTGCTAATATGCTGGTAATATCTCTGATGGATGCGCGCAGCTTTGGAGGCCTATGCTAAGACGCACACTAAACTCAGAGACATTTTATGAATCAAGTGATACCAAACTACAAACGAGAGTTCAGGATAACAGGCGTAAATATAAAAAAATATATGATATCTTAAAATACGCATATAGGAACATATGTCAGATTTTTCTAATGCAAATCAAGTTCACAGATCACACACGTGAATCCTACTACAAAGAGATTTATATTCTTTTCACCTTATTCATTTCATTTAATTTCATTTATTTATTCAATAACAATATTACATTGTGTTTGAAAACTTACATCCAGACACATAAACAGACATAATTATTAGGAACAGTAGGTAACTAGGATTATGAATATTTTCAATATACATTGATATTATACCTTACATTAAATTGGTTATGGTATTACGTGGCAATGAGTTGTAGAAATGGATACATCTTTGCAGTCGACTGTACATTATTGTTCCATAAATATGCATTATCTTGTGAAGGATCGTTTTGTCCTGATCGTAACAAACTGTAGATTATCTAACACACGCTGTCATTGTTCGTAAATGGATCATATGAGTACATCAAAATGCGTGCGTGCGAGATGTCATGTTTATTTCGTTTATCTATTTAAAATTCTGTACACCTATACAATTGATCTATACCTACTCTCTCTGTGACCTGTATTTTAGAATTTCCAAAAATTTACTCGAAATAAAAAAAACCGGACAAGTGCGAGTTCAACTCGCGTGGTGAAGGTTCCGTAAAATTGCTATGCTCTAAGCATCAGGCGCTCCATACAAAATACACAAAAATATTGAGAATTCTCCCGTTACTTTGAACACTCAAACTTCTTATAGGTTTACCTGTAATCTTTAGGCAAGGAACTATTTTCCATATTTTTTTCAGAATTTTAAGCCTAGTAGTTTCGGAGATAAGGGGGGGAATGGTCAATTTTCGTATTTTTTCTTAAATTACTTCAAATCTGTTTTGCCTAAAATTATAAAAAAAATATCTGAGATGATCACAAAAACCCCTTTCATTTGATATGTCACAACTTTTTTTTAATTTTCCAGTTTACCCCCCAAAAGGGCCCCCCTTGTTCAGAATTCATTAATTTACTTTATGCGTCCATCTTTGTGTCACCAATTTACATATGTTTCCCAAATTTCAACTCAATCGGTCCAGTTGTTTCGGAGTAAATCGGCTGTGACAGACGGACAGACAGACGCACAAGTGATCCTACACTCAAGAGCAAAAGTTTCGGGTACACTTTGTATAAAATTTCAGTACAAACTGTACCTACCCAAGCCTACCCTTTTGCTCTTGAGTGTATAAGGGTTACGTTTTTTTTTCTTTTGAGGTACGGAACCCTCCACTTAATTCCACTTAATCGTGGTCAAAGTTCATTACAAGACCTTTCTAACAAGTCCAAACACGGCTATGATACGATATTCCATCATGGAATACAAGTGCCTATCTTGCGGCTTCATCATCAGACCTTGAAACCTAATCGTGGTCAAACTTCATTACAAGGCTTTTCTATCAAGTCCAAAACACAGCTATGATACGATGTTCCATCATGAAGTTCCAGTTCATATCTTCCGGCTCCATAATCAGATCAGTTAGACAGTACCATATTATTGTAATATCATCAGAAATACATACAGCTGCCAACATGCAGCTAGGTATGGTGAATATATATTCACAGAGCCTGCAAATACTGCGTTAAAACAAAAATAGTAAAATATTTAATAAACTTCCCGATAGGATCAAAAACTTACCATTGCCAATATTCAAGACAGAGTTAAAAAAAATCCTTACTAAAAAGTGTTTTTATACAATATCAGATTTCTTGACATGGGACAGTCTATAGTTATAAGATTTAATAATATAGGTATGTTTAATTAAATTGCGATTGACATGTAAAAATTGAAATTGTTATAATAACTTACTACGTTGACATATTGAATAATTCTATAAAATAAATTAATTATAATTATTGTTGAATGTAGACTTCTATCTAAATATTTATAATTTATTAATTGTACACTAATATTATGTTAGTATGCAGCATGTTTTTGTATGCCGAAAGGCAAAACATAGTGGAACGAGATTTTTTTACTATACACCTAAATTTGATGTACAAAATAAACACTATTGACTAATATTTTCATGACGCTACGATCCTTAGAAGATGGTTAAATTAGTTACCTTAGATTCCATTACATAGTTACATCCAGGTCGACCTAATAAAAGCGTGTTATAAATCTGTTCACTCCTTTATAGAACCTTTCACTTTAGTCCCTCGGGGCAACCTCGGTAACTAATTCTAATTTTTTTTCAGAAATGGCGCGAACTTGGCGTAGAGTTTCTTCAGTTAGCGACTACGGACATATTCGAAGCGCCCGACCAGGACAAACTGTACGAAGGAGTTAGGTTCATAAATAGGTGAGCCGAGTTAAATATGGGTCTTGCAGTAACCAGAGTTGCACTGCTTGGGAAACCGAGCTTGATTCCAGGTTGGGCTTTGGAAGTTAACAGAAGTGTGAGATACTTAGTAATAAAACCGGACAAGTGCGAGTTCAACTCGCGTGGTGAGGGTTCCGTAAAATATTGAGAATTTTCCCGTTACTTTGAGTGCTCAAACTACTTATAGGTTTTCCTGTAATCTTTAGGCAAGGAACTATTTTCCATATTTTTTCCAGAATTTTAAGCCTAATAGTATCGGAGATAAGGGGGGGATGGTCAAAATTCGTATTTTTTCCTAAATAACTCCAAATCTGGTTTTGCTAAAATTATATAAAGTAAATTTACCAAATTTCAACTCAATCGGTCCAGTAGTTTCGGAGCAAATCGGCTGTGACAGACGCACGAGTGATCCTATAAGGGTTCCGTTTTTTTTCCTTTTGAGGTATGGAACCCTAAAAATTGGCATCTCTGCCTGTATGTATAACCACTGTGGTTACATGACATACCTACGGTAAACGTACGGATGTGCAAATTGCGGAGTTTCCAAAAAGTTGGAAAAGTTCTCGGAAATTTCTAGAAAGTTTCACAAGAAATAAAGGAAATTTTCATTTTGGAAATGGAAAGTTTCAATTCCCATACAAAAGTGAGAGAAATTTCCGAAATTTTCCTATGTAATATCAGAAAAAAATTGCTGTTTAGGAAACTTTCCGTTGGCACATCAGTAGGTACATAACCGCGGCCGTCCCGGTTCCAATTTAGCAAAGTGGTCTTCTTGCCCTCTGTCATTCTACTTTTAAAAGCGCGGGGTGGAACTCAATGCTGCGCTCTATCGTCGCGTTATAATAGTGAGCTACAAGTTGAGATTGAACTTGATTTTCGGTCAGCGAACATAACTGTGCTTGTTAAATACACAATACACTCTTTATTGCACACCTCACACAAAACAATGAGAAACAAAACAATATCAATAGGCGGTCTTATCGCTGAAGAGTGACCTCTACTAAAATAAATAATAATAAATAATAGGGGACATTCTTACACAAATCGAACTACTTAGGCCTATAGTGAGCTCAATAGACAGTGATAGGTACTAGACGACGATATATATAACGGATATAAATACTTAGAAAACATCCAAGACTCAGAAACAAATATTCATGCTCATCACACAAATATTTGCCCTTACCGGGATTCGAACCCAGGACCTCCAGTTTCGTAGGCAGCGTCACTACCCACTAATGCTAACCGGTCGTCAAATCATCATCATATCAGCCGAAATGCTGGACATAGGCCTCCCCCAAAGAGTGCCAAAGTGACCGGTCCTGCGCCACCCGCATCCAGCGGACTCCCGCGACCTTTACCGGGTCATCAGTCCACCGTGTCGTCATATACCTACTAGAAATTATCTTCGCGGTATTTTCCAGGTTTAATTGTATTGGCATTGATTGCAGGTTTCTGCCCGTGGGCAGTAAAATAAAGCAGATAACGAGCGAGAACCCGGTGGACAGCGGCACGGTGTACGTGCACTGCAAGGCCGGGCGGACCCGCAGCGCGACACTAGTCGGCTGCTACCTTATGATGGTACGTAACTATCCTACTAATATTATAAAAGTGAAAGTTTGGATGGATGGATGTACAGTCGACGCCAAAAATACGTTTACACTTTTGCACCTTATTCCATCGCAATAAGGCGAATAGCGACCGTACGTTCCACTTAAGGGGACGGGTAAGGCAAGGCATTCTCCATACAAACGTTGTGCAAGTTTTTTTTCGTCGGTTTTGGCACTACAGAATATTCGTTTTTTTTTGCTTGTTCATATTGAATTTACGCAGCACATGATGTTCAAATTTTGTTAGATATAAAAATAATGAAAATTAAAAAAATATAAAAAAGTATAAAAATAAAAAATAATAACATCAGTGAATAGCTAACAGAAAAATAAGTATACTGACCTAAAAATCATATTTATAGCCCAAACACAAACGAAGAAAAACCTGCACAAAATTTGTATGGAGAAGGCTTGCCCTACCCGTCCCCTTAATCTCAAAAACTACTGGACGAATTTATATGAAACTTTACAGTACATTATATATCAAAATAGGACATAGGCTATAATTTATGTCAAATTTCATCCCTTTTAGGGACGAAAAAGGGGACGAAACTTTGTATGGAGACCAAATGATTTTGCTCGTTGACTTTATCAGGCGCTGGGTCTCAAAACTAAAATCCGACTCGCACTTGGCCAAAATTCTAATAGATATTAGGTATTTAATAACACTTTGTAAATGAAAAACTGTCTGTCTACGTGTCCCGTTTTCTCGCCTAAATGGCTATATCGATTTATGAGGATGAACGTAAGATAGTCCTTATACCAAAACTCACATTTTAAGAAAGCTAGTAGTACCATAAAACTGCCGATGAAGTCGTAAATCCTCACGTCGTGTCGTTTCCAATCGTGAGTCGCTCTAGAGTGCGAGATATAGTGATTTATGACTCTAACTGCATGTTTTCAGGCCATATTATTAGGTATTTGTTTTACGTTGTTTTTATTCATTAATTTCACTAAAATAAACACGCTATTGTTGCCCAATATCTTGCGTTACTTACTTTAACATTAACACTTTTTTTTGAAAATATACATAATTGAATATATTCTTACCTTTTTTCATCGAGTGCCATATATGGTACCTACTCGGGAAATACATCGATTGTGTAAAGTTGTGTACTAAAATGTATGTATATACATATTTGAATACATTCAGCACCTAAATTTGCTACACCAATCAAGTGCTCAAATTGACCTACACACGACTCTACACCAAGAGAATAAGGGCTATGTAGATAATTGGCTACTTTCCAAAAAATAACTATTAAGTCCGTCAGATTATGTGACGCGTGACGTCACATTATGCTAAAATGTGTACCATAATGTGACGTCACGCGGAACTTTAACGGGCAATATCTTCGTCATTTTTTGTGTAATTGATAAACAAAAAATGTGTCCATTATTTTTTGATGATGTATCTGACGGACTCAATAGAATTATATTTTTTTTACCCAATTCTGAGCGTGTTATTTGCAGTCTACTAACACAGTATAAATACCTACAATCAGCAGGCAAGCTTCATTCATCTTTAGAATTTCCTCGCCTCCCGCTTCCCGCCGAACCCCGTTCGTTGGCCCGCGCAGCGCCGAGCTTGCAGACTGTATGTATACTTGCCCTCAGCCAAAGTGACGACTGAGGCCATAAAACCATAGGCTCGCTTTATCTCTATTGCATTCTTTCTTTATGACCTCAGTCGTAACTTTGGTTGAGGGCAAGTATATAATATAGACTGTGTTACTAATAAAAGTAATAAACGACGACCGGTTAGCTTAGTGGGTGGCCATTTCGCGAGAAGAAGATGCAGATTAGGGACGTCACCGAGTCAAAGTTAAAAAATGTTCCATTTTTGTAACTTTTATTTTTCATACAAATAGTATTGTTAATTTTGATTACAAAATGGAACATTTTTAACTTTTACTCGGTGACATCACTAAAGATGCATCTCTTCTCGCGACAATGCCCGGGTAGTGACGCTGCATACGAAGGGCAAATATTTGTGTTACTGAGTCTTGATGTTTTCTATGGATATAAGTATTTATATCTATTAAATATATCGGCGTCTAGTATCCATAACACAAGCCGTATTGAGCTTACTATGGGACTAGTTCGATTTGTGCAAAGGTGCGTAAGAATTAGAGTAGCCTCGGGTTGAGGCACGCACGGCGCCTATTTTGCTGTAATTCGTACGCGCTCACGCGCTGTGCGCGAGCAGCGCGCGGCGCCGCCGGAGCCGGGCGACTGACCGTGCTCAAAGGCGCCTCAGTGTGCGTGCCTCGCGTCACTTGGACGTGTATCCGAGCGTGCCGCGGACAGAGCGACAAGATCCAAATTGTTTGTGCGCGAGGCGCGTACGAATTTGAGCAAGTAGCTGAGCCGTGCGTGTGTAATAGTTTGTTGGTAAATTTGGAATAATTATTGATACAAATACATGAAAAGCCAAAAGTGTTGTGGGTCCCGAAATCAATCAGCTGTCATCGTGTCGACGCCATTTTGAATGTCGGTTCGCCGCGAGCGCGCTGCCTCACCCGCGCATGTTTATGTGGAACTATTTGGCGCGCGAGCAGCTCGCCGCGCGGGGTGAGCATGCCTCAGGCTGAGCCGCTCAAATTCGTACGTAGCTTTAGATTGTCCACTATTTTTTTTTTCTGTCAGAAAAACGGCTGGTCCCCAGCGGAGGCGGTGGAGCATATGCGAGCGCGACGCCCGCACATCCTGCTTCACACCAAGCAATGGGAGGCGCTACAGATATTCCACAGGCGGCACGTGCAAGCGTAGTTATGTGTATTAGGATTTTTTAATCAATTAAATATCTAATTATGTTGTTTACTTTACTGGCGAAAGGTGGTTTTTGAGGTAACACGGTCCTTTCTTAATTCACGGAGCAAAAGGGTGAATATCGGAGCTTTTCAACCGCCTAATTTCTTTGGATACGTTTTTGTCGAAGTGTCTCTACGTTTTGATGACATTTCCGATTGTTTGGTGAAGGACAGGGTCTATCATCTTACCAGAAACACTATGAAACTTATACATGAAATACAAATAAACGTGTCCAAAGAAATTAGGCGGTTAAAACGCTCCGATATTCACCCAAAAAGGGCATTAGCGCTATTAGGCCGGCCATAGACGGGCTGCTTAGAGCAGTCAATGCCAACAGCTCCAAGCGGCCGCCGTTGGGTGACCTGCAGTTTCAATACAAAATTGTCATTCGCAATACACGAACCTTTCAAGCATGCAACCGCTTCAGGCGGTTGGCAGCACGGTGACATTTCATCATGCGGTCAAGCAGCTCTGACTGCAAGAGCGGTCCGTGTATGTTGGTCACTGGTTAACTGCTCGAGCAGTCGGTGTATGGCGGCTCTTAAGTTTGATTTGTTATCGCAAAAACGGATGGAAGATATAGGTTTACTAGACAGACATAGTGTGGGCTCTGTCGGTAGTCAGAGGCGCTATTGGCATAACGTTGCAATGATAAATTATCTTTATTGACATTCGACAAACCGGTGTAAAAGAGCCCTTGAGGCCTACTTGCATAATAAATATTTGAATTTTGTATCTTAGAACGACACAATAAAGGTGCAATTATATTACGGGGAAAGCAGCTCTATGTAGCTACTAGCTAGGTAACATGTTAATACCTGACTATAAAGTCAGAAATATACGTAATAGTATTTTGTCTACCTGTGCATGAAAACATTTAATTTTATTATCTGAATGACTGTTGAATAAATGATATGTTTTTGTGAAAGTGCTCGAAATAAGCTGAACTTGACATACAAACGAGAATAGGTGCTTTTTCAGAACCTTTTGATCACTTCGGCTTCTGTTACCGTTTGTATCTTGTCTTTCATACAAAACGTAGGTATATGGAACTAGCCCTTTTACGTGCTTCTTTGTAGTTACCAACAATGTTCTTGATTAAATAATAATAGAGGCTTAAGTCAAATGCCAAATAAATGGATTGGTGATGGACTTGGTAGGTACAGTGTATATTAAGAGTCAACATGTATACGCGTGAACCAGAGTAAATAGAGTATGTACCAGATGTGGTACACGAGACTATGACAATGGTCAAATGTATTGCGACCGTATTAACGAATTATTAATTTATTAAAGTTAATTTAAACTTAAGTAGCGATAATTACTTGAATGAGTAATAAGAAAACAGGAATACAAATGTGCTCAAATATATCTTTGTAAATATATGCACTGTTATGTTCATAGCTTAGGTGTTATGACATTAATTTGCAAATAAACCATGTTTTATGAAACTATTTTTGAAATAATGTTTTATTTTTATTCCGTTTTTTTATCCTAGAATTATTAACTATTATTGAAATGACGTATAAACTTTTCTTGAGATATGATTATGTTAATAAAACATGAATTAAAAGGTACTTCCTTTACTATAATAAATTAATTACATCAAAACCAACCGATACTTCACAGCATAATCATAACTACACTAAGTCGAATATAAACATAATACTTTTGAAGACTTGTGCTACGCATTAACTACCTGGTATTGTCTCGAATTAACACTATTTATTTATTACATAGACATAACATTTTCAATCGTGACCCATATATGGCACACGCACTGTCTGAAGTACCAAGCTTATGACATGTGTAAAATACAGGATATTGAGTCACGAATACGTGACAACAGGATTTTTGTATGAATACAAGTTCCTTGACACAATATATGTTCTATGTTATGCCACATGTAATAAATAAATAGCCAAAAGCCAGATTTCTGATTCGAGACGAGCATGCAAATATAAAAATATATTCAAGTTCATATAGGTAAAAAATAAAATCAATTCAAATACATGGAAGCCAATAAAAATGTAATCTCATTCAAATTTCTTATAATTTGTGTCGTTTAATAATACATACAGCCTCAATTACCCTAAAAAAAGTACATTAAAACCTAATGGTAAAAATATCTATTCTCGAGTCAAATATCTGGCAATATTTTGCAAAAACGGCTAGTGATTGGTAATATTCGTCGCTTAAATAACCTCTAGGCCCTTTGCCTAAATAGGTAGATTAACAACTTCCTAAAAATGCTTTTTTCTCAATTCATAAAAAATAATCAAGTCAACTCATTTATTCTTAATTGAGTTTTAAAGTAGCAAATATTACCAGTACCTATACCGTTCAAAGGTCCTCGGTTCTTATAAAAATGGCTAGAAACAGCATTAGTAACACTATCTCTAGCTAATTACAATTCTTTCACCCAATTCACATGCACGAGATTATAATTTACACGCGTTGTAAAAACCACAAATGCGAGTCGTACACAAATAAAAAATATAAAATGTCTATTCTGCACCCAAAAATGAAATATAGAGACCAGAGCCCGGGTAACTCTTTACTTTGACAGCACTCCCAACATAAAATTGCGTGTTGCTCCGTAATCCCCAACTATCTAAAACAGGCAAGAAATAAAAACCTAAATCTGTACCATATATGACCCAAGGGCATGTGAAAAGGGTTTTAAATCGGTTAAATTTACGCCTGCTCAGCTTTAATGCTCCAGAACTGTCTGACGGCGTTCGAAACGCCCACATCGTGGCTGATTAGATAGAAGAGGCCGCCGAGAGTCGCGATGGAGATGAGGTACACTAGGGCGATGGCGATTTTGGGGATGACCGGGCCGAAGATAGCGGCGCGGACGTAGTCAACAGCTATGGCTTCGAGACCCCTGCGGAATAAATGTATGATTAATTTCTGTTATACATTGTAGGAATCAGGGATCGGAGACCGGTATTTTCTCCATACAAATTAAACCGGTATTATACTCTTTGGTTATATATAATATCATTTTTGATCGGGCAGTCTAATAATACGAATATGTTACCTAAATACACGATAGAGCCTTACATTGAGAGCCTAAAATATTTCAAAATATTAGACTACTTCGGGGATTTTTGAAAAAAAAACGGTTCCGATCCATGGTAGGAATATGTCATCACTGGCAGTGATGACATATGGCACTGAAACTTGGTCGCTTACTATGGGCCTCATAAGAAGGCTCAAAGTCACCCAAAGGGCAATGGAGAGGGCTATGTTAGGAGTTTCTCTGCGTGATCGCATCAGAAATGAGGCTATCCGCAGCAGAACCAAGGTAACCGATATAGCCCTCCGAATTGCTAAACTTAAGTGGCAGTGGGCGGGGCACATTGCACGTAGAACCGATGGCCGTTGGGGCGGAAAGGTTCTCGAGTGGCGACCACGTACCGGAAGGCGCGGCGTGGGTAGGCCCCCCACAAGGTGGACTGATGACCTGGTAAAGGTCGCGGGAGTCCGCTGGATGCGGGTGGCGCAGGACCGGTCAATTTGGAACTCTCTGGGGGAGGCCTATCTCCAGCAGTGGACGTCTTTCGGCTGATATGATGATGATGATGATTGCAGGAATATACATTATGGACGATGGGGGGGTCCACTGCACGAAGCTACAAGTCTAAATTGGCCACACTGACGCAGACGACCAATAACGATTAGCCATGTAGAAGTATACAAGAAAAACCGGACAAGTGCGAGTTCAACTCGCGTGGTGTGGCTTCCGTAAAATTGCTGTGCTCTAAGCATCAGGCGCTCCATAAAAAAAAACACAAAAATATTGAGAATTTTCCCGTTACTTAGAATACTTATACTTCTTATAGGTTTTCCTGTAATCTTTAGGCAAGGAAATATTTCCAATTTTTTTTCATAATTTTAAGCCTAGTAGTTTCGGAGATAAGAGGGGGGGGGGATGGTCAATTTTCGTAAATTACTACAAATCTTTTTTCGTAAATTACTACAAATCAGGTTTTGCTAAAATTATTTTTAAAAAATATCTGAGATGCTTAAAACAACTCCTTTCATTTGATATGTCACACAATACAGTTTGCGAAACTTTTTTTTTTAATTTTCTAGTTTCAATGTTACCAAAAGTGGCCCCCTTGTTCAGAATTCATTAATTTACTATACGCTTCCATCTCTGGGTCACCAATTTACATATGTTTACCAAATTTCAACTCAATCGGTCCAGTAGTTTCGGAGCAAATCGGCTGTGACAGACGGACAGACAGACGCACGAGTGGATCTATAAGGGTTCCGTTTTTTTCCTTTTGAGGGCGCAGTCAGTGATACCAAGGCACTCATAAACTTTATAGAGGAGCTGGGGTGGTTAGAGTAGCGCCACCCCGCCGTTTCACGCAAAATAGGCGCGTTGGATGTCGCCTTACGGATAATGCCCAGTGAAACTAACTAAAACTAACGATTACCCATTTAATCGTTGTTGCCTATGTAGACTTGTAGCTTCGTTTAACGCGCCAAAGGAAGCCTAAAGCCGTCGCGAGTGTCGTAGTATTGTGCCAAAAATTACTAAATATAATTGTCATGGCGTATGCTTTTTTTAGGGTTCCGTACCCGTGAAAACGGGACCCTATTACTAAGACTTCGCTGTCCGTCCGTCCGTCTGTCTGTCAGCAGGCTGTATCTCAAGAACCGTGATAGCTAGAGAGTTGAAATTTTCACAGATTATGTATTTCTGTTGCCGCTATAACAACAAATACTAAAAAATCGGCCAAGTGCGCGTCGGACTGGGGCTCCCTTACAACAGACATGATTTTCTTGCCGTTTTTATAGATAATGGTACGAGTCCGACTCGCACTTGGCCGGTTTTTTTTTCTTTTTTTTTAGGTAAACACAGTCACTACAAGGAAATATGAAACTAGGTTAGGTATAAGAAAGAAAGAAAGAAAGATACATTTATTCACAGACACACAGTAACTATATTTAGTTGCTGTGTGTCGGTGAATAAATGTATCTTTCTTGATTGATGTTTTACCTTATTTATTAATAAGGTAAAACATCAATTTATTCGCACGCAAAATGCCAGACAGCTCGTCACCAATATTTACTCAAAGGGAAAAAGGCAGATTTGGCTTCAGAATAATATTTGTTACAACAACAGTAAAAATACTGACTACAATATATACTCACCGGCAAAAAATTTGGCCTAAATTAGAAAAAGTTTCACATTATTTAATTTAATCTATACAGTTTGAAATCAAATCACGAAAAGTTTTTGGGCCAAATTTTCTGCCGGTGAGTGTATATTCACCTTAAAACCAAACAATATGAGTGTAATACATTTTTAACCTTTTGAACGCTAACGACGAATTTACCCGCACCCCCGTTTCAACGCCAGCGACGGATTAATCCGAACCCAGGATGTGCAGAGCGCAACCATCCTACGAAAGATTCAATTTCAGTATTACGATGGCATCACGCGAGTGACAATTGTATTCAACCTTTTGAACGCCACGTCAAAAGTTGCCACTTTAAGGCCTAAATCACACTGGCGCGGCTTGCGGTGGCAGTCAGAAGTAAACTTGACAATTACTGTCAAGTTTACTACTGACCGCCACCGCAGGCCTCGCCAGTCTGTGAGAGGCTTTACACGTTGCCACCGCATGTCAAATGTGAAAGTGAATCCTACGCAAATGTACATCACAGTGTCGGATATAACCGTCGTGGTCTTGGACAACCTTTTCCAGACAGTTGTAGCCGATTGGAGCAGACAACTGGTTAATGTAGCGCTCAAAAGGTTACGAGTCATAATGGCAGTTGCCCATGATAATATTTCCCATACAGGCAAATACACACACATGGCATATGATCAATCATGGCAATTGGGAATGGATGAAAATTTTGAAAATGCCTGATTTTTTTTTTGGTGATAGGAATAACCATCCTTAGCACCAGAAAAAAGTTGCAGACTTTTCAGCTGCCCCATTTTTTTTTTGAAAACTATAAACAGTTTCCTCACTTACGTTTTGGGTTTATGACGACGAATAAGACACTTTCCTTGATCCGTCTCATCATCAATCATCAATCGGATCAAGGAAAGTGTTTTATTCGCCGTCCTAACCCAAAACGTACGTGAGGAAACTGTTTATATTTTTCAAAAATAATTGACGCAGCTGAAAAATCTGAAACTTTTTTCTGGTGCTAAGGAAGGTTATTCCTATCACCAAAAAAATAATCAGGTATTTCTAAAATTTTCTTTCATTCCCCATTGCCTTTCATGGTTTTTGCAAATATTACTTCAGTTTGCTATTAAAATACTCATTGTTGGCAGTCAAGATAGGAAAGCTGATTTTTTACTAGTGAATTCGATCACCAATTATCTAGTTTTAAAGAGGCGTCTCTAGCCCATGTAGCACCCGGGTGTAACCCCAGGGGGGGGGGGCCTAGCGCGCACGCCAGCCGCCACGAGTGGCGCCCCTTCAAATGGCGCTCGGGCGCCCCCTAGCTGGATGCGGGTGGCGCAGGACCGGTCATTGTGGCACTCTTTGGGGGAGGCCTATGTCCAGCAGTGGACGTCTTTCGGCTGATATGATGATGATGACTAGTATTTCGGAATCGGAAACCCCCTAACCTGAGCACCGCTGCCGCCGCGCGGCGGCGACCCAGTATTCTTCATGTTCTTCCATATCTTCCAGAAGGCGCGCGAGATCCCAATATCGTTGAAGTTGAGGTAGAACAGACCGCCCAGCGTCACGGCTGTGATGAAGTACACGATACCCATAGCTATCTTGGGGATCAGCTCGCCGAATAGGATCACGCGGATGTATTCCACCACCATGGCCTCTAGGCCCCTGGGGGAGAGGGTAGGGTAAGGAAATGGATAGGATAAGAGCAGCCATACTCGACCTTTTTTCCTGCCGACTGCCGAAGGAAAGGAGGGTTATAGAGGAGGAGGGTATGTATCTATGTACGTATGTGTGTATGTCTTATTCTTTGACACGCCATGCAGCCTAAACCGTTTGACGGATTTCGACATATGAGGTGTCGTTGGATTCCTCTTAATCGTGGGAGTGACATAGGCTATAATATTTGCAAAAAAGCAGTTGGGTTTTTGAAAAATCTTTGTTGTATATAAGTATACTATAAGTAAGTTGTCCGTCAAAATTTGCAATCCATTTGTCAGTCACTTGCCGTTATCCGATTGAGCTGAAATTTTGGGTATTAGTATAGTTTGGATGACAATTGAATATTATGGTACCATCGAGCTGACCTGATGATGGAGATAGAAGGTGGCCATGGGAATTCAGTATTTAACTGACGTAACCCCGTTGTGTTTGGGCTCGTTAGAATCGTCTCAATGAGTAGTTGATGATGGTATACAGAAAAATACAGTCGGGAATAAAAGCTTGTACCAAAAATTATTTTTTTGACACAAACTCATTTCTACGAGGGCAGACATTTTAGTTAAGGAGCCCCGTGCCACAAGGTACACATGTATGGTTTTTATACTAGGATCGCATGGTGAATGGCGGGCCACTCGCAAAAGCCTGGCGGGACGCAGGTTGAGTATAGCTGAGGTGAGAGGATAGGCTGGATTCATAGTAAATGCTGACGCTATGGATCATCCGCTAGGACTGCTGGTTTAACGTCATTGTTGTAAAAAAAGTGGATAATATTTTTGTTATACTTTATATATTTTTCTCTTTTCCTAAATTCATAATGGCTGGAAAACTGGATCATAATAAAAAGTATAACGTATTTGACCACTATAAATATTTAGACAATACCTTTTCAAATAACTAAATTGAGGTCTTACATTGTTATTTTGTTATTCAAAACCAATGCAAAGTCAGATCAAATAACAGATAATAATCCTCATTATTTCAGATAGGGATCAGGACGTATGAGATATCCCTACATAGACCTCCGTTGACAACAGCTTGACAATATTGATTCGAATTCGAAAGACGACCAAATACGAGTATATCAACACTTACGTCTAAATTCTCATTTTAATTTAAGTTTTATTCACCAAGCAATCTTTTTTCGCGTTATTATTAGGCTACTTTGGGATATTGGAGTAAGTAGGAGAGGAATTGAGGCTTCTTACTGAACGCCATATGTTCTCGCCCACAGTTGATTTTATTTCTAGACTTGCAGCTGACGCTGATAAGTCTGATTGAGATGGACTTACCAGAAGCTTCGGGCGGTGGTCAGGATCCAAGATCTTGTTGGGCATTATAATAGTCCCAATCATCGCGTTGTCCGATTTCTAGTCGTTACTTAAAACCGTAGCCCATAGGATATACGGAAAATGAACGCGCAAAAAACCACTAACAATTCGGTGCATAATTTCCCAGCTATCGACTAATCAGAAGCTGTGTGCTGTGACCAGAATAGCCAGCGCAGAGTCGACGAGGATCTTCTTGGCATCATGAAAGCGGGATGAGCGGCACTATGGCAGCTGTGACCGACTTCTCGATGACCCACAGCTTGGACTGGTAGCGGGGTAGCCGTGGGTCTTATATGGGACACGGGAAAAAACTATTTAGTGCTGAATTCCCAGCGATGGACTCACCAAAAGCTGTGTGCTGTGATGAGGATAGCCAGCACCGAGTCAAGGATCTTGTTGGGCGTCATGAGAGCTAGCGGGACGAGCGGCATCATCGCAGCTGTGACCTACTTCTCGATGACCCACAGCTTGGACTGGTAGCGGGGTAGCCGTGGGTCATATATGGGACACGGAAAAAAGATTAATGCGTGGATTTCCAGCGATGGACTCACCAGAAGCTGTGTGCTGTGATGAGGATAGCCAGCGCCGAGTCAAGGATCTTGTTGGGCATCATGAGAGCTAGCGGGATGAGCGGCACCATCGCAGCCGTGACCGACTTCTCGATGACCCACAGCTTGGAGTGGTCGTGGCCGTGCTCAGCGAGCGCAGGAGATGTCGTGCGGAATGAACGCACCTGGAAATGTGCAATCACATTTTCAAAATGGTGGAATTTATTTCATAGATGTGTAAAGTGTTTGTTAGACATTGAATTTACAGTCTTCAAGGAAGATCCATATCCGGTGATAGTCCGAAACTGCAAGAGTAAATCCTGCCAACAAATGCAAAAAAACAAGTGAAATCAAAAGAATTTTCGAAAAACCCGACTGCTTTTTGACAAATATTATAGCCTATGTCACTCCCACGATTAAGAGGAATCCAACGACACCTCATACATCAAAATCCATCAAGCCGTTTAGGCTACAGGAGGCCACAAAGAAACAGACATACATACATACATACTTACATACACTCCTCCTTTGGCAGTCGGGTAATTAACTACTTTTACAATGCACTTGCTCTGAAAGTGCGCCTTTATATGGTTCAACATAAACACGGGAACTCCACTAAGCCAGCAGAGCAGAGGGAGGCGGGGCGGGGCCGTGCGGGAATGGATTTCGGGCCAATATTCCCACACACGTGCGAGAATGGGATTTCATGACAGTTTAAATTTCAGCTTTTATGTAGTTTTATTTATTTATTGCATGATGCATTGTAAGATATTACGAGAACAATATTCCTTTGCTATTCCGCTACAAAACGTGCAGGTCGATCAGCGGAGATCAAATGCAACTAATTGCGTATAAACATGCAAATAATTACAGAAAACCACCACCAATAATGAAAAAACCTCGACACGTGTTTCGCCTCTCTACGAGGCATCATCAGGAGATGCTGGCAGGTGATGTTGCTTGCGCCACGTCCACTGAGCAAATGAGCCGTCTAGAACCGTCAGCCCTATTTATAGTCTGACCCCCCATACTCTGATCAACCTGCACGTTTTGTAGCGGAATAGCAAAGGAATATTGTTCTCGTAATATATTATGAATTTCCGCAAAGTAACGCCTGATTCAATAAATTAAATGCATTGTAAGATGTTGTATGATACACGAGCGGATAGGTAATTCCCAACTCGTGTCGATCAAAAACACTCCCTCACGGTCGTGTTCTTGGTCATCGTAAATATCATAATCATAAATAACTATTATATTAGGAGCAAGTCGTTTTCTGCTTGCGTTAGTTTGACAGAATTTACTCTTACAGTTTCGGATAGGTTATACAATAATAGGTAGGTATGTATTTGTACATTCCCATTTTCGTCACGCAAAATAGGCATGTTGGATATCGACTTGCGGTAAAACTAACTTACTAGGTACATCCCCAATTGCGCTACTCCAAATTTTGACTTAACGAATTATTAAGGATACTTATTGTCATTTTTTTAGGGCTCCGTACCTCAAAAGGAAAAAACGGAACCCTTATAGGATCACTTTGTTGTCCGTCTGTCTGTCAAGACCCTTTATTTCGGGAACGCGTGGATGTATCGAGTTGAAATTAAAACCAACACTAGCGCCTTTAGCGGGGAATTCACTCGCGGGAGCTCTCATTAAAGGACATCCCACATTCATTAGTGTATTATATACTCACGGCATTAATGATCGGCGTGCTATTGGTCTGGTTAAGAGCCAGGCTCTTGAGCGGCACGGAGGCGGCCGCTACTCGCTGGGCGAAGGCCGGCTGTGTTGCCAGCTTCATAACTTGCTGGCTGAACACACGGCTGGTGCATGCTGCAACGTGATAATTCTTAATTCAATTTTTTATTCTGCGTGTAGGAAAAACCAGCACTGCAGTCTGACACGTCAGCATAATGCTGAGCCAGTTTCCGGTTCACTGCCGCAGAGACACACTTGTTTCATACTTTTTGTGTTTATTTGTTTGCTTATTTTATTATATGCTTGTCCTGTGCGTGCGTGAATAAATGAATCTTTCTTTATTATTAACATTATGAAGATTCTAGCCCAGCGAAAAATATGAATGTGAATGATACCAGGATTCAAACTTAATACTGTGATATAAGGATTGTGGGGTTTCCACATTCAAAACACAGTTAGTTTCTTGTTTGAATCTCATCTATAAGGCCGCTTTTTCCAAGTTAAGCAAACTGATGACACATCAGAGGCGCGTCAGACACATCAGATCCCCCCTAGCGCGCGCTAGCCGTCCGGCGAGTTGCGCCCCGTGAAACGGCGCTCGGCGCCCCCTAGGACCGTGTGCCCGGGTGCACCGCACCCCCTACACTATAGGTCAAGCCGCCCCTGTGACACATTAAAAAATTCTAGAAATAAAGGCTGGAGTACCACAGGGCTCAGTACTTGGCCCTGTGCCCTACACAATCTACACAGCTGACTTACCACAAACTGATGGTATTACAACTGCCACATTCGCTGATGATACCGCCATACTTGCAAGCAACAAAGACCCTAGTATTGCAACACACATGCTGCAATAAGGCCTAGATAACATAACAAAATGGTTACAGAAATGGAGGATAAAGGCGAGAGAGACAGAGTGAGGAGAGGTAATTGTCCGCCAGCCACCAGGACCATGTTCGATGCTTATCACATAAAAACCAAAAGGGAAGAACTATGTTTCCGATTCCGAGACTATTACTGGTTACTGAGAAGGAACAGTAAACTATCTACGGATAACAAACTACTAATCTACAAATCCATCCTAAAACCCGTTTGGATGTACAGTATACAACTGTGGGGCAGTGCCAGTAACTCCAAACTCTTAATTTTACAAAGAATGCAATATTACATACTGCGGATGCAATGCTCCGTGGATTACAACCAACTCTGAAATCCACAACTATCTAGAATGAAAGAAAATCTAGAAATGAACACAGTGAAGGAAGAAATACTCTTGGCAACCAAAGTGTACAAAGAGAGACTGATACATCATCCAAATGAGCTTGCTGTAAAGCTGACAACCAGAGACTATGGAAAGAGGCTCAAAAGAAAAGAAATATTAACATACTAGTTAGATGATTCAATGGAGGAGTAGATGCCCTCACTGGAGGACACACTCTACATGCTATGAAGCCTTCAACCAATTTACTGATAAAAAAAAAAAGACTCAATTTAAACAGCATTATTTTGATACAACTAAACATACTGTTATATTTTTTTGTATTAAGCACTTCAAGCACTAGTGCTAGCTAACGAAAATTATAAATTACAAAATAAAGGGATTTTCTTGCTCAATTGCTCTGAGCTGGATTTGAGGCAACAACATTCTGGACATAGGTCATGACGAATAAACAGGTTTTAAATGTATAAAGAAACTAGTAGTGGAAATCCCTGGATTGCAGCACCCGTAATTAATTATTATTAGCTCATTACTAAAGTAAGTATGTGAATTTAAGAAAACAATTACTAATTAATAAAGTTATCAACTAGGTATACAATACTGGTGTGGTTCTTTTCTGGATATACAATAATTGTTATTGTGTGAGCAATTAAGCTATAAATATATACCATATTTTAGCAATAAGTTAATCATAAAAAACAAAAGCTTGTGATGAAGTATTATAACCTAAATATAACAAGTAGTTCCATTAATAAATGAATGTTGAGAAGGAAATTGTTATGCAATGACTAGGGAAACTATGAAATCGCGTAGTATTTTCCCAACAACATCAATAGAGCTGATTGTGCATTAGGAATGCATCTAGCGAAACAAAACATCTGTTATGTAATAGTAAATATACACGTAATGAAAAATTATTACCTGAATTGCGGAGGAGCATGGAGAACGCCATGATTTCGTAATTTGTAAAAACAAAAATGTCACAAGAAGCTTGAATATATAATGTGGAAAAAAAATCCACGATTGCCTTCACAAATTTCGAAATTCGTGTAAAATGTCATTCAGTATTCACTCTCGCATCGCATCTGAGTCTGACACTTGTTTTCGCTCACTCATCAATGTTGTAAAATGCCATTCACTCATTTTTCATTCATTTCATTCGTGCTTGCTCGTGCTTGCTATTCCACAGCGAGCTTTTTATTATTGGTATGTTGGCATGCATGAATATGATTGCCATATATTTTTTACATTTTTGTTTAGTAGAATATTCTAACGTGGATTTCTGCGGTAATAATCAACTAGATCGTAAAAATTACTCCCAAAGCTCTTTTTTGGGTCAAATAAAAAAAAAATTACCTCACGATCCACCTAATATATTCAAGTTTCCTGGGGGCCTACCTACATTCGAAGTTTTTCCTCTCTGTTGCACTTACGTACGAACTCGTAAGTCTGACAGAGAGGGAAAACTTCGAATGCCTTTCGCGGTAGACCCTCTGTTTTAACAATCACATTAAAAGTAGTTTTTTTTATTTCTTAAGCGGGGAACCCTGAGATTGCAGAATTGTCATGACAATTCATTTTCCATGTTTGAGACTGAAAGCGAAACAAAATAATTCAGTGATTTTCTCTTCTTTTTAGACTGATACATAGTTCATTTTTACAATTATAATATCTCAATAACATGGCTACAACACTTGAAGACAAATCAATCTGGGAAGATGGGGAGGAAGCACTCAGCGAGGAGGTTCTTCGCATGCCAACAGACGAGATTATCAGCCGGACTCGCTTACTGGACAATGAAATCAAAATCATGAAGAGCGAGGTCATGAGGATATCCCACGAACTGCAAGCCCAGAACGAGAAAATCAAAGAGAATACGGAGAAAATCAAAGTGAACAAAACTCTGCCTTACTTAGTCTCAAATGTGATTGAACTGTTAGATGTGGATCCACAGGAAGAGGAAGAGGATGGGGCGGTGGTAGACCTAGATTCTCAGCGGAAAGGGAAATGCGCAGTCATCAAGACTTCCACACGTCAAACTTATTTCCTGCCAGTCATTGGGCTGGTAGATGCTGAGAAACTAAAGCCTGGGGACCTGGTTGGTGTGAATAAGGACTCGTATTTGATCCTGGAGACCTTGCCCGCGGAGTATGATGCTCGTGTGAAGGCTATGGAGGTGGACGAGAGGCCCACGGAGCAGTATTCTGATATTGGAGGCTTGGATAAACAAATTCAGGTCAGTATTGGTAACAGTTACCTTTGCATACAATAAAGTTTAAAAGACTATTGTGGGAAATGAGAAAATGTTCACTTTATCAATTAGTACAGTCGAGTTCTCCAATATCTATACAGACAACCTTTCAAAAATATCTACACGTGCCTTATGCCAGTAACAATAAAGTCTGTGTACAGATATTTTTGAAAGGTTGTCTGTATAGATTTGGAGAACTCGACTGTACTACTGACAGTAATAAGCAGTTTTGCTGTGCCATGGATTAGGTAAGGCCAGCCTCACACTGTTGGAATCAGTTCCTGAATTCAGTATCTGGACTACTCAAGAGCAAAAAAAGGCACACCCATTGGTAAATAATTTGCACACAGTGAACCGTTACAATATGCTCAAACAAACAAAATACAAATGCATGCCTCGGCCAAGAACGCCTTGCCCTAGCAACTCAGTGTAGATGTGCCTCGGTGAGCTATGCCTTGCCCTAGGCATGCGGCCGAGCATGCTTCCGGTGTAGACATGGCTATTGTTGTGTCAAACCTGAAAATATTGAAAAAGGTAGAGAACATCACATCACACACACATCTTTTATCACATCACATCCTTTATATGATCAGTCATTCATTTTGTGCACAATAACTAATTGCAGGAACTCATTGAAGCAGTAGTGCTCCCCATGACCCACAAGGAGAAGTTTGTCAACCTGGGCATCCACCCACCCAAGGGTGTGCTGCTGTACGGGCCACCGGGTACCGGCAAGACTCTGCTGGCCAGAGCTTGCGCTGCGCAGACCAAGTCCACCTTCCTGAAGCTGGCTGGGCCACAGCTGGTGCAGATGTTTATTGGTAATTCAGTTGTTTATATTAGCTCCGTCACAACAAGCAGCGGCAGCTACAACTATTACCAAAAGGGGATTGGTTTTAATTTGTTAGACATTTTATATATGCTCACTATGGAGCCCTGGTTTTTAGGGTTCCGTAGTCAACAATTATACCCTTATAGCTTCGCCATGTCCGTCTGCGGCTTAGCTCAGTGACCCTTACTTCTAGAAAACTGTAATTAGCCGTGTCTACACCGGACGCATGGCTCGGCATGGCTTGACCTAGCGTGCACGCTCAGTGTAGCGTAGCTCGGCTCGCCTGAGGCATGCCTCGTCCGAGCCGAGCGTTGTCGGCTTTTTGGCCGAGATCAAAGGGGCCGCGGCGCGTTTGCTGCTGCCTAATTGGACGGTTGTTTTGTTGGGCTGCACGCTTCCCCAGCGTTGTCGGCTTTTTGACCGAGATCAAAGGGCCGGACATAGGAAAGCATTTTTGCTCTAGAAGGAACTTGTCCCACTGGCGAGTAAGGGAGAGCTATCGGCGATTTTCTCGCGCAAAAAATAAAGAACAAAAGACAGATAGCTCATCGCTCGTCGCCGGCGGTGGGACAAGTGCCTAAATTATCGAACTCACTCACAAAATTTCACGAGAATCGGTTGAGAGATGCCACCTATAGAGGGAACAGCCAGACATACGAAAGCATTTCTGCCCTATAAATATTTGGTACAAAATAATTTTTGATACAAGCTTTTATTGTCGACTGTACTTTTCTGTATACCGTCATCAACTACTCATTGAGGCGATTCTAACGAGCCCAAACTCAACGGGGTTACGTTGGTTAAGTACTGAATTCCCATGGCCACCTTCTGTCTCCACCATCAGATCAGCTTGATGGTACCATAATATTGAATTGTCATCCAAACTATACCTTTACCCAAAATTTTAGCTCAAGCGGTTGAAGATATCTGCTTCAAAATTGAGTTGCTAGATTCCACCCGAACAAACATACATAATTTCAATAATAAAAGCTTGTAAAAATATACATACTACATTTAGAAGTTATAAAAAATCCTTTTTTTTTCAGGTGACGGTGCTAAACTAGTCCGTGACGCGTTCGCTCTCGCCAAGGAGAAGGCCCCCGCCATTATCTTCATCGACGAGTTGGACGCCATCGGCACCAAGCGGTTCGACTCGGAGAAGGCCGGAGACAGGGAGGTCCAGAGGACTATGTTGGAGCTGCTCAACCAGCTCGACGGGTTCAGCTCTACAGCTGATATTAAGGTAAAGCTGCGTACGAATTTGAGCAACCTTGGGTTGAGGCACGCCGGTCTCGCCTATTTTGCTCTAATTTGTACGCGCTCACGCGCTGTGCGCGAGCAGCGCGCGGCGAGCCCCCAGAGCCGGGCTCTTGTCCGTGCTCAAAGGCGCCTCAGTGTGCGTGCCTCGCGTCACTTGGACGTGTATCCGAGCGTGCCGCGGACAGGGCGACAAGATAGAACATGTGTAATAGCTTGTTAGTCAATTTGAAACAATACATGAAAAGCATAAGGTGTTCTGGAACCCGAAATCAATCAGCTGTCATCGTGTTGACGCCATTTTGAACGTCGCACAATGTCGGCTCGCCGCGAGCGCGCTGCCTCACCCGCGCATGTTTATGTGGAACTATTTGGCGCGCGAGCAGCTCGCCGCGCGGGGCGAGCATGCCTCAGGCTGAGCCGCTCAAATTCGTACGCAGCTTGAGTTGTGTATATAGTCACCATAGTAATGAAGCAGGTAAAACATATGACGCGTCCTAACAGACCTAGAAGAAGAGTTGTGCCACATATCTATGCGAGCTTCGGTTGTAGATATGTAATATAATAATTCTAGTGTAGTATGTCACCATTAGATCTTACTCGCGATATTATAAACTGTCGAAAAATTGTGAACTGTCAAAACCGTACCATTTTTGGTACAAGCTTTTATAGCCAACTAACTTTTCTGTATATCGTTGACACGATTCTAACTAAGGAGCCCAAACTCAATGGGGTTACGTCTGTTAAGTCCTGAATCCCCATGGCCACCTTCTGTCTCCATCATCAGATCAGCTCGATGGTGCCATAATATTGAATTGTCATCCAAACTATACTTGAACCCAAAATTTCAGCTCAATCGGATGAAGATTCAAAATTGAGTTGCAAGATTCCACCCGAACAAACATAGTTGCATACATTGCAAGTCAAATAAAAGCTTGTAATAAAGTGAGTCCTTTGTCCAGGTGATTGCCGCCACAAACAGAGTAGACATCCTGGACCCAGCGCTGCTGCGTTCGGGCCGTCTCGACAGGAAGATTGAGTTTCCTCACCCCAATGAAGAGGCCAGGGCTAGGATCATGCAGATCCACTCACGGTATGTAGATAAAGGGATGTTGTTTTTTTTGAATCGGTAATTGGGAATGGCTGAAAATTTTAGAAGTTTCAGATTTTTCAGCTGCGTCAATTATTTATGAAACATATAAAAAGCTTCCTCACTTACGTTTTGGGTCAAGGACGGATCTTTCCTCGATCCTTCTCATATTACAAAAATATATCTTAAATATCTGTGATAAACTGACACTGGATGATATTGACAGTTGCAGCAGCTATATTTATCATTACCAGTGTCAGTTTACCACAGATATTTAAGATATTTTTTTTTGTAATATGATTCCCCATTGCTACACAATGCGGCCTCCACTGGCCGATTTATTGCCATCACACGAAAATTATCTCAGAATTTTTGCCTAGTGCAGTGGTTCTTAAACTTTTGTTAGGGTGGTATTCCACTTGTCCAAGATGTTTGTCCAATGTGCATTGCGTATAAGATCTTGGACAAGTGGAATACCACCCTTAGGCATGGACCACTTTCGGAATTTCAAAAAATCCGTGGACCCCTGTTGCGTTTGTTTTTTTTTTGTGTAAAATTATTCAAAAGAAATTATAAGGTAGTATTTCGTATTACATAGTAGTAACATTATTTATTATTTCTTTAAATTCAATAAATTCCTTAAAGCTACAGAAACACTGCACAATAAACCACTTTTAATTTTTTTTTACCAATATATCTTTTTTGCCCGACTATGGCAGAGCCAAAAGTAAGGGATATGTTTTTAGCAGTTTGTTTGCAACATAGTTGCACTGTAGCGTTTAAAATACTGAACCGATCTTGATAAATGGGATGTCAATCAATTCGGAATTATGCTCCGATGATGGCTGTCACATACTAATAAGTGACTGACATAAAAAAAAACATTTTGCTATCATATTGTGTGGGGATCGAATGAAACAGAAGAAAATATGGAGTTCAAATGTATAAAAATATTATTCATAGTACTTTTCCGTAGTCCGGATACAGTTTTTCAAACTTTTTATGCTTGTTCATTATATTTTTTTATTACTGGAATAACAATAGTATTTTTTTTTCCTCAGTAAAATGAACGTGAGCCCCGACGTGAACTTCGAGGAGCTCTCTCGCTCCACAGACGACTTCAACGGCGCGCAGTGCAAGGCCGTGTGCGTAGAGGCCGGCATGATCGCGCTGCGCCGCTCTGCGACCGCCGTCACGCACGAAGACTTTATGGACGCCATCTTGGAAGTGCAAGCCAAGAAGAAGGCTAACCTCAGCTACTATGCCTAGTTGTATGTCAGATGTATGATTAAGTTTTTGTGTATGTAATAAAATATAGTTAATGCGTTGTTGGGTTTTAATGTTAATCCTTAACTATACTTCCAAATAATTATGTAATATTAGCTAGATAAACGAAAAAACTTAAGACGAATTGTCCGTTAAAATTCTGATGTTATACTTATATGGAATGAGGTATAGGTAGCTTACTTGATAATATTCCGTTACCTAAAGATAGAGATTTGAAATTAGATGATGAAATATAGGAGCTAACAGGGCTTTTGTGGATTGTATTCATTTGCGGTATGTTGCAGAGGGCTTACAGAGTAATTCTTCAGATAGAAAACATCACCTTTTCTTACATGAAACCTATACAATATAGTAATGTATTTGTTACTTTTTAACCTATTCAAAAATACCCCTCATGTTCAGCGCGGCAGCATGGCTTTACAGAGGCCGTTCTATTTCCTTTTTTTTTTCTCATACCTGCACGGCTATCACAAGACGGCGCGCGAGCTCTCTCGATTTTTCTCGCACTATACCTCTCTTTCTAAGTTTTCTAATAAGAGAGAGACAGATAGTGCGAGAAAAATCGAGAGAGCTCGCGCGCCGTCTTGTGATAACCGTGCTGGGTAATATTTCACCATCCTGACAATGACAATACCACGTACATTGCTGGGTCAATAAAGTGTCCAGCAACCACCTTGTAAATCGAATCGAACGAACACGCAGCCATGTAAATCGAATTATCAGGCGAAAATTGTCGATTTGGATAAGGGCCAGAGGACCTACCGCGAAACGACAACGAACGAAGTTCGTGCATGGACTTATTATTACTAACAGGACTGAGCACTCGCAGCCAAAGAGAATATTGAAAAGAGAATATTGAATATATATAGTAGAGTTGTCACTCAACATTTTTGGCAGTAGCGCCATCTAGAGTCGCAAGAATACATACACTTCAAAATACCTCAAACCATGCCTATATGTGTGAGGAGAATTTGAATTAATGGAAACAATTTGTATCCATCATTTCGAAATCCTACCAGAGCAGGTTTGTTATATAAGTTTACTCTGGTAGTTTCCGAAATAATGGATTAATACTCTATTAGAAATCAGAAATAAAAAACTAATTTGAAAATAATATATTTACTTATACTTCTTTATTTTACATTCATATTTGTAGGTCTGTACTCAATCAAAATGAACATTAGCCAAATATAGTCTACCTACAAATTTCCTTTATTTCCATTTCCTGTTCCTATATTTTTTTCAATACTTTATATTTATCTTTTCTTCAGGTTACCTACATCAACCCATAAAGGATCCCGATTCTATAAATTCTGAATGTTATCATATTATCTGTTTCCAGTGCTGCCTCATTATCTTTTGGTAGTTATTTGTTTCTGTGAAATTAAGATTATATTGTTAGGTGTATTCATTTGGCATCGAGGCAACAAATCTATAACAAGTTTCTGTCAACAATAATTTTTTGGTAAATACAAGCTATTATTGCCGAGCTATTAGAGTGCAGTAAGTTTTTAGCTATATCGGCCAAATACGGATTCAAAACTTGTATGAAATGCCTAAATAAGCGAAAATATGTAAGTACTTACAAATTTCATCGCAATCGACACACTTATTGCATTTTCGCGATTACATGTTCAGATTTAATAATTTGATGTCTTCCGATTGCAATTACGATAACACAAAGCAGGGGGTCCAGAGAAATAAGCAAACTACGAGTCAGGAATTCCAAAAATACAGTAATAATCGTGAATTCCATTCAAATCGCATTCACGGACTTAATTCAAATAAAACAAATTTGAAATTTATCTAAACATCATAAATGACACTTGACAGATACCATTCCATTTCCCAGAACTATTGAGAAGGCCCGTGTAGATTTTTTATGGATAAGTAAAATCTGCTTATGATTATTTTTTGCTTTCCTATTTATTTAGTAGTAATATTATTGCGATTAATAAAATTATTTCAATAATATAGTTTAATTAAGAAGAAAGCTGCGTGAAAATAACCACAAAGTTCATTTTCCATGAATGTTGCTACTGCAAAAAAAATATAAATTATACAAGGTTAGTGCTGGCGCACGCTACCGGACCGTTACCGGAACTGGTCGGTTCCCGCCACCTGACGTGTGCCGATGGGTTTGCACCGGACCTAAGTACAAATTTGACTTTAGTGACATCTATAGCCGAGAGAATAAATATTATCCGAATAAAGGAAAAGAAACAAAAGAAAAGCAATTCTACAGAAGGTTCTAAAGTGAAAACACCGTGCTCGCAGCCATGGATAAGTCCATGAGTTCGTGTTTCTCCGTCTCTGAGGGGCTACCGCGAAACGATGTTCGTTTCCGTTCGTGTATCTCCCTCTCTGTCTCCCGAACATGCAAGTGCGACAGAGACCGAGATACACGAACGAAAACGAACATCGTTTCGCGGTAGGCCCTCTGGCACACTTGTTAGTTCGAGCAACAGAGAGGGAGATACACGAACGAAGTTCGTTTTCGTTTCGCGGTAGCCCCTCTGCATACTCGTAGGATCTCCTCATTCTAAAGGCTAGTACACACATGGTAATAAAACGAACGCGAAGCTTTGATAACTCACAGCTACAGACAGCCCACTAAATGAAAAAGGCGTCAATTGTAAGAAAATATGGGATATGGAAACAACATAATTTATACTAAATTTAATTTAATATAATTACATTATGCATAATTTAAGACTTCTACAAAAATGTATTCACATTAAATTGAACGCGACTAATTCCGTATAGTGCTAAATTTGAAACATTGAAATGGATCTGTCAAAATTTTAGTGATCTTTTTGAATACCCTTTTGAAAAAGGGTATATTTATACCAAAAAAATAGAAATGTGAAATTATTAGTACAAATAGAAAACAATCTTCGCCTGCGGGACTCGAAGGGGATTGGTCTTTAACTCGTAAGTAACCTAATCGTTTATTTGACGATATAATAAAAATGTTTTAATGTGCTGAATGCCGCATAATGTTATCGATTTGTTATTGTTTAAAACAGAATGCGGTGTATGTGTTTCCGCTTCGCTTCTGACTGCGGCTTGCGGTATGGGGTCGGGGTGTTCCAAAGGGTACGCAAAAAAGGACTTAGATTTTTTTATCAAAAGTATAAATATCGTAACAGGTTGCAAACATTTTTTTCATAACTCAAAAGTTTCGACGAAGCCCCGCACAGCAGGGCTCCTATTTCTAGGCTTTTTGCCCTTCGGGCATCAGCGGCGCTACCACGAAAATTCAATCAATCAATCTTTTTTTGCTATGGCCCCATCGGTGTTGTCGATGATTCGGCCAACGTCAAGGTTTGAAAAGGCAAGAATTTTTAATAATTTGACCGGTGATTTTAGAGTTGCCAGGTACACTCAGATGAGAATCTAAAACAAAGGACAAAACAAACATTTATATTGTTAAACAAACTACTACAAAAACAAGTTGTTAATTTTAATAAACTTACACAGAACATAAACAAAGGGGGAGTAAACCAAAGTAAGAAGAAATTTAATGTTAACGGGACGGGGGATTTCTGGGGGTAGGATATCGTACAAGGGAGTGACAATACGGTTACAATAAAAAAATAGGTGTTCGAGAGTACCCTCCGCCAGACCACATTCGCACAGAGAGTGGTCTCGAACACGTATTTTTGCCAATGCAATCGCGATGGTTCCAATATCTCAGGCATTCTTGATTTTAGAGAAAAGTTTTTCAAATAATACATGTTTTTTTTGAGTATTTTAAACAATAAAACCATTGTGTCATAATGATATCCCACCAATGAAAAAAAATCTAAGTCCTGCATACCCTTTGCTATGCCCTAACCCGGAAGGTGTAATTACTTAAGCAAACCGATTGGCTTTAACTAACCCAACAATTCTTTCAAACCTGTGTACTTAAATTATTTATATATGTAATTGACGGTATTTCAAATTATTTATGTATTAACTATAAATTTCAGAAATATTAATAAACTCAACCTGTGTTCACATGTCAACACATATAAATATCTTTAAAAAAAGTGTAGATACATTTTGTTCCTTTGGACAGGCTATAGCCGAGGCATTGCAGCCTTGTCATGTCTATTGTACATAAAAGAGTAATGGTTTGTTCTCCTTATGTTGGCAAGAGCCATGGACCCGTTGGAGGAGGAAGTACTTGTGAGTAAGATCACTCCCGCTCCGGTCATACCTAGGGTACATACAAAATGCAACCTCAGCCGTCCACACACCAGGTGGTCCTGTACTTGTTATACAATTTACTTTTATTATATCTATTTAATATTATTATGATCTTGAATTCCAAGTTCAAAAGACATTTAATAAATTATATAAACAGTCACCTAGTAAGACAGTAGCTGTTAGGTTTGTTCAAGAACTATTAATTCAACTTTTAGGACAAGAAAAAGTTTTATTTTGAACATTATTTCTGAAACATCTATTTTATGGGCAACCAACAAAGTGTACCTTTTGGCTGCCCTGCCAGTGAAATTTCTTTTTGGGTCTTAGTATATCAACAAGAACAAGGCAAGGCTATTTGGACTTGGTCTCGATTTGAATTTCAAGCTGTTGTTACAACAGCTTGAAATGTTTTTGTTGTCTAATTATGCTTGATTGGAATTTGAGATCATTAATATGATTATTTACATTTAGGTACATCATATTGTAAACTACAATAACTTTATTATATACACATTAGTACAAAAGCAACCCCACACTGTATGTGTTCCAACTTCCAGCACTACCCATCTTCCCCAATTTTACATTGTTGTACAGTCAGCATCATAAACATGTATACATTCTATGACCTTATTACCTAGACATAAGGTCGAAAAGTATATACATGTTTATGATGCTGACTGTACTCTTCTCACTGACTGACCAACATTTTGTTCTTCAACTTTGTTTCAGAAACAAAATGTTTATCAGAGTTATTAATTATATTATGAATTATTATATGTATATATATCGAGCATTAATCATCTTATGGAATATTGCTTGCTTTATCTTTCATAGTCATTTAGAAATTATCACTCTTATTTTGATCTCATCCCTTACTATTTTATCATCACACTTGCTCGTAAAGTTCTCCATGACGCGCAGGCATGCAGAGCTACAATAGCTTTTAATACGCCTAAGGGCGTAATGGTTTTCTATGAGTTTGTGTGTGATCTGATTGGTTTAAGCAAATCTAGTTGGCCGCGCGCCACAAGAATTCTGCTCTGTGATTGGTTGAAAAAAATCTAACTAGTTGGCCACGCGCCGCAAGACTACTGCGGTGATTGGTTGAATGAAATATTGAAGCTGCGCACTGATCAGGAAGTGAAGTTGTCAATTTCCTCAATTTTTGATTGATGCGGTTGTATGAAACATAGATCTTTCTGTCTTTTGTAGTTATTTATTTCCTCGCATATGTGATGATAAACATGGTACGCGACACGTACGATAGGAAGGTTACAAACTCGAGTCATCAAAGCCCTCCGCCTTCACACAAAGCAATGAAATAAATGAAATGACATAAACAAACATACATATAACTAGGTATGTAATAAAATTACAACATCACTGCAAGTGAAAAGCTTGCAAATAACAATTTAATATTACTATACATTACTGTAACTACAATTGAGTTGAATTACGGCAGTTGTACAGTTGAATCATGTTTACTCACAATTGGTTGTCACATAATGTGGAATTCACAATTGATTGGTGCTTAGCTTACCTACTGTTGACTGTAAGTAGGACAACACAATACAGTCATCAATCACCATCATCATCATATCAGCCGAAAGACGTCCACTGCTGGACATAGACCTCCCCCAAAGAGTGCCACAATGACCGGTCCTGCGCCACCCGCATCCAGTGGACTCCAGCGACCTAACCAGGTCATCAGTCCACCTTGTGGGGGGCCTACCCACGCTGCGCCTTCCGGTACGTGGTCGCCACTCGAGAACCTTTTCGCCCCAACGGCCATCGGTTCTACGTGCAATGTGCCCCGCCCACTGCTACTTAAGTTTAGCGATTCGGAGGGCTATATATCCGCACTATACAAATTTATTTAATCGCATGCCAAGGAGTTAATTTGCTGTGAGTTTGTTCACTGGCAACAGTGCTGCAGCCGATACGTTGTTACTCGTTTAGCGCCACCCAGGGGACACGTGCAGTGCAGGGTGTTAGTGGCAATTCCTGCGCACGTGAGTAACATCGTCCCCCACTATACAAATAAATTTACCTTACACAAATTTAACTAGCCCTTATCTTATCTAGTTGAGGGCCCTTTCGGATACACTTCGACCCAGTGGGATCTTTTGTGCATTTGCCCTCCCCTTTATAGCTACTCCCAAGCTCGCTCCATCATTTCCACAAAGCGGATGATGCAGCTCAGTGGGAGCACCCTGAATTCCTTTGGTTGCGGGTAGCCGTTACCAAAGAGATTCATTCTTTGTCTGGCAAGGGCATGACATTCACACAGTAAGAGAGCTTTGGGTGCCTTAAACCCGCCTCATTTATTTGTGTTATAGTAATATAAGTTATATAACACATAGCCGTATAGCTCCATATGTAGCGAAAAGCGCCCGTAACGCTCTGATTCAACTGCAAGTGTGTCGTGATTGGTGTAGCATGGTTTAACAGATTAGATATAAATACTTAAAACATCCAAAACTCAGAAGCAAATATTCATGCTCATCAAGTCATCATACAAATATTTACGCTCACCGGAATTTGAACCTAGAACCGTCAGCTTTGTAGGCAGTCAGTGTTAATTTAAACCCACTAGCCTAAAAACCGGTCGTCAACCAACACAGTTCATAGATTTTTGTATAAGTAAAAAAATGCTACCAGATTATTATTATTCTTAATGTAACCCCGTCACTAACCGAAATCGAAACACATAACGATTTAACAATACTAATCGAAATTTTCACCATGTGTGTACATTCACCCTAAGGGGCAATTCATCTACCGCCACTCAACCGTGTCTGACCAGTGAAATTACACTACGGTAACTATAGCAACCTCGCATCTGACCCTCCCGAGTTATTGCGAAAACCACCTTATTGTTTTTAATTGAAAGTTTAAATTGAGAAAAAACTACGTAGTTTACGGCCTTGTTACAACAATCAATCGATAAATAATACTGGCACACTAGCTCCTGTCTATAGACAATTAATTATTTTTTAAGCGATTTGTATTTTTCGCGCCCATTGATGGATCGAGGTGAAGAAGTTTTCCCAGACAGGGACGCACTTATCTGTCTAGTGTAGCGGCGTCTCGTTTCTGCTTAGCGCGTGTTGTGAACTGTCAGTCGCGAGGTGACTCAGCGGCGAAGTGCTGTGTACCGTGCCGTGAAAATCGTGTGATGGGGAAAATTTTCGTGTGAGTTTATTTATTTATTATTATTATGTTTCAATTCAAAATCAACTGACCTATTGGTTACTGAATTAAATTAGGTATTTCAATATTGTTATCACTAATTATAAAAGTCAATTAAAACTTCGATTTTGTTAGTATCTAATTATTATTTTTTGCATATCGGGATATTAAGCGTAGACCCTTTAACTTTGAAATTACATAGGCGTCGTGGGAAGATAAGTTTAGCTACACACATATCGATTTTCACTAAGCATATTCGATTAAAATAGATTACATTGACATTGGATTAGCAGCTTAGCCATTTACTTTCAGTTTCAGAAAATTAACGTTTGAAATTACTTTTATTCTTCTTTGTCCTCTTTGTCTTTGTTGAAACCCTACTTTTAACCGACTTCAAAAAAGAGGAGGTTCTCAACTCGACTGTGTTTTTTTTGTGTGTTTGTTACGTGATAACTCGTTATTTATGAACCGATTTGAAAAGTTATTTCTTTGTTTGAAAGCATTTAAACTTCCATATCGGTCCCGTTGTCGCCATAATCCAGTTCTGATGATGGAATGGAGGAATCGAGGGAACTCTTCAAATGTTATAGGCATACTTGAAGCAATTTGGCTTCTGATTTGAAGTCGGTTAAAACTTTGTTTTTAAAGTAAATTATGTTTATAATTTTCTTTTTAATAACCGTCTTTATATAATAGATAGTAACTTCATGGAAAGTGTAACATTGTAACGTAACCACGCAACACAATTTTGCTATAATTAAATCCATACTAAAGTAAGAGTATGAAATAAGTATTATCTACCTTCTACTGACTGTGTACTTCTACAATCGAAGGAAAAAAAAGTGAGTTCTAACTCGCATCTTACTTAGGAATTCTAATGTAAAATCACCCTTACGACAAACGCAATAAAGCTTAAATTCCTCGTGACCTAAGAAGAGCGGTCGCAATGTCAATTATCCGCGACACTGGATCGCAATGTTGTTAAGTTTTGTGTCCACACTGACCGTTCCCATACAGACTTGCCGTTTGTAAACATCCGTAAATGTACTGCGTTTTGAGTATTGACTTATGTTCCGTGCGGAGGCGCTAGAGTGCGCTGAGCAATTACCCTTTTAAACCTTTATGTCAATATAAAACTACGTCTCACTACTTGTGAGACGGGCACTGGCAGACTTTTCTTAACGTAACAGTAGCAAAATCAAGGGAGCAAAATGATATAGCTATTTACGGCGAGGGACCAAATTAGAATATTGAGCGTAACGAGGGATTCAAGTGTTTACGCCCAAGATGGAAATTATTATGCTACCGCTGCACATACTGCTTTTCACATCTTCTATGAGGAGAATTGGTATCCCTTGAGGGCAACAATGGCTCTATTCTGAATAACAGGTGTCAAAAAGTTTTTTTTACGTCGCACCCGGCCGTAAAGTGGCAATTACCCGCTACAAGTGCGAAAAAACCCGCTTCCTGGCCAGGGGAGTCGTAAAATGTTATACTCACCACGCGCGGTAATAAAGAAAGCCTCAGATAGCATATTTAGCGCCCTTGCCTCCGGCTCGCGGTCAAATACCTGCGATCCGAGACATTCTTTGTTTTTGGTAACACAGCACAGTATAATATTTTGTCTAAAACATTCTACCTACACACTGTAGATAATCGATAGCGCTGTACGTTTGGGTGTCGTTGGCGATATAAAAGTTTAATCAATGCTTTATTTCTTAAGGTCATCGATATTTGCTAGATGATTTGAACAACTTTAGGAAAAGACGTTCGCTACATTCAGTCCTGACAATAAACCTGCAGTAAGTTTCGAAATCACATACTTAGCAAAAGCTGCAACTCCACGTCGTAACTTCTAAACACTGCACAACTTAAATCTTTATGGTATATATCTTCATAGATTTCATTGTTATTAACTTATTATGCCTGTGCAAATTTCATAGACAGGTCTCGTCGCTCTCAGCCATCCACCGTTTCTAGTCGTAAACAGTTCATCGCCAAAAGACGACCATATAAGTTGGAATCTAGTAGGCTGTTTCAGCCCTTTTTAAACGAAGTAACTTCAGTTTATTTCAGTCTTTTACTGCTTTGCAATCGTTGTTAAACACTGAATGTTGCCCTCGTTCGATGTGTCTATAAATTATTCTGCTTGAAATAGAACAGTTGATGGTGAAAAATTAATACATTAGGCGTGGTTTGGGCAGGGCCTTTTCAAGGTTGTTTGGTTTTGTCTATCGACTTCCGTTCTTTGAATCATATATTATCGAAGTTGGCTGGTACTAGCTTTCGTAGCCTCGTAGGGCCTAGCCGCGGCGCGCGCGCCGTAAAACCCGCGTTTCTCAGTACTAAACGCGAGGTTTTTGCGGCGCGCGCGCCGCGAAATTTTGCGTTGCGGCGCCGCACCGCGGACATGTGGCCAGGCCCGTAAGTTTTTGTTTTAATTTGGAACCGTTTTTCATTAATTAAAAATTTGCTTCTGATTTGTTTTAAAATTAACTAGAGGTCTGTATAACTTTCTTCTACATTTGTAGGTACAGTTGACATCAAATATACATTCACTTTTTCGTACAATGCAAACAAAAGTGAAAAAGTGTAGACATAGCTTTGACGTCGACTGTATTTTATAAGTAACAACTAATAATAACCAAAGCTAATAGGTAACTAATGCTTAAGGCATATTCAAAAATGGCTTCGGTCGATTCGATTCTGTCTTATTAACTTAACCTTATAAATTAAGATACATATTTGACAGGCAGTAAGTGTTCGATAAAATGCCTCTGCCTGAAATTATATTTTGTAGTAAGCATCTATTAAGCATGTTCCGCCAGACTTAAGATATCCTATGTATCGAAATTGGCCAGTTTGTACGAAAACATGTATCTAATAATATTCATCTAACTCTAACTTAAAACTTAAATAACTAATTACCCAATTTGAATGCATCTTTAACTTTATTTTTGAACGTGGGTAGGGTGTGTTTAAAGATGTCCAAAGAAGGATGTTCAGCCACTACATCATTATACAAACGGCACATTCGGACAACGGGATTATAAAATGATGTGTTGTTTTTGTAAATTTCGAGTTGGAATAATCTGTGTTACGAGATCTGTACCTGGCAATAAAGTTTAAGAGGGAAAGAAGGGAAGGACAGTCAATGTGTGAGTGTACGATTTAATGAAACTTGCATGCGAGTCTTGCAAAAACCATAAAAACTCACAGATTTCTTCACAAAAACAACCAGAAACATGTGCGTTAAAATTTTAAAATAGAACAAAATGTTATTGTCACATAAAAATCATAGCTAAACCCAAGGGAAATATCTACAGAATGGTTGATATCACTATTTAAAATGAAAGAATCAAGTGATTCAGTATTTTTAGTGTCTAATTATAAATCCGAGCATATCGCGCGTCCATAACCTGTGGTTAGTCACCCTGAGTCACAGGCTTAGTTAGGGAGTCGCACGCGCCGAATATGGTAAAGAAAGAAACTATACATTGGATATTGAACGACATTAATTAGCACCACAAGTCTCGGTTAAATCTACTATGTTGTGTTAAGTTCTATATCTATATTTTTCTGCGAAGAATAGACAGAGTAGTCGGCAGCATCAGCCATAATCCGTGCTGCTGAGCGTAGGCTCCTTCTTTCTACACCAGAGGGGCGGCCCTACCTATAGTGCAGGGGGTGCGGTGCACCCGGGCGCTCGGTCCTAGAGGGCGCCCGAACGCCATTTGACGGGTCGCCATCGCCACTCGCGGCTAGCCAGGGGGGGGGGGGGGGGGAGTTGTGCTAGAGGGCGCTAGGGTAATGATTGCACCCGGGCGCTACATGGCCTAGAGACGCCTCTAACCAAGATACCCGACTCTGTAGAATCTGGGGGCACGTGCCCCCGCCAATTCGAGCAAAACAAAGAGGCACGGCTTTACCATCCTTTTCTCGAAGCCATCCAGGCCATTTTCAACATCCTGTAATTTTGTGCTGGCCAAAGCTAGAACCCTGAATTTTTAGTAACATAGGTATAAGGCATAATATGGCTTAGGTGTATTCTCTACAACATTCAATTTGAACTATTAGTTTAAGAAAGATTGCCCGTCAAAGTTCATTAGTTTTGTCACTGACATACTCACTGACATCTTTTTTTAATGGGAGGAAAATCCGTTATGGGTACGGACTCGCACCGACTAAAAACCCGCCGATGGTCCTCCTCGACGTATTTCGGACGGCTCTGGGATCTACGGAACGCACCAGTGCCGCCCATTTATTTTTCAATTTTACGATTGCAGCCCCCAACTGCAACCGTGTACCACCCCGAGGACGCCTTTTAGTCGCCTTGTACGACAGGCAGGGGATACCGTAGCCGTATTCTAATGCCTGAGCTACAATAAAGAGTTTACCTCTTACATGTTTCAAACAAATTCTTTTGAGGAGTGATTTAAAAAATTGTTGTTCCTTCTTGTTGTTTTTCATTACTATTTATGAAGCTTTTGATTTATAGGTACTTAGCTTTTGATTAGATATGTATTATAAGTCACGCACAGCTCAGTAACGGGCCCAATTTTAGATTCAAAATGTGACATCCCTGGCACGTCATAAGGATAATATCTCTGGGAAATCCCTACTCTTTATATCTGTCTTTCAATATCAGAACGATAGAGACATGAAACAAAATGTCCTAAGGACATCCCCTTCTTCTGCGTTCTGCCACTAAGACAAATGGAATCGTGGCCTAGCTCTAGTAGCGTGTCCCAAATTGCCTAAAGAGTAACCAGTAAAGGCAGTGCCCATCCATTTGGTACTTGATGGCTGTCTAAGCCATCGGCTATTTGACGAGCTTGCATGTTGCAGTACACGGCATGGGCTCGTTCGGTAGTAGCGTGAGCGATTGACGATAGACGGCTGGAAGGACCAATTTCAGTTTACTTTCATATACACTCGCGAGCAAAGATTCCATTTTGTTGCTCGCGAGTATACCTAAATTAGCTGAAAAAGTTTGTCAATTTATGACGGATCGTAGCTGTCATATTTTCTGGTCACAAGGCGATTGTTATTGTTACCCCCAAAATGTTGTCGCTCGCAAATTTTAGTTCGATACACTGTTCTTTTCGCCTGCGCATGAACCGTGTTGCGTAGATTTAATAGTTATTTACGATACAAGTGCTGAAAATAGAAAATTCGCCACGAGTGGTGATAAATTAAAACACGACCGAAGGGAGTGTTTTAAATCGACATGATTTGCGAATTGCCTATTCGCACGTGTATCGTACAACGTTTTACAGTACATATGATATGGCTCTTTAAAGTTTCAACATATGCACGGAAAGTGCTCATTTCCGCACTCGTGCGGGAAAGTATAACAATGTGTACTGTAACACGTTGTACGATACACGTGCGAATAGGTAATTCGCCACTCGTGTCGATTTAAAACATTCCCTTCGGTCGTGTTTTAATTTATCACCACTCGTTGCGAAGGTCCTATTTTCTGCACTTTGTATCGTAAATAACTATATCGACACTTGTCCAATTAAGTAGTGCATTTCGTTTTCAAGTGCGATGAATACATATTACATAACCCGTCTCTTACACGACGGTGTGGTTCACAATAATCGAGGTATCCCCTTAAACAAAATCTATATTTTTTGTAGCTTCTTGTATTCCCATGCAATGACTAATGCGGAAGCTAAAGGTCCCCTATGGCCGTGACCTTCCCCTTTGTTTCAAACCTGGCCATTAACGGAGTCCTGTGGGGCCACACGTTCCCGGGATCGATACCAGAATCGTGTTGCCACGGTAACTCTCTGCTTTTACTATTTTACCTACTTGCTCGTGCGAAGTACCAGCGGTATAGGTATAAGTAGTATGTGTATTATCTATTATGTAGGGTTGCTTCGGCACCGTCAAGGACTTTAATCGTTGAGCCATTTAGGTGTTAACATATTTTGTTTAGTAGTTATTCTATGAAGTGTCCAGTATAAAGTGAGCTCTAAATGGCTCAATAATTAAAGTCCGTGACTGTAGTACGCTTTAGGGATTTAGTTTATATATATTAAATATATCGTCGCCTAGTACCCAAACCCATATGAAGCCTTATTGAGCTTACTATGGGACTAGGTACTTAGTTGGATTGTGTAAAATTGCCTTTAAAAAAATTGGTATCAGAAAATGCGCTTAAAATAAGTTATATTTCTCATGAAAAGTCAATGTATCTCCAGCACCCTTGGTTTACAGAATATTTGTCCAAATCACATCACGTCTACTGAATATGACCACACGTTAATCCCTCACACGAACGGCAAATCCATAAAAACGCCGACTAATTTGGCAATTTCCCCCAAATTCCCACCAGACACCGCTTTCCCGAACCTATCGTTGCGTGACGATTCGGGAATCGTCCCCTAATTCGAATGTAAATGTTTTGTTTGAAAAGCCTGGCTGTTTGCGACACCATTGCAGATACTCAGATAGTTTCTAGCCTTTTATACGTGAACATGTCGAGGCTTGATGTGAATATTTGGGTGGTGGAACATACGAACATTCGCGTTTGGAGGCAGCTGGAGAAAGACGTTTATGAATCGTGAGTGATTTGATCGATTTAAATTAGCATTACCACGTACCGGAAGGCGCGGCGTGGGTAGGCCCCCCACAAGGTAGACTGATGACCTGGTAAAGGTCGCGAGAGTCCGCTGGATGCGGGTGGCGCAGGACCGGTCAATTTGGCACTCTTTGGGGGAGGCCTATGTCCAGCAGTAGACGTCTTTCGGCTGATATGATGATGATGATGATGATGAAATTAGCATAAAACCTCTCAATAGTTCCTTATCTTATAGCTTGTGATAAATATAAAGCCAATAAGTTTATCAGAAGTGGGATAAAACCTACGTATATTTGATGCTTCTTCTCATTCACTAGTTTCAGTTGTCGTGGCGTGGCATGGATTGTTCGTTCCAGTCATAGCCCTTGCTTAAGCGATTTATCTCCTCTTTCTTCTAGGAATGTTCTGTTAAAACACGATCTGAACCCACGAGGTCCAGCCATCTTTGTGGAGGTCGCTTCCCCCACACCTACACCTACAACTGATCACATATAATCGAAAATAACGTTTTTTTACGTCATACTTGCCCCAAACAATGTTTCAAATGAAACAAAGGACTATACCTGAATGGATAAATCAATTGACTTAATAACTGTGACATTATTGATTAAGTATGGATTATACTTTCCCGGAAAATGCCATCAGACCGTGATTCACTGTAAACTGTTTACACAGTTAATCAGTGAAAGGGATTTTCCGAACCGTTCAAGCGAACCCAGCAAGTCAGTTTGTATGCATATGCACATAATGTGTGCGCTCGATTTTTCTTGCATGGGAATCGTGCATAATATCCCTATTTTGCGTTTCTACGCTTTCCGGTAGTCACGTGCAAAGCATTAAATGCCATGTAATAAGGTTGAAGTTTAATGGGACCTTTCAAAAACAGGCTTTAAGCCCTTGTAATAAGAACGATTAAATGGTGACAAGTGGTATCCATGGTAACGCAGATATGGTTTGACGTGCTCGTATTTTTGTTTTATAGTTGGCGTGATATATATAAAACAAAAGTACCTAAAACCGGAAGTCAACTCACTCGCGGTGTTGTGGAATATCATTAACATTGGGTCGATACTGGATACGGTTCCTGGTTGACTTTGAAATGAACATACTGTATTATATATTTAAAATTATATAAATAAACGAAACTATGCGAGATTAAGTGCGATGTAAGTAGACGGTGATACACTTAGAGCATATGTAACTGGAGTAGCCTTATATGTCGTATTTGCGTACAAGAATGTTTGCCGAATTTTGCGAAAGGGGCGGGGGGGGGGGGAGAAATAACATATGCAAAAGATTACTAAAAAATCTTAGGGCGTTTAAAAGTAGGGCGAGGTTTGGGTCGTTAACTAAGGTCGATAATTCTATTTGTTAAGCTATAAAATACAATAACACTAAAAATATGTCATTTTTTATTTATCTTTATTAACAATTTAACATTTCAATTAACTAAATACATATTTCAAGTAGCGAGTAGTTTTATGTTACAGTAGAACCCGCTTGATACGTGGCTTTTTAGAATTAATTGTGTTCATTTGGCAATTTTCCAGGTTCTTAGTGAATCATACTTACCATCGATAATTATTGATTTCATCGATACTACCCTCATCTCTACTTCAGTCTCGGTACACTGATCTGCCTTTTTTAATAATCCTTGCAAAAAATATTATTAACCCTAAGCAAGTTGCAATTAGGCAAATATTCATTCTTACAAAGCATGAAAACGGAGTCTCGTGGGAAGTGCCTAGTTTTCCCTAATTTTGATAAATCAGAAGTAATGTTATCTTTTTCAAATACTCAGTTACAAAGCATGAAAACGGAGTCTCGTATTGTAAATCGATTACTTACATAATCGTTTAATTTGACCCGTGATGAAAATATTTTCATAAAAATAATATTTTAGTAATAGAAAAATTACTTACAAATGGAACGTTATAGGTACCATCTTTTTCTAAGCTTGATGTTGTTGAACGTTTTTTACATGTGCTTCGACTGCTTACAGCTCATGCGGGCATTTTTATGATCATTGTTCTCTTGCGAGGCGATTTTGTGAATGGCCATTAATCGATTGTGAAATTGTCTTTGTATGATTTTTTACACATTGTGCAAGGTTTTTAACAGAGGGGTAAGTTACTGAAAGGTTACTCCACTTATTTATGCTCTATAGTGATACACGATCAATACGATCATCGATTTTCGTATTTACAGCTCTGTATCGATTGAGATGAAAATTGCTATAGAGACAGTTTGGATACTTTTTTCTCGGGTATGAGATTTACAATATCTATGTAAATGCTCATTTACGCCTCGACACTTTTAATACGATCATATTATCGTTCTTAATAGGTATCTTTTAAAAATCTGTAACTTTTGAGTTAATCAAACGACACTAAAATAATTAATTCTGTCAGCACCTACGCAAAAATCATTACCCTCGTTTCCCCGGTCGGCTAATAATGGCACTTTCGTCACGTCTCCGAAATAATGGCGTTCCCGGCCCACCAATATGGACAGCCGATGGCCTAATGCATACCAATTCCATGCGCTTACCTTCAAAACCTCGTTTCTCTGCCTAATATCTAAAAGGAAATACAACCCTGCTGCTGTTTAAATAGAGTTTATATTCTTTGGCAATTAAAGAAAGATTTAATGTGTGGAAAGAAGTATAAGCCACCCACAATTAATAAGTGTTGCGTAATATCGCCGTTGTAGTGTAGGTATAGAGAGTACCTAGGCTCTTTTATCGTGGTGGTAAAAAAGTTCATTCAACTTTATTGTTTTGCGACGAAGGATGTGCCAAAATACTTCCTGGGTCAGAAATGGTTTTGTCATGTCCAACTTTGGAATGATGGATTTCGTATTTGCTTTCCTTTAATTTGTGGTTACATAACTAAGGCTATTTTTATGAAGTTATAATGTTTGTATCTTTAACACTTTCACTGCCGGCTATCACAAAACGGTGCGCGAACTCTCTCGATTTTTCTCGCACTATACCTACCTATCTGTAAGTTTTCTAATAAGATACGGATAGTGCGAGAAAAATCGAGAGAGCTCGCGCGCCGTCTTGCGATAGCCGCGCAGGACCCCGCCTAGCGGGCGCCTACGCCGTAGTCGCTTTCCGCTACATACGGGGAAAACCACGGAATCAGTCTATATTTATATCTGTGGGTACATTGAAGATGTAAGCAAAAAAATCAATTGAGGGCTCTTAAAATCGATAACAGAACACACTTCAACAGTTTTTAGAATTTTTGTCTGTTTATATGTGCCGGCATCACGTGAAAACGATCGAATTGAAATCACCTTGGGTTTTTAAGTTTCTTTTTGAATTCGGCCGACTCAATTAATGTGAAGTATTAAATTTAAACGCGTACGAAGTCGTGGGCAGAAGCTAGTATTATAATATTGTATGCAACGGTTGTATAATGGAAGTTTTAAAACGCGAGTGGCCTAGATGGCGATATGAGCCAAATGGAAAAAAAATATTACGTTTGTAAAATAATTACATTATTTTTTTCTTTGAACTCTGTGAACGTTGTCCCTATAATCATATTTATTATACAATCTCAGTGAAGCGTGCAAAAGCACTATATATCTCATAAAAATGAAATATAGAGTATATCCTACACGTTTTAGGTATATAAATATGTCACGGTTATTAAATTAAGTAATTAATGTTCGTGACACTCTGAAAAGAGGTCCTATGAGTATATGGAATAATTTGTAGCGTTCAGATGTTTTTGCCATAATTGGGTAGTTTCCACATGTTAAAATTGATAACTCAGTGTTGCTAAATGGATAGTAAACCATCAAATAAATGTAATTAAGTATAAATTAGGAAATATAATTAAAATCATAATAAAAAGATATATGTATGTATGTAAAAAGATATGGACCTTGAAAGTTTAGAAAAAACATGTTTTTTTTAATGTCCAAAAGTTAATTTAAAGCTACCAATAGAATCCTTGTCCTCCAAAATTGTATGACAAATATGGTCCTAAACGCAGTATTTCGCGACCGAAACAGCAATTTACTTGATTTTCCATACAACGATTAGTACAAATATCACACTGTGACGTCATGATGCAATGTTTATCAGTATGAAACGTTTTCGGCTGCCGCCAGCGAGGTCCGCCTTTACGTAATTTTGGGTATTTATGTTCTTGAATTGTAGTTGCTCCCATACAAACATTTGTTCCTCTCCAAAAACTGGTTCGAATGACATCGTAAAAAAAATTAGGACAAGCCTATTATTGGCTTGTGTGACGTCATGTAATAGCGCCCAGATTTAGCCCTTTATTTTCACCATGCTTGCTGCCAGTCGGTCGGCCGGCGGCCGAGCTATATGCGAGCTACCTACATTACAGTAAGCTTACAGAAGGAATCTGGCCTAGATTCATCCTTCAATCTCGATAACTTTCTAGTCACACTATTATTATACAGGGTGGGCCCTGTAACAGGAGCAAATATTTAAAAGGACGCTTCCTTGGAGCATCTGCAGTAACCCCTTGTGTAATTTTTTTTTATCCGTTGAATTTTTATCTATATTTTTTTTTATTTTATTTAATGATAATGATAATGATAAATGATAAATGATTTATTTAGTAACTAAAAAACACTTTACAATATTAGGCTGGTGCCTCTTTTTAAGCAAACAAGATGCCTGTGTCAAGAGACACCGCTCTTCCTTAGAATTTAGCATATAATATCAACGTAGGTGGGATATTTTAATTAGGATAGTAGAGGAGAGGAGAGAGCATAGAGCCTATATCAAAGGTTTGGATTTCTAATTCAGTGTATACCTAAGCTCTCACCTTCTCCTGTTGGTTTATAAATTATAATTAAGTACAAGGATTGAGTAAGTAAGAAAAATTAGTTAACTAAGCTAACATAATATAACGTGTGTGTGTGTGTGTGTGTGTGTGTGTGTGTGTGTGTGTGTGTGTGTGTGTGTATGTGTGTGTGTGTGTGTGTGTTTGTGTGTGTGTGTGTGTGCGTGTGTGTGTGCGTGTGTGTGTGTGTGTGTGCGTGAGGGCGCGCGTGGGTGGTGTGTGTGTGTGTCTGTGGGAAGTATAAATTAATTTACTAACATGTTTTCTAGTTCGGCGTAGTTTTTTAGGACCTTCTTCTTTAGGATTTATTTATTAGGACCTTCAACAATAAGCATACCATTACATAATATTACTCTTATATGCGCAAATTAAAACTAAGTACCTTATTAATTACAGAAGGACACAGCATGCATCAATTAACAGTGAAATTTAACTAAAAACAGATTACAATATGTTTACTCTTAACTAATAATTACTAAGTCTTGTCAGCAATCGTGGCTTTTATGAATGGGATAGTTGACGAGTTTAGATCAATACAATCTTGATGTTTGCTATAAGCCGTAAACATCCGTGACATTGGACAGTGTAGCTTGAGGTTAGTACGACGAGTAGCTAAACTGAACAGCTTAATATTACATGCTCTAGGAATTCTAGAGGGTACGTGGAAATTTATTTTTTGCAGTAAATCGGGGTTATGGCCAAGTAAAGAGAGAGCCACGAGATCATAGCAAAGCAGTCAATGCAGATTTTGAAGTAACATCATGTAATGAGTATTATAATTTTGGCATTTTTTTTTTCAAAAGATGTTTTTGTGAATATTAAAAAAAACATTTTTTAGTGTTTTAAAAATAAATAGTTACTTATATCACTCTAGAAGAGTAAAAAAATACACGGAAACTTAATTTTTTAATTCGAACCACTTGTAAATGAGAGCTTGCGAGCTTTGTAATCTACCGTTTAATTTTTTGCTCCTGTTACAGTGCCCACTCTGTATATTTAGTATGGGTTACTTGTGAATTTCACTAATTTAGTGTTACAGATATGGATAGAATTAGAGGCAGAGTGAGAGAAAGAGAATACATTATTTTGAGTTTTTGGTAGTTTATTTCGAATTTAACCAAAGTGGAGTGCCAAAAACTTGAATTGAATGAAAAGATGTTTTGAGTATGTTCGTAGTGACGATATTTTTGTACAACATTACGAAAAGTGTTCTATACACACAGAAGAGATAAAAAAAGTCAGTTGTCGTATTAACGCCAGCCCACGCTATTATAATTAAGTATACGATGTACCTTATTAATTATAATGTTCTTGCAGTCGGATTCATACATTATTTATGGGTGATTGCAAAAAATACACATGTTAACACGCTCGGTGACAAACTACCTTCTGCCCGTGACTTTGTCCACTCACAAAACTTACTCGTAAAGGTATATCTTGGTCAATTGGCAAAGTTTAATCGTTTTGGTTACCAATTATAAAATGCCAAAATCAATGTCCTTCAATTTGATAAAACCTTTCGGCAACAAAAGCTCTCTCGGGAATAGAACAGGTTTATGGAAAGTGGAAAACTTCCTCAAAATCGTTTTAGTATTTTCCAGATTTATAGGTTTACCTATATACATATATAGGTACGCTCGGTTAAATACGTAAATAATATGGCATAAACAACATTAATATATTTCAGCAGAGCAGCATACATTTAAAAAGTAGGCCGCTAGGAAAACTCTGCCTTTACGGCCTATCACTAATTGTCAAAACACATGTGATTGATATATGGGAAAATATTTCGTATTTACTGCGCATTCGAAATTGAACTCTATACGAACTTTTATCACAGTCGATTTTAGACTGAATATAAATACCTGGGGCTTGCTTAAACGAGTACAAGTCAAAAAGAAAACTGTTGCCGTGCATACGGTAGTCATCGTTTTGCATCAATAAGTACATTGCAGTACGGCAATCTGAATCGATGAGTATGGGTGTGCAACATGCAAGGGTGAATCGTTGAGTATGAGGGTGCAACATGCAAAGGATTCAGTCCATCTACAATGAAAGTAACTAAGTACAATGAAAGTCAGTCCGTCTACGTAGTAAGATCAGTCAGGAAAAGTGCGGCGCAGCGGGATTAGCGCGCTATCTCAAAAAAAAACCCGGACAAGTGCGAGTTCAACTCGCGTGGTGAGGGTTCCGTATAATATAATACACAAAAATATTGAGAATTTTCCCGTTACTTTGAATACTCAAACTTACTTTTTCCTGTAATCTTTAGGCAAGGACCTATTTTCTCTCTGACCCTCTTTTCAGAATTTTAAGCCTAGTAGTATCGGAGATAAGGGGTGGTAAATTTTCGTCTTTTTTCCTAAATTACTTCAAGTCTGTTTTTGCTAAAATCATAAAAATAATATATCTGAGATGCTTACAACAACCCCTTTCATTTCATATGTAAGTTTACCCCCCAAAAGTGGCCCCCTTGATCAGAGGAAATTAATTTACTTTACGCGTTCATCTTTGGGTCACCAATTTACATATGTTTACCAAATTTCAACTCAATCAGTCCAGTAGTTTTGGAGCAAATCGGCTGTGACAGACGGACAGACAGACGCACAAGTGATCCTATAAGGGTTCCGTTTTTTTTCCTTTTGAGGTACGGAACTAAAAACCAAATAAGTGCGAGTCGGACTCGCCCATCGAGGGTTCCGTACAAAATTACAAATGTATAGTTTTCAGATTTTTCCCTATATCTACTTGTAGTAATATAAGACGATATTACTTGCCAAATTTCATAGCTCTAGGCGGAAAGTACCCTATCAATTTTGATTCCCTTGAGAGTGTCGAAATATATGTTTTTTGCGGCTTTTTGAGACTCGCTGAAGCTCGTTTCATAAAACCACACTCGTGATTTACTTCTCATTATGTACAGTCACATAAACTACTATTATTTCACAGTTTTTAGCGCATTATTTATCAAACGCATTGTGTACCATGCCTAAATATTGCACACCTGTGCAACCATACAATACATTCACTGAGTTACGTGTATGAGACTGCACAAAAGGACAAATATTTCATCAACTCCACTATACGAAAAAATGTTTAAGAATATTTCTTATATAGACGCAATAGGGCTCATTTTCGATTGAGAAGCGAGGTTCGTTACAGAACTGTATAGTATGTTTGGTTGCAATTATGGAAGGAACACTATAAAGTATGATAACAGCACGGTTAGCACGAGACTGCTGTCTATAGACTATCTGCCTCTTTCTAATTAGTGCACATAGAAAGAGATGGAGAGTCTATCTCGCCGAGACAGCTCGCGTGCTGTCTTGTGCTGTGAGACTGAGACGTATGTCAAGTAACAAGGTGGCTATATCTCCTAAACTACACAAGATCAACCCGTCATGTTTGGACTCATTGAAACGGAACCTTCGCAACGAGTAATTGATGACTGTGCAAAACAAAGTACAGTCGGCAAAGTGCCAAAAATAAAATATTAGAGAGTAAGCTACCGTGGTCGTGAATATAAAATAATGACCCTGACATGGTAGGTACTTTTACAATGCACTTGCTCTGAAAGTGCGCCTTTATATGGTTCAACATAAACACGGGAACTCGTCTATGCCCGCGCCGCGCGGCGGAGCGGTGCGGGGCGGGGCCGTGCGGGAATTGATTTCGGGCCAATATTCCCACACACTAGCGAGAATGAGATTTCATGACAGTTAAAATTTCACCTTTTATTTATATATTTTTATTTCCTTGTTTAATTGTAAAGTGTTGTATGACACCAGGGACCGGAACCGGTTACCTTAACCCGGGTTTTTCATAGGCTTATTTTCAAGGTGGTTTTAAAAACCCTATCAATAAGGTTACCTTATTATACGGTAACCTTATTGATAGGGTTAACCCTATTGATGCAGTTAACTCAATTAACCCAGGTTACTACTAACCGAAATGAAAACCCCATCAATAAGGTTACCCTAACCCGGGTTTTTGCGTTGGGGTTTTCACCAGTTTAAGGAATATGATTTTAACGCACACTTAAATACGACTTATTATTGAATAACCGCCCTTGGCTCGCCTGGGCTGTCCCAAGCTTGCTGTGGATCCCAATGCAAACCGGTTTTATTTGCCGTAAACGCGCTTCTTGCTAACTCAAAATTCAAACAGTGTTTCTGTGTTATTAGTTTTCGCTTTCTTAGTTTGTAATTTACTGTTTGTTTTTTTATTTGATTTAGGTTTATAAATTTATTACACTAAGTTTTATTGTAAACTTTTAGTATAATTTTGAGGCAATAAATAATATTCTCTTTTATATCGTCCTTGCCTTCGGCTCAGGCATCAAATAATTTCGATCTCTGGCATTCTTTGTTTTACCGCCCTAGGTAAGTAATGTATGTCATACCTGGCCATAAAGTAGTTATTACCGAACGCTAGGAAAATCATACTTTCTGGCCCGAGACTCCCGAGACGTAAAATTGTGTACTTACCACGGGCGGTGATAAAAAAAGCCTCAGATATTATATTTATCGCCCTTGCCTTCAGCTCGGGCGTCAAATGCCGGCGAACTGAGACATTCTTTGTTTTACCGCCCTAGGTAAGTAATGTACTATTACGTCATACCTGGCCATAAAGTAGCAATCACCGCACGCTAAGAAAATCCCACTTTCTCGCTAGGGAGAGACATAAAATGGTGTACTCCCCACAGGCGGTAATAAAGAAAGCCTCAGATCGCATATTTATCGCCCTTGCCTTCAGCTCGGACGTCAAATGCCGGCGATCTGAGACTTTCTTTGTTTTACCGCCCTAGGTAAGTAATGTACCTACTATTACGTCATACCTGGCCATAAAGTAGCAATTACCGCACACTAGGAAAATCCCACTTTCTGGCCAGGGAGAGACGTAAAATGTTGTACTCGCCACGGGTGGTAATAAAGAAAGCCTCAGATTGCATATTTATCGCCCTTGCCTTGCCATCAGCTCGGACGTCAAATGCCGGCGATCTGAGACTTTCTTTGTTTTACCGCCCTAGGTAAGTAATGTACCTACTATTACGTCATACCTGGCCATAAAGTAGCAATTACCGCACGCTAGGAAAATCCCACTTTCTGGCCAGGGAGAGACGTAAAATGTTGTACTCACCACGGGCGGTAATAAAAAAAGCCTCAGATATTATATTTATCGCCCTTGCCTTCAGCTCGGGCGTCAAATGCCGGCGAACTGAGACATTCTTTGTTTTACCGCCCTAGGTAAGTAATGTACTATTACGTCATACCTGGCCATAAAGTAGCAATCACCGCACGCTAGGAAAATCCCACTTTCTCGCTAGGGAGAGACATAAAATGGTGTACTCCCCACAGGCGGTAATAAAGAAAGCCTCAGATCGCATATTTGGGTCGTTCTTCTTTTCGACCGACAATAGCCTGTCCTTCGTCTTATTACGGCATCTCATTTGAGTAATGATGTTTATGGTTTTATAATGTTCGAATGAACGTCCATATTATTTTATTAATTAGTGATATATAATATTTCACTTTCTCTAACTAGCATTTTTTTAAATGTTTGTTTTTTTCGTAGAATGCCGTGACAGAGTGGTAAACCAAAATGTTGTCCCCACTGAAATAGTCCACTTTGTCACATGTTTTTTTTAGAAACCAACCGTAAATAAATATTTATATTGGCCAGAAAGTAAACTTTAATTAGTTCTAATGAAGAAACCTATGCATTTTTTTTAAAATCGCACTTCAAAACCACAATTTTTGATAGTTCAAAAACCAAAAAAACAGAAAAACCTCGATTCATTGTCGGTAAAAAAGAAGAACGACCCATTTATCGCCCTTGCCTTCAGCTCGGACGTCAAATGCCGGCGATCTGAGACTTTCTTTGTTTTACCGCCCTAGGTAAGTAATGTACCTACTATTACGTCATACCTGGCCATAAAGTAGGAATTACCGCACGCTAGGAAAATCTAACTTTCTCGCTAGGGAGAGACATCAAATGGTGTACTCCCCACAGGCGGTAATAAAGAAAGCCTCAGATCGCATATTTATCGCCCTTGCCTTCAGCTCGGACGTCAAATGCCGGCGATCTGAGACTTTCTTTGTTTTACCGCCCTAGGTAAGTAATGTACTATTACGTCATACCTGGCCATAAAGTAGCAATTATCGCACGCTAGGAAAATTCCACTTTCTGGCCAGAGCGACATAAAATGTTGTACTCATCACGGGCAGTAATAAAGAAAGCCTCAGATCGCATATTTATCGCCCTTGCCTTGAGCTTGGGCGTCAAATGAATAAATGAATGATGATCATTTATTTGAAACATACAGCACATCAACATTACAACTTGCTTAAAAGTAGAGAAAAAAATAAGTAATACATTGTTGAGGTTAGCCAAATGCCAGCGATCTGAGACATTCTTTGTTTTACCGCCCTAGGTAAGTAATATTACGTCATACCTGGCCATAAAGTAGCAATCACCGCACGCTAGGAAAATCCCACTTTCTGGCTAGGGAGAGACGTAAAATTGTGTACTCACCACAGGCGGTAATAAAGAAAGCCTCAGATCGCATATTTATCGCCCTTGCCTTCAGCTCGGGCGTCAAATGCCGGCGATCTGAGACATTCTTTGTTTTACCGCGCTAGTTATCTTATTTCCCATCGGAGACTGATCCCATGAAACAGCAACGCGAGTACGATACGCTATACTGTATAACATGTTTAAATATACAACAAAAATCGCAATAAGCAGCTGATGATAAGGTTAACCATAACCCAATGAAAACCCTAAACAAAAACCCTATCCCAATAGGGTTTGAGGTTAACTCAGTTAGTAGTTACGGTTAACACTTCCGATACGGTTACCGTAACAAGCGGTTAACCGTATGATGGGTTAACCCTATACTAAGGTAACCTCATTGATTCGGTTACCGGTTCGATGCGGTTAACCGTAAAGGGGGGTTTTCCGGTCCCTGTATGACACACGTGCGGATAGGTAATTCCCAACTAGTGTCGACCAAAAACACTCCCTGACAATTACAACTATTAAATAAACGAAATTACCCTACAATCGAACATTGTAGGTCGCGTTGTATTTCTTCTGAGTATGACTGTAAATCAATGTGGTAGTTTCGTAATAATAGCAAAGCATAAAAATGCCATGCCTATATACAGGCTATTACACCGTAGTGCACAATGAACTCATTATTGGCTACTCTAGGACCCTACTCATGTATTGTAGTCCAGTAAAGTCTACTGTTTAAGAATAAAATTAATTAGGTCTTATGCTACTAATCCTACTAATATTATAAATGCGAAAGTTTGTATGTTTAGATGTTTGTTACTCAATCACGCTTAAATGGCTGAACCGATTTGGATGAAATTATTTTTGATATTTTATAGCCTGGATTAAAATATAGGATAGTTTTTATCCCGGGTTCACATAGACGAAGTCGCGGGCGGAAGCTAGTAAGTTATACATTTTATAATATACAACTTTAGGGCACACGTTGGTAGGTCACACAGGGGAGAACTCGTCAAATGTCATCGAGCCTGGTAGTGCATATTTAAAAGATTACTTTAAACTTGTCTAACGCGATATTTACTTTCCTGTTAGACCCGTGTAAAGCAATATTTTAAATAGGGAAAATTATAATCGTTTACCAAAAAAACGGTTAGTATTTCAGCTGTGCAAATCGATATTTTTAGGCTGTTGGTTTTTTTTTTGATGTGCCTTTAAATGAAAGCCTTTTAAATATGTGTACAGTGTACCTACTAAGCGCAGGAGTGTAAACTGTTATTTCGCAGTGTATTTTTACGGCATCGATTGAGGGTTTCCAGAATGCATCATGTCACAATGTGTCAAAATCCACCAATCACCATGAATTTGGTGGATTATAAAAGCTGATGCTATCAAAAAGACCTCGCCACAGCACTGTGTGTGTGTGGTGTGTGTGTGCCAGTTGGTGACATAATTCATTATGGAAACCCTCATTGCTTCACTATTAACACGAGTCCATTAGTTTAAATTGGAAATGTAGAAATGTTTCACCTAAATATCGTATCAGCATTACGCAACGGTGTAACATGCGGCCAGTCCAAGTTATTGAATGCCGTCAAGCGTGTCAAATCGAACCTGACCTTATTTGGTCAACAATCAATCCGTTGACCATATGCTCGCACATGTGCGTCGATATTTGCATAGATTGCATATGGCACGTGTGAACTAATGTTAGCACCTACTTTTCAAGGAATGTGTTTAAACCTAACCGGACAAGTGCGAGCCGGACTCGCCCACCGAGGGTTCCGTACAAAATTACAAATGTACCTATAGTTTTCAGATTTTTCCCTGTACTTATAGTTAGTATAAGACGATATTACTTGCCAAATTTCATAGTTCTAGGTCAACGGAAAGTGCCCGATATTTTTTTTTGAGCTTCAAGGGATTGTAGACCTGATAGTATATGGTTTTAATTTCAACCTCCACGCATGCCCGAGATAAAGGGTCTTGACATATAGACAGACAAACAGACGAAAAACAAAGTGATTCTATAAGGGTTCCGATTTTTCCTTTTGAGGTACGGAACCCTAAAAATAAAGATTTTTAATTGTTTGATTTTCTTTGCACGAATAAAGTGATCATAATAATGTGAAAACGACTTTATTTTTCAGGGCATAAGGTTGCTCAGATAATATTAAATTGAACCTTGAGAACGTACCTAGATATATATTTCTGAATTCGACGTAATACGAAATTGTACTTACCTTATAATAGTTATAATCTAGTTACCTATGTTAATTATTGTATTGTATGTCTATGTCAAACAAATACACTTTTTAGTGGCCCTTTTTAAACCTTATTATAACGAGATAAGGTACAAATTATCGTTTTAGTGTCTTCTTATGTGTACGTTTTTAGTAGAAACTTTTATAGAATGTTCGCGCTTTGGCTAAAATCCTTATTTGTTTGATCAATATAAGGTAAACGTCCGAGTGCTCGACGCTGTACTAGTATATGGCATGGGCACTCTATGTCAAAGCGATATGGGTTAAATCCGAACTAAGAGGATTTTGCTTCATTCGAATTTAAGCCATGTCACTTTGACATAGAGTGCGCATGCCATATACTAGTACTGCGTCGAGCACTCGGACGTTTACCTTACCTATGGATGCATTGTTTACATATTGCATAGATATTTTACCCATATGAATTTCGCTCAACTTTATACGGTGTGGTTTTTAGAGTTCCGTACCTCAAAAGGAAAAAAAAACGGAACCCTTATAGAATCACTCGTGCGTCTGTCTGTCCGTCTGTCACAGCCGATTTGCTCCGAAACTACTGGACCGATTGAGTTGAAATTTGGTAAACATATGTAAATTGGTGACCCAAAGATGGACGCGTAAAGGAAATTAATGAATTCTGAACAAGGGGGCCACTTTAACCTATAAGAAGTTTGAGTATTCAAGGTAACGGGAAAATTCTCAATATTTTACGGAACCCTCACCACGCGAGTTGAACTCGCGCTTGTTCTTGATACTTAGCATGCTATTTCTAATTGCAAATTGCATGTGTTGACTTTAATGCGCTTATCGTGGCGATTTGTAATTTTGCTTGTAGTTTTCCATATTTTGCTATATAAATATGTTGACCTACTTTATTTTGTACACACTTAATACTTCACTAACTATAACACTAGGATTTATTCTAGTTCATTCCAGATATTCTTACCATTTACTCTTGTTATTTGCTGATCCAAAAATACGTGCCTACCCTATTCACAAATACATGATAAATAGTACAGTCGAGTTCTCCAATATCTATACAGACATCCTTTCAAATAATGCACACACAGTCTTTATTGTTACTGACATAAGACGCATGTGTAGATATTTTTGAAAGGATGTCTGTATTGAGATTGGAGAACTCGACTGTACATTACTGCACAGGCTGGGAAAATAGGGATTGTCGGCCTAGTAAATATAGAAAGGGATATGGATACGAGGCTGCCAATCCCTTTTCACGCCGAGGTCGACGTATAGTTCTTTTCTCAAACATGCAATGAAATAAATACTCCGAGTTTTTTTTTAAATAGTTGAACGCCGTGTTGTAGATTGAAACAAAAGAAAGTAAATTTGCAGGCAGATATTTTATCATGGACCTCTCGTCTTGCCGCACCCGAAACGTGATACTTCGCAGCCTAATATTTTAAGTGACAACGTCAATATTTCATTGCATGTTTGAGAAAAGCATTAAAACAAAAAGATTCACTATTTACACCTGCTTGAAAACTGAACTCGGTAACAAATCTAGAAGGCTTCAAATCAGTCACGGACTTTAACCGTTGAGCCATTTAGAGCTCACCTTTTACTGGATATGCATAGCCTAACTATTGAAAACTAAAATTAGTTGACACCTGAATGGCTCAACGATTAAAGTCCGTGACTGGTCTGATGAAGGTCGATCACTCCCATTACTAACAGTTTCTCATTTTCCAGTCCACATGTCCTATCATCAGGAACCTCGAATCCGTCTACCTCCGGCCTTCAAGCAACAGAACAAGACAGCATGAGAAAACATGACGAGGAGGTCAACACAGGGAGGGAACAAGACAGCAAAGAAGCATGCGTTTCCGACTGGCTTTCAGGCGGGCCCTTAGGCACCAAAGGCGTCGTTCTCGTGTTCCGATCATGTGTACTGGCATCCCGTACCCCCTCAATGGAGTCCACAACAAAATCCATAGGGCAGAACACAGGAACCGCCATTTTGTTGAACAAAGCTAAGAACATGGCGCGCCGGTTGGTCCCGGAGCCTCACACTTTCAAACCGAACAACATCATGCACGATGTTATGGAGACGTTTGGGAACAGCAACAAGTTTCAAGGGCAAGCGTATGTGGTCAGACATGTTAGCGAGTCCGAAGTCGCGGAGACAGTCTCCATTGAGGAACAGGGCCACGAGACGATGGAACACAAGAGGGACATTGAGGACGTCCTGAACGACCTGAGTAAGATCACGCTGAAGAAACATTTGAACATCGAGAATACCACTGCTAACATCAAGCCGCCTGAAGACCCCCCACCTCCCGCTGCCGGTAAATGTTTTTGAACCTTTTTTTACACCTTTTTAAGACATAATCGGACTATTCTAGCTAGTCTGTTAAATGTTTCTATTTTAAGGAATAATAATCCGTAATGCTGTCACTGTCATAATCCATCAATAATCATGCTCAAAATTAACCATAACTACCGACCTTTTGTTTTGCAGAAGAGAAAAAACAAAAGAAGAACAAAGGAAAAAACAAAAGAAAGGGAAATACTCATAAGAATAAGGCCTCAATAGGAAATATGTCCAGTCCAATGGATAGTGATGATTCAGAACAACTAATCAAAGAAGTGGACAGCATTAAGGTATGAAAAAGTATCACGTCATGCATACGTCGTTGTCGCACGAGCACAAATCTATTAATAATTATTTGTAATCTTTTGTGCATTTCTTAATAAGTCAAGCATCACTCTGTGGAAGAGCGGTGTCTCTTGACACAGGTATCTCGATACTTAAAAAGAGACGCCAACCTGTACTTAGTTAAGTATCTTATAACTTACTCAATAAACTATTTTTCATTTTTTTTTTCATTAAAGAACACAATATAACAGAATGTCTGTGTAGTATAAAAATTTAATATATAGTATCTTTTTCAAATTCAAATTATTTATTTTAGACTCATGTCCATATCACGTTAGTAGCAAATGTAGCAATAAAATTTTTTAGAAACTTATAAATATTAGTTACATTAAATTATACAGCCTCTTGAGCCCATATGTAGGGCGTTCCAGTGTCTCCATACCGCGCAAGCAGGACTGTCCCAAATCAGCTGTTATAGAACTATGCGGTACTGTTTCTGATAATGGCACTGAAACCATCGACCCGTGCCTCTGCGAACATCCTAGATGCGCGTACCGTGTCGTTTTTGGTGGATTGTGTTATCTTGGCCTTCCTAGGCGTCTGTTCACCAGGACGACGCCACTCCATCGATTCCCTTTTGGAGAGAGGATCATAGTACAAAACCATAGTTTCGTCCCCCGTAACAATTGACTCTAAAAAACTCTCTCTGTGTAGTCTATATGCGTCTAAAACTTCTTGAGAGCACGCTTCTCGCTCACTTCGCTGCAAACTCGAACCTTTGGACCGCACCTCCTACTTAATTAGGTAGGTATTTCGTATCTTTTGGTATAAAACTTTGTTCTGTCAACTATTCATAGCAAAATGTAGTTTGTTCTAACTAACGTTCTAACGCTGGTGTGTACATGAACTTTTTTTTTATTCAGAATCGTTGATACTATCGATCATCATACAAGAAAAAAAGTATTCAAAATATTCCATTCCAGATCGTCACATTTTTGTATGCAGTCTTTTTTTATTTATATGGTCGTGACGCGCTGGAAGAAAAAAACTTACATCGTAAAATCTGGGACAATCTTTTTCTTGTATAAAGATCGATAGTATCAACGATTCTGAGTAAGAAAAACCCAAAAAAAAACCAATTTTGAAAAAGAAGTTCATGTACACTTTATTTGAAAAACGCCCAGATGTAGGTAGTAGGTTATATTAGGTACACAAAACTCTTCTAAATTATTGTTAATGCTACACAACATATTGATTGGTTTAGCGGTAGGCGACTCGATGTTTTGTCATCTTTTTTGTACTTAAACAGTACTTTTTGTTTGTGCCACGAGCCACGAGGCAACAAGTAATGGTATTATTATTGGCGCTCACGATTAGATACTTTTTATACTAGTTGATAATAATCTCGATTAAAATAAGTATGCTTAGGACTTTTGAATACTCCCCGTAGTTCTAGAATCCACAGAGTCGCCATATATTAAAATAAGATTTTTTTTCGAAGTCAAAATCAAAGTAGATAAGTACATATTAACTTGTATGTATATAATTATACTAAAAACACTACTATTACTAAACAAAATAAATTAAAACAAATACTTTAAGTAACGATAACAAAAATGTCTTCTTTAATCTAATATTATTCAGCACTTCTAAATCTCTGATGACTGATGAGATACTGGCTTTTGGAATCAGTGTATCATAATCATCGTCTATTACTATTTCATGTTCACGCCTTTTGCAAATACACTTTCTTTAGGACACTTTGCTCAGGCAATATTTTAGTTCCACAAGTACAAGAGATATATTTGTTGAAGAACTTTTTAAATTCTTTGTTCCATGCAATGTTGCAATTAACGAGAAGCAAACAGATATAAATAAAAGTCACTCATATTTCCAGTCTTTTTGACATCTAATATAATGTTTTATTTTTACACTTTGACTTCGAAAAAAATTATTTTATATAATGGCGACTCCGTGGATTCTAGAACCACGGCGAGCATCCAAAAGTCCTAATCCTATAATAAGTACTAGGGGTTTTAGGTTATTTTTTTATTTACGCCCCACAGTTTCTGATTGCAAACAAAGCAGACATTTCTGGCGCTCTTTCTGCTTCCTTTGTTATTATAAATCTCTTACCTATTTTCCCCTAATCTATCACACCGTCCTCTATTAATTGTAATTTTTCATTTCTATTTCTTACAAACAGTAATATCAAAGTGACATAAATATTAATTACGTATTTGAAATAAATTTACTTTATTGTCCAGAGTAGGCCGCAATGGCACTTTTAAAAGTAAAAATATACCAACAGCACTTAAATAGGCCATTAATCTCTATATCCCGTACGTCTGCTGATCACCACCTTCCAGGTCCTCGAAAGCAGCTGCATGCCCGCCCGAATACTCAAGATCACGTACAAACTTGTCAACACAGAGACCAAGCTGCTCCATAGGTTACTCCAAGCCCACGGGCTCCAAGATGCTGGAGCGGATTCCAAAGACTTCAACCTGATGTGGTCCGGCCTGCATCCGAAACCTGATGTGTTGAGGGCTCTGTCACCATATCAGAGAGTCAACCATTTCCCTAGGTGAGTTACTCGCCCGCATTCAAACGCCTGCGTTCGCGGTGTTCCTATTAAGACAATTTTGCCTTGATCCTTGCAACGAGCTAAACTCTCTCTCCTTCCTACTATGGAGAGTAGACTCAAAATTAATTTTTACTCCAAAAGAAAGAAGGCAAATAATATGCCTAGGGACGAAAATCCCATTCAGATCAGAAGCTATAAACGTTTTAATATTGCTTGTTAGAGAGAGAAAACGCTCGGGGACCGTGACGTCGCAATTCCCGAGCGTCATAGTAATGACAATCGTTCCATATGGAGGCGTTTTGCGGAAAAGGGACAGAATATATCCCTTCTTAAAACTTTGGCCACTTATAACTTCGTGATTGTTTAATCAGGGGATTCTTTACTTTTTACCCGGCTGCCAAAGGAGGTATGCCTGTTTCTTTGTGGCCTCCTGTAGCCTAAAAGGCTTGATGGATTTTGATGTTTAAGGTGTCGTTGGATTCCTCTTAATCGTGGGAGTGACATAGGCTATAATATTTTTGAAAAAGCAGTCGGGTTTTTCGAAAATTCTTTTCATTTCACTTGTTTCTCTATTTGTCAATATGTTTCATCCTTTTTCGAGAAAATTCATCATTATTGCTTATTTTATTTGGTGTCTACACCCTTATTAACGACGCGACACGTTCAAATGATTAACTATCCTAAGGGTGGAACACCGCGAACGCAGGCGATTGTACCTAAATTAAATGAGTAATTTTTAGATGCTAAATCTAAACTAATCTGAAGAGTAGTCTCCCGTTAATTCCAAGGACAATTAAACTAGGACTTTTACCAAACAGCAGGTAATTGGGTCTCTATGCGATGACACCAAAGCAGTATATTGTCCTAATTTTGGCCCAATCATCCCATCGGATCTCATCTAATAAATTGGCTGTTACGAAAGTTGATGATCGCCCGTCCCTCTTCGTTTTCTTCCAAAGCTCAGCATTTCTTCGTCAAGCAATCATACAATCCAACGTTATGGATCAAAACACCCAGAAATCATCAGCGTTCGTTGCGTATGGAGGGCAGTTGGTAGCGACAGTATCACCACATTTATAAGTTATAACGATGTAGCGCGTGTAATAATTTGTTTGGTAGACTAGACATCATCCTCTACACATTTAAACACTACAATTCCTTTTTTGCGCTTCACGTTGTCATAGCTTATATCTGTGGTACTGGGCTAGGCAGCGTCTGGTGCCGATACTACTTCAAGCGCATGGGCTGATAGAAGCGGCGTTCGAAGCCTCCGACTGGACCCTCATGTGGTCCGACGCACCAATCCCCTTCGGTACCCTGCAGGCGTTGCTGAATATACAACGAGTCAACCACTTACCGAGGTACTATACTTCTTCGTTTCGCTCTTGACAGAGTCGTGGTCTTCGTGAGGGAGGGTTGGGAATTGTTGCAGGCCTAACGATGTCTCGCCACCTCATTCGGTTCGTGGCTCTTGGTTAATGAATTGCCCACAGTTGGAGGCATGAGCGATCTGCCTCGCGGTCTAGTGCCTTCTGCCTTGTTCTTTTTTTATTTACTTTCTGGGAATAAAGAGAGTTGCTATAAGTATTCCTTCCCTTTGAATATTGGTAGAGCTCAAGATCTTGTTCAGTCTGTGTTAGTGATGAGCTTAGAGTAAACACCAGATTGGACATGACAATTGTTTGTTTCAACATTGTTTCAAAGCACCACTGCTAATTCTGCCAAGCACTAGACAGGTTTTGGGACTTTATACAAAACAAAATTCATAATATGTAGTGAAACCTACCAGAACTGGTTTTCAATTCGCCCAAATGGACCGGAAGTAAGGAGTCACCAAATTCGAATGGTTCTAAAAGAATAGGTACAAAAGGATATACCGTAGGTAGGTACGTTATGTTGCAAGAAATTACTCCTTCAAAATGTCGTTTCTATTTCTCCAATAGCAAGCACAGACATACCAAAATCGTTAAACTTAGTTGAACGTAAACATATACATATTTTATTGTTTGCATATAGCTTCGTCCACGTTACCATTATTTACTTGCATGCAAAGCTACCCCGAGATAAGTTGATTTATAAGCATTAAGTATTTCTCGCTTTTAACGGGTTGGCAAAGTAGGTTACGTTTTGAAGTCTTTTTGTTTGAGAAACGTAATGGTCCGGCAACATGAAGGTGCCGTAAAAAGTTCTTTGTAAAAAGTAATTGCCATTCCGACTGTAAGAACTTGGCGATGGCAGTGAAAAACATCTTACATTAGCGAGGCAATATTGGATCTTATGTCCATGTCGCTAAGACTGATATTGTCGTTACTAATCTCTCTGTATTTTGTTTGCCATGACATCATGAGTCCGGAAATAAACTATTGAGGATTTTATTGCAGTATTTTGACATGTGCAATGGCAATTTACTAATGATTTACCTACCTACCAATGATGATAAAAGGGTGGAATGCAAAATGCATTTCGGAGATGGTTTTTTTTTTTGGAAATAATCGTTTTTCACAATAATGTCACATCAACTTTGTCTTCGCATCAGAAATGGGGCTATCCGCAGCAGAACCAAGGTAACCGATATAGCCCTCCGAATCGCTAAACTTAAGTGGCAGTGGACGCCCACATTGCACGTAGAACCGATGGCCGTTGGGGCGGAAAGGTTCTCGAGTGGCGACCACGTACTGGAAAGCGCAGCGTGGGTAGGCCCCCCACAAGGTGGACTGATGACCTGGTAAAGGTCGCTGGAGTCCGCTGGATGCGGGTGGCGCAGGACCGGTCATTGTGGCACTCTTTGGGGGAGGCCTATGCCCAGCAGTGGACATCTTTCGGCTGATATGATGATGATGAACTTTGTCTTCATGACGTGATGGAGAGATGATTCAATTTCGGATGTTTTACGACTGTTCAGAAGACAAGGCTCGATTTTATGAACGCTAGGAACGGCTGGAACGCAACAAAGTCCTCCTTGCTGACGTTAACTTATACTTACTCCAGATTACCTCCATGAAGTAGCCTTCAGATAATCACATTACACATCATTAAGCACACGAGTCGACAACAAATGGGTGAGATTCCAGTTGGTATAGAAATCGCGTGTGATTGCTTCAGATGCCCGAAGGGCGAACCGCTCAGTAGGCTTGAGTATATTACAGACTAACAATTTATTTGGTTAGGTCAGAACCAGTTGGACAGATCTACAGTATTGCTCAACCGCGATGAGTTAAATCTTGGCATAGCTATCAGTTCATATAAACTTTGACATTTTTATATGGCAAAATTGTCACTTCCAAGACTATTCTAATCGTGGTTTGATAATAATAAAGAACTACGTTTAAATTGCAAAAAAAATAATTTGGCAGTTGGGCCATGGATAGATTTGTTTATGCAGGCCATAGGTACACGTTATGGTTGTCCGGAGAGATCTACCTGTGCAGGCTACCTGCGCAGGAGCCGTAGCATGGTTGGCCTTGTAACGCGATAGCTGATAGGATAGAGCGTGCGTCACTGGCTGACACCGTTCGATAGAACGAGACGACGATCTTATCTTGTCACTTGTCGCGTGATAAGGCCAACCATGCTACGGCTCCAGGAGCCGTAGCATGGTTGGCCTGCTACGGGGCCAGGTCAAGCAGCGTGTGTGGGGATATTCCGGTGTCCGTACGGTGTCACTCGAAAGAATTTATTTTTGGTTGTGCTCCGGTCGCCTGCACGGGTCGGTTCCCATACACGCTCCGGGCGACCTGCGCAGGTAGGTATACCTGCACAGGTAGACCTCTGCGGCCAACGGCAACGTGTATGGCCTGCATTACCCGAGGTACAACCACTTGAACGTAGCAGATGTACCATACGTTCGGCCTCACAAGGGGCTTAAGACCTTTGTACCGTGTTGCATTAAACGTCATGTAAACTGCCATATGAAGTTGTCAAACGAGTGAAAACGACAAGGTACTTAAGTGTTCAGCAACTGAGGCCGACTGTACCACCTGTCGTGAGGGGAAGAATAGTTATTTGTGTCGCAAAGGAGCAAAATGATGTATTTACGGCGAGGGCGGTACATTGAATCCAGAGTGAAGCGAGGGATTCTAAGTTAGAATCCTGAGCGTAACGAAAAATTCAAGCGTTAACGCCCATGACGAAAATAATTCGCTCCTGAGTGACACATACTATTTTGCACACCGACTATGAGGAAAATATAACAGTCATCGATAGTTTGGATATCAGTAAAACGTATATTTTATTGTGACACTTTTTAATATTACGAATAATTCATAACTTTTCATATAACGTTAAAGTTAAAACTTTAAATATGTTCGTTTTAAATCGATTACGATGAATTTACAATCGATTATTTAATTAAGATCTGTGTTCAATTGGCACATTGCGTACCTACATGCTATATGCCAATAATTAAATTAAAAAGTAGCTTGAACTGAAAAATAGCATTTTGAACCCTCTCGTCGTGCAGTAAAACTTACTTTTCCGAATGAAAGGTGTGAAAAACTCGTCGCACTGTCATTTTACCAACCTCACTTGTTCTCAGATCATACGAGCTAACGCGCAAAGACAAACTATTCAAGAACATAGAGAAGATGCAGTATTTCCGCGGCCTGAAGCACTTCGATTTCATCCCCACCACGTTTCTGATGCCCGCCGAGTTCAAAGAGCTGTGTACGACCCACTACAGGACTAAAGGACCGTGGATTGTGAAGCCCGCCGCCTCTAGTAGGGGACGGGGGATTTATATTGTTAATACGGTGAGTTTTACAAGCTTCATGTTAACGAGCGAGCGAAGCGAACGAAGTTCTATGCTTGGGCTGAAAATCGGTGTCCCGGTGTCTGTCACGATGTCACGCTGTTAATTATATAGTTTTTTTGGTCCAGTCACTTCGTTTTTTTTTTAAACAGGCTCGCGAGTTTTACAGCTCACAGAGCCTTTATAGGCTTTATATAACCCTAATTTATTCCAAATGAAACAAGAAACGCAAAGAACTAGAGAGCAATACAGGAATAAATTACTGTTACCAAAGGCAAACTTGGAATTGTATATGAATAGTCCCCATACTAAATGTATTTTAATAATGAATAAAATTCCTAATGCAATTAAGCTTGAACCTCGGAACGCAATATTTAAAAACAAATTGGAAAGGCTATTACTAGAAAAATGTTATTACTCTCGTATAGATTTCTTAAATGATAAAAGGTTTTAAAAATGATAATTAATTTAATGTTACTATTTCTTTTTAGACAATGGTAGCCTGGTACCTATATAAGTAAAATTAAGTAGTTCGTTTTGTTTTTTAAGCTATGTTGTGTGTCCTTTCAGGGTGTCATGGGCTGACTTATGCAAACCAAATTGTGAAATATCTAAATTTATATGTACCTGACTATACAATGAAATAAATATACAGTACCGGTCAAAAGTTTAAGTTCACCCTTTGTTTTTGGTACAAATTCGTACTTTTGTGCGATAATGTTTTGCAGTTCAGATGTCGAAAATTGTTTCCAACTGATTCGTTATTGTTTACGGAGATGTGTTTGATTAGTCAGACACAATTTACGTAGATTTCTAAACAACTGATTCCCTAAAAACCAACATTGTATCTGATCATTGTACGTTTTAAGTGGCAAGCCCATATATCGGCCAGCCTTTGCCTTCATTCCTATAAGATTTTAGGGAATGCGTTGTTTAGAAATGTACGTGAATTGTGTCTGACTAATTAAACAAATCTCTGGAAACAATAACGGATCAGTTGGAAACAAATTTCGGCTTCCGAACTTCAAAAAATTATTGTCCAAAAGTACTCATTTGTACCTAAAACAAAGAATGAACTTAAACTTTTGACCGGTAGTGTACATACATATGTAGTTTGTTCGTTAAAAAGTGCGGGTCAAATTTGACCAACTTCCCGAAGTTAAATAGAGTTCTAATTTTGTACAATTACGTAAGTCAGATGACAATATAATAACTTAATAACTATGGTACCATAAAATAAACTATAATTAGGTTTTTTTAACAGCCGATATTTGACAGCCGTCATCCCGGTACAATAAACGTCAGTGATGACATATGATGACATAAATTGTACTGCGATGACAGCTGTCAATTATTGGATGTAAGGGCGTCACTATAACGAATGTTTTTTTTTCAGCCCGAACAAATACCCAAAGGCGAGAACGTAGTCGTAGCCAAATACATAGACAAGCCACTCCTCATCGGCGGCCACAAATGCGACCTGCGCCTCTACGTGTGCGTGACGTCGATCGACCCGCTACTTATATATCTCTATGAAGAGGGACTCGTGCGATTCGCTACTGTAAAGTACGATAAGACCAATAAGAACCTGTGGAATCCGTGCATGCATTTGTGCAACTATAGTATAAATAAATACCATACGGATTATATCAAGTGAGTATGCTATTAATAAAATTACTATGATTTTTTTTTAATAAAACGGAACCGTTATAGTTTTGTCATGTCCGTCTGTCCTTATGTCACAGCCATTTTACTCGAAAACTATGAGGTGTATTTAAATAAAATTTTGAGGACGGGTGTACTTTGATAGCCACTACATAATTCTATACAAAATTGACTAAAAAAGATTTATTACTCCATACAGTATAAAATTGGATGTCTAAAAAAAACATTGTAAGTCCACGTGTTTGACTTACAATGAATTTTTCAAAAAAAAAAACGAAAAATCATTGTAAGACAGACAGACAGACGGACAGACAGACAGACGGACGGACAGCGGAGTCTTAGTAATAGGGTCCCGTTTTACCCTTTGGGTACGGAACCATATAAAGCAGTTGGGTTTCTTGAAAATTCTTTAAAATTTTACTTGATCTCAGATGTGACGATCCAAACGCTGGCAACATCGGGCACAAATGGACCCTGTCCGCCCTCCTGCGTCACCTGCGGAAGCAGGGCCGCAACACGACGGCCCTCATGGCCTCCATCGAGGACCTGGTGGTCAAGTCCGTGCTGTCCTCGGCGCAGACCATCACGGCCGCCGCCAGGGTGTTCGTGCCCAACTTCTTCAACTGCTTTGGTGAGTAGCATCTTCTCAAAACCCGATAGTCCCTGCCAGAGACCATGTAACTTGAAGGCGTGCAGGGGCCAACTGCTTTGGTGAGTGTGATCTTGTCAAAGCCCGATAGTCCCTGCCAGAGACAATGTAACTTGAAGGCGTGCGGTCAAATGCTTTGGTGAGTGTCATCTTGTCAAAGCCCGATAGTCCCCTGCGAGAGACCATGTAACTTGAAGGCGTGCAGGGGTCAAATGCTTTGGTGAGTGTCATCTTGTCAAAGCCCGATAGTCCCTGCGAGAGACCATGTAACTTGAAGGCGTGCAGGGGCCAACTGCTTTGGTGAGTCATCTTGTCAAAGCCCGATAGGTCCCCTGCGAGAGACCATGTAACTTGAAGGCGAGCGGTCAAATGCTTTGGTGATTGTCATCTTGTCAAAGCCCGATAGTCCCCTGCGAAAGACCATGTATCTTGAAGGCGTGCAGGGGCCAACTGCTTTGGTGAGTGTCATCTTGTCAAAGCCCGCTATTCCCCTGCGAGAGACCATGTAACTTGAAGGCGTGCTTGGGCCAACTGCTTTGGTGAGTGCCATCTTGTCAAAGCCCGATAGTCCCTGCGAGAGACCATGTAACTTGAAGGCGTGCAGGGGCCAACTGCTTTGGTGAGTGTGATCTTGACAAAGCCCGATAGTCCCTGCCAGTGACAATGTAACTTGAAGGCGTGCAGGGGCCAACTGCTTTGGTGAGTGCCATCTTGTCAAAGCCCGATAGTCCCTGCGAGAGACCATGTAACTTGAAGGCGTGCAGGGGCCAACTGCTTTGGTGAGTGTGATCTTAACAAAGCCCGATAGTCCCTGCCAGTGACAATGTAACTTGAAGGCGTGCAGGGGCCAACTGCTTTGGTGAGTGTCATCTTGTCAAAGCCCGATAATCCCTGCGAGAGACCATGTAACTTAAAGGCGTGCGGTCAAATGCTTTGGTGAGTGTCATCTTGTCAAAGCCCGATAGTCCCTGCGGCTGACAAAATACATAATAGTCAATTTGAGAGCGCGCAGAGGTCAACAGCTTTAATAAGGGTCCATGAGGGCATCCCATGGTATGTGCGGGGTTTGCCTCCCCGACCGACTACCCTAACAACTTCCTCAATTGCTCTAAACTTACCAAAGCGCACATTACTTAGTCCATCTGTAATGTGACGGCGTCCCACGGTAAGAGCGCGCTGGTCGTGCGAAGATCTGCTGCCCCCCAACCAGTGACCTTAAATACATGCAGGTATTATGGGACTCAAACCATAAATGTTAGATATAGGTAATCATACATTCATAAATTACAAACGAAACAAATCAAAATTTTATTATTTTCAGAGTTGTTCGGATACGACATCCTCGTGGACGATATGCTGAAGCCGTGGCTTCTTGAGATCAACTTATCGCCCAGGCAAGTATCAATGTTCGCTTATAAAGACACATATTTTTATTACTCACAGGGAAAGGGCACCTTAGTGCGGTTGGCGTTTTTGCCTTTTGTTACAGATCTGCTACAAAACAATAGGCTTGTGACCTAAGATTTTTTTACGGTGAGATTTTGAGACAGACCTCGCTGGCTGAATTATAAATTATTATGAATTTAATTATGATTATGATGCTTTGTTTGTGTGAGGTGTGCAATAAAGAGTATTTGTATTGTATTGTATTGTATGATTGGCTTAAAAGTATGACGTCACACTTTGCTATTTGAGCTAATCGTTGCAAGGAAAATCGAGTAAATTGCTGTTACGGTCGCGAAATACTGCGTTTAGGTCCATACTTGTCGTACAATTTAGTTTCTATAAAAACGTAAGGATTCTATTGGTAGCTTTAAATTTACTCTTAAACAATAAATAAAAATAAAAAAAAATTTAAACTTTCAAGGATCTTGTTATGATTTTAATAATATTTTGTAATTTATACTTTATTACAATAATTGTATGGTTTATTATCAATTTATCAAAACTACGTTATCAATTTTAAAATGAGGTCACAACCCTATTATGCCATCACTGATGGCGTTAAAGTGCCTTTTCTTCGAGAACGACACATTTTTGTTCCTATAGTGCCATAGACAATCACCAGTTTATATTTTTGACGTCTGTCCCCACAGCTTGGCCTGCGAGAGTCCCCTGGATGCTCGCGTTAAATCAGCTCTGTTAGCTGACACGCTCACTCTAGTAGGGCTCCCTGCAGTGACCATGGGCAAGACCGAAGCCGCGCCACACAATTCGCTCAAAATGAGGATCGGAGCGGTATGTAGCCTAGCTATAAATCGCCATTTTGATGTTTGTCCCCACAGCTTAGCCTGTGAGAGTCGTCTAGATGCTCGCGTTAAATCAGCACTGTTAGCTGACACCCTCACTCTAGTAGGGCTCCCTGCAGTGACCATGGGCAAGACCGAAGCCACGCCACACAATTCGCTCAAAATGAGGATCGGAGCGGTATGTAGCCTAGCCATAAGACCGCCATTTTGATGTTTGTCCCCACAGCTTAGCCTGCGAGAGTCCTCTGGATGCTCGCGTTGAATCAGCACTGTTAGCTGACACGCTCACCCTAGTAGGGCTCCCTGCAGTGACCATGGGCAAGACCGAAGCCGCGCCACACAATTCGCTCAAAATGAGGATCGGAGCGGTATGTAGCCTAGCTATAAATCGCCATTTTGATGTTTGTCCCCACAGCTTAGCCTGTGAGAGTCGTCTAGATGCTCGCGTTAAATCAGCACTGTTAGCTGACACCCTCACTCTAGTAGGGCTCCCTGCAGTGACCATGGGCAAGACCGAAGCCACGCCACACAATTCGCTCAAAATGAGGATCGGAGCGGTATGTAGCCTAGCCATAAGACCGCCATTTTGATGTTTGTCCCCACAGCTTAGCCTGCGAGAGTCCTCTGGATGCTCGCGTTGAATCAGCACTGTTAGCTGCACGCTCACTCTAGTAGGGCTCCCTACAGTGACCATGGGCAAGACCGAAGCCACGCCACACAATTCGCTCAAAATGAGGATCGGAGCGGTATGTAGCCTAGCCATAAGACCGCCATTTTGATGTTTGTCCCCACAGCTTAGCCTGCGAGAGTCCTCTGGATGCTCGCGTTGAATCAGCACTGTTACCTGCACGCTCACTCTAGTAGGGCTCCCTACAGTGACCATGGGCAAGACCGAAGCCGCGCCACACAATTCGCTCAAAATGAGGATCGGAGCGGTATGTAGCCTAGCTATAAGACCGCCATTTTGATGTTTGCCCCCACAGCTTAGCCTGCGAGAGTCCTCTAGATGCTCGCGTTAAATCAGCACTGTTAGCTCACACCCTTACTCTAGTAGGGCTCCCTGCAGTGACCATGGGCAAGACCGAAGCCGCGCCACACAATTCGCTCAAAATGAGGATCGGAGCGGTATGTAGCCTAGCTATAAGACCGCCATTTTGATGTTTGCCCCCACAGCTTAGCCTGCGAGAGTCCTCTAGATGCTCGCGTTAAATCAGCACTGTTAGCTCACACCCTTACTCTAGTAGGGCTCCCTGCAGTGACCATGGGCAAGACCGAAGCCGCGCCACACAATTCGCTCAAAATGAGGATCGGAGCGGTATGTAGCCTAGCTATAAGACCGCCATTTTGATGTTTGCCCCCACAGCTTAGCCTGCGAGATTTCTCTGGATGCTCGCGTTGAATCAGCACTGTTAGCTGACACGCTCACCCTAGTAGGGCGCCCTGCAGTGACCATGGGCAAGACCGAAGCCGCGCCACACAATTCGCTCAAAATGGGGATCGGAGCGGTGTGTAGCCTAGCTATAAGACCTCCATTTTACTAGGTATGTGTGTACGGGTGGAATCTTGCAACTCAATTTTGAAGCAGATATCTTCAACAAAAAATGATGAAGATATAGCCAGTTAAAGTTCCGCGTGACGTCACATTATGGCACACTTTACCATAATGTGACGTCACGCGGTACTTTAACGGGCTATATCTTCATAATTTTTTGTTTATATGACAAACAAATAAAGCAAATAAATATATTTCATTTCATTTCATTTCATTTCATTTCATTTCAAACAAAAAATACATGGTCAATATTTTTTGATAATCTAACTGACGGACCAAATAGAATTATATTTTTTACCCAATTTCATTACGCTCAGACAAAGGCAAGAGATGGTGTCATTTGCATACACTAATATAGTTAGAAGAGTTATTGCAGATATGAATGCAAAAGACTCTACACACCAGTCTCCACATCAATGTCTGTAACTTCCAGTGTCGGCGAGTGCATTCAGCCGAAAACGTATGCGCACGCAACAAACCCAGCGGGCAGACGTCACCGGCCGCGCTCACCAGCGAGGAGCTGCGGCTGGTCCGCGCGGTGCGAGGCCAGTACGCGAGGCGAGGGGGCTTCGTGCGGATCTTCCCCAGTCAGAACAGCTGGCAGAAGTACTCGCAGTATCTAGGTTTGTGCGCTTTTGTTGCTTTTTACCCGACTGCCGAAGGAAAGGAGGGTTATGTTTTTCGAGCGTATGTATCTATGTATGTATGTGTGTATGTCTTATTCTTTGGCACGCCCTGCGGCCTAAATCGTTTGACTGATTTCGACATATGAGGTGTCGTTGGAATCCTCTTAATCGTGGGAGTGACATAGGCTATAATATTTGCAAAAAAGCAGTTGGGTTTTTTTTTTAATCTTCTAAATTCACTTGTTTTTCAAGCTTTATATTAACTTGACCTGTTCGTATGTATCTAAGTACGAGGTATATCTAATAGGATGTCCGTCAAAATGTCCATTTTTCAGTCACTTGCCGTTATCGAAATTAGCTGAAATATTGGGTAGTAGTATAGTTTGGATGACAATTTAATATTATGGTACCATCGAGCTGAAATAAAAATTTTGACAGAAACTTAATATTATCATAACCTTTTCAAGTGTGGCGTCTATGTCGCTTTGTCTTCTTTTCATTCGTCTTACGTTCGTGTTTTATTTATGGTTTAGGTAGGAGTGGGTAGCCTGTTTATAAGCGGTTAGGAATCACAGTGCTATCTATCACTATTGGTGGCCAAACAAGTAAAACGGGCGGGTTATGCAATTTTATTTTATCTGCAACTTGGTCCTTAGGACTAGCTATTTTACATCTGTGCAATCGGATGACACGGCGTTATGTTGCGTGCCGATCGGACTAAGCACGAAGTTTCATCTCTGAAACTGACCTAATCCACGTGCACGTACCATTCTCTCATTTTTGCATAAGTTGAAAAGAGACAGAGGTATTGGGGACGAGTGTTTGTAGTGCTTAACGAGTCCGTTTGTGCCCAGACCCAGTATCCGGCATCCCCGTATGCTCGACCTCCCTCAACAACAACGTGCCATACAACGTGGTCCCGCACAACTACAACCTGCTCGTGCACGCGCACGTGCTGCCGCACTTCGCGCACGCCACCGTCGCCACCGACGCCGCGCCCATGCCCGAGCCGCTCAGGTGTGTGCGGCTCTCAACACCCCTCAACAACTCTCAACACTACTCAATATGTTTCAACACCACTCAACGTGTCTCAACACCACTCAACATGTCTCAACACCCCTCAACAACTCTCAACACTACTCAATATGTTTCAACACCACTCAACGTGTCTCAACACCACTCAACATGTCTCAACACCACTCAACATGTCTCAACACCACTCAACATGTCTCAACACTCCTCAACATCTCTCACCACCACTCAACATGTCTCAACACCACTCAATATGTTTCAACACCACTCAACATGTCTCAACACTCCTCAACATCTCTCAACACCACTCAACATGTCTCAACACCACTCAATATGTTTCAACACCACTCAACATGTCTCAACACTCCTCAACATCTCTCAACACCACTCAACATGTCTCAACACTACTTAATATGTTTCAACACCACTCAACATGTCTCAACACTCCTCAACATCTCTCAACACCACTCAACATGTCTCAACACTACTTAATATGTTTCAACACCACTCAACATGTCTCAACACCACTCAATATGTTTCAACACCACTCAACATGTCTCAACACTCCTCAACATCTCTCAACACCCCTCAACATGTCTCAACACTACTTAATATGTTTCAACACCACTCAACATGTCTCAACACTCCTCAACATCTCTCAACACCACTCAACATGTCTCAACACTACTTAATATGTTTCAACACCACTCAACATGTCTCAACACTTCTCAACAACTCTCAACACCACTCAACATGTCTCAACACTACTTAATATGTTTCAACACCACTCAACATGTCTCAACACTCCTCAACAACTCTCAACACCACTCAACATGTCTCAACACTACTTAATATGTTTCAACACCACTCAACATGTCTCAACACTCCTCAACAACTCTCAACACCACTCAACATGTCTCAACACTACTTAATATGTTTCAACACCACTCAACATGTCTCAACACTCCTCAACAACTCTCAACACCACTCAACATGTCTCAACACTACTTAATATGTTTCAACACCACTCAACATGTCTCAACACTCTTCAACATCTCTCAACACCACTCAACATGTCTCAACACTACTTAATATGTTTCAACACCACTCAACATGTCTCAACACTACTCAACATGTCTCAACACCACCAACATGTCTCAACACCATTCAACATGTCTAACACCACTCATTATGTGTTTCATATGAACGTGTGTTTTTCGGAAAAGGGACAAAACATACCCCCTCTTAAAACTTTGGACACTTATAACTTTGTGATTATTCTATTTAGTGTCTACACCCATATTGTAATGTTAACAATGTTTCCCTCAGACTGAAGCGTTACGAGACGGTGACGGTGACGCGCACGGCGCCGGCCATCAGCCTGGGCGAGGCGGCGCCCGCGCCGGCGGACGCGCGCCACGCCAAGGCGCTCGTCAAGCGACAGCTGGCTGACGGCATGCGGCTCACGTGAGTCCCATCATTTATTACCCGACTGCCAGAGGAGGAGGGTAATGTTTCCCTCAGACTGAAGCGTTACGAGACGGTGACGGTGACGCGCACGGCGCCGGCCATCAGCCTGGGCGAGGCGGCGCCCGCGCCGGCGGACGCGCGCCACGCCAAGGCGCTCGTCAAGCGACAGCTGGCTGACGGCATGCGGCTCACGTGAGTCCCATCATTTATTACCCGACTGCCAGAGGAGGAGGGTAATGTTTCCCTCAGACTGAAGCGTTACGAGACGGTGACGGTGACGCGCACGGCGCCGGCCATCAGCCTGGGCGAGGCGGCGCCCGCGCCGGCGGACGCGCGCCACGCCAAGGCGCTCGTCAAGCGACAGCTGGCTGACGGCATGCGGCTCACGTGAGTCCCATCATTTATTACCCGACTGCCAGAGGAGGAGGGTAATGTTTCCCTCAGACTGAAGCGTTACGAGACGGTGACGGTGACGCGCACGGCGCCGGCCATCAGCCTGGGCGAGGCGGCGCCCGCGCCGGCGGACGCGCGCCACGCCAAGGCGCTCGTCAAGCGACAGCTGGCTGACGGCATGCGGCTCACGTGAGTCCCATCATTTATTACCCGACTGCCAGAGGAGGAGGGTAATGTTTCCCTCAGACTGAAGCGTTACGAGACGGTGACGGTGACGCGCACGGCGCCGGCCATCAGCCTGGGCGAGGCGGCGCCCGCGCCGGCGGACGCGCGCCACGCCAAGGCGCTCGTCAAGCGACAGCTGGCTGACGGCATGCGGCTCACGTGAGTCCCATCATTTATTACCCGACTGCCAGAGGAGGAGGGTAATGTTTCCCTCAGACTGAAGCGTTACGAGACGGTGACGGTGACGCGCACGGCGCCGGCCATCAGCCTGGGCGAGGCGGCGCCCGCGCCGGCGGACGCGCGCCACGCCAAGGCGCTCGTCAAGCGACAGCTGGCTGACGGCATGCGGCTCACGTGAGTCCCATCATTTATTACCCGACTGCCAGAGGAGGAGGGTAATGTTTCCCTCAGACTGAAGCGTTACGAGACGGTGACGGTGACGCGCACGGCGCCGGCCATCAGCCTGGGCGAGGCGGCGCCCGCGCCGGCGGACGCGCGCCACGCCAAGGCGCTCGTCAAGCGACAGCTGGCTGACGGCATGCGGCTCACGTGAGTCCCATCATTTATTACCCGACTGCCAGAGGAGGAGGGTAATGTTTCCCTCAGACTGAAGCGTTACGAGACGGTGACGGTGACGCGCACGGCGCCGGCCATCAGCCTGGGCGAGGCGGCGCCCGCGCCGGCGGACGCGCGCCACGCCAAGGCGCTCGTCAAGCGACAGCTGGCTGACGGCATGCGGCTCACGTGAGTCCCATCATTTATTACCCGACTGCCAGAGGAGGAGGGTAATGTTTCCCTCAGACTGAAGCGTTACGAGACGGTGACGGTGACGCGCACGGCGCCGGCCATCAGCCTGGGCGAGGCGGCGCCCGCGCCGGCGGACGCGCGCCACGCCAAGGCGCTCGTCAAGCGACAGCTGGCTGACGGCATGCGGCTCACGTGAGTCCCATCATTTATTACCCGACTGCCAGAGGAGGAGGGTAATGTTTCCCTCAGACTGAAGCGTTACGAGACGGTGACGGTGACGCGCACGGCGCCGGCCATCAGCCTGGGCGAGGCGGCGCCCGCGCCGGCGGACGCGCGCCACGCCAAGGCGCTCGTCAAGCGACAGCTGGCTGACGGCATGCGGCTCACGTGAGTCCCATCATTTATTACCCGACTGCCAGAGGAGGAGGGTAATGTTTCCCTCAGACTGAAGCGTTACGAGACGGTGACGGTGACGCGCACGGCGCCGGCCATCAGCCTGGGCGAGGCGGCGCCCGCGCCGGCGGACGCGCGCCACGCCAAGGCGCTCGTCAAGCGACAGCTGGCTGACGGCATGCGGCTCACGTGAGTCCCATCATTTATTACCCGACTGCCAGAGGAGGAGGGTAATGTTTCCCTCAGACTGAAGCGTTACGAGACGGTGACGGTGACGCGCACGGCGCCGGCCATCAGCCTGGGCGAGGCGGCGCCCGCGCCGGCGGACGCGCGCCACGCCAAGGCGCTCGTCAAGCGACAGCTGGCTGACGGCATGCGGCTCACGTGAGTCCCATCATTTATTACCCGACTGCCAGAGGAGGAGGGTAATGTTTCCCTCAGACTGAAGCGTTACGAGACGGTGACGGTGACGCGCACGGCGCCGGCCATCAGCCTGGGCGAGGCGGCGCCCGCGCCGGCGGACGCGCGCCACGCCAAGGCGCTCGTCAAGCGACAGCTGGCTGACGGCATGCGGCTCACGTGAGTCCCATCATTTATTACCCGACTGCCAGAGGAGGAGGGTAATGTTTCCCTCAGACTGAAGCGTTACGAGACGGTGACGGTGACGCGCACGGCGCCGGCCATCAGCCTGGGCGAGGCGGCGCCCGCGCCGGCGGACGCGCGCCACGCCAAGGCGCTCGTCAAGCGACAGCTGGCTGACGGCATGCGGCTCACGTGAGTCCCATCATTTATTACCCGACTGCCAGAGGAGGAGGGTAATGTTTCCCTCAGACTGAAGCGTTACGAGACGGTGACGGTGACGCGCACGGCGCCGGCCATCAGCCTGGGCGAGGCGGCGCCCGCGCCGGCGGACGCGCGCCACGCCAAGGCGCTCGTCAAGCGACAGCTGGCTGACGGCATGCGGCTCACGTGAGTCCCATCATTTATTACCCGACTGCCAGAGGAGGAGGGTAATGTTTCCCTCAGACTGAAGCGTTACGAGACGGTGACGGTGACGCGCACGGCGCCGGCCATCAGCCTGGGCGAGGCGGCGCCCGCGCCGGCGGACGCGCGCCACGCCAAGGCGCTCGTCAAGCGACAGCTGGCTGACGGCATGCGGCTCACGTGAGTCCCATCATTTATTACCCGACTGCCAGAGGAGGAGGGTAATGTTTCCCTCAGACTGAAGCGTTACGAGACGGTGACGGTGACGCGCACGGCGCCGGCCATCAGCCTGGGCGAGGCGGCGCCCGCGCCGGCGGACGCGCGCCACGCCAAGGCGCTCGTCAAGCGACAGCTGGCTGACGGCATGCGGCTCACGTGAGTCCCATCATTTATTACCCGACTGCCAGAGGAGGAGGGTAATGTTTCCCTCAGACTGAAGCGTTACGAGACGGTGACGGTGACGCGCACGGCGCCGGCCATCAGCCTGGGCGAGGCGGCGCCCGCGCCGGCGGACGCGCGCCACGCCAAGGCGCTCGTCAAGCGACAGCTGGCTGACGGCATGCGGCTCACGTGAGTCCCATCATTTATTACCCGACTGCCAAAGGAGTAATGTTTTTCGAGTGTATGTAAGTATGCATATATGTATGTATGTGTTTATGTCTTATTCTTTGGCACGTCCTGCAGCCTTTGATTCGTCTTAATTGTGGGAGTGACATAGGTTAAACATTTGCAATAAAGCTGTTGGGTTTTTTGTTTTTTTTTTTTAATTCCACTTGTTATTTACCCAAGTTAATATGTATTTCAGCATGGGCGAAGTCCGGCGCGCCTTTGGGCTGTACCTCACGCACGTGCTGAAGCGCGTGTCGTGCGCGTCCGGCGAGCTGGCCGCGGCGCACGCGGCGCTGGCGCTGCGCTTCCTCAAGCGCGCCTGCAGCACGCTGCGGATGCCCTATCATGTAAAGGTGCACGGGTGCGGGGCATGCTGCACGAGTTTGTTTCTATCTTCCACCAAGTAGCCCGTTTCATGAAAATCATGATATTTAAAAAAAAATTCAAGCATTAACCCATATTTTTACATTAACGATTGGCATAATAATAATAAAGAATTTGACATAAATAATAACTATTACATATTTGCGACACTGGGTAAAGATCATTACTTGATCGTTTTGTTTTCATTCAATGTTCCACCAGAGGCCCGTTTCATGAAGCTCGCCATCATCAGTAGTTTTGTTATCATTCAATGTTCCACCAGGGGCCCATTTCATGAAGCTCGTCATCATCAGTCATTTTGTTTTCATTCAATGTTCCACCAGTAGCCCGTTTCATCGTCATCAGTAGTTTTGTTATCATTCAATGTTCCACCAGGGGCCCGTTGCATGAAGCTCATCATCATCAGTCGTTTTGTTTTCATTCAATGTTCCACCAGTAGCCCGTTTCATCGTCATCAGTAGTTTTGTTATCATTCAATGTTCCACCAGGGGCCCGTTGCATGAAGCTCATCATCATCAGTCGTTTTGTTTTCATTCAATGTTCCACCAGTAGCCCGTTTCATCGTCATCAGTAGTTTTGTTATCATTCAATGTTCCACCAGGGGCCCGTTGCATGAAGCTCATCATCATCAGTCGTTTTGTTTTCATTCAATGTTCCACCAGTAGCCCGTTTCATCGTCATCAGTAGTTTTGTTATCATTCAATGTTCCACCAGGGGCCCGTTGCATGAAGCTCATCATCATTAGTCGTTTTGTTTTCATTCAATGTTCCACCAGTAGCCCGTTTCATCGTCATCAGTAGTTTTGTTATCATTCAATGTTCCACCAGGGGCCCGTTGCATGAAGCTCATCATCATCAGTCGTTTTGTTTTCATTCAATGTTCCACCAGTAGCCCGTTTCATCGTCATCAGTAGTTTTGTTATCATTCAATGTTCCACCAGGGGCCCGTTGCATGAAGCTCATCATCATCAGTCGTTTTGTTTTCATTCAATGTTCCACCAGTAGCCCGTTTCATCGTCATCAGTAGTTTTGTTATCATTCAATGTTCCACCAGGGGCCCGTTGCATGAAGCTCATCATCATTAGTCGTTTTGTTTTCATTCAATGTTCCACCAGTAGCCCGTTTCATCGTCATCAGTAGTTTTGTTATCATTCAATGTTCCACCAGGGGCCCGTTGCATGAAGCTCATCATCATCAGTCGTTTTGTTTTCATTCAATGTTCCACCAGTAGCCCGTTTCATCGTCATCAGTAGTTTTGTTATCTTTCAATGTTCCACCAGGGGCCCGTTGCATGACGCTCATCATCATTAGTCGTTTTGTTTTCATTCAATGTTCCACCAGTAGCCCGTTTCATCGTCATCAGTAGTTTTGTTATCATTCAATGTTCCACCAGGGGCCCGTTGCATGAAGCTCATCATCATCAGTCGTTTTGTTTTCATTCAATGTTCCACCAGTAGCCCGTGTCATCGTCATCAGTAGTTTTGTTATCATTCAATGTTCCACCAGGGGCCCGTTGCATGAAGCTCATCATCATCAGTCGTTTTGTTTTCATTCAATGTTCCACCAGTAGCCCGTTTCATCGTCATCAGTAGTTTTGTTATCATTCAATGTTCCACCAGGGGCCCGTTGCATGAAGCTCATCATCATTAGTCGTTTTGTTTTCATTCAATGTTCCACCAGTAGCCCGTTTCATCGTCATCAGTAGTTTTGTTATCATTCAATGTTCCACCAGGGGCCCGTTGCATGAAGCTCATCATCATTAGTCGTTTTGTTTTCATTCAATGTTCCACCAGTAGCCCGTTTCATCGTCATCAGTAGTTTTGTTATCATTCAATGTTCCACCAGGGGCCCGTTGCATGACGCTCATCATCATTAGTCGTTTTGTTTTCATTCAATGTTCCACCAGTAGCCCGTTTCATCGTCATCAGTAGTTTTGTTATCATTCAATGTTCCACCAGGGGCCCGTTGCATGAAGCTCATCATCATTAGTCGTTTTGTTTTCATTCAATGTTCCACCAGTAGCCCGTTTCATCGTCATCAGTAGTTTTGTTATCATTCAATGTTCCACCAGGGGCCCGTTGCATGAAGCTCATCATCATTAGTCGTTTTGTTTTCATTCAATGTTCCACCAGTAGCCCGTTTCATCGTCATCAGTAGTTTTGTTATCATTCATTGTTCCACCAGGGGCCCGTTGCATGAAGCACATCATCATTAGTCGTTTTGTTTTCATTTAATGTTCCACCAGTGGCCCGTTTCATCAGTCGTTTTGTTTGCCTCACTCGAGTGGCCACTCAGCCAATCTACTACTCTTATTGACAAACGACTTTCATCTCTCATATCGCTTGCTTGCTTTCTGCTTTTTCAAATATTTAAGTATGTCACAGTGCGCCACGTAAGTTTAAGTCTGTGACATAACTAATGACCGTGGTCGTGTTCTGCTAAACTATTTCATATATTAATGAACCTCCATGTATCTATGCTTTATGTTTGTTGATACTCTGTTTGTGTTCTAAATAAACAAAAAAAAATGTCTATGGTGACGCGAATGACAATATTCAACGTACATGATTATATCTAGTCACTCCCTCAGGATCCGTCTACGAAGATGTGCGACAAGGACCGCTGCGCCGTGGTCGCGAAGCAACTCAACGACTTCCTGTACATGTACTACCGCGAGACCGACCTCTACACCGACAGCGAGGACAGGGACAACTGCGTCTCCAATATCAACTTCGCGCAGTTCCTATACTCTGCGAGGTGAGTACTGTTTCATCTGGGCTGACTACGCAGCTTCCTGTACATGTACTACCGCGAGACCGACCTCTACACCGACAGCGAGGACAGGGACAACTGCGTGTCCAATATCAACTTCGCGCAGTTCCTATACTATTCGAGGTGAGTACTGTTTCATCTGGGCTGACTACGCAGCTTCCTGTACATGTACTACCGCGAGACCGACCTCTACACCGACAGCGAGGACAGGGACAACTGCGTGTCCAATATCAACTTCGCGCAGTTCCTATACTATTCGAGGTGAGTACTGTTTCATCTGGGCTGACTACTCAGCTTCCTGTACATGTACTACCGCGAGACCGACCTCTACACCGACAGCGAGGACAGGGACAACTGCGTGTCCAATATCAACTTCGCGCAGTTCCTATACTCTGCGAGGTGAGTACTGTTTCATCTGGGCTGACTACTCAGCTTCCTGTACATGTACTACCGCGAGACCGACCTCTACACCGACAGCGAGGACAGGGACAACTGCGTGTCCAATATCAACTTCGCGCAGTTCCTATACTATTCGAGGTGAGTACTGTTTTATCTGGGCTGACTACTCAGCTTCCTGTACATGTACTACCGCGAGACCGACCTCTACACCGACAGCGAGGACAGGGACAACTGCGTCTCCAATATCAACTTCGCGCAGTTCCTATACTCTGCGAGGTGAGTACTGTTTCATCTGGGCTGACTACGCAGCTTCCTGTACATGTACTACCGCGAGACCGACCTCTACACCGACAGCGAGGACAGGGACAACTGCATCTCCAATATCAACTTCGCGCAGTTCCTATACTCTGCGAGGTGAGTACTGTTTCATCTGGGCTGACTACGCAGCTTCCTGTACATGTACTACCGCGAGACCGACCTCTACACCGACAGCGAGGACAGGGACAACTGCGTCTCCAATATCAACTTCGCGCAGTTCCTATACTCTGCGAGGTGAGTACTGTTTCATCTGGGCTGACTACGCAGCTTCCTGTACATGTACTACCGCGAGACCGACCTCTACACCGACAGCGAGGACAGGGACAACTGCGTCTCCAATATCAACTTCGCGCAGTTCCTATACTCTGCGAGGTGAGTACTGTTTCATCTGGGCTGACTACGCAGCTTCCTGTACATGTACTACCGCGAGACCGACCTCTACACCGACAGCGAGGACAGGGACAACTGCGTCTCCAATATCAACTTCGCGCAGTTCCTATACTCTGCGAGGTGAGTACTGTTTCGGAGACGGATCGAGGAAAGTGCCGTCCTTGACCCAAAACGCAAGTTCCTGTTTTTATTTTTCAAAAATAATTGTCGTAGCTGAAAAATCTGAAACATTTTTCTGGTGCTAAGGAAGATTATTCCTTTATTCCTATCACCAAAAAAATGATCAGGCGATTCTAACATTGTTATCCATTCCCAATTACCAGAGATCGGAATTTTCGCAGCAAAACAAAACACTGTCGCAATCTAGCTAGTGTTAGAAACTTGTCTTTTTTATCGAAATCGAGTATTGTTATACTAAAAAAACATGCCTATATATTTACATTATTTTATAATCATTCGCGACTGTTACTTTAAAATATGCAAAAGAAGTGGTAAGTTACGGGATTGTTTTATATGTGTTATTCCATCTAAACCTTAACTATACTTTATCATATTAACTAATAGCCCTTTCTTTTGGCTTTGTCGTAGTCGGGTATCAAGGAGGTAAAACTTTTAATGAAGTGACTATACCACCTCATTGAAAGTAATAGACACTTCAGAAAATGAGTACCTACTCCATAGGACATTGCATCTGTCTCTATACAATTTTATACAAACCTCACGTAAAAAATTGTATTAAATATTTTTATTTATTTGGTGAACCTTGTTTGTCTTCTATTACACAACTATCGATATCGATAAAAAAATGTTTCTAACACTAGCTTGATTGCGACAGTTTTCTGTTTTGCCGAGAAAACTCCGACCTCTGCCAATTACCTATTTAATTACTTGTTACAGTGAAGCGGACCTAGAAGACGTGCTGCTGCTCCAACTGAAGATGGAAGGTTACGTGACCACGTTCCTCGGCGACACGCGCGCCCCGTACTGCGTGGACCTGCCGGCCTCGCGGCTGGTCGCGGCCCCCGGCCAGGCGCGCCACTCGCTGCTCAAGTACCTGGCGTGCCTCGCGCCCATCAACACGAGGCGGTACAGGTACGGCAGGCCTGCATCACTGTCTATCATGGACCTAAGACACTCGGGGCAGGCTATACGTGATGCCACAATGAGGGACGGAAAGGCTTCTATGCAGCTAAATTAAGAACTGCTCTTAAAATGGCTGATCGCTTACCATAAACAACCTACTTAATTTGGGTGGGTAGTGATTTATTGGCCATAACTTCATACTAAATCTAAATAAATTGTGGCAAACAGAAAAAAGTGAAACTATGACAAGGACAACGAATGATATTTCCTTTTCTGTCACACTTATCGAGATTTGTATGCTACCATCTCGCTCGGACGTGGTATTATTATTACCATAGCTTGTCCCGAGTATCTTAGGTCCATGGTGTCTATACTATACGGTCGACGGACTCTTGTATTTGCGGTGCAACGATGCGGGGGGGGGGGGGGGGGGGCGGCGAGGGGAAGTCAAGTATGAGACCACAGAACACTAAATACTATAGAAAGGCGATGTGGGCGTGGCATGCGCTCTTAGCTTTCGCGCCAACGTCACCTGATCGCCGTGCAGTCGCTCACGAAGTTGTAGGCGACGTGGAGGGGATGAGGTGGCGACACCGCTCCCGATAGAAACCGCGCTCGATACTGAGAAGAATACCGGGTAAATACCCGGTATTTACCCGTAGGTTTTATCCACTACCTAGGCGCGAGGCAAGCGAGCCTGTTTGGTATTTAGATACTTAATTTTGACTTAAAATGATAATTACTTGCAATTTCTTCGCAATAGGCGTGAAAAGCACTGTGTTAAGCCACGGCCGAAATCGCAATAGCTGGACTCGTACTTTCGAGAGCTTCCGCTACGCGTCGGTCTTCGAACTAACTCGTCCATCTGTTGCTTATTTTCTAGCCTCTTCAACAATGTACTATTTTATTCACTTTCGTCATGACAATAGGCCTGTGTGTCATAGACTGATGGTGATGAAGACGACACGGGCGTAGCTAGCTTTTAATTTTGGGGGGTTCAAGAAATTTCAGGGGTGGTTCAGGAAAATAAAACGACAAAAATATGCATAAAATGACACTAATATTCAGGTTAATGTAATATTTTGAACATTTCGGTCGGGGGGGGGGGGGGGGGGGGGGGGGGTTGAACCCTAACCTGGCCCCGTAGCATGGTTGGCCTTGTCACGCGATAGGTAATAGGATAGAGCGTACGTCACTGGCTGACACCGTTCGATAGAACGAGACGACGCTCTTATTTTGTCACTTATCGCGTGATACGGCCAACCATGCTACGGCTCCTGGTTGAACGATGACAATGTTTATTTCCCCAGGCCCTCGGACTCGTCATCGATCAAGACGGAAGCCGAGGACTCGCTGACCTCGGAGCCGCCGCTCTCCGACTCGGACGTGGTCGTCAAGGAGTCCATGAAGCAGGAGAAGCCGCTGCCGCAGGCGCTCAAGTACGCGCGCTCCTAGCCCGCGGCCAGGACCGGGGCCAGGGAACGCGTGACGCTGCCGCGGATCCTCGGCCTGTGAGACGAGAGCCGTCGCCTTAAGCTGGGAACTAATTATCGGACGCGGCTCACAGCCGCGACTTTAAGGTATCTAGATAATTAATATACACTGAATAGGCATGATGACTCATGTTAAATTTGATAACATAGTGTTGCTAAATGGATAGTAAACCATCAAATTATTGTAATAAAGTATAAATTACAAAATATAATTAATATCATAAAAAGATATGAACCTTGAAAGTTTAGAAAAAAAAATGCATTTTTTTATTGTCCAGGTGTTAATTTAAAGCTACCAATAGAATCCTTACGCTTTTTATAGAAACAAAATTGTATGACAACTATGGAACTAAACGCAGTATTTCGCGACCGAAACAGCAATTTACTTGACTTCCCCTACAATGATTAGTTCAAAATACTAAAGTGTGACGTCATGCCTTTGAGTCAATCAGTATGAAGCGTTTCGGGTGCGGCCAGCGAGGTCCGTCTTTAACTCAATTTTTTGGGTATTCATGTTCTTTTATGGTAGTTGCTCCCATAAAAACATTTGTACGTCTCCAAAAACTGGTTCAAATGGCATCGGGAAAAATTTTTAGTCATCATGCCTATTGTACAAACTATCGGAGGTAAGCCGTGGACGTATTGTGCTGACCTTGAGCGTTCGGACGTGCGACAGAAATCTGGCGCGCCGGATGTTTTTGTCCGCCGAAAACGTCCGCGGACGGTATGCGCGGGGCGCGGGACGCGTCAGTGCGCCAGAGGGACGCGGACTATGCGAGAGCTTGCACGTGCGTACCGTAAAATCACTTACACTACTCGACATGTTTCTTCGTCTACAGTTAAATTCTTTGTGGAATAAGCGTTGTTGCGAAGACTGTGCACACTTATCAGTATCAGTCGTGGCCGATAATATGTTCCCAGCTTTACCCAGTGACGGATCCAGCATTTTGTTTGGGGGAGGGCTTGACCCTACTAAACTTAGATTTAAACAGAATGTAAGATTTGGTCCGTGCCCGGCAGTAGCGCGGCTCCCTTCTTGCGGCGCACCGCCTTCTGCAGCCTCGCCGGCGAGCTGCTCAACGACACTATACTGTTCTCGGCGGACGCTGCGACTGACTTCACGCTGGTCCATGTTAACATGCCGACATCTGCAGGAAATAGGTTAAGGTGCGTACGAATTAGAGCAGCCTCGGGTTGAGGCACACACGGCTCGCCTATTTTGCTGTAATTCGTACGCGCTGTGCGCGACCGTGTTCAAAGGCGCCTCAGTGCGCGTGCCTCGCGGCACTCGGACGTGTATCCGAGCGTGCCGCGGACAGAGCGACAAGATCGAACTTGTTTGTGCGCGAGGCGCGTACGAATTTGAGCAAGTGGCTGAGCCGTGCATGTGTAATAGTTTGTTAGTAAATTTGGAACAATTATTGATACAAATACATGAAAAGCAAAAGGTGTTGTGGGTCCCGAAATCAATCAGCTATCATCGTGTCGACGCCATTTTGAACGTCGGCTCGCCGCGACACGCTGCATGTTTATGTGGAACTATTTGTCGCGCGAGCAGCTCGCCGCGCGGGGCGAGCATGCCTCAGGCTGAGCCGCTCAAATTCGTACGCAGCTTATGAGAAATGGTCAAGGTGCTACATTTCCACAGATGTCTACACAAGTACACAAATAGATATAGTAATATTTCAACGAGTTCCCTTGTCTATCCAAAAAATACAACTTAAAATTAAAAATATGCCAGATTTACAATTTCTACATTTATGTCATGACTCGTTATAGTGATTACAATTTTTACTCGTATCACAATTAAAACACTTATCTAGTCTAAAGATTATATTTACGACATCGGAGGCCTTACGGCGATGGCTTAGAGCATACATAACTGGAGTAGCCTTTCAGTAACTTACCCCTCTGTAGAAAACCTTGCACAATGTGCAAAAAATCATACAAAGACAATTTCACAATCGATTAATTGTCATTCACAAAATCGACTCGCAAGAGAACACTTATCATAAAAATGCCCGCATGTTGCTTTAAGCACTTGATATTATAATGCTCCCCCCCGCCTCCGCAAAATTCGGGAGCCATTTTTGTACGCAAATACGACATAATGCTACTCCAGTTATGTATGCTCTAAGGGCGATGGGTTTGTGGTATAATTACGGGTGAAAATGCAATAAGTAATAAATTTCGTATAAGTGTTCACTTTTGAATGCATTCGTTGCAATATAACTTTAAACGTGCTATTACATGTGTTATTTAGTGCAATTGTCAATTTAGACAACCATTCAAATAATAATGTACGGTCAAGAAATTTAATTGTTGAGCCATTTAGGTGTCAACAAATTTTGGTTTTTTAATAGTTTAGCTATAAATGTCCAGTATAAAGTGAGCTCTAAATGGCTCAACAATTAAAGTCCGTGACTGTACTAGTTTGTGGCCATTTCGGAATCTCTTGCTATGACTAGCTTACCTCGCTTGAAATTAATGGATGTGAAAACAATTACTTACCATAAGGATATATATTTAGTTGGTAATACAACGTGATAATAAAGGTTTAATGTATCGCAGTTTAAAATTAGGCCGCTAGATTTTGGCAGTTTTAGTACTACTTTTAAGGAATTTTGGAAGGATACTCGCAGATGGTTTGAAGAAGAAATGCCAACAGCTACAGTTAAAGCCAAATAACATGAGACTTATAGTATCGGACGCTCGAGCCAGGCCAATGATGTAATATAAAAAAGAGGTATATAGGTTATAAGCGCTCCAAAAATGGCACACTAAAACTGTGCCATTTCACACAATTTGCCTCAGTTTCGCGTCGTCAATGGAAACGTTAACTGTCAAATTTGGTGGCCATTTTTAAACACGGAATTTCGTATAGACAACATATCTACCTCTTTTTTATATTACATCATTGAGCCAGGCAATGTTTGTGGTCTTGTCAAAATTAACCACACAATATGCACTAGTATAACATTTACGTAAAGAAAATGTATGTTAATTTTGATAGACACATCAAAACCCTGCACGATTTCATTGTAATAGAAAAGATAGTTACAAACAGTAGATAGGTACTTTAACTGAATGATATAAAAAGACACATACAATTTCTAAATTGGTGAATGATGTGTTGAGCGGTGCAGTTTGATGAAAGTTATCACTTCGTCATATCAGATAGAGTGAAGAGCATGGTATTTTTGATTCGGTGAATGAATTAACTTTCTAGACTATTCCAATTGGGTATTGGCAGAGTGCAAAGTGGGTGGAGGGGGTAGCCTAAACGATCACAACGCTCGCTACGGCTAAAATTGTCATTTTGGCGCTGACTTGAGCTGTCAAATCCATATTGCAGTAAACATTTTCTAATCGTTTTTGAGATAAAAATATGGTCCTGGTAAGATGTGTTGTTGTGAATTGTAATAACACAAGATTTCATTAATATGTTTCACAATATTTACTTACTTCTTGTTTGACAGCGGTGACAATATTGTCCATAATGGCCGCCTGTCACGTGGCGCTGTCGTCGCGCTCGGTCCCAATACTAGCTTTGCACTTGATCTTAGTTAACTTTAAAATATAGCTAAATTACATTAAGAATTACGAATGTATCATACAGATATTTTCTTGTAATTTGGGATCAACAGGGGAAATTGACAGTGTTTTAATGTTTTATTTGAGTTGTATTATTTATAATGACGGAGCAAAAACAATGGTTATACCCATTAGCCATATTCATTTTATAATATACGTACTTACCTACTTAAACGCAAAATATATAATGTTTAGCCCGTTCATTTGGCATTTAAAAGTATAGATTTACAATTACAACACGTTTAACAACCTGGCACTAGAAATAACAAAACACTTTACGTGCTAAAATGAAAATGAATGGCGGTATTGTAACTCAATTTTATTGCCAAATTGAGAACACTACTACCTATCCATATAGGTACTCTCATCATATCAGCCGAAAGACGTCCACTGCTGGACATAGGCCTCCCCCAAAGAGTGCCAAAGTGACCGGTCCTGCGCTACCCGTATCCAGCGGACTCCCGCGACCTTTACCAGGTCATCAGTCATCAGTCCACCTTGTGGGGGACCTACCCACGTCGCGCCTTCCAGTACGTGGTCGCCACTCGAGAATCTTTCCGCCCCAACGGCCATCGGTTTCCACGTGGTGAATACATTGAACATTGAACGTGGAGATTTTTTTAAAATTATACCTGTTTTATTATTAGCATATAATATGCGTGATGATGGCACCAATATGTATGGTCGCGCTCTTTAATTTAGGACCCTTGTCGTAAAAATATTCCCATACAATTTGACAGGATTGTCAACCTTAGGCGGGTCCCAAATTAAAGTTCGTGACTGTATAAAGTAATGCGGACTGGCCTCACGTATAGAGGTTGTTTCAAAGGTTCGTTACATTTCGTCTGCTTTCCGTTTTCTTCAATTTCTAGGGTTACATTGTGATAGATTTGCAAAGACCGCGGGTCATTTCTGGATGAAACTAGTACGGGACCGGGATAGGCTTACTCGAAGAGAGGCTTATGCTCAGCAGTGGGCGATTACAGGCTGATAATGATGATGATGATGATGAGATGTGCAGTATTACTAATTATTAACACTTATCAAGCCCGCTTTTATCACTTATCGCAATTTATTTCCCAATTTCATAAGAGCCGCTCCCGGTGCAATTCTTATGTACTTAATTGAGGTAGCTAACCCTATATGTTAGTGTTCATTAGCTTACGATTTAGCATAGTTAAAGTGATGCGATAACCGATGCTAGTCCGGATAGGTCACGCCTAGGCTAAAGAGGCCAAAGTTTATTTATTTACATCCCATCCCTAGCATAGCTTCGGCACAGTACTATCGCCCACACAGTCAGCTGACCATCCGTGCACCTTATGTGCATTGTAATAAGGTTCAATATATGGTCAGTTAACTGTGTTGGCGTTTGTACAAGTATTTTAAGCAATAATATTTCTTAACTTTTGGCTATATTGTCAACTTGCAGAATATATATCATATAATACGGATGCCTTAAAATAGGTAGAGTATTGAGATGATTTCATTATAAGAGCATTTTATAGCTAAACTTAATATTATTTATTTTAAATTCATATATTTTAATTTTAAATTATACTATAATAATGTCACATTTTACCAAGTAAAATTTATCGTACTTAACTATTTCTAAGCAAATACTTAAATTGTATATTTACTGTGAACGAATATTTTTAGAAAGTTTCATTGATGGTACGTTTTATCGATTGATCCATCGACATTGTTTGATTGTTTTACACAAGAAAAGAACTAAATACATGACCGTCCGCGCATGAAAATGTTCAATGAAATGCTGTATTCTTCGTAAAGGGTCTAGCAGGCTAAGGTAAGAGTGGCCCCCACGAGGGATTTGGTTATACTTATAGGTGGAGTATTGGCAGGACTTAAGAACACTGTATGCCTAATATCAGCCTTCGATTTTCTTTTGTTTCGTTTTCGTAATCCCTCAATGTACTAATTGCCAAGACCTCAACCACACACAAAAGTACTGCAATAGAAAGCCCAGATGCGTCAAATGTGCAGGTTCGCATCACACTTCAGCCTGCTTACGGAAAGACCTTGTCCTTTGCGAGGGAATCCACCCAGCTAACTACAAAGGCTGCACAGCCTTTGTAGTCAGCTATTGAAAGTCCTATATCCCCCCCCCCCCCCCCCCAATCACCAAAGTCAGAAAAAACCCTGGATTCACCAGAAAGGAAAAAGAGCCTACAAAAAAATCAACAAATAACGGAAAATCGTATGCACAAGCCACAGCAGAAGTCCCTAATCAACCTAAAACACGAAACTTTTGTTTCAAATTTAGTCAAATTTGAAACAAAAGAAGATCAAAGGCTTATATTAGGCATACAGTGTTCTTAGGTCAGGACCTACACTCTATCTGTGTACTGTACTGTACTGACACCTAAATGTATAACCATATGTGTACTGACACCTAAATGTATAGCTTAGCCTGCTGGACCCTTTTGCATGTCTTTCAATCCCATGTACTTTAAAAGGGTGCCGGTTAATGTACGGCCCGATAATACGCGTCCATCTATCTTTCTCTCTCTTTTTTAGCATAAGTTAAAAAGAGATAGAGATACCGTGGACGCGTATTATCGGGCCGTACATTAACCGGCACCCCTCTTTTAAAGGGTGCCGGTTAATGTACGGTTTAAAAGAGGTACCTCTAGAAAACCGTTAGTTAATAGATGGCGCTACCCGTACGAAATTGGCAGACTGCATGCAGTAATTATGTTATGCTAACGTGATCAGCTTTGTGCTTCCTTTTTTCTATTTCAGTTTTCACTTTTCAATGTTTTATGTACAATAATGTAAAGGTGCGTACGAATTAGAGCAGCCTCGGGTTGAGGCACGCACGGCGCCTATTTTGCTCAAATTCGTACGCGCTCACGCGCTGTGCGCGAGCAGCGCGCGGTGAGCCCCCGGAGCCGGGCTCTTGCCCGCGCTCAAAGGCGCCTCAGTGTGCGTGCCTCGCGGCACTTGGACGTATATCCGAGCGTGCCGCGGACAGAGCGACAAGATCGAACCTGGTTTGTGCGCGAGGCACAAGGTGTTGTGGGACCCGAAATCAATCAGCTTGTCATCGTGTCGACGCCATTTTGAATGTCGGCTCGCCGCGAGCGCGCTGCTTCACCAGCGCATGTTTATGTGGAACTATTTGTCGCGCGAGCAGCTCGCCGCGCGGGGCGAGCATGCCTCAGGCTGAGCCGCTCATATTCGTACGCAGCGTTATACGTACATGATCACGTTTAGACCCGACATAAAGCATTCATCCTCTCACACTAGCTAAGCTGTAGTAACATGCATGAAATTAAACCACTAAGCTCTTTACCATTTTTCGCGTGAACTATTAATACAACGTGTTTTAAGAGGGCATTACAGTGCTCACTAGCGCCACTGATAAATAATTGTGATTATTTAAATTTAACAATAGATATTTTAAAAAGGAGGCATGTACACCCTGTATTTTGTATTTAAGTACTTTGTGAATACATCAAATTAGTTTTTATGTTGCTGGATTCGTCAATCTATGCGTCCAAAGTTAAAACGACCGTTTTTCTCTTGAGTTCATAGATCGACGAATCCAGCAACATAAACACTAGTTTGATGTATTCACAAAGTACTTAAATACAAAATACAGGTAGTGGCCTCCATTTTTAAATATCTATCGTTAAATTTAAATAATCACAATCACAATTTACCAGTGGCGCTAGTGAGCACTGTAACGCCCTTTTAACAGTATTTTTATCAACATGTTAGTTAATTTGTTTAAAATACTTATTATTAGACTCTTAACACCAGAGAATGATATTATTTTTTTCATGTTTCAATTTCCGTGTTATTTTAGGCTAATATTTATTATTACGAATTTAATTATTTTTATATCAGTATAGGTACTTTTTTAGCTTTGGATTGATTCTTATTCCTTCTGAGTGCCATGGGCATTTTAGTACGTATTTTAAATTTGTTTGCAACAATAAACAATGTCTTAAAATAAAGAGAAGCTTTGCTTCGCCAAGTACAAAATGATGAATTTAGTATCCACCAGCAATTTTATCTCATACTGTGAAATATATTTTGAGCTAATAAATTAAACATTTCATTAAAGTGTTTTACTTGCATCCATAAATATATCCATAGTAACCATACACACCCAACTGTATGTACAGTCGACGTTAAATATGATATGAAAACAATTTCGTTGTATTACAATGGAATAAGGTGTGAAAATGTAAACATATCATTGACGTTGACTGTACAACTGTCGCAGAATAAGGCTGTCTTTCCTGATGAAATTATGATTTTATAAATAAGGATATAAGAAATCATCAAAACATTTCGTAACTGACGACCATAATATCAAGTATCCAAGATAACGATATATTTTACTGCACGGCTATCACAAGACGGCGCGCGAGCTCTCTCGATTTTTCTCGCACTATCCGTCTCTCTCTTATTAGAAAACTTAGAAAGAGAGGTATAGTTCGAGAAAAATCGAGAGAGCTCGCGCGCCGTCCTGTGATAGCCGTGCTGTTGTCTGTAAATAGAGGATAAATAATAGATGGCGTCCTAGCCTAGCTTACAGCATACATATTTGGAGTAGCCTTTCAGTAACATACCCCTGTGTAGAAAACCTTGCACAATGTGCAAAAAATCATACAAAGACAATTTCACAATCGATTAAGGTCATTCACAAAATCGCCTCGCAAGAGAACAGTGATCATAAATATGCCCGCATGTTGCTGTAAGCACTTGATATTATCAACGTTGATATATCAAGCTTGAAGTGGTCTTCAAGCTTTCAATATACAATTGAGTTTCAATATCCTATTAAGACGCTCCCCCCGCCCCGCAAAATTCGGCAGACATTTTTGTACGCAAATACGATTTAAGGCTGCTCCAGTCATGTATACTCTAAGTAGCCTAGCGTATACCCGAAAGGGATGTTTATTAGTGCAAAAAATATACATAGAGTGCAACAAAACTTAACTTAATACATATCATTAAGTTAAGTTTTGTTGCACTCTATGTATATTATTTGTGACATCATGGTCTGATGAGCGGCCAAATACACGCTGTGTAAATAGCTGTCTCACTCTATCGCATGTTATAGAGTGAGACAGCTATGGTGGATTGTCAGTATTTACTCACCGTGTATAGGCCGCCATAGTCACGTGAGTTTTAGTACAATATTTTGACGGGTCAGCCCAGCTAGCACGATACGTTTTATTGTTATGTTTTACGTGACGTCTCGGTACATTTTCGCCGTAAAACGTGACGATAAAACCTATTGTGCTAAAAAAAAACGTATACGCGTTGAGATGGTGCTGATGGACAGGAGATTTGACATTGTATTTCGTTCCCACTTGTGGGAACATTGATGCATACATCCTTGTCACTCATGTGTGTGACATTCTATTATTTTCATGTAATAAGTTGCCATATAAAACTCAGGCTCAAGGGCTCAAGTGAGGAAACTTTATATTTTTCAAAAATAATGACGCAGCTGAAAAGTCTGTAACTTTTCTCTGGTGCAAAAGAAGGTTATTCCGATGATTCCGATCACCAAAAAAAACAGGCATTTCTAAAATTTTCGTCCATTCCCAATTGTGGATTCCATAATGGCAGCCCATACACGGTGATTAAATACTGTGATCGACCATAGCTGTCTCTATCTCATTATATGTTATAGATAGAGCCAGCTATTGTGGATCATCAGTATTTAAACACCGTGTAAGGGCCACCATAGAGACAGCTATGGTGGATTACAGTATTTAATCACCGTGTATGGGCCGCCTATAGGGTTTATATAGTGGTTTGGTTGTGGTGTGGTTAAGACATTTTTTTGACCTAGCAAGTTTTGTGCCAAAAATTAGCCAATCAGTGACAAGCGTCAATAACCTAAGCGGCGTCATTCGTCCGTCGCCGCCATTTTGTTACTAAAGTGAAGCTGGCTCGAGTGTGGTGTGCCGCGTTTAATTTAATACTGATTATTTTAATAATTAAGGATAGATATAAGAAGTGAAAACAATATGGTGCCGGTAAGTTTCGTTAACAACATAAATCAGCCCTTATTTTATTGAAAAAGCTTGTAATTACATCTTTTGCGTGTCATTTTAGCAAACGAAAGTGTTCATCGGGAGCCTGCCCCAGGGCTCGCAGCCGGAGGAGCTCCGCAAGCTGTTCGAACGCTTCGGCGTCGTCACAGAATGTGACATAATGAACCGGTGCGGCTTCGTGCACATGCAGACCGAGGATCAAGCGGCCGCCGCTATCCGGGGCCTCAACAACTCGACCTTCAACGGCGGCGTCATCACCGTCGAGCGCGGCCGCATCAAGGAGCGCGGGCAGCGCGGTGGCCCCGGCGGCGGCCGCGGCGGCATGCGAGGTGCCGGCGGCATGCGCAGCGGCGGCATGGACCGGCGCGGCGGTGGCGGCCCGATGCGCTCCGGACCCATGGGCGGCCGCGACGCGCCCTACATGCGCGGCGGAGACATGCGAGGCCCGCCGATGGGTGGCGGCGGCATGGGCATGAGGAACGGCATGGGCGGCGGCTACGATCGCGGCGCGGAGCGCGGCTACGGCGGCGGCGGCTACGCGGACGACCGCTACGGGGGCTACGGCGGCGAGGACCGGCGCGGGTTCGCTCTGGCGCGCGACGGCTACGGCGCAGCGCCCATGTACGACGACCGGCGCGGTGGCTACGCCGCCGAGGATATGGCCGGGATGTACGCGGACACCTCCCGGATGTACCCCGACGAGCGCGACATGATGGACCGGCGCGCGCCGATGCGGGGTGCCATGCCCATGTCCTCCGGCTACGACCGAGGCGCGCCGCGCGCCGCCCCCATGGGCAACGGTGACATGTTCAGCAGAAGATCCCCTCCCATGTGAGTACATTGTTATCACTCATTCCCTTAAAAATATATTCTATATCGCTTTCTCAAGTAGACTAAAATCTGCTCTGTAGATGAGTGCTATCTTAACTAAAACCCATTATGTAAGTGTTTATTTTTGTAAACATCTATTTCCAGCCCAGGCTAAATTTAAACAATGAAATACTTCATTATACAAGTGTTTTCTCTAGAAAATGTTGTTATCAACTTTGCTTGTATACAAAAACTATAAAGAGGTAATGTTTGTACTTTTGTATGTAGGGGGTAACCTCCTAACACTCATCCAATTTAAAAACCACCCAAAGGTGGATTCCAAAGAATGGACTGAGGCTATATTTTATACTGTGTCTTTGTCTGTGTTTGTAAAACGCAAGTGAACCCCTTGTTTCCAATAATTTGCAAACTTTAAAGAACAAGCAGCATGTACAGTTGACATGCACTGAAGTTATATGAGTAGGATCTAGTTTGGTTAAACTGAACAAGTTGCCATTCCTTTCCTCAAAATTGTAAAGAAAAATGTTGGCTGTTAAGCTCTTTTATTTACCCTTGCATCTTTACCTGCACTAGGTTTGTGCGCGGTCGGTCACTGAGCGGATCACTCCAAACTAGTACAATCTCTCAAATGTACTAGTTCGATCTTTTAGTACACTAAGCACGGTCTTACACACAGGTCTTGCAACTGGGGGTCTGATCACATTTTCACTTAAGGTCTGCAATCATTCATTACATTAGAGTAGTACAGTCACAGACGGAATTGTAGAGCATTTCACTTTATACTGGATATTCATAGCTTTGACACCTAAATGGCTCAACAATTCAAGTCCTTGACCATACATATCAATTGTAAAGGTAACCTATGTACACCAAGTTTTGTAAGCTTTAACAGATTGTATTATATTGACAGGCGCGGCGGCGCGGGCGCCGGCTACGAGCGCGACCCGTACGCGCAGCAGTACCCGCCCATGGGCCGGTGAGTGACCGAGTGAGCTCTTGTTCAACGCTGCCTCGGAGTAAACAGACACAGTATCTTACACTTCAATATTGTATCAATTTGTTGATTAAATTGTAGACGCATGGTGGGAGTCACCAGAATTACGCCCTTATTTATTAATTGAATCAATTTAATGTATAATGAATACAGTTTCACTAAATATTATATCTTTAACAAATATTTCCTTGTTTAATCAATAGGAATTGTTATTTTTTTTAAATATGGCTTTATTTACAAACATATAGATTAGATGTTCTTATATCAATACAGACAATCGTAAGGTTTTTTTTTATTAATGATAGTTCAGTAGCATGTCTAAAAAATAATAATGTGATCTGTTTACTCTTTGGTTTTCTTGCGATGCGTAATGAGTCGCTTCCAGTCATCACTATAACAACTGCCGATGACTAATAACTTCAAATGTAAACTAAGATAACTCTCCATCTACTATAATAAACACACTTTTGCAACGCAGCTAAATTGAAAATTGGATTGAGTTAATACAAGGTGATGATTTTTCTGTATTTTGCAATAAGTCGCCTTACGCAAAGTAAACGCAGTGAGACGCCCCTTAGGCCGTAGTGACGTGGAACTCGCCGTCCGGCGACACGGACTCGATACGTCTCTCTCGATCGCGTAGCTATCAAACGAACGGACACGGTCATAGTTGACGGTACGTCAGTGCTAGCACTCTTAGCGTAAGCAGGATAGTATGCAAGTCGTTGCGACTACGAGCTAAGCGGTGTCGACACGGTTGCCTGCGGGCTGCTGCTGATGCTGCTCGGCTGTCGCAGGGCGGCCCGCGAGCTGTGTCGCGGTGATATAGACTATCCGTTTCTTTCCAATTAGAACTTAAGCTGCGTACGAATTTGAGCGGCTCAGCCTGAGGCATGCTCGCCCCGCGCGGCGAGCTGCTCGCGCGCCAAATAGTTCCACATAAACATGCGCGGGCGAGGCAGCGTATAGCGGCGAGCCGACATTCAAAATAGCGTCGACACGATGACAGCTCATTGATTTCGGGACCCACAACACCTTTTTGCTTTTCATGAATTTGTATCAATATTGAGTCAAATTTACTAACGTACTATTACACACGCACGGCTCGGCCACTTGCTCAAATTCGTACGCGCCTCGCGCACAAGCACGTTCGATCTTGTCGCTCTGTCCGCGGCACGCTCGGATACACGGTGACGCGAGGCACGCACACTGAGGCGCCTTTGAGCAAAACTCCTCTGGACGCACAGCGTGTGAGCGCGTACGAATTAGGTGAGCCGTGCGTGCCTCAACCTGAGGCTGCTCTAATTCGTACGCACCTTTAGAAAGAGACGGACAGGTGTATCTCGCCGCGACACGGGTCGCGCGCCGCCCTGTAACCGAGCCGCGGTTGTTGTAGCGGCGCCGGCGGAGCGGCTCGCGGCGCGCGCGACGGCGGCGGCCTGGGCCGGCGGTACTAGACACTAGCCCTCGCACTAGCGCCCTAGCCTCCAGCACTCCACCTAGAGATAAGCCCGTACTAAACCACGTGACACGAACAAACCGATAGCCAAGTCTTCCGGCCCGCGACCGGGCTCGCGTAGCTAGTTTCCGAGATTATACCGCGCCACGTGCGGCCCTAGACATGTAAGTTTCGACCCGAGTGGAATTCAATTATGTGAATTTCTTTGTAATTTTAATAAATGAGGATTTTTTCACGAGCGACGGTTTCACCGATCGTTTCTTTATGACGCGCGTTCGGTACTAGTAAATCTGACTTGATTTGTATAATTTTTACGATTACCTTTTCTATTTATAAATAAGACTTAAATGAGAATATTGGTAGCGCTATTGTTTTAAGTTGTATATTTTCATATGAATTAAATTTCGTAGAATATATATTTTTATTTTGATTTCCTCCTTAAATTCACTTGCATGTTATCCTTGAGAGCCCGAGGGCTTGTCAATGCTTGTATGGTTGCGGTGTCCGATTATGTTCCTGTTTTCTCTGTAAATTCGCCAGTGGAGTCGCAAGGCCCTGCTTGACTGTCATCCTAATGCTATGCGTTGGTTAGCGAATGCAGGCGGTCGAACCGCCTCGTCGGTCCGCCCGACTCGTGGATTACAGAGCGATCGCCCGGAACCTGCGACTAGTCTGGTCGGTCTGTAGGTAAATGCTAGGCGTCACGAACTCGCCTGCTCTGTAATCTTTGCATTCGCCAACATTGTACCTAATGTCGAGCGTCGACATGGAAGTGCGTGCGAGTCCTTTCAGATAGTTAGTAGCGGCTTGACGGTTGAGGCACGCCCGGAGCCTGCGGCGCTCGCTAGGACCGACACGTTACGGCTACTAGCGTTAGGCGACACCGGCCGAAGACAGCGATGCGATAAGTAAATCGTAAGTACGGCGTATGGCAACCGTTCAACGGCATGCGATAGTGTAAACTGTTCTCCACTAAACGGATACGAAATACTTCCAAATTAATATCTGCAGCGTAAAAATCTGCTTCGTTCGTTGAAACTGCTAAAAACTACTAACAAATTTATCTTCAGTTGAAAACTATCTAAAATCTATCTTAAAATATTCCGATCTTCCTAATCTGAGATGACGTTAATGATGACATTAATAACGCTGCTAGTCGATTTATAAATACGTCAAAAATTCGAACTGTCGTTAAACATTACGAAATAGAGTAACGACAAATACGGTTATTTGAATTGCACATTCGTCAAACTCAACTATTGGAATCAAAGGAGAACGCCAGTAGGTCGCCCACGAACTAGCTCGATATTAACATTTTTTTGTTTCACAGGAGTTGGATGCCTGGATGAAGAGACATCTAAAGATTTCGTTCTGAAACTACTGATGCTGTTCGGTGTTGCCCTCTGGAGGCCAGGGAAAAGCTGGCTGTCCGCATTGGAACTTGACCATCGCCGACCACAGTCCGTTGCTTGGGAGACAAATAAACGATTTTATACAAATTTCTACTTTTTATTTTCATTCCTTACGCCCTATAATACATAACAATATAACTAGGTAAATCACAATTTTATAGGCAGAAGATATCAATAAACAGACAATTTCAAATTAGCCTTACTGACACAAAACAATGCATTATTTACACTAAGTAATTATGGTTCAAACTTGTCCAATACCAAAAGGACATATCTTGCTGGATCTATTCTATGGTCAATGATGTTATATAAAAAAGAGGTAGATATGTTGTCTATACGAAATTCCGTGTTTAAAAAATGGCCACCAAATCTGACAGCTAACGTTTCCATTGACGACTCGAAACGGAGGCAAGTTGCCATTTTTGGAGCGCTTATGACCTATCTACCTTTTTTATATTACATCATTGTACAGTCGCCCACACTCCTAACTGACCATTTGTGAACCTTATGTCACTGATATAAGGTTCACGAATGGTCACTTAGGAGTGTGGGCGACTGTACATGGTGCTCAATTAATAGAAAATAATGAAAAACCGTCTGTAAGAAAGACGGAGGGGAAGATTTCACTGAAAACTTATCAGATTCTCTAACTAGAGAATTGAAATTTATGAGACTTTCATGGAAAAAGAAACTACCGTTGTTGAAAAACATCATCAGAGCAACATTGTTCCATATCCATATGATGGGAAAGAAACGAAAACTTATACTAAATACAAAGTAGATGTCATCTCAAAGAGTCCAAATACATGGTGGCATTGTTCACGGATTTCAACAGTCTTATAACCTTCAAGTTGACAGCACGCTTTATAAATTCCGCTACATTATAGTTAGTAATGATCCCACATTCCGCTTGTGAGCAGTTGAATATGTGCAAGAGCTTTGCCGTAACTCTCTCCGGTTCACTATGAAGAACGGCCTTTGGCGAGATTCTCTTCGCTTTTTTGTATAAATTCTCAGCTGCGATCGTCAAGTTGAATGATACTATATCGTTGCTCCTCTTGACATCATTTCGCGACATGCGGCATAATAAATAACCTGGAAAACGTTCAAGATGAAGTAATTCACTGGGAAAATTTGTTTGGACTGTATTCGTAAGTAGATAAAGTCCTGTTTTCATCGCAGCGGCTTTGACAGCTTTATGAGAGTTATGCGGTTAAAACATCACGGTATCTGGACTTCATCCATCACTGGTTAAAGGTTATTATATCGCTCTGATGCTTTGTTCAATAACAATCCTAAATAACTGTCTCTAACATAAAATTAGACAATAAGTGCTTGTAAGTCGTTTGTCAATTCGCACTAGTTTGTTAGTAAATAAATAAAATGCTCACCTCCAAAGACACAAATTACTCCGATGAAAAACACAATGGTAGCGCAGAGGCGTTTGGTAACGGGAGAGGGCCCATTGCATTGTCGAGTGCGCTCTATGCTCATGTTGAGGCCTTTTTAGTACCTAATTAGCTGGAGTAGGTCGGGTCCCGATGCGCCGCGCGCGCCGCTCGGCATGCAATGCCGATATTTCGGTAGCTTTGGGCGATCCCGCAGGACGGCCGTGAATGTTTAACTTTTATTTTTAGCCGCGGTCTCACATTGTGTCTGCGAGTGTTAATGTCCGTCCATCATGTTCGCGCTGAAGCATTACATTTTCGTTGACTTGGTACAGTCGCCATCAGCTATATCGGAGCGGCCAAAGATATTTAAAAATCTTTCAACTTGTACAAGTTCTATACTACCAATGATGTAATATAAAAAAAGAGGTAGATACGCGCTCGAAAAATGGCACACTATAATTGAGTCAATTGGCACAACTTGCCTCAGTTTCGAGTCGTCAATGGAAACGTTAGCTGTCAGATTTGGTGGCCATTTTTAAACACGGAATTTCGTATAGACAACATATCTACCTCTTTTTTATATTACATAATTGTATACTACTATGTAAACTACCTGACAAAGTAATGAAATTTCCCACGGCATTCATACAGTGGTTGAACTGGCTAGAAATTCGAAAGCATGCATGGATGCGATAATATACCGTCGCCAACGAGGCTGCAATTCGCGATTTTTTTTATTTGCCAAGAAAAGAGTTAATAGGAGTTTTGACTTACAAATGAGTGGATTGGCACCCAATGCGATTCCAATTGAACAAAACGTGGGCGATAGTTAAACAAACAATGTGGTAACTATATTATTTATTGTAAAACAGTATCTTATAATCATTCGAAGACTACATTCAAAATAGTACAAAATCAAAAACATCTCAAATCTAACATGTCAAGATTGTTTAGTACTTTATAAAATAATTATCACGATAAATTCTCATTTCCCTACAACAAGGTGCCCTTAGCAGAAGTAATGAAGAGAAAAAACGTAATATAAAATTCTCCAAAAAAAAATCTTCAACTTTTTTCCCTTAAATACTTCTGGCACTGACTTTACCTCTCGATCATAAGATTTCCTACTTTCTCTAAATATAATTCAAAACATTTTTTTTTCAAATGTAAACAATGTTGAAGAGTTTACAAATATACTAATTACACTAGAATATGAATTTCCAAAATTAGATTGGCTGGGCATTCTTAAGTTTCAATTACAATTTTATTATCTGTAAACTGTGTATTTTGGTTAAAGTTTCACAGTTATTTTTATCAAGAGTATGTTACTGACTACCAAATTATGTGGCTTCATTTAACTTATGCCTTTTTTAGAGTTGCAATCTGCGCGTCCAGCGCGTTCGGTCTCGAGCCTGGATGTTCGTATCGCGTCCCACGGCATACGACGACCGTAGAGAGTAATTAACTCATCCCACTGTGTGGCACATCTGGTACTCGCCCATATCAGGAGCTCGAGCTATTCCAAGCTCAATTAGCCATGACAGATCTGGCTCCATATTGAGTCGTTAAGTAGACTGGGCTAAAGTTGTCGATATCCGACAAGACATACATCGAAAGTAGTTTGAAATGAGCGTATTACTGGGACTGCCTCATATTAAAAAGCCTATGCAGGGCCTCGATGCCTGATTGGAGGGTAGGTTAGGACGTAGACTTATCTCGCCATATGACTTGACGGGAATACTAATGAGATCTATAATTTGATTTGCCACAATCATCATTTGTCCTAAGTGGTTCTCCATAGAAATTATAAACTTTTCAGGATTCAGGATTGTTATAAATAACAGGGCCGGGCTCTATAAAAAGTTTCTTTCGCTCTGGGGGATGTTGGTCCTAGTGACAAAATGTCCAGATGCCATAAAACCCACTGGTCAATTTGGCCCGAGTGTTAAATCGTCCGGGCGGTCTAAGTCAGGTCGGTAAGGTACGACGACGAGCGAAGCGAGGGTTAGGAAGAACTGCGACCCTACAGCGCGCGAGCCGAGCGAGCGAAGCGAGCGTGCCTCGGCAGCGGCCGGCGAAGCGCCAGAACCGACTTCACGGATATTTTTTTCGTATATTTTGCCAATCGGGCGTTACGGCATTTGGATGTTTTGAGAAATATACATTTTGGCAACTGGGACACTTGGTCCAACATACCCCAGAGGTGTTTATTTAAATTATCCTGAAAATGTTATGGGTCCAGGCAAAATCTTATCTGGCAAATTAAATTATGGACATTCTAAGGACGTTTCAAGGTTGCTGTGATGGGCCCATGTTGAATAGCAGTTTCAGGTCTTCGATGCTCAACTTGGAGGCGCTGTTGTGTCTCGCCCCAGTCAGCACGTTCGCCGCTCTCTCCAGCTTCGCGTCCTGGAGTTTGCGGATACTCTGCTCTACCGTGTCCACGCACATGAACCTGCGAAAAAGATAAATAATAGTACATTACATACCTAGGGCGGTGAATTCGTGAATGCCCCAGATCGGAGGTGTTTGTGGTACGAACCGAAGGTGAGGGCCATAAATATGCGATCAAGGGCTGAAATGATATATTATATACTGTTTTTATGTTAAGGTGGTTTGGGCATGTAGAGGATGGATGAAAGAAGATTAACGAAGAGAGTGTATATATTATAAAAAGAGTGGAAGGGGAAGACCTAGGCGAACTTTCTCCGATCAAATTGGAGCAATCTTACAAAAAGGCCAGGTCAAAAGTACCCTAAACCGACGAGCATGTATGAGAAATTTTATGAACGTGAGTGAAGCGAAAGTGGTTTGTCAGGATAGTAGCAAATGGAGATCCGTGATCTCTGCCTACCCCTCTGGGAAAGAGGCGTGAATATATGTATATATGTACTGTTTTGTAAAAATGATACGCCGGGTTTTTTTACGCCGGTTCTTCTCGAGGCAGTTTTTTTTTTCGAACCGGTGGTAGTTTATCGACATTCATAGGTGCATGTAATATGCCTAAATTGAAGAATGACTCACTTTGACTTTGAATGTATAAAACCTAGTTTACACCACTTGGTAGCACTGCGTTACACTAGCCAAGGCCCTTAACTTTATCGCATTGCTTGTGCCAAATTCGCACATCTCGGGGAAATAGTTCCAACGCACAGATGCAAAACGTGGCATGAAACTTCAAAAGTATTCGGTTTGTGTGACTTTTCGGAGTGAAACCGCCGTGTTGGCAGAGTTGTTTAATTAGCACTACTTAAATACACGGATTCAGAGTAAATAGATGACGCGGCGATAGTGGCAGGCAGAATTTGGGAAATAAATGTTCCGTTGGTCCATTTTGGTGCAAACAAGTTCACGAAGGGGCGTTCCGCCACATACTTTATGTTAAAATTGATAACGTAGTGTTGCTAAATGGATAGTAAACCGTCAAATGATTGTAATAAAGTATAAATTACAAAGTATAATTGAAATCATAAAAAGATATGGACCTTGAAAGTTTAGAAAAAATATTAATTTTTTTATTGTCCAAGCTACCAATAGAATCCTTACGCTTTTATGAAAACAAAATTGTACAACTATGGACCTAAACGCAGTATTTCGCGACCCAAACAGCAATTTACTCGATTTTCCATACAACGATTAGTTGAAATAGCAAAGTGTGACGTCATACTTAGTCAATCAGTATGAAGCGTTTCAGCTGCCGCCAGTGAGGTCCATCTTTGACTCAATTTTTTGGATATTTATGTTCTTTAATTGTAGTTTACACGTACATTTTATCAAAAAACTGTGAATGTCGATTCACTTAAAAAGTTAGTAAAGCTCTCCTAAGATCATTTTCGCGTAGCAGCAAGGGATCTAGTAGCTGCCATTATTGCCCCATCTTAACTTTCCACCCTGTATACATCTTAGAAAGATGTATGTAGGTATCTAATGTAATGTCTTTGTTCATGACACCGGATGTCCACGTCCAAGGAACGCAAATAGCTATTTCCGTCAGGGGATTTCGAACATGACGGTAATTAGGGACAAGGCAGATAGCGATTTTAGCAATAAATCCGCCTGTCCATGAGATTTGTTGAAACTGCAGACTGCAGACGAACTTTCTTTGCGAAAATATGTTTCACCTAATGAACACCGGTTTATCATACTCGAGATAGATCATACTAGAGCGGCTACCGCCGAATTCGTTCGAGCTACACTCTCTATCGCTCAGATATGGAAGTACGAATTTGAGCGGCTCAGCCTGAGGCACGCTCGCCCCGCGCGGCGAGCTGCTCGCGCGACAAATAGTTCCACATAAACATGCGCGGGCGAGGCAGCGCGTCGACATTGTGCGTCTTTCAAAATGGCGTCGGACACGATGACAGCCGCGACTGCGTTTGTCATAATTCACCGAATTGGTAAATTGCACATTTACTTCACCAAATTACATTTGAAGATTAGGCATGACACAGTTTAATTTTAATAAATTTACGTACAAACTTGATTACACACGCACGGACGGCTCAGCCACTTGCTCAAATTCGTACGCGCCTCGCGCACAAACAAGTTCGATCTTGTCGCTCTGTCCGCGGCACGCTCGGATACACGTCCAAGTGACGCGAGGCAGCACACTGAGGCGCCTTTGAGCGCGGTCGAGAGCCCGGCTCCGGGGGCGCCGCGCGCTGCTCGCGCACAGCGCGTGAGCGCGTACGAATTACAGCAAAATAAGCGCCGTGCGTGCCTCAACCCGAGGCTGTTCTAATTCGTACGCAGCTCAAGATGACATTCACGAAATCTTGGCATTCTGCTGATATGATATCCGGTCGGAGACTAAGTCGCTTTGGTTTCATTACAACGTAATTTCAATTTTCCTAATGCCAATACTTCTAGATGTCAGAATAGCTTAAGAAAGCCTAATTTGTTTTCTCAAAACACCGCGTTCTTTTGAACGTATGGTGTTTTAGATAGAAATGTTGTTAAGTTTTTAGCATTTAGTCAGCATGCTTTAATGCAGCATGTTTTGTTTTGTTTTTTGTTTTGTTTTGTTTTTTATTTTTATTTGTACTTTTCTATGCCTAATACTAACATAGTTATTAAGTCAAAATGTGTTACTAACATCCTATGGATCATTTGGTCTGCAATAAAAGATTTTTATTTTTATTTTATTTTATTTTATTTAAGGAAAAAAATGACGCATTCAGGGATTTAAGCATTTTGATACTCAGTTATTTTGAGATCTAGAAGCATTGGAGTACTAGGCAAAATAAGTTGTAATGAAACCAAAGCTCTAAGTCTTGGCCGAGCCGTCAGATTCCATGGAACGCGTTAAAACGCCTAAAAATACCCGCTGCATTAGATTGCTGCACTCTCACACTTAGAACCCAATATTCAATGCCAAAGCCTGAGTGTTTGATTGACAGCGCGCAAATTACGCGAGCACTCCCACGCCCCGGCAGAAATACGTGTCCGTTGAACCCGGGCGGGAAATGAGCGATTCCGGCACATCATTTATTATAAATATTACGCAGATTTCATAAATGTTTTCAGGCCGGAAAATGTACTTTGTCGGATGCCAATAAGGCGTTACTGTCATGGGAATTCAAGTAAAAATAGTCTTCATTGACTCCCATTGATAAAATATTTCGTTTTTCGTTTCCATGCATAGTTTCTTTTACAGCGTGAGTAAGTGTCGTTTAATTTCATATCCTCTTATAACTTTCTCAATCTCTTATTAAGCTCAATCCCGTAGATAAATATAAACCTTCATGTTCATATAATAAAGTACAATTTTCAGCTACGGTTAAATAAATAAGATGTTCTGAAAGTTAGTATTGTCGCCCACGCGTCGAGACGGGAAGTTTGTGAACGAACGCTGCATTTTCTTGGAATGTATAATGTTTATTTTAACGAGGTGAGACCAATTCCGATTGACAAACTTACGTGTTTTGGATTGTAATGTCTGTTAGATATTTACGAATGAGTAACGCTTCGTAATTTGATATATGAGCTATAATATCTTGATAAGCGCGTTTGGACAGTCAACAGCAGAAGTAGCTAAGCAGAATAACACACCTAAAATGATCTACACAGATCCTTATTCTATTGAAATTAGAGTCCGTGACTACACGTATATGGGATGAAGATGGTAGATGCGGTCCTGCGCCTGTTCCTCCAGCTGCGGGTTCCAGTGCGGGTCCAGCAGCAGCAGGTGCGAGGCACAGGTGTAGCACGTGTCAAGTTACCTGTACACGTGCACGGGCCGGGTCTGCCCGACGCGGTAGATGCGGTCCTGCGCCTGTTCCTCCAGCTGCGTGTTCCAGTGCGGGTCCAGCAGCAGCAGGTGCGAGGCACAGGTGTAGCACGTGTCAAGTTACCTGTACACGTGCACGGGCCGGGTCTGCCCGACGCGGTAGATGCGGTCCTGCGCCTGTTCCTCCAGCTGCGGGTTCCAGTGCGGGTCCAGCAGCAGCAGGTGCGAGGCACAGGTGTAGCACGTGTCAAGTTACCTGTACACGTGCACGGGCCGGGTCTGCCCGACGCGGTAGATGCGGTCCTGCGCCTGTTCCTCCAGCTGCGTGTTCCAGTGCGGGTCCAGCAGCAGCAGGTGCGAGGCACAGGTGTAGCACGTGTCAAGTTACCTGTACACGTGCACGGGCCGGGTCTGCCCGACGCGGTAGATGCGGTCCTGCGCCTGTTCCTCCAGCTGCGGGTTCCAGTGCGGGTCCAGCAGCAGCAGGTGCGAGGCACAGGTGTAGCACGTGTCAAGTTACCTGTACACGTGCACGGGCCGGGTCTGCCCGACGCGGTAGATGCGGTCCTGCGCCTGTTCCTCCAGCTGCGTGTTCCAGTGCGGGTCCAGCAGCAGCAGGTGCGAGGCACAGGTGTAGCACGTGTCAAGTTACCTGTACACGTGCACGGGCCGGGTCTGCCCGACGCGGTAGATGCGGTCCTGCGCCTGTTCCTCCAGCTGCGGGTTCCAGTGCGGGTCCAGCAGCAGCAGGTGCGAGGCACAGGTGTAGCACGTGTCAAGTTACCTGTACACGTGCACGGGCCGGGTCTGCCCGACGCGGTAGATGCGGTCCTGCGCCTGTTCCTCCAGCTGCGGGTTCCAGTGCGGGTCCAGCAGCAGCAGGTGCGAGGCACAGGTGTAGCACGTGTCAAGTTACCTGTACACGTGCACGGGCCGGGTCTGCCCGACGCGGTAGATGCGGTCCTGCGCCTGTTCCTCCAGCTGCGGGTTCCAGTGCGGGTCCAGCAGCAGCAGGTGCGAGGCACAGGTGTAGCACGTGTCAAGTTACCTGTACACGTGCACGGGCCGGGTCTGCCCGACGCGGTAGATGCGGTCCTGCGCCTGTTCCTCCAGCTGCGGGTTCCAGTGCGGGTCCAGCAGCAGCAGGTGCGAGGCACAGGTGTAGCACGTGTCAAGTTACCTGTACACGTGCACGGGCCGGGTCTGCCCGACGCGGTAGATGCGGTCCTGCGCCTGTTCCTCCAGCTGCGGGTTCCAGTGCGGGTCCAGCAGCAGCAGGTGCGAGGCACAGGTGTAGCACATGTCAAGTTACCTGTACACGTGCACGGGCCGGGTCTGCCCGACGCGGTAGATGCGGTCCTGCGCCTGTTCCTCCAGCTGCGGGTTCCAGTGCGGGTCCAGCAGCAGCAGGTGCGAGGCACAGGTGTAGCACGTGTCAAGTTACCTGTACACGTGCACGGGCCGGGTCTGCCCGACGCGGTAGATGCGGTCCTGCGCCTGTTCCTCCAGCTGCGGGTTCCAGTGCGGGTCCAGCAGCAGCAGGTGCGAGGCACAGGTGTAGCACGTGTCAAGTTACCTGTACACGTGCACGGGCCGGGTCTGCCCGACGCGGTAGATGCGGTCCTGCGCCTGTTCCTCCAGCTGCGGGTTCCAGTGCGGGTCCAGCAGCAGCAGGTGCGAGGCACAGGTGTAGCACATGTCAAGTTACCTGTACACGTGCACGGGCCGGGTCTGCCCGACGCGGTAGATGCGGTCCTGCGCCTGTTCCTCCAGCTGCGGGTTCCAGTGCGGGTCCAGCAGCAGCAGGTGCGAGGCACAGGTGTAGCACGTGTCAAGTTACCTGTACACGTGCACGGGCCGGGTCTGCCCGACGCGGTAGATGCGGTCCTGCGCCTGTTCCTCCAGCTGCGGGTTCCAGTGCGGGTCCAGCAGCAGCAGGTGCGAGGCACAGGTGTAGCACGTGTCAAGTTACCTGTACACGTGCACGGGCCGGGTCTGCCCGACGCGGTAGATGCGGTCCTGCGCCTGTTCCTCCAGCTGCGGGTTCCAGTGCGGGTCCAGCAGCAGCAGGTGCGAGGCACAGGTGTAGCACGTGTCAAGTTACCTGTACACGTGCACGGGCCGGGTCTGCCCGACGCGGTAGATGCGGTCCTGCGCCTGTTCCTCCAGCTGCGGGTTCCAGTGCGGGTCCAGCAGCAGCAGATGCGAGGCACCGCACAGATTGAGGCCCACGCCGCCAGCGCACAGCGAGAGCAGCATTATCTGCAATTTGTATTACAACTATTATTAGATGTCCTGGAAGACATGGTCTCCGAGCCTAACATTGTGGGAGAAATGAAATGCGCGAGACTCCGATGGCTTGGGCATCTCGGGAGAATACCAACAGTCGGGGCTGAACAGAACCTTCGCAGGGTCGTTGTGTCTGTATAATTGGGTATCAGAAGAAATAACAATCTGTGAGATTCAAGCTTTGTGAGTTTGTAAGTATGGGGCAACTTCCGGAACAACCCGAAAGGAACTGAAATGTTTCAAATATTCTTTCACCTGTGTACAGAATAGACTTTCTGGATGGAAATGTGATGCTATATTGTGTCTCGCGGCTTCGCTTGCCTTCTGTGCCGGCTGCTATGTTAATCTGTGTCATTGTTCTATAGCGGCTGATCAGGAGCCATAACTGGTCATGCACTATTAAAATAGTTATGTATGATACAAGTGCGGAAAGTAGGTAATTCCCAACGAGTGACAATGACCAAAAACACAATCGTTAGGGAGTGTTTTTGGCCGACACAAGTTGGGAAACACGGGTGTATGATACACTGGTTCAAGATTGGTGTATTTATCGTGCTCGTCTTTCATTATTATGTAATATAAATAAATAAAATAAAATAAATATTTTGCGGACAATCTTACACAAATCGACCTAGTCCCAAACTAAGCAAAGCTTGTACTATGGGTACGACGATAAACATACTTATATAGATAAATACATACTTAAATACATAAAACATCCATGACTCGGGAACAAATTTAATATTCATGCTCATCACACAAATAAATGCCCGTACCGGGATTCGAACCCAGGACCTCTCGCTTCGTAGGCAGGGTCACTACCAACTAGGCTAAGGCGGTCGTCATATGTAAGCCAGGACCGGTTACTTTGGCACTCTTTGGGCCTATGTTCGGCAATGGACATCTTTCGGCTGATACGATGATGAAGCTAGACATAGTTCTCTACGCACCCGGACATCGGACTTGGCATCGTTGAGCGCGTTGACGAGCGCGGCGCGCGCCGGCACGGGCACGCTGCCGCTGAGGGTGACACTCTTCACTCGTTCCCGTTTTAATTCGGCTTCCACGAGACTCAGGACTGACGTCCATTGGGACACCACTACTGCTTTTTCACCTAAAGTAAGGAATAAATGATTTCAATTGGATAGTTTCCACATGTTAAAATTGATAACGCAGTGCTACTAAATTGACAGTAAACCATCAAATAAATGTAATTAAGTATAAATTAAGAAATATAATTAAAATCATAAAAAGATATGGAACCTTGAAAGTTTAGAAAAAATATGCATTTTTTCTTATTATCCAAAAGTAAATTTAAAGCTATCAATAGAATCCTTACACTTTCATAGAAACAAAATTGTACGACAACTATGGTCCTAAACGCAGTATTTAACGACTGAAACAGCAATTTACTTGATTTTCAATACAACAATTAGTACAAATATTACACTGTGACGTCACGATTCAATGTTAATCAGTATGAAACGTTTTCAGCTGCCGCCAGCGAGGTCCGTCTTTAACTCATTTTTTTTGAGTATTTATGTTTTTTAATTGTAGTTGCTCCCATACAAACAATTGTTCCTCTCCAAAAACTGGTTCGAATGGCATCGTAATTTTTTTAGGACACAACCCAATTGGGTGATGACCTCATAGTCCGTAAGCCCACGTCCAGTATACCTACGTCACTTGACAACATGATAAAACGCATGGCACACGGTCGAGAAAGTTGGGCTGAGCAAGAATCAGAAGATAATCGCAACTAAAATTGGCCGAAAGTTTGAAAATTCTTTCACTTCCGGTCAAAATTGTAAGGGTAGGTATATTCACGTCATGTGACAACAGTACCAGACATGTGGCGACATCATTTATCCCTTTAATTTTAGAGAGAGTAAACCGAATTAAGCCAGTCCTGAAATGGCCGGAAGTACTTGACAGACGGCGACAAAGGATGAAGAGGGGGGGGGGGTTGAAGAGGACCCCCTCTGGCTGGTGCAGTTATATAATCTTGCGCCCGTGACACTGAGTGTTTTTCGAGGCCTTGCAAGTCTACAACGCGGAACGACTCACAGTTTGGCACTGGAATGAGTAGTGTATTATGTAAGTTAAGCCCTCGCATTGCATTGTTTGATGTCCTAGAGGTCAGGATCCAGCTGGGAGTAGTCGAGACTATACCTTTGTTAGCGAGCACGTTCTCCTTGAGCAAGTCCATGACGGCCTGGATCTTGGAGGAGCGGCGCGCGAGCTGGAACACGGGGTTGTGCGGCGACAGCACGGAGCGGATGGCCTCGGCCGCCGTCGTGCCCTCCTCGGGCTCCGGCGAGTCCTCCTTGTCGCCCTGATGTCAAAATAAAACGCCAATTTATGACAGGGCGTAGCGTGAGGCCGTTAAACATATCTCTTTTTTGACAGTCTGCTGTTGTGTTACTATAAAAAAAAACCGGCCAAGTGCGTGTCGGACCACGCAAAACGAAGGGTTCCGTGCCTATTAAAAAGGTCGTATCGTCACAGAAATTGTACGGCACTTACGTCCTTTTCTTTGAGGAAGGCAGTTTTTCAGCAATATCTCGAAAACCTCTGAACCGATCTTGTTCAAAACAATTTTTGGTGAATGAAATTAATAAGCCCTATGTCCATGAATTTTTCCATATTTTTAAAATACACCGTTCAAAAATTAGAGGGGGGGGGACAGAATTTTAGTGACTTTCGGGGCGATTATCTCCGACCCTATTCACTTAATCAAAAAAAATGCTAAGAAACCTTTTATTTATTTTGAAAGGCCTATCGATTGATGTGCCACACGGGGGGTCACAAAGAAAAAAAAAATTTTGACTTTTAGTTTTATGTATGGAGTGCACCCCTAAAAAAAATTTTTTTTGACATTTTAATTACAAAACTATGTAGCGGCTAACAAAATACACCTATCCTCAAAATTTTATTCAAACACACCTTATAGTTTTCGAGTAAAATGCCTGTGACATACGGACAGACGGACATGACGAAACTATAAGGGTTCCGTTTTTGCCATTTTGGCTATGGAACCCTAAAAATGTGTTATGGTCAAGCTCAAAGACACCAAAATCACAAGGACCATTAATCGATTGTGAAATTGCCTTTATATGATTTTTGGGGGGTACAGTCAGCAGCAGAAGTTGCTAAGCGGTCCTAGTGCTCAAAATGATCTACACACGAACTCTAATGTGAAGCGAATAAGGATCTGTATAGGTCATTTTGAGCGTGTTATTTTGCTTAGCTACTTCTGATGCTGACTGTACTACAGTGGGGTAAGTTACTGAAAGGCTACTCCAGTGATGTATGGTCTAAGGCTTGCGGTGAACAAGGGAGCCACCTTGGCGTCGTCCAGCGTGAGCTTGTTGAGCTCGGCCAACAGGTCCTGGCCGCCCGCGTCCTCCTGCAGCGCGCCGGCGTCGTCGGCGTCCAGCATGGCGGCGATGAGGCCGCAGTGGCAGCACACCTGCCGCAGCCGCAGCAGCAGCACCAAGATCTCGTGCGCTTTCACGGGCTTCGCTCCTGAACAAGAGTTGCACTTTATTGTACGAAAATTGACCATCCCCCCCCCCCCCCCCTTATCTCCGAAACTACTAGTCTTAAAATTCTGAATAAAATATGGAAAATAGTTCCTTGCCTAAAGATTACAGGAAAACCTATACGAAGTTTGTCCTTTGTCTCTATGTGTCTTTTGTGTAGTGAATAAATGTCTTCTTTTCTTTTTTTTTTCTTTAAGTTGGAGTATTCAAAGTAACGGGAACATCCTCAATATTTTTGTGTATTTTGTATGGAGCGCCTCATGCTTAGAGCTTAGCAATTTTACGGAACCCTCACCACGCGAGTTGAACTCGCACTTGTCCGGTTTTTATTGGGGACAATCTTACACAAATCGACCTAGTCCCAAACTACGCAAAGCTTGTACAATGGCACAGTAGTCCTAAGATCATAACACCCCGTATAGCTTCCCCAGGCTGGGGGAAATGCGTAAGTGCATTTACACTCCGTCAAAAAAAAGGTCCTAGATCAAAAGGATAATTTAAAGCTTATTATAAGATAAACGACTACATCAGGGATATTTGGCAGCGATAAAATCCTGCACTAGAAACCTGTCGTAAAATAAATAGGCATTCTACTGTAGCAATGTAATTTTAAAATTTTATAATACTCTGATACTGATATGATATATTGTATACTGTTTTGAAAAAATGACACCTCGCCGAGTTTATTACGCCGGTTCTTCTCGAGGCAGAGGTTTACTTTCCGAACCGGTGGTAGTTTATCGGCATTCATAGGTGCATGTAATATGCCTAAATTGAAGAATAAATCACTTTGACTTTGACTTTGACTTTGAATGGGAGTAATTTAGTCGGTACCTTGCAGCGCAATCATTTTCTTGTGCATCTCGTAGTAGGCGGTGTCCTTGTCGGTCGCTCGCGGCGCGAACGCGCCGTCCGCGGCCTTCTCCGCCCGCTGGTGCAGGAACTGCGCGAACAGCGTCTTCGAGAACACCAGCACCTACATGGACATAGATTACAATAGGCATGATGACTAAAAAAATTCGCGATGCCATTCGAACCAGTTTTTGGAGAGGAACAAATGCAACTACAATAAAAGAACATAAATACCCAAAAAAAAGAGTTAAAGACGGACCTCGCTGGCCGCACCCGAAACGCTTCATACCGATTGACTCAAAAGTATGACGTCACACTTTGGTATTTGAACTAACCATTGTAGGGGAAATCAAGTAAATTGCTGTTTAGGTGTAAATTATTCTAGAGGTGTGAACCCGTACCCTTGGGCGATAGTACAAATGACCACCTACCTTCTGGTAGACATTCAACTCTTCCTTAGTGAGCGTCACGTGACATTGGTGTGCTGTCCGAGCGGGCAGGTCCTACAATCATAAATCACGTCGTTAATCCTTTGGCCGACGTTGAACTTAAACAAGTAAGATGAGAAAATACAGAAAAAATGTTAGAAACTGGCCACGGCTGGTGAACATGCGATGCCAACCTGGTATGAAAACGTAGTGTTTTTTTAGCAAACGGCTCTCCTGATGATAAATGGTCTGATGATTAATACGTATATGTCAAGAAAAATCGTTTATAATCTACCTACCTACAATAGTATTTTATGCAACAGTTGTATAAGAGAGGTCAAAAAAGGCGAGTGGCGTGGGTTACAATGTGAGCCGAAGGCGAACATTGTAAAGAAAGACGCCACGAGCGTTTTTTGACTTAGTTATACAACGTTGCATACAATACTTTTTCTACGACTAGCTACTATGGATTAAAATGCAAAATTAAACAAAGAATAAATTTTTCTTAAACTTTGTCGTATAGGTGCCGAGATTTAGTAGGCAACAAATTTTCGGTCACTGCTTGTGGGCTGCCGGTGTATTTCTTCTGGTGTAGAAGCAATATTTTCATCGTCATCCATTTTTATTACTTTTGAGAAACACCAACTATTTTGTAGCAAACACAACGGCCGCAAACTCAAACAACAATTTATAAAATAACCAGGAATTCGGGAAACATGAAAATGAGACAAATGGGTGTCTATGGTTAACTTTGTTTTTAATTGATGTCAACTTGCCAGTACTGCCCATATTAAGAATAAGTTAGCAGCAATGCCTTTAGTTCAAAAATTTCTAAAAAGTAAAAACATTCAGTGGTTTGTTAAGTTGGTAGTACCTAATGTATAGGTTTAGAAGCGTATGGCTGCTAAGCGTATCGTTTTGGCGACATAACAGCACGGTAGTGCCGTACTGTTATGGGGAATAGAGTATAGACTTTTCTGCAAACTTATTTAGTATGTCTTTATATTAGTGTTCGTGACTATGTAAATGACAGATAAAAGTACAGGAGTAGAAAAAATACTCTTAATGGAATCTCAGTCTGGCTTAAAGGCGTATTAAGGCTAACGAGACAAAATCTATCCATGTCACTTTCACTACTCGTAAAGACACATACCCACCAGTCACACTAAACGGAGTCCAAGTACCCCAGGCCGATATAGCGACATACCTGGGAATGTACGGTCGAGGAAATTGAATGTTTATCATTTTTGGACTCTATGTAATGGTATCATCATTCGCTTGTCCTTATCCCATTTACTTGGGGTCGGCGCAGCATGTTTTTTTCTTCCATACCTCTCTATCGCCCGTCAGCTCATCACACACTTCCTTCCTATTCATATCGTCTTTCACGCAGTCCATCCACCTTTTCCTTGGTCTACCTCTTCTCTTGCAACCCTCAACATTCATACTTAATGCCCTTCTAGCAACATTACTATCATCCCTCCGCATAACATGTCCATACCACCGTAGGCGATTCGCTCTCAGCTTTTCAGTTATGGGTGCTACTTTCAGGCTTCCTCTTATATACTCATTCCTTATTCGATCCATTCTCGTCACGCCACACATCCATCTCAACATTCTCATCTCTGTAACATGCAATCTCGTTTCATCCGTCATCTTTGTGGCCCAACATTCTGATCCATGCATGACGACAGGTCTTATAATGGTCTTGTAAATTTTGCCCTTCAGTCGAAGGGGCATTCGGCCGTCGCAGATGGTTCCCGTAACCTGTCGCCATTTCATCCATCCTGCGCTGATTCGGTTTCTAACGTCACGGTCAATATCGCCATTACACTGTATGAGTGACCCGAGATATCGAAAATCGGAGCAGACCGGCAGCGTTACGCCATCGAGCTCTATGTGCCTAAAATTGGAGAGACCGCCGAAATCGCAAAACATGTGTTCAGTTTTTGACCTGCTGATTTTCAAGCCCACATTCTCCAATTTTAGCCGCCACTGCTCTAGTCTGCTCTCAACCCCGAGTCCATCTTCACCGACAAGGACAATATCATCGGCGAAGAGCATACACCAGGGCGCCTCCTCCTGGATGTCCGACGACAGAGCGTCCATTATAAGCAGGAAGAGGTAAGGGCTTAAAGCCGAGCCCTGGTGTAAGCCCACCGTAACACTGAAACTGTCGGTGGTGCCAGCCGCCGACCGGACGCGTATACAACATCTGTCATACATAGACCGAATCAGCCTTACATACTTCCCTGGCACACTTTTCTCTTTCAAGGCCCACCACAAAACCTCGCGAGGCACTCGGTCGTAAGCCTTTTCGAGGTCAACAAACACCATATGCAGGTTTTTTTGCGCATGTCTATATTTTTCGCATAATTGACGAAGTGCGAATATGGCGTCTGTTGTACCCCTGCCTGGCATAAATCCGAATTGGTTTTGCGTTATTCCACTCTCATCTCTCATTCGTCTCTCTATTACTTTATCCCACACTTTCATACTATGTGACATGAGCTTTATTCCTCTATAGTTGTTACATTCTTGTACATCCCCCTTATTTTTAAAAATGGGCACAAGTAGACTGTCACACCATTCGTCGGGGATACTCTCTTCCTGCAACAACTTATTGAAGAACAAGGTTAGCCACCTATATCCATCCTCACTCAACAACTTCCACACCTCTCCTGGTATTCCATCTGGCCCGACAGCTTTCGCATTCTTCATACTTTTCACAGCCTTCCTTACTTCATCTATATTAATTTCCCTTACAACACCCATATTCACTGTTTGGTTTTGTAGCACCCTGCTCCACGCATTCTCTTCATTCATAAGCTTTTTAAAGTAGCCTTTCCACCGATCTTTTATACATTCGTCTTCCGTCAGCACCTTTCCAGCATCATCTTTCACACATTTTACGTGGCATATATCTCTAGCATTCCTTTCCCTTGTTTTTGCTAAGCGATAAAGTTGTTTCTCGCCTTTAGGACTCTCTAAAGCGTCATATAATTGGTCCTCCGCTGCTGACCTGGCAATAGCAACTGCTCGCTTAGCTACCTTCTTACACTCTTTGTACTCAATCCTCTTAGCTTCCTTCTCACTTTCATTTCCACTTTCAATACTTTGCCACTCTTTAAACGCTAGCTTCTTTTTTTTCAGTCTTTCTTGTACCTCATCATTCCACCACCATGTTTCCTTGTCTATCACACATTTCCCTTTCGATTCTCCTAAGACATCTTTTGCTACTCTCCTTATACAATTTGCCATCGTTTTCCAACATTCGTTTGCATTTAATCCTTCCATATCCCTCATTTCTATCATTTTATCCACCACTCTTTCTTTAAACTTATTTGCACATTCATTCTTCTCTAGCATATGCCATTTTATTCGAACAGGGGGCCGTTCTTTTTTCGTCTGTGGCTGGATTTTAATGATCACTTCCATAACTAGCAGCCTATGTTGTGATACTAGATGTTCGCCTGGTATTATTTTGCAGTCCTTGACACAGTTGATTTTCTTCCTTTTTACAAGAAAATAGTCAATCTGTGTCGCATGCTGGCCACTTTTATAGGTGATCAGATGTTCATCTCTCTTTTTAAACCACGTATTGGCAATGCCCAAATCATAGGCGGAAGCAGTTTGCAGCAGGGTTTCTCCTTCTTTGTTGCGGTTTCCGAAGCCAAACCCCCCATGTACCCTTTCATAATCTACATTCATTCTTCCCACATGTCCATTAAAATCTCCACCCACATATATTTCTTCACTGTCTGGAATATCCATCATCACTGTATCAAAATCTTCCCAGAACTTCTCTTTCACTGCATCATCACATCCACACTGAGGAGCATACACACTTACAAAATTTAGTACCACATTCTCTAAAATTACTTTCACAGCCATTATTCTGTCACTCTTCCTATTGACATTTGTCACACCCTGTTTTAATTTATGGTCCAGTACTACACCGATACCATTGCGCTTGCCATCACTCCCACAGTAGTAAAATTTATATCCTTCCCCTATCTCTCTAGCTCTCTCACCCTTCCACTTCGTCTCTTGCGAAAAAGCTACATTTATTCGTCGTCTTTTCATCACATCCGCTAGCTCTCTTCCCCTTCCCGTCATCGTCCCTACATTCCAGCTCGCATACCTCAGTCTCACATACCTTGGTTCCCGGGCTCGCTTCTTACGTCGCCCCCACCCGGGCTGGTGCGACAACCCTAGTCCATTTCCCACAGGAGCCGGGTGCTGCCCCTGCGCGTCGCCTGTGGGGTACGCCCTAACCCTGTCACTAATCTCATTCGTTTCAGTATTCATGCTGCAAAGGATTTGGCATTTAATTTTACGACCGGCCGCCTGCCTGACGTCAACCCTCCTTGGGAATTCTTAGTTGACTTGGATGGCCGTCATTTTAGTCCTTTAGTCGCCTTCTACGACATCCACGGATAAGCACGGAGTGGGCTATTCTCCAACCGGCAACCACACGGCACACTCTATGTAATGGTATTAAGGTCCAAAAGTGATAAACATTCAATTTCCTCGACTGTACCTTGATCGACGACTGACATGGAGAAAACACATATTCACCAAACGCCTCGCAATGGGACAACAAGTTCGCAAAATGTACCGGTCGATTAGAAAAGAGTCTCAGCTCTCCCTAGAAAACAAATTGTTACTTTATAAGCGCATAATAGGCATTTTTTTATCCATATTTTGGAGGCTGCTGCTGGTTAACCCATCGACGGAGCCGCAGCTGACGTACACGGGGCTTCACGATACGACATTCTGAACCTTCTCACAAGTTATGTATGGCACGGGAGGAAGTAACTGACAAAAAATTGTGCCTAGTACGCGGGCTACTGCGTTACAAACTTCAGGGCATCAGCTGTCGAGTTTTCTACCGCGATAGAACCAGCTGACGCGTTGATATATTTATAATAACATATAAACTGTCATCTGACAAAATTTCAGTTGGGAGGAAATTACTGAAAAAAAATTTTTTACAACTGGGAGGCTGTTGTTGGTCAACCCACCAACGGAGCCGCAGTTAGTAACGCATATGAAGAGATTTTAAGGGAGATGCTTGTACGTGGAGAATTGCATGCATATTAAATACACGTACTATGTACTTAGCATGTATTAATAAAATATAAGATAATTCAGGATAAATTATGATGATTTGAGAGACTAACGTAACGCTACCGGGTCGTTAACTATTATATATACAGAGTGTTTTTTTTAAATGGGACAGTATGGGGAAATCCGAATCTAAAGGAGATAGAGGAAAAGTGTCCAAGGAGACATTAGGTGTTTTTTTATGTAAACAAATTTGGCTCATTAAAATTTTTGGTCAAGCGTGAGTTGTTCTTAAAAAATGATAAAGTTGGTCATTTTTTTTTTGACGCGGGTCGACTCTGTTTCATGTAAGGATTATTTCATTGTATGGAAAGAAAAAAATCTGAACAGCAGAAGTTGGTCAAATTTAATGAAAACTAATCTTCATACAATTGCAGTATTCGCCTTTTAATATTGCTACAAGTGCCTAGGCGTGTAAAAAAATATTTAAAATTATTCCATTTTTAAATTTCGATAATCCATAAGAGCTCCAGATGATTCAAGAGAAGAACATTTTTTTTAATCTTCGTAAACATCATGGCACGCGACAGTCTTGAAATTATAAAAAAAAGAATTCAAATTTGGAACGAGTGGCCCCCACGATCGCCCGACTTAACGCCATTAGATTTTTTCTTATGGGGTTACCTTAAGGGTCGAATTTATGAATCCCGATACAACTCCGTACAAGAATTAAAAGATGCTGTTTACAACACTTTAAACACAATTCACCATAAGTCTCTGTTAAATGCAACTAGAAGTGTCTTGAAGCGTGCTCGTACCTGCATAAGACAAGACGGCGGCCACATCGAACATTTACTCAAGTAATAAACCAACTGTATGAAGATTAGTTTTCATTAAATTTGACCAACTTCTGCTGTTCAGATTTTTTTCTTTCCATACAATGAAATAATCCTTACATGAAACGGAGTCGACCCGCGTCAAAAAAAAAAATTACCAACTTTATCATTTTTTAAGAACAACTCACACTTGACCAAAAATTTTAATGAGCCAAATTTGTTTACATAAAAAAACACCTAATGTCTCCTTGGACACTTTTCCTCTATCTCCTTTAGATTCGGATTTCCCCATACTGTCCCATTTAAAAAAAACACTCTGTATAATAGTTAACGACCCGGGCTAGGAGAGTTGTAGTTTCAATAAATATTTTTAAAGTGTAGCTTAAAAATACCCAAAGTTGCACAATTACGAATAGGCGGAGGGATGTTGTTCCAGCATTTCGTGGCTGAGTAGCGTAAACTGCCGAAGAGCGTAACGAAATGCTGCCGATTTAAAGTGTTTCGGGCAAACAAGACGGATCGCATCTCTAGTCGGTCGTGCAGAGAATGTCAGCTTCTCGTGTAGATACTGAGGTAGACGATCGTACACTACACTAAAAAGCAAAGTGGCAAAATGAAGAGAACGACGGGCCTCCATTTTCAACATCCCGCCTTGGTTAAGATAGGGTGTGACGTGAGTACGTGGCGGGATAGGGAAACAAAAACGGGCACAGGCATTCTGGATCCGGCGCAGCATGACGCCGCGCATGATGGTGCTGAGCCGCTCCTGCCCGCCCTCGGTCTTGTTGTCGATCCATTTCTTAACTAGGAAACCGTCGACACTACACCCGCACATCAGTGTTACCTTGAGCTGCCCCCGGGCCTGCAGCTGCGCCTTGGTCCGGCGCAGCATGACGCAGCGCATGATGGTGCTCAGCCGCTCCTGCCCGCCCTCGGTCTTGTTGTCGATCCATTTCTTAACTAGGAAACCGTCGACACTACACCCGCACATCAGTGTTACCTTGAGCTGCCCCCGGGCCTGCAGCTGCGCCTTGGTCCGGCGCAGCATGACGCAGCGCATGATGGTGCTCAGCCGCTCCTGCCCGCCCTCGGTCTTGTTGTCGATCCATTTCTTAACTAGGAAACCGTCGACACTACACCCGCACATCAGTGTTACCTTGAGCTGCCCCCGGGCCTGCAGCTGCGCCTTGGTCCGGCGCAGCATGACGCAGCGCATGATGGTGCTCAGCCGCTCCTGCCCGCCCTCGGTCTTGTTGTCGATCCATTTCTTAACTAGGAAACCGTCGACACTACACCCGCACATCAGTGTTACCTTGAGCTGCCCCCGGGCCTGCAGCTGCGCCTTGGTCCGGCGCAGCATGACGCAGCGCATGATGGTGCTCAGCCGCTCCTGCCCGCCCTCGGTCTTGTTGTCGATCCATTTCTTAACTAGGAAACCGTCGACACTACACCCGCACATCAGTGTTACCTTGAGCTGCCCCCGGGCCTGCAGCTGCGCCTTGGTCCGGCGCAGCATGACGCAGCGCATGATGGTGCTCAGCCGCTCCTGCCCGCCCTCGGTCTTGTTGTCGATCCATTTCTTAACTAGGAAACCGTCGACACTACACCCGCACATCAGTGTTACCTTGAGCTGCCCCCGGGCCTGCAGCTGCGCCTTGGTCCGGCGCAGCATGACGCAGCGCATGATGGTGCTCAGCCGCTCCTGCCCGCCCTCGGTCTTGTTGTCGATCCATTTCTTAACTAGGAAACCGTCGACACTACACCCGCACATCAGTGTTACCTTGAGCTGCCCCCGGGCCTGCAGCTGCGCCTTGGTCCGGCGCAGCATGACGCAGCGCATGATGGTGCTCAGCCGCTCCTGCCCGCCCGCGGTCTTGTTGTCGATCCATTTCTTAACTAGGAAACCGTCGACACTACACCCGCACATCAGTGTTACCTTGAGCTGCCCCCGGGCCTGCAGCTGCGCCTTGGTCCGGCGCAGCATGACGCAGCGCATGATGGTGCTCAGCCGCTCCTGCCCGCCCTCGGTCTTGTTGTCGATCCATTTCTTAACTAGGAAACCGTCGACACTACACCCGCACATCAGTGTTACCTTGAGCTGCCCCCGGGCCTGCAGCTGCGCCTTGGTCCGGCGCAGCATGACGCAGCGCATGATGGTGCTCAGCCGCTCCTGCCCGCCCTCGGTCTTGTTGTCGATCCATTTCTTAACTAGGAAACCGTCGACACTACACCCGCACATCAGTGTTACCTTGAGCTGCCCCCGGGCCTGCAGCTGCGCCTTGGTCCGGCGCAGCATGACGCAGCGCATGATGGTGCTCAGCCGCTCCTGCCCGCCCTCGGTCTTGTTGTCGATCCATTTCTTAACTAGGAAACCGTCGACACTACACCCGCACATCAGTGTTACCTTGAGCTGCCCCCGGGCCTGCAGCTGCGCCTTGGTCCGGCGCAGCATGACGCAGCGCATGATGGTGCTCAGCCGCTCCTGCCCGCCCTCGGTCTTGTTGTCGATCCATTTCTTAACTAGGAAACCGTCGACACTACACCCGCACATCAGTGTTACCTTGAGCTGCCCCCGGGCCTGCAGCTGCGCCTTGGTCCGGCGCAGCATGACGCAGCGCATGATGGTGCTCAGCCGCTCCTGCCCGCCCGCGGTCTTGTTGTCGATCCATTTCTTAACTAGGAAACCGTCGACACTACACCCGCACATCAGTGTTACCTTGAGCTGCCCCCGGGCCTGCAGCTGCGCCTTGGTCCGGCGCAGCATGACGCAGCGCATGATGGTGCTCAGCCGCTCCTGCCCGCCCTCGGTCTTGTTGTCGATCCATTTCTTAACTAGGAAACCGTCGACACTACACCCGCACATCAGTGTTACCTTGAGCTGCCCCCGGGCCTGCAGCTGCGCCTTGGTCCGGCGCAGCATGACGCAGCGCATGATGGTGCTCAGCCGCTCCTGCCCGCCCGCGGTCTTGTTGTCGATCCATTTCTTAACTAGGAAACCGTCGACACTACACCCGCACATCAGTGTTACCTTGAGCTGCCCCCGGGCCTGCAGCTGCGCCTTGGTCCGGCGCAGCATGACGCAGCGCATGATGGTGCTCAGCCGCTCCTGCCCGCCCTCGGTCTTGTTGTCGATCCATTTCTTAACTAGGAAACCGTCGACACTACACCCGCACATCAGTGTTACCTTGAGCTGCCCCCGGGCCTGCAGCTGCGCCTTGGTCCGGCGCAGCATGACGCAGCGCATGATGGTGCTCAGCCGCTCCTGCCCGCCCTCGGTCTTGTTGTCGATCCATTTCTTAACTAGGAAACCGTCGACACTACACCCGCACATCAGTGTTACCTTGAGCTGCCCCCGGGCCTGCAGCTGCGCCTTGGTCCGGCGCAGCATGACGCAGCGCATGATGGTGCTCAGCCGCTCCTGCCCGCCCTCGGTCTTGTTGTCGATCCATTTCTTAACTAGGAAACCGTCGACACTACACCCGCACATCAGTGTTACCTTGAGCTGCCCCCGGGCCTGCAGCTGCGCCTTGGTCCGGCGCAGCATGACGCAGCGCATGATGGTGCTCAGCCGCTCCTGCCCGCCCTCGGTCTTGTTGTCGATCCATTTCTTAACTAGGAAACCGTCGACACTACACCCGCACATCAGTGTTACCTTGAGCTGCCCCCGGGCCTGCAGCTGCGCCTTGGTCCGGCGCAGCATGACGCAGCGCATGATGGTGCTCAGCCGCTCCTGCCCGCCCTCGGTCTTGTTGTCGATCCATTTCTTAACTAGGAAACCGTCGACACTACACCCGCACATCAGTGTTACCTTGAGCTGCCCCCGGGCCTGCAGCTGCGCCTTGGTCCGGCGCAGCATGACGCAGCGCATGATGGTGCTCAGCCGCTCCTGCCCGCCCTCGGTCTTGTTGTCGATCCATTTCTTAACTAGGAAACCGTCGACACTACACCCGCACATCAGTGTTACCTTGAGCTGCCCCCGGGCCTGCAGCTGCGCCTTGGTCCGGCGCAGCATGACGCAGCGCATGATGGTGCTCAGCCGCTCCTGCCCGCCCTCGGTCTTGTTGTCGATCCATTTCTTAACTAGGAAACCGTCGACACTACACCCGCACATCAGTGTTACCTTGAGCTGCCCCCGGGCCTGCAGCTGCGCCTTGGTCCGGCGCAGCATGACGCAGCGCATGATGGTGCTCAGCCGCTCCTGCCCGCCCTCGGTCTTGTTGTCGATCCATTTCTTAACTAGGAAACCGTCGACACTACACCCGCACATCAGTGTTACCTTGAGCTGCCCCCGGGCCTGCAGCTGCGCCTTGGTCCGGCGCAGCATGACGCCGCGCATGATGGTGCTGAGCCGCTCCTGCCCGCCCTCGGTCTTGTTGTCGATCCATTTCTTAACTAGGAAACCGTCGACACTACACCCGCACATCAGTGTTACCTTGAGCTGCCCCCGGGCCTGCAGCTGCGCCTTGGTCCGGCGCAGCATGACGCCGCGCATGATGGTGCTGAGCCGCTCCTGCCCGCCCTCGGTCTTGTTGTCGATCCATTTCTTAACTAGGAAACCGTCGACACTACACCCGCACATCAGTGTTACCTTGAGCTGCCCCCGGGCCTGCAGCTGCGCCTTGGTCCGGCGCAGCATGACGCAGCGCATGATGGTGCTCAGCCGCTCCTGCCCGCCCGCGGTCTTGTTGTCGATCCATTTCTTAACTAGGAAACCGTCGACACTACACCCGCACATCAGTGTTACCTTGAGCTGCCCCCGGGCCTGCAGCTGCGCCTTGGTCCGGCGCAGCATGACGCAGCGCATGATGGTGCTCAGCCGCTCCTGCCCGCCCTCGGTCTTGTTGTCGATCCATTTCTTAACTAGGAAACCGTCGACACTACACCCGCACATCAGTGTTACCTTGAGCTGCCCCCGGGCCTGCAGCTGCGCCTTGGTCCGGCGCAGCATGACGCAGCGCATGATGGTGCTCAGCCGCTCCTGCCCGCCCTCGGTCTTGTTGTCGATCCATTTCTTAACTAGGAAACCGTCGACACTACACCCGCACATCAGTGTTACCTTGAGCTGCCCCCGGGCCTGCAGCTGCGCCTTGGTCCGGCGCAGCATGACGCAGCGCATGATGGTGCTCAGCCGCTCCTGCCCGCCCTCGGTCTTGTTGTCGATCCATTTCTTAACTAGGAAACCGTCGACACTACACCCGCACATCAGTGTTACCTTGAGCTGCCCCCGGGCCTGCAGCTGCGCCTTGGTCCGGCGCAGCATGACGCAGCGCATGATGGTGCTCAGCCGCTCCTGCCCGCCCTCGGTCTTGTTGTCGATCCATTTCTTAACTAGGAAACCGTCGACACTACACCCGCACATCAGTGTTACCTTGAGCTGCCCCCGGGCCTGCAGCTGCGCCTTGGTCCGGCGCAGCATGACGCAGCGCATGATGGTGCTCAGCCGCTCCTGCCCGCCCTCGGTCTTGTTGTCGATCCATTTCTTAACTAGGAAACCGTCGACACTACACCCGCACATCAGTGTTACCTTGAGCTGCCCCCGGGCCTGCAGCTGCGCCTTGGTCCGGCGCAGCATGACGCAGCGCATGATGGTGCTCAGCCGCTCCTGCCCGCCCGCGGTCTTGTTGTCGATCCATTTCTTAACTAGGAAACCGTCGACACTACACCCGCACATCAGTGTTACCTTGAGCTGCCCCCGGGCCTGCAGCTGCGCCTTGGTCCGGCGCAGCATGACGCAGCGCATGATGGTGCTCAGCCGCTCCTGCCCGCCCTCGGTCTTGTTGTCGATCCATTTCTTAACTAGGAAACCGTCGACACTACACCCGCACATCAGTGTTACCTTGAGCTGCCCCCGGGCCTGCAGCTGCGCCTTGGTCCGGCGCAGCATGACGCAGCGCATGATGGTGCTCAGCCGCTCCTGCCCGCCCGCGGTCTTGTTGTCGATCCATTTCTTAACTAGGAAACCGTCGACACTACACCCGCACATCAGTGTTACCTTGAGCTGCCCCCGGGCCTGCAGCTGCGCCTTGGTCCGGCGCAGCATGACGCAGCGCATGATGGTGCTCAGCCGCTCCTGCCCGCCCTCGGTCTTGTTGTCGATCCATTTCTTAACTAGGAAACCGTCGACACTACACCCGCACATCAGTGTTACCTTGAGCTGCCCCCGGGCCTGCAGCTGCGCCTTGGTCCGGCGCAGCATGACGCAGCGCATGATGGTGCTCAGCCGCTCCTGCCCGCCCTCGGTCTTGTTGTCGATCCATTTCTTAACTAGGAAACCGTCGACACTACACCCGCACATCAGTGTTACCTTGAGCTGCCCCCGGGCCTGCAGCTGCGCCTTGGTCCGGCGCAGCATGACGCAGCGCATGATGGTGCTCAGCCGCTCCTGCCCGCCCTCGGTCTTGTTGTCGATCCATTTCTTAACTAGGAAACCGTCGACACTACACCCGCACATCAGTGTTACCTTGAGCTGCCCCCGGGCCTGCAGCTGCGCCTTGGTCCGGCGCAGCATGACGCAGCGCATGATGGTGCTCAGCCGCTCCTGCCCGCCCTCGGTCTTGTTGTCGATCCATTTCTTAACTAGGAAACCGTCGACACTACACCCGCACATCAGTGTTACCTTGAGCTGCCCCCGGGCCTGCAGCTGCGCCTTGGTCCGGCGCAGCATGACGCAGCGCATGATGGTGCTCAGCCGCTCCTGCCCGCCCTCGGTCTTGTTGTCGATCCATTTCTTAACTAGGAAACCGTCGACACTACACCCGCACATCAGTGTTACCTTGAGCTGCCCCCGGGCCTGCAGCTGCGCCTTGGTCCGGCGCAGCATGACGCAGCGCATGATGGTGCTCAGCCGCTCCTGCCCGCCCTCGGTCTTGTTGTCGATCCATTTCTTCCACATCTGTCAACGCAACACATTTAGGTTAGTATTGGTACAACAAAGTGGCAGTGGCGCGCAGCCCGCACACGGCGCGCGAGGTGGCGCTCTTGTAGTTGTGTCGTCCAGCCAGTACACTACTCACAGTGAGGTCGTCGAAGGGCGTGCACCGCAGGAACTTGAGCAGCGCGAACAGGTCGAGGTCCTTGTTGTGGAGCGGGGTGCCGGTGAGCGCCCAGCGGCGGCGCGCGCGCAGCCCGCACACGGCGCGCGAGGTGGCGCTCTTGTAGTTGTGTCGTCCAGCCAGTACACTACTCACAGTGAGGTCGTCGAAGGGCGTGCACCGCAGGAACTTGAGCAGCGCGAACAGGTCGAGGTCCTTGTTGTGGAGCGGGGTGCCGGTGAGCGCCCAGCGGCGGCGCGCGCGCAGCCCGCACACGGCGCGCGAGGTGGCGCTCTTGTAGTTGTGTCGTCCAGCCAGTACACTACTCACAGTGAGGTCGTCGAAGGGCGTGCACCGCAGGAACTTGAGCAGCGCGAACAGGTCGAGGTCCTTGTTGTGGAGCGGGGTGCCGGTGAGCGCCCAGCGGCGGCGCGCGCGCAGCCCGCACACGGCGCGCGAGGTGGCGCTCTTGTAGTTGTGTCGTCCAGCCAGTACACTACTCACAGTGAGGTCGTCGAAGGGCGTGCACCGCAGGAACTTGAGCAGCGCGAACAGGTCGAGGTCCTTGTTGTGGAGCGGGGTGCCGGTGAGCGCCCAGCGGCGGCGCGCGCGCAGCCCGCACACGGCGCGCGAGGTGGCGCTCTTGTAGTTGTGTCGTCCAGCCAGTACACTACTCACAGTGAGGTCGTCGAAGGGCGTGCACCGCAGGAACTTGAGCAGCGCGAACAGGTCGAGGTCCTTGTTGTGGAGCGGGGTGCCGGTGAGCGCCCAGCGGCGGCGCGCGCGCAGCCCGCACACGGCGCGCGAGGTGGCGCTCTTGTAGTTGCGCACCATGTGCGCTTCGTCTAGGATGACGCGGCGCCAGAGGATGCGCATTAGCACGCCGTTCTGGAATGTTTTATCTGTTAATATCTAATTTTGCTAGATGCATGTGCGCGCGCGCGTGCGTGTGTGTGCGTGTGTGTGTGTGTGTGTGTGTGTGTGTGTGTGTGTGTGTGTGTGTGTGTGTGCGTGCGTGCGTGTGTGTGTGTGTGTGTGTGTGTGTGCGTGCGCGCGCGTGTGTTTGCGTGTGTGTGTGTGTGTGCGTGTGAGTGTGTGTGTTTGCGTGAGTATGTGAGCGTGTGTGCGTGTGTGTGTGTGTGTGTGTGCGTGTGTGTGTGTGCGCGTGCTTGCGTGCGTGCGTGCGTGCGTGCGTGTGTGTGTGTGTGTGTGTGTGTGTGTGTGTGTGTGTGCGTGTGTGTGTGTGTGTGTGTGTGTGTGTGTGTGTGTGTTGAAACCTGTATGTTGCGGGGTGTTACCTTTTCGCTGTCCCGCTGCAACAAGTTGTACGTGGTGAGCACTATATCAGTATGCGCAAGGCGTTGCGGGTGCGTGGCTCGCGCGGCGCCGTGGTGCAGGCACGTGGTGACGCGGTGCGGGATGCAGTGCTTCTTCACCTCGCCCTCCCACTGCGTCATTAGTGACGCTGGGCACACCACTAGGGTGCCACCTTTAGTTACTGCAATAATGGTTGAAATTTATTGCAATAACTACCTAAAACAGACTTGTTAGCAACTCCTTTGACGGACAAGACATTCGATTAAAGAAAACCACACTCAAATCGTCCCAGATCTTAGAGCATACATAACTGGAGTAGCCTTATGTCGTACTTGCGTATAAAAATATCTGCCGAATTTTGCGGAGCCCCGCCTCCGCAGCATCTTAATAGGATATTGAAACTCAATTGTATATGGAAAGCTTGAAGTGGTTGAATGTTTATAATATCAAGTGCTAACAGCAACATGCGGGCATTTTTATGATCGGTGTTCTCTTGCGAGGCGATTTTGTGAATGACCATTAATCGATTGTGAAATTGGTTTTTAGGGTTCCGTAGCCAAAATGGCAAAAACGGAACCCTTATAGTTTCGTCATGTCCGTCTGTCCGTATGACACAGGCATTTTACTCGAAAACTATAAAGCTGCGTACGAATTTGAGCGGCTCGGCCTGAGGCATGCTCGCCCCGCGCGTCGAGCTGCTCGCGCGCCAAATAGTTCCACATAAACATGCGCGGGTGAGGCAGCGTGCTCGCGGCGAGCCGACATTTGTGCGTTGTTCAAAATGGCGTCGGACACGGTGACAGCCACGGCTGCGTTTATCATAATTCACCGAATTATTAACAAAAAAAAGAAGAAATCGCCACGATGGTGGATGAAGCAGTTGTACAAAAATCTTAATTCATGTGGTACTCATTTACTTCACCAAATTACATTTGAAAATCAGGCGCATGAAAAAGTGAATTTTCATTGAATGTCAAGTAACTTCTCATTGTTCCACATTTTAATCACTTAATCTTTTATTATTTACCAACAAACACACGCACGCTCAGCAACTTGATCAAATTTGTACGCGCGGCACCCACAAACAAGTTAGAACTTGTCGGTCTGCTCGCGGCACGTTCGGATACACGTCCAAGTTACGCGAGGCACGCACACTGAGGCGCCTTTGAGCACGGTCAAAAGACCGCCTCTGGGCGCTCGCCGCGCGCTGCTCGCGCGCAGCGCGTGAGCGCGTACGAATTTGAGCAAAACAAGCGAGCCGTGCGTGCCTCAACCCGAGGCTGCTCTAATTCGTACGCACCTTAAGGTGTATTTGAATAAAATTTAGAGGATAGGTGTATATTGTTAGCCGCTAAATAGTTTTGTAATTAAAATTACTAAAAAAATTTTTTTTTAGGGGTGCACTCCATACATAAAACTAAAAGTCAAAAAAAAATTTTTCATTGTGATTGTGGCACATCAATCGATAGGCCTTTTAAGGTAAATATAAGGTTTCTTAGCATTTTTTTTTGATTAAGTGAATAGAGGCGGAGATAATCGCCCCGAAAGTCACTAAGATTCTGTCCCCCCCCTCTAATTTTTGAACGGTGTATTTTAAAAATATGGAAAAATTCATGGACATAGGGCTTATTATTTTCATTCACCGAAAATTGTTTTGAACAAGATCGGTTCAGAGGTTTTCGAGATATTGCTGAAAAACTGCCTTCCTCAAAGAAAAGGACGTAAGTGCCGTAAAATTTCTGTGACGATACGACCTTTTTAATAGGCACGGAACTCTTCGTTTTGCGTGGTGCGCCACGCACTTGGCCGGTTTTTGTATGATTTTTTTGCACATTTTGCAAAGTTTTCTACAGAGGAGTAAGCTATTGAAAGGCTACTCCGGTTATGTATGCTCCAAGTCCCAGATATACACGTGTTAAACTTCTGTATCTGTGAATCTGTGTGTGGCATTGTAACTCCTGCATCTCGTTGGTTAAAACACATCCTATCCATTATTAACCCAACATGTTAAATATTTATTTAAATTAATGTAATCAACATAGTAAATAGTTAGTCCGAACTCTAGCTGTAAATAAGCCATTAATGGCTTTATCAGTAAGATCATGAAACTCTGCGATAAGTAAATCAAATTATTTAGATCTTTAAATAAAAAAAATTGTTTGATGTAGATGAAAATGTATAGGCTGCGTACGAATTTGAGCGGCTCAGCCTGAGGCAGGCTCGCCCCGCGCGGCGAGCTGCTCCCGCGCCAAATAGTTACACATAAACATGCGCGGGTGAGGCAGCGCGCTCGCGGCGAGCCGACATTCAAAATGGCGTCGAAACGATGACAGCTGATTGATTTCGGGACCCACAACACCTTTTCCTTTTCATGTATTTGTATCAATAATTGTTCCAAATTTACTAACAAACTATTACACACGCACGGCTCAGCCACTTGCTCAAATTCGTACGCGCCTCGCGCACAAACATGTTCGATCTTATCGCTCTGTCCGCGGCACGCTCGGACACACGTCCAAGTGACGCGAGGCACGCACACTGAGGCGCCTTTCAGCACGGTCAAGAGCCCGGCTCTGGGCGCTCGCCGCGCGCTGCTCGCGCACAGCGCGTGAGCGCGAACGAATTACAGCAAAATAGGCGAACCGTGCGTGCCTCAACCCGAGGCTGCTCTAATTCGTACGCACCTTAAGATTAATACAAATAAAAACAACATAACATACTGTGCAAGCTTTTGATAGAAAGGAAAAAATAACCTTGAAAGATCAAATTAAATTAGTAAAATGAATATTAGACATACGTTTCCCCTTCGGTCGCTGGTCGCCGTAATCATCATCGGATTCCCTGTCATCGTCATCGGCATCCCCGATCTCGCGGTCGCCCGCAATCAGCGAAATCATCGTGATGGTCTTGCCTAGACCCATGTCGTCAGCTGTACACAATATATTGATTACAATATCTGAAGTTAGTCTTGAAGATTTACGGCTACGGTAGCCTAGTGGTTCAGGCATGCGGCTGTCAAGCGGAAGTCGTGGGTTCGAATCCCGGCTCGTACCAATGAGTTTTTCGGAACTTATGTACGGAATGTTTACCGTTAGCTATTCGGTGAAGGAACAACATCGTGAGGAAACCGGTCTAATCCCAATAAGGTCTAGTTTTCCCTCAGGGTTGGAAGATCAGATAGCAGTCACTTAAGTAAAACTAGTGCCTATGCCAAATCTTGGGATTAGGTGTCAAAGCGGACTCCAGGCTCCTTTAGGGCACAACCGGGAATAACGCTAGGAGTCTTGAAGATTTCTCTAGATCCGATCAAACAAAATTCTTAAATGTTAGGACTCATTGACACAAAGAGAACAAGAAGAAGTAACAGGGAAACCTAGTTCAGGCTCGTGTAATGGATGAAAATTCTAGAAATGCCTGATTTTTTTTTTGGTGATAGGGTATTCCCTACTATACCTTCCTTAGCACCAGAAAAAAGTTTCAGATTTTTCAGCTGCGTCAATTATTTTTGAAAAATATAAACAGCTTCCTCATTTCAGTTTTGGGTCAAGGACGGTCAATAGACACTTTGACAGACGCTTAGAGTGAATGACAAATGACATGAGACTGATGAAAAACAGTACTCACCGAGAATCCCGCCGTGCGGCTTGAGTGCCTCCCGCCACCGCAGCCAGGCGAGCGCGTGCTTTTGATGGGGCATGAGAGAGGTCTTCATGGCGGTTGGGTCTGCGTCCTGCTTGTCCTCGGAGGGCCGGGAGTCCAGGGCAGAGTGGAGGTCGCGGAGACGCTCGAGGATTAGGTTGCGCTCCGCCAAGTGGGTGGACATTGCTGTCAACAAAATAAAATATTTTTTTAGTAAACTTGGCTAGCCGGGTAATACGCGGAGGACTTGGGGCTTATTTCCTTAACTCTTGGGCTGGACTGTATTGCTGGCCTTCTGCAGAACGTTTCAGGAAAGGCCGTGGTGGAAGTCACCCCACGCCTCATCTTGCGAAATCAGCTGACTACGTTGGCCAAGATTGGACTATCGGACAGTGTAGACTGTAGAATGTGTGGTGAGGAGGATGAGACTATGGAACACTTACTGTGTGAATGGCCCTCGCCAGACAAAGAATGAATCACTTTGGCAACGGCTATCCACAACCAAAGGAATTCAAGGTGCTCCCGCTGAGCTGCATCATGCGTTTTGTGGAATTGATGGAGTGAGCTTGGGAGTAGATATAAAGGGGAGGGCAAATACACAAAAGATCCCACTGGGTCGAAGTGTATCCGAAAGGGCCCTCAACTAGATAAGATAAGAAGGTTCCACCACCATATTGCATCACCTTTATTCAATGAGTCTATTAATGAGCTGGTATGATACTGACCCTGTTTTCCGAACATTCTTGGCTGCACGGCATTGCTGGCTTTCTTCAGATCGTCCCAGGACAGGCCCTGGTCGAAGGCATCCCTCGCCACATCAGCAGGCGTCGGCTGACTGGGCTCCACCACCATGTTGCCGACCACGTCGCCCTGTCTCCGCACCGCCGCCTCTAGTGCTGTGAGGCGGTCGATGAGCTTGGAACCGCCGTCCGGGAGTGTGCTGACGTCCATGTTATCCAGGAGGTTCTGCAACAATTCCATTAAGAGTCAAGAAAAAAAGGCTTAACACCGGTTCCCTGAACTATATAGTATATTGTTTAACGAGGGGCGTAAGTGGAATATTACGAACAAGAGTCTATCAGAAGCCCGACGTTTTTCATCACATTTGCGAGGAAATAAATAACTACAAAAGACAGAAAAACCTAAGTTTCATACAACCGCACCAATCAAAATTGTCGAAATTGACAACTTCACCTCCAGATCAGTGCTAGTGGAGCGCGCAGCATCAATATTTCAACCAATCACAGAGCAGTATTCTTGCGGCGCTTGACCAACTAGTTTTTTTTTTCAAGCCGATCAGATCACACACAAGCTCATTACTCCCTAGGGAACAAAAACTCGCTATAACTCACGCGGGAACACTTTAGGTCACTGTCCTTCTGTATACAGGCATGGAATAACACCGTTTACGAGCAAGTGTGATGAAAAACAATGAACTACGTACCCTGATGTTGTGCAGTTCCGCTTGCATACCATTGAGTTGGCTGAGCTCATTGTCGAGCACATGTTTCTGCACGTAGACCACTTGGTTGGGGTAGCTGGGTGGCGGTAAGTACTTCTTCATACTGGTGTCTCGCTTCTCGGCCTTGGGCTTGGGAGAAGTTTTGACAGTGGTCTTCTTCGGGGGGTTTAACTGCAAAGAACAGTGTGTTATAGGGGCGCAAAAAAAATTCGATTGCAATTTAAATGACAATGCAGGTTTGAAATGCAGCTAATTAAGAGCTGATGAATATATAGTTAATTATTCGTAATTTCAGTATTGTTCGTCTCATCTTTGATTGAGTTAGGTGATAATTATAATATTATAATGTAGGCCTTGACTATGATTGTCTAAACCATTTTAAACTTAGTATTAGTTGTAAGTATAGTTTTTTGCATTCCAGATGCTAGTGAAATGTTACGTATAATATGGTACAATATAATAAAATCTTATATATATATATATATATATATGTAAGATTTTATTTATGCAAAATAAAATTATTTGTATTTGAAACAACCCCTTATGTGTTTTAGAAGACAATTTGGTCTTAGGTCTGCGAGGCTATTTTTACGTAAAAATCTATTAGAATTTTCTCTTTTAGAAAAAAGAATCAGGAAGTTGGCATAAATGTAAAGGATTATTTTGCTGAGATGAAGAATTGTTAATTGGCAGCAATTTCAGGAATTTGGCATTTTGTTATGGCATTGTTAAGTGTGTTACGTTTTTAATTAGCTCGAAAGTCGGTAAGTAAGGCTAAACGTTATAAAAGCAATATTATGCATAGCACAAGGAAAACGTGATATATACTTGTTTTCAAACTGAACCAGTAAACCACAAAAAAGACTTGGCCAAAAGTATTGAGCACCCCACGTTTTCCTTTTTAACTTATGGATTAAGCATTAGGTATTTTTCAATGTCATAAATACACGAAGACTTAATAATATGTGTTTGAACATGTGCAAATCATTAACATATATAATTTTGAAATTGCTATTTGCTTGTGAAAACTGAAGCTAGAATACAATAAAGGTTTAATTGTATATTTTTTTCACGGATTTTCCCTTATCGTCAATAAATATGACGAATTTTTCCGATAGATAAATAACTTTCTATTGTAAAACATACAAATGCACCTTTTAAAGTTTGATTTTTGTATGAAAAACGCATGGGTGCTCAACACTTGACCAAGGCTGTATGAGAACCAATCCAATTAAAAACAATCATACCTTCTCGGTTAATTTTCTAGGCATGGCTACTTATCACAACAAGATCACTACAAATAAACACTAATAAATTCAATAAATAATAAAATGTCACAATATTAATTCAAATTAAATAAATTTCTCGCTATCCGCCACGTCCACTTTCGCTTATTGTCCGTTATTATATTTCAAACTACCTTAAATTTCCAGCGGTCATATTGGTTGCGCAATAACTACCCTCTTTTAAAATTCGAAGGAGTGTTTAAATTGGTTAACTCATGACATTGCAGACAAATTATTATTATTATAAAAATGACTACACTTAGCTCTAATACGGGTGTAGACTCAAAACTTATTATTACTTCTTTTGAAAGAAGGCAAAAAAATATGCCTAATGCGAATAGATCGTGACGTCACGACCATCGAGCGTCATAGTGAATGACAATCGTTTCATATGAAGGTGCGTTTTGCGGAAAAGGGACAAATATACCCCTTCTTAAAACTTTGGACACTTATAACTTTGTGAGTACTTAACCTCTTGCGTTGATTTTTTCTCCATTTGACTACATTTTTAATCCTTTTTCAAGAAAATACAACATTATTGAATATTTTATTTAGTGTCTACACTAGGGCATGCAATCCCGGTATTTATTACACTACAAACCGGGATCCCGGTATTGCAGTAGTAATAAATCCCGGATTGCATGCCCTAGTCTACACCCCTATTTAAGAGGCTTTTTAAATATCGTTCCTGTAAATCTAGCTTGCTAAAAAGGGCCATTTACATGGTGCAACAACTCGCATGCGAGTTTTATTACATTGCAGGGTTTGATTGAATTCGTCGTATTTCAGTAGCCCGCAGCCCGCGATGTAATGAAAATCGCATACGAGTTGTTGAACTATGTACATGGCCTTTATGTGTACAATACGCGCCACATAAGTGTGCGACTGTGCGTCTCTGATCTGATCAAGTCGCCTCCCGCACATCACCAGTCTCCTCGGACACCCATGCGACGGTACTAGTAGCTAACATCACAGACGCAAACTTATGTGTCGCGTACTTTAGGAATATCTATTTACGACTACAATATCTGAAAAAGCGCTGCCATCATATTATAATTATTATTTATTTCAGGCCAGAAGCCATTGACGTATAATAGGTTAGGAGTATAATAGGCCTTAGGTTTTTGTTACGTGATAATCTGTCATTTGTATTAACGAAATGAACAATTCAAAACCATGAAATGACGATGAGTTTACATAGTAGTACATTTACATTACATACCTAGGCAGATCGCTGCAGGTGTTTGTGGCCCGAACCGAAGGTGAGAGCCATAAATTTGCGATCTGGGGCTTTACGAATTACCGCCCGTGGTTTGTAGTACTAAAGTATTACGTCTTGCCTTGGCCAGGAAGTGAGATTTTCTCCTCGCGTAGCGGGCAGAAAATCCCACTTACGGCCTAGGGTGACGTAAAATTATTTACGCTACCAATAGAACTTACTTAAATAAATATATCCCATCCTCGCTCATTTTTTTCTATTGCTATATTTGCTATTAACGTATTTTTTCACAGAACGTTTTTGTCAAGTCTCACGGTCGAAACCAGACTAAATCAAAAGAGCCGCACGTGTCGATTGGGCGGTCCTTTTGAACGACCACTTTATCCGGATGATTGTGACGTATTTAGTTACTTATACTAAATCAATGCCAGAGGCCCATAAACTTGTTAGTAACTGTACAATCTTTATTCAGCTATGTTATTAGGAAATTCATCATCATCATCATCATCATATCAGCCGAAAGACGTCCACTGCTGGACATAGGCCTCCCCCAGAGAGTTCCAAATTGACCGGTCCTGCGCCACCCGCATCCAGCGGAATCCCGCGACCTTTACCAGGTCATCAGTCCACCTTGTGGGGGGCCTACCCACGCCGCTTAGGAAATTATTACATTAAAATTGGAAATTATTGTATTATGCCTGAAGCAAAATACGTCTGAAAAAAAAACCAAATAAAATCTACTCTGTCAGTGTAAGAGTACAGAATTCTGCCAATAACTCAAAAATGTATTTCACAAACAATAGCCACACTTTACTCACCTCAGTCTCCTCGTCACTGCTCAACATGATTACTTCTGGCGCCGAATCAATCACAGTCACGTCATCATCATCATCTTTAGAGTTAATTACCGCGTCTTTCACCCTATCTTCCAGACTATCATCAACTACCGTCACTTCACCGTTATAATAACTATTGGAGTTCTTCTTAGGTACATTTGCTGCTTTATTAAATGGTTTATTGTTTACATCTTCAATTACTGTAACTTCGCCGTCGTAATACTTTTTAGTATTATGGCTGGCCAAATCATTGGCTATCAGATTCTTCAAAACCTTGTCTTTTAGAGCCTTATTTTCTAGAGTCTTTGCAGTTTTCTTGCTAGGCAAAGTGGGTGAGTTCGATACGGAATTGTTAAATTCATTAGTAACATCACGTAAAGGACTTGCTATCGGCGAACAAGTTAACACTGAATCATCGGTATCTGATTCTTGTTTTGTGGGCGTCACAGGTTTAGCGGGTGTTTTTAGCCTCAGAGGCGTTCTACTAGTCAAGTTTACTTCGGGTAAGTCTGTGTCGCTGTCTGCGGTTTCTGCGAGGGGTATGGATATGTTAGACCTTACTGCAGGCAGATCTAGACTTTCTGTGGAGCCGCCGATGCTACGTTTTACACTCTGGAAAAATAGCAGCACTGATAAATAATAGTTATTTATGATACAAGTGCGGAAAGTAGGTAATTACCAACGAGTGACGATGACCAAAAACACGACCGTCAGGGAGTGTTTTTGATCGACTCGAGTTGGGAATTACCTATCCGCACTATCCGCTGGTGTTTTTACAATGTGTTACTCGGAATGTGCGCCTTTATATGGGACAACCCAGACAACAGTAACACCGGAAGTCCTGGGAAGGAATGTAACAGGGCTTTGTATTTTAATATTAGGAAGCTATGATTTTTCAGTCTACTTACATCATCAGACTCTATAAAGTCCGAATCGTCACTTTCGTGCTGTTTCGGTATTATACCCATAATACTCATTCGCGTTGCTCGGGACATCACCATCTGATCCTCGTCAGGACCATCATCATCAGTTTCATCACCCTTGTCTTGATCATCATCATCATCAGTTATGTCACCATTCTCATGATCGTCATCATCAGTTATGTCACCCTTTTTATGGTCATCATCATCCATAGCTTCATGATTACTAACATCACTTTCGGCGTCACTATCATCAACTTTGTCATTTTTACCATGGTTATTCAATGATGCCTCATGATCATCCATAGCGTCACTATCACTATGACTAGCATCACTATTAACGTCACTCTCCTCACTGTCATTTACTTTGCCATCTTTACCACCATCTAACTTCAATGGTGTGTCTTTGAGGCATTTCATTTTGTTAGTCTTGTTTTTCTCTATGATTATAGAGTTGTCTGTGTCCGAGTCGAGGAGGGCTATGCGTTTCCTGACTCTGCGCAGGATTGGGGAGTCCGTGCTAGAATTGAGGGACTTGGGGCGGACGGGGGGACGCCGTTTTGGGACAAGCTCTGGGGATACTTCTTCTGGTGGAATAGAAAAGAAAGTGTTATATTACTTTTAAACATTATTATACCTGAATGATACTTAGGTTTGAAGAAACTTTTAAAGTTCTTGATTACAAATGAATATGTTGTAGTCAACACAACTTTTACTTCTTGTTATTGGTACAAAAAAAAACAGAATAAAATATGATATTCTCATAATTGTTTCCGTCATAAGGTATAGATAACAAAATATTATTATTTTCAGTGCCACGTCACGTTGCGCTAGGAACCCATCGCCACAGAATGTCTTAAATCATTCCCTCAAAAAAAAGTTGAAATGCTGACCCACAAAAAAATAATGACTATAGGTAACTTAACTCAGTCCTCTCCTGCTTGCGTGCGAGGACTGAGTTAAGCGGTCTGCCTAAAGACTTACCTTCATCAGAAGAAATTGCAACATCACTGGAAGGCATGTTTTGTGATTGTCTACTGCTTTGTCTGCTGGCATCTAATGAATGTAATGAATATGAGGATGAAATGATATGTTTTTTGTATTGCCCAAAAATTACTACAATCAGGCCAGCCAGTGCCTACAACTTTTTGAAGGCATGTCAGCAGTCTCTCTCTATTACTCCAGAGATGAGCATACAAATGCTGAGGTGTACAGTCAGATGCAGAGAAATGTGACCCCCTGCACACAAACATCTATGTAGATGACCCCCTCTGCATAGAAGTTTGTATGCAGGAGGCATGGGAGTAGCGAGGTACGGGCAGGGGAGGAGGCGCAGTCCCATTGCTCATGCAGCATTTATCTTAGATATATTCTTGGATTCTTGGTTTATCTAATACGCCTGCCCTCCCCTTTAACAACAAAATCCTAGCTACGCCCTTGGCAGGAGGTCACATGTTTCTGTTTATTTTACATTATATGCTCTCAGTGCCATGCCATTTAGTCCATATATGGCTCCAATAAAAATCAGTGTCATGGAGTGTGTCCTGTAGTTCGCTCCGTGACATCTAGCTGAGAGCAACCCCTTTGGTGCAAATCTCGTAATGTGAGTTAAGTAGAGTTTTGGTTTCTTTTTCTGCAGCTGAACTGTACAAACACTTACTCTGCTAGTAACAAAGTACATGGTTGGCTGACCATACTATGATACAGTTTAACTCATTCGAGGCCAAGCAATGCGATGTGTGTTACACCAGAGCATGTAGCAGCATCTTTCCTCTTTGGAGTGGAAATCGCTCATAGAGGCATGACTCACATGTGATTCATTAGCCTTTAATGGGTTGAGGCATCACTCATGTCCATTAGTGTGAATATCTGGTGTAAACCAGACTAAATTCAAAGAACGATGGGCAAATTGGCCCATATAACCAATACAAATCTTATGTATACCGCATGAAAGCTAGTTACATAAGGTTGATTTTCTAATACTGGGACAAACTTCTAAAACCTCTGAGAAGAGAGTTAGCAGCCTTCTAATATTCACACACATAATGTTTATTACTAACACTAGCTGTGCCCCTCATGCGTTGCAATGCTTTCGGCTTGGAAGGCTTCAAATGTATATGGAAAGCAAGATAGACCCTCGTAACTGGGTACTTTCCTGGGTCAAAAATATATAATTCTATTTAGTCCGTCAGTTACAATATCAGAAAATATTGGACACATATTTTTTTGTTTGTCAATACAAAAAAAAATAAGATTATGCTAAAAAGTGTTCCATAATGTGACGTCACACGGAACTTTAACGGGCTATATCTTCGTCAGTTTTTGTTTAATTGACAAACAAAAAAATAGGTGTCCAATATTTTTTGATAATCTAACTGACGGACTAAATAACTTTTTTTAGGAAAGTAGCCATTTGCAGAAATTGAGGGTTTGTCCTTAAAACATCCCCATAGAGTTGAAAGTTACCCACGTTTTCATTCCGGGTCTGTATGAACTTAAAAACTCCCAGCCCAAATAGATTCTCCCAGCCTTCACAGTCTAGTCGTCATAATAACAATTACAGCAAATAGTGCGATCAATAAGCCTCCATACATTATAATTCTATTGCTGATCGGGCTGGCTTCCATACATTTTTGCCCATCATTCTTTATGGAGCATCCAAAAATTAAATGGTAAAATGAAGAATTAATTTCTACCAACGAAAATTTCTACAGCTTTTAAATAGAATGAAATAAAATGTTACCATCGTCACTGCTGCCAATAACATGATTTTCTATGATGCTTCTCCTCACTACAGACTTGGGGACCTGGGGTGAATCTCTTTCCTCCTCCGATTCATCTGGAAACCAATTTCTGCTAGGTTAATCTAATTTTATTTGCATCAACTGTATGGTTAGAAAAGTAGTTCAATAATTTCTGATTTCATCCTGTCTGACTCTACAGCTAGGCACTTTGCAAAATATACTTGGGGATGAAATTTCACAGGTTGATTAATGAATTAAGTAACCACTGTAGTATTTAGATATTTCCCAATTATAAATCAGGCACCCAATGTCCAGAAAAGAACCAGATAGCTAGTGATACATCTCACAAATACAATGTGCCAACATATCAAACTATTGTACATATTGGTATATAGTCCATTATTACATGATTTTCACTATTTTTATCTATTTATCTAAACTATTCGCAGTCAAGAACTAACTAAAGAATGTGAAGTGTGTTCTTTGGTCTATAAACTTGATTTTTCTCTCAACTAAAATATGAGGTCAATGACACTTTACTTTGTTTTCATAGCAACATAACACTGGTGAAGGATTGGTGAGAAAAAATAACAGGTATCAAGTTATCAATGAATTATGCAGTAGTTGCATCAATGTATACTGGGTTCATAAACTATTTGTAGATTCTACCTACCATAAACGAGAGATTCTTCTGAATCAGGTATAACCGTGTGGTTATTTCTCATGGGAGTTTTTGGCATCAAATCTTCAAGTAGACTTTCTTCGATAATATCAGTATCGGAATCACTTTCTACTTCCACTCCCGATTGGTCTCGATATTCAAAAAATGAGCTCTCCATTTTAGGTGCACAAATTAGCTCACAATGTTATTTAATTTTATCTCCACAATGATCCAAATCCATTCCAAAACATTTGAAACGTGTTTGAAACGAATTGTCGTTGTCAGCGTTTCGTTATTGCTTCATCAGAACTCATCAAAATCAGAATATCTTCAACTGCAGATATATGAATATAAATATTAGTCACATAAGTATAATATTTCTGTAATGACTTTAGCTTCCATTAATTATTTATTATTATTAGCCAAGCTAAACACTTAAAGCAGTCAAAAGCGTTTTGTAAATTCATAGAACAAAATGGAAGAATTTAATGTTTCATCTTACGTTCATTTTTAAAAGATTTTGTAAGAATAATAAATTGTTGTATTAAATTTATACTGTTTGTATTAAATTACATTGGGATTCTGTTTAGTGAAATAGAGCGACTGCTCACTTATCTTAGTTTATAAGTAAACGAATTATTGAATTGAATACTAATTGTATATCATCCGAGAAGCAAGGGCTAACTTTATTAAAAAAAAAACATCATAAATCTGCCAAACTTGCATTCTGTGACATTTGTCATTGTCACTTGTCACAAAGTACTTAATTTCATTTGTGTTGTTTTCACTTGTGGATTCGTTTCGTTTGGCTATTTTTAACAAAATCCATTAATCTGAACTACGTGAACTAAGTTTTCATCTTTTCAAATTCCACCTCAGTTTTAAATAAAAATAATATGACTGAGGTTCAATTGCAGGAATTTAAACTAGAGCCCGATTCGGAGCTTCGTTTTGAAGTCGAATCCAAGAACGAGAAAGTTGTTTTGGAGGTAATACTATACGAAAACAATATTTCCAGCTCATTATTGAACAGGCTAACTCAATTCCGGTACACGATAAGAAGTTTTTTTGTAATTTTTAGGTTAAAAGCGGTTATGCGGAGTTGTTTGGTACGGAGTTGGTAAAAGGGAAACCTTATGAGTTCCATACTGGAGCGAAGGTGGCGGTTTTCACGTGGCACGGCTGCACGGTTGAGCTGCGTGGCCGGACCGAAGTCAGTTACGTTGCTAAGGAGACCCCCATGGCAAGTCATTTTGACTACTTGGTACCTGTATTTCAGTATTAAAGGAATATCTTTGTCATTGTTACAAGTACAAGGCAGGATAATAATTTAAACCTTATAAATGTTGCTACATTGTGATATAATACTAAATATGTATTGTGTAACTAAGAAATCTGACTTGATATTGACAAGATAAGTATTAGATGGTAAAAACATGTACATTGTACTTTTATGTAGTTCATCAAATTTATGTAACTGCCTTTAAGTGTTTGAAGTGATTTCTGGAAATTATCAAATGGGCATTTTGAAAAATAAATTCCATGTTAATTTATAATGGAGTGTAATATTAGTACATATAATTGTTAACTCGGTATACTGAAGAACCCCCAAAAGTCATGATCAATTTGTACCTATGTTGTGTTGTGTTACGAATAAATGTTGATTTGATTTGAATGACGAAGCCCTTATGTGGATTAATGCTCTGGAGATTGATTTATGACTTTGTATCTGACTCACTTGCCATACGAATAAAATAAAAAAATTGTCATTATTGTTACATTTCCCAGGTTGTCTACCTAAATGTCCATGCAGCATTAGAGCAGCAGAGAGTAGCGGCAGAACAAGAAAACACCCGAGGTCCAGTCACCATGATTGTGGGTCCCGGAGATGTTGGCAAGTCCACATTGACGAGGATACTGCTCAACTATGCTGTGAGGATGGGCCGGAGACCCATCTATGTGGATCTGGATGTGGGACAGGGACAGATTAGTGTACCGGGGACTATTGGTTAGTAAAATTATGTTTATTTTGTAATCATGCATTAAAAGTTCATTCTATTGTATTAAAACTAGAGATGCAACGGATAGTGGTTTGGCCGGATACCGGATACCGAATATCCGGCGGCACAGCCGGCCGGATATCCGTTATCCGGCCGCCGGATGTCCGGCCGAAGTAAAATGCCTAAATTTAAGTGTTAAAAAATTAAAATAATTAGTGGAAGATAATAGTGATAAAACTGATTGATATTGCTTCATTGGCCTGTGTGATTAAGCAGAACCCGATTAATGGTACCTAACTAATAGAAATAATAGATCAATAACAGTGTCATTTCATTTATCTTTTTCTTTTCATATGAAGATTAACTCATTAAACTGACTTTAATAATTGATTGCTTTGTAGTTTGTTATTTATTCATCCTTCTTTTACATACTCTGGTTCTATCTTTACCTATGTTCTTCTGTGTTAGTGTGTTAAAATACTATCCGGTATCCGGCCGGATACTACACCACTATTCGGTATCCATCCGGCCGGATAGTAAAAATGAGGCCGGATAGGCTGGATACCGGATAGTGGCCGGATATCCGTTGCATCTCTAATTAAAACTGATTATTATATTTAACACATGTCCTATGACACCTGTAACCATAAATTCAAATCCTGCGGAAGGGTTTCATATGTATGGCTGCAAAGAGTTGATGTGTATAACCACTCTTAGAATTATAATTTCTACTTATAATCGTTATCTGTAATCTAATCTTCGAATCATTCCAGGGGCCTTACTAGTGGAAAGGCCAGCATCAATAGAAGAGGGCTTCAGCCAGCAAGCACCTCTCGTGTACCACTTTGGGCACAAGTCACCGCAGGAAAACCTGGAGCTTTACAACACCATAGTGTCCCGGCTAGCAGAGGTCATTGCTGAGAGGTGTGAGAACAATAAGAAAGGTAAATTAGTATTTGAATATTTTGTTTTCTAGTCTGGTGAATTAACTTTAGCCCTCCACAAACCGGTCGTGGTTGCGATGCGAACGCGGGACCAACGCGTGTCCTGCGCGGTATCAACGCGGGTGCGCTGCGGGCCCGCGTTGCTACCGCGCCGGACACGCGCATAGGACGCCGCGCGCCTGCGGTGAGAATATACCGCGTCACTCGCGCTGCTACCGCCTCGCGCTCGCCCTTATTCCGATCAGTCATTGCAAATAGAGTCTGAAACGGACTGGAGTCACCCTTCAGTAAAGTAGGTATAAGTCTATGTTACCCAAAAATTACGCATGATTCAATAAAGAAAACACCATTTTTTTTTTCATTTTGTTAATGAATCTTAAACATGGGGGATGGAATAGCACAGATTTTCTGGGAAGCACTCCTTTATCGAAATTTTGTGAATTAGTGTCAATTTTTTTTGCCATAGCGTGAGTCACAAGAGCTGAAACAAATTATTTATTACACTCCTTACTCTGTTGGTGTGTTTCTTTAGCGAATTATTACATGTATAAATGATTTTATAAATAAACCCAGCATCAGGTCATATGCAATGAAAGTGTAGTCAGTATAATTCAATCATACTTGTTTTGTTTGTCAGCATCAACGTCTGGCGTGATTATCAACACATGCGGTTGGATCAAACACGCCGGCTACAAGATGCTCACGCACGCTGCGCAGGCTTTCGAGGTATGCATGTAACATAGAATTAATTATTATTTTAACATGCATATAAAAAATAATTTGCGGTGTCCTGCGATGCAGGCAAAGCCTAGTACTTATACTAAGTGTAAACGTTTTTGTTAAATAAATGTCTTATGTCTTATTTATTCTGTGGCAGAGAGTTCAAAACGTTTTCAGACTTTTCATTTGGAAGAGTATGTTTTGAAAATGATACTTTTCTGTTCAATTTTACTTTTCTATTTTAATGTATGCTAGGATTAAAACTAATGGATAGAGTGCGAAATACCGAAATCCGTCGTCGTACAAAAATCGTCGACGCAGCAGAGATGGCATGCCGTCTAAAATGGCGATGGGCCGGTCACACGGCTCGCACCACAGACGGACGATGGAGCGAGAAAATACTACACTGGTATCCACGGGAGTGCGCGCGACCGCGAGGCCGGCCGCGCCGACGCTGGCGAGACGACATCGTAGCGGAAGCTGGTATCACATGGACGCGAGTAGCTACAGATAGGAACGAGTGGAATAGGAGGGAGGAGGCCTATGTCCAGAAATGGACAGCCCAATAGATATAGGAAAAAATATATATAAAAGAATTCTAATTATTAAAATATTATAAATCTGATTAATTATGAATGCTAATGTTATTATAAATTTTTAATGAATGATACTGATAAATTATTATAAATGCAAATAAGTATACTATTTATAAATTATGAACTTAATTGTATAACGCATGAACTAGATTTATTTGATATATTGAATACTAATTAAATGTAATATCTTAATGTTATTTATCTATTGGAAATAAAAGGCTTAATTATTAATTATTATTATTATTATTTTAATGTATTCATTGGCATGCAGCTTTTACGCAATGTGCCAATTGAGCACAGATCTTAATAAAATAATCGATATCGTAATCGATTAAAAACGAACATATTTCAAGTTTTAACTTTAACAACGTGATAAGAAAACTATGAATTTTCGTAGTATTTAATAAATTGTCACAATAAATTATACGTTTTAATGAAATCAAAACCATCGATGGCTGTTATATTTTCCTCATAGTTGGTGTGAAAAATTGTATGTGTCACTCGGGAGCAAAATTTTTTTCGTCATGGGCGTTAACGCTCGTAGAATCCTTCGATTTACTCTGGATTCAATGTACCACCCTCGCCGTAAATACATCATTTTGCTCCCTTGAGCCACAAATAAACATACCATCTTTCTTATGACACGTGATATTCCAAGTTTAAACTAGCCTCAGTGCGGAGGGAGGGTGGACGCATTAACCGCGTGTAAAAATACGCAAATAGATACCATCTCATCATCGCTAATGGACTTGCGGGTCGTTCTTCTTTTTTACCGACAATGAACCGAGGTTTTTCTGTTTTTTTGGTTTTTGAACTATCGAAAATTGTGGTTTTGAAGTGCGATTAAAAAAAAAATGCATAGCTTTCTTCATTAGAACTAATTAAAGTTTCCTTTCTGGCCAATATAAATATTTATTTACGGTTGATTTCTAAAAAAAAAACATGTGACAAAGTGGACTCTTTCAGTGGGGACAACATTTTGGTTTACCACTCTGTCACGGCATTCTACGAAAAAAAAACATTAAAAAAAATGCTAGTTAGAGAAAGTGAAATATTAAATATCCCTAATTAATAAAATAATATGGACGTTCATTCGAACATTATAAAACCGTAAACATCATTACTCAAATGAGATGCCGTAATAAGACGAAGGACAGGCTATTGTCGGTCGAAAAGAAGAACGACCCTTGCACGTTTTTTAGCGGAATAGCATAGGAATATTGTTCTAGTAACTTATCATGGAATTGGCTACTTTCCAAAAAAAAGTTATTGAGCCCGTCAGTTAGATTATCAAAAAACATTGGACACATATTTTTTTGTTTGCCAATTAATCAAAAACTGACGAAGATATAGACCGTTAAAGTTCCGTGTGACGTCACATTATAGTACAATTTTTAACATAAAGTTTATTGTTTAATGAGACGTCACACGGAACTTTAACGGGCTATATCTTCGTCAGTTTTTGTTTAATTGACAAACAAAAAAATACGTGTCCAATATTTTTTGATAATCACTGACGGACTAATATAATTATATATTTTTCACATCTCATGCTCGAAAAGTGTGTCATATTAGGCTTAATAAGCGGGGCTAAAGTAGTTCATTTAGCCCCTAGGGAAAATATGTATACATATTTATGATTTTTAACACATTTAAATTTACCAATCAAAACACTTCACCATATTAAATCCACCAATCACAACTCTTTCAAAAAACATTTATCTTTGCTATCAACCAACCAGAATACCTACAGCTACATATTAAAATCGACCAATCAAACATCAGGTGTTTTTTAGTCCCTAATTCCAAATCATTTAAATCCACCAATCACAACTCTTTCAAAAAACATTTCTCTTTGCTATCAACCAACCAGAATACAGCTACATATTAAAATCGACCAATCAAACATCAGGTGTTTTTTAGTCCCTAATTCCAAATCATTAAAAAAGAAAACGCCTCACGCTAAATTGAACAATCTCTTCGCAGAGAAATTTGTTATTGATTGTGGATGGATAATCTTTGTTTTACTATTTTCTCGCAGTCGAAGTGAAAAGTAGAGTGTATAACTCGGGTCTAAAAGCCATATTACCCCTCGAATTATTTTCCCTCGCTTCGCTCAGGAAAATATCCATCTCGTGGTAATATGGCTTATTTTAGCCCCTTGTCATACAATCTACTATTTTACCCAGGAAAGTACCCAATTCCGAAAAGTAAAGCGCCTGCTTCAATCAATTACTGCAAGTTTGACACTACTACTGACAAACTAGACATTTTTTTAACGACAGAAACTAAATTCCTAGCTGAATCAAATCGCTACATTGAAACCATCGTTACCACTAGCTCCATTACCTAATATGCGCAATAGTACTAAAATTTATAATGCTAAAATAATTAATTACTTGACATTGCCTAAGTTTGACCGACTTATTCTTGATAAATTATCTATGTTCTACTCTTATCAGAATGTTTTGATTTTATCCGAAATTGTATTATTATGACTTTAAACAATAATTGTAATTCCTCGATTTATTTATATTTCAATGACATTTAATCAATTAATAAGTAATAGCTTTTAAATTATAATGTAATGTGTTCTAAATTTAAATTGAATGTACTTATTATATAATAATAATTTCACTGTACCTCATATCCTATAAATAATGCATGTTAGCTATAAAAAAATGTAAATTATTTGCAATAAATAAATAAAATAAATAAATATGCCAGTAATATCTAAGTTAAACATTTCTTTCCCAGGTGGACGTAATACTAGTGTTGGATAACGAAAGGTTGTACAACGAACTTAAAAGGGACATGCCGAAGTTCGTCAAAGTCGTTTACTTACCAAAGAGCGGTGGGGTGAGTATTCATTACGATTAAATTTCTACAATACTGATACAGAAGCTAGTTTGATGAAGATTAGTAGCAGTGTTTTATTTTTTTATGGTCGAATTTGCTTTTAAATAGAGATAAATATGTATAGTTTCTAGAGGTGTATAGTATGTTTATTTACACACATACTATAAAGACTATAAACCCGCCTTGCGCCTTGACTGCCCGCTCACTAAATACTGGGTCGATGTGGTTGTTGGGAGGGCTAAGTAGGGCAATAGGCAAGCCTCGCCCCCTAACAACTTTTTATTGTTTTTTATGTTTATTGTTTAAAAACGTGTGTCTTTTTTTTCTTTTGGTAATTGCTTGTAAATTAACATATATTATTGTAAGCCATACTAACAAACTATGGATTTTCTATGGTCCGAAATAAACAATTTTTATTTTTATTTTATTTAAACCCGCTAAAATGCGTTCAGAAACTTGTAGTAATGACCAGCATTATATCAATAGGATTTATAAAAATAATTAACTTGTCTCTGGCCGTAGGTAATTTTGTACGTATTTTCAATAAGATATCGATATTGATAAAGTAATGATTTTCAAATTTCGAAGTGTGGCCCAGAGGTTACCTTTGTTACTGTTCGATGGAAATCTAGTTGTTCATGAGTTGAAATCTAGTTGGCCCTGGCGGTACACATTGAGGATTTATGATATGTGTGTAGATAAAGTAGTGTATGCAAATGTACATAATTAGGCATTAAAGGCTCGTTTCATAAAACCACACTCGTGATTTAAGGGCTCTCATTATGTACAGTCACATAAACTACTAATATTGATTGTGCATTGTAATGTAGGTTGTGGAGCGATCAGGGCAAGGAAGAGCGGAGGTGCGCGACTCGCGCATCCGAGAGTACTTCTACGGCAAGCGCACGCCCTACTACCCGCACTCCTTCGACGTCAAGTTCCAGGACCTCAAGATATATAAGGTAACTGCTGGTTGATACCAAGTCGTACACTCATGTGGAAATTAAGTGCTAGCTTCTTCGATATAAATAGGTAATTAGTGACAGAACGATAGATACGCGAACAGAAATATAACACAACTGTGATTGATGCGTTTAGAAAATACAAAATTGTGCTGTGAACTTCGTCAGGGTAAGATTTGTTCAGGGCCCGGGCACACTTAGCGTCTTTCGAGCGCCGTCGTCTAGTCAACGCCCGCGCAGCGCCGACGCAACGCTCACGTTGCCGCGCCGCGTCGCCAGTGGCGTCTTCCGAACGTCAGCGTTTCGCTAACGCCCGCGCAGTGCCGACGCAACGCTCACGTTGCCGCGCCGCGTCGCCAGTGGCGTCTTCCGAACGTCAGCGTTTCGCTAACGCCCGCGCAGTGCCGACGCAACGCTCACGTTGCCGCGCCGCGTCGCCAGTGGCGTCTTCCGAACGTCAGCGTTTCGCTAACGCCCGCGCAGTGCCGACGCAACGCTCACGTTGCCGCGCCGCGTCGCCAGTGGCGTCTTCCGAACGTCAGCGTTTCGCTAACGCCCGCGCAGTGCCGACGCAACGCTCACGTTGCCGCGCCGCGTCGCCAGTGGCGTCTTCCGAACGTCAGCGTTTCGCTAACGCCCGCGCAGTGCCGACGCAACGCTCACGTTGCCGCGCCGCGTCGCCAGTGGCGTCTTCCGAACGTCAGCGTTTCGCTAACGCCCGCGCAGTGCCGACGCAACGCTCACGTTGCCGCGCCGCGTCGCCAGTGGCGTCTTCCGAACGTCAGCGTTTCGCTAACGCCCGCGCAGTGCCGACGCAACGCTCACGTTGCCGCGCCGCGTCGCCAGTGGCGTCTTCCGAACGTCAGCGTTTCGCTAACGCCCGCGCAGTGCCGACGCAACGCTCACGTTGCCGCGCCGCGTCGCCAGTGGCGTCTTCCGAACGTCAGCGTTTCGCTAACGCCCGCGCAGTGCCGACGCAACTTTCAGGTTGCGGCGCCGCGTCGCCAGTGGCGTCTTCCGAACGTCAGCGTTTCGCTAACGCCCGCGCAGTGCCGACGCAACGCTCACGTTGCCGCGCCGCGTCGCCAGTGGCGTCTTCCGAACGTCAGCGTTTCGCTAACGCCCGCGCAGTGCCGACGCAACTTTCAGGTTGCGGCGCCGCGTCGCCAGTGGCGTCTTCCGAACGTCAGCGTTTCGCTAACGCCCGCGCAGTGCCGACGCAACGCTCACGTTGCCGCGCCGCGTCGCCAGTGGCGTCTTCCGAACGTCAGCGTTTCGCTAACGCCCGCGCAGTGCCGACGCAACGCTCACGTTGCCGCGCCGCGTCGCCAGTGGCGTCTTCCGAACGTCAGCGTTTCGCTAACGCCCGCGCAGTGCCGACGCAACTTTCAGGTTGCGGCGCCGCGTCGCCAGTGGCGTCTTCCGAACGTCAGCGTTTCGCTAACGCCCGCGCAGTGCCGACGCAACTTTCAGGTTGCGGCGCCGCGTCGCCAGTGGCGTCTTCCGAACGTCAGCGTTTCGCTAACGCCCGCGCAGTGCCGACGCAACTTTCAGGTTGCGGCGCCGCGTCGCCAGTGGCGTCTTCCGAACGTCAGCGTTTCGCTAACGCCCGCGCAGTGCCGACGCAACTTTCAGGTTGCGGCGCCGCGTCGCCAGTGGCGTCTTCCGAACGTCAGCGTTTCGCTAACGCCCGCGCAGTGCCGACGCAACTTTCAGGTTGCGGCGCCGCGACGCCAGTGGCGTCTTCCGAACGTCAGCGTTTCGCTAACGCCCGCGCAGTGCCGACGCAACTTTCAGGTTGCGGCGCCGCGACGCCAGTGGCGTCTTCCGAACGTCAGCGTTTCGCTAACGCCCGCGCAGTGCCGACGCAACTTTCAGGTTGCGGCGCCGCGACGCCAGTGGCGTCTTCCGAACGTCAGCGTTTCGCTAACGCCCGCGCAGTGCCGACGCAACTTTCAGGTTGCGGCGCCGCGACGCCAGTGGCCTCTTCCGAACGTCAGCGTTTCGCTAACGCCCGCGCAGTGCCGACGCAACTTTCAGGTTGCGGCGCCGCGACGCCAGTGGCGTCTTCCGAACGTCAGCGTTTCGCTAACGCCCGCGCAGTGCCGACGCAACTTTCAGGTTGCGGCGCCGCGACGCCAGTGGCCTCTTCCGAACGTCAGCGTTTCGCTAACGCCCGCGCAGTGCCGACGCAACTTTCAGGTTGCGACGCCAGTGGCGTCTTTCGAACGTCAGCGTCTCGCTAACGCCCGCGCAGCGCCGACGCAACTTTCAAGTTGCGGCGCCGCGACGTCAGTGGTATCTTTCGAACGTCAGCGTCACGTTAATGCCCGCGCAACGCCGACGCAACGTTCACGTTGCCGCGCTGCGTCGCCAGTGGCGTCTTCCGAACGTCAGCGTCTCGCTAACGCCCGCGCAGTGCCGACGCAACTTTCAAGTTGCGACGTCAGTGGCATCTTTCGAACGTCAGCGTCACGTTAACGCTCGCGCAGCGTCGACGCGGCGTCCGCGCAGTGCCGCCTCGACGTCAGGTCAGGTGGCAAAAACTGGTATTTTGCGACGCCCATGCTGTGCGTTATTTTATAACGCGTGTGAGGTCGATGTGAATGAGTAATTATATAAAGCCGTTGTCACACAGGTGGGCGCCCCGTCGCTGCCCGACTCGTGCATGCCGCTGGGCATGCGCGCCTCGGACGCGCTCACGAAGCTGGTGGCGGTGACCGTGACGCCGGCACTGGCTCACCGGCTCCTCGCCGTCACCTTCGCGGCCGGGCCCGAGGACGACGCCGCCTGCTCCAACCTGGCCGGGCTCGTGTGTGTGTGAGTACAGCTGGTGGCGGTGACCGTGACGCCGGCACTGGCTCACCGGCTCCTCGCCGTCACCTTCGCGGCCGGGCCCGAGGACGACGCCGCCTGCTCCAACCTGGCCGGGCTCGTGTGTGTGTGAGTACAGCTGGTGGCGGTGACCGTGACGCCGGCACTGGCTCACCGGCTCCTCGCCGTCACCTTCGCGGCCGGGCCCGAGGACGACGCCGCCTGCTCCAACCTGGCCGGGCTCGTGTGTGTGTGAGTACAGCTGGTGGCGGTGACCGTGACGCCGGCACTGGCTCACCGGCTCCTCGCCGTCACCTTCGCGGCCGGGCCCGAGGACGACGCCGCCTGCTCCAACCTGGCCGGGCTCGTGTGTGTGTGAGTACAGCTGGTGGCGGTGACCGTGACGCCGGCACTGGCTCACCGGCTCCTCGCCGTCACCTTCGCGGCCGGGCCCGAGGACGACGCCGCCTGCTCCAACCTGGCCGGGCTCGTGTGTGTGTGAGTACAGCTGGTGGCGGTGACCGTGACGCCGGCACTGGCTCACAGTGTGTGTGTGGGTGCGCGTGCGCGTGCGTGTGTGCTTGCGTGTGTGTGTGTGTGCTAGCGGACCTAGGAGGGTTTTCTGTCTTTTTTAGTTATTTATTTCCTCGCAAATGTGATGAAAAACATTGTGTATAACACGGGCGTAAGAATATTGCAAACTCGAGTCATCAATATATTCCACTTACGCCCCGTTAAACAATGTACTATTATTAATAAATATTTTGTCCACAGGACCGCAGTGGACATGGACCGGCAGATGCTCACCATTCTCTCGCCGCAGCCCCGACCTCTGCCCAACACCGTCCTACTACTCTCCGAACTTCAGTATATGGACAACCATTAATCCGAGTGACATGAAGTAAACCGTGTCGCATTGTAATAAGGTTTACATTGTAATAGAGCTACCGGTCTGTGCAAGCAAACACGAACTAAAGTAAACGTTATTCCGTTGTTATAAGGATCAACTGACGCTCGTTATTTTCGATTTATTCGAGCTGAGAAAGTGACCAATAGTAGAACTTATTTCAATGTAATAACGGTTACTAGCTGCAGAAGAATATAGAGCTAAACACGCTCGAAAGTAGACCTTATGTCAATGCGATAAGGGTTTAATGGCTCCTTAAAACGTTTGCCGATGTATAGTTCCCACTCCAGAGCCCTAGGTTTAGCCAATTATGATCTGCAAGGATCTAAAACCCACACAAGACTGTAAATATATATTTTCTAAGATTATGTAATAAAGAAAAATTTTAAATAAAGAATAATTGAAAACTGTATTCATTTCTCTTTTACTTTGAACTGACATAGAGACGATGAGATAGTCTGCTGCAGGCCGGGTGCTTGTTTGCCACCGTCGTGGTTAGGGCATGCAATCCCGGGATTTATTACTACTACAATCCCGGTATTGTAGTAGTAATAAATACCGGGATTGCATGCCCTAGTCGTGGTATAAAAAAAGAAACAAATTCTTAATTAAAATATTTATTAATAATCAAATCGACGAAAATTTTACATAAAGGAAAGACTAGTATTGAATTGAATTCATGAAATTTTGAAATTACATGAAATTACACGACACGATGAAATAAAATAACTTTTTTATTAATTTACGTTTTATCAGCCTTATTTTTATAAAAAAAAATCACAATATAATGATCAAAACTTGATGATACAACAAACATTGCGTAAGTTATAGAGGAATAAATCCAGCAACAATTATAACTAAAAATCATTAAATATTCGTAAAACGTATCATATTTTAGGTTTCGTTTTATTTCATTACAATAACATGAACAAAATCAGGAGTCGAATTGATTCCGACTATAATGAATAATGTACAGCTGCATTCCATTTTTGTAGCACCGTGATAACTCATTAGGGTCAGAGTGGCAAGTCCTCCTCACCCAAAGCATCTGAGTCCTTATTTAAAATCTAACCTAAAATCCTCGACGTCGTCGTCGTCGACTAAGGACGGGTTGCACTAACTTACAACGACAGCCCGATCAATGTTAAATATGGCGCTGGCAGCTGCCGTTCCATAGAAACTTGTCAAACATTCCATACATTCAGATTTTAACGAACACAGCGTACTATTAGACGGTTTGGCGCTACCTACTTAGCTTCCCCGCAGTAGAACAATTGGTGCCACTCATGGACCTATAATACTCAGGACAAGCTATACGTGATGCCACAATGAGGGAAAGGCTTCTATGTAGCTAAATTAAGAACTGGTCTTAAAATGGCTGATGGCTTACCATAAACAACCTACTTAATTTGGGCGGATAGTGGTTTATTTGACACAACTTCACACTAAATCAGTTGTGGCAAATAAAAAAAAGTGGCACTATGACAAGGACAACGAATGATATTTCCCTTTCTATCACACTTATCGAGATTTATATGTTACCATCTCGCTCGGACGTGATATTATTATTACAATAGCTTGTCCTGAGTATCATAGGTTCATGGTGCCACTGTACATTAAGTGAAATGTATTCACGTACCACCGTAGCACCCTGTTGCAATTGACAGGCCGCCGTCGCTCAAACTCGAGTGAAATGTCACCTTATTGCGATAGGGTTTTACGATGGTACGGGGGAATACATTTCCCTTGTTGTAAGCCCCGAAACAGCCACCCCCGTTTCCCAGATACAGGGTCATAGTTATTTATTTATACGCGTGGCATACAGTCGCTTTTTAGGGTCGTAGTGGAATGGTGCGTACGAATTAGAGCAGCCTCGGGTTGAGGCACGCACGCGCTGTGCGCGAGCAGCGCGCGGCGAGCGCCCGGAGCCGGGCTCTTGCCCGCGCTCAAAGGCGCCTCAGCGTGCTGCCTCGCGTCACTCGGACGTGTATCCGAGCGTGCCGCGGACAGAGCGACAAGACAGAACTTGTTTGTGCGCGAGGCGCGTACGAATTTGGGCAAGTGGCTGAGCCGTGCGTGTGTAATAGTTTGTTAGTAAATTTGGAACAATTATTGATGCAAATACATGAAAAGCAAAAGGTGTTGTGGGACCCGAAATCAATCAGCTGTCATCGTGTCGACGCCATTTTGAATGTCGGCTCGCCGCTATATGCTGCCTCACCCGCGCATGTTTATGTGTAACTATTTGGCGCGCGAGCAGCTCGCCGCGCGGGGCGAGCATGCCTCAGGCTGAGCCGCTCACATTCGTACGCAGCTGAAGCCCCTCGTCTGCGGCGCTCAGTTGGTGTCGGCGAGCTTGGTGGAGCCGTCGTGGGTGGTGCGCGAGTGTGTGTGCGCGAACTTGATGGCGGCGCGCATCGCGTCCTGCACTAGCTGCTCGCAGGTTATCAGGCTCACCTGATGAATTATAATTTTCTGTCAAAAAACCAGCTTTTTCCAACTGTACTTTTCTGTTTACCGTCATCAACTACCCATTGAGACGATTCTAACGAGCCCAAACTCAACAGGGTTACGTCGGTTAAGTGCTGAATTCCCATGGCCACCTATCTCCATCAACAGATCAGCTCGATAGCTATAATATTGAATTGTCATCCAAACTATACTAATACCCAAAATTTCAGCTCAATCGGTTGAAGATATCTGCATCAAAATTGAGTTGCAAGATTCCACCCAAACAAACATAGTTGGATCTGTTTGTTCGAGTGGAATCTTATTTTTATTTAACTTGCAACGTATTAAACATTGCAAGTTAAATAAAAGCTTGTAAAAAGAGCGCTCCGGTCTTGTTAAATCGGCCAAAGGAACTACTTCGGTCTTTTAGTTCCTTTCGGACAGGAGCAAGTTCCGAGATCTGGGAATAAGGAACGGATTCGATCTATAAGTGAGGCAAAAGTAATGACGTCGATGATAACTGGAATGAATGATTTAAATTATCAAGTAGGTATTCACCGGTTCGACAACAAAGCGCGCGTAAATATATCACACCGACTATTTCTAGGGCCGTTAGGACGTGTCAGATATTTGTGTCGCTTAAATTCAAACTTAGATAAATCCACTCTAATCACTTGTGAAAAAGTGATAATAACGTTAATTCAGTGATTTGAAAGGCAGTATTTTTTTATTATGGCTAAAGCATTAGAGAAAGCGATCCTGTTTGGAAAATTCAGCATTAAAACCATCCCATTCTTTACAAAAAATAAAATTTTGAGGATTCACCTTCATTTGATATAATCGATCTTTGAAAGAACTCAGTGTGGATTTGCATAATTTTGATTTAACAGACCTGAATTTATCTAGATTTGAAAAAAATTCAGACAACTGACAACCATTTTCAACAAACTTCTTTCGCTGATTGGCTTGGATGGACTTTACGTACATTTAAAAAAAATGTTATTAATGTGTTTTTTATAAAATATTATGATTTTAGCTGTATTTTGCTCAAAAATCACACACAATATACTCGATAAAATTGTAACAAAACTAGTTTTTTTACCCTCTTACTTTATACCAAAAACCTAAATATTGTCAGAACTTGGTTTACAATACAATACAATACAATACAAATACTCTTTATTGCACACCTCACACAAACAAAGCAGTTACATAGAGAAACAATACAATAACATGTAGGTAGAGGTAAACAACAGGCGGTCTACCCGAGTTTGAAAAAAAAAAAGTTGTTTAAAGCGAGTGATTTCCGGTCGGTTTGTAACGGCAGATATGAATGGCTGACCTTGGCGGGCGTCATCTCCGCGTAGCGGCGCGGGTCGCGCGCCGGCGCCGCGCGCGCGCCGAACACGGGCAGGATGCTGCCCAGCCAGCGCTGAGCGTCGAACGAGCGCGACGCCAACTCCTGAGGGACAATGGGGAATGGATGAACATTTTAGAAATGCCCGATTATTTTTTTGGTGATAGGAATAACCTTCCTTAGCACCAGAAAAAAGTTTCAGAATTTCAGCTGCGACAATTATTTTTTAAAAATATAAACATTTTCCTCATTTACGTTTTGGGTCAAGAACGGTAAATAGATCCTTGATCGGTCTCATATTACAAAAAAACTATCTTAAATATCTGTGGTAAACTGACACTGGTAATGACCAATATAGCTGCTGCAAGTGTCAATATCATTGCCAGTGTCAGTTTACCACACATATTTAATATATTTTTTTTGTAACATGAGAACGATCGAGGAAGGTGCCGTAACTGACCCAAAACGTAAGTGAGGAAACTGTTTATATTATCATTCCCAATTGGGTAGTTTTCTCATGTTGAAATTGATAACGCAGTGTTGCTAGTATTGATAGTAAACCATCAAATAAATGTAATTAAGTTAAAATTAAGAAATATAATTAAAATTATAAAAAGATGGACCTTGAAAGATTAGAAAAAATATGCATTTTTTTTTGTCCAAAAGTAAATTTAGTACAAATATTACAATGTGACGTCACGATTCAATGTTAATCAGTATGAAACGTTTTCGGCTGCCGCCAGCGAGGTCCGTCTTTAACTCAATTTTTTGGGTATATGGGTCGTTCTTCTTTTCGACCGACAATAGCCTGTCCCTCGTCTTATTACGGCATCTCATTTGAGTAATGATGTTTACGGTTTTATAATGTTCGAATGAACGTCCATATTATTTTATTAATTAGTGATGTTTAATATTTCACTTTCTCTAACTAGTATTTTTTTAAATGTTTTTTTTTTTTCGTAGAATGCCGTGACAGAGTGGTAAACCAAAATGTTGTCCCCACTGAAAGAGTCCACTTTGTCACATGTTTTTTTTAGAAACCAACCGTAAATAAATATTTATATTGGCCAGAAAGGAAACTTTAATTAGTTCTAATGCAGAAACCTATGCATTTTTTTTAAAATCGCACTTCAAAACCACAATTTTCGATAGTTCAAAAACCAAAAAAACAGAAAAACCTCGGATCATTGTCGGTAAAAAAGAAGAACGACCCATTTATGTTTTCTAATTGTAGTTGCTCCCGTACAAACATTTGTTCCTCTCCAAAAACTGGTTCAAATAGCATCGTAAAATTTTTTAGGACACACCGAACTTGACGATCAAATAGCCTACTGGTTAGAGAATACTATACGCCGATACGAGCAACGTAAGAAGTGGACCACGAAGTGCCCGCACTGACCTCGGGCACGGTGCACACGGCGGTGATGACGCCCTGCGCGCAGCCCAGCAGCAGCGCCGGCGCGGCCTGCGCGCGCGCCGCGCCCAGCGCCTGCGCCGCCGCCGCCGGCGCCATGATGTACGAGCAACGTAAGAAGTGGACCACGAAGTGCCCGCACTGACCTCGGGCACGGTGCACACGGCGGTGATGACGCCCTGCGCGCAGCCCAGCAGCAGCGCCGGCGCGGCCTGCGCGCGCGCCGCGCCCAGCGCCTGCGCCGCCGCCGCCGGCGCCATGATGTACGAGCAACGTAAGAAGTGGACCACGAAGTGCCCGCACTGACCTCGGGCACGGTGCACACGGCGGTGATGACGCCCTGCGCGCAGCCCAGCAGCAGCGCCGGCGCGGCCTGCGCGCGCGCCGCGCCCAGCGCCTGCGCCGCCGCCGCCGGCGCCATGATGTACGAGCAACGTAAGAAGTGGACCACGAAGTGCCCGCACTGACCTCGGGCACGGTGCACACGGCGGTGATGACGCCCTGCGCGCAGCCCAGCAGCAGCGCCGGCGCGGCCTGCGCGCGCGCCGCGCCCAGCGCCTGCGCCGCCGCCGCCGGCGCCATGATGTACGAGCAACGTAAGAAGTGGACCACGAAGTGCCCGCACTGACCTCGGGCACGGTGCACACGGCGGTGATGACGCCCTGCGCGCAGCCCAGCAGCAGCGCCGGCGCGGCCTGCGCGCGCGCCGCGCCCAGCGCCTGCGCCGCCGCCGCCGGCGCCATGATGTACGAGCAACGTAAGAAGTGGACCACGAAGTGCCCGCACTGACCTCGGGCACGGTGCACACGGCGGTGATGACGCCCTGCGCGCAGCCCAGCAGCAGCGCCGGCGCGGCCTGCGCGCGCGCCGCGCCCAGCGCCTGCGCCGCCGCCGCCGGCGCCATGATGTACGAGCAACGTAAGAAGTGGACCACGAAGTGCCCGCACTGACCTCGGGCACGGTGCACACGGCGGTGATGACGCCCTGCGCGCAGCCCAGCAGCAGCGCCGGCGCGGCCTGCGCGCGCGCCGCGCCCAGCGCCTGCGCCGCCGCCGCCGGCGCCATGATGTACGAGCAACGTAAGAAGTGGACCACGAAGTGCCCGCACTGACCTCGGGCACGGTGCACACGGCGGTGATGACGCCCTGCGCGCAGCCCAGCAGCAGCGCCGGCGCGGCCTGCGCGCGCGCCGCGCCCAGCGCCTGCGCCGCCGCCGCCGGCGCCATGATGTACGAGCAACGTAAGAAGTGGACCACGAAGTGCCCGCACTGACCTCGGGCACGGTGCACACGGCGGTGATGACGCCCTGCGCGCAGCCCAGCAGCAGCGCCGGCGCGGCCTGCGCGCGCGCCGCGCCCAGCGCCTGCGCCGCCGCCGCCGGCGCCATGATGTACGAGCAACGTAAGAAGTGGACCACGAAGTGCCCGCACTGACCTCGGGCACGGTGCACACGGCGGTGATGACGCCCTGCGCGCAGCCCAGCAGCAGCGCCGGCGCGGCCTGCGCGCGCGCCGCGCCCAGCGCCTGCGCCGCCGCCGCCGGCGCAATGATGTACGAGCAACGTAAGAAGTGGACCACGAAGTGCCCGCACTGACCTCGGGCACGGTGCACACGGCGGTGATGACGCCCTGCGCGCAGCCCAGCAGCAGCGCCGGCGCGGCCTGCGCGCGCGCCGCGCCCAGCGCCTGCGCCGCCGCCGCCGGCGCCATGATGTACGAGCAACGTAAGAAGTGGACCACGAAGTGCCCGCACTGACCTCGGGCACGGTGCACACGGCGGTGATGACGCCCTGCGCGCAGCCCAGCAGCAGCGCCGGCGCGGCCTGCGCGCGCGCCGCGCCCAGCGCCTGCGCCGCCGCCGCCGGCGCCATGATGTACGAGCAACGTAAGAAGTGGACCACGAAGTGCCCGCACTGACCTCGGGCACGGTGCACACGGCGGTGATGACGCCCTGCGCGCAGCCCAGCAGCAGCGCCGGCGCGGCCTGCGCGCGCGCCGCGCCCAGCGCCTGCGCCGCCGCCGCCGGCGCCATGATGTACGAGCAACGTAAGAAGTGGACCACGAAGTGCCCGCACTGACCTCGGGCACGGTGCACACGGCGGTGATGACGCCCTGCGCGCAGCCCAGCAGCAGCGCCGGCGCGGCCTGCGCGCGCGCCGCGCCCAGCGCCTGCGCCGCCGCCGCCGGCGCCATGATGTACGAGCAACGTAAGAAGTGGACCACGAAGTGCCCGCACTGACCTCGGGCACGGTGCACACGGCGGTGATGACGCCCTGCGCGCAGCCCAGCAGCAGCGCCGGCGCGGCCTGCGCGCGCGCCGCGCCCAGCGCCTGCGCCGCCGCCGCCGGCGCCATGATGTACGAGCAACGTAAGAAGTGGACCACGAAGTGCCCGCACTGACCTCGGGCACGGTGCACACGGCGGTGATGACGCCCTGCGCGCAGCCCAGCAGCAGCGCCGGCGCGGCCTGCGCGCGCGCCGCGCCCAGCGCCTGCGCCGCCGCCGCCGGCGCCATGATGTACGAGCAACGTAAGAAGTGGACCACGAAGTGCCCGCACTGACCTCGGGCACGGTGCACACGGCGGTGATGACGCCCTGCGCGCAGCCCAGCAGCAGCGCCGGCGCGGCCTGCGCGCGCGCCGCGCCCAGCGCCTGCGCCGCCGCCGCCGGCGCCATGATGTACGAGCAACGTAAGAAGTGGACCACGAAGTGCCGCCCCTCGCGGAGGGCTTCCGATGTCGCGTCGCGGATCTCTGCCTCGACGATTGCGCTAAAAGAGATACCAGCATTAACAACATTTTTTCTACTCCTGTACCGTTATCTATCATTTATGTATTTATTTATTTATTAGAAACAAACAGTCTCATGTGGTTACATTTGGGAAAGTAAAAGGTAGCAAATTGTGGACTTACAGTTTCCTTAATTATAGTATGTAGTATGTAATATATGCGCTGACTCAAATACAATGACATCTTGAACTGAACTTCAATTCAAGACTAATCGTGTTGACTGGTTGACTCTCCCCCCCTCTCATTTCGTTTTAAATTACTCATTACTAGTACACTCGCCGTACTCCGCGTATGGAGCTCCGCCGCCCGCGCACAGTTCCGACAACTGCTGTTTGATGTCGGTCAGTTCTTTACTCTGATCAGGTTCTAGCAGGTCGATGACTTTGAAGAGTTGGTGAGCTTAGCAATAATAAACTATACTCACTGTAGCGCCGAAGGTCGCTGCTCGATGTCCGTCACTTCTTTAGTCTAACTAGGTTCTAGGAGGTCGATGACTTTGAAGAGTTGGTGAGTTTAGCAATAATAAACTATACTCAATGTAGCGCCGAAGATCGCTGCTCGATGTCCGTCACTTCTTTAGTCTAACCAGGTTCTAGGAGGTCGATGACCTTAAAGAGTTGGTGAGCTTTGCTGTAATAAACTATACTCACTGTAGCGCCGAAGGTCGCTGCTCGATGTCCGTCACTTCTTTAGTCTAACCAGGTTCTAGGAGGTCGATGACTTTGAAGAGTTGGTGAGCTTAGCAATAATAAACTATACTCACTGTAGCGCCGAAGGTCGCTGCTCGATGTCCGTCACTTCTTTAGTCTAACCAGGTTCTAGGAGGTCGATGACTTTGAAGAGTTGGTGAGCTTAGCAATAATAAACTATACTCACTGTAGCGCCGAAGGTCGCTGCTCGATGTCCGTCACTTCTTCTTTAGTCTAACCAGGTTCTAAGAGGTCGATGACCTTAAAGAGTTGGTGAGCTTTGCAGTTATAAACTATACTCACTGTAGCGCGAGCTCGTTGCTAGTAACAGCCCGCTTCTGCACCTTATCCAGCACTTGTAAACACTCGCCGTACTCCGCGTATGGCGCGCCGCTGCCCGCGCACAGCTCCGACAGCTTCTGTTTGATGTCGGTCACTTCTTCTTTTGTCTGGTCGGGTTCTAGGAGGTCGATGACTTTGAAGAGTTGGTGCGCTTTGCAGAAGAGTTCACGCGCCTGGAAATTTAGGGTTTCGTAAGCTTTGAGAAACGTGAACAACATCTGGAAAACCCTAGTCTGACAGTGTTGCAATTGTACATCTCGCAATTGCAACATTAATGCTGTTTGTTTTCATGTTTATATTTAAAATAAATTAAATATTAGGGGACATTCTTACACAAATCGAACTAGACCTATAGTAAGCTCAATAAGGCTTGTGTTATAGGCACTAGACAACGATATATATAATTGATATAAATACTTAAAAAACATCCAAGACTCGGAAACAAATATTCATGCTCATCACACAAATATTTGCCCTTACCGGGATTTAAACCCAGGACCTTCAGCTTTATAGGCAGCGTCACTGCCCACTAGGCTAACCGGTCGTCAAATTAACAAGATTACAAGATTTAAGTCTTAACTTTTTTGTTTCGTAATGTGTGCTTTATTAGAATCCGAGCTATCAGCCGGCAAACGGAATCGAGGCGGGCAGCATCTACGTTACAAGGATGTGCTAAAGCGTGACCTAACTGCCTGCAAAATTCCAACGCATAAGTGGGAGGAGCTTGTCGCGTTGCGCTCAGAATGGCGCTCTCATATCAAAACGAGCATCAAGCATTTTGAAGCTGCTCGTCTCGTCGAACTTGATGAGAGACGTCAGACACGACGGCCCAAAGCCCAACTACAATTATACGTACAATAGCCCTGGTCAGCTTTACTGTGCCTCCTGCGTCCTCGCAAGCCATATCAGGGCTCACGCCCGTGACTAGCTAGGGTCGCCATCGCCGGTCACGGCGTGGATAGCTATAATATTTGTTTGAATAAACATTTTTCTATTCTATTCTATTGCAAGGTCCTGTATGTTTGTTCACTTACCTCAGTGGCCTTAGGGCCGGTGATGGCGTGTACGTGCGGCGCGGTGCCGCCGGCCGCTCGGACGAGCGTGACGCACAGCTCGCGCACGTGGCCTGTGGACGGCACGTGCGTGCCGCAACACAGCTCTCTGGACACAAAAGCATTAGTGGAGGATGTTCGCCGCGGCGCGCACCGACGACTTCCACGCTATCATAGGAAAGCGTTGTGCCTCCGTGCTTACCCGCCTGCGCACGACCACTAACAGCTGAACGTGTTTACTGACAGGTGGAACACTCCCATGGTGAAGAGGTGGTTAGCCCTTCACTGTCCTAGTTATAAGTAGTTTAGTTCTATCTTTTATTGATTATGTTTTTATTGTAAAAATCAAAATTTACTTATTTCTATTGATTATGTTTTAATGTAATTACTGCAATTTAATTGTGTTAACCTAAGTTACACCTATGGAGGAAAAATCTGAAATAAATTACAATTTAATTTAATTTATGCATCATTCCCATACATAACCCAAATATTTTTTAATAAGCCACGAGCTTCGTCTCATGTTCCTTGAGTAATTCTAAGCATTTCTAGTTCGGAAGGCAATAAGAAATGTATATTTTTAGAATTTGCATTAATTGCGCTTTATTATAATATTTTTTGTCAGTATCCAAAAGTTATTAGCTCTCAAAGCAAAAATCTCCAACCAACATTTTCACCTTTTACGTTTTTCTTGTAAAATTACTATGAAACTGAAAAAAACTAATATCAGCAGTGAATTCTACGTCTTCGGTTTATACGAAAATGATATTAAACTTGCCCTAGTAGCCACCAGGACGAGAACAGATTTTTTTAAAGATGACGGGTGGCGGCCATCTTTGTACCCCGGCCTCCCCGACTAGCCGCACATTTCTTATTGTCTCCCGGACTAGAAATGCTTAGAATTACTCAAGGAACATATGTGATGAAGCTCATAGCTTAATAAATTTTTTTTGGGTAAACTTCATAACTGCCTTCACTACATTGCTAGACGACCAGTGCAAAGTAGGCCTGCCACTTGGCCATTTTTGACATCTGCCTTTTAGAGGTGGCTTTCCACAGTATGCCTGTTCCTGGTAATGGATAGCATAACCTCATTATGACGGATTTAAGTAATTTTTAGGCTTATACAATACTACACTACGGTGAGTTAAGAGAGGGTTGCCCATAGATCAAATCAATATTCAATTAAATCATTTTCGTTCTTACCCATCCAAATCTCAAAAAGTAATGTAAAAAAGTGAATATTCTTTAATTATTTTCCTCCTTTACCATTGTAGTAAAATTATAAACTTACGGCGGCGTTTTTTTTATTTAATTTAGAACACAAACAGTCGCATAAACATATACAGGGTGTTTGGTAGCTAGGTGCAAAGTTTTAAGGGGGTGATAGTCGGAGTATTTTGAGCAACTTTTAATATGGGCGCAACCCTGAAATCACAAAAAAAATCAGGTGTCCCATACTAAAAAAGTTAAGTTCCTATTCGACCAAAATGTATGGAGAGCTGATTTTAATTTTTGCGAATTCAGGGTTGCTCCCATATTAAAAGTTGTTCAAAAATACCCCGACTATCACCCCCTTAAAGCTTTGCAACTAGCTACCAAACACCCTGTATATACAGGGTATATATATGAGGTACTAGTACCACCATAAATAAAGCATAAAGACCAAAAAAAGTCAGTAGATAAAATAAAATAAAAAACAGATATTGGGTGTGGCAATGACTCTGACAGCTTAGATCTACACTAGGAGGTGACCAAATACCCATATAATTTCACAAATACGCTTGGTATTTCTCTAAATTTAATAACTTACTTGGAGACAAGCGGTTCCCCAGCCAACACCAGCCGCAGCCCGGTTTCCGGGTACGTTTCCCCGGGGACAGTCAGCACAGATTCATTCGCGAGCTGCAAGCTGTCTACCACGCGGGACTCTACTGGAGTGTTGGACTGGATTGACTCACTGATGGATCAAATTTACTTGAATGAGTATTTCTGTCTCAATAGCCGGTTCCACACTGGACGCATGCCTCGGCAAACAAAACGGCGAACGGTCCGCATGCTCGGCTGCACGTTTCGCCCGAACCGAGCGTTGTCGGCTTTTTGGCCGAGATCAAAGTATCTGTAGATAAATTCGGTCGAGCCAACTTGGCTCGGGCTTGCCGCGCACGGTTGCCTCGGACACGCTAAAGCCGCCTCCACATACTTGAGAAACAACGGCAAACAGCGAACACCAAACAAAAAACGTGAACGAGTGGATAGGTAATTCAGATGTTTGCCTGTTTGTGTTTGCCAGTGATCGGCATCGGTGTCGGTTTTTGTGCACAAATCAAAGGAATTGGGTTGTGTCCTCATGTTAAAATTGATAGCGCAGTTTTGCTAAATGGATAGTAAACCTTCAAATAAATGCAATTAAGTATAAATTACGAAATATAATTAAAATCATAAAAAGATATGGCCCTTCAAAGTTTACAAAGAATATGCATTTTTTTATTGTCCAAAAGTAAATTTAAAGCTACCAATAGAATCCTTACGCTTTTATAGAAACAATATTGTATGACAACTATGGTCCTAAATGCAGTATTTCACAACCGAAACAGCAATTTACTTGATTTTCCATATAACGACTAGTACAAATATTACCCTGTGACGTCATAATTCAATGTTAATCAGTATGGAACGTTTTCGGCTACCGCCAGCGAGGTCCGTCTTTAACTCAATTTTTTGGGTATTTATGTTCTTTAATTGTACTTACTCCCATACAAACATTTGTTCCACACCAAAAACTGGTTCGAATGGCATCGTAAAAAAAAATTAGGACACAAGCCTATTATACAGAATATTATTAGCACGTTCGCCAAGCCTGGGGATGCCGTGTTTGTGTTGGGTGATTGTCGTCGGTGTTTGTGGCAAACACCAAGCATGTGGAGCGGCGGCATGAAATTCGATCGAGCCGTCCTCGCGTGAAAGTTCCGCAAACAGAACGGCGAATGGTCCGCACGCCTCGCCCGAGGCAAGCGTGCAGTGTGCACCCGGCCAGTTATGGTTACGATTAAAATTACGAGTAGTAAAGAAAACATTAAAGCGGTGAAATGCGAGTCGGACTAGAGCACGAAGGGTTCATTATGTATAAAATCATGTCTGTTGTATGGGAGCCCCAGTCCGACTCGCACTTGGCCGGTTTTTTAGTATTTGTTGTTATAGCGGCAACAGAAATACATAATCTGTGAAAATTTCAACTCTCTAGCTATCACGGTTCTTGAGATACAGCCTGGTGACAGACAGACGGACGGACGGACAGCGAAGTCTTAGTAATAGGGTCCCGTTTTTACCCGTTGGGTACGGAACAATAAAAACCAGACAAGTGTGACTCAGACTCGCCCACCGAGGGTTCCGTACAAAATTACAAATGTATAGTTTTCAGATTTTTTCCTGTATTTGTACTATAAGACGATATTACTTGCCAAATTTCATAGTTCTAGGTCGACGGAAAGTACCCTATAAATTGTGATTCCCTTGAGAGTGTCGAAATATACGTTTTTTGCGGTATAAACGGCCGTATCATTTTTTTACGTTAACTTAGAGTTTGATTTTTTCACAGCTTCAAGGGGCTTTAGACTTGAGTATATGGTTTAATTTCAACTCTATACCTCCACGCGTTCCCGAGATAAAGGGTCTTGACAGACGGACAACAAAGTGATCCTATAAGGGTTCCGTTTTTTCCTTTGGAGGAACCCTAAAAAGAGAAAAACTGTCGTTAGACACGATTATTTTGTGTTTCATAGATAAGTATAATGAATTATTTAATAATTTAATTTCATGTAAGACTGCATGGAATAAAATTCTAACGCTTTCTGCCATTGTTCCAACATAACATGACACTATAATTAGATTTTTTTAACGGTCGATATTTGACAGCCGTCATTCCGGTACAATAAACGTCTTACATATGGTGACATAAATTGTACTGGAATGACAGCTGTCAAAAATTGGATGTAAGGACATTTTCACTATAAGTTGCCTCATCATATAGCCAATAACTCACCGAATCAACTCCTGCGCTCGCATCATCACGTCCTGCGTCAGCCTCTGCCCATAAACCGACAGATTCAGGGAGAGCCCCTCATCCGTAACACTCGAGCCCGTCTGACACACCACGCTATCCGGCAGCACTTTCCTAACCGCCGCATTCAGCAAGTGCACCGCCGTATGGTTCCGCATCACACTAAGCCGTTTCTCACTGTCAATTTCTAATAACACTTCACTATTGCAATTAATATCGCTGTCCGTTAATGTGAAACTACCTTTATGGAACACGAAATCGCGAATTTTAAAAACACTGTCCACTCTAAATTCACTGTCGCGAATTTGGATCATGCCAGTGTCCGCGATCTGGCCACCTTCCTCGCAGTAGAAATTTGTGTCTTTCGTTATTAGGTAATAAGGTTGGTTTTCGGCTGGTTCTAAAAAGTCTATCCATTCGCCCTCTTCGTTTAAAATTGCTACTAGTTTAGTTTTAAGAGGTTCGAATTTGATGTTGTTGTCTATGAGTGAGTAGTTGTATTTGTGGGAGTCGTTGGTTGAGGTGATGTTGTCGTTTTTGAGGTTTTGTATGGCTTTGTCGAACAACAGCGCTCTGCTTGTCGTTTGCTCTCGGATGGCTGTCTTGTGCCTGGTCTTGTGTTGCTGGAGTAGCTTCCAGAAGCCTTTCTTGTCTATGGTCACGTTGTTTAGCTTGGCGATGCGTTCGATCATATCTTCTTGGAAGCCGTGGGTGTCGTACAATTTGAAAACTAACTCCCCTGGTACTTCGGATGAATTTTGTTTGGACATAACCTGTAAATTATATCAGCGGTTCAATAGTAGTTTATGTGACTGTACATAATGAGACGCCTTAAAGTACGAGTGTAGTTTCATAATAGGATCACACGAGTATTTTAAGGCCTAATTATGTACAGTTGCATACACTACTTTATCAACACACATAGCATAAATCCTCAATGATGTGTTCAGGAACTAGTAGAATAACCGCCATTGCACCGCCATGGCCGACTAGATTTCAAATCATGACCAACTAGATTTCCATCGAACAGTATCGAAGGCCACGCAATTTGAAAGTCATTACTTTATCAATATCTTAATGAATATTCGTACAAAATAACCTACGGCCAGAGACAAGTTCATTATTTTTATAAATCTTATTGATATAATACTGGTCATTATTGCCAGTTTCTGAACGCTTTTAAGCGGGTTTATAGTATGTGTGGAAATAAAACATATTAGGCAACCAATTAATTTAGCGTAAGATGGCAATAAATTGACCTTTATACTTTATTAGTCGAAGTATTTCAACACGCTTCTTTCAATCTGGAGGTTGTGGTTTCGAACCACTGGGTTTTTCAAAAACCATATGTAGTAGGTTTCCGGTTACGGAAAACATCGTGAGGAAACCGGTCTAATCTCTACAAGGTCCAGTTTTCCCTCTGGCTTCCCTGTGGGTTGGAAGGTCAGATGGCAGTCGATTTCGTACAAGTAGCTTGGGATTAGATGCCAAAGCGCACCCCGGGCTGCTTTAAGGTGCATTCCTCCACCTACTCATGGTCTTTCCTGCGTTGCGGCTTACAGACCGAATCTTGGGCACTGTCAGCCGCTACTTTTTTTTTTTCTTTTTTTTGCATGCGCTACTTGCCTTTGGCTCTTTTTAGCTGTCGCTTAGGGTCTTATCTTATCTTATCTATTTGAGGGCCTTTTCGGATACACTTCGACCCAGTGGGATCTTTTGTGCATTTGCCCTCCCCTTTATAGCTACTCCCAAGCTCGCTCCATCATCCGTGTCGCTTAGGGTACAACCAAATCGAAGTAATTTGTATGACTGTGTGTGTGTACCTCCTTGAACTCCCTGTACCCGCGTGGGAAGCCGGGCATCTCCACGTCAGCCATGGCTTCCGCCTCCGGGTGCTGCGCCACTAGGTCACGCCACTTCTTAGTCAGCTCCGACCGCAGTCTGGAAAGAACACAAATCACTTGAGATTCAGGGCGGATTACTTCAACCACTTTTGATTGACCAGTAATTTATTATTTTATATCCACCAATTTTTATTGTTGAATATGGCGTTTGCAGCTGTCATCCTATAGAGACCTGTCAAACTTTCCATACAATCAGATTTTCTATGTTACAATCCATGTTGTAACAACAAAAATGATTAAAAATACGGACTTTTAAACATACTACAAGAAGATGGTCCGTAAGAAAAGGGGTTAAGAATGTCAAGAATAAACCCGAAAACTTGTGAGTTCTAAAAAGTGACACAGAGACGGGACTTAACCATGGTAACTAGTGACAGAATAAGTTACTGTCAAAAAAGTAATTTTGTAGACGATTCTAACGAGCCCAAACTCAACGGGATTACGTCGGTTAAATACTAAATTCCCATGGCCACCTTCTGTCTCCATCATCAGATCAACTCGATGGTACCATAATATTAAATCGTCATCCAAACTATACTAATACCCAAAAGTTCAGCTCATTCGGATAACGGCAAGTGACTGAAAAATGGATTGCAAATTTTGACGGACAACTTACTTACATACGAACAAGTCAAGTTAATATAAAGCTTGCAAAAAGTAGATTCACCCAGATCCATTACTTAATGTAAACGTCCGAGTGCTCGACGGTGCACTAGTGTATGGCATGGGCACCTTATGTCAAAGCAAAATGGGTTAAATTCGAGCTAAGATTTTTCTACATTCGAATTTAAGCCATGTCGCTTTGACATAGAGTGCCCATGCCATACACTAGTTACATACACAGTTGAGCAGCACTTGGACGTTTACCTAACCTCTTGTAAGCCTGCTCCTCATGTTCTATGATGAGTTTGGCGTCCTTGGCCCGTGCGGTCAGCTCCGGGTAGGCGCGGCCTAGCGACTCGGCCACCTCGTCGTATAGGATGCGCACGAGTCGATGGTTGCTGAATACGTCAGTGGCGATCTTTAGGGATGCGCGCATTATTTGCTTCAGGTTTAGACTGCAACAGAAACAGTAAGATTTTATTATTGATTATATTTTTGCTCTTGTGCTATTATTGTTTTAAAGATTTCAGTATTTTTTTTGTACCGGATTAAAAATAATGTTTAAAGACTTGGGCGTACGTCCATTTAAGGAACACGCGGCAGATACGATATATGATGGGTCGGTTAAAATAACAATTCCAGCCCCAATACTTCCCTAATTTTGCCGGCAATTAGTAAATTAAGTATTCTATTCTCCTACAATCATTCACTCAATAATACTAACCATCAATTCAACACATTGCATGTTTAAAAAAATGTTTATTTTAGTTTTTAAATAGCCGCATGATATTCGTAACTCTCGTGTTCGGTCTGACTCCCACGATACAGGCTGTGCCTAATGTGGAATAGAATAGAATAGAATTATTTTATTTGCAAGAATACTTATAAATATAGTACACTCTTTAGATACAGTGGAAGTCACTGTATCTAAAGAAAATTGTTATTCTAAGTTATGGTAAATAAATTATTCTATTCTATTCTGATTTGATTCACATTAAATTTTTTTGACATACCTATTACAAGTTTCATTATGGAATGTACAGTATATGATTACGATATTTAGCCTACAATTCAACAATTTTGTTGACTTGTAGATACACTTTTTAAGTTTTGTGGGTTAGGGCTTCACCATCACTTCCGAGTTCCACACAACGCATCAGAGGACAAGTAAAGGTATATCTTTACGTACTTGGTGTTGGGGAAGGCTCCGTCCGCGAGGCAGACGGCGAGCATGCGCGAGTGGTCGGCGAGGCGGCGGAACGCGGTGTCGAGTTCCGCGCCGGCGCCGAACTTTCCGCGGTACCGCGGCGCGCCAGGGCTGTTCTACCCACAACACGACACCTTAGTGTACATTCAGCAAAGCCAGGTCATACGCACGAAAACGCTCAAGCGTGTACGTAAACGCTCGCGTGCTAGGCTATATGATTGTGTATGCTCATTATTCCGCGCCGTGCAACAGTTCACCCATACGTCATCTATAGCGCTAGCGCTGTTTTGTAAAACTGCTAGCTGTAATGTAAAACAGCGGATTATACTATATGCCTGCGACATATAGATTAATTATGCATAGCAGACTTATTGAACCGCTCCATATTTGTATGAATCGGTGCCCACCAACACGGTGTAAGTAAAAAGGGAAGTGCCTATATAATTGTGCGTAGTTTTAACTCAGCTTTGTTAGATTGTCCTAGAGGTTATCACGAAGAGATGTGTATTAGTCACGGAGAGACTTCTATTGGTGCTTATTATCTTACTCATTCGCGGTAGCACAAGTATGACAGTTCATAATCCTGATCAATGGCACCAAATTGTAACGACCCCTCTTCTCGTTGGACAATACAGATACCTATCTAGTTTCCGTTTACTACACGATCTATCGGTGCGCTGTGGAACTACTATTATTTAATTGACAATACATGAATTAGACACTAGTGTGGTGACATCACTCACCTGGCCAATAGCCTGCATGAGCGGCTGGAAGAGGTCTGTGTCATAGTTGGACTTGACACCCTGTATGAGGGCGGCGGCCCGCTCGAGACCCATGCCTGTGTCCACGTGGTGCTTGCGAAGAGCCTTCACTGAACCGTCGGCTTCTCTGTAAACAATTACCTACATTCAAACATAAGATCTTATCAATTAAAAAGCAATGACATAATAGATACTGGACAATCAACTATTTCTTGTTGTTAGAGCCCCTTAGCCAGGAGACAAAACGACGGGAGTGTTTTCGAAAAAGTGGTACAACATAGATTTCTAACATGGTTATAAGATGGCTCATGAAAACGGGATTAAAAATGCGTAAAATCACATATTTAAAAAGTGACTCAGGTGACCCAACGGAGTCTGTTTTTATTGGTTTCCGGTGACATTTACCAGGTTGCCTGGTCATATTGTAGGCCAGGCTGCGTTAGCCAAATCCATTATCAGATAGATCATAAATCATAACAGGCGGGGTGCCAAACGGTAACGCGCATAGCCCTGACGCCTTGACAATAGTCATGTGGAATATTCTTTGGGCACACTCTCCCAGCTGTGGGATGTCACTATGTGCATGAGCATCTTGTTCCATAAACGACTTTATCCTTTGCAAAAAGATAGAATTTGATAAATCGCAATTAAAATCACAGATCGTTCCAAATCAATTTTCCACATCAAATTCTGCAACCATCACGCAGATAACGCAGATAGTTAGATATTTTTATATTGAGTAAAGTTTGGAGTAAAATCTTACTTTGAATGTGTCACATGCATATACCAGTTCTATAAAACACGTACACTCGACTAGAACAATAAGTTTCGTCATAACACGGCCATGCCGAATATTCGAGTGATAGTTACGTTGACGTTGCTGTCGTATGCGAAGGAGAACGTTGGCCAAAGACGGCAAATACCACGTAAGCCAATTCAATTCCTGCGATATATCTTTCCTAATAATTGAAGAGGTCTGTGAGTACTGCACTGTTGACTCTCCAGCCAAACAGGTTATTCTTAGGGTTCCGTACCCAACGGGTAAAAACGGGACCCTATTACTAAGACTTCGCTGTCCGTCCGTTCGTCCGTATGTCTGTCACCAGGCTGTATCTCAAGAACCGTGATAGCTAGAGAGTTGAAATTTTCACAGATTATGTATTGCTGTTGCCGCTATAACAACAAATACTAAAAAACCGGCAAAGTGCGAGTCGGACTGGGGCTTCCATACAACAGACATGATTTTTTTGCCGTTTTTATAGATAATAGTACGGAAGCCTTCGCGCGCGAGTCCGACTCGCACTCGGCCGGTTTTTTATCCCGCGACACAGACCTCTCTATAATCCCAATTTACTTCCAGCTGGCGGAATAACGACGCCAGAAGTGTCGTACCTGCCAATACACTACAACAAAGAGGAGTGCACCGAGTTCGTGTGCGTGAAGGCGTGTTTCGACGTAATGGACCGGAACACGGGCTACTGCTTCAGCCGCGACCTCTGCGCGTGCTACGACAAGTATTAAACTTAACTTGGCTGTGCTCTTCATCAACTACATTTCATCATCATCAGCCGGAGGACGTTCACTGCTGGACATAGGCCTCCCCCAGAGTGCCACAATGACCGGTGTGCCGCCTACATCCAACGGACTCTCGCGCTTTGCTCTTACTTTACACGATGTAATGAACCGGACCGGCACAGGAGCTATTGCTTCAGCGGCGACCTCTGCGTGTGCTACAAGTACTAAACTAAACTGGCGTTTGTATTTCATCAACCCGTTTCTCTGAGGACCAGTCTTTATTCACCTCTGCAGCTCTAGTAATTAAACAAAAATGAGACTTATTTTGATTTTGGCTGGTACCACCCATCTCCCAGAAGTTGCCTGCTGGTTCTCTGGGCAGTTAGCCGCACTGACCTGCTGCACTGTATGAACACGATGTTCCATATCTCGGTGAGGCTGCCGTCGGGGTTCACGTGGTGTATCTCGGTGCAGGGTCCGCAGGGGCCGGTAGCACCCATCTCCCAGAAGTTGTCTGGCGCCCCGAGAGCCTTAAGTCTGCTGGGTTGCACTCTAAAATAAACGGGACGTTTTTAATCTCGTAATAAATATTACACACTCTATTGTACACTCTAAGCGAGATCTGATTTGAAAGTGGGGGGACACACTAATTATTGGAGACTAAACACTTTTGAAAAATATAAAATTGTCCAAGTAATTTGGGCTCAACACTTTGTCCTGAACTTGCTAAGGGAATCAAATGTTGGATGAGGAGAAAAGTAGGTTTCAACTATTTCTTGTTGTTATTTTGTCCACTAGCACCTCATCATCATCATCATCATCATCATATCAGCCGAAAGACGTCCACTGCTGGACATAGGCCTCCCCCAAAGAGTGCCAAACTGACCGATCCTGCGCCAACCGTATCCAGCGGACTCCCGCGACCTTTACCAGGTCATCAGTCCTTGTGGGGGGCCTACCCACGCGGCGCCTTCCGGTACGTGGTCGCCACTCGAGAACCTTTCGGCCCCAACGGCCACCGGTTCTACGTGCAATGTGCCCCGCCCACTGCCACTTAAGTTTAGCGATTCGAAGGGGTATTATAGGTTACCTTGGTTCTGCTGCGGATAGCCTCCTCCTCCTCCACTAGCACCTATATTCCAAATAATAAATATAAATTAGCTGACCTACCCTAGGGCCTTCCAAATGTCCCTGCACTCGCGATCCTCAGGCAGGCCAATGACGACGTCACCCTGGAAGTACGTCACCACCAGGTTTTCCGGTTTGAACCGGTATGGGCCGAGGAGTAGATCCCATGCCATCTTGCATGCTTCCTTCTGAAATATACGAGTACTATGAGGCTCGAGTATTGAGGGTTGGAATTTATTTGCTAAGGCAGTTTTCCAATGTTCTACTCAGTAAGGTCATTGACTATTCATTTTTAGGGTTCCGTATCTAAAAAGGAAAAAACGGAACCCTCATAGCATCACTTTGTTGTCCGTCTGTCTGTCCGTCATGAACCTTTATCTCGGCAACGCGTGGATGTATCGAGTTGAAATTCAAAACCATATAATCAGGTCTACATTCCCTTGAAGCTGTGAAAAAATCAAACTTCTAAGTTACCGTAAAAAAAAGATTCAGCCGTTTATGCCGCAAAAGACTAATATTTCGACATTTTCCACACTCTCCCTTGATCAAAATTTATAGGGTGAAGAAGTATGAAATTTGGAAAGCAATATCGTCTTATACTACAAGTACAGGGAAAAAATAGTTTTTATTTAAAGTACGTAAACAATACGTACGGAGGAAATTCGTACGGGACCCTCGGTGGGCGAGGCCGACTCGCATTTGGCCGGTTTTTTTTATATCACACTGCCTGATGGTATAAGCCAATAGCCATGTCTACACCGCACAAATGCTCGGCCGCACGCCTCTAGTGCCAACGCCAATAGTGTTGTATATAGTAAATCTTGTTTATTTTTTTATTTTTACTCGTGCGGTAGATATTTTTTCTTAGCTTCGTTCACCGTAGAAAAATACACGTGAGGTCTCCTTATACCCCCTTCTCCCCCAACGTGATCTGTAGTGTTTTTTTTCCTGTCCCCCCCTCCCCCCTATCGAACCTCGCGTGATTTGTGCACAAGCCCTAAGTAGAATGATTGCTTCACTAAATAGCAGTCTTATCTGCATGCTACGCTAGACAGCAAGTCTTACCTTATCATAGTCCCCAAAGGACCAGTTTCCCAGCATCTCAAAGAAGGTGTGGTGGTGTCCGTCGGAGCCGACCACCTCCAAATCATTGTGTTTGCCCCCCACTCGCACGCACTTCTGCGAGTTGACGGCGCGCGGGCACGGCGGCTCCACTCGCCCAAGGAACACGCCTTTAAACTGAAACAATTGGGTTGTGGTTAAGCTATAAATGGGGAGGGCAAATGCACAAAAGATTCCACTGGGTCGAAGTGTATCCGAAAGGGCCCTCAACTAGATAAGATAAGATAACAGTATTATTTTGTTGTTTTTAGGGTTCCGTACCTCAAAAGGAAAAAACGGAACCCTTTTAGGATCACTCGTGTGTCTGTCTGTCTGTCCGTCTGTCACAGCCGATTTGCTCCAAAACGACTGGACCGATTGAGTTGAAATTTGGTAAACATATGTAAATTGGTGACCCAAAGATGGACGCGTAAAGTAAATTAATGAATTCTGAACAAGGAGGCCACTTTTGGGGGGTAACTGGAAAATGAAAAAAAAAAAAGTTTCGCAAACTGTATTGTGTGACATATCAAATGAAAGGGGTTGTTGTAAGCATCTCAGTTTTTTTTCTTATAATTTTAGCAAAAATAGATTTGAAGTAATTTAGGAAATAAGACGAAAATTTACCATTCCCCCCCCCTTTATCTCCGAAAGTACTAGGCTTAAAATTCTGAAAAAAATATGAAAAATAGTTCCTTGTCTAAAGATTACGGGAAAACCTATAAGAAGTTTGAGTATTCAAGGGAACGGGAAAATTCTCAATATTTTTTTGTATTATATATGGAACCCTTACCACGCGAGTTGAACTCACACTTGTCTGGTTTTTTTTTTGTAATATTAAGTGTTTTAAAGTCTCATTTCTATAGGATTTCTATGTTCCTATAGGTAAAACGGCTAAATTAAAAATGTTAGCTGCAATGACATTGTCTGTAGTATTTTGTTGATTTCTTGTAACATTAAGTGTAGCAGTTCCCTTTCCCAATGGGATTTTCTAGTTTGTTTGAAGATTTTTACTAACTTTACGACATTAACAACATAATTTTGTTGTTTTTTTTTTAAATATGTAAAGGTGGCTAAATTTTAATATTCTATGGGATTGCTAAGTTCCTTCATGAAACAATGCTAATTATGTAAACTGGGATCACATTGACAGTATTATTTCATACATTTTTTGCAATATTAAGTGTTTAAATTCCCATTTTCAATGGAGTTTCTAAGGCTGGCCAAACTGCCTTAAACGTAAATATAGCGGCTCAATGTGATAAAAAACGGACAGATTATTTTAGTTTTTTCTTTCTGTCTGGCAACGCAAAATTAGTATTATAGTACCCTTAAAATATCTCACCTATATCTGTTGTGGTTACCAAGATATAAACATTTTTGGTCTGGGCGTTCAGGACTTCATTAATTTGTTCTAATATTATGACACTGGGTCTTCCTCGGAAGTACCCGTTTTGTAACTGAGCAGAGAGGATAATAGTGTTTAAAGAAAGAGTAAAGTAGGTATGTAGGAAAGAGTTGTTTACCTGATTCATGCCAGCATTCACGAAGGGCACCGAGGGGTCGCACAGCGGCACAACAGAGCTTGATTTTACATGCTTATGACCGTGGTTATGGACAAAGTAGTCAATAAAAGTGCTCCTTATAAAGCTGCTCGACGACTTCGTACGAACCAAAGACTTTTCAAGCCCAACTTTGCTTCTAACCGGTATTCGAAACATTGTTATAGGTTATACTGATATCCGCAGTTTAATCGCAGAGTTAATACATAAAAGTAATCAAAACGTCGTAGATTTCAATGCATTATAAAATACATGATTGAAATAGGTTTCGTTTAACCGCTTTTGTTTACGTAGAAGAAAAAAGTTACTTTTTAATAATAGGTCGAGCACAGACACAGACTATAAAAAGTATAAAATATGTAAATGACAGCCAGCTGATCAGACGTCAAAGTACAATTGCAGGAAATAAAGTAATTTTTCCTTGATATAATAATTTACCTCCGAAACTCAATACATATGTATTATTGATAAATACCACTGTTTAAATAAACAGTATCAGTAGGTTTTTTAATCATATTATTTTCTCTGGCGTGCTTCGTAAACTCAAAAACTTTTGATGGCTGCCAAGTTGACAGATGTTCTGTGCTGTGAATGGATTTATTCCAGAAAATATTTTTACTGCAAATATTACGAATAGCATATCGTAGTTAGCAACTTCATTTAAAACGATACACGTGTACCATTGCCAATGGTATTTGGTAACAATTATTTCCTGTCTAAATGCATACAATCAGTGTTAAAAATTTACTAATTGACACTTTACTTTGGGACACGTAAGTCTTCAAATTTAATGAGATAGTCGGTGCCTGTTTACTAAACAATGAGGGGGATTAAAGTGTTTATGATATGTTTGTGTATAATTGTGTCTGCTGCGGAGCTGCTAGGGCCCGTGAGCCAGAAAAAAGAAGACAAGGATAAAGAAGAAAGCGAGGAAGATCGTGCTGATGCCGAGAGCTTGGATTTCGAACATGAATACGTTAAAGGGCTCAACAAGGAGATTATAACGTTGCATGAATACGCAGAGGCTATACGGAATAACCAAGACAAATCTAAAGAAGATGAAATATCTGAAGGTAAACATTCAGTTTTGTTATTGTTCTTTGACTACGGCAATGTATATTGCTGAACAGAGCTCTTCTCTGTCTTACTCACTTAATTTGTGCTAAAATGGTATGCTGTTAATACCAATGTTTGTATTTCAAGGTGTTTCAGACTTTGGTAATGTATTTTTTACAAGAGACACTATGGGTGTTGAGTGATTCTAAAGTAATTTACCACCACACTTATTCTTATCCAAACAAAATAGTAATATATTACTGAGTTGGAACCAAATAAAAATCCTTTAAGTATTGGAAAATCATAGATTTTACTCACCACAAAATTGATAAAATGTCCATGAATATATACAAGATTTATTTTAGGGTTTAGAGGAAATCATATATTGCAAAAATATAGTTAAATTTTCAACAATAATGAATATATTTTTACATTATATACTGATTACTTCTGCAATTTTGCCTGGGGGCGTAGCATGTTGCCATTATTATATTACTTATCACTAAGTGATAATAAAATGGCATCCATCTTAGGCCTGCTGGAAAGATTATTGCATTATATTGATTATTGCAACTAAGAATATTAGAACAATTCTATTGTCTTGTAAATTACCTTTTACAGAAAACCAGCTGAAGCAAATGGAGTTTTCCTTAAAAATGCTGAAAAAGAGCCTTCTGAGACACACTGAAGGCACATGGTTGGGGGACCTGAAGGACGACGAACTTGAAGGGGGTTTGGATGTAAGTGACGGAAACACATACACAGTACTTATGTATGATTTAAATACCATACATTTCATAATCCTTTCTTGCAACTTGTGATCCACTTTGGTTTTTTTTCTTCCATACCTCTATCGCCCGTCAACTCATCACACACTTCCTTCCTATTCATGTCGTCTCTCACACAGTCCATCCACCTTTTTCTTGGTCTACCTCTCCTCTTGCATTTCCACATTCATACTTAATTAGTCATAAATATAGTTAGTGCACAATTAAACTGCAAACTACCGTGAACATCAAGAGAAAGAATTACCAATTATTTACTGTACTTTTATCTCTAATACAATATTCTTGTTAAATCTTGAGTATCTTTCTCCAGTGTAGCAGCTAGCTGGCTTCTACAAGTTATTTCCATCATCAGTATAAAGATACAAGGTGCTTGAAAGGAATCTTAACAATTTTACCAGTATATTGAAAAATGACAATAAAAAAAAGTTTATACAGGTTATAAAAGGATATATTCATAAGCATGATTTTAGAGAATAAAATATTTTATGTCAATGTCATAAAATTACCTCAGTTTTTATGTATGATTGTTATTGCCCTGTCTTAATAAAAGTTGGAAGGAAACAAAGACAAAATCCATGTTTTTACCTGTAGCCCCACCCTACAAGAAAAATTGGCAATGAAATTTCTGGTTCAAGTTCTTTATTCATACACAATATAGTAAGGGAAATGTGTTCACGTACACCTTGATTAAAATCAGTTAACCATTGACAGATTGGATCAAACCTTGGGATATTCTACCTTAAAACCAATGTAATTAAGTCTTTATTACAACCGTTATATTTCTAGGCAGCGTGTTTACAACATAAACTCTAATATTCTGACGATAAGGTAGAGTATCGAGTGAATTAATGCCAAATGTCAGTAGTTAACCCATTTTTATCGTAGTGTACCCTTTTTCGCTCTTATTCCTATGAAAATAATAAGGCATAAAAATTTACCATACATAGTATTTGAATGAACACTAATAGGAAATAGAGTTGTGTTTGTTTTGATTTAAAATTAAACAAAACAAAAGCAACATTGAGGAGGCGGATGCCTTTTAGGGTGAGTTGCACCAACTTACGAATACAGACCAATCAACATTAAATATGGCGCCGGCAGCTGTCAGTCCATAGAAAGCTGTCAAACTTACCATACATTCAGATTTTATCGAACACCGCTTACAATTACAGACGGTTTGGTGCAACCTGCCCTTAATAAGTAAAACCAAACCACGGTCAAAGTATAATAAATTTTAAATTAGGTACACAGTTTACACACAACATTACTCACACTTAAAATACATTTTTACTATGTTCCGACATAATAATACTATGATTAAAGATTTTTTTTTTTTTTAATCCTAATAGCATGAATAATTTATTGAAATAAAAATGCAAGATTATAATTAACATTAACTAAAATAAAATAAAACTAAGTTAAATCTAAAAAAGGCCCTCGAGGCATTGTACCGAGGATGCTGGCGGCATTTCCTCGCTGAATTGCAATGCTGATGCGTTGCGCGAGAAAGCCGCCAGCTCTTCGTCACCAGTTACATCGACCAGACGTTTCGCGATTTCTGCAAATAACTTATGCGCACTGGGACCCCACGGACCGAGGGTCTCGACTCCAAAGGGTACAAAGTAGTACTAGTATTAAAGATTATTATATGTAAGGGTCTAACTGAAAACCAGTGTTGCGGTGTAGGTATACCTATACCTACTCACTGCAACATTATGCTGAGTCTAGCCCCTTTTTAGCTTCACACATTGTTATGCCTCGTATGTACGGTACTGTTTAGGTTTTAAGTCTAATCTTAAGTCTAATTTGTACACTATATGTTTAACATGTGATGCTGAATAAAGATTTTCTATGTCTATGTCTATGTAATAGGCCTTTATGCGGCTAGTGGTTAATGTAAAAGTTCTCTTTTCCAGAGATTAGATGATAACCCGCAGGACATTCTGGACACATTACCACCTATACCTGAAGAGGAGGAACCGGAACTGACGCCAGAGCTAAAAGAAGGTGAGCTTGTTATAGTACATTGCTTACCTAGGGCGGTAAAACAAAGTTTGTCTCAGATCGCAGGCATTTGACGGGCGAGCCGAAGGCAAGGGCGATAAATACGCGATATGAGGATTTCTTTATTACCGCCCGTGGTGAGTACAAAATTTTACGTCTCTCCATGGCCAGGAAGTGGGATTTTCCACACGCGTAGCGCGCGGTAATTGCGACTTTGTGGCCAGGTGTGACATAAATTATTTTTCATCACACTTTCTCGTAAAGGGCTTCATAACGCGCAGGCATATAGAGTTGCAATAAGCTTTATTACGCCCATGGACGTAATGGTTTTTTCTCAAATTGTATGTGTCACTTACGTCAGTTATAAAGCAAGGAGGTTTTTAACTCAAAAACGATGTTGGAAAACGTATTTATAAATAAATTTAAACGTAAAAACACGAATAAAATATGATTAACATTATGATTTAAAGATTTAAAAACTTAGATGTAGCAATTTAGTGTCCGTGTAAAATATTTTGAACTGTGATTTTAAATCGTGGCTGTATGCAGAGGGGTCTTTGCTCTAAGTCAAATTTAACAAAATGGACGACTGACAATTTGTAGTTTTTATTACGATTAGTAACTGAGATGTTGCAATTTAGTTAAAAATGTATTCGTTTCCTCGCAAATGTGATGAAAAACTTTGTATTCGACACGCACGATAAGAAAGAATGTTACAAACTCGAGTCATCAAAGGCTCAAAGTCCTCCACCTTCGGTGTCGGGCTTCTAATAGACTCGTAATTCATATCTTACCGTACTTGTAACACAATGTACAACTCATCAGCTAAAGAGCTGTACGACGCCGCTCTCGTGAAGCTGAACCGCCGCTCGCCCGACCTCCGCGCCTCCATCCTCCAGGTCAAGGAGGCTGCTGACATGGGCTACAGCGCGGCCAAGATCAAGCTAGCTTGGAGCTACCTGTTCGGTGAGGGTGTGGAGCTGGACCTGGACAAGGCGCGCGGCATCTTCGAGGAGCTGGTCGGCGAGGGCAACGCCGACGCTCATGCTGTGAGTTCATAACCTTATTTACGTCACCCTAGGTCCTAAGTGGGATTTTCTGCCCGCTATGCGATTAGAAAATCTCACTTTCTGGCCAAGGCAAGACAACATTAGACAAACCACGGGCGGTAATTCGTAAAGCCCCAGATCGCATCTATGGCCCTCACCTTCGGTTCGGGCCACAAACACCTGCTATATGGGGACATTCACGAATTCACCGCCCTAGGTATGTAATGTACTATTATTTATTATTTGTTTTAAGCCTTTATTGTTGGGCATGCCGATTAGGATGGTCCTTAAAAACCGAAAATTTAAAATTTCAATGAGGCACCCTCTTAAATTGTTCTAATACGTGAAAAAATAACGTATGTTTTTTATTTTTATTTTTGGATAAGATTTAATGGTCGCTACCGAATTTTGAAACTTTTTAAGGTTTGCATTTCTCCATAGTAAGATTTTTTATATTTTTAACATTTTACTACTACTAGACAACGGATAAACATACTTATATAGATAAGTACATTAAATAGATATTAGACATCCAAGACTCGAGAACAAACATTCGTATTCATCATACAAATATCTGCCCCGACCGGGGATCGAACCCGGGACCTCAAGCTTCATAGTCAGGTTCTCTAACCACTAGGCTATTTTGTCGAGTTGACCTGTAAACCACTAAACGAATTCCATATGGTATCCATCAGGGCATGGGGTTCCTGTACGCCACGGGCACGGCCGTCCCGGTCTCGCAGGCCAAGGCGCTGGTGCACTACTCGCTGGGCGCGCTCGGCAACTCGGCGTACGCGCAGATGGCGCTGGCCTACCGCTACTGGGCGGGCGTCACCGTGCCCAGCTCCTGCCCGAAGGCCATGGACTTGTACATGAAGGTGGCTGCCAAAGGTGGGTCCAAAAACTATCCTAATGTGTGTCCTACAATGTGGTAGTCTTCTGCCGTAAGTTTCCCTTGAATTAGGACTTGAGGCAACATAAACACTACAAAAAACCGAACTTTAGAATTAGAATTAGAATAGCCATTTTCTTACTTACTCAATCCTTTATAAACCAACAGGAGAAGGTGAGAGCTTAGGTATACACTGAATTAGAAATCCAAACCTTTGAAATAAGCACTATGCTCTCTCCTCTCCTCTATTATCCTAATTGAAATATCCCACCTACGTTGATATTATATCCTGCTAAACTCTAAGGAAGAGCGGTGTCTCTTGACACAGGCATCTTGATTGCTTACAAAGAGGCACCAGCCTAATATTGTAAAGTGTTTTTTAGTTACTGAATAAATCATTTATCATTTTATTTTATCATTATCATTTATTGATTATTAATACATTGTTACATAAGAATTTTAATTTGCTACGACATTATGTTTACTTAATTTTAAATTAAATTTTACATTAAATTTTAAATGGCCTCTCCTTCGGTGAAGAAGGAGGAAAAAACAGAACTTACTGACTCTAAATTCAAATCTGTCGTAAAACAGACACTTATTTCAAAAGCATATTATAAGATAAACGATTACATCATGGATAGGGATATTTGGCAGTGATAAAGTCCTGCACTAGATATCTTTCGCAAAATAAATAGGCTTTCTTCTGTAGCAATGTAATTTTATAATACTCTGATACTGAAACGATATATTGTACTGTTATGACGTCACACTTTACTATATGTACTAATCGTTGTATGAAAAATCAAGTAAATTGCTGTTTCGGTCGCGAAATACTGCGTTTAGTTCCACAGTTGTCGTAAAATTTTGTTTCTATAAAAGCGTAAGGATTCTATTGGTAGCTTTAAATTTACTCTTGGACAATAAAAAAATGCATATTTTTTCTAAACTTTCAAGTTCCATATCTTATTATGATTTTAATTATATTTTGTAATTTATACTTTAGCAACACTACGTTATCAATTTTAACATGAGGTCACAAGCCTATTTAGACAATGGCCATTGAAGAAATGTTTGTTCCAGTGGCTAGTACGGTGACGCTAAGCGGTGGGCCCTCCATACAACGCACTCGACTCTTAGATGAGGCCGAAGGCACGGGCAGCGGTGGGGCCCTAGACTCGGATCTCATCGAGTACTACCAGCTTCTGGCTGAGAAGGGAGACGTGCAAGCACAGGTACGGGAAATTGTACCCTATTCATATATAGATACCGTCACAATTTGCACGCTTTTTTCCATTTAGAGCTGACACAGGCAAGGCCGATTGATATAGAACCTTATCCCTTTATGATAACGTTCCAATTCGCACACGTCTCTTAAACGAGACGAGAACGACGACACCAACAGCAAGGTTTAGCGGAAACGAAATTGTACCTTATCTCAAAAAGATAGTGTTGCTATTCGTTCGCGTCTCTTCGGTGAGGCCGGGTACTCATCGAGTATCACGAGCTACATAGTGTGGGCGTTTGGTGAAAAACCTTACTTTTTTTGATAAAAGTATGAAACTTGGCACAGTTATTCCTTGTGCCAAAATAAGCCGATTAAGATCGGTAGCCCTCGGGAGCCCCCCCTCTGGGGCCGGGGAGGGGGGGTTAAAGTCCCGCTCCGCCCGGCTTCATTATAAAAATTCCAACCGTCCATGGCTAGCTAATATGTCGTGTTTGGTATCAATTTCGGATAAATCAATAACGTAGAAGTCATTTCTGGTATAAAAAATGTTATTTGTCTTGAAATTAAAAAAGAAAACATAAAAATAAAGATTTTTAACTCCATTTTTTTTATTTTGAGCATTCGTAAATATTAAACGGCCAGCTATTTCTGTATACAAAAAATATATTTATAAAGCCAATTTATTGTAGATTTGAAAATATATAACTTTTAAGTACCGTTGCTATAAATAAATAGTGTAAAAAAAATATTAAGTGGCGAGCGGTAGAAAATACCGCTCCGCCCGGCTTCATCCTAAAAATTCTAACCGTCCATGGCTAGCTAATAGGTCGTGTTTGGTATCAATTTCGGATAAATCAATAACGTAAAATTTATTTTTAGGATAAAAAAATGTAATTTGTTTAGCAATTAAAAAATAATATATAAAAATTGAATTATACAACTCCAATTTTTTATTTTGAGCCTTCGTAAATATTAAACGAACAGCTATTTCGGTATAAAAAAATATACAAATAAAGACAATTTATTGAAGATTTGAAAAAATATAACTTTTTAATACCATTGCTAACAATAAGTATTGTAAAAATATTTTTTTGTAGCGCGCTTTAGAAAACACCGCTCCGCCCGACTTCATTTAAAAATTCTAACTGTCCATGTTTAGCTAATAGGTGGTATTTAGTATCAATTTCGGATAAATTAATAACGTAAAAATCATTTCTGGTATATAAATGTAATTTAACAAGCAATAAAAAATATTTTACTAGAACATATTTTTATTATGAGCCTTCGTAAATGTTAAACGACTAGTTAGTTGCGTATGCAAAAAATACTTAAACAAAGCCAGTGATCATAAAAATGATCAAAGATTAACAAATATTTGTAACACAATTTTAATTTGCACAGTAGTGGCGTTCCCTTAGAGAAGGGACCTTAGAAGTGTCGCAAGGCCTCATGTTTGTATTATTTAGGTGAGAGCGTCACTATTAACGCCAATGTCACTAAGATCCCTTTTTCAAAGTCATATTGTACGAGTATAAGCGGAAAAGGCACATTATTACGTATAATTTACTACACGTCTCGAGAGTCAACGCAGTTTCCTCCACTGAGACATAACTGGGTACATTTCAAATCCCTCTTCAGTTGCATTGCGTTTTGCAACCAGCTTTGCATTTACATCTTGTTTAGTTTAAACAGATGCTGACCACACCAGGGTTGTCAGACCAGTGTGGAATCCATTGGCCAGCATTTTGCTTCCATGTCTAAGCAGAAGGACTGGGTAAGTTTTGATGACGAACAAACGCCTAGTCCGAAACACGTAGGTACCTACCCCTTAGTAAACTGCCCGTTATGTGTGCTGGTATAGAGCAGTTTCCTCTAATTGCTGGTTGTTTATCGGGTTATCGTACTCTTCGCATCGCTTTATTTTCGTCAACCTAGTACAAGACGTAGTACTATTACTTATTCTGTGTTACAAGTTATATCTAAATGTTCAGATTTAAGTACTAAAAATATAGCAATAATAATAAATATTAGGGGACATTCTTACACAAATCGAATTAGCCCTATAGTAAGTTCAATTAGGCTTGTGTTATAGGTACTAGACGACGATATATATAATAGATATAAATACTTAAATACATAAAAAACATCCAAGAAGACTCAGAAACAAATATTCATGCTCATCACACAAATATTTGCCCTTACCGGGATTCGATCCCAGGACCTTCAGCTTCAAAAATATTTGTTTACTAGAAAGAACCGGCAATTGGAGGACATGCCTCAGACGGAAACTGCCCTATACCAGCACACATAACGGGCAGGTTACCAAGGGGTAGGTACGTTTTTGGCTATGTGTTAGTAGATCGTCATCAAAGCTAACCCAGTCCCTCTGCTTGGACATGGAAGCAAGGTGCTGGCCAATGGATTCCACACTGGTCTGACAACACTGCTGGGGCCAGCATCTGCTTAAAATAAACAAGGTGTAGATGCAAAGCTGGTTGCGAAACGTGATGCAAAAATTATGAAGAGGGATTTGAAATGCACCCAGTTACGTCTCAGTGGAGGAAACTGCGTTGACTCTCGAGACGTGTAGTTAATTATACGTAATATTGTGCCTTTTCTGCTTATACTCGTACAATATGACTTGTAAAACGGATCTTAGTGACATTGGCGTTAACAGTGACGCTCTCACCTAATACAAACATGAGGCCTCGCGACACTTCTAAGGTCCCTTCTCTAAGGGGACGCCACTACTGTGCAAATTAAAATTGTATTACAAATATTTGTTAATCTTTCATCATTTTTATGATCACAAGAACGAATATAGCACAGTCGGTCTCCAGAATGTGCACTTAGGTTGAACAGGCGGTAAAAATTGAGAACCGGCACGCGACTTTAAAAAAATACACTATTTATTATTAGCAAAGGTAGCAAAAAATCTACATTAAACTGGCTTTGTTTAAGTATTTTTTGCATACGGAACTAACTAGTCGTTTAACATTTACGAAGGCTCATAATAAAAATATGTTCTACGAAAATATTTTTTATGGCTTGTTAAATTACATTTTTTATACCAGAAATGATTTTAACGTTATTGATTTATCCGAAATTGATACTAAATACCACCTATTAGCTAAACATGGACAGTTAGAATTTTTAAATGAAGTCTGGCGGAGCGGTATTTTCTAAAGCGCGCTACAAAATTATTTTTTTACATTACTTATTATTAGCAAAGGTATTAAAAAGTTATATTTATTCAAATTTTCAATAAATTTTCTTTATTTAAATATTTTTTGTATACCGAAATAGCTGTTCGTTTAATATTTACGAAGGCTCAAAATAATAAATTGGAGTTGTAAAATACAATTTTTATATATTATTTTTTAATTGCTTAACAAATTACATTTTTTTATCCTAAAAATAAATTCTATGTTATTGATTCATCCGTAATTGATACCAAGCATGACCTATTAGCTAGCCTTAGACGGTTAGAAATTTTTAGGATGAAGCCGGGCGGAGCGGTATTTTCTACCGCGCGCTACTTAATCTTTTTTTCACACTATTTATTGTTAGCAAAGGTAGTTAAAAGTTATATGTTTCAAATCTTCAATAAATTGGCTTTATAAATATATTTTTTGTATACAGAAATAGCTGGCCGTTTAATATTTACGAATGCTCAAAATAAAAAAAATGGAGTTGAAAATCTTTATTTTTATGTTTTCTTTTTTAATTTCAAGACAAATAACATTTTTTTATACCAGAAATGACTTCTACGTTATTGATTTATCCGAAATTGATACCAAACACGACATATTAGCTAGCCATGGACGGTTGGAATTTTTATAATGAAGCCGGGCGGAGCGGGACTTTAACCCCCCCTCACCGGCCCCAGAGGGGGGGCTCCCGAGGGCTACCGATCTTAATCGGCTTATTTTGGCACAAGGAATAACTGTGCCAAGTTTCATACTTTTATCAAAAAAAGTAAGGTTTGGCCATTTTATGTCGCTAAGGATCCCCACTAACAGGGAGATGGTATAGCTGAGATAAGGGTGAGAATGGCTAGCAGGCAATATTGCACCTCGTGGACGAAGCAGTAGTGTATTTCACACAAGGTATCGCAGGTATTCGGCGTTTGAACGAATTTAGACCTTATTTTAATATAGTACTGTTGCAATCAGAATGCATTTTTGGACAAGGCGGTGGAGCTCTTGAGTAATTCTAGTCAATGACTGGGAGGGAGCACTGGTTTAGGATAAAATATACAAAGACAACACTTATTTAAACATATTTTAATGGAATAATATTAATAAACAACCATGTACCAAAGCGAAATGTACCAAAGTAGTTTTAATATTAAATAATATTTGGAATATATCGAATATTACTTGGTAACAATGAACACGGAAATAAATCATTTTATTAATAAAAATTATGTCAATTGTTATAAATAGAATCCGCAACAGGCTTCGTCAGCAATACGTACTAAACTAACCTAAACTAACAAAAAAAGAACGGTCCCGCATCGTTGGTGGCCCGACAGTTCCCATGACACTGGCGGCGTTGCCGCGCTGAATGGCCAAGGAAATCTGTTGAGCCAGGAACGATCTGGAACGAGGATCCCTAAGCCGCCGTCCCAAATCCCGTAACAATTGATTTCGCGGAAAAATCACGCATTATTCGCACACTGAATCCTTAGTGTGTTTCGTCGCCGCAGATATTCGTGCCACATTTCCCGGTGACTACGCAGGGACAAGAAGAACAATATCACTCCAATGACGGTCAATAGGCTCAGTATACACACAATATTTTTAACTAGCCAAGACTCCGTGCACAAAAACACTAATGCCAGAGGAAGGTAGGAGACGATCCCCGAAGTTATACACGCGGCTACCGATAAGATAATCTTTTCACACATTCTTCTGGAACTACTGTCGCCTACTGCTATTACTATAAGACTATAAAAAACTGTTGCGTATAAAACTGTATTTGCCAGCACAAGCAAACAATTTATGCCCGCGGTGATATATTCCAGATCACGCACTTTTATTTGACAGAAGAATACCGTTGTGAACAGTATGGCTCCTTCCACTAGCGGCGCTAACCAGACGAACGTGTTGGTGACCAAATACCGTCGGCTGATGCGGTTGTTAAACACTTTCACGACGTCCATGTAAAACATCACTGTTGCCACCAACAGCCAGTGGCTCAACGATATGCGCAGCAGCACACATACTACATAAACTGTGATAAAACACCGGTTATGTTTAAAAAACACATGGTTGTTTAAACAACGAATATTGTTGACATAGAGTTGCGCTATAAACAAGAGCGCGGTCAGTGCAATACCGATGAGAAATACATAGTTCTGGAACTGTCTCCACTTGTCGATGAGGATCCATGAGATGACTCCGAAAACTACGGTGACGATAGCTAAGAGTACACTGATGGCGAACAACCCGAAGGCTGTCCAGAAAACGTAGAAGGAGTACGCATCTTTCTGGTATTTAGACCCCAAAGACAATTCGCATTCATGAATGTATATCAATTCACTGTCATTGAGAAACTTCATCGAAAAATTGAGAAAAATGGAAGAATTTGCGGCGCTTTTCATCGTCAGTTATTATTCTCCCATTGAAATTTGCTCAACTGAACAAGAAGCGATTCCGTAAATTATTTCTTTTATATGACGTACATATTCTTCTTGTTAATTAATTGTTGTTCTACGTCCTTCTCTTATTCGTTTTTCAAATTTGCACATTAACACCGAGTTCACTGTCACAGCGGGCACTGGATAAGTATGTATGTTAATCCTTTATTGTTCACCTGACAAAGTTAATAAATACAGACAGCGTAGCGCGATGGAGTATTTTTGTTTCCTTAAAATTTTCCTTATTTCGTGGCGTTGGATAATAGGGCGTTTTTTGTAAGCTTTGATCGTCTAATGCCGTGGTTATGCTCGATTCGTGTTTTCTTCAGTTAGAAACAATATGAAATTTTACCTTCCAATAAAATTGGTATTATGTTTCCTGAGACTTCCAATATCCGGTTAACTTGAGAGGGCGCCACTGCGCACGATCGAACGTAGCCATTTGCGTAAACAAGTCGCTCCACGCCATCGCTGTGACGTCACATCCACCTCCACTCCTGACAAACCAGAGCCCGCGCCCGTGCACCCGCCGCCATGTTGGCTTTCTCACTGTTGCGGAGGAAATGCCGTTGGCAGCCCACCAGGAAGCCATTATTCGGATATTGGAAGTCTCAGGAAACATAATACCAATTTTATTGGAAGGTAAAATTTCATATTATGTGTTCCGTTCGACTTCCAATATCCGGTTAACTTGAGATCTGTTTATTATCTCCTGGTGGCGGGTCAGCGGGCGCCCACGCGCCTGTAGAAAAATAAAATTCCTACAAAAGAAAACTATTAGATTATCGTTAGATTTCTAACGGGCACTAATCATTATAGGTACTTAAATAGATTCGAGATAAACGTCTGAGAATAGATTCAAGTTGCCAAATAGCTTTTGTTAAAATGTAATTGGGTAGTTGTCCAGCCAGTTTTAACGATACCACGGGTCGAAAAGTTACTCAGATGTTACTTGAAGGCCCGATTCTGTCCAAAGGCGTAGCATAAATCATAGAGTAGATAAAGTATATGTATGTATATTTACTTTAAATCTCCGATAAGCGTGGTTGAGGTTGGCTTGGACACTACTCTAGTTGATTCGCCTAAATTAGAGTAAAATATTGAAGTTACACCTTCTGAAATCGTTATACCTATCCAGAACACAGCTTTCGATAACTCTGTTGATAACAATCTTATTTAGGATCAGACTTCGGGTATAGAGCAAAATTTGTCTATTTGTCTGGGCTACAGTGTAGCCATGATCTCTGGGGCCTGAAAACTCTTACAGTAAAAGTGCAGCCGATCTTCTGGATAGGTACGTCATATAAGTTATTGAAGTAAGATTGTTATGTTTAGCATAATTAATTATCTAAATTTACCACATTCCAAACCTATTCAGTGGTTTGGGAGACAGTGATATTCACAAGAACGTTGTTTTGATGGTATTCTTGAGTGAGGCGTTCGAAGATATCCTAGTGACCAAAACGTAGGTCACACAATAGCGATCATTGCAGATTTATAAACAAAGATAATAATTCGTACTGAATGCAGTACGCTAACACATGCGACAGAAATAAGTGCGCATGGGAGGAGGTAACTGGCTGTTGATATTGTACCTGGCGCGCCATGACGGCCATTGGTCATACAGGCGTGTGTTTCCCGTGTATGTCGTGTCACGCAGGAACGCCTGCAAATTGTGAACCTTCAATGATTCCGCTACAGCTTGCCTCTTCAGGTCTGGTCAACACATGATATTGCTTCACTTGAGAGTCATTGTGCTCAACAGACACAACATGATGTCGAGGTGATGTGGAGCGCGAGGCAGGAGTCTGGAACGTAGGCGTAGTCGTGTCGTAACACCAGAAGCTGTTGAACACGTCGTGACAGTAGGCGCTCGAGACTTGCGAGTCGATCGAGACGTATTGCCATAAAGTGTGTGCCCTGCGAGGTGACCTTGAGGTCGACGGGCGAGGCACCCCAGAGCGGATGAAGATTTCTTTCTCGGTAGTTTCTGGGCGCTACCGATCTTGCAGGTAGTATGAGACCAGTGTTTCCCAGTTCTTTCTTGCCAGCAGTTTGCAGCAGGGAAAGGCATGCATGTTACCATCCACCGGTTGTCCATTTGTAGCACAACACTCTTTACAATATAGTTAGTCTTACTTACTGTTATGGTACGGTATCTTGTACAGCAGAAGGGAGACGATGGAGAGTGCATGGCGCTCCTCGTGGTCTCACAGGTATAGTCGGAGAGTGCAGCAATGCGACCTTTCTCCGTGGGTCGCAAACATTGCAAAGTTGAGACGATTCCTTCCAGTACGAGACTGTCCAAAGCGAGACAGGCATATAAGTCGCGCCAAGTAGTTTACCTTTTCCCTCGGCACCAGGAACTCGAAGGTTTGCGTGAGGACCAAAAGCAAAAGTCGTTCTTCCCGTGGCAAGTAGTTAAGGGCTCACTTGCAAGTATACAAAGTTCCTATTGCATAAAATTATATAACAGGAGACGTTTATACGGACTATTAGGAGTCCTACCAAGAAGTTGGGCTTTATTACCCTTAATTTTGGCAATGTCTACAAAAAGACATGAACTTTATGAACGAATCCTCGGTTTTATTAGCGATCACTTCGATTGGTTTGTAACAAGGACGTCGTCCACATAGACAATTACCAGAAGGCCCTAGTAAATTGCGCTAATTTCTTTAAAATAGTCATGAATAATTTATAACTACAAGTTTTAGACTAGCAGAAGTACTTAAGCTTTGAAAAGATTCTTTGAAGAGATTTTCTGTGTCGAGACTGTATCGGGATGCATATGACAGTGTAAAAGCTTGTGCATTAGCGAAGTCGATAGATAGCACAATCAGTAGGGGTTATTGAACAAAAGAAAAACCGTTACTGATCTGATCTCTAAGATGATTTTCGGGGCTTTCAAGTCAATGCAACTGTTACGGCAAGGCAGTTCGCTGAGAATTCACGGAAGTAATTTTCTAAAGTGGCTTATACGATTTGAGGTGAGCGGAATCTCGGGATCGCTTAGGAGCGGCCAGTTGTTTTGTCCCAATTTTGTTTATTAGGCTTCTGCGAAAGGTTTGTCTTTATAGAGAAGAACCTGAGCGGGAGAGCGAGCTAAGAGACGATGTGAAATCTGTTTGCCTACCTTGCCCATGACCTCCATTCTCCATAGGTACGAGGACAGTTTGACGGGGCTGAGAAATATATAATCAGAGGTCGGAGATCCATCCGATATCCTCCACAATTTACTCGTTAACAAATCTCAGATTGAGTCCCCTGACCTCATGGTACGTTTTCCTGAGACGAACTGCAGGACCTTGTAATTAGATTGATTATCAAGTAGGTAAGAGCGCGCCGGGCGTCCCGGCTTGCAGCTTAATGGACCAATTGGATAGAATTGAGAACCTAGGGCTTCATTTTGAGCGTTAGGTTGCACCGCGGCACTCTGTAGCTACTGGGTCACTCGCGAGCGCCAGAACGCCGGGGAAGCCGGGCAGCTCCTCAGTGATTATTACCTCTATGAAGCCCGGAGACGTAAGTAGTTCTCCTGCATCGATGTAACGTGGTCATCTTCCACTCCGGACGGCGGGCGTTACCGTCGTGGTCGACAGCACCACCGTGGCGGGCAGCACCGGAGTAAGGGACAGCGCCAGCATAGCACCGCCGTGGCAGGCAGCGCCAGAGTAGAGGGCAGTGCCAGAGTAGCAGATAGCGCCAGCATAGAACCGCCGTGGCAAGCAGCGCCGGAGTAGCGGGCAGCGCCAGAGTAGCGGATAGCGCCAGCATAGCGGACAACACTGCTTTGGCGGCCAGCGCTAGCGTGGGACAGCACCGCTGTGGCGGGTAGCGCCAGCGTGGTAGAAAGCACCGCTGTGGCGGGCAGCGCTAGAGTAGTGGACAGCACCGGCGTGTCGGATAGCGCCAGCGTTGTGAACAGCACAACTGTGGCAGGTAGCATCAGCGTAGTGGACAGCACCACTGTGACAGGTAGCGCCAGCGTAGTGGACAGCACCACTGTGGCGGGTAGCGCCAGCGTGGTAGAAAGCACCGCTGTGGCGGGCAGCGCTAGAGTAGTGAACAGCACAACTGTGGCAGGTAGCGCCAGCGTAGTGGACATCACCACTGTGGCAGGTAGCGCCAGCGTAGTGGACAGCACCACTGTGACAGGTAGCGCCAGCGTAGTGGACAGCACCTCTGTGACAGGTAGCGCCAGCGTAGTGGACAGCACCACTGTGGCGGGTTGCGCCAGCGTAGTGGACAGCACAACTGTGGCGGGTAGCATCAGCATAGTGACAAGCACCACTGTGGCAGATAGCGCCAGCGTAGTGGACAGCACCACTGTGGCAGGTAGCGTCAGCGTAGTGGACAGCACAACTGTGGCGGGTAGCATCAGCATAGTGACAAGCACCACTGTGGCAGATAGCGCCAGCGTAGTGGACAGCACCACTGTGGCAGGTAGCGTCAGCGTAGTGGACAGCACCTCTGTGGCAGGCAGCGCCAGCGTGGCGGACAGCAGCGCCAAGGCGGACAACGCCAGGGGGGCAGACAGCGCCACCCTAACGAATCGCGCCAGCGTGGCGGACAGCGCCGCCGTGGTAGAGAGCGCCACCGAGGCGGGTAGCGTCAGCATGGCGAGCAGCGCCTCCCTGGCGGACAGCACCAGCGAGACGGCCAGCACCGCCGTGGCGACAGAGCCAGCGGCGGGCAGCACCATCGCGAACGGCGTCGCCATCGTGGCGGACAGCCCATAGTAGGAGGTGGCGCCATTGAGGCGGACGGCACCAGATAAAGGGGTGGCGCCATTGAGGCGGACGGCACCAGATAAAGGGGTGGCGCCATTGAGGCGGACGGCACCAGGGTAAGAAGTGATGAACATCGTTGTCGGTGGCGGCATTGTGCCATTGGCACCATTACACCATAACAGTCGGCAACACCACAGACGTTGGCGCCGTCGCGGCGCGGGCGCCGCCACGTGGCGCGCGGGCCGGCGGCCTGCCCCGCCGACGGCGGGCACGCGGGGCACCTAGGATATTGTTATGTAACTGACTCACCGATTGGTTCGAAAGATATTCAAACCTCCGTTCCGGGCCCGCTAATGCAGCTCGATGAGCGCGTTCCTTCTCCTTCGACGCGGAGCGACTCTCATTGTTCATAATGCGATTCCGAAACGCTCGCGAACAACGAAGTACAAAAATAAAATAAAAAATTACAAAAGAGGGTAGTCCAACGGAAAAAATATCACTCGCGATTCGATTTCTTTAATTTTTATCGTTTTTAAGACTCCCTCTAGGTAAAATTTATATTATCCGATTTTAAAAATCGAGGTTTTAAGATTCCTCGTTGCATAGTTTACAGAATAGCTATGGTACGTCCGAACTCTACGGCAGACGACGCAACAGTGAGAAAGCCAACATGGCGGCGGGTGCACGGGCGCGGGCTCTGGTTTGTCAGGAGTGGAGGTGGATGTGACGTCACAGCGATGGCGTGGAGCGACTTGTTTACGCAAATGGCTACGTTCGATCGTGCGCAGTGGCGCCCTCTCAAGTTAACCGGATATTGGAAGTCGAACGGAACACATAATACGAGGTGCTATTAGTTTATTCAAATTTCATAAATATTTGCTAGAATTGAATAGGGATAAATTCGCCTTTGTAAATGGTTCCTGTTCTGTCTGTATTTTTAAGCTTTGTCTAGTGAACAGTAAAGGAGTAACATATATATGTACTTATCCAGTGCCCGCTGTAATAACGACAGGGCACAGTCCAATCCGATGGAATGACTAGATCCACACCGTCCATCAATCAATCAAATCGTTAATTCGTAAAACATTACAGGTCTCACTATGTCTTCGCCATAAGGCATACAAATAGTCATAACATATAACACAAACAATTAGAATACATTAAACAAAATTACTAAGAGTTTTTTTTTTTAAACCTGTAATTTTTTTGTTTTTTTTTAACCCAAAATATATCAACACCTTTTAGGATTATTGCGCCTACATACCTAAGCGAGCAAGTAGTGTAAGTATTTTACTAGGATTGTGTTCAAAATTGATATCTGAAAGTCTAAGAAGTCTCTAAAGACGAATCTGAGGTCAGATTGAGAAAAGTGACCGCCATCTTGAATTTCTTTATTTGTGCTTCGATTGATATTTAGATTTAATATCGACGTTATCCTAATATTATATGTATAGAAGAAGTTTAATAAACGAAACAGGTGCATAGTAAAACTCTTTGTAAATTTTAGAAAAAAATATTTACATAGGATAGGTCCAAATATGACGGAGAAAATAGAGACTACGGCGGGCTCGAAATGTAAGTTTTCGAATGCACCGCGCGCCGCGCGCCAGCCCGAATTTTCTCTTAAGTAAGTCTATTACAGACTCTGTAATAGTGCCAAGAAGGGAGACAACGTCTTACACGACCGCAAGCTTGGTGTAATTGAACCTTATCACTGTATAATAAAGTTGTTTTTTATCCGGCAGGTCGGTTTGGGCCAGCTGCACTTTCAAGGCGGGCGCGGCGTGACGCTGGACGTGAACAAGGCGCTGCACTACTTCCTGCAAGCGGCAAAGGCTGGGAACGCTGTAGCCAACGCTTTCCTTGGGAAGGTGAGACGCTGTATTTGGCTGTATTTTTGACGACCGGTTAGCCTAGTGGGTAGTGACGCTGCCTACGAAGCTGAAGGTCCTGGGTTCGAATCCCGGTAAGGGCAAATATTTTTGTGATGAAAATGAATATTTTTTCTGAGTCTTGGATGTTTTGTATGTATTTATGTATTTATATCTATTAAATATATCGTCGTCTAGTACCCATAACACAAGCCTTATTGAGCTTACTACGGGGACTAGTTCGATTTGTGTAAGATGTTAGTATAGTATAGTAATATAAGATTATATGTGCTGTGCCCTAACAGGGTTCATGTATTGGACTCTAATGTATTGATAACACCTTTGTTAACAACATGATGCAATAAATAAATGAATGAATGAATGAATGAAGATTGTCCACTAATATTTATTTATTTCCCGATAACGATCAGATTAGATTATTAATTTCATGATAAAAAAATTACATTACAAACTTGCATATATGTTAATAACTTTATGTATATGTTAATAAATAAAATAAGAATTTTATCACGATCGTCAAAAATAATGCAAAAAAAGATACAATAATAAGACGATGCCAACAAATGTAAAAGTACACAACACCGAGGAAATAGAAAAATAAAACAAACACAAAACAAATATAAGTAAACGCGATTGGCATCAACTGAAATATAGCTAGAGTTGTCATTTTGGGGCACATTTCTTGAAATTTATGTTCGACATTGTGCGTCTATTTACTTTATTATACGTCAATGGTACTAGACGACTTCTTTCTTATTTCAGATATACCTAGAAGGGGGTGACGGCATCAAAGCGGATAACGAGACAGCACTACGCTACTTCCGGAAAGCGGCCGAACAGAACAACCCGGTGGGACAGAGCGGGCTGGGCGTCATGTACTTGCAGGTAAACCTGGGTAGATCACAGAACACTAAATATTATAGAAAGGCGATATGGGCGTGGCATGCGCTCAAAGCTTTCGCGCCAACGTCACCTGATCGCCGTGCAGTCGCTCACAAAGTTGTAGGCGATGTACATACATAAAAACAAGTCGGTTAAAGAACAAATATAACAGAATGTCTTTTTAGTAAAAACTGAATATTCTGCCTACACATATTAAAGCCTTCAGTTTATGACATCTCATCATCATCATCATCATATCAGCCGAAAGACGTCCACTGCTGGACATAGGCCTCCCCCAGAGAGTTCCAAATTGACCGGTCCTGCGCCACCCGCATCCAGCGGACTCCCGCGACCTTTACCAGGTCATCAGTCCACCTTGTGGGGGGCCTACCCACGCCGCGCCGCGCCGGTACGTGGTCGCCACTCGAGAACCTTTCCGCCCCAACGGCCATCGGTTCTACGTGCAATATATATGACATCTAGCACGAAGTATTCGCTATTGTCTTACACTATGACAAATGTCTAAAGTAGCAAGAAAACTGACTGAAGAGGTTGCGTAGGTAATCTTTTTAAGCATGCATGCAATCGGAGGTAATATATTAGTTTTTTTTTTTCATTTTGTTCTCCTAGGTATAAACGTTTCTCGTTATGACTGTTGACTATTTGTCATAATCTTTCAGTACTGTCAAATCGTTTTTGCTCCCGCGATAACGATGTTTGGCGATGTAAATAAAGGGGATGAGGTGGCGACACCGGTCCCGATAGAAACCGCGCTTGATAGCCCTTCTATAGTATTTAGTGTTATGTGGGGTAGATTATGCCATTCGAACCAGTTTTTGGAGAGGGACATGTTTGTATGGGAGCAACTAAAATTAAAGAACATAAATACCCAAAAAAAAAAACGATAAAGTTTGACCTCGCTGGTGGCAGTCCAAAACGCTTCATATTAACTGACGTAAAGGTATGACGTCACATCTGCTATTTCTATACTAATCGTTGTATTGTACTATGCGTACTTAACGTAAGCGAGGAAACTTTATATTTTTCAAAAGTAATTGACGACGTTGAAAAATTTGCAATTTTTTTTCTGGTGCTAAAGAAGGTTATCCCTATCACCAAAAAAAAAACAGGCGCTTCTAAAATGTTCACCCATTCCCAATAAGCACTATATGAGCGTAATCTGTTATCAGGGTCGAGGGGTGCCGAAAGACACGACCGCTGCGCTCAAGTTCTTCACGATGGCCGCTAATCAGGGCTGGGTGGAGGGGCAGCTACACCTCGGCTTTATGTACTTCAGTACGTATACTATACTATGATATTTGTGTGATACTGTTCTCGACCTTGTCACTGTAGATATATAGATTAAAGTAGCAAAACAAATCCGAACAAACGACCGATTTGGCGCAGTCACAAGGACACGCGTCGCTACGATAATTAAGCGGGACTCGGCGGTGCATCAGTCAGTGTGTTGATACCGATTTAGCTGATATATTTACTTTGATCTTGTTACAAGTACTTTCAAAATAACGAAGTTTCTTTCGAAATGTTTGTGAAATATTGGTATCACGGGCTTAAAGATCGTTCATACCTTTTATGATATTATAAATAAATAATTGTGTGGTGGTCACGAAATGTCTCTATAGCTTGAGGACCGTACAATTTCCGACCTATTTTACCGTTTTATAGTAATTTTTGATTCGATTTTGAACATTTTCCGTGCCAGAAATCCAAAGATCAGGGGACCGATTTTTGACTTTCTCGAAATGCTATTTGTAAATAGCGATAGAAAATTGTAAAACGAGTGGTATTGGCCACTCGTATTCAATTCTATCGGTAGGTAGAAAGTGTGTGCCTGCAATTTTGACCTACAATCGTATTTATTTTTCTTTAATTTTCGAGCGCTCGAAAGTCAAAAATCCGCCCCATGCTCGTAGGTGCTTTCCTCGTTTTTCGTATGATATCGTCTACTGAATGTGTCAAACGGTTACCTTATGGGTTTAACCCTTCTCTCCCTTTCAAATTTATGTTTAATGAGTATTTTATCTCAGGCGGCATCGGCGTCCGTCGCGACTTCAAGCAGGCCAACAAGTACTTCTCCCTGGCGTCACAATCCGGCCACGTGTTGGCGTTGTACCACCTGGCGCACACGCACGCGCAGGGGCTGGGGGTGCTGCGCTCCTGCACCACCGCTGTAGAGGTCAGTCAATCCGGACACGTGTTGGCGTTGTACCACTTGGCGCACACGCACGCGCAGGGGCTGGGGGTGCTGCGCTCCTGCACCACCGCTGTAGAGGTCAGTCAATCCGGGCACGTGTTGGCGTTGTACCACCTGGCGCACACGCACGCGCAGGGGCTGGGGGTGCTGCGCTCCTGCACCACCGCTGTAGAGGTCAGTCAATCCGGGCACGTGTTGGCGTTGTACCACCTGGCGCACACGCACGCGCAGGGGCTGGGGGTGCTGCGCTCCTGCACCACCGCTGTAGAGGTCAGTCAATCCGGGCACGTGTTGGCGTTGTACCACCTGGCGCACACGCACGCGCAGGGGCTGGGGGTGCTGCGCTCCTGCACCACCGCTGTAGAGGTCAGTCAATCCGGACACGTGTTGGCGTTGTACCACTTGGCGCACACGCACGCGCAGGGGCTGGGGGTGCTGCGCTCCTGCACCACCGCTGTAGAGGTCAGTCAATCCGGACACGTGTTGGCGTTGTACCACTTGGCGCACACGCACGCGCAGGGGCTGGGGGTGCTGCGCTCCTGCACCACCGCTGTAGAGGTCAGTCAATCCGGACACGTGTTGGCGTTGTACCACTTGGCGCACACGCACGCGCAGGGGCTGGGGGTGCTGCGCTCCTGCACCACCGCTGGAGAGGTGAGTCAATCCGGCCACGTGTTGGCGTTGTACCACCTGGCGCACACGCACGCGCAGGGGCTGGGGGTGCTGCGCTCCTGCACCACCGCTGTAGAGGTCAGTCAATCCGGACACGTGTTGGCGTTGTACCACCTGGCGCACACGCACGCGCAGGGGCTGGGGGTGCTGCGCTCCTGCACCACCGCTGTAGAGGTCAGTCAATCCGGCCACGTGTTGGCGTTGTACCACCTGGCGCACACGCACGCGCAGGGGCTGGGGGTGCTGCGCTCCTGCACCACCGCTGTAGAGGTCAGTCAATCCGGCCACGTGTTGGCGTTGTACCACCTGGCGCACACGCACGCGCAGGGGCTGGGGGTGCTGCGCTCCTGCACCACCGCTGTAGAGGTCAGTCAATCCGGACACGTGTTGGCGTTGTACCACCTGGCGCACACGCACGCGCAGGGGCTGGGGGTGCTGCGCTCCTGCACCACCGCTGTAGAGGTCAGTCAATCCGGACACGTGTTGGCGTTGTACCACCTGGCGCACACGCACGCGCAGGGGCTGGGGGTGCTGCGCTCCTGCATCACCGCTGTTGAGGACAGTCAATCCGGACACGTGTTGGCGTTGTACCTCCTGGCGCACACGATTTCTTACGATTATTTCGAAGAAAACTGCATTCTCATTGGTCAATGTTAATTGTGAAATCAGCATCTTTCCGAGAATTCCAATTTTTAAATTTAGTTGCTCGAAACCCAGAAAATTACTTCCATTATGGTGGCATAACACTTGGCGGTATTTGCCCAATTATTCATGTTGCTTCTTTTTCCTTCCTACGGCAAATGAAAAAGAGGGAACTATGGAACGCGAACACGCAACTCCAAGTGTGGTGCGACCATTACATTCCTTATTTTTCGAAATGTGTAATCTCTAATTAGGCTTGAGTATTTACTGTTCTACGAACCTTACAGGTCATTTATTTATAACCCAATTAATAAACTACATATAGCATCCCGGAACTGCTGGTAAAACCATCGTTATAAACAATTGAAAATACCTGTGACTGTTTCACCAAGCTCACGTGTAATTGCACCAGTCCAAGCGCCTTAATTCAAATTAAAATGATTTATTTCAGACTTATGTCCATATCATGTTAGTAACAATAAAAACTTAAAAAACTATGTTAAGACAAAGAGTTAAGATTGAATGACGATGTGAACGACGAGTTAGATGCCACAAAAGAATACAATCACGACCTAAGAACATACAATTTCATTTACATTAAATTATACACTAAACCTCTTGAGCCCATGTGGAGTGTTCCAGTGTCTTCATACTGCGCAAGCAGGACTGTCTCAAATAGGGGTGTAGACACATTAAATAAAATAATCAATAATGTTGTATTTTCTAAGTAGTAAATTAAAAGCTATGAATGCTAAATTATCTAAATATACCCTTAAAAATTATAATATAGAGATGAATAAAATAAGAATACGTCACTATTTATATCTACGTGACCTCTCGACGTCTTTGTGGTGGCGTCTCGTCTCTGGTCCGGAAAGCTGTGGTGGCGGCAATTCGCTCCATTGGGACGGCTGCGTCGGCTTCTGCTTCTAATGCCGGGCCGGGACAACCCTGGACTTCCTCGAACATGGGCCGGGATTATTCCTCTTCTGTCTTCTTATTTTGCGTGGCGTGGATCGTGGATTGACTGGACCGTTTCTGCTGATGAGTGCCATGAAGAGTTGGTCGTTGCTGAAGTGTTGCCATGTTGAGTTGGTTGATGAAAAAAAAAAAAAAGAAAAGAAGACATTTATTCACTACACAAAAGACACACAGATATAAAGCGTTGCGTTGGTGGCTTGGCTAGGTTAGGCTAGAGACAGCCTCTAGCAGCCCTATTTGCAAGATCGCCATGAAGGGATCTGCGTGGAACGCAGCGCAAGGCAGGTCGTTTAGCGACCTGCCCTGTTTAAGGTCGCCATGAAGTGTTGGACGTTACGAGGTGTAATAACAAGACGAGACTCGTGAAATTAATGAATACTTTATTATGAAATAAATGGGCTTATAAAGTGTTTCTGTGCGTCTATGTGTGTGTGCACTCTGATGTAGATTGAGTAACGAGTTTTACTGCTAATTGGATTTGATAAAAAGTATGCGTCACATGCCACACATCGCAATAGGCTGCACGTGTAAAAGGACTGACAAAAAGCCTTGAAAAGAGTCTCCTTGACATTCCCATTACAACGTGCAAACCTACGTGACAGCATGTTACATCTATTAAGAACATTAGTTCCAGTTTAGACTTGAAAGTTTGTGAAACTGGTTTAGAGCAGTTTCTCTAACAAACATGACAGTTAAGTGTCTTGTGCTATCAGATTAAACTTTGTCGGTGTCGGTCTAATAGTTGATTGATATTGTCTCCAGTTATTCAAGAACGTGTGCGAGCGCGGCGCATGGGGCTCGCGGCTGATGCTCGCCCACGCCGCGTGGCGAGCAAGAGACTCGGACTCCTCGCTGCTGCAGTACCTGGCGCTCGCCGAGCGCGGCTACGAGCTCGCGCAGAGCAACGCGGCCTTCCTGCTGGACGCCGGTGAGTGTTGGCTAGTGTCTCCAGCTGTTCAAGCGTGTGCGAGCGCGGCGCATGGGGCTCGCGGCTGATGCTCGCCCACGCCGCGTGGCGAGCAAGAGACTCGGACTCCTCGCTGCTGCAGTACCTGGCGCTCGCCGAGCGCGGCTACGAGCTCGCGCAGAGCAACGCGGCCTTCCTGCTGGACGCCGGTGAGTGTTGGCTAGTGTCTCCAGCTGTTCAAGCGTGTGCGAGCGCGGCGCATGGGGCTCGCGGCTGATGCTCGCCCACGCCGCGTGGCGAGCAAGAGACTCGGACTCCTCGCTGCTGCAGTACCTGGCGCTCGCCGAGCGCGGCTACGAGCTCGCGCAGAGCAACGCGGCCTTCCTGCTGGACGCCGGTGAGTGTTGGCTAGTGTCTCCAGCTGTTCAAGCGTGTGCGAGCGCGGCGCATGGGGCTCGCGGCTGATGCTCGCCCACGCCGCGTGGCGAGCAAGAGACTCGGACTCCTCGCTGCTGCAGTACCTGGCGCTCGCCGAGCGCGGCTACGAGCTCGCGCAGAGCAACGCGGCCTTCCTGCTGGACGCCGGTGAGTGTTGGCTAGTGTCTCCAGCTGTTCAAGCGTGTGCGAGCGCGGCGCATGGGGCTCGCGGCTGATGCTCGCCCACGCCGCGTGGCGAGCAAGAGACTCGGACTCCTCGCTGCTGCAGTACCTGGCGCTCGCCGAGCGCGGCTACGAGCTCGCGCAGAGCAACGCGGCCTTCCTGCTGGACGCCGGTGAGTGTTGGCTAGTGTCTCCAGCTGTTCAAGCGTGTGCGAGCGCGGCGCATGGGGCTCGCGGCTGATGCTCGCCCACGCCGCGTGGCGAGCAAGAGACTCGGACTCCTCGCTGCTGCAGTACCTGGCGCTCGCCGAGCGCGGCTACGAGCTCGCGCAGAGCAACGCGGCCTTCCTGCTGGACGCCGGTGAGTGTTGGCTAGTGTCTCCAGCTGTTCAAGCGTGTGCGAGCGCGGCGCATGGGGCTCGCGGCTGATGCTCGCCCACGCCGCGTGGCGAGCAAGAGACTCGGACTCCTCGCTGCTGCAGTACCTGGCGCTCGCCGAGCGCGGCTACGAGCTCGCGCAGAGCAACGCGGCCTTCCTGCTGGACGCCGGTGAGTGTTGGCTAGTGTCTCCAGCTGTTCAAGCGTGTGCGAGCGCGGCGCATGGGGCTCGCGGCTGATGCTCGCCCACGCCGCGTGGCGAGCAAGAGACTCGGACTCCTCGCTGCTGCAGTACCTGGCGCTCGCCGAGCGCGGCTACGAGCTCGCGCAGAGCAACGCGGCCTTCCTGCTGGACGCCGGTGAGTGTTGGCTAGTGTCTCCAGCTGTTCAAGCGTGTGCGAGCGCGGCGCATGGGGCTCGCGGCTGATGCTCGCCCACGCCGCGTGGCGAGCAAGAGACTCGGACTCCTCGCTGCTGCAGTACCTGGCGCTCGCCGAGCGCGGCTACGAGCTCGCGCAGAGCAACGCGGCCTTCCTGCTGGACGCCGGTGAGTGTTGGCTAGTGTCTCCAGCTGTTCAAGCGTGTGCGAGCGCGGCGCATGGGGCTCGCGGCTGATGCTCGCCCACGCCGCGTGGCGAGCAAGAGACTCGGACTCCTCGCTGCTGCAGTACCTGGCGCTCGCCGAGCGCGGCTACGAGCTCGCGCAGAGCAACGCGGCCTTCCTGCTGGACGCCGGTGAGTGTTGGCTAGTGTCTCCAGCTGTTCAAGCGTGTGCGAGCGCGGCGCATGGGGCTCGCGGCTGATGCTCGCCCACGCCGCGTGGCGAGCAAGAGACTCGGACTCCTCGCTGCTGCAGTACCTGGCGCTCGCCGAGCGCGGCTACGAGCTCGCGCAGAGCAACGCGGCCTTCCTGCTGGACGCCGGTGAGTGTTGGCTAGTGTCTCCAGCTGTTCAAGCGTGTGCGAGCGCGGCGCATGGGGCTCGCGGCTGATGCTCGCCCACGCCGCGTGGCGAGCAAGAGACTCGGACTCCTCGCTGCTGCAGTACCTGGCGCTCGCCGAGCGCGGCTACGAGCTCGCGCAGAGCAACGCGGCCTTCCTGCTGGACGCCGGTGAGTGTTGGCTAGTGTCTCCAGCTGTTCAAGCGTGTGCGAGCGCGGCGCATGGGGCTCGCGGCTGATGCTCGCCCACGCCGCGTGGCGAGCAAGAGACTCGGACTCCTCGCTGCTGCAGTACCTGGCGCTCGCCGAGCGCGGCTACGAGCTCGCGCAGAGCAACGCGGCCTTCCTGCTGGACGCCGGTGAGTGTTGGCTAGTGTCTCCAGCTGTTCAAGCGTGTGCGAGCGCGGCGCATGGGGCTCGCGGCTGATGCTCGCCCACGCCGCGTGGCGAGCAAGAGACTCGGACTCCTCGCTGCTGCAGTACCTGGCGCTCGCCGAGCGCGGCTACGAGCTCGCGCAGAGCAACGCGGCCTTCCTGCTGGACGCCGGTGAGTGTTGGCTAGTGTCTCCAGCTGTTCAAGCGTGTGCGAGCGCGGCGCATGGGGCTCGCGGCTGATGCTCGCCCACGCCGCGTGGCGAGCAAGAGACTCGGACTCCTCGCTGCTGCAGTACCTGGCGCTCGCCGAGCGCGGCTACGAGCTCGCGCAGAGCAACGCGGCCTTCCTGCTGGACGCCGGTGAGTGTTGGCTAGTGTCTCCAGCTGTTCAAGCGTGTGCGAGCGCATATGACCCGTAGGCTGACGCTGTGCTTTATGTATCGATAATACATCGGCCTCAGTGGCGGATATAGGCCTTGAATTTTGCATGGGGATGGGAAGTGGGAGTGGCTTGACCCCGCTGCAGTTAGAGGTTCTTAGTTAGGACAGATTCTTTGGGAGTTTGGGGTTTGAGCCTCTTAGGCCCTCTTGGATCCGCTTGTCGGCGTCCACTTTTTGTACGCAAAGCGTTGCGAGTGCTCCAAGTTTGCAAGGTCAACCGTTTGCTGACATTCTATGTATAACCTTTACAGCTTTGTTTACTCAAATATGAGTGTTTGTATTCCCCAGGTGAAGTGAGTCTATTCCCCGAGCAGGAGCGCTACCGCCGCGCCCTACAGCTGTGGAGCCGCGCGGCCGCGCAGGGCTACTCGGCGGCGCGGGTCAAGCTCGGCGACTACCATTACTACGGACAAGGCACCGAGAGGGATCTGGAGGCGGCAGCGCACCACTACAGGTACTAATGAATCGTCATCATCACTGGCCTTATACATCTATGAAAAGATGATTTATGCAGCGTATGTCACGCTTTTACGTCTAGGACACGTAAGGGCGTATTCAATCAAATATCGCAGGTGCATTATATAGTCCAAACAGCATAACAGTGAGTTGGCAGAATCCATTATCTGTCGAGAAGAATGTTTTCTCTTAATCCTTAATATCCTTGTCCTTCATTTCCACTTGCCAATACTTCACCCAGTAATAATTCTCAAATCCTTGTCACTTTTCAAATCCCCAAAATCAAATCAACTGTCAACGAGTCGAACTTAGCTATAAAGTTTCACTATTGTGTTTATATTTTTAGAAATTACAATTATTTCTTTTAATAGTCCTATTTTCTGGAGCTCCAAAAAACTAAAAGCCTCCTTCCGGTCTATCTGAACTGAAACTCAACCAAAACTATCTTCAACAGGATAGCATCAGAGCAATTGCACAACGCCCAAGCGACCTTCAACCTGGGCTACATGCACGAGCGAGGGTTAGGTCTAGCTCAAGACCTGCACCTAGCGAAGCGCTGCTACGATCTAGCCGCCGACACATCACCTGACGCGCGACTTCCTACTGCACTCGCGCTCGCTCGCCTTAACGCCGAGGCCGCCATCACACGACTGGCTAGTGTGAGTATACTGTGACAACTTCATAGTGTAGTAATGCAACAAGCATAGATTCCTAGGCTATGTATGAACCAGGGCTAGGTCTAGCACAAGACCTGCAATCAGTGAAGCGCTGCTACGATCTAGCGGCCGCGCGATTGGCTAGTGTGAGTATTCTATTTACGGTAGGAATTCCCAACAAGTGGATGAAACCAGGCTGGCACAGGCCTCTTTAGGTCTCATTACCAGTACGGTCGAAACCAACCAGCGCGGGCGATAGATGCGGCGTAATAATTGATGACTTCTGAGAGGCCGCTGTAATAATATGACGGCTCATGGATGCTGTCTCTACTATAACAATGCATTCACTTCTATCTCCCATTATTTATTTAAACTTTATTGCTTAAAATACAAAAATGTACAAATGACGAGCTTAATGAAAATGAGCTTAAAAAAATGCTAGTTAGAGAAAGTGAAATATAAAATAATATGGACGTTCATTCGAACATTATAAAACCGTAAACATCATTACTCAAATGAGATGCTTAATAAGACGAAGGACAGGCTATTGTCGGTCGAGAAGAAGAACGACCCGGATAAGTCAAAATACCAATAAAATTTTCTCTCTTTAAGTGTAATAAGTAGGTTCCAAATCCAAATTGAGTTACGAACACACGTGTGTTCGTAGCGCGCTTGACGGGTTAATGAGTGACATTGTCGTGTATAGTCGGTGTGGGTGTCGCCGCTGGCGGGCGCGCCGGCGGGCGCCGCGGTGTCCAACTGGGACGTGTACGTGATCACGGCGCTGCTGGGCGCGCTCGGGCTCGTCGTCTACCTGCGCCGCCCGCCGCCCAACAACTGAACGAGAACCACTTGCCGGCGTATTCACACTTCGTATGCGAGTGATCTATCATACAGGGCGTTTTTTATGAGTATCCAAATTTTTCCAATCATTAGGTATCATTTATAGATTTCATTTATGAAAAAAAAACAAAGTATCTTTTTTATTTAAAAAAAAAAATAATGACTGTAGTGTGGTCACTGAGTCGAATGTAAACAAACTAGAGACACAAAATGTGTTGTAGTGACCGTAGTTCACATTTAGGCTGGCCGCCCGATCAGCAACTTGTGTTACTCGTATCATTTTGACGCGGTGGCGGGGTGCCGGGCGGGGGAGGGCGCCCGTGCGTGACTCACGGTTGTTATGAATGACTGGTGGGGAGGGGCGCGGGGACGCCGGTGCGCAGCGAACATTGACAACTTGGTCTTTTTTGAACTTTGAGGTGCCCTAACTCAATATTTTAGTACCCAGGGATACTAAAAGAAAAAACACATAAATTATAATTTTGTATAAAAAATAACATACTTCAATTTGGATACTCATAAAAATCCATCCTGGATACGGCTACATTATCTGGATGTGTATAGCCATACAGTTCGCTGAATCACAACACGAACTGACTTGGGACTCCTGTCGGTTTTCTACCGCACATCAAAGGGATTTTATGCGACAAAGTTAGTGGCTACAATTCAAAACTTGTTTTTTTTTTCTTCATTCATTTCAGCCAATGTAGTTCGCCCAAAAACTATCTTGTGACATATGTATGTAGCCATATAGTTTGTCGTAGAAAAAACCTAAAAAAGCTTTTTTCGCGACTATGACGTCCCAACCGCCGTAAGTCCCCAGCTCCGAGATCAGGATCCTCTTTCCCAGTAATTTTGTACTAGTCCAGGACTAAAAATACCTGAACATGCCATGCCAGTTTGCCGGTACAGTAACAAATATATTCACGTACCTTTCTATAGCTTATAATCATATTAAGAAGAGCGAAAAAGGTACGTGAATACATTTCCCTTACTGTACACTGACAATAAAGTAACCAGGGGACTGATTGCGGTTGGCAGGCTCGTAGAATCACCCATGTATACAAATTCAATACTGAAGAATGTGAACATGATGACATTTAGTGTTCAGAAAAAATCAACATGAGACATTGAAGTGAAATATCATGGTGAAGTGATGTTTACTTAAATACATATAATCTAACTTGTATGAAAGCATTCAGATGAAAGTAATCATGATTACTTTCATTATTAATATGGCTCGTGATTATTTGATATGGATCTTTGCAATTTACTACCCTCCTGAGAATCAGAGTATTCTTCTGTGTTTTTGAATTAGGAACTCTTTGTTATTCACATATTTAAATTATTGTACTGTACGGGTCTAACGCGATATTTTTATTCACATATTTAAATTATTGTTTTACACGGGTCTAACGCGATATTTATTTCTGACGTTTCGACACGGGTCGAACCGGTCATGGTCGCAGATGCCTGTCGCCCCAGCAAGTGCAAATGCAATATGTGTACAAAGCGCGAGAGTTTAAATTGTCTTTATTATTCAGAAAAATTTGAAAGCTAAATTTGAAATTTGTTGTACAGTCAGCATCAAAAGTAGCTACGCAAACGAAGACTTTACTCTTGGATTTTGTGACGAAGATATGCATGATTAGATGTTAAATTATGGTGCATGATAATCATGATTTAGTTTCTCAAATATTAACACACTGGATGTTTAAGTGAGATCTTGACGAAACACGTTTGACGTGTGTGTGTGTGTCTGTGGCATCGTAGCTCCGAAATGAATGGACCGATTTTAATGCGGTTTTTTTTGTCTAAAGCTGACATGATCGAGATGGTTTTTAGCTACGTTTCAACAAAATCGGTTCAGCCGTTTTTGAGGTATTGAACTTTAAAATGAATATGTCGGGGGGTTTTCAACTTTTCTAAGTTGTAGTTATTGTATTGACATGTGAATGAGTTGTTGCTACTCATGTGCCTACGGAAAGTCTCCTAAATTGCGAAATGTTTCTGCAATTTAACATAGGAAAATTTCGGAAATTTCTCTCATTTTTGTATGGGAATTGAAACTTTCCATTTCCAAAATAGAAATTTCCTTTATTTCTTGTGAAACTCTAGAAACTTTTTGGAAACTTTCTTTGCACATCCGTAGTTGTTGCATGTCGTGGATCGGATGACGAAGCAATGTTAAACTAAGTCCTATTTTCACTTAAGGTGGGTTGCACCAAACCGTCTGTAATCATAAGCAGTGTTGGTTAAAATCTGAATATATGGAGAATTTGACAAGCTTCTATAGAATGACAACTTTTAACGTTGACGGGTATGCAGTTGTAAGTTGGTGACACCCGGCCTTAATCTCGAAGAACCAAAGAGTGTTCAAACCCAGGGTGCAGTAAACATTTTCTAATCGTTTTTGAGATAAAAATATGGTCCTGGTAAGATGTGTTGTTGTGAATTGTAATAACACAAGATTTCATTAATATTTTTCACAATATTAACTTACTTCTTGTTTGACAGCGGTGACAATATTGTCCATAATGGCCGCCTGTCACGTGGCGCTGTCGTGGCGCTCGGTCCCAATACCGGCAAAATTACTGAATTACAAGCACTGGATCCTTCTTTATTTGTAGTGTTCCATGCCATCCTTTTTTTTTTTTTTGGTTAACGAACTTTATTCTCATAACAATACATGGGATTCACTTACATGAGAACATTACAATCTATTTTATATCTAGGGTTAAGCGCACAGCGTTTATAAAGTGTACACAATACAGTTGGTTCAGTTTACTGTTGTACAGTTGACGTCAAAGGTATGTATGCGTCATCTTATCACAAAGAGCTTTCTTTGACGTCGACCGTGCAACGAAACCCATTCTATTCTAGATGAAGTTCCAGTACACTCACAAATAGTGATTGTGCAAATTGCGGAAAGTTTCCAAAAAGTTGGAAAAGTTCTCGGAAATTTCTAGAAAGTTTCACAAGGAATTTAGGAAATTTCCATGTTGGAAATGGAAAGTTTAAATTCCCATACAAAAATGAGAGAAATTTCCGAAATTTTCCTATGTTAAATTGCAGAATACTTCGCAATATAGGTAACTTTCCGTCGGCACATCAGTACTTACAAATATATAAATTAACAAATAAACAAATGTTAATTGATATATTTAACTCATAGAAGTGTATTTATTACACGCTTTTATGAGTTAGTTTTGAGACGTATATTGTGACTTCAAATCAACCAACTTTCTCTTGTTGCTATTCTGTCCCTGTCAGTTTCTTGGAAAAAATACTATAAATTGGACTCCTACCATGCTAAAGAGATGCCCCACCATTATTATTACACGTGTTTTTGTTATATTTACCAATATAACAAAAACACGTGTTTAGTGGATTTAATCCCCATAAAAAATCATAGTTTTAAATAGTGACCCCGGAGACGTAAACATGGAAATCGGCAAAAAACACAGTTGATTGGCCCAATACAAATCGCACTGAAAAAGTTTATATTGTATGTTGCAACCTACAAATATCTGCCACATAGGTTGAAATATATTTCACATGACGTTGAAAGGGTTGATCTAGATACCAATCGGCACAAAACAAAAGCACTTTGGGTAGGCAGGGAACATATAATATAATATTTCTAATATCTTTAGGGAAATAAACTATGTGATAGTGGTAGATGTTTATTTAATTTTTGTTAAAGATTTACTTTGTATTTATATAGGTACTGAGATTCGGAAGTTCTTATATTTTTAAAAGTGTCACGCCTAAAGGGAACCTACGGCGAGAAACAAAATTACACGTGAGTGCATAAGGGTTTATTTTACCGTTAGAATTGAAAGGGTTAGTCGGTTCCTGAAAATTTATTGATGTCCTTAATAATTTCACTATTTTAGTTGAGATAACGATGTAATTTTATTCGCCTTAAGATCCCTTTATATCTAATTTAAGCTGTGTCAAAATTTATTTAAACTCATTTCTGTACGAAGAAGAATATTTGGGCAAGAATTTATGTGCAATAAGTTAGTTTAATATAGACAGTTCTTATAGAGTGCCAATGTTAAAGAAAATTACGTGTCCCATATTTTGTGATGCATAATGGTCCTTTACACATAATTTCTAGTGAAACTGTTAAAAAAAAATTCTTTCCTATTGGCATTCTAGTATTTAACTATTTTTTCTGACAAAAGATATATACAAATGATGGGGTAACATCGGAATGTATGGTTTTATGTTGAAATCAATTTGTAAATAAAACATGTGAAATATAGATTTGTAAGACTTTATTTTGTTTTATTCCTTACACTTAGGTATGCAAGATCAGTCTTGACTTAAATCTCTGTAAAAGACGTGCTATACTAAATTAAATTATTTACCTACGTAATAGTAAATCGATAAGACCGCCTGTTGCTTATTTCTACCTACATCTCAGATCGCAGGTATTTGGCGATAAATATGCGATCTGAGGCTTTCTTTATTACCGCCCGTGGTGAGTACAAAATTCTAAATAAATAAATACTTAAATACATAGAAAACATCCATGACTCAGGAACAAATATTCGTGCTCATCACACAAATACGGGATTCGAACCCGGAACCTCCGGCTTCATAGGCAGGCTAAAGCGATCGTTAATATAGTAATTTCATATGTCCGTTTTGTGGCCCAGTTGAAAAGTTTTTGATATCTAGAGAGTAGATGGCGCCTGTACGCAAGCATATAATGCCTTCTCAATTTGGCCGAGTTGCCTGTCTATCTCAGTATGTATATTGTAGTCTTTGCTGTCGCCTATGAACTATAGTGACAATGCCCTTAAATCCAATATTTGACAGCTGTCATCCCAGTACAATTTACGTCATCTTTGACGTGTACTGTACCGAGATGACGGCTGTTAAAAAAATCAAATTATAGATTGTTTTTTATTAATTTATTAAAACAATAAATAAGTATGAAATGAATGCATAATACGTTATACCTACAAAATAGGTATACCTCATCATCATCAGCCTATATACGTCCCACTGTTGGGCACAGGCCTCCTGTCATGAATGAGAGGGAACGGGCGGTAGTCCCCACGCTGGCCCAGAGCGGATTGGGGACTTCACATACCTCTTTGAATTTCTTCTCAGATGTATGCAAGTTTCCTCACGATGTTTTCCTTCACCGTAAAGCTAACGGTAAATATCAAATGATAATCCGTACATAAGTTCCGAAAAACTCATTGCTACGAGCTGAGATTCGAACCCACGACTGCCGTTTGACAGCCGCATGCCTGAACCACTAGGCCATCGTAGCTTACCTAGGTTAGGTATACCTACCTAGAGAAAAAAACGTCGTTCAAGAAAGTAGTCGATCATCGATTGACTCTCATACTCACTATTCGAGCGATAAAAATGGAAATATACGAATTACGATTTTCGTGTGTTTCGGGAGCTAACTAGGGGTCTGAGCAGGTGCCACGAAACGTCAACTTCGTTCGTTCGTTCTGCCTCTGTCGCTCGAATACGCGAGTGCGAGGTGCGAGAGAGGTGGAGATGTAATACACCGTACTTCGCAATACACGATCTACGATTGTTTGATCTCGGTTCATGTATTAGCTCCTCTTTCGTGTATCTCATTCTCTGTCGCTCGAATATGCGAGTGCGATAGAGATATACGAACGAACTTCGCGGTAGTAGATCTGCTGTCTACGATTTTCTTCATATATCTTCAGCGCCTACTGTACGATATTTTCATCTATCAAAATTAAATTATCAAAGTATTTTTTATACAGTTTTTACTATAAGAAAGACGATTTTTTTTAATTTGAAAATTAAAATCGTAGTTTTATTATCTGTATGTTACGTGACAGAAAACGCAGGCCGCCATTTTGTTCTGTGAGTGACGTCAGAACAACATTGCAAAAAACCGGCCAAGTGCGTGTCGGACCACGCAAAACGAAGGGTTCCGTGCCTATTAAAAAGGTCGTATCGTCTCAGAAATTTTACGGCACTTACGTCTTTTTACGAGCAATATCTCGAAAACCTCTGAACCGATCTTGTTCAAAACAATTTTCGGTGAATGCAATTCACCGAAAATTGTGTCCCTATGTCTATGAATTTTTCCATATTTTTAAAATACACCGTTTAAAAATTAGAGGGGGGGGGACAGAATTTTAGTGACTTTCGGGGCGATTATCTCCGACCCTATTCACTTAATCAAAAAAAATGCTAAGAAACCTTATATTTATTTTGAAAGGCCTATCGATTGATGTGCCACACGGGGGGTCACAATGAAAAAAAAAATTGACTTAGTTTTATGTATGGAGTGCACCCCTAAAAAAAAATTTTTAGTGATTTTAATTACAAAACTATGTAGCGGCTAACAAAATACACCTATCCTCAAAATTTTATTCAAATACACCTTATAGTTTTCGAGTAAAATGCCTGTGACATACGGACAGACGGACATGACGAAACTATAAGGGTTCCGTTTTTGCCATTTTGGCTACGGAACCCTAAAAATCAGAAAGCGTAGACGGATATGCACATGACTTTTTTGTTTCTGCTCATAGTATCTTCTTAGTAGTCTATGGTCTGTTATTGGTGTTGGAGTTATGACGTCACGATAATGGCAGCTGGCTCTTTGGCAGGAATATTTAACGGTCATATTTCAGCCATTATTTATTTGCATAAAACGATATTATTTTGAGGAATTACAATACCAGTTGTCTATCGAAAATATACGAACATTTAAAAATATATTTAAATAAAAAATCGTAGAATAACCTATTCGTAGGTCTTGGTTCATACATCCTCCATCCTCTCGAGTTGTTCTATCTTGCGCGCGATATCGTCCGCCGAGTATATGAAGTCGATGGTCGGCTTCTGCTCTCTCTCGCTTTTATCCTTTTGGGTTTTCTGTAAATTACGGTAACATTAAAACATTACATATTAAGATCAAAATAAATGATTTACAATAAATAATAAATGTATTGCATCAACGAAACTGTGTTTTTTCAGCCCGATATTGAGTAACCGTCCAACTCACTCAGAAGATATGCCCATATCCCGGCGACACGGCCTGCAGCTTTTTTTTTTAAATTTATTTAATACAATTTTTTTTTATAATAGTTACAGTGTTGAACATAAAGCCACTATTTAAAACCTGGATGGTTTAGACAATAGTTGGCGAGATCGCGCGGTTCAGCCCGCGTTCCTTAAGTTAGTTACCAATTATATAACAAATTGACATAGTTGGCTACAATTTTATTCCTTACCTACGAGTACACTTATTCATCTAGCTGCGCGATGCGGTCCTCCATCTCTTTCAGGCTTGGGCAAATATCGGGTGCCAACGGCCCGACGTTGAAAAACCTCTCTATGATTCGATTTTTGTTTTGCAGAAACGGGCTATTCGGGCGATATATAAATTGAACCATAGAGACTCACTTAGAGATAAGTTTAAAAATATTAATATAATGACATTACATTGTCAATATATCTATGAAAACCTTCTGTATGTACATAAAAACATTGCCAATTTTAGGAAAAACTGTGACATACATAATATTAATACTAGAAATAAGCATAAGCTCGCGGTGCCCATCACTCGGCTCCAAAAAATTAAAAAATCATTCATGGGTAATTGTGTAAGGTTTTATAACAAACTTCCAGGAAACTTAACTGAGTTATCTTTTAATAAATTCAAGAACTATGTGAAGCGTAAACTTATCTCGAAAGCTTATTATAGCACACAAGACTACATGAATGATAAAACTCCATGGAACTAATTTTGACTGAATTTTTAATCTATTATTTTCGTAATATTTTGTTTTTTGACATTAGATTGTTTTTCTAGAAATGTTCTACTAGTATTTTTTATACAATTTTTTATCATATATATTTTATTCTTTATGTTTAAAAATTACTCTAAAAAATTAACTGACGATTTGAAAGTGCTTGTTACTAGGCCTACTTGAATAAAGATCATTTTGAGTTTGAGTTTGAGTTTGAGTATGGTAAGCACGCGTTCCACTACGGCGCTGTTGTGATTACATGTGACTCACCCAGAAGTCAGCATATTCCGGCGACACGGCCTGCAGCTGCGCGATGCGGTCCTCCATCTCCTTCAGTCGTCGGTAGATATCGGGCGCCACCGGCCCGATGTTGAAACACCGCTCTATGGTAATCACGCGTTCCACTGCGGCGCTGTTGTGACTACATGTGACTCACCCAGAAGTCAGCATATTCCGGCGACACGGCCTGCAGCTGCGCGATGCGGTCCTCCATCTCCTTCAGTCGTCGGTAGATATCGGGCGCCACCGGCCCGATGTTGAAACACCGCTCTATGGTAATCACGCGTTCCACTGCGGCGCTGTTGTGACTACATGTGACTCACCCAGAAGTCAGCATATTCCGGCGACACAGCCTGCAGCTGCGCGATGCGGTCCTCCATCTCTTTCAGGCTTGGGCAAATATCGGGTGCCAACGGCCCGACGTTGAAAAACCTCTCTATGGTAAGCACGCGTTCCACTACGGCGCTGTTGTGACTACATGTGACTCACCCAGAAGTCAGCATATTCCGGCGACACAGCCTGCAGCTGCGCGATGCGGTCCTCCATCTCTTTCAGGCTTGGGCAAATATCGGGTGCCAACGGCCCGACGTTGAAAAACCTCTCTATGGTAAGCACGCGTTCCACTACGGCGCTGTTGTGACTACATGTGACTCACCCAGAAGTCAGCATATTCCGGCGACACGGCCTGCAGCTGCGCGATGCGGTCCTCCATCTCCTTCAGTCGTCGGTAGATATCGGGCGCCACCGGCCCGATGTTGAGGAACCGCTCTATGTTGAGCACGCGCTCCGCTATGGCTCCCGGCAGCTGTGAGGCCGGCGGCGGTGCGGGCGCGGGGAACGAGGATACGGTCTGCGGGCCCCATTCGTTATGGACCTTGCGGACTGAGGAATAAGGGGTATTATTGGTTATTCGTTAACATATTACGTGTAGAAGCCTAGAACGTCTCAAGATAGGTGACAGGGTCTCGCGTGTTTTCAAAGTTTAAAAAAATTCTAACTTCTTGTATCGGTCAGCAGAGGTACTCGTATCTTATAATTGTAACTAATCAAGATTTAGCTGCATAATAGTACATTGTTTAACGAGGGCCGTAAGTGGAATATTGCTAACGAGAGTGTATCAGAAGCCCGACGCCGAAGGCGGAGGGCTTTTGATGACTCGAGTTTGCAATATTCTTACGCCCGTGTTATACACAATGTTTTTCATCACATTTGCGAGGAAATAAATAACAACAAAAGACAGAAAAATGTATGTTTCATACAGCAGCACCAATCAAAAATTGACAACTTCACTTCCAGATCAGTGCTAGTAGAGCGCGCAGTTCAATATTTCAACCAATCACAGAGCAGTATTCTTGCGGGGCGGGGCGTCGTGACCAACTAGATTTTTTTATTCAACCAATCACACAGCAACCAGATTTGCTTAAGCCAATCAGAGGGTTCTATTATTTAAAAAAAAAAACCATAACGCCCATGGGCGTAATATAGCCCATTACAGCTCAGTACGCTTGCGTATAATAACACCATTTTCGAGCAAGTGTGATGAAAAGTATTTTACATTGGCTGATAGGACATGTCGCTAGCGCAACGTCAACGTGGCGAGAAGTTTAGCGAATGCGGTTAAAACGATGTCATTGTTAATAAACACATTCAGTGCCAGATTTAGCAATAGTAATAATATAATTTATAAAAGGGTAAATTTACATGTCTTAGAGTACTTATATACATTATTGTTCCACCTTTTCCAGCTGTTACAAACAACACGCAAATATGTGCCTCTATACCATAACATTTTTGTAATAGGCATGATGACTAAAAAAAATTCCCGATGCCATTCGAACCAGTTTTTGGAGAGGAACAAATGTTTGTATGGGAGCAACTACAATTAAAGAACATAAATACCCAAGAAATTGAGTTAAAGACATAAATACCCAAGAAATTGCGTTTCGGGTGTGGCCACACCCGAAACGCTTCATACTGATTGACTCAAAAGTATGACGTCACACTTCAGTATTTGAACTAATCATTGTAGGGGAAATCAAGTAAATTGCTGTTTAGATCGCGAAATACTGAGTTTAGGTGCATAGTTGTCATACAATTTTGTTTCTATAAAAGCGTAAGGATTCTATTGGTAGCTTTAAATTTACACTTGGACAATAAAAAAAACATTTTTTTTTTTAATTTTTAAGGCTCATATCATTTTATGATATGAATTATATTTTTTTATTTATACTTTATTACAATAATTTGATGGCTTACTATCCATTTAGCAACACTATGTTATCAATTTTAACATGAGTTAAAATTGCCTATTATGGTGGCCCTTTATTAAAATCAATAACATTTGCAACAAATAATTATAATATTGAAGTATTTAACAATTGTTTAATTGTGCCTACATTTTACATTGTAACAATATATTATTATCATGTCAAAATAAAATTTGTATAAGCTAAAAACTTTATAAAAACATCATATTGCACTTGGTGGTTCAGATGTTCGCTGATGTTGTAAAAGTACTGATTAAGGAGCCATGTTCTGAGTGTTTGTTTAAACTTCTTGCCCCCAAGTTCCTTTATTTCGACCGGCAACTTATTGTTAACCACGATGCTCATGTTAGAGGTATTTCTTTTATAGGTACATGTCAGTCGTACAGCGTGGCTGGAATAACAGATCTTTATATTCTACTCAGTGTGTAGAGGAAAGCGCTAACGCCGCCTAGCGGGTTCCTGGCACTGATAGTATCAAACTGCGGCGTGTTAACTCACTCTTCAGATGCCCTTTCGAGTCGCTCCGTCTCATGAACTGCGTGCGCACTCTCGCGCACGTATCTTCCGTCTCGCTCTGTTTGTCCACCCCCGGGATGAAGTCGTGGATATTGTTTATGTTCACCTGATGGAAGAAAAAAATTCTGTCAAAAAATATTTTTGGTACAAGCTTTTATTGCCGACTGTACTTTTCTGTATACTGTCATCGAGACGATTCTAACGAGCCCAAACTCAACGGGGTTACGTCGGTTAAGGACTGATTTCTCTCCATATACCGGGATTCTTAGAGCATACATAACTGGAGTAGCCTTTCAGTAACTTACCCATCTGTAGAACATCTTGCGCAATGTGCAAAAAATCATACAAAGACAATTTCACAATTGATTAATGGTCATTCACAAAATCGCCTCGCAAGAGAAGACTGATCATAAAAATGCCCGCATGTTGCTGTAACTTGATATTATAAACCTTCAACCACTTCAAGCTTTCAATATACAATTGAGTTTCAATATCCTATTAAGATGCTCTCCCCCGCCCCCGCAAAATTCGGCAGACATTTTTGTACGCAAATACGACATAAGGCTACTCCAGTTACGTATGCTCTAAGCCGGGATTTGAACCCAACAAATAAACCACTAAAACTGTGTCCACCTGGTCTCGCTTCCTCTCGATGAAGTTCTGTATGCGTTGCTGCAGCTCTTCCGTGGTCACGTTTATTTGGACGAGGTTCTCGTCGACGACTTCTGGTGGCGACGGTGGGGTCGAGTTGCCTGGAAAAGTTATATTTTTTACAAATCATTTTTCAATTCTATATAAATAACTTTTCTTTTTCTTCCTTCTCTTATGTATTAATTAATTTATCAAATGTGTTAAGTGTGTTAAGTCAACCTCGATAATAATTGAAACAGACATGTAATAAATACATTGAATTACGTAGAATTAGGTGACATATTAATTAAGCAAATTTGACGATCCGAAAGTGATTGTAAAATCCCATTGATTTTTATCTTATCGTGCCGTAGCAGCGCTAACATACCCCCTGGGGCCGGTAGGCATGTACTTGTAGCGGCGCGACCAAATCATGGAGTGAGCCGCCCCTAATCGGGCTCCTGTCACTTGACCTACTAACTTTTGCCCTAATGTTTTACTAGACCTAGACCTAATACATTTTTCTTTGAAACAGTGAAATTTTCGGGTTTTATATAAATAAATAATAAATATTAGAGGTCAATCTTACGCAAATCGACCTAGTGCCATAGTAAGCTCAATAAGGCTAGTGTTATGCTTATGAGTACTAGACGACGATATATTTAATAGATACAAATACTTAAATAGGTACATAGAAAACATCCAAGACTCAGAAACAAATGTTCATACTCATCACACAAATATTTGCCCTTACCGGGATTCGAACCCAGGACCTTCAGCTTCGTAGGCAGCGTCACTACCCACTAGGCTAAACGGTCGAGTTTCTTTGAATATTATCAAATGGCAGTCATTAAGTAAGGTTTGTCTTGAAATAATCCTATCATCATCATATCAGCCGAAAGAAGTCCACTGCTAGACATAGGCTCCCCCAAAGAGTGCCACAATGACTGGTCCTGCGCCACCCGCATCCAGCAGACTCCCGCAACCTTTACCAGGTCATCAGTCCACCTTGTGGGGGGCCTTACCCACGCCGCGCCTTCCGGTACGTGGTCGCCACTAAATAATCACAATACGGAATTTATTGGTAAAATAAGCATTTTACAAGTCACATGGCAGGATTCTAGGCATTTAAAGAAATTAGATTCTATACTCCGAATTGCTAAACTTAAGTGGCAGTGGGCGGGGCACATTGCACGTAGAACCGATGGCCGCTGGGGCGGAAAGGTTCTCGAGTGGCGACCACGTACCGGAAGGCGCGGCGTGGGTAGGCCCCCCACAAGGTGGACTGATGACCTGGTAAAGGTCGCGGGAGTCCGCTGGATGCGGGTGGCACAGGACCGGTCAATTTGGAACTCTCTGGGGGAGGCCTATGTCCAGCAGTGGACGTCTTTCGGCTGATATGATGATGATGATGAGATTCTATACCCTAGACATACGATATACTTTAATGTGACAGGGCGTCAATGTTAAACAGTATCGTCATTTGAGCTGGCTAATTAGGTACTCGTTTTCAATGCCTCACTTGTTTATTGTGTTTACATTTCTAAACAATATAATACTGATGGCAGCTTACAGCGTCAAGTGAAAATCAAGGACTAAATAATGCTTGACTGATTCTGTTCAAGTGGAGACATACCGTTGACAGGCATTGTAGTCAACGTCAAATATATGAATACATTTTTCGCCTTATTACAAAGGAATAAGGTGCATAGCTGTAAACATATCTCTATCGTCGACCGTACGCTGTGTAGGTATTCGAGAGTGGCTTTATTTCGAACTAGCTTCTGCCCGCGACTTCGCGTAGAACTCGATAAAAAATCAATTATAGCCTATTAAATAATATCAATTATAATTTTGGTCAAGTGCGAGTCGGATTTTAGTTTTCCCATACATTTTGAGACCCAGCCTAATGAAAAGGCAACGAGCAAAAATATTTGGCTCCATACAAAGTTTCATACCCTTTTTCGTCCCTAAAAGGTATGAAATTTGACATAAATTCTGATTCCATCCTATTCTGATTAGATGCATAAATGGAAAGTTTCATATAAATTCGTCCAGTACTTTTTGAGATTAAGTGCAACGTACATCCATCCATCCAAACTTTCACGTTTATAATATTTGTAGGATAGGATTCGACGTATTTGCTAAGCAAATATGCACAGCCAAATTCGGTAGGTACAGTCAGCAGCAGAAGTAGCTAAGCGGGCCGGGTGTTCAAAATAACCTGCACACGACTTTATTCTTAAGAAATTAAGAGCGTGTGTAGGTTATTTTCAACACCCGGCCCGCTTAGCTACTTCTGCTGCTGGCTGTACTTAGATAGTTGAAACTGTAATGTTTCTGTCTCTGTGTCATTCGAAATTCATTGAATAAAATTTCATTTTTAGAGGAATTGAGTGTGATAGGTATATTGTAATTAAATTGAGTTTTTTCCTTCTGTACGTGCATCAGAACGGCAATTTCAAAACAAGCTCAACGTAATAGCTATTTTTAAATGTAATTGGATAATTTCCCATGAAAAATATTTATAATACTAGTGTTTTTTTTATATAAAAGTTCAGTCTTTTGACCTTGCCTACATTTAAGTTAAGAATGAGACAAAGGTGTTGGGGTACTTGATACTTCTGACTCTCGAAATAACACAAGCATAATTAACAATGTACTTTATTCAGTATAAAATATTGTATCTACTTATAATAAGACAACCCGAGCAAAAGAACAACAAAAAAAATTCAAATGTTGTAAATAAAATTGGTACAACTTACGTAAATCACAAAACTCATAAAAGTAGCTATCCCTAAATTGCATAAAAGCAAAAAAAACTACAACAGAATGATAACGCCAAGAAAAATATCGTGCTGTTAAAAATAATAGTTTCACTAGAGTTCTCAAATAAGTAAGTCTCAAGTAAGTACCTAAGTACATCTATGTCATCCTTAGAGCACAGTTAACTGGAGTAGCCTTATATCGTGTTTGCGTACAAAAAAGTCCGCCGAATTTTGCGGGGGCGGGGGGGGGCATCTTAATAGGATATTGAAACTCAATTATATATTAAAAGCTTGAAGTGGTTGAACGTTTAAAATAATATCAAGTGCTTACTGCAACATGCGGGCATTTTTATGATCAGTGTTCTCTTGCGATTTTGTGATCGATCGTGATATTGTCTTTGTATGATTTTTGGCACATTGTGCAAGGTTTTTTACAGAGGGGTAAGTTACTGAAAGGCTACTCCAGTTATGTATGCTCTAAGATGTCATCTAATGAAACTTTTATTTTAACAGCACTTTTTCTTTGTCTTTCGCATTCTAATATTTATTATGACTTCATATTCTCATAATAGTTACGTATATCTTATTTATGAACGACATGTTTAATAGCATGTCATATTGCAAACAAAAGCTACTAGGTATTCAATACGCAGTACCTATTGCACCATACAAATATTATTGAAATATACTGTTTTCTATAGCTCGCTATAAAAACGCTAAGCGTACAGTACACAACGTCTACGTTTAGTATATTGTAGTCTAGTAGTGGAACCCAAGTTTATTGTCATATCATGACATCTACTTATTACTAAAATGGGGTACTTTCCTAGGTAAAAATATATAACTCTATTTAGTCCGTCATAGTCCGTCAGTTAGATTATCAAAAAATATTGGACACGTATATTTTTGTTTGTCAATTAAACGAAAAATTATGAAGATATATAGCCCGTTAAAGTTCCGTGTGACGTCACATGTACTATAATGTGACGTCACACGGAACTGTAACGGGCTACAACATCGTCAGTTTTTTATTAATTCACAAACAAAAAAATACGTGTCCAATATTTTTTGATAATCTAAATGACGGACTAACTTTTTTTGGAAAGTAGCCAATTGCTCAAGTATATCACTTTTAGAATGTACGGTCCAGTTCTCCAATATCTATACAGACAACCTTTCAAAAATATATAAACACAGTCTCTACTGTCACTGACATAAGACGTGTGTGCAGATTTTTTTAAAGGTAAGCGGTAGAAATTCATGCATTTACCTACCTTCTTTTTTGGGTAATATTACGTATGTTTTTAAAGGGGGAAATTAAGATACATAAAGAAAATACGGCTAAATACTTTTTGAGTAAAGGCAGACTAGAGACTATATACCCTATTGTTAAGACGGGGCGCTGCCATGCCCCCACATATAATCCGAGAAGATCGGGTGAAAAGCAATGATGTAATATAAAAAAAACCGGCCAAGTGCGAGTCGGACTCGCGCACGAAGGGTTCCGAACCATTATCAAAAAAATCATGTCTGTTGTATGGGAGCCCCAGTCCGACTCGCACTTGGCCGGTTTTTTAGTATTTGTTGTTATAGCGGCAACAGAAATACATAATCTGTGAAAATTTCAACTCTCTAGCTATCACGATTCTTGAGATACAGCCTGGTGACAGACAGACGGACGGACAGCGAAGCGAAGTAGAGGTAGATAGGTTATACGCGCTCGAAAAATGGTACACTAAAATTGAGTCAATTGGCACAGTCGTCAGTGCAAACGTTAGCTGTCAGATTTGGTGGCCATTTTTAAACACGGAATTTCGTATAGACAACATATCTACCTTTTTTATATTACATCATTGGTGAAGATACAAAACCTGAATTAATCCTGTTTCGCAACTATAACATTAGGAAACAAACAACTGAGGTAAGTGGGGTAAACCGAGAGCGACAAAATTACTCTCAATGGGGAATGGATGAAAATATTCTGATATTACTAGCAATGACAAATATAGCTGGCAACTGTCAATATCGTTGCCAGTGTCAGTTTACCACAGATATTTAAGATAAAATTTTTGTAATATGGGACGGATCGACCAAAACGTAAGTGACTGTTATTTTTCTAAAATAATTGACGCAGTTGAAAAATCTGAAAAGGATTTTCTGGTGCTAGGGAAGGTAATTCCTATAACCAAAAAAAGAATCAGGCATTTCTAAAATTTTCATCCATTCCCCATTGTAGTCATAAATCTTCATCTTTAAGATGAATGCCAGATGACACCATTATTCCTGAATAAGGACTAAATCTGAGGTTAAATCTGTTTGGACTAATCTGGAGACAAAGGCGGATTAAATGTCGAGAGCGTCCTAGGCAAGAACCTCACCGACGCCCCTCTAGCAAACATACAACATAGATTAAAAATTATAACGAAAAAAATTTCGCGCGCCCCTTTGGAACCCCGCGCCCCTAGGCACGTGCCTAGTTTGCCTATATGGATAATCCGCCTCTGTCTGAAGATTTCTGTGTTTGCTTGATCGAGTTGACACTTAGTCCAAGTATTCATGCAATTTGTCTAAATGTTGCTAAACCCTCTGTCCATTACAAGTCCTATTTTTACTAGACCACGCACATTCCACGTTCTCCTTCCAGGCGGGGGCCGCGTCCTCGTACACCTCTCGCTTCCACACGGGTACTTTCGCCTTGAGCAATTCGATGCAGAGGGAGACAGCGTCGAGAGAGTCGCGCCGGTGCGGGCTGGACACTGCTATTATGACGGATGCTTCGCGGCACGGCACGTTGCCTAATCTGGGGGGCATTTAAAATGACATTTGAGCTCACTGGAGTAAACTGGCTTGTTGGTTGGTTAATATAATATGAACAAAATAAAACTTAAATCATAATTGATAGTGATCAATACTATTCAATCATCATCATCATCATATCAGCCGAAAGACGTCCACTCCTGGACATAGGTCTCCCCCAAAGTGACCGGTCCTGCGCCACCCGCATTCAGCAGACTCCCGCGACCTTTACCAGGTCATCAGTCCACCTTGTGGGGGGGGGCCTATCCACGCCGCGCCTTCCGATACGTGGTCGCCACTCGAGAACCTTTCCGCCCCAACGGCGGGTGGGAACAGAGGGGTGGTGGTGCTGTTCTTCAAAAAGGGTGACAACACCCTGCTGAAGAACTACCGACCCATCTCACTTCTGAGCCATGTCTATAAGCTGTTTTCAAGAGAATGACAAATCGTACTCGTATCGTGTCTCGTACGCAGGCTAGATGACTTCCAGCCGGTTTCCGAAGAGGCTTTAGTACCGTAGACCACATCCAGCTCATCAGGTTATACAGAAGACTGAGGAGTATAACCTGCCCCTCTGCTTAGCGTTCGTGGACTACGAGAAATCCTTCGATTCGATCGAAACCTCTGGGCTGTATTACAGTCTCTCCAGCGGTGCCAAATTACAAAATCGCCTCGCCTCGCATGAGAACACTGATTATAAAAATGCCCGCATGTTGCTGTAAGCACTTGATATTATAAACGTTCAAGCACTTCAAGCTTTTAATATATAATTGAGTTTCAATATCCTATTAAGATGCTCCCCCCCCCCCCCCCCCCCCCCCCCGCCACCGCAAAATTCGGCAGACATTTTTGTACGCAAATACGACATAAGGCTACTCCAGTTATGTATGCTCTAAGATCCAGACACAATAACCCGGTTCATGCAATTCACTCAGATCACATCAAGTTACAATACAATGTAGTTTAGTTAGTTGACCCCCTCGCCTTGGGGTCTTTCGACGTATCGACATACGAGCAAGTAATAAAGAACAGATAAGGACCCTTACAACATGAGCTGAGATAAGGCAGGTTATGCGTTATTTATGAGCAAATAAACGTCACTGTTCTACAAAATTGTGTCGTTTAACTTCAAACTCGGATAAATCCACTCTAACTACTTGGGAGATTATTGAAAAAAGTGATAATAACGTTAATTCGGTGATTTGAAAGGCAGTTTTTTTTATTATGGCTAAAGCATTAAAGAAAGCGTTCCTGTTCGGCAAATTCAGCATTAAAACCATCCATTCTTTTGATATTATCGATTGCAATTTATCTATCTTTGAAAAAACTCAGTGTGGATTTGTATAATTTTGATTTAAAAGACCTGGATTTATCTAGATTTAAAAAAATACGATTAGACAACTGACAGCCATGTCGAACAAACTTCTTTCGCTGATTGGCTTGGATGGACTATATTTGAAAAAAAAAAAAAAACTCTCATATGGATTTATCTGATTTTGATAAAATATTATGGTTTTAACTGTATTTTTCTCAAAAACCACGCGGAATTATACTTAACCAATAAAATTGTAACAAAACTAGTTTTTTACCCTTTTATTTTATACCAAAATCTTAAAAAAATTACAGAATTGTATTTACCCGAGTTTGTAGTTCACTTCAATTGTGACACTGAACAATAAAACATGTTTTTATCACGACAGATTTTAGAGTTTCTTAATTATAATATTTATATTTAATTCTGATTTTCAAATCAGCTGATGTTTAAACCAAATGTCAATTATGTCCATATAATAGTCGAATTAAATACAAGATTTATATATGATAGCTTTTTACAAACAATTCCGAAAGACGAGGGTTTTGCCAAGTACTTAAATGTCAATACATCTAAATCAACGGGGTGAGGTTCAGCGCCAATACGTCACTCAAGTCTTATTTTACATAAGCATTGTAGGAGATAAAGTCATTGCATATCAATGGTACATTATCTCTCCGCGAAGGTTAGATTATGCATGCGCGTGCATTGTAAATTAGACGACCATATCTCAATGGCTTAAATGCTATTTTCGAATAGCATTATATGTTTTCTATAATTAACCCCTATGATGAATTGACGAAGTATGGTCAAGATGTGCAAGCAATTTTGAATTACATACCCCAGCAATAAGGTTTAAAACGGTCTATAACAACGCATATTATGAAATGTCCCTCTGAATTTACAAATAATAATATTAATAATTAATTATAGAGCTCTAAAATACGAGTCCTTATGTATATACTTTAGAATCAAATATAATTACACCTATCACATTAGGGGCAGGCTGAAATCACCGTTTCTATGTCTACACGATCCTGAAATAGTACATTATTGCCGTGGCCGGGAAGGAGGCAATTGCAGGCTGAGTATTTGTTTAAACGGAGGAGCTTGCGAGTCCGTTTAATTATAATACGAAGCCTGCAATTTCCATTCCGGCTAAGGCTAATATAGTGCTTTTCTCAAAAATGGGGGAATAATAAACTTTAAATATCGTTGCACAACGTGAAAATATTAATGATTTCCCGCCGTTTTAAACCGAATCGCGAGTGTATTTTTCCACCGAAAAACGCAAACTATTTGAGACACATAGAAAAACGTCGCGTTTGCAACAGAAAAATACGAGTTGAATTGGCTGAATACGACCTGTGCCGTCTTTTATATGCCGGTTTCAACTTTTTAAAAAGTTTGGTACTCGACAAATAAAGGAAATGTAACATTCCAGGCGGCCTGCAATGTTTTTTATTTTTTAATTTTGATCTGACCTGAAACTATACACTTTCTGAAACTATACAATTTGTACACCAGATTATGGTAAAATAAGGAAAGGACACTAAAAACTTGTAACACCTAATTATACCCTTATTTATGCAAATAAATATATTGATTGATTGATTGATTGATTACCTTCCAATATGTAGCGACTAATGTACACTTTGCGGGCCATTTTTGAGAAAAATCTATTTAACTTCCGGCACTTTCATACCGTTCTTCATACATTCTCTTCGGCTTAGGGTACTCATGATCTGCTTGTCGATCAGGATCACGTAACGCATTGTACGCGCGTCAGGTAGATGTAAATTCGGCGCTTTCATAGTTAATGTATGAAGGCGAATTATTTTCGATTCGCTTCGACTCGCCTCGCCGAGCCTAGTGAACGCCAGCCTTTAATGTCAATTTTTATATGGAAAAATGACAGTTGGATCTACCCAACGCGCGGTCAAAACGTTGCGTGATTACCCCTCTGACCTCCAATACCGCTAAAATCTGGTAATGTCGGCCTGGCATCGTTCAATTATTCCCAAAGCAACGTCAAAAAAAGTATTCGTAATAGTAATTAGCCAATTACTTGATTATATACAGCGTTCAAATTTGAACTTCACGTCTATTCAATTAAGGGTTAAATTTGAACGCTAAGTAGCATGCATTGGCATGATTCCCTGAGTTGCCATACAATAGAAACGGAGGATGTTGTTCATTACCGGAATGCTCGAAATTGCCGACGGTCACGGCTCGGCACTTTATTTCATCACATCACAGTGCACGCAATCACTAATGTGACAATAACATTCCGCAAAAAGATGCTATTAGCAGCGTATGCAATGTAAAGTTCCAAATTCCTAAATTAATTAATTCCTAATCGACGACCTCATAGGCGTGAGTGACCAGTTTCATTTTTGGTCGAAGGGAATCATGCCGGTCGTTCTTTATCGATAATGGCAGCTTCCCGTGTCTTTATATCTTGGAGGTAGCTGTTTTTGTTCATAAGTACAAAACCCAGTTTATAGAAGTACAGCAGATACGTACCCGTAATGCTCGAGCCCAATATAAGCATAAGCTACATAAACCTGCAGCTAAACTAGCACTCACCTCCAGAAACTGCGATATCATGTGCATCACATTTTATAATAAGATACCCGATAGTTTTAAGTGTCATAGGCTAAACTTGGGTGCCCTTTGTTTCCCATAATTTTGTTGTTCCGAATTTCGATGGTCAGAATTTGATATCCATAAAATTTATAGACATACATATCAGTAGTCATAATTTTTGTTAAGTATAACGCTTAATAGTTCTAATATCAATGACCTATAATATTAAATCCTATAATCTCAAAAGTCATAAAATTGATGTCTATAATGTTTAAAGGTCTATAGATAATTATTCAGAAATGTTGTAAGGCATTTATTTCAACGTACTAATGGTTGTTATTCATATCGTATTAATGCCTAAAATTAATTATGTCTAAGAAACCAAATCTATAACATCCATAGGTATATAGATAATTACTCAGAAACATTTCTAGACATAATAAAACTACTATCAAACCTATCAAAATAAGCATAAATCGTCAAATAAAATTTTCTCTGAGATCAATCAATGCCAAGATAGTGGTGTATAAAGTTTTTCAAAGAACAACAAGAACAGGGACTTAGTGGCAAAACCGACTCGGATCGGTTAGAAGACGGAAGCGGGAGCTTTGCTCCCGCTTTCGTCTTCGAGGTTATTTTTTTTTATAAAAGAGCGGAAACTTGTTTGCAAAAAATATTATAATTTTGCAACACAAACATTGTAGTTTTTATCCTACGCACTACTTAAATTGGGATATAAATCGTATGTCATTGCAATATTTTTGGATTAGTATTTTAAACAAAATTATACTGACTCGTACAACCACTTGGATAGGTTTGTTAGTTCAAGAACAACAATTTATTTAGAACAAGAATTTTATACATTCTTATAATTATTGCGAGTGTTTTTATTGACTGTAATATTATGAAGTCTGACACCACCCTCACATTAAATGTTATGACTAACTAACCACGTGACTACCCATCATTATGACCTGTGAAAAAAGACTTTACAACAATTATAATAAGCAAGTTTATTGCCTTCAATAATATGAAATGGCATACCATCTGCACATTGAATGTTATGACTAAACAATTTTATGACTAACAATAATGATGACTTGCAAAAATCGGAACTCCAATTTATATTGTATGATTTTATGACTTTCGACAATATGACTTATAACAATTATGTTGGGTAACGGTATGGACTGAAAAAATCGGAACTTAAATTTTATGGGAACCAATAGAGACCCGCTAAACTTATTTAAGAATCTAGTAAAAAAAATGCTAATGTCCAAATGTTATTAAATTAAATTAAATATGATTTATTTCGGACTCGAGGTCCATAATTTGTTAGTTACAGTATACTTACAGCTAATGTTAGTAAGATAGGTATTACATACAAATAATCTAGAACTAAAATCGACGGGGGGAGGCAAGAACTGGAGCGTGCGCCTGGTCCCAATGTCGCATAATCGGGCAATCCGCCCGTTCAGCAAATGTTTGTAGGATGCTGTTGGTGCTGCTCCTCACTCTCGTCATCATAGACGCCATTCTGTTGCGTAAGATTGCGTGGAATCCCGGCACGTCCGCCGCCGCGAACATGCCGGACGCACTACAATAACGAGGGAGCCCCATCAGCATCCTGAACACATTATTATATTGCACCCTAAGTACGTTGACGGCCCGCTGCGTATAGCTAACCCATAGTGCACACGAGTAGAAAGATTGGCAGAATGCCTTAAACAGGGTAACTTTCACACTCTCACTACATCGTGCGAACCTACGCGCCAGCATATTACCGCGGACCGCCAACGCTCGGCGCTCCCTCTCTGCATCCAGATCATCACATAGCGTGTCTGCTACCCAGTGCCCTAAGTACTTAAATTTAGAGACTCTTTTTAGTGTTGTGCCTTCAAGTACAACTGGTGGAATAGAGTCGTATGTTTTCTTCCGGGCCTTAAACAACAACAATTCACTTTTTGCCGCATTGTACTTAAGGCCATGGGCAGCAGCGTACCTCTCACATATAGCCAGCAACTTCCTCAAGGCATTGATGCATGTTATTATAATTTCAATTACTTTTTGAATGATTCCTTTTAATTGTATGTGTTAACTCTTTCTTGACATTTAATTTATTTTTCACTTCTCATGCTCGAAAAGTGTGTCATATTAGGCTTAATAAGCGGGGCTAAAGTAGTACATTTAGCCCCATGGGAAAATATGTATACATATTTTTGATTTTTAACACATTTAATTTGACCAATCATAACACTTCACCATATTAAATCCACCAATCACAACTCTTTCAAAAAACATTTATCCTTGCTATCAACCAACCAGAATACAGCTACATATTAAAATCGACCAATCAAACATCAGGCCCCGTAGCATGGTTGGCCTTGTCACGCGATAGGTGATAGGATAGAGCGTGCGTCACTGGCTGACACCGTTCGATAGAACGAGACGACGCTCTTATTTTGTCACTTGTCGCGTGATAAGGCCAACCATGCTACGGCTCCAGGTGTTTTTTAGTCCCTAATCCCAAATCATTAAAAAAGAAAACGCCTCTGACCGTTAATAGCGCGTCCAAACGCTAAATTGAACAATCTCTTCGCAGTGAAATTTGTTATTGATTGTAGATGGATAATCTTTGTTTTACTATTTTCTCGCAGTCGAAGTGAAAAGTAGAGTGTGTAAGTCGGGTCTAAAAGCCATATTACCCCTCGAAATATTTTCCCTCGCTTCGCGTCTATTATCTCGTGGTAATTTGGCTTATTTTAGCCCCTTGTCATACAATCTACTATTTATTTAGTTTAATTACATGAAAATACATAAGGTAATATGTATGTACACCTGATAGGGTAGGGTGTGGTGAGTCAACCAGATTTACTGCAACTGTAACTGCAAATTTCCCACATAATAAATTTCATTTCATTTACAAATCTCGATAAGTGTGACAGAAAGGGAAATATCATTCGTTGTGCTCGTCATAGTTACACTTTGTTTTATTTGCCACAACTGATTTAGTATGAAGTTGTGGCAAAAAAAACCACTACCCGCCTATATTACGTAGGTGGTTTATAGTAAGCCATCAACCGTTTTAAGACCAGTTCTTAATTTAGCTACATAGAAGCATTTCCCTCATTGTGGCATCCCGTATAGTTTGTCCTGAGTATCATAGGTCCATGCTTTGTACCGTGTCGCATAAAACTGTCATGTGAAGTTGTCAAACGAGTGAAAACAAGGTACTTAGGTGTTCAGCTACTTATGAGGCCAATTGTACCTATATAGTTGATTGTTTGACGACCGGTTTAGCCTATAATATTTATAGTTCATTGGAAAGTGACCTTGCCTACGAAGCTGGAGATCCCGGGTTCGAATCCCGGTAAGGGCATTTATTTGTGGTTTGAGCACGATTATTGGTTCCTGAGTCATGGATGTTTTCTATGCATTTAAGTATCTATATAATGTTTATCGTCGTCTAATATTCATAGTACAAGCTTTGCTTAGTTTGGGGTTAGGCCGATTTGTGTAATATTTATTTATTTATTTTATAGCAATTTTATTCAATCAACATCTCGCCTCGTCAGTGGAAAACTTTTAGAATTCAACTTCGGAAAAGGGTGCCTAATTCAAAATGCTCGTCTCTTTACACGGCAAATGTTTGTACTGTTTTAAACTTATGAGGTTACTATTTATATTGAGAAACTGATAAGGTAGCATATAATTAGATAAGATCACATCTTCGTTGAACTTGTTTTCGGGAGATAAAACCTGACACACAGACGTGATAAAAGACGTTATACTATTATGTGACTAAGTGACACATTTTGTTTACTGATAAATGGTTACAAACTCAACACTCACTTTCTTGGGGATTATATTTTGAGCTCTTAGTATTTTAATCCTTGATAGAAATGGGACCGATTGGCATAAAAAAAGTCAAATCTGTCGATTTTCATGCTGACTGTACAATGGGGCGGTCCTTAAAAACTGAAAATTTGAAATTTCAAAGAGGCACCCTATTAAATTGTTCTAATACGTGAAAAAATAACGTGTGTTTTTTATTTTAATGTTTGAATAAGATTAATTGGTCGCTACCGAATTGGGTAGTTTCCACATGTTAAAATCGATAACGCAGTGTTGCTAAATTGAGAGTAAACCATGAAATAAATGTAATTAAGTATAAATTAAGAAATATAATTAAAATTATAAAAAGATATAGACCTTGAAAGTTTAGAATAAATATACATTTTTTTTTATTCTCCAAAAGTAAATTTAAAGCTACCAATAGAATCCTTATGCTTTTATAGAAACAAAATTGTATGACAACTATGGTCCTAAACGCAGTATTTCACGACTGAAACACCAATTTACTTGATTTTCAATACAACGATTAGTACAAATATCACCCTGTGACGTCACGATTCAATGTTAATCAGTTACAGTTTCAGTTTCAGTTTCTTTATTGGTAAATATCAATTTACAGGTCATAATAGATTTCCAACAGAATGTCTTATTAATAATATATCTATACAAAAGTATAAAAGTATACAATTATAAATTGGACAGAACAATATATAACATAATGCGGAAGCAATATACCATTAAAATTAACATTTAGGATGATGGTCAATCAGTCAATTGTCTCCCTGTAAAAACTCATCCACACTGTAACATGCAGTATGAAACGTTTTCGGCTGCCGCCAGCGAGGTCCGTCTTTAACTCAATTTTTTGGGTATTTATGTTTTTTAATTGTAGTTGCTCCCATACAAACATTTGTTCCTCTCCAAAAACTGGTTCGAATGGCATCGTAAAAAAAAATTAGGACAGAATTTGAAACTTTTTAAGGTTTGCATTTCTCCATAGTAAGATTTTTTATATTTTTAACATGAAAATATATGAAGGTTGCTTTGACAGCGGACGTCATAACTACTAGAGGAAGGTATCTATAGACGTTCACGGCGCTGCGGGCATGACAACACAAGACACATTCATGCCGCCACCACATGTTTGGTGTTTGCCACAAACACCAAACACGCGCCAAACACCAACCACAATCAACAAACACAAACACGGCATCCACAGGCTTGGCGAACGTGCTAGTATATTCCGTATATTCCTTTGATTTGTGAACACAAACAAAAAGAAACAGACAGCAGCAGAAGTAGCTAAGCGGGCCGGGTGTTCAAAATGACATGCACACAACTTTATTCTTAAGAAATTAAGAGCGTGTGTAGGTTATTTTGAACACCCGGCCCGCTTAGCTATTTCTGCTGCTGACTGTACATACATACATACATACACACACTCGAAAAACATTACCCTCCGCCTTTGGCAGTCGGGTAAAAACGGGCAAACACCTATCCACACGTTCCTGTGTTGTTTGGTGTTCGCTGTTTGCCGAAGCATGTGAAGGCGGCTTTAGGTGTACTTGACGTTCAAAGGGTTAATGACCTACCTATGATACATGGCGATGCCGTGCACGGCGCTCCACTTGCTCCTAACTTCATCGCAGATGGCCTTCATGGCCTTCAGCGCCATCGGCTCGTATGCTTCATACTCCAGCCGCAACACCTACAACATAAATTGATAACTTGCATTCTCGACTTTATATTGCACACTATATAGTTCAAATTTGAGCGTATCGTGTTAGACACTAGACTCTGCAGAGTTCGTAGCTTTTAGTGCCATCGGTTCCAAGGATTGTAACCGCCACAACATCGTTAACTGTATTATATACTTTATGCTGCTGTCTATATGGTTCAGATTCGAATGAGCCACTAATGTGGCTCAATAATCTGTACACTTTTGCACAATACATTTATAGACTATGTCGCATACTATATGGTCCAAATTTGAAGACCTTGAAAACAGTATTTCAGTGCCATTACTAATGGCACTGAAATACTACGAATGCACATGGCTACGAACGTAGCTAATGGCCCATTAGCTACGTTCGTACCCCAGCCATACCACTTGAGTCAATAACATCCCTTGTTGAACTTGCATTCTAGACTTCATATGGATTATAATATGGTTTAAATTTGAACATGCCTGACAGTCGAGTTAAGCGCGTCAATAGTCAATACCACCATTACATTAAATATGTTTTTCACTGCATTTTTGAGAAAAGCTGAAATGAAGAACTTCGTTCGCTTCTCTCACTAATAAATGGTTATTTGTTAACGTAATTAGTCAAATTACACCACATTATACAATATCCTACTATTTTAGTTAAAAAATGTCGACTCATTGTCTCCATTACATATCCCATTACGTAGACATGTGCTAAGTATTCTGGTGACAAAGCAAATATTACTACCATAAACACATCAAGGCTATTTCAAAACTTATTACAATGTAATAGGGTAGTTATTTAATTGAGTTTACTCTACCAGGTAATGTAGTGTCGCAGCAAAAATGCTAATTTTGTTCTTATAGTATATTTTACAATGCATGTGCTTGAAAAGAGCGTTTTCCAAGCAGCCAAATCGTGCGGAAAGTGCCACTTTTTCGCACTATTGTTTTTTACTTTTCAGTTTTTTTTTAAATTTTTAACTGCATGGTCAGCCCAACGCAGAGTTTTAGACATTTTCTTTCATTTAAAAGGCACATAAATACTAATAAATAGAATGTTTTATTATTCACAATTTTTTTTTTATTTTGATCTATAAATTAATAAATTTTAAATATTCACTTAATATGCTTGGCTGAACGCAATAAAATCACGTTGGTTGTATGGGAGCCCTTGTAAATACTTATTTAAAAAAAAATGCATTTATTTCGGACAATTCTGATCCATAGATTGTTAGTACTACAGGACTTATATAACTATGTTAGGACTTAAACTTAAATGTAGGGAGGACCAGTGCCTCAGTAGGCTACCGTCCCATCTGTCGGCCACCGCGTTCAGGAGACTGTGGCGGCTGGCGTGCACCCTGCGGAGCGTCGCGGCGCAGCGCTTGCGCAGTGTCGCGTGGAAACCATCCACTTGAGCGTCCGCGAACATACCGGACGCGCTAGTGTCGCGGTAGCCGCAACAGTACCCTGAACGCATTATTTTACTCTGTTTTTAAGTATTTGTTGTTATAGTGGACAGAAATACATCATCTGTGAATACTTCAACTGTCTAACTATCATGGTTCATGAGATACAGCCTGGTGACAGACGGACGGACGGACAGCGGAGTCTTAGTTTTAGGGTCCCATTTTTACCCTTTGGGTACGGAACCCTAAAAGACTACATTCGAGTTGCAACTAATAATGTGAAAGGAGGTAAAAATAATAAATACTTTAAATTGGCAATATCTCGAAAACTGCGCTGTAGTCTTTATGGAGGTCATGTTAGGCTGATTTAGTGCGTCTTAGGCTGGGCAATGGGCAATCTCCGGTGTCATAGTGACTTGCTCTTTATAGGACACCCTGTATATATTATACTAGCTTCCGCCCGCGACTTAGTCTGCGTGGACCCGGGATAAAAACTATCCTATATTTTAATCCAGGTTTAAACCAAATTCGTTGAGTCGTTGAATGAGTAACAAACATCCAAACATCCAAACTTTCGCATAGTAGGATTATGTATTTAGTAAAGAATTTTTAAACCATATGAACAAAACTTTATTGTTAAGGGAATTGATACTTTAACACCTAATCCCAAGATTTGGCATAGGCACTAGTTTTACAAAAGCGACTGCCATCTGACCTTCCAACCCAGAGGGAAAACTAAATCTTATTGGGATTAGACTGGTTTCCTCACAATGTTTTCCTTCACCGAATTGATACTAATGAATACAACAGAGATTTTTATCTTTGCTGAACTACGTAAATATTTACATTACTGCAACGCAATTACCTAATTATCATGAAGTAACATATAAATAATGCTTTATTATTATGTAACATATAAATAATAATTAATTTGATTGTAAAGAAATCACCAGTCAGTCATTCATCATTTTAAGTACTTCCTGTATGAAGAAATATATATGTACCTACCTACAAGTTCTTAATTATACACATGATACAAAACACAACAACCCAGGAATGAACCGGTTTCTCTAATCAGGGTTTTCCATAGACTTTGAAGTTAAAGCCCTCGTTATATTAATTGATAGGGTAACCCTATTGATCAGTTAACTTGGCTTGCCGCTAACCAATTTGAAAACCCTATCAATATGGTTTCCCCATCATAGGGTTTTGAACCAGTTCAAATGAATATCATTTCTGCCAATATTTGTATACAACTTGCGACAGCAATGCAAGTACCTTTAGTGCTCTATAACATGTTCAAATACTTAAAACTCTATCTCAATAGTGCTTGAGGGGGTTAATGAAAGAGGACAGACTACTATAGTCATCATCATCCTCATACTTATAGTAATTATTAGGTATATGAATGAACTAACCTTTTTTCCTTCAAAATTGTCTCTAGTTGTGCCCACAAAAATTGAAACTGCACCACAACTGTCATCCACAACCAGCTCGCTCACCACATCCACCGACAACTTGTCCACCGTTAACTTTAAATGGTCCATATTGACCGTAAACTATGTTACGTAAACCTAGCCTCCACTCAGTGGCGGTATCACAGCAATATGATCTCTATCGTTGATCTCAATATCTATGCTCTCATCACAGACTTCTTCGTTCTTTGCCAACAGTATGTTGTTCTTTATGGCCTGAAGGTTATAATTCTCAGTGATGATGTTCAGAAGCTGTTGATAGCTAATCTTCTTTGGTAGCTGGATGGAAGACTCTCTGGTGCCAGCCAGGTCCTTGGATTGAGCAAAGAATAACAGCTTCACATTTACCGCAGGCTCAATTTCCATATTTCATTCTGTAAATGACAAGTTACATAAAATTTAAGGAATAACAAAAAAAAATAGCCTATTTAGTGTCCCAGTTCTGGGCAATGCAAATGATCTGCCCTTTTTTCAATTTTAAAAAACACATTTAGGTATCAACAAATTTTCACAGCACTTTAAAAATCAGCATAAAAAAATTATCAATTAATTGAAACTCCAATAAAAGTAATTTGAATATCTGTTAGTTTTGATAATATGTATTGTGCAAGTGCTACAGTAATTTATTGGCATATCAGTGAATGAATAATTAATATCAAATCTAAACAACTACAATGATAATTTAATCAAAAGATTCTTATATAATTGGCAAGGTTCCAGTAAAACATTGGCACCTTTCAATTATTTTATGTAGTCGAATTATAAATAGCTGTTATATTTGTAAACACGATACAAAAACCAATTAAAATAATTTATACAATCGATTGAGTAGAACATGCGGAATAAATAATAGATATTGTATTTACACGTAAGTAATATATGAGGAAGGAAACAACAGCACAGACAGACTTTCTCGATCGGACTGCGGGCTTCATTCGGCAACGAAGAAGCCGGTTTCGTAATGTTACAGAAATCACTCGGGCGTAAAAAACATGAACAACAAGTTTCGCTACTTCGATTAAAATATTCAGGTACTCAACTTTGACTAGTATTTAATATGGCGCAAAGCATTCGTTGTCTTGCGTTCGACACATCTAATTTACTACGACGACGCAAGTCAATTTTTCACGCTAATAATAGTGAATATATTTTGTTTGAATAACCACGCGTTCGGCTTGCTTGCAGTCTATCTTGCGTGACATTGACAGCCAAGGTCAGCATGAAAATGACATTTATATTATGTTGCTATTTTACAAAATAGCACAAATAAATAGTGTTGAAAATTTACTCAGATTGGCGGCCCATACACGGTGATTAAATACTGATGATCCACCATAGCTGTCTCTCATCTAACATGCGATAGAGTGAGACAGCTATGGTAGATCATCAGTATTTACTCACCGTGTATGGGCCGCCATATCATTACATGTGTAGGTAGACCCCATCACTAAAGGCTAAAGGCCCCATTCAAGTTTATTTCATTTTTATTTATTTATTGATAAAAACGTTTACATGGCATTACAGTGTAACCAATGTGTCACGAAACTTAGACTAACAATTTAAAATATACATAACACAATCTATCATCCATCGCCTCACAGAATCTCAAGCATTCACTATACACTGTCGCCCAACGCCACGCAAACAAGTCGAACTCAGCGGCGCTACCACGAAAATCAAAACTCGAAGTTCGTATACATGCATCCCTGTCACTCGAGTATTGTAAGTCCGATAGAGATGGAGATACCCGATCTTCTAATTTCGAAGCAGAAGAATTCACTCAGGTGTCGATGCCAGAAGCGCATTGAGATGAAAAAGGGCGCGGGCCAGCGGCGAGTTTTAGCTTGGAATTAGATTAATCTGATATAAAAAATGGTTTACAAAGAGAGGTAGATAGTCTTGGCTACCATGGTCTCTCCTGCGGGAGAAGTGCTGGCCGCATACCCCGGCACGTGGCCATCAACGACATCATTCGAAGGGCCCTAGCTAGTGCCAAAGTCCCAGCTGTCCTCGAACCTGTTGGGCTCGCAAGGGACGACGGCAAAAGGCCTGACGGCATGACGCTGGTGCCCTGGAAGTTGGGTCGACCCTTGGTATGGGACGCTACGTGTGTAGACACTTTGGCGCCGACCCATCTTTCGAGCACCAGAGTTAATGCTGGCTCGGCCGCATCCTCCGCAGAAGACCTCAAACGCCGCAAGTATGCCTCCCTAGGGAGTGGTTACTTATTTGAGGCGTTTGGGGTCGAAACACTGGGACCATGGGGTCCAAGCGCGCGCCGACTTTATAAGGATTTTTCGGCGCGCCTAATAGACGCCAGCGGTGACCAGAGGGCTGGCCTATATTTTGCTCAAAGTGGCAATGCTGCCAGCCTTCTGGGCACACTACCCGCTGATGGCGATTTGGGCCAATTTTTTTATCTTTAAGTTTTAATTTATAGTCTTTTTTTTGTCTTTGTAGGTTAAGTTGTTGTTTTATTGTTTGTTTTTAATAAATAAAGTTTACAAAGTAAATAGCATCTAGCAATATAGAAAAAAAAAGGTCAATACGACACTGGAATGATAGTGTATAGGAGTTGTAAAATGGCTTGATGTATGAACTGACACTACTGTCAGTTGAAATTAAAAAAGTTACCGGATTTCAAACGGTTTTCGCTGTGAAGTGAATTTACGCTCGTGCTCAACCGCTTTTTGGCAAGTTTCCCTCGGGCGCGCGCGTTACGTCGCACTGCCGCACCAGAAAAAGATTAAAAATAGATTTTCAGTGTGTTGCTCGTATTCAGCGCCGACATTTTTGTTTTCAAATGACATACATACCGAGACGACGCTCATATTACGTATTAGAAATCTAAAGTGAAACTTACTGAAATCGGTTAACTGTAAACATTGTACTGATTTTTTGTTTGCATCTCGTCTCCTGATTGACGTGCGGTGTGGAATAGAATATTCATTGTGGACGTATTCGCGTTGGTTTGCAGTTCCTATGGATTGGTTGAGTGAATATCTTAGTGCCAAGTGAATAACAAACTGTTAAAATGGCTCATAACGCGGAGCCAATGGACATAGACGACGAGAGTGTTTTTGATAATAAGGAAAACGCTTATCAGCACTCCAATGTGCTACCAAGGACTCCATGTACTGAGAAAGGATATGAAGAACTTGATGTCTCAGAGCTTAACATGAAACTGAGGTATTCCATAACTCCAGCAGCCTCACCAATGTCTAAAAGTATGTCGCACTGTTTGGACAACCGGCAAAATACTTTAACAGACGAGTCTCTTAACAACACTGTTATCAATGAGTATGAAAACAATTTGACCCGCTCCTTCAATTCCACATTAAACAAAACTGAAGTGAAATCATCAAAAGTATTACCATTGCAAGCCTTACCAACGGATGTTGTTGACAGCAACAGGAGTTCTGTTCTCCGACCTTTGGACACTGCATTAGAAAATGATATCACAATAACTGTGAGTAATGAAAATGAAATTGATAATTTTTCATTTGCAAGCTCCTCTTCCTCTATGGCACACACTCCTGAAGCGACAACACCTAATATAGAAATTCCAAAGCATGATGGCGGGTCTCCAATCATGAGAGGGCTGAAATCTGTGTTAAGCATGTTCAGGTCCTCACAGAGCCCTATACCACTAGAAGAGGATCCCAAGGCAGTAAGCCATGCTATAAGTCCTGCCGATGTACCGTTGCCCGAGTCGAAGCCTAGAGCTGTTGCATCAACTCCAAAGAAAGAAAATAACAAAGAAAGAAGTGTTTCCAGACCAAACAGTCCACGTAAAGAAAGCATAGTATTCAATGAAGATTTAGAAAAAGAATTGCAATGGAATGACGACTCAACAATTGTTTTCAGCTCGGAAAAGATTCCAATACATAAGTTATTTTTTCAAGACAAGCCCTCTAAACCTGCTATTATTAATGAAAATGTAAAACATGAAGATGCCAATTCCAGTGTTGAATACATGGATGTATCTTACAATGATCTGTCTATAAAAGATAAAACTCTAAATGGAACTGTAAACTTAAACAAAAATAATGAATTGGTAGAATCAGATGGAGAATTTGTTGATTGTGAAACAACATTTACTCAAAACAACTCAACTCACTCTAAAACTGAAGAACATGATGCAGCAAAAACGAATAATAGTCAGATTCCAAATATTTCTGAAAAATTGGTTGAAAAGATGACTACTGTTAATGAATCATTTATATTTAACACAACTAAAGATATTATTAACTCAATAGATGCTTCTCATATTGTAGTAAAAGAAGATCTTGGTAACCAAATTGATGTCTCTACTACTGATATTGTTAACCAATTATCTGACCTTATAAATGACTCTGAAACAAGTGCAACCAATGTAATTTCAGTTGAAAACGAAGGCACTGTCATTTTAGATAAAGAGGAATCTACAACATTAAGCGATGTGCAAACCCTAAATAATGTTCAACCAGAATTGCTACACAACCAAGTAACAAGCCCTGTGAACTCTGCTACAGAAGCCCTAGTTGCAGCTGCTGAAATGGTAAGAATTAAAAATGAAGATTTAGTTCATACATCAGGTATTGTTTGTGATACTATTGTCAGTCATTTGGAATCTATAGATCCTAAAATTAGTTTAGCACCTGTTGAAGCTAATGTAACAACTAATGAAGTTTCTCTAAAATCATCATTGGAAGAAACCAAAACCACAAAGGCACAAGAAGAAACAAGTGACAGTGCTGTTGCTTACCCATCACCAGTCGACATACCTTTACCAAATGACGACGATATTAATGAAATAAGTGACAATTTAGTAGAAAATGAAGCAGGTGCTGAATTGCAGGAGAAAGATATACTTATTGCTAACACATCTCAAAATGCGCTGATGGCAGCTATTGATAAATCAATTACCGAAACAACCCAAGATATTCAACATACACAAGTTGAAACACAAAACGAAGTTACCACTTGTCTACCCAGCTTATTATCTAGTGATGTTCCATTACAAAATATAGACACTGTTGACACCATTAATATTCCGCACGAAGCTATTACTGTTGTTTGTGATTCTGTAATTACTACTAATGTTGATCTTATTCATGATGCAGTCAATAAATCAAATACTCAAGCTAATGCTGATATACCTCCTGCTCAAATTGAAGTTGAAAACATAAAAGCGGATATCCCGGTTCTCCCCAGCCCTAGTGACATTCCACATCCTGGTATGGATGATGATATCGCGACTGATGACCATGAATTGGCAGGAGATTCTGTAATGGTGGTCGCTAATTCAGTTCATCAATGTGCTATTGAAAATCCTCATCCATTTTCACTCGAAGATAACTCCACGAAAGTAGACTCAGTTATTACAAGTGATATAAATAAAACCATAGAAATTGTCTTTGATGAAGTACCTGCGGACTTTAACAAATCAAAAGAAGAACAAATGAAGATATCCTTTGTTGAATCTACTAATGACAAACTTTCTGAATGCGTTGCTACGAATCTAAGTATGGCTGATGCCAATATAAAGGTAGGAGATACTTTAGACCAACCAGAGTCATGTCTAAAAGAAAGTCAGTCATTTAAAATCATACCCGAGATATCCGAGATTATTTCTCACAATATGGAAGTTATTCTTAAAGATGTTGTTAATGACGAAGAAAAATCAGTTAGCTACGGAAACTCGTCTGAAAAAGACATTGATGAAACAATAAATAGAGAAATAATTTCAGACCCTGTACCCGTAACTGCAATGGCCAAAAATTTGGTGGATATGCGAAAGTCTTCAGATTCATTACATGAAAATGTTAATACCTCAGTAGGTTTGACAATGATTGAAGCGCCATCAACATTTGATAATTCTCAAGAGGCTAACATTGCAGATGTCAATAACGTCGCTAAAATCGCAAACGATTCGAATCTGAACAATGTATTGGAAGACGCTACAGGTATTGTCGCCACAGTAACACCGTTTTTGAATGAACAAGATTCCAGTATAATTCCCGTTCCTACTGTTTCCCACAAAAAAGAAACATATGACGAAGACAACACCGCGCTTCCAGATCTTACAAAGGGTCCTAATGCTACGATAAATTTAGATCCACCTGATAAAGTAGAAAGGACTCCGCAATTTGAAGAGAAAATAGATGAAGAAATAGTGTTATCAGAAAGCAATAGTCCATTTGTTTCAATGTCAGTTGAAGAAGAATTTGATCCTGAATCGAAAAAGGAAGAGTTTGAAAAGATTGAAAATCTATTTTCGCCAACTGAAGTAGATCACTCACCGCCAATATCTCCTAAAATAGTTTCTAAAGGATATAACCTCAATTTTGATGACATTGATACTATGAATCCATTTGCTACCAAAACTAAAATAAGAATGTCACCACCTCCGGATGGATCACCGAATACCTCATTAGTGACCGAAGATATGAAGAAAACTGAGATGATGGAGCCTTTACATATTAACAGAAGAAAGTCAATGCCAGAAAGAAAGAAGCCCTTAAAAGCTAAGAGGCATTTGAATTCTACTATTGATAATCCAGAAAACGTGTCATCAAAAATGGCCGCATCTAAAAACGATAACCTCAAACACAGTCCTAAAATGGAAGTCCAACAAGTGCAGTCTCACCTCGTCAGTCAGCCGGATCTAAACGAAACTGATATCAATAATGTCGCTTCTGTTACGCAAACTTTTGTTAATGATAAACAAAACTTCATTGTACCATCTGAAATATCTGAAGCAAAGGTTAAAGAGTCCGAAGCTATGCATGGCAGAGGCGATGCCAAACAAGATAAAACCATTATAATAGAAAATGTAACAAATTTTACACACAACAACGAAACAAAAGTAATCGAAGATACAATGAGTACGTCATCTTCTGAACATTCTACGTATTTCTCGACCGGTGCATCATCCACGGACCTAACAAACTCTAAAAACGTATTCAATTTGCCTGAACTAGATGATTTCAATCCATTTGCAACAAAATCGAATATGCGCCTAACTCCACCTAGAGACTTAGATACTGATAATCCTTTTGCTACTAAAAGCAAAATTAAATCTTCGCCAGAAACATCATTTGTTGTCACGCAGCAAGATTATGACAGCACTGTAACTATCGATAATGATAACGATTTGAAAGAAGTGACTAATAATTTAAGTACTAGCAGTGGATCTTCTAAGACAAGTGAAGAAAAAGATGTTACTGTTCGCGAGGTTAATACTGAGGATGAAGATACCCTAGAAGGACCTTTCCTCGAAGCAGACAATGGCAATGACAGCGATAAAATTCCTGAGTTTACCGATGATAAAGTAGATGTGGTAGATTTAGAAAACCTCAATCAACAAGATAACGATGAAGCTGCGGAAATGTTTATAGACGCAGAAGCATTCGAATTTTTGATGAATCAAAATAAGACTGATGAGGTTGCTTACTGTGGGAAAGAAAGCTTGTTCCTCAAGTTTGATCCACTTTTTGCCCGAAGAGTCACGTCAGAAGGTGTTGCGGCAGCTTTGAATGATATAAAACGAAAACAAAATACTCCTAAAAAATCATCCAAACAGCCTCCTCCTAAGGAAGTGGAACTTTTGTCATTTGAGAAGCCTGTAGCTGGACCTTCCGATTTTAATATCACATCTGAAATACAAAATGTTGTCGAGGAGAGATCTGACGATATGAATGTCACCACGTCTAAGCCGATGATGGCAGTCACACCGGCTTTTAACCCGATTGTGACGCCTAGAAAATCGTTGACACCTAATAGATCAAACAGGCTTTCTATGACGTTTACTTCACCAGCTATGGCAGTGATTGATAGGCTTCTCTCATTAAGCGGCAATAGCCCGTCAGCAGGCCTCAATGCGACAGTCACTCATGTCGACAGATCACACAGCGAAACAGACCAGGCTTTAACTCAACTGAGAGAATTGTTAGCTGAAAAAGAGATAAATGTCTACAACCTAAGATGCGAAAGTAAGGAACTAAAAGACAGACTAACAACTTTAGAAACTCAGATGAAAGGTCTGGAAGCAGAGAGCGCAGAAAGATTGAAGAAAGTAAATGAATTAACTGAAAATCTAGCTGAAAAGACTAAAATGAACAGGAACATGGCGACAGTGGTAGAAGAGTACGAACGGACCATCGCTAGTTTAATATCTGAAACTGAGCAAGACAAGAAACGCTACGCCGAGGAACGCAATCAGCTGATTAGGGATAGAGACGAGCAGACGGCGCATTTGTCCAGCATGGAGGTTTCTTTCAATGACCTCCACAGCAAATACGAGAAGAGCAAACATGTTATAATAGGTTACAAAACCAATGAAGATGCCTTTAAAAAATCTATTCAAGAATTCGAGGAAAACCTCGCAAAAATGCACACGAATTATGAGCTACTAAAACAGCACGCGACATCGAAACTCAATCACGCGAATCAGGAATTAGAGAAAATAAATAAAGCTCACGAGGCTGAGGTTTTGAAATTCAACGCTATGATTAAGCGCAAAGAACTGCATATCACGTCGCTCGAAGAAAGCCTCGCGCAGAAAATCAAAGCGAACGAGGAACTGACAGCCATATGCGATGAACTCATCAACAAAGTCGGCTGAACTAATTTTAGGCGTACACAAACATTAACTACGTTTTATAGTTTTCCTCATGTATGAATAGATTGATATCTCGGGGCTTGATACTTGTGTGCTTATCTTTCGGTAAGCACCACCAATGTGAGCTGGTCGCCTTGTTTCAATGTGCCAAATAAATTGTACATCCAGAACGATGTCAAATTTTCCTCCTCAATTTAAGACTGCAAATTGTGATAAAAAGTCAATTGGATATAATTCGATGTGTGTACCTAATCATTTTGTTGGTTACTTACAACTTTTCATTAATTCTCCGAACTTAACTTAGTACTTCTAAAAGAACAAAATATATATCACGTTTTGTACTATGCTGGTCATAATGAAAATGTGTAATGCACCTATTGACGAATAGTCTTGCATATCAACCCATTCTCGGTATATAGATTTTTAATTGTGAATAGTGTATATTTTTGCATGTTTAGTTGTATTTTTATAATCTCCTAGAATTTATAATGTCTAGGTAACATATTTTTGCGATAGTTTCCTTATAAATTCAACATGTTCATGATACCTATTCAAGATATTTTTATAATTGTGTATTGGAGATAATGTTTGCATTAAAAGTTATGTTTGACATTAAAAACCATACTAATAATTTTGATAGACATGTTGTGTTTTAAATATTCGCCATGATACACTTATGGTTATACCCACTGTCAGATCTCTCATTATTATGTTTAGTATATTTTTTATATGATATTGATACCTTTTTGTAATCTTTCAAATAATGTTGAGATATTTTTAGAAAGAAAATTGTACAAGTAGGTGTGAAATGGTATTTTTCCTGCACCAGTTTCAATGTTGAAATATTTTTGTAATATAATAGATGATAGATTATTTTAGTAATTAAAGTTCTTGACTTTTTAAGATAATTGTTTCATTCAATGAAAACTAAGGGGGCTTACAAAAATGACATGATAAATAATAAGAAATCAGCCTATATACGTATACGTAATTCCCACTGTTGGAAAATGCCTCCTCTCATGTATGAGATTTCCCATTTATGGGCAGTAGTTACCACGCCGGCCGCACTGGGCCGTGGGTTAGGGGCAAAAATTACATAATCCCAAAAAAATATGGTGATGATAGCAATATGTTTGCAAGATATTTTGGCAGCTGACTCTACATGGGTCTCATTGAGCGATGATTTATACAATTATATCAATGAGCATAGTTTATGAATACTGCGCTCATAAAAGCGATGTCATATTTCTAAACGGTAAATGCATGTGATATGCCGACACGTTCTGTCTGTACCACGCGGTACCAAGCCATTATTTTTTAACAAAAAAGTCCTAGTTTACCGGGGGCATTGCTCGGCTCGGCTCTTTTTGCCCAAGAGCTCGAACAAGGAGGTTCGCTCGCGCGCACGTTGCCATGGCAATGAGGGACAAACACTGTCAAACGCTATCGGAAGAAGCGTGCGAAGTTGTCTGCGCTTCTAATGGGTGTCCTCGGGTGATGTATGACGAAACAGTGGAGGTCAACGCTAGGGAAATTGATAGTCCCGTATCCAGCTCGGACGAAGAGGTGGTCAAAGCGGCCATGTCTAAGTTTAACCCGCCGGCGCGTCACACGGCGCGCCACGACTTTGATTCAGAGAGCGAAAGTGACTCCGACCCTGAGAATGAGAACTTTTTGAACAATGTCAGGAGAGATGCGGTAAGATCCTATCTTTAATTATATGTGAGAATCAGATGCCGTAACAATGATATTGTTTGTCTAATTGTCGTCCGTTTATGACCGTGTTGTCTAATGCAGAGCCCGGAACGTAAACCGGTCGAGAAAGTGGCGGAGCTGCTGAAGCAGTCTTCTATTTCTTCGAAGGAAGACAGTATCAAAGGCAGATCGACCAGTAAACGTGCTGATTCTTCGGACAATTCAGGTAGGTACGTAATAGGAAACCGCAATCTGCACAATGAGGAAACATTTATCCAACCCTTAGAGCATACATAACTGGAGTAGCCTTATGACGTATTTGCGTACAAAAAAGTCTGCCGAATTTTGCGAGGGCGGGGGGGAGCATCTTAATAGGATACTGAAACTCAATTATATATTAAAAGCTTGAAGTGGTTGAACGTTTATAATATCAAGTACTTACAGCCATATGTGGGCATTTTTATGATCAGTGTTCTCTTGCGAGGCGATTTTGTGATCGATCGTGAAATTGTCTTTGTGTGATTTTTTGCACATTGTGCAAGGTTTTTTACAGAGGGGTAAGTTCCTGAAAGGCTACTCCAGTTATGTATGCTCTAAGATCCAACCTGATTGCATAGTTGTAGTTGTGTAGTACCTGAATGAGTGAGCTACATAACACTCATTCAGGAAAACTCGCGCTTTGTACACATATTTATATGATTACACGGGTCTAACGCGAAATAAAGGTCAATAAATATCGCGTTAGACCTGTATATAGTAATCATTTAAATATGAGTGAGCTAGTTTGACTCGCATCGCATCACTAGACTGAAACCGTATCATATGATGACGCGTCAAATCTTATTTGGCAAATCCTTTGTCCTCTGAGGTAATGTGAAAGACTTGAGGCGCTTGCATTGTTCATTTCGCGTATGTGGATAAGGTATTGATAAAAAAGGTAGGTATGCAAATGATCCTTTGCCAAAAATAATTGAAGTCTGCTGCCAAACAAGTATTGATTAGGGTTAGGTGCATGTCGCTACTCTTGCCAAATTATTTTGGTTACCTTTGTTCTAGGTAGCCTTGTGAAATATCTACGTAAACATAAATACTTACATACATGTCCTCCGGGATTCAAATTATCTACATACCAAATTTCATTTCAACCGCGGTTTAAAAGGTAACCGAGAGACAGTTATGCTTGACGAAATATAATTTGCACCGATTCGCCATACAGTTTGTCCAGGGATCGGAACCGGTTTTTTCAAAAATCCCCGAAGTAGTCTAATATTTTCATTTATTTTAGGCTCTTAATGTAGAACTCTATCGTGTATTTAGGTAACATATTCGCATTAATAGACTGCCCAATCAAAAATGATATTACAACCAAAGAACGAAATAATACCGGTTTAATTTGTATGGAGAAAATACCGGTATCCGATCCCTGGTTTGTTCGAGGAATCGGTGCAAATTACATTTCCTCAACTATACTTTCGCAGTTATAACATGCAATACTAAGTCATGTATGTGTGGATTTGCAACCTATATCAGAACCCATTGCTACCAGATATAATCAGATGCTCCATGTTCCTAAATGCTTCTTACCAAACAGAAAGCGACAGCGCGGAGCTCGGCTTGGACCGTCCTCTAGCGAGCGGGCGCAAGCGCGCCGGTGTGGTGATCCCCGCCGAGGGCGCCTACGACCCCAAGCAGTACCAGGACTTGAAGGTGCCCGCTGACATGGAGAACATCTTCCAGTACATCATGAAGTGAGTACTAGTAGGTATAGGTGTTACTAGGAGCCACATCACCCAACAGAGAGCGACAGCGCGGAGCTCGACCTGGACTGTCCTTTAGCGAGCGGGCGCAAGCGCGCCGGCGTGGTCGCCTACGACCCCAAGCAGTTCCAGGACTCGAAGGTGCCCGCTGACATGGAGAACATCTTCCAGTAGGAGTACCTATCCCTTAAGTTGACAAAAAATAGCGAAAGTCCAGAGTTCGAGCCTCGAGATTCTGGTCAAGGAATGGTGAAATGGATGCCCGTAGGCCGACATTCAGTGTGTACTGCCATAGGGCTTTTTTGGCCGTTTTATTTTTTAATCGAACAAAACTAAAGCAACTCTGTTCCATTTTATTGAAACATTTTCGCGAACTATAGTTTTCCAATATATTCTGTAAGGAAAATACTAAGTGCGGTTCGTGCTACATGCTTTCAAGTGCAATTTTACGTTACAGCAATTTATTGATGCAAAATCATTGATGCGTGCCCGGAACATAGCGGCCGGTTGGTAAATATTCAATAGTTAATTAAATCTTTATAGCACATTTTAATACACATCTGATCTGGGCTGATTACATTTAACGAGGACATCGTACATGCAAATCTGTATAGGGTGAGTTGCGTTAGCAAAGCTAGCAATTCTGCTGGTGTTTTTTTTCTTTACACACCGCTTCGTAACCCCGCATAGCTCTGGTGGATCCTCACCCTAAATCGGGCTTTTATTACGTGCAGTTTTTAGGAAGCTACGCGTCAAAATATAACTAGGGAAAGCTCACTTTTGTGTACAGTCGACGTCAGACGTCAGATGTTTCGCCTTATTGCAATGGAATAAGGTGCAAAAATGTATACATATCTGTGACGTCGACTGTACAAAATGCTTTGACAATTGATTATTAGTTAGTGTGAACTGGCTATTCTTTTGCCTTAATCCCGGAACGCGCTACTGACGCATTGAGATTAGATTGAAAATCCATTGATTGGTGCGCTAGCGCATAACCAGTAGTGAACCAACCAGTTTGGTTTTCATTTAAAAAATCTGAATATGTCGTGTGTTCCGGAATTGAGTCTTGTGGAAGATAAATTTCGCGAATCTGAGTCATCTGTTCGTTGACACTGCTGGAAGTATTATAATTTCTTTGCTTTAGCTGATAATAACCAGGCTGCCTAAGATGGAAAGCAGTAACTGTGTAGTGATCAAATGAACTTGTATCGTTTTTCCTTTGCGGCGGCAGAACTGAGCTTCGTAAACACTCGGTACATGAAATAGAAATAGAAATAGAAAATATTTATTGTCACACACACAGATGCGCAAAATACATACAGAGACAGAAAACAAAAAACAAGATTATTTGTGTAACAAAAGGAATGAGCTCAGCATGTGCTGTGACAGTCATTGCGGCTGCACAGCGCTGGTTTTCAGCTCGTCCCCTTTTCACTCATACCATCAACATAAAAAACAGAAACAAAAGCAAAAATAAAAAACGGTACAAACAATCAAGAACGATAAAAGAGAGCACTTAGCATTTATAGGGAAAAATACAGAGTAACTTACTACTGGGTTAATTTAGTTCCTACTTGTTATACATGACAACCTACTTATTCTTATGACGCGTGTTGCGAGTCTAAATAAAAAATATGAAGTAGGTAGGTATTTGGAAGTAGGCGTCTGCGAAGTCCTCAATCCGTACTGAACCAGAGTGCGGATCTCAGGATAAATATTCTAGCAATGGCCTAATTGGGATTGGAAGGTACCTACTTATAAATAGCCTAGCGTAGCCTGTCGACAGTGGGTGAGGCTGAGGCCTATTGGGATTGGAAGGTACCTACTTATAAATAGCCTAGCGTATTCTGTCGACAATGGGTGAGGTGAGGCCTATCGGGATTGGGAGGTACCTACTTATAAAAATCGTTCTTGGGAAATTGTACCTATAAAATTTTACAATAAAATTCCAAAACACATTTACCGAACTTACTGACTCTAAATTCAAATCTGTCGTAAAACAGACACTTATTTCAAAAGCATATTGTAAGATAAACGATTAGGTACATCATGGATAGGGATATTTGGTAGCGATAAAATCCTGCACTAGAAATCTATCGCAAAATAAATAGGCTTTCAACTGTAGCAATGTAATTTTAAAATTGTATAATACTCTGATACTGAAATGATTATATTGTATACTGTTTTGAAAAAATGACACCTCGCCGAGTTTTTTACGCCGGTTCTTCTCGAGGCAGAGGTTTTCTTTCCGAACCGGTGGTAGTTTATCGACATTCATAGGTGCATGTGATATGCCTAAATTGAAGAATAAATCACTCTGACTTTGACTTAGCCTAGCGTAGCCGGTCGACAATGGGTGAGGCCTATTGGTATTGGCAGGTACTACTTACATGTATATAAAGGCTGATAATGATAATAAATATTATCTCAGCAATTAATACTTCCGAGGTGTCTAAAAGCGGTATATTCAAATTTACCACGATTTCCGTGGTTCCGGTGTCAAAAAACTTTTTGGGCTGTTTTCGGATTGCATGTTTTTAGAATCTTTAAAAAGTAGAAACCTAATATGTATAATTTCCAATACATCAGCTAAATCTAGGTTTATATGCCTAAGATTAATAGAAATCTAGAAATGTGTTCAGTTATTTCCAGTACCATTAACTCGCATTGACCGCCCGCGCAGCCTTGCGGTCTGATCCACTAACCGCGACATCTAAATATAGACCCTGCGATGATAGTGATACGGTTTAAATTTAATTGGACTAATTTGTTAATACGCTGTGTAGGTTGGATGTCACAGTTGGTATATGCTCAGTATATTATTCTAACGAAGAGATTGAAAATGAAAGGCGATGTTCCACCAGAGATGTGGGACATTGATGCGTGGATGTGTCTGTCGTGTGGGGTGTGGTGTGTGTTTGTGTGTATTTGACACCTGACAAGCGTCCTAGGTGTCAAATATATGAAAACCCATCTTCGCACATGTTTGCACCTAAATAAACTGGTAGGTCTTGTCTCCTCTGCATTTTCTGCACCTACCTCAATCAAAGGAAATAGTAACAGGGACGGATTGTAAGCAATCGAAGTAAGTTTGCACGTTGATGGCAAATCTTCAAGTAAGGACACCATAATTATAGGAACACATCACCCTTGGTCTTGGTGTGTAGGTACCTAAATAACCTGGCAGGTCTCGTCTCCTCTCGAATCGTATTTTCTGCACCTACCTCAATCTAAGGAAATATGTAGATACAGGGACGGATTGTAAGCAATCGAAGTAAGTTTGCAAATCTTCAAGTAAGGACACCATAATTATAAGAACACAAAACGTATGGTGGTCTGGTCGCAAAAGAATGATCACTTCCAGACAGCCATTAGGTAACTTAAATAGGTAGGTAAGTACTTAAATTACTTAATTCAACATATTCATCAAGATTGAGTAGGAGGGTGGATAGTGAATCTACTGGTTCCATACTTAAGTCCTGGCAGTGAATTTGTCAGTGTCGGTCATCTCATGTACGTGGCAGGTACATTAGTAGTGTAAATTATATATCTTATCTAGATACACTTTCGGATATCCTTCGACCCAGTGGGATCTTTGTGCATTGGCCGTCTCCTAAGTTCGCTCCATCATTTCCACAAAACGGATGATTCAGCTCAGCGGGAGCACCTTGAATTCCTTTGGTTGCGGATAACCGTTACCAATTGTATAAAATTCTACAAGAAAATTCCAAAACACATTACCGAACTTACTGACTCTAAATTCAAATCTGTCGTAAAACAGACACTTATTTCAAAAGCATATGATAAGATAAACGATTACATCATGGATATTTGGCAGCGATAAAATCCTGCACTAGAAATCTATCGCAAACTAAATAGGCTTACTACTGTAGTAGTGTAATTTTTAAATTTTATAATACTCTGATACTGAAATGATATATTGTATACTGTTTTGAAAAAATGACACCTCGTCGAGTTTTTTACGCCGGTTCTTCTCGAGGCAGAGGTTTTATTTCCGAACCGGTGGTAGTTTATCGACATTCATAGGTGCATGTAATATGCCTAAATTGAAGAATAAATCACTTTGACTTTGACCAAAGTGATTCATTCTTTGTCTGGCAAGGGAAATTATATAAAAAATGGCTCATGTTTTGAAATATTGCCTCTCTGGCACTAAAGAGTGTCTTTACAATACTGCTTAATAGGTATAGACGTGTTGAGTCAATCCCATAGACATCGATCGATCACATCGATTACCTTTTAGGGATTATTCACCGGACATGTGCGGAGCTGTGTTTTCATATATTTGACAAATCGCAAATTTGACAGAAAGGTGTCAACTATATGAAACTCCATCGCCGGATATTCATCCATATCTCTCTCATATCGATCACTTTGTCGTTGTATTTCCCTCTCGATGCCAAATGTATACGCGGTGCGTTGGGTGGCCCGGGACAAATTGAATTTTAATCATAGCGTCGCTTAGGAGCGTTCGCGAGCATAACTATCCTAACGACATTTTTTTTATTGCCAACTGTACTTTTCTGTATACCGTCATCAACTACGTCTCCATCATCAGATCAGCTCGATGGTACAATATTGAATTGTCATCCAAACTATACTTAAAACCAAAATTTCAGCTCAATCGGTTGAAGATATCTGCTTCAAAATTGAGTTGCAAGATTCCACGCGAACACACATTACACACATACATTGCAAGTTAAATAACAGCTTGTAATAAAAAACTTTCAACTCATGCATCTGAGTCCTAACTAAAATACCTCAACGAGGTCAATCCATCTCCAGAACTAGGTCAATCTCCCCCTAAACTAAAATCCTGGATTTGACACTGCATGTTTGTTTGTTACCTATTGCTAATTGTCTAACGTGTTTGTTAATTAAATAAAAATAAAAATTGTGTAAAGCCTAACTTGTTGGCAGATACACACCTCAGAAGATCGACATCGAGTTCAAGCTACAACCGTTCGTGCCAGAATACGTGCCCGCTGTAGGAGACATTGACGCGTTCCTGAAAGTCACCACACCGGCGCGCGGCGTGCGCGGTGAGCCGCTCGGCGAGCAGTTCCTCGAACATATTGACAACCTTGGTATGTTTGAAGCCGGGAATACACATGCCTTTAACTGGCACACTTGCATACCAGCTCCTTGCACGTGCCAGCTATTGTCATGTGTATACACTAACTGGCATGCCTGCATCTGGCAAGCAAGTAGATTGCAAGCAATTTGATTTACTAGCATGCAATATGAGGGAGGGGACGCGGGGGGCTGCAAAACCGGCATGAGTGAACGCACGCGACAGCTACAGGCATGCCAGTAGCGAAAAGAGTTGTCGATGGGGTGCACGTTTTTGTAGTTTTGTGTTCGCGTCAAGTTTTTGTTTGTTCTTTATCTTTTGAATTCATCATGTCACGATGGGGAGATGACAAGACGATACAATTTATACATTTGTACTAAGAATACGAATGTCTTTGGAACCCGAGTAATTTTGTCTGCAACTTTTGCTAACAATTCATCAATTTTTTCTGGAAGCATTCTTAAATGATTCCTGTAACCACCTATATCTTCTTGTCGCATTTCTGTAAGCAGACATGAACTTGCTCCGTAGTTTCCCTTCTGGAAATCCAATTTTTCACCCAAATCTGCCTATTCTTTCTCTTCTTTTTTTCTCTCATCAATTTAGCCACTTATTGTATTGCTAGTAGCAATACCATACTATTTAATTCACTTCGAAAGTTTTCCATTGCAAGCTCAACGTGAAACTGGTGAAACTAGAATGCAAGTGTGCCAGCTACAGTCATGTGTATACGGCTCAGAAATACAGGCATGCAAGGAAGCAGATTGCATGCAAGTTTTACTTGCAAATGTATTCACTGTGGGTCAGTTACTTCTATATGCCATTACCTAATATACAAGCTACTGATCCGTTTTACAGGCATGTGTATTCTTAGCTTTACATAACAACTAATATTCGACGTCGATGAAGATCCGAGCAAATTTTTATTGTGGTTTGTGTTCATGCTTAGACCGTACTTGAAGGCGCAGCGTGGGTAAAGCCCCAAGATGGACTGATGCCCTGGTAAAGGTCACGGGAGCTGGGTGCAGGTGGCGAAGGACCGGTAATTTTGGCACGTTTTGGGGGAGGCTATGTCTGATGCATGATGATAAATGCTTTCTCAACTCTGAGGACTAGTTTAAAATACTTTTATTGTCCCCAAATAAAAGAGTACGTCGGCTACTGAAGAACTGGCGTCTAGTGCACCGACAAGAGATACCTAAGCTCTAAAATATGATGATGACGCGATAAAATCTATGCAAATCGTTCTACCACAATGGGGAATGAAGGAAAATATCAAAAGTGCCTGATTTTTTTTTGTGATAAGAATAACTTTCCTTAGCACCAGAAAAAAGTTTCAGATTTTTCAGCTGCGTCAATTATTTTTGAAAGATATAAACAGTTTCCTCACTTACGTTGTGGGACGAGGACGGTTAATAGACACTTTCCTTGATCCGTCTCAAATTACAAAAAAATATCTGAATCTGTGGTAAACTGACACTGGTAATGACAAATGTAGCTGCTGCAACTGTCAATATCTTTGCCAGTGTCAGTTTACCACAGATTTTTAAGATATTTTTTTGTAATATGAGACGGATTGCCGTCCTTGACCCAAAATAACTGACGCAGCTGAAAAATCTGCAACTTTTTTCTGGTGCTAAGGAAGGTTATTTATTATTATCACCAAAAAAATAATCAGGCACTTCTAAAATTTTCATAGATTCCCAATTCTCAATATTCCCCGTTACAGGCCTCACCGTGCTGGACGAGCCTTCAGCCGAGCAGAGCGAGTCCGCGTTATTACACCTGCAGCTGCGCGCTCTGTCCAAGACCAGCAGCACCAGGCCTACCGTGGTGAGTCACTGACTTACGGCCACATTAGTCAACTCATGGCCAAGGACGCCCGAAAAGCGTCATGTGAATTCCTTTAGCCAGCCCAGTAAGTCATGGTCTGGCTAAAATATGTCGAAAATAGAAGGCGACAGCAAAGCGGTTAGCGTGATTTCCCAAGAACTATTAGGTGAGCGGAGCGGCCGGGGCACATTGGGACAGAAAGGTTCTTGAGTGGCGACCACGTACCGGCAGGCGCAGCGCGGGTAGCCCCCCCACAAGGTTGAGTTGGTAAAGGTCGCTGGAGTCCGCTGGATGCGGGTGGCGCAGGACCGGTCATTGTGTCACTCTTTCGGAGAGGCCTATGTCCAGCAGTGGACGTCTTTCGGCTGATATGATTATGATGAGTAGAGTGGAGAGACCCGACAGGTTGTTGAAAGAACCTTGTGGCAGTCGTACTGTTCTTCTTCGTCAGCTACCTGCGCGGACGGGTGGTGATTTATTCCTCTGTGTTTCATTGTGCATTTGGTTTTCTGATATATTTGATAGTATAAAACCATCCCTGAAAAAAAAACAGAAAGTGAATAGAACCAAAATAGAACCAGTCAAAATATCGTAGTGTCTAAATAGCATAGCTGTCGAATGTTTTTTAGGGCTCCGTACCCAAAGGGTAAAAACAGGACCCTATTACTAAGACTTCGATGTCCGTCCGTCTGTCACCAGGCTGTATATCATGAACCGTGATAGTTAGACACTTGAAATTTTCACAGATGATGTGTTGCCGCTATAACAACAAATACTAAAAAACAGAATAAAATAAATATTTAAGGGAGCCCCGTATAACAAACGTGATTTTTTTTTCTCGTTTTTATAGATAGTGGTACGGAACCCTTCGTGCGCGAGTCCGATTCGCACTTAGCCGGTTTTTTTTTGGTATACAGCCGGAACTAAGTCGCTATATTTTTAACGATGTCCAGATCAAATTTCAAATAATATCCGCAACGCTCCTAGATTCCGATTTCCAACAAACCAAAAAACGACTCTAAGTACTACGTTATAAAGTACTAAATCAAATGGCGTGATTCATTTTCATCTACTACAAAATTGTGCTTCAAAAACAAAACAAGTGACGGCGTGATGAGACGAGAGCTGACGGGCGGAACGGAGTGTCGTGTTACACCGCGTGTTGAGTCTGGGGGCCTACCGCCAACGGCATTCGAAGTTTTCCCTCTCTGTTGCACTTACGTACGAACTCGCAAATCTGACAGAGAGGGAAAACTTCGAATGCCTTTCGCGGTAGGCCCTCTGACTGTCTACAACGAAACGCTAACTTCGTTCGTTCGCGTATCTATCTCTATCACATTTGCATATATTAGAGCGATAAAGAGGGAGATATGCGATTGATACGATACGAGATTTTAGATTTTCGTGGTAAAGTCGCTGACAACGGCTTGCGGACTGATTCGCGATCGTATTTTTTTGGTGAGGTTGTATGTTGTTTATTTTGTGGAATGTCGAATAATAGTTAAATAACAGGAAACTACCAACCAACCTGTGTACCTATTAGTAGGTAATTATCGTTTACGTATACACAATAAATGACCCTGGTAAAGGTCCGCTGGATGCGGGTGGCGCAGGACCGGTCACTTTGGCACTCTTTGGGGGAGGCCTATGTCCAGCAGTGGACGTCTTTCGGGTTGATATGATGATGATGAACCACACTACATATTAAACCTCTCGTAAGTTAAATTGAATTTCAGTTGGTAATACTCAAGGCGGTAACCCATCCAAAACAAAAATATGGACTCTTCTAAACCAACACATCAGAACGCCACTATGCCACTAAGTACTGTATCAGGCTGTGACTATATTGTTAAATGATCTGCATCGACGCATACATTTGAATAAATGGTTGTTCAATTGTCGTTTTCCGTGTTCATTGACACCACAAACAAGATACATCGCTGCCGTGTCAAGCCTGTCTCATGTATCTCAAAAAGCATAGTTTTGAGAAAACGCCATTTGAAGTTTTTTTTGTACAGTATTTAGCCAAGATTTACTATGGTAAAAACAGAGTTACATGAGTTACGTGACAGGCTCGTATAAGGAATTGGTAAGTTAACTTAAAATACTGAGTATGTAGGTCGTGGAAAATAAACAGATTTAGACCTGTTACGCCTAACTCATGTATCTCAAGATACATGAGATAGGATTGACACGGCAGATTGGTTTTAAATTGAGTACGGAATACGCTAGTTCTAGCGAAGGGGGAGCTAGTAGGACCCTCCTGCCACTAGGATCCATTGGCAGGATCCATCAATGGCGTCAAGTGTACCTTTTGTGAATGTGCATGGATTAGTGTGAATTTTATTGCAATCCATTTATAAATTCGTGTGTAAAAAAGTTCATTAGGATCTATTTGTATTTCTAAAAATATTGCTGTGTATTGTAATCCATGAATATATCAGCCTATTAAAAGTTCATTTGGATCGCATGGAGACGACCGAATAGCCTAGTGGTTAGAGAACCTGGCTATGAAGCTTGAAGTCCCGGGTTCGATTCCCGGTCGGGGCAGATATTTGTATGATGAATACGAATGTTTGTTCTCGAGTCTTGGATGTTTAATATCTATTTAAGTATGTATTTATCTATATAAGTATGTTTATCCGTTGTCTAGTACCCATAGTACAGGCTTTGCCTAGTTTGGGACTAGATCAATTAGTGTGAATGAATAGTACCACGATATTTATTTAATTATCATTTGAAGAACCTTCGCAGCCACCAAACTTCAGAATGAACAGTCACATATTGTATTAGATTTTTATGAAAGAAAGAAAGAAAGAAAATAAAGAAGACATTTATTCACTACACAAAAGACACACAGATATAAAGGGAGTAGAAAAAGGAAGGAAGGAAGGAAGGAAGGGAGGGGGTTTAAGTAAGGTTTTATTGAATTGCAGGTGACGAAGAAGCTGGATAATGCGGAGAAGAACGGCAAGGCTCTGGAGCGCTGGATCCGCGACGTGAGCGAGCTGCATCGAGCCAAGCCGCCGCCCACCGTCGCGTACGCACGGTATGATCCGGGCGTTTTTTCAAAAAAAGTGTTTGAACATTTTTTTTCCATAATTCGATTTTTTTTTGGGTTCTTCCTACTCGGAATCGTTGATACTATCGATCCTTATACAAGAAGAAAGTTGTCCCAGATTTTACTATGTAAGTTTTTTCTTCCAGTGCGTCACGACCATATAAATAAAAACCGGCCAAGTGCGTGTCGGACCACGCAAAACGAAGGGTTCCGTGCCTATTAAAAAGGTCGTATCGTCACAGAAATTTTACGGCACTTACGTCCTTTTCTTTGAGGAAGGCAGTTTTTCAGCAATATCTCGAAAACCTCTGAACAGATCTTGTTCAAAACAATTTTCGGTGAATGAAATTAATAAGCCCTATGTCCATGAATTTTTCCATATTTTTAAAATACACCGTTCAAAAATTAGAGGGGGGGACAGAATTTTAGTGACTTTCGGGGCGATTATCTCCGACCCTATTCACTTAATCAAAAAAAATGCTAAGAAACCTTATATTTATTTTGAAAGGCCTATCGATTGATGTGCCACACGGGGGGTCACAATGAAAAAAACAATTTTGACTTTTAGTTTTATGTATGGAGTGCACCCCTAAAAAAATTTTATTTTGTCATTTTAATTACAAAACTATGTAGCGGCTAACAAAATACACCTATCCTAAAAATTTTATTCAAATACACCTTATAGTTTTCGAGTAAAATGCCTGTGACATACGGACAGACGGACAGACGGACAGACGGACATGACGAAACTATAAGGGTTCCGTTTTTGCCATTTTGGCTACGGAACCCTAAAAACATACAAAAATGTGACGATCTGAAATGGAATATTTGGGACACTTTTTTTCTCGTATGAGGATCGATAGCATCAACGATTCTGAGTAAGACAAACCCAATAAAAATAAATTCTGAAAAAAAAAGTTCATGTACACTTTTTTTGAATAACGCTCATCCACCAGATTCAGTTTACCGGATCCACTGAAAGTCAGCGTCGTTGCACTCCATGTGTTTTATGCAGAGGACACTAAATACTATAGAAGGGGTATCAAGCGCGGTTTCTATCGGGACGGGTGAAGCAAAATTGATGTCGTCTAGTTTACGGATGTATGACACATGCGCTGCCAACAATTCCGTAGCTCGTCGCCGATTACATGGGAAAAACATTGTACAGGAAATCGCCTAGGTATATACCTACGCGCAGTGCGCGCGTTAATAGATTAGGTTAGATTATTTATTTCATGATATAAAATTACATTACAAATTTGCATACATATCAAGAAAATTATAATTTTTATCACGATAAAAAAAGGATCAAACCGGAAAAAGAAAAGAATATCTTTTCAATGACACTTAATTATTTTATAAAAACAAACCAATACCACAGAATAATTAATAGTACCTAAAGATACAGAAGGTCCACAAGTGATGACGTTAGCTGTCATTTTTTAGCAATTGTCAATCATAGAGTGGGTTAGGGTTGTCGACGGACCACATAACTAAACATCCAAAATTATAATTGTTTTTAGTTTCTATATTTGCTACCGACATCATCCATATCGGAAAAAAAATATGATAAGAAAAAAAATACGACAGCTGAGAAGTCAGGAATAAACACAATATAGGAATACAGATTAAGTTTTTACAAAACCGTGGATAATTTTCAATAGAATTCTTTCGTCATATTAGCAAAATGTTGTAAAATTAAAATTCGTATAATGATGTGCGATCAATTAAATTATGTTGTGCTACGTGCAACGGAACGTATATATGAAACGTCATAGTGTGCGATACGCTGTATAGCCTTTATCTAGACCTCCACAGGAGGTTACAATAGATAAGCATCGTTTCGCGCCAAAATGACAGTGGGATAGGCCTGCCAATACCAAATCATGCGACCTTGAGAAGACCTTGTGATGACCAGCCTAAAGTACAAATGGACCAACTATAACTATCTATAGATTTTCTTCGACCTATTATCTTCCTAGCAATATAATAATAATAAAAAATCTTTATTGTTCAAAAATATATTTGTTACGATTGGAACCAGCTGCGTTAATTTTCACTGTGTTGCAGCCCCCAGTGGTTGCCCGTAAACATAAACATTGAATTGTTGAAAACAACAGACTTATGGAAATATCTTAACAAAAAGTAAAAAATATTAAAATACATTACATTAAATTTTAAAGAATATATTAGTTCTATATTATTATTAACTCAACCAATTCTTTTTTTAAATTGTTTGTTGTGTGTTTGTGTGCTAGTGTGTATGTATGTGTCCGTGTAAAGGTTGTGTGTGTGCATTTGGACGTATCGCTATAGTACTTCTGTAGGAACTTCTGTTTAGAACTAATTATTTACGAGCCAAAATATCCCAGACGTACAAGGTTTTCAGTCTCATCATAATTTTTATCACTCAACCATGCCCATACAGTATTTTTGTATACGTAATTACGTACCTATTCTTTTAATTATTTCCAGTAAAATGCCCGACATCGATACCCTAATGGAAGAATGGCCAGACACCATGGAAGACAAACTCAACGAGGTTGGCTTCCCGCCCGCCACGCTCGACTGCACTCTATCCCAGTACGTGGACTTAGTGTGTGGCATCTTCGACATCCCAGTGGGCGGGGACACCCTCAATGATAGAATACAGGCGCTGCATTTGCTGTTTAGTCTATATTCCGCGGTTAAGAACTCGCAGTTGTATGCTGAGAGACAGAACGAGGAGAAGGAGAATGTAGGATAATATAATTGCGTTAGATAATCTTTGACTTTTCTTTCTTCTGACTCCTGATTGGATTCTTTCTCCGATAAATCTTTTCACATACAAGATCCCAGTATGTCGAGTTAATGTATGGTATATTGAACAGCCCAGTGGGTGGAGATACCCTCAGTGATAGAATACAGGCGCTGCATTTGCTGTTTAGTCTATATTCTGCGGTTAAGAAATCAATAAAGGTTTGGCGTACGTATCGTTGAGCCATTTAGGTGTCAACTAATTTTGGTTTTTAATAGTTAAGCTATGAATATCCAGTAAAAGGTGAGCTCTAAATGGCTCAACGAGTAAAGTCCGTGACTGTAAATTACTCCTATTATTATTATTTTGTCGTATTGTATGTTGTATTTAATTAATAGGAGTCATGTTAAAATTGATAACGTAATGTTGCTAAATGGACCATCAAATGATTGTGATAAAGTATAAATTAAAAAAATATAATTAAAAGTATAAAAAGATATGGACCTTGAAAAATTAGAAAAAATATGCATTTCTTATTGTTTAGGAGTACATTTAAAGCTACCAATAGAATCCTTACGCTTTTATACAAACAAAATTGTATGACAACTATGGACCTAAACGCAGTATTTCGCGACCGAAACAGCAATTTACTTGATTTTCCATGACAAATAACGGATTGTGACGTCATACTTTTATGTTAATTAGTAGCGAGGTCAATCTTTGTCTCAAAATTTTGGGTTAGGTAGTTCCTCTCCAAGACTGGTTCGACTCCTCTACTGTTGTCTTGATCATTTTAATGTTTATGATTTAAGTACTTAAATTCAATAATATTTCTTCGGCGTTCTGTCGGCAGGATATGTGAAACTGACATGTGAAAAAACATCCAACAAATGTACCATAACTTATTCTATTCTATTCCTCCGGAGTTTCAGGGCTCCATAGGTTTGGGTAACCACTTACCATATAAGTCATATTAAACATGTGTGAGGTTTAAAAATAATATTACAACATGAAAAAAAAACATTAAAAACAATTACTTTGGCAATTACGTTTATTTTCCAATTTCGTTACAATGTTCTAAATAAAAATATACATTTTACTTTTATTAATACTAGCGCTTTAATAATAACGAGTCACGATATCTAAACACTTGATTAATAACATTTATTTAGACTCCTTTGTTACAATTACGCATTCAAACAATCAAATGGACACCAAAAAAAAACAACTCCGCCAGTTTGTAATGGACTAGATATTAATAACCACATTCAAAATATCACATATATAGTGGTCATATAAAATAAATCAGTTTTCCCATAACAAATCTCTGCCATACAAAAAAAAAACTAAATAAAAAACAGGATTGTCCCAAAACTGAAACACTGAATGTTTAAAGGAGTCTAAAGATAAACTACTGTACATATTTAGTATACTAATGGTGATGGATTGACGCACATTACCTTGAGTGGACGGCAAATCGTATATGATCCTGTTGCAGAAAGCTACACTTAGGTCCAAAAAAAAACTACACCAGGTCTACATCAGAAATGTTGCTTATTGTTCCTTTTGGACCAAAGAGTACATTACTTGGTGTAACTATAAAATGATTAGTTCCGGATTCGCCGGATTCCTGTTTCGCCGGATTCTTGATTCGACGGATTCTTGATTCGTCGGAATTTTTCAATTACAGAAAACTGTGTAAATATCGTGGCTTTACTCATCTATTAAATAAATGATAGACTAGTATTATCAAAAAATATTTATTGAATTAATTAATATAGTCCCTGGGCGACCGAGCTCTGCTCGGGTGAAAATTCGGACTAAAAGATTTTTCCCAGACATGAGACCTAGCTAGATCGATTACTCGCCCCCGTATACCCCCATATTCCAAATTTCATCGAAATCGTTAGAGCCGTTTCCGAGAACGTGATTGGAAATATAAATAAATATATATATATATAGGTACTATCGCCCAAGGGTACAGGTTCACACCTCTAGGATCATTTTTGAGCGTTTGCTATGCATGTCGAACACGAGACGATCTTGAACAGAAAGTGTGAACCCGTACCGTTGGGCGATAGTACCTATATAAAAATATTGCTGGTTTAATAGTATAAGATTATGATAACTGGTATAACCTTTTTAGACATTAAACAAAATTCCGACGAAACAAGAATCCGACGAAAAAAGAATCCGGCGAATCCGGAACTAATCTATAAAATCACTAATTTGAACTAAGGGTACATCCATAAATCAAGTGACGTTGACTGGAGAAAAGTGAACATCTAGTGTCATAGAGGATTAAAACAAGTGCCATTTCTAAATTTAAGTTGCAATCAATTAAATCTGTTAAAGTATCTTTCTTAGACTTATGTGATTTACGAACGCCCCTTTAAGTGGTCTTGAAGGTAATCTAAGTGTCAGGTGTAACGCGATAATGAGATCTACGACATTAACAATAGGGTTCATAGTTGGAAGACTACTCGTAAAAATAATTTACAATTAAAATGTTTGGACTAAGTTATAAATAAATAAATGTGAGTTTTTTATAGGTAATTTACCAAGGAATATAAATCGTATAGACATCCTCCTATCGTTATTCCCGGTTGTGCCCTAGAGGAGCCCGGGGTCCGCTTTGACACCTAATCCCATACATAAGTTCCGAAAAATTCATTGGTACGGTCGACGCCAAAAATACGTTTACACTATTCGCCTTATTGCAATGGAATAAGGTGCAAAAGTGTAAACGTATTTTTGGCGTCGACCGTACGAGCCGGGATTCGAACCCACGACCACCTCTTGACAGCCGCATGCCTGAACCACTAGGATACCGTAGCTTATAATAGTAACATATAGTATGGGGTTATATTTACTTAACGGTAAAAAAAAAATCCGCAGTACTCATTGTTTGTTGTTACATATATCCAGCAATATGGTATATACAAAAATCTCAAACAAGTCTTTTTACGTTTGATCTGACAATATGTATACGGACACAGATGGGAACAGGCCTCCTCTCATGGATGGAAGGGAGAAAAAACTATAAACTATATACAAAAAGCATTAAAAAACATTACCGGATAACAGAGTCTGTAGATATTATAGAGCAGTATTTTTCAACTTTTTTCGAGGCGCGATCCCTTAGGCCCGACGCAGATTATCGGCCCCGGCACGGCACGGCTCGTTAGCCTCGGCACTCGTAGCCTTAGCATGCCTAAAGACGCCGAGGCAGTCTTCGGGAAGCTTCGGCAGTCTTCGGATTACGCTACGCTGCCGAAGCAACCCGAAGAGCGCAATATCAAAATCTATTACATCAGTCAGCCTCGATGTTGATCAGCTATTTAAATAGAACAAAATCTTATAATCATATGCATAATTTTATATAATTGTTTACCTACCTAATAATATTAAAGTAATGACATCGACTGATTTTAGAAGGAATTGAAATACTTATTTATTAGATAATTGTTTTTATAGCGTCAAGGTTAAAAGTTTTGGAGGAAAATGATATTAAAGTTTAATTTAGTAATTGCATGCGATTGCTACGAATTATTATAATTTTTGTATGTCGTTTAATTATGACAGACTACTGTACCAGTATTGACAATGATACCCTGTAACTAGAAATAAGTATTCTAGCGAATACTTATTTCTAGTTACAGTATATTAGAACGCCTCGGCAATTTTGCTCTGTAATTGGTTGAAAAAAAATCTAGTTGGTTTCTAGTTGGCTGTATGAAACGGCGTCGGGCTTCTGATAGACTCTCGTTAGCAATATTCCACTTACGCCCCTCGTTAAACAATGTACTATAATTGTTCCCCCGGGAGTTATAGTGAGTTTGTAGTCCCTAGGGAGTAATGAGCTTGTGTGTGATCCGATTGGTTTAATCAAATATGCTCTGCTCTGAAGAATACTGCTCTGTGATAGGTTGAAATATTGAAGCTGTGCGCTCCACTAGCACTGATCTGGAAGTGAAGTTGTCAATTTCGTCAATTTTTGATTGGTGCGGTTGTTAGATTTTTCTGTCTTTTGTAGTTATTTATTTCCTCGCAAATGTGATGAAAAACATTGTGTACCTATAGCACGGGCGTAAGAATATTCCACATACGCCCCTCGATAAAAAATGTACTATTATTTTACAGTAATATCCTTACACATCAATTACAAGAGGTACCTGGTGGCCTTCAAGAGGTTACGCGATCCCCCAGGGAGTCTCGACCCACAGGTTGAAATATAATATTCTAGAGGTATATAGATGGATATATGTAAGCCGTCGCTTCACTGCCATGTGTTTAACACTAACATACATGCTATATTTACATACCTGTCCGATATCACAGCGCCCCACTCTCCACACATATATACAAGTTAATCAACAGGTAGAAAGTAATATGGACCTTGTTACCTAGTGTTTTAGGTACATTATAGGTTAGTAGGTACTGACAACGCTCCACCCTGCGCGGCTATCACAAGACGGCGCGCGAGCTCTCTCGATTTTTCTCGCCCTATTCGTCTCTCTCTTATTAGAAAACTTAGAAAGAGAGGTGTAGTGCGAGAAAAATCGAGTTCGCGCGTCGTCTTGTGATAGCCGTGCTGGTACTTTGAAGTTGAGTCCATTAAATATTAGATTTCAACAGAATGTCATTTAGAGGCGTTTAAAAACGTACAGAGGCAGAGGAGAGGTACAGTTAGCATTTGGCATCATATAGATAGATAGTAGCAACCAAAGTAGCCGAAAATATGGTAATTCACATCCTCACTCCTACTGCCCTGCCCTGCTAGCATAACTTGACTCTCGACTCTACTCGCGCGCGAGACAGACTGTCCGTCACTTTCTGATTAATGCTGTCAAAATGTGACAGATAGTCTATCACGCGCGCGAGTAGAGTAGAGAGTCAAGTTATGCTAGCAGGCTGCTAGCATAACTTTACTCTACTCGCGCGCGTGATAGACTATCTGTCACTTCTTGACAGCATTAACCCTTTTCCAGGCAGAGGCGTTATATCGACCACAGACTGCTTGCCAAACATAATATCTTAATGTCAATGAATAAGACATCCGATTGTCATTTTCCAACTGCCGTCCTGGAAAAGGGTTAATCAGAAAGTAAAGGACAGTCTATCTCGCGCGCGAATAGAGTCGAGAGTCAAGTTATGCTGTAGGTAATAAAGATGTGTTGCGATATATTTGCCTGTAACTATGATGCTGACTGTACTGTTTTTATTTTCTTAAATGTCAGAATCATGACCGGACTCGGGCATTTATCAAATTAAATGGATATTATGCCATAATTTTGAATTTAAAAAACGGGTACACAATGCGAGGTACACTTCTTTGTGAAAACGCCCTTTTAAGAAGATGGTTTATCCTAAAAAAAGATATGAGTGACTTAAAAAGTTCTAAGGCTAACTGGAATAAGCCAAATATGCGTGAATAGAACTCACGCACATACCTTTTCTAAATGGTATTCATTCAAACCATAGGACAATTATCCAGACTACAGGCCATTTTGATCTCTATCAAATTAATATGCGTGAATAGAACTCACACATAATTATACCTTTTTTAGATGGTATTTATTCAAACTATAGGACAATTATCCAGACTACAGGCCATTTTGATCTCTATCAAATCTTAACGGCTACCGAAATTAATAGGAATCTTCATACATACGTTTAGGTACTATGTCATAAGATGAGTATAGAAGAAGTAGAGATCGAGCAAAACTACGGTGAAGATTTTACGCTCGGTTGCAGACTTCATTGCGTCAGCAGAACAAGTTATTATGTAGAACTATGTACTAGATTTGTTTAGAATAAGATAGTGAAAAATTACGCAATGGAGCCAACTTGACTAAATTACCTATTTTTGTCCATAGTATTTTTTTTAATTTTCACATATTTTTATGATGAAGACATTTACAGAAGAAATTTAACTAAAATACCTACACTATTATAAAAAAAGTAAACCAATAAATTCTTTCTTATCACACTCGCGTCAAATATGTATTCGAAGTGCATACAATCTCATATATAACATTGTCTTTTTGTATTTTAAATATTAAAACAAAACATTCCTTCAAACATATAACATCACAAGTCAAAAATAACTTAAAACTATTCTGACTAAGAATCGGAAAGCACTAAAACAAATAAAAGCTGCGATAGTTACACATATTTAAAGTTCCCAGGCAACTACAGCCAGCCTAACAACCAACTTTGAACTTTAGTTCTCTATGATAAGGTTCAAAACCAATGAAACAGGTATTCATTGGTTGGATATTTAAAAAAAAAACAATGAAATTTCGTACAGTGCTCCGAGCCAAGCATTGGACCAGTAAGCAAAGCCCACCAGAGTAGATAACCTAAGTAAGTTTTCAGCTTTCTAACGGAGTATTAATTATTAGCAGAGCCCGGATTTTTCACGGCAAAACAAAACACTAACGTAATCTAGCCAGTCAGCGGTAGAAACATTATTTCGATAATTGTGTTGTAAAAGAAAAAACGTCATCGAATAAAATAAATATTAAATATAAAAGTTACGTGAAGTTTGTATGAAATTTTAAATTAGAAACAGATGCAATTTCTGCTTCGTAATCTACGTGAGAACACACAGCATTTTATTTGTATAATAGTGATAGGAGTAGTGATCATTAGTTTTTCAACATTCTCTGGGAGTAAACAGTTTCGTTTATCACTATAAAGCCATTTATGTATACTAAATGTACGTTCAACTTCACTTGACGTCAAGGGAGCATATAAAATTCATTTTCAGTTTGGGTAATATTTTCAGATATTTCTCGGCATGTTATTTTTATACCTAATAAATTAATAATACTCGATATCGATAAAATAATGGTTCTATCACTGGCTAGATTACGATATTGTTTTGTTTTGTCGTGAAAATCCGGGCTTTGATTATTAGAATCTCTTTCATAATTCATTAACTATCTCGTCTTTTGGCTTTGCTTTAGTTTGTTGAAAAGATGAAATCTCACTAACATCGCCTTGGCACAGTAGGAATGTTCAAAAACCTTAGGAGACAAGGACCGTTGTTTCAAAGAACATTTGTTAAATTATTCAAAAATCCTATTTTAGCGGTTCCGCCCTGGAAACTTTAATAGCCTCTAAAGGTAGTTAACATAACATAATACAATAATTGTCAATATCGCCTTTAAGGGTCTGGTTCATATAAAATATTGGCCTTATAATATTACTTTCGTTCAGAATACATCCAACAATATACGACATGTATTTTATATGAAACGAACTCATAACTTGAGTGCACTTCAAACAATAATATAACATCCGACATTTTTAAATATAATTCTTACGGTATACATACACATAAAATAAATTGCTGAGCTATTAAGTGAAGTTATATTATTGTTTAAATAGCCCGAAAGTTGCAAAATTTCGACGCGCTACGTCACGATTTTATCGCCACTTCACTAATATTTAACTTAACACTGAATTTATCGTATCACTCTAGTTTATTCACATCACTTCAGTCAGTTTCTGCTAGCATAACTTGACTCTCTACTCTACTCGCGCGCGTGATAGACTTTTTGACAGCATTAATCAGAAAGTGACGGACAGTCTATCTCGCGCGCGAGTAGAGTCGAGAGTCAAGTTATGCTAGCAGGGCAGTTGCTATTGTGATATTTTTTAAGTTCACTACAATTTCTAAGAGAAACATCAAATAGTGTTTTAGGAAAATTACAACTTTTTAAATATTAACTTTAATCACATTCACGTTCCGCAGTCCATAACATGTTCCAATGTGGCTATATAACAAATTGAGTGGATGTTCCACTAAACGTGGCGGAACAGCTTCCTAGTAATAATGGAACTTATTGCATTAACGGCAGCTGATCCCACAAGTGACACTAAGAAACAAGTGCGTGGTTTTTTACTAGCTCTAGCGGCATATACCGCTAGTGATAATGAAACATGTTGTGCCATTAGTGATAGTGGAACAGGTTATGCCAATACAAGTGGAATAGATTGTGCCGCTAATATTGGAACACTTGCCTCTAATGTTCTAGTGGTACTGGAAGGTGCAGCTAGTCCTTGTGGAACATGGTGTGCCGCTAGTGTTAGTGGAACACGGCGTTCCACTAGTGGTAGTGGAACAGGTTGAAGAGCCGCCGGTTGAAGGGGAACCGTTGTTGCTTCAGCTCGGATAGAGGCTCCTCGTCGTTTCTGATGCAGAAGTAGGAGGTGATCGCGCTCCGGCAGATTGGGCATTTGTCCAGCTTAGCTGAAATTAAAAAATATATAGTTGGACAAATTATTCTGAGCGTGTACATGAACATTTTGGGGTTGATACAATCAATCATTAACCAAGAAAAAGATTGTCCCAGATTTTACTATGTAATTTTTTTCTTCTAGTGCGTCACGTCGCTATATATAAAAAAGATGGCATACAAAAATGTGAAGATCTGGAATGGAATATTTGGGGCACTCTTTAGGGTTCCGTACCCAACGGGTAAAAACGAGACCCTATTACTAAGACTTCGTTGTCCGTCCGTCCGTCTGTCTGTCACCAGGCTGTATCTCAAGAACCGTGATAGCTAGAGAGTTGAAATTTTCACAGACTATGTATTTCTGTTGCCGATATAACAACAAATACTAAACAACCGGCCAAGTGCGAGTCGGACTGGGGCTCCCATACAACATACATGATTTTTTTTGCCGTTTTTATAGATAATGGTACGGAACCCTTCGTGCGCGAGTCCGACTCGCACTTGGCCGGTTTTCCTTTTTTCTTGTATGAGGGTCGTTAGTATTAAAGATTCTGAGTATCAGGAATATAAAAAATTGATAATTGAAAAATAAAGTTATGTAAGTACACTTTTTTTACAAAAAGGCCCATCTTCACTAATATCATAAAGAGGGGAGTGGTTTGTAAGTTTGTATGTTACTCTCCAAATCCTATACTCGACGGTTTCAATAATATATTATTATAGAAAAAAAAAATGATTCGACCTAATAATTATAAAGAATATAGAATTATAAATTTAATTACACAATTAAACTAACAAACAAGCAAAAGAAATAAATAAATAAGAGGGTTATTATAGAATGGTCCTTTCGGGACATCCTATTAAACCTACTAATATTATAAATGCGAAAGTTTGCATGTTTAGATGTTTGTTACTCAATCACGCTTAAACGGCTCCACCGACTTGTATGAAATTTTGTACTAAGATAGTTTATAGCCTCGATTAAAATATAGGATAGTTTTTAGATTGATTGTAATTAGCGGACGGAGTCGGAGCGACCGAGGATAATTATATTGTACTATATCCATAAGGTACAAATATTAATAGAATATAATTATATTGTTGTATTGAATGAAATGAAATGAATGAAAGAAAAATATTTATTCCGGAAACATAGTAGTCCATATACAGTATTATATCATTATTTTTATTAATTGAATTAAATTAAAAAAGATAAAAAACAAAATAAAAAATGAAACAAATAATATATTAAACTAAATTAGGTACTACAGGGAGACCTTTGGGCCATCGCGGGTCACCCCGATCCCGCGATGACCGGCCTATGGTACTCCCTCCAGCGCTCATGTAGCGGGCTGGCGTCCCACTCTCTGACCGCCGAGAGCAGTGTGTTGGAGGAAGCATAAATAGCCTTTCTGGCGGTGGCGGTCCTCGCGCGCAGCAGCGCGGGCCAGCCCGGCGCGCGGCCCTCTGCGAACATCGCGCTCGCGCTGCACCAGCGTGGCAGCCGAAACAAGGCGCGCCACGCGTCGTTATATTGCACGCGCATGTCTCGAACGGCAGCGCATGTAAAATTTGACCACAGTTCTACTGTGTACACACTGGTACAGAAGCTCAGGAATAGCTGCCTTTTGACGCTCTTGCTACATTTAGCGAATCTCCTGGCTAGCATATTCGCTCGTACTGCAATAGCTCGTCTTTGCCTCTGGATATCTACGTGATCTTTCCTTATTGTATTGTATCCAGGCTATAAACTATCTTCGTGCAAAATTTCATCCAAATCGGTTGACCTGTTTAAGCGTGATTGAGTAACATCCCAACATCTAAACATCCAAACTTTCGCATTTATAATATTAGTAGGACTAGCTTCCGCCCGCGACTTCGTCTGCGTGCACCCGGGATAAAAACTATCCTATATTTTAATCCAGGCTATAAACAATTTTCGTGCAAAACTTCATCCAAATTGGTTGAGCCATCCAAACATCTAAATATCCAAATTTTCGCATTTATAATATTAGTAGGATAGGATTAGTACGTCACCTGACTATTAATTCATATATATTCCGTATGATAGCTGTATTTTAGACTCAACTGAGGATAAATCATAACTGTTTTAAAGCTTCAATAACGTATTATATGAATCATGACATATATATTCAACCGTATAAAAAAAAACCCTCTAAGACTAAATCATAACAACAAATGCGGTCAAACCCGTACAAGATTTTTTGATAATACAAATATGAGGTAGAAGTACTAGTGCCCGACATGTCAACAGAAAATACTTATTTGAATCACGATATTATGCTCATTTAAGATGTATTAAACAGTTTCATACGGTTTGGGAGACGAGGTATTTACTCAAGTTACTGATATGGAATTCGTTTCATATGGTGATCTTATAAAAAATCCTGATAATATAAGAATTAGGTAATCAATCCGAATGTACGAGTAAATGGCAGGCGGTTACGTTGGCAGTCCAAGTCCAAAATAGATGTCATTTCAGTACAAATGTCATGAACGACAGACTGACATTTATTGGGACTTGAAGGTTTAACACATTGTCCCAATAGATGGCAGCTGGTTTTAACAAATATGTTCATAACTTATAAATAAGTTATTTGTCTTGAAATTGTGATAAGAAATATTGAAGTCACTAACATTTAGTAATTTAAAAATGATGTCGTGATCAATCTTAGTTTATTATTCGCTAGTTAAATTATATTAGTCGAGTACTAGTACCGCGTCGGGCACTAGTACTTCTACCTTGTGTAACGAATGCCGAGTTCTAATTTCAAATAGCAATCGTCTCGAAATATCGGCTTTTACCTCATAATCGAATGAGGGTAAAAAACATGATCGCAACATGCATAAGGTTTTCCTCTCGATTTCCTGCGCAGCAATAAAACCAGTCCTTGATGACTGGTAAGGATAACACGTCTTTCGGCTGATGCATGACTCTGATGTCATTATTGATCACTGTGTTGAGGCCGGTCACGTAATGGGGTGTATCTATACTATTATTACAAAGTGGTATTAGTCTGCGACATAGTAGCATGAATAACAAGTAAAAAATACATAGTTAAGGCCTTAATTTAATCTACGTTGAAATCTTTCCTCATTTTGGAACGACGTCTATTCATATATTTTATGTGCGCTGAACATAAACTATATAATGTCTAACAATACAATATATACAGAAATAAATTTAAATACGTATAAGTACTACACAAAATACATATACACAGTCACGAACTTTAATTTGAGTCCCATTTCCTTGTAATATTGTTAGAACATTCACAATGCAATCTGTAAACTTCAGTTCAATAATAGTGGTGAAGTGTCAAGATAAGACAATTAAAAGTCTTATTGAATGGGTCTTTGAATTGATAAGTAATCATCATCATATCACCCGAAAGACGTCCACTGCTGGACATATGCCTTCCCCAAAGAGCGCCAAAGTGACCGGTCCTGCGCCACCCGCATCCAGCGGAGTCCCGCGACCTTTACCAGGTCATCAGTCCACCTTGTGGGGGGCCTACCCACGCCGCGCCTTCCGGTATGTGGTCGCCACTAGAGAACCTTTCCGCCCCAATGACTATGGGTTCTACGTGCAATGTGCACGCAATAGGACAAATCAATAGGATAAATCAATTAGAAAATTGTATTTAGGCTTGAAAGGGTAAACATCAGCTGCCTCAACACTGAGTTCTCGCGAGTGCATCACGGGCGGTGGACATTAATATTGACAGCGGGTAGTATCGGATGTAAAGACGTGACTGAAAATCTAAACGTAATGACCCTAAACACAGCGACGCTAAGCTATACAAATATAGCTCGGTCAATCCAAAACTATCTACGCTACGCTAATTCAAACCTATAATTGTACTGGTAATTTCTGGAACATGCAAACGAATTTCACACTTAAAGTGGGGGTGGGCGGGACACTTGGCGAGAAGAAACGAAAAAAAACCGGCCAAGTGCGTGTCGGATCACGCAAAACGAAGGGTTCCATGCCTATTAAAAAGGTCGTATCGTCACAGAAATCGTACGGCACTTACGTCCTTTTCTATAAGGAAGACAGTTTTTCAGCAATATCTCGAAAACCTTTGAACCGATCTTGTTCAAAACAATTTTCGGTGAAAGAATTTATTAAGCCATATGTCCATGAATTTTTTTATATTTTTAAAATACACAATTCAAAAATTAGAGGGGGGGACGGACACAATTTTAGTGACTTTCGGGGCGATTATCTCCAACTCTATTCACTTAATCAAAAAAGTTGCTGAGAAACCTTATATTTATTTTGATAGGCCTATCGATTGATGTCATTTAATTACAAAACTATGTAGCGGCTAACAAAATACACCTATCCTCAAAATTTTATTCAAATACATCTTATAGTTTTCGAGTAAAAAGCGAAAAAGAAAATAATATATACAATTAATATTAACGTAAATATAACGCGGAAAAGTATAACGAGACGTCTATCTAGCGTATTTAATTTATTCCTCATAAATCATTTGTTAATTAAGTTTGTAATTTAATACTTCTGTGTTTACAAAAAAAACCTTCAATTTCGTATGAAAGTATTATTCGTATGAAAGAAAGAATTATCTAAATTAATTCACTTGATAAAGAATTATCGCTTAAACCAACATACATACCGAGTTCCTTGGTCGCGCAAGTTGGTAACAAAATGCACCGATAAATGGCGCTGTAGGTACTCATGACTTAACTACACCATGCGTTTTCCATGCGTACCAGGCGGGGCAAGACGGGTATGTTGTATGAAATTTTGTACGGAACCCTCGGTGCGCGAGTCAGACTCGCACTTGACTCATTACCATCAATACCAGCCGAAAGACGTCCTCTGCTGGACATACTAGGCCTGCCCCAAAGAGTGCCACATTGACCAGACCTGCACCAACCGCATCGGTTCTACGTGCAATGTGCTACATTATTGCGATTAATGATCTCTATCCTTCCCTTCGCAGTATTGGAGTTCACCCAATGGCCATAAGAACGAGATGGGTACGTATGATGTAACTTGACGCCGTTGGTTTTAAGATTCGTTCACAGATAGTTCAGCATTCACACCGCGACCAGCCCCCGGACCGAGCCGCGAGGGCCAAGGTGACGCGTGACGAGAATTAATCGAACCACTATCGATGCCTTTTGTTATCGGGTCGGCATTGGACTGCCTCCAAAGGCGACTGAACGAGGTCAAACAAACTAATGTTGTGCTTCGGAGAGCTTTAAATGAGTTAAACAAATTCACATCTACTGTTTTATATGCAGAAGTAAGTAATAATCAGTACCGTCTGGCCCCTATTTCACCAACTTGACAATTGGGAATGGATGAGAATTTTAGAAATGCCTGATTATTTATTTGGTGGTAGGAATAACCTTCCTTAGCACCAGAAAAAAGTTTCAGGTTTTCAGCTGCGTCAATTATTTTTGAAAAATATAAACAGTTTCCTCACTTACGTTTTGGGTTTAGGACGGCGAATAAGAATTTTTCCTTGACCTGTCTCATATTACAAAAACTATTTTAAATATCCGTGGTAAACTGACACTGGCAATGATATTGACAGCTGCAGCAGCTATATTTGTCATTGCCAGGGTCAGATATATAAAATATTTTTTGTAATATGAGACGCATCAAGGAAAGTGTCTTATTCGCCGTCATTAACCCAAAACGTAAATGAGGAAACAGTTTTTATTTTTCAAAAAAAAAATGACTCAGCTGATTAGTCTGCAACTTTTTCTGGTGCTAAAGAAGGTTATTCCTATCATCAAAAAAATAATCAGGCATTTCCAAAATTTTCATCCATTCCCCATTGTCACCTGACACTGACAATTCCACATACATTGCTGGTTCTAGAAGTTAAGGTAGTCGCTAGGTTACTTGTGGAACCAGCAATGTACGGAGAATTGTCGTTGTCAGGTGACAAACTAATATTGTGCTTCGGAGAGCTTTAAATGAGCTAAACGAATTCACATGTACTGTTTTATATGCAGAAGTAAGTAATAGTCAGTACCGTCTGGCCCCTATTTCACCAACTTGACAATTGTCACCTGACACTGACAATTCGACATACATTGCTGGTTCTAGAAGTTAAGGTGGTCGCTAGGTTACTTGTGGAACCAGCAATGTACGAAGAATTGTCGTTGTCAGGTGTCAATTGTCAAGTTGGTGAAATAGGGGCCTGATCTTAAAGGGTTGGCGCGGACAAAGTTTATAATCGGCACCCAGCACAACTCTGATAAAACGAGAATAATCTATTAGTGATAAAATGTTACTATAATTTCTACTATGTACTGTATACAGTTTGGCACATCTAGATCGGTCAGTATGGTAAAGTCTGAAACTATAAGACATACGAAGATCTCTTCTTAGGGTCGATTTTAGTAACAATAAAAACTGCATTAATACATTTAAAAAAAACTTGTACTCAGATCGGGAATGGAGCCCGTACGTTTGAAAAATTAAAATACAGTATTTCTATTTAGATATCGATTGTGTAGGTTAAGCAGTAAATGTTACTGAAACATGAGGTCTAAAATGAATAAAATGCATTGTTTTCATATCCTTTAATTTATTTTAGCAAGTTTTCGAAATGACCATCATGTTTCATTCAACGCAACTGCAGCTAAACTAGCACTCACCTCCAGAAACTGTTATATCATGTGCATCACATTTTATAATAAGATACCCGATAGTTTTAAGTGTCATAGGCTAAACTTATTTAAGAATCTAGTTTAAAAAATGCTAATGTCCAAATGTTATTATAATTTCAATGACTTTTGAATGATTCCTTTTAATTGTATGTGTTAACTCTTTCTTGATATTTAATTTATTGTTATTTAGTTTAATTAATGCTGGTGCTCCGAAGGAAAATCTTTCCTTAGGGAAGTGGGGCGCCGCCTGCGGGAAAAGGCCTCGACCCCCGCTCCGGGTCATTCTTATTGCAAAGGTTGTCCATTGCAATCCAACGCGGCAATGCGGCGAGCGTAATGGGCACCTTTGCACCGGGAATGACGCGGGGTGGGCTATTTGAGTAGTTTTTATATATCAGTTTTTTTTATTCTGCCTTAATTTCTAAACTATTCTATTACATTTGATTAAATAATTTGTTCTTGGAATAAAGTGTAATAAGACAATAATGTATGTACACCTTAAAAGGTAGGGTGTGGGGTGTGGGGAACCAACCAGATTTATTGCAACTGTAACAGCAAATTGTACCCATTTCCCACATGCTTAATAAATTTCATTTCATTTCATTTCAACGTATATGAAAAATAAAAGATTACGGCGAATTGAGAACTTCATCCCTTTTTTAAATCGGTTAATAAACGGCTCGAGACTGACATAATGATTTTCCTGTCAAATTGCGACGGCTTGTTTTTTCCTTAAATCACAAAACTAACCTGCTTAATATCTTGTTTGTAGATGATTCATTAATAGGCATAATGTTTTTTTAATAGCTCACGGCGCTAGTCACGTAGCCCTAGTTACCTCGACTTTAACCCTAATTGCAATCGTGTGCTGCTCATTACCATTAGCGAGTAATATAAGTTTAATAATTCTATTAATTAAGCATTCATAAAACAGGGTTCTCGGTTGCGTAACGTCTTAATAGTGTAATAATGTTAATGCGGTGCAGTCGATTAGTAAAATGCGTGTTGTTATGCACGTAGCGCGCGTTGCTTCTTTAATCGGGTAAAATGGCGGTTCTCGTCATGACCATGCCAGTCAGCATCAGAACTACATTGAAACTTTCTTTATTGTCAGAACTGTAGTACACACATTTAGATGCTGTGGGTAAAATAGAGCCCAACAGCTTGCCCATTTTGGACGTACAACAACAGTAAACTTAAAATTAGTCAAATATACTAAAACAATAACAACAATAATATATCAAAATAATTTTAACCGTATGTACACATAAAATATTCATTTAGACTATAGATACTTTTTATTAATAGCCATTTCTTGAGCTTATTTTTAAATGTGATACCATTTAGCAACTTAATTTATGTTCAGGTAGGTGATTAAAAATCTTAATTCCGGAGACACATCTTACTAAGTATAACACTAGAAGATCTAACTGTAGGTACATACATCATATTTATATATATATTCTTTTTTTTTTCCTGGAGGTTTTAGCATTAATGCCCGGGCAAAGCACCTCGGAACACCGGGGTCACTGCCGGAGGCCGTCGGCAACATAAAGGGTCTGCTAGGCTTCCTGGTGGAACTGGGTTGGCATGAATAATAGTAGTGCCAACCCACACGCAAAATATGACATTTCATGACGTCGAGTTGCGGAAACCCAGCCCGCGTACACCTATAACCTATATAACCTATAGCATTAATGCTACGCCACCCCCGTAATACAGGCTTACACAATACCTACAAACTTATGAGCTACTATTTTACATTGAGGCAAAATAAATGTTCAGTAACTCCCTGGCATCATCAGATGTGGGTAAAGCCAGGGCACTGTTACATGCACCTATATCACTAGAAATTGGGCTGAGTCGCCGGGCCGCGCTCCGGACATATTCCGTTAGCACGTGTTTATATTTATATTGTGTTCATATATTTTTTATGTTCTGTTTTTTTGGTAAAAATGTAATTTCGTTCCTGAACTAATATGCAAATGTCTAATGTATACACGTCAGAGTTAATATTTCATTGTCTATCACACAAGTATATAGCTATCCACGCCGTGACCGGCGATGACCCTAACTAGTTACGGGCGTGAGCCCTGATATGGCTTGCGAAGCCGAACTTACTCTTGAGCACTCGGTCGCACGAAGCACAGTAAAGCTGAGTTTTTTCAAACGTACTTTGTGGTCGGGATTTCCTGACACCGGTAAATGACAGTAGCGTGGGGACCCTGGGCTGACAACTGGACTGGATGAGAAGGGATCTGCAGTACGCGCCACCTAAGTTGGCGCCTCTGATGTTAGCTAGTAGTTGCGTCGCAAAGGTGCCAGTGGGGTTCGACAGGTGTACGGGAGGAAACTTCAGAGACTTACGATACGTAGTCGTTATTTCGTCGCAATAAGGTTGCGGATTGGTCGGACGGACGGTACTCACGCAGACAGTGCGCGCACAGGCAGGCGTGCCGGCACGGCAGCAGCGCGCGCGACAGCGGCGCCGACGCGCACACGCAGCACAGCGCCGCGCCCTCCCCGCCCGCGCCCGCGTACCGCTCCGCCTCGTCCATCTGCTCGCCCGTCACGTACAGTTGCTGGAACAACGATTACTATACATATTTCATTCTGTTCATACTCAATATCAGTACATTGTTTGACGAGGGGCGTAAGTGGAATATTGCAAACAAGAGTCTACAACCAGTGCGAATTAACTGTGCACCTCGCGCTGTGACGTCATTTGGACGGTAATGCTATCGCTACTGAGCGCTTGCGGCGAATGCGGGGTGCCGCGCGGGGCAGTGGGAGAGGGGTCGCATTCCAGCGGAGTGCACAGTTGATTCGCACGGGTTAACAGAAGCCCGACGCCGAAGGCGGAGGGCTTTTGATGACTCGAGTATATATTTTTACGCCCGTGTGTACACAATGTTTTTCATCACATTTGCGAGGAAATAAATAACTACAAAAGACAGAAAAATCTAACAACCGCACCAATTAAAAATTTACGAAATTGACAACTTCACTTCCAGATCAGTGCTAGTGGAGCGCGCAGCTTCAATATTTCAACCTATCACAGAGCAGTATTCTTGCGGCACATGGCCGACTAGTTTTTTTTTCAACCAATCACAGAGCAGAGCAGATTTGATTAAACCAATCAGATCACACACAAGCTCATTACTCCCTCGGGACTACAAATTCAATGCCTTTATACAGTAGGCCATTGTCCTACTGTATAAAGGCATTGAATAACACCATTTACGAGCAAGTGTGATGAAAACCTACTTACTCGTAATTACACAGGCAGTGACAGTAATCAGTCAGTCAGACTTGAATGGTAAACTTAATTTATTCTAAGATACCTTGAGACAGGAGAGATGCCCGTTGGCTTGTTTGAGATACTGCGCAATGATGCCGCTCGGCAGAGGACACTGGTCATCCCGGATATGCACTACGCTCACCAACGCTACCTGGAATGACAATATTATACGTTAATTTAACCAATATTCGATGAACATCATCCAATTCCATAATGGCGGCTTGATTGTCACACCTATAGCAGTAGTTGGGCGCTGAGAATATATAACGACGTTCCGGTCGTGGCACCAGTTGGGCTACCTCCATGACCAGCTGATGCGCGCGCAACATCAGCGTCAGCCCGTTGCTGTGGTTGAACGTCTCCGAGATGTCCTGCCCGAACGTGAAGCCGGGCGGCGATATACCCCATCCGCCTCTGTCGTCGGGGTCGCTCCAGAGCAGATCGCACATGGGACCGTCGAGGGGCACCTCCCTCGTTCGATGGACGGGCTCAGACCAGACAGAAGACAGAAGATCTGTCCGTCGACGAGCGCGGTGGGCGGCAGAAAATCGAAGAGATCTGTGAAGTGCCTCCACACGGACGCGTTCCCGTACTTGCGCAGGCACTCGTCGTAGAACCCGCATACTTGGGTGATCTGACACGACTCGTGGTTGCCGCGCAGGGCCGTTATTCTCTCCCGGTAACGCACCTTAAGCGCGACAAGCAATGTGACAGTCTCAACGCTATAGTATCCGCGATCGACGTAGTCCCCCATGAAAGATAGTAGGTGTCCGGGGACCGTCATCCGAGCGAAACGGTTCCATCAGAACTCAAAAAATCTTTTATATTTAAGATTAGTAGTTAAGATTTTATTTCAACTCAATTTTTTTTCTATTAAATAAACAGTTTTTTAGAGGCTTCTTGATTACACGCCACACTTCTCGATCCCAAGCAGCAATCCTAATCTCACTCCAGTTCAACCAGAGGGCTTCCAGCTTCCTCTCAACAGGTCAAGTCTACGTCGTCTACCTCGCGGTTGCTGTAAGTATTTTTAAGAGGCTGGATATGTTCTAGGCCGAGGTCCCAGATGTAGAGGTTCTGAGCTAAACTCTAGAGGTGCCGGTTACCGCTGGGCAGTCAGATCGGATACGCACTGATGGCGCGCGACGGCGATTTTGGTACTTGGGCGACTAGAGGCATTAGGTAATGTGTTATTGGCCCGCATTGTAAGGTTATTCTGGGGGCTTAATAGGTATCGCCGAATACCCGTGGCACGAGCGGTTATAATCCAGTGTTCAGAGCTTACTTGTTAGAGTTGGGGTCCTCGTGCTGCTTCGACTAAACTCTGTTGTCGCACACTATCGAGGTGTGGATACATCCGATGACCGATCACGCTAGGAACGAAAGAGCACTTGCCAAGCGGCGAGCGCGCGTGGGTAGGTTAGGATACCTTGATTTGAATTGTATTCATAAGTAGCTATTAACCAAATCGCGAGTCTTTTAACTAAATAGTTAATCGACAAAATAAAAATATTAAAATATTGAACCCGCTCCCAAAATTTCACGAGAATGGGCTGAGAAATGCGACCTGTAGAAGAGAACAACAGCCGGATAGCGCGACATCCTGAAATTGGGATTTTGGCCCAAGCTGAAGAATAATTTCGCTTCGCTCGCTCTTTATCGCCTTCCAGAACTTTTTATCGCCGAAGCGGTTAAGCGAATACATACTACAGACATAGTTGGACTGTGCCGGCATTACCGTGTCGTCTGGCCGCAACTCGGCGGTGTCGCGCGGGTCGCGCGCTAGGATCACGACTAGGGGGTAGCAGGTTCGAGGCGGGGGCCCCAGCTGTAGGGGCTCTTCTGAACTCACCCGGAGAGGCCGCTCGTCGTGAGGGTTACTTTTGTAAGAGGATAAGCGAATGGCCAGAGCATACTACATACATAGTTGGACTGTGCTGGCATTACCGTGTCGTCTGGCCGCAACTCGGCGGTGTCGCGCGGGTCGCGCGCTAGGATCACGACTAGGGGGTAGCAGGTTCGAGGCGGGGGCCCCAGCTGTAGGGGCTCTTCTGAACTCACCCGGAGAGGCCGCTCGTCGTGAGGGTTACTTTTGTAAGAGGATAAGCGAATGGCCAGAGCATACTACATACATAGTTGGACTGTGCTGGCATTACCGTGTCGTCTGGCCGCAACTCGGCGGTGTCGCGCGGGTCGCGCGCTAGGATCACGACTAGGGGGTAGCAGGTTCGAGGCGGGGGCCCCAGCTGTAGGGGCTCTTCTGAACTCACCCGGAGAGGCCGCTCGTCGTGAGGGTTACTTTTGTAAGAGGATAAGCGAATGGCCAGAGCATACTACATACATAGTTGGACTGTGCTGGCATTACCGTGTCGTCTGGCCGCAACTCGGCGGTGTCGCGCGGGTCGCGCGCTAGGATCACGACTAGGGGGTAGCAGGTTCGAGGCGGGGGCCCCAGCTGTAGGGGCTCTTCTGAACTCACCCGGAGAGGCCGCTCGTCGTGAGGGTTACTTTTGTAAGAGGATAAGCGAATGGCCAGAGCATACTACATACATAGTTGGACTGTGCTGGCATTACCGTGTCGTCTGGCCGCAACTCGGCGGTGTCGCGCGGGTCGCGCGCTAGGATCACGACTAGGGGGTAGCAGGTTCGAGGCGGGGGCCCCAGCTGTAGGGGCTCTTCTGAACTCACCCGGAGAGGCCGCTCGTCGTGAGGGTTACTTTTGTAAGAGGATAAGCGAATGGCCAGAGCATACTACATACATAGTTGGACTGTGCTGGCATTACCGTGTCGTCTGGCCGCAACTCGGCGGTGTCGCGCGGGTCGCGCGCTAGGATCACGACTAGGGGGTAGCAGGTTCGAGGCGGGGGCCCCAGCTGTAGGGGCTCTTCTGAACTCACCCGGAGAGGCCGCTCGTCGTGAGGGTTACTTTTGTAAGAGGATAAGCGAATGGCCAGAGCATACTACATACATAGTTGGACTGTGCTGGCATTACCGTGTCGTCTGGCCGCAACTCGGCGGTGTCGCGCGGGTCGCGCGCTAGGATCACGACTAGGGGGTAGCAGGTTCGAGGCGGGGGCCCCAGCTGTAGGGGCTCTTCTGAACTCACCCGGAGAGGCCGCTCGTCGTGAGGGTTACTTTTGTAAGAGGATAAGCGAATGGCCAGAGCATACTACATACATAGTTGGACTGTGCTGGCATTACCGTGTCGTCTGGCCACAACTCGGCGGTGTCGCGCGGGTCGCGCGCTAGGATCACGACTAGGGGGTAGCAGGTTCGAGGCGGGGGCCCCAGCTGTAGGGGCTCTTCTGAACTCACCCGGAGAGGCCGCTCGTCGTGAGGGTTACTTTTGTAAGAGGATAAGCGAATGGCCAGAGCATACTACATACATAGTTGGACTGTGCTGGCATTACCGTGTCGTCTGGCCGCAACTCGGCGGTGTCGCGCGGGTCGCGCGCTAGGATCACGACTAGGGGGTAGCAGGTTCGAGGCGGGGGCCCCAGCTGTAGGGGCTCTTCTGAACTCAGCCGGAGAGGCCGCTCGTCGTGAGGGTTACTTCTGTAAGAGGATAAGACAAATTTAGTTGATTGAAGGAATCAGACTGTTGGTTGCATATTTAATGACTTTATAAGGCACTTGTCCCACCGCTGGCGAGTAAGCGATGAGCTATCGGCGATTTTCTCGCCCAAGAAACCAACAAAAGATAATCGCTCCCGTGTAAATAAAAGAGAGATATATATTTATAGTTCATCGCTGGCTGTTCACACCGCGATGAACTATATCTCTCTCTTTTATTTACACGGGAGCGATTATCTTTTGTTCGTTTCTTGGGCGAGAAAATCGCCGATAGCTCATCGCTCATCGCCGGCGGTGGGACAAGTGCCTAAGAGGGGTGGTAACGAGTAACTAGGTATAAAATAAAATAAATATTTGCGGACAATCTTACACAAATCGACCTAGTCCCAAACTAAGCAAAGATTGCACACTGGGATCTAGACGACGATGAACATACTTATATAGATAAATAAATACTTAAATACATACAAAATATCCACGACTCTGGAACAAATATGCCCTAATAGGTATATTATTCCAGTTAAAATGACGAAAAGTATTAAAACCAACTATTACCGACATCTATTGTTTCATTGTTATTTTCAAGTAGGTTTGTAAAACAATTAAGTACGCATAAACAATAGATCAAGCAGTAGCAACTCCATTACACGTGCCACACTTCGGTCAGTTTTATGACGTCTCTTTGTCATCTTTTCTTTTCATATTTAGCAACAAAGAGAAGTTGTAACATCCCACGTTAATTGGAACAAACCATACAGTTCGCCGGTATGGCATTTCGACTGGCTCGCAGCATCCTGGGGTGGGGTGGGCACGAACAGAACAATATCAATCAAAATTGTTAATTAAAGCTAATATTAACATTATTAACGCTAATTAAATATTACAAATGAAATTGTTTATACCAATTCCGTTAATAAAACTACGTTCACCGAAAATGCTACAAAGTTAACGATGTCTGGTTATAATATGTTATTAATGTTTCAATCTAAAGTGTTAGTTACTTAAATATTAAAATTTGTTGTAAATGTAACCACCATTAAGAGCATTTTATGGTAAAGATGCATAAATTTGCATGTTGTTAACAACAGCTGAAAAAGGTGGAACAATTGTATATTTACTCTAAGGCATGTAAACTTACCATTTTTCTGCAAATAAATTATTACTTACTTACAATTTATGGAAGTGGCAATAGGGGTACAAGTAATGATGATTACATAATTATCATTTATAATGATGATGACTTGATGACGATCATTACATCACATACTACAGCATTAAAACAAGTATTAAACCGAGGAACATAAATAGAAATAAACCTGTTAAGAGACCAGTTCACACGGTTATCACTTATCACGTTGTTTCAAACATGTCAAAAGGCATAATTATCTAATGATGGACTCTATCTCAAGGTATTGGAGACTGATTTCGAATAGCAAACTCTGAGGTCATTTTATCACTATTATTAATGCGTCTGCTATAATAATAGTGATAAAATGCTTATTGCTGCTTATAGACGGTCGCCAACAAGCCCCTCCGACTCTCCGACCGAGCGACCTTGGTCGGCACCTACCGTTGTAATATAAAATTTTGCTGCAAACAACTGTCTACACTAGGGTTGCCAACTTTTTTTGGGGGAGATAAAGTATTTTCCACAAAAATATAGTACACTGTAAAAAAATATAGTACCTACTTGGCTGGGCAATGTTGCTATTTAGCAAAATTTAATTGAAACCTGCGCCGCTGGATGCGGGTGGCGCAGGACCGCCCATTTTGGCACTCTTTGGGGGAGGCCTGTGTCCATCAGTGGACGCCTTTCGGCTCATATGAAGATAATGAATCGGAACCTGGGCAATTTGAAGCACTTCGTAAAGACCCCCAAGTTATAGTATTTTTGGGTACTATATATTTCTTCAACAGTTTTCAACAGCATAAAAAACGTTATCTCCTAATGCACACCATACAATACAAACTGGCATTGAAACTTGAATCAACTAGCGTAGGCAATAGAGTTGAATTTCGTTTGTTTCAAATAAAACAAAAGCAACTCTAGTTCACATCACACGCGGTCGGAGCCAGAAAGTCTTATTTCCATTTCTCTCTTACTCGTTCACTCGCATCCTTTTTACCCGAGTGCCGAAGGTGAGGAGGGTTATGTTTTTCGAGCGTATGTATGTATGTATGTATGTATATATGTATGTGTGTATGTCTTATTCTTTGACACGCCCCGCAGTCTAAACCGTTTGACGGATTTCGACATATTAGGTGTCGTTGGATTCCTCTTAATCGTGGGAGTGACATAGGCTATAATGTTTGAAAAGAAAAGGCAGTTGGGTTTTTCGAAAATTCTTTTGGTTTCACGTGTTATATTATATAATATAATAGCCTATATGATTGACGGCCTTTAGGCATAATAACTGAACTTATTACATCAAGGACGGGATTGCCAGGTGGCTTTAGTAAAAACAAAATCTGGTGCTTATAGTTAAGTCATGCCCCTCACCAATGATATAATTTATGTTTTTATTTGTGTTTTTTCTAAAGCCACCTGGCAATCCCGTCCTTGCCTGTAATAAGTTCAGTTATTATGCCTAAAGGCCACTAAATTGGCAGTGCATTATCCTCAAGAATAAGCACAATTGTCCCTTCCATGGCAGGCTGAGAGGCTCATCGCATTTTTTCCAAAACGATTGCGTTAATCGATTCAATAATCGATAGCGTTGTAAAAGATGCTGGAAAATATATTAATGGAGCAACATTAAGACAATGAGCCGGTGTCAATGTCAAGGCGGAAGGTTCCGCCGGATCCGAACTTAGAACCGACAAAGTTCGAGAATTTAGTACCTAAAGCCTCTATTTTACTTAGAGCGAAGCGAACTAAGTTCTCCGTCACCGAAACTTCTTTTGTAGTCCGGCTGTCCGGCTGTCCTTATCTACAGGTCACATTTCTCAACCGATTCTCGTGAAATTTTGTCAACTCAAAATAATATAATTAATAGCTATGTTAATAACCCAAGCTTAGCAAGAAGAGACGAGCTGTACAAAATTCTTAGGTTTAAACATAGATAGTCACTTACACTGGAAAAACCATATTGATTCAATATGTTCAAAGTTGGATAGGTTTGTACACGCTTTAAGAAAATTAGGAAAAACTGTCTCCGCTGAAGCTGCCATTACAGCCTACTACGGATATGTATCGTCAACTTTGAACTACGGTCTCCTAATATGGGGTAATTCTGTGCATGTTGATAGAGCCTTTAAATTACAAAAAAAGTGTGTACGTGCAATAACAAATGCGTGGATTACAGATAGTTGTAGGCCCATGTTCAAAAAATATAATATTTTGCCTCTAGCATGCATGTACATTAAAAAGGTTTGCGTATTTGTAAGTACTCATAGGGAATATTTTAAATTGCGGTCAGAAGTGTATAAAGGGAAACAAAGAGCACAGTACAAGAATCTTCTATACCAACCTCCTTGCCGTACCGATATTTATAAACGGAACGTCTGCAACAGTTGTATAGAAATTTTTAATAAACTTCCTGATTGCATTAAGTTGTTGCATGATCTTGAATTTAAGAGAAAACTATCAAAATGGCTTCAAGAACACTGTTTTTACTCTGTAAAGGAATATATGGAAGCAAGACTGTAACAAATAACTATTATGTAGATACTTAAACTTAAAATGAATATAATTAATTGTTTTCTTAAACATTTGCATGCTGCTATGGCTGAATACTGGAACTATGTTTAAAATATTGTAACACCTTTGTACTTACGTATTCTTGCAAATAAACATTTCTATTCTATTCTATTCTATTCTATTATTTTAGTACATATTATGTTGACATATAATTTTTTATTATCAATAAATAATGAATGAGTATGAGTATATCAATTTTTATCGATTTATTTTTGGAAAAAGACAAACTCACGAGATTGACAGCCCTGCCTTGCTAGCATAACTTAACTCTCTACTCTACTCGCGGGCGAGATAGACTAGCTGTCACTTTTTGACAGCATTAATCAGAAAGTGACGGACAGTGTATCTCGCGCGCGAGTAGTCGAGAGTCAAGTAGCATAACTTGACTCTCTATATACCTACTCTATTCGCGCGCGTGATAGACTATTTGTCACATTTTGTCATTCTATCTCGCGCGCGAGTAGAGTCGACATTCAAATTATGCTAGCAGGGCAGCTCACAGACCCACTAGTAGAATAATGTAATGAGTATTAAAATATACACGTTTCACTGCCACGTTTCGTGTGTGCGTACTTGATAAACACCGATAACAGAGGGGACAATGTTCATTCATGTAACTATACACAATTGTCATTCATTACACTTTCGATATCAACACAAACAAACACACGGCCTTCATCGTTACGAACACTTTTTAGTAAAATGTGATTAACATTAAACACACGGTAGGGTCAGTTGGCAGGCGTGGTAGTTCAACGACACGACCAAAACAAGAAAACGTCACGTCAAGGGCGCCCGGTTTTGCGAAAGTTGGTTTGTATAAATAAATTTTAGTTAAAAATATTGTACGGCATCGACAGTTATGGTGGTTCTAATGTTCTATTTGTGAATGTTTCGATTCAACTCCTACGCAAACTAACAAAAAACACGCCGAATAGAACGCGACGGTACGCCGACGTCGAGAAGCAGGCAACGCTACCAATCAGTTACAAAAAAGATCTAAATATTTTTCTCGCACACCGCTCCGCTACCCCGCTCAGTTTCGGTGGATTTTTGCTCGCACACCGCTCCGCTACCTCGCACAACTTAGGTGGTTTTTTTCCTCGCACACCACCCCGCTACCTCGCACAGCTTATGTGGATTTTTTCTCGCACACCGCTCCACTACCGCGCACAGCTTAGGTGGTTTTTTTCTCGCACACCGCTCCGCTATCTCTTACAGCTTCGGTGGATTTCTTTCTCGCAAAACGATCCGCTACCTCGCACAGCTTCGGTGTTTTTTTTTCGCACACTGCTCCGCTACCTCGCACAACTTAGGTGGTTTTTTTCCTCGCACACCACCCCGCTACCTAGCACAGCTTATGTGGATTTTTTCTCGCACACCGCTCCGCTACCTCGCACAGCTTAGGTGGATTTTTTCTCGCACACCGCTCCGCTAACTCGCTCAGCTTCGGTGGACTTTTTGCTCGCACACCGCTCCGCTACCTCGCTCAGCTTCGGTGGACTTTTTGTTCGCACACCGCTCCGTTACCTCGCTCAGCTTCGGTGGACTTTTTGCTCGCACACCGCTCCGCTACCTCGCTCAGTTTCGGTGAATTTTTTTTCGCACACCGCTCCGCTACCTCGCTCAGCTTCGGTGGATTTTTTCTCGCACACTGCTCCGCTACCTCGCTCAGCTTCGGTGGATTTTTTCTCGCACACCGCTCCGCTATCTCGCTCAGCTTCGGTGGATTTTTTCCTTGCACACCGCCCCGCTACCTCGCACAGCTTATGTGGATTTTTTCTCGCACACCGCTCCGCTACCTCGCACAGCTTAGGTGGATTTTTTCTCGCACACCGCTCCGCTACCTCGCACAGCTTCGGTGGATTTCTTTCTCGCACAACGCTCCGCTACCTCGCACAGCTTCGGTGTTTTTTTTTTTCGCACACTGCTCCGCTACCTCGCTCAGCTTCGGTGGACTTTTTGTTCGCACACCGCTCCGCTACCTCGCTCAGCTTCGGTGGACTTTTTGTTCGCACACCGCTCCGCTACCTCGCTCAGCTTCGGTGGATTTTTTCTCGCACACCGCTCCGCTACCTCGCTCAGCTTCGGTGGATTTTTTCTCGCACACCGCTCCGCTACCTCGCTCAGCTTCGGTGGATTTTTTCTCGCACACCGCTCCGCTACCTCGCTCAGCTTCGGTGGATTTTTTCTCCCACACCGCTCCGCTACCTCGCGCTTCTTCGGTGGATTTTTTGCCGCTCCGCTCAGCTCCGGTGGGTTACCCTACTCACCCTAACTCTATTGTCATCGCAAGGTTCGGTGTCAATTAATAGAAGAGAATCAATTTAACAGAGTTGGCAACAGCAATGACATATTAAATTCTCGCGCATGGAAACCCATATTGGTTCAAAGAGTTCAAGTTGTATTGTGAGTCGTAAACCTTACGAAATGCGATAAAACAATACAAGCCATTGGAATTGAGGTACAATGGCATTGTGTTTGCCATCTGACCCAATCGGAGCGATGCAAAAACTGGCGCCTTGGTCTTAAGAAGCAATTTCCTTGCTACGTCCAACCACAAGAATGATTTATCCTACTAATCCTAAATAATATTATAAATACGAAAGTTTGGGTGTTTAGATGTTTGGACGGTTGTTACTCAATTACGCAAAAACGGCTAAACGGATTAAGATGAATTTTGGTATACATATAGTGTATACCAAAATGTGTAACGTGTGTGTAAGCTACAAGACCGAGTGAGAAATACTAAGATCCGACGGCGCACTAAGGTGCGGGGCGTCGGAGAAGTCATAACTAAACACAAATGGAATTGGGCAGGACATATTGCCAGGCAGCGTGACGGTAGGTGGACGAAAACGTTAACGGATTGGTGGCCACTTACAGGAAAAAGAAGCGTCGGTCGTCCACCAGCTCGATGGGTTGACGACGTAAAATACCGCGGGTCATTTCTGGATGAGACTAGCACGGGACCGGGATAAGTGGCGTACTCGAAGAGAGGCTTATGCTTAGCAGGGGCGATTATAAGCTGATAGTGATGATGATGACGATATAGTGTAATACTTTTCATCCCGGGAATCATCCCCTAAGGGGGCGAAAGTGAATAAATAAATAAATATGGAGCTGCGATATAAACGAGTTTCACGCGGACGTAAGCTAGTTGGAACTAAAACTGGATTGTTTCGATTCCATGAAAATTTTGTAAAGTCGAACTTTGGCAGAAATCAAGAAGGTTTCTTTCACATGTTATTATCGGTTACAAGGAAATCTAATGATTGGTGCGTAGTAACTCTTTCGTCTGTTTTCAAATCCGTTTATTAAAAACACTAACCTGAAACCGCCCTTAGGAATGTTAGTACGAGAGCATAGCATGCTGTCTATATGTGACACATATGTAAGCGACTATTATATTGTACAGTCACGGACATCAATCGTTGAGCTATTTAGAGCTCACCTTTTACCAATACCAATAGCATTCTAACGCCTTGGCCACGACTTTGGTCTTAAGCGACCTGCGGCAGCGTTTTATCTGTTCATTGCGCGGTCGAGACGCGCAACGCAAATGTGGTTAGTTGGGATCACGCGCAATGAATTAGAAAAACCGCTGCCGCAGGTCGCTTAAGACCAAAGTCGTGGCCAAGGCGTTAAAATGATAGCGGATAAGCCTGACTGTGCTATCCTGCTACACTGTGCGGGGCTGCATTCTCCCACCAGTGTTATACGATGGTAGACGCTATTAATTATAACTTTTAAACTAAACTTTAATTTTAATTGTTATTCTATGTAAATATGTCCTTGTTACATGAAATAAATGATTTTGAATTTACTGGATATTCATAGCTAAACTATTAAAAACCAAAATTAGTTGACACCTAATGGCTCAACGAAAAAAGTAAGGAGTATACACGACTAGAAGTATATAGGTTACAGGAGTAGTACTATATCTATCCAGTGTTAAAACCGCCCGCGTGCTCGTGCCAGAGGTTCCCCCGGATTTTCCCCAGGCTACACACTCCCACTGTATTGTATGTCTACTCCTTTGTCTCTGTGTGTCTTTTGTGTAGTGAATAAATGTCTTCTTTTCTTTTTTCTTTTTTTTTCTTTTCACTGCGCATTCCGATCGCTTTATTGGGCTCGCCCTACAAAGCAACAGGCAGGATTAAAAACCGGCCAAGTGCGAGTCGGTTCCGTAACATTATCTATAAAAACGAGCAAAAAAAAATCACGTTTGTTGATGGGAGCCCCCTTAAATATTTATTTTATTCCGTCTTTTAGTATTTGTTGTTATAGCGGCAACAGAAATACCTACATCATCTGTGAAAACTTCAACTGTCTAACTATCATGGTTCACGAGATACAGCCTGGTGACAGACGGACAGACAGACAGGCAGACGGACGGACAGCGAAGTAGAGTAATAAGGTCCCGTTTTTACCCTTTGGGTACGGAACCCTAAAAACGAACAAAAAAAATCACGTTTGTTGTATGGGAGCCCCCTTAAATATTTATTTTATTATGACTTACTAAAGTATTTGTTGTTATAGCGGCAATAGAAATACATCATCTGTGAAAATTTGAACTGCCTAACTATCACGGTTAATGAGATACAGCCTGGTGACGAAATACCTAATATTATAGGCACATTAAAAAGGTATATTCGATGGTAGCCAGTCAATCAAGGCTAGTCTTGAAGCTGTAACCTCGGAACGTCGGAGCGGGCTTGGGGCCGGCAGCCCGGCGCATTCCTATCCTCTCACCGACGGAATTCGTTTGAATTGAATTCGCTTAAGTGTGGTCGGACTCGGGTATAATACATATAATAGGGCAAACCTTGGCTAATCGGTGATATGAAGTAATTCGGTGATAGTTACTTATGGTCTGATAACGAAATTACTCGATAGCTTTACGACTTGTAATAATCTCCAGTAGGTGGCGGCAATGTCATTCAACATGCTAACGTGCACTACGTGCAGCAAGTCAAAATTGAGAAAAAAAACTTATGTCAAACAAATCAACACGTGTAAGTGTAACGTCTAATGTTTAATTGATCGGTGCAAGGTGTAAAAAAACTATTTTTTGAAGAAAAACAAATGAACATAGCAAAAAATAAAGAAAAACCCGTTAGGGTAAGAGTTTTTAAACACATCAATTAATTTTTGAATGTAAAAGTAACAATTTTCTATTTTTTAATCTTGCACCAAGCAATTGTCACATATTAACCTGAATATCACCGAATTACCTATTTTTTCATAAACTTTTACTAGGTCAAATTTATATACTTTTACTAAGTCTGTGATTACTTAATGATGATATATCCGTTACACAAAAAAACTGGTATTATAAATTACTTCCAAATTTGCATTTTTTTCCATACTTGTTGTAATTAAAATAACTATAGTTCAAATGGAGCTTATCTTGAAATAGTTATGCCGCAATGCTTGAAGGCCGCGACCCGAGACGAAGGCCACTTTGAACTAACTTAAGCCTCCGCTGGATATAATCTCGCATGTTTCCCGGAGGGGTAGACAGGGATCATGTATTTCCATTTATTACTGACACACATACGTAGTTACATACATTGCAAGTTAAATATAAGCTTGTAATAATAAATTAAAAGTAAAAAAAAATTTTTAGAGAAAAAGGAATATTCGAAAAACTATCGAAAAGAAGCTAAACTATTGTCAAGAAGAAAATTAACGGGAAAATATGTGTATGGAAATAATCGCATCTGGTAAAAAGAGATACCGGCAAATTAAACTTCAGCAAAAAAAGCGAAAGAAAAAAACGACTTGGTAAATTTTGCGAATAGAAAGATTGCTATCAGAAAAAAAGATTCTGTCAAAAATATCGCCATACTCAAATAAACAGAGACGAACTAGTTCTATGTGGTTTGTATTTCCTGTGACGCACGCTGGTTTCTTCCGCTTTAATCTCTTTTTAATTATTAATTATTCCTATTAGAATATTAAACTTTGATTAATAACTTCAGACTTTCCACGGAATATAATAGGTTTGAATGAAGTAAACGATATCACAGTAAATATATGTATTAGCTAAAGTTTTATATCTCAACTAGTCTAAAGATCTTTTTAGATCAGCACGGCTATTACAGGCGACATAGGACTATCCGTCTCTTTCTAAGCGTTCTAATTAGAAAGAGACGGATAGTCTATATATCTCGCCGCGACACAGCTCGCGGGCCGTCCTGTGATAGCCATGCTGCGCTCCATTTATAATCAGTTCTACGCACACATGCGCGGCACGTGGATTGCGCTTAAAGTGTATTGTATCGACGCGTCTGTGTGAGTGTGAGTGCATTACATACATCGAAAGTTTGTACGGATTTGTTTTACTGCTTTAACCTTAATATCTACTGTGACGATGTCGACCACGCACTGATGCCCACGCACAAAATTAAGATAGCGAGCGAGGTTACCTGGTGAAGCTGAAGTGCGCCGAGGCGAGGATGTGCGGGAGCGAGCCCCAGAGAGTGGCGTGCAGCTCTCTGACTGGCGCTCCCCGCCAGCTCGCGTGGTAGTACCGCACTGTCGACGACACGACGCAGCGAGCGAGGTTACCTGGTGAAGCTGAGGTGCGGCGAGGCGAGGATGTGCGGGAGCGAGCCCCAGAGAGTGGCGTGCAGCTCTCTGACTGGCGCTCCCCGCCAGCTCGCGTGGTAGTACCGCACTGTCGACGACACGACGCAGCGAGCGAGGTTACCTGGTGAAGCTGAGGTGCGGCGAGGCGAGGATGTGCGGGAGCGAGCCCCAGAGAGTGGCGTGCAGCTCTCTGACTGGCGCTCCCCGCCAGCTCGCGTGGTAGTACCGCACTGTCGACGACACGACGCAGCGAGCGAGGTTACCTGGTGAAGCTGAGGTGCGGCGAGGCGAGGATGTGCGGGAGCGAGCCCCAGAGAGTGGCGTGCAGCTCTCTGACTGGCGCTCCCCGCCAGCTCGCGTGGTAGTACCGCACTGTCGACGACACGACGCAGCGAGCGAGGTTACCTGGTGAAGCTGAGGTGCGGCGAGGCGAGGATGTGCGGGAGCGAGCCCCAGAGAGTGGCGTGCAGCTCTCTGACCGGCGCTCCCCGCCAGCTCGCGTGGTAGTACCGCCCTGTCGTCGACACGACGCAGCGAGCGAGGTTACCTGGTGAAGCTGAGGTGCGGCGAGGCGAGGATGTGCGGGAGCGAGCCCCAGAGAGTGGCGTGCAGCTCTCTGACCGGCGCTCCCCGCCAGCTCGCGTGGTAGTACCGCCCTGTCGTCGACACGACGCAGCGAGCGAGGTTACCTGGTGAAGCTGAGGTGCGGCGAGGCGAGGATGTGCGGGAGCGAGCCCCAGAGAGTGGCGTGCAGCTCTCTGACCGGCGCTCCCCGCCAGCTCGCGTGGTAGTACCGCCCTGTCGTCGACACGACGCAGCGAGCGAGGTTACCTGGTGAAGCTGAGGTGCGGCGAGGCGAGGATGTGCGGGAGCGAGCCCCAGAGAGTGGCGTGCAGCTCTCTGACCGGCGCTCCCCACCAGCTCGCGTGGTAGTACCGCACTGTCGATGACACGATGCTGCTTACACCTGGAGACAAAGAAGACACGTTTAGTAAGTTAACCTGATTTAGAATTTTCACAGACTTAGCTATAATATATATTAATATACCGTAAGATACCGCTATATATTTGCACCACACACTACAAAGATACCAAAATATATATTTTTGCCATCATTAAACTCGATGCTGTCCCAGCGACCACACTATTTCAATACGTACAGGTTGTTCTAAGTTCTAAATAAATAAATGTTATAGCGGAGTGTCAACCAGGGATCGGATACCGGTATTTTCTCCATACAAATTAAACCGGTATTCTTTCGTTATTTGGTTATAATATCATTTTTGATCGGGCAGTCTAATAATACGAATATGTTACCAAAATACACGATAGAGTCCTACATTAAGAACCTAAAATAATTCAAAATATTAGACTACTTCGAGGATTTTTGAAAAAACCAGTTCCGATCCCTGCTGTCAACTAGTTCGCAAAATATATCGTATTAAAATATCGTAAGATGCCTTATATATCTATACTTACGGGCTTTAAAAGAGGGTTCTATTTTGTGTCAAATTAAACGGAACGTTTCGATGAACTAGGTAGCAAAATATTGACAAGCATGCAAAATTACGCGTTAAGTTAAGCGTTGATTTTTAATATGATTATTGTGTCAAATCATGTTCGTTAATTTAAGTTCTTACGCTCTGACTGTATTCTTTGCTAGCATGCAAACGTTAGCACCAGTCACTGCATCAATCTATATCAGAGTTGCCATTCACAAAGCGTATTGGTACTACTGGCCACTTCGCAACCGGCGTACCAATATTAAACCTGACGGAGATTTAACTTAACACTGTTGCATTCGAATAAATTTCATGGCGAATATTCGGATTGATTTAATATTCGAATTGTAAACCCTAAATCTGACTTACGATCACGCATAATTATTATGAATTCTCCTCATTTTAGTGTTGTTATCTTGAACTTTGAAGGAGCCGTAACAAAAACGACGTAGAAACTAGTTTTTCCGGAAGCGGATGCAACGTGCCTTTCAAAGCATGGAAGCGCTCATTGTAACTAACTAACTAACACTCAAAGCGGTTACTCATCCATAAACCAGCCATAAATGCTTCACGTAATTTCTATGAAGTATCACATAACATTAGAAACAGTTCACAGTAAGTCAAGCACCACTTGCTGCCATATGTTGCGTCGCGCGCAACTCAGCGACTCCTGTCTTATACTCGTACTGTACAAATTAGAAAGGTGAGAGTAGATTATCTCGTCTCGCGTCGCTCTCGCGGCGTCAGTTGTGCTAGCCCCGGCAGTTGTGTTGAAAATATATAACGGATAGATACAGCCTTAAGGTGATGTAGGTTCATGGTCTTCTCTCCCTCTCACTGAGCATAAACGTTAGCGAGATGGAAGTGCGTGGTCAGCGCGGATATTATGTTTTTAATTTTTTGTGTGTTTAAATAAATAAAAAAGTAATAGCTAAGTTCCCTCAAACATGATATTGCCGATTTTTAGAACCAATTTTAATATGTTTAGATTTTGTGCACAATTTGTTACGAATATTTTAAGTGCATTTTAGACCTATGTTCGTGATTTTTTTCTATCGTGTGAAATTCAAAAACTCAGGATTCGAATAGCTATCGTCCTTAGAGCATACATAACTTACCCCTCTGTAAAAAACCTTGTACAATGCACCAACCAAAAAATCATACAAAAGACAATTTCCAATCGATCACAAAATCGCTTTGCAAGAGAACACTGATCATAAAAATGCCCGCATGTTGCTGTAAGCACTTGATAACGTTCAACCACTTTAAGCTTTTAATATATGATTGAGTTTCAATATCCTATTAAGATGCTCCCCCCGCCCACGCAAAGTTCGGCAGACTTTTTTGTACGCAAATACGACATAAGGCTACTCCAGTTATGTATGCTCTAGGCTATTGTCCCTCGAGAAAGGCCTCAAGATTGCTAATAAAATTTAAGGCAGCCGTATTACGATCCAAACAAGAGTTACGACTTTAAAAAAATCCGTTTTCTGAACCTACGTCGCCTTAAGGCGCGCCCAGCATTCACCTCGCTAAGGCCACGTCCATTTCCGGCGCAAATGTTTGGGCTGCTAAAAGGTTTTGTTGTTGTTGTGGCTGCCTCACAGTCTGGTCGTTAATTTGTGTGCAATACGATAAGTGATATTAATGTAGGCACAATATGCCGCAAAGCAAAGGTAAAAAGTTACTGTACAGAACGGTCAACCAATTTGAATCCTAGGCCACTCTAGAACCCTGTCTTATTGACACCCTGCTTTTTGTTTATGTAGGTATTAGCCATAGAAATCACTTTAACGTTTACTGTGAAAAGAACAGTGGCCTAGGATTCAAATTGGTTGACTGTATCTACAGGTTGGAGTGACGGGAGGTAGAGCCGACCCGAATACAAGCATCGTTAAGCCAGCGTGGGGTAGATAGATACTGTATTTGGTGTATAATATAGATTATTAGTTTGTGACTGCCTGATCCTTCTCTTTTTAACCCACAGGTTCTGTTATTGAACGTCTTCGCGCTTGTCGCAATTATTAATCAAGACTTGGCTATTGCCTGTCCGCAATCTCTACGTTCTCTTCTCCTTTCTTGCTTAGATCTTACTTGTCCAGAAGTCACATACTCTATACTAAACATCCATGTCTTATTCACTGAGTTGTTGTATCTGGTGGTATATCTACCGCTGTACGTTTGTCGTGTCACGTTGATAACACTTCGGCTACCTTTTTGCGCCTTTTTGGGTCGAAACTCTAGAGTTTGGCCCTAGGGCCGAGGGGTGAAAGCGCCCACACCTCTAAGAGTGCTACAAGCGCCTGGTAGAGGTGACGCGTGGCGAGAGGGCTGGATCATATCTGGCACAGCGGATCAGCATTGCCATTCAACGTGGCAATGCTGCCAGCCTTCTGGGCACGCTGCCCTGTGAAGGCTATTTGGGGCAATTTTTTTATTTATAATATTTTTTAGCCTGGTTTAGTTTTAATGTTATTGTTATTTTTTCCATGAAGCTGTGTTCTAGGACTTGTTTTATATACCTAGACATACATTTGACATACATCATTAGGCAGATTATGCAATTTGGTTAAACTTTTATCTTTATCACTTAGCGCGGCTGAAGTATACGGATGTAGATTTGACAATGTAACTTTTATTACTTATTTCGAACACTCACTTTTCCGTTAAAAACTTACACTCAATTTACTTCACTTCATTTAGTAACTGCACTTAGTAATTCTTTAATCATAACACTCACTTCAGCACTAGAGTCAGAATACAAGTACGAGTAAGTAGTACGTAGTTGGCAATATGACTACTACACTAAAATTATAATTAAAATAAACAAGTTTATTTCAGACAAACAGGGGTCCATAAATGTTAAAATTATTATTTAAACTGAATTTCTAGTGTTAGTTTTATTTCAAAAACCAGGACACTCACGTGTACGAGGTTACTATCGAGTGTAGTCTAGTCCAATGTATGAGAAGCTGACTGTCCAGCTTATCAGCTATAACGGCCAGGAGGCTGTTGCGCTTGCGGCTGTCACGCAGGCGCCGAAGCGCGGCTGCGGCGCGCACGCATGATGGCCGGGAAACCGTCCACGCGCGCGTGCGCGAACGCACCGGCGTCGAAACCACAACAGCGCCCTGGATGGACGCGTTATTATACTGGACGCGGAGAGCACTCAGCTGACAGCTCCCTTTGCGAACAGCTGGTCGATAGGGCACATGTATAAAATGATGTGCAAAAAACATTAATCGTCGAAAAGTTAGAATGGCTTCCTCGATTCTGTTTACCGTCATTACGTGTAACGAGCGACCGGGGCCATTAGCGGCGCCCTAACCGCAGCTGCGGCCCGCCGCTAATACGCAATTCATTAATGAATAGTTGAAGTTGAAAAGCCTCATTTGGTGTATGGGGACTGGGGACCGATGGAAACGATCTACGCATTAGACAAGACATGAACGAAAGTGCCACTAAAACTAAAAAATAGATTGAATGTTATTTGAACAATCAATCAATGTCAATAAACTTTCGTGGACGCGCTCCAAACACTATTAATCTAATTGGTCAGTGGCCGACAAGTTTTCCGTAAAAAGATATAGGACTTTCTAGGCTGAAACTTTTGTACAGGCAGACGGTACATTCCAAAATATTCACAACATTATTAGGAATTAAGAAAAAACCAGCAAAATCCACTCACAAACTATGACATTTAACACTTTGAAGCCCCGACGCGCCACGTGCGCCTCTAGCGGCGAATTCACTCGCGGTAGCCCTCATTCGGCCAACTAAAATAAACTCGAGTATAAATGCACCATAGTCCCAGCGGGAGTTGAAGATGCATAGCACCCACCAAGAACAGAGATAGATACCTTGGATTTTTTCGTTAGTGTACTGTCACTAGCAGAGATGGGCATTTCGTAATCGATTCCTAATTACACGATTACTTGATTTTACTTTGTAATCCGCTACTGGGTGTCAGATTACTTGTAATGTAATCAAGTGAAACGGTAAATTACCATTACATATTAAGGAGTCAGTAATCAAGATACAAATATTATAATTACTGGTAATTGGGAATCATGATGTCGATTCCAAATTACTGGAATTGTTCCATTTTAAAACGAAATTCCTCCGCATCAATAATGCATGCCATTGTTTATATAATATATATAAAAATATTAACCTTATCAACGGATTTAACACCAAAATTTCACGTGAAAGTGAAATTCTAGACGCCAAAAACAATTTTATTTCAGTGACAAACAAAATTATAAAATAAGATCTGACAATGAAGTAGGTAATCTAGTGTGGAATTAGAGTGAAGTAATTCAGATTACTTAAGTACTTGATTACTGAGGAATCAAGATTACAGTAGTGCTTTACAACACCGATTCCAAAGGAATGGATTACAAATGTAATCATACACTACTAGCATTACAGTAATTTTGATTATTCAAGTAATCGATTACAGAGGAGTCACGATTACTGGAATGTAATCGTGTAATTAATTCCAAAAGTAATTGCTTACGCCCATCTCTGCTCACTAGCAATAATATTTTACTACAATAAATGTTTGACACAACTATTTCTAAGGCCGTTCAAAAGTGTCAGATATTTCTGCTTACTTTGTTATGGCAGATATTAATGTCGGCAATGTTGGTGAAGCCCTCACAGGTGACTTAAGTTTGACGACCTATTACCTAGTTAGTCGATGACACCACGAATGAATAGCATTGAAGAGTAGATCTCACTGTAATAACAGTTAAGAGTTAAGACAATAGCAAATTAACCTCGTTGCAATGGCAATTAGATTTACCTACTACGCGACATAATAGAGGATGCACCGGCCTTGGGCCGATATCTGTTAATGGTCTTGTTCTTCTTTTCGAACACTACAACGGTGACAAACAACCATACAACCCACCTGGGCTGTTATTCTTTACGCGCTCATGCGTCTCACCTCACCCGAAACGCCTAACGAAACTAGACCTCTACCAACGCTTAGTTACTACGAATCGCGGCGCACATAGGGGCAGAATGCCGATTTAGGCGGCCATAAATCGATTTCTAAAAATGTAGCCTAGATAAGAAATAATCACTTCCCGATAAGGTTGAATAACCATAGAATGATAAACTACCCCCTCCCTAACCCTTACAGCAGTGCCTGAACTGCCATGCCAGTCGAAAGTTGATCGTCGCTCCCAGTGCACGCACATCTTATCGGCATTCGTAAAAACACGTTACATTTAAAAAATCGTGGTGTTTTTTTAGTGTCTATTTTGAAGAAAGTTGTGATGGATTCTAGTTCTACAGGTAAGAGAGTATTATAAAACATTAAATTTATGTGAATATTTTGAATATCTATTATTATTTCCCGAGGTAGAAATAAGTCTTCTAAAATTGTTGTAAAAAACCACGTTTTTGATTTATAAAAAGGTTTTTGTTATACATCATGGCACGTCCGGGCCATAATACGAGTAATTTCATAAAGTAGAGTAACTGTACTAGATAATTACATTAACTTTGGCTGCGATTTTTTGCGAATATGCGTTTTAGAGGCCATTAAATACCACGATGCAAAACCACTTGTTTTTTTTTTTTTTTTACTTTTGTGTTTAAAATAGTTTTGATTTCTTTTAGGATCGGAAGGAGTTGCAGAGGCAAGATTAGTGACCCGTAGGTTCCTATTTGAGAAAATGCAGCCACAAAATCTTGCAAATTTTGAATTGAAACTAAAATATCTTGAGACGTATATTTTATCGCAAGAAAACTATTGTGACGAACACAACAAGGATATAAAGCATAAATTGTCTTTTTTAAAGTCAGACTTTAAGAAGAAGTGGGTAGAGTCAAATAGGAAGAGCGATATTATCTTAAAAAAACACGATGCATGGTTACAAGGAACCTTCGAAATACCAAGGATAAAACGAGGATCATCAGGCCGACCAGCAAAGATATTCGATGAATCCAGTGAAAGGAGCAAACGAAAGAAAAACAGAAGTGTTAATAATGAGACCGCCAAAATTTATGTAGGACTATATTCCTGGCATCCGATGACGCCTAACAATGCACAAAATCATATAACATGGGGCAACTGTAATGGAAGAAGCTCTCTTGCCTATTGGGTTATTACCGGAAGAAGCAGCCGAAGCGCGCAATAAGCACTTTAGGAAATATAGACAAGATTTTTATAATCTATGAATACACAATCTCACAAGTTTAATACGACATTCATAGGTCACTTACTTTCATATTTGCTTATATTAAAAAATTTCATAATTGTCTCGTAACGTAACTATAATTTTGTTTTCTTTGTCAGTTATAAAAATGACGAAAATATGTCGTATTTACACTTAACGATCATTAATATACCGTTAAACTATTGAAAATAAAAAAATAAAACACAACTAAGAACAGTGTTGTTTTTACTGACTTTTGACTGGATTATAGAAAAAAGCGGGCACCTACCGAGATAAGCTGTTTACTATTTTCAACTGTTTTAAGTAGGAGAATAATATTCTAAAGGTTAGAAAGCAGGATCGGTAACGGTTTTCTTATAATAAGATACTTATTCTTCAGTTTCATACAAAAAACACTGATATTATTTTTTTCTGCTTTAAATAAGCCTTATTTTGAAAAAAATATATAACATTTTTTATTCCTTACAACATTTTCAACCGAAAAGTATTTTTTAAATAGGTTTTTAAAAAAAAAGTGGATGTCCATTTTTTTGTCATTTCGATCCACTGTGCTACTGCCCTCTTGGAATTATAATTACAAACAAATCACGAGTTTGAGTACATAAATGCGATAAAATAATTTTGGCCGCCTAAATCGGCATTTTGCCCCTATGTGCGGCGTCTAGATATATTTGTGTGTGACCGTTGAGGTGAGCTTAAAACAAGTTACAGAATAGGGGGAGCTGATGATATAAGATACCGTAGCGCCCAATAGGGAATATGCATAGGACTTCAATTTTGAATAAATTGAACTCAATCGATGCGGATATACGTAGAAATATCATACAACAGAAATATATATTTTAAAAAGGCTATTGTATTGTATCTCACGTTAAAATCACTCAATTAAAAAAAAAAACGATAAAATTACATAACAGTAAGACAGAATATTGAATTAGAAATGATATTTTGTATAACAAGTATAGTTTTAAACGCAAATTTGAAGGAGATAATTACAAAAAAATGATTAACTCCATAGTAAACGCGCCGAGAATATGGATTGTGACGTCATAGTCTATGCCCCTTTAATATAGAGCGTTATCGGTGTGTGCCGGCGCGTGCAGATTTCAAATGCCAATAACATCAGAAAAAAAAATCCTAAGAAAGTTTTAATGCTACAGTTGATATTCCTCTGGATTCTTAGAGCATACATAACTGGAGTAGCCTTATGTCGTATTTGTGTACAAAAATATCTGACGAATTTTGCGGGAGCCGGGAGGGAGCATTTTAATAGGATATTGAACCTCAATTGTATATTGAAAGCTTTAATACGTTTATAATAAAGTGCTTACAGCGACATGCGGAAATTTTTATGATCAGGAGCCGTAGCATGGTTGGCCTTATCACGCGACAAGTGACAAGATAAGAACGTCGTCGTCTCGTTCTATCGAACGGTGTCAGCCAGTGACGCACGCTCTATCCTATCACCTATCGCGTGACAAGGCCAACCATGCTACGGCTCCAGTGTCAGTGCTACCTAACTGCGCCGTGGGAACTCAGAATTATACCTAAACTTTGCGCGCCGCATTCGGTACAGCCGCCAGTGGGTTGACGCACGCGCTCACGGCCGGACGCTGCTTACGCGTACAAGAAAAGTTATTCACCAATTCTTTAAAAATGAGTTCGTAATGTTTTTTACGGAACACCTAATACCTATTTCAAATACTTACGTAATACATTTTTAAGGCCTGCTTGAGTTTCGGTAATTTTGTATAGGTACCTACCCCGAGCCTCCGACAAGTTTAGGTACTCCGCCACTCCGTTGTTTGTATTGATTTCATGTTTATATTTATCCCTGTCTAGCAGCAATTAGTATAATAGTTTACTTAGTAAGATTTGCGGGGTGCATGCATTGCACGGCCTAAGAAAGGGCGTAAACATCGTCGTTGCTATGGGGACTTATAACCTTTTGGAAGTGCTTGGAATGCACTCGCGAGGATGAAACATGTATCTAATCAGAATATTTTAAGACAACTTATGCCTAGTGACTAATTCCAAGTTTGCAATGCTACTTTTAAACTATTATACAATATGTCGTTATTTATATACTTACGTTATAAATAACGAAGATAGGAAGGTACCTACCTACCTACCAAACTTTATTTCGTACTGTCGTCGGGATAAACCTAAACTTAAAAAAATTAAGTTACCTACACAACAAGTTTCGTTTTGTTAAACCTATGTGGTAGGTAGCTGGTAAATTAATAGGTACCTACATTCAGACTGTCGTAACCATAGACAGGGTGAGAGATACTTGACATTACATTTTATTTAACATGCTGCGTTGATATGCCTGTATGTAGGTATGTAGCTATGGAGTTCAGATACAGGCAGAATCTCCGGAAATACAAGTCTTTTGAAAAATGAATATTGAAAAACGATAACAATTAAATTAATCTAATCAGTGAAGTGCATGGAATGTGTGGTTCTGCACGAATAATAAAACGTCCTAGCCGACACAATGTTTTTTTTTATACTACGACGGTGGCAAACAGACACCGTAGCCTTTGGACGATTGCGATTTCAGAAGAATCACAAGCGCGTTGCCAACCCTTTATTGATTTGAGGATTTGTTGTGACAGCTGAACGGAGATTTTTATTTTTTTTATTTAGGTTCACCAACTAATACAACTAGTACATTCATGATTTCATTCATTTTGCATTGTAAAGATAGACGTCACAAACACTTATAGGTAAACACCACATGCGTTATAATTTATACAAAAACCTTAGAATTTAAAATATAAAGTAGGTTCTTAAAAAAAACTTGTATTTTTATTAAAACGTTACGACGTCTGTTACGTAGATACATACAGCAGGGCAATTGCGTAACTCTTCATACGCGTGCCCGTACATATCACCTACCAGACTGCCAAAATATAATTGTCATGCCATAAATCTCAACTTTAACATTAAAATTGACATGTAAGTATCTGAGTAACGAACGTGTGATGTTCTAATAAAACTACAATAAATTTAAACTATCGTTAAGGTGCGTACGAATTAGAGCAGCCTCTGGTTGAGGCACGCACGGTTCACCTATTTTGCTTAACGCGCTCACGCGCTAAACATTTAGAGAAGGATAAAAATTCGTGCAACATTACATCAAGGTGAAGCAATTGTAGTTGGTTACACATCATTATAAAAAATATTTCAAAGAATAAACCGTTTTTTATTTCACTCAACTATTCATTATAACTTCATTTCTAAGCGGTGTCAACCCTAGCGTTTATTGGCCGGGGAGTGCGGGCAACGACGGGCGCGTTCAAGGTTGCTCCATTGTTAAATTTAGTAGGCATGGAAAGCGGTAGGTATGCGCGTTTTTATTCAGAGTCGAGTATCTGTTCGTTAGAACTATTATATAATCTGTGCCAGTGTTCTCTTGCGAGGCGATTTTCGAATCGATTGTGAAATTGTCTTTGTATGATTTTTTGCACATTGTGCAAGGTTTTTCTACAGAGGGGTAAGTTAATGAAAGGCTACTCCAGTTATGTATGCTCTAAGTCTGGATTATACTTTTGATTTTCGCAATAAAAAATAACGATGCATATTCCCTAATTCCCTATTATAGGCGCTTGCGACGCGAAGAAGTCACAAGCGCGTTGCCAACCTTTTATAAATTTGAGGATTCCCTATCTCTGTAATGCACTCCCACTACACTCGCACGATAAGACAAGCCCCAAGCAAGTTTATATTCAAACGTAAGCTTTGAAGAGCTTGTTTGCTAGAACAATCCTAGCTGAGTTATGTTGGTTAGTAGTAAACGAGTGTGCATCAGATTATATCTACTTATGTATATTGATTTATATATTATTATATTTACCTTTATATTAGTAGTAAGCAACTTTGGAATTTGTATAGTTATATGAATATTGTATTTTTTATTTTGTTAGTCTGTCTCTTGTTCCCACCGTTTGAAAGTCTCTGTTTGGCGCTATGGTTGACTTGGTAGAGATACTTTTGTCCTTTTTTTGTTTTTTTTGCAATAACGTTTAAATAATTAAAACATTGTGTCTCAAAACGAGAGTCTTTGACCAGTGTGTGTTGCCAGTGATGACATAAGGCACTGAAACGTGGTTGCTTACTATGGGCCTCATAAGAAGGCTCAAAATCACCCAAAAGGCAATGGAGAGGGCTATGTTGGGAGTTTCTCTGCGTGATCGCATCAGTAATGAGGCTATCCGCAGCAGAAACAACGTAACCGATATAGCCTTCCAAATGCTAAACTTAAGTGGTAGTGGGCGGGGCACATTGCACGTAAAACCGATGGCCGTTGGGGCGGAAAGGTTCGCGAGTGACGACCATGTACCGGAAGGCGCGGCGTGGGTAGGCCCCCTACAAGGTGGACTGATGACCTGGTAAAGGTCGCGGGAGTCCGCTGGATGCGGGTGGCGCAGGACCGGTCAATTTGGCACTCTTTGAGGGAAGCCTATGTCTCTTGAATACTATAAGTATGAGATATCGCATTAGAAACTTTTATTATGCTACACTAACTATACATGTAGAATTGTAGATATTGTTAACCGTAATAGGTAAAGTTTTTCACTTTACGGGCGGATATATCAGCAATAGCGAAGTTATCCGTCAAGGCACGCAATACCGCAGAAACAGACATTTACATTATCATGATGATTCACAAAAGGTGAACGTACCCTACATCATAACATTTATAACACTGAATGAAATTGGCTCGTGTTCTTTTCTTTATTGAAGACCCCAGACGATTGTTTAACGCCACAACTATGCAAATTGGCATAATAAAATATTGCTCTGTTGTTGCTAGAACTCGTTTGCAATAATAACACACACCCACCACCGAACACAAGCCACCGAAGATGCCAACGCACGTGTCGTGTCGTGTATGAAAATCAGGGCTGCTATTCGTAACGACCGACCACGTCGTCACAGAACGACCAGTACAATATTGACCCCTGATTAGGCGTTGAGAGTTCGGGGTCAAGTTTTACTGGGGACTAGCGTACATAGGTGAGACAGTTTGGTGAATAAGCGGCTCGTTGTAAAGCGTATGCGCGCTACACAATTTAGACAATTTGCATAAACAACTTTGTTGTTAGAGCTGGGGTAATATCATCTTCTGAAATTAAGGAGTTTGCAATTGTTTGTTGAGAGTTGAGAGGTGAGACGTTACATTACATCTATACATATAATAAAGCTGATTGATTATAAAGTAATAATAAAATCGAGTTGAGTTGCATTTGTAATTAATAATTATGTATATGTTTTCACAATTAATTTTTTTAAAGAATTACATTCTGGATTCTGGAAAAAGTGGGTTATGTTGTATTTAAGTATTCTACAAATCTACAGTACATCATCGTGCGGATTTGCAGAGGACTTCAGTTATCTTAATTTAACTCTTTGATTAAAAAAATCTCGTCCTTTCCGGTGCTGAACTTATTGAAAATATTAAAGCTTGTTCAAGGAATAGCTTCGAACAGCAAATTGCGTGTGTGACTAGATATAAGTAATGTTATAAATTTATAATACGAGTCTGTAGAAAGTGTTTGACCGACCATCTATCCCTGGCTACATGGCGACCCTGCCAGAAACACCACGTAGGGGATGTCTTGATAGATACCCGATAACATCCCTGCTTTTTCTAAATTAATGTTGAGGCTCTGTTTAGGTATCTAACTAAAGGTAAACCAAACACGTGCATACAAAGGATCAATTTGATTGGTTTAATGATCCGAGTGACGTTTTTGTTTTTTTATGAAATTTATGATAATAAACAGTTCATCACACGACTGTATATTTTTTTATCCTCCATTCTCCTGAATGTTTGCGGCCATATATTTAAGAAGAATAATCAAAACGACTCACCAAAAATTCAATTTTGACGAGACATATTTAATAGTTGAACTTTTTATGATATTCTTTAATGTGAATAATCTTTAATTATCTTATCTTATCAAATATCAAGATTAGGACATCATAATAATTTAAAACGTTTGACACATTTGACACTGATATTACTGTTGCCATATAAATCTCAGACTCATCTCTCCCTGGCCAGACTCTATCGTTAATTTTATTACAGAGCGGCCGAAGTTATTTGGACTGGAACTAGACATTAGCATAAACCACGTTCTTCAAGTGAGTCAGAGTATTTACATTTGACTCCCTCGTAAAATCGAATTGATTAACATTCTTTGTTACATCGACACGCGCGCGCCAACGAATTGGTGCGGTTGTGTCGGCCGAATATGTAGCGTTGGTTAGAAACCCATAATATAATACAAGCTATCCAAAGACTAGTGTGACCAGAAAAAAAATTACATCCTTTTCTTACGTGTAGGTACAGTCACGGACTTTTATCGTTGAACCATTTAGAGCTCATCTTTTACTGGATATTTATAGCTTAACTATAAAATATAAAAACCTAAATTAGTTGAATTAGTACGTGACTGTACCTCCACCATACAAAAATGTTTCCAAGAGTTTACTCTACCACTAAATTTGGTCGGCGTGAATGGCGTGATTGATAATTTGATACCCATGCCGAATTACAGCTTTCTAGTAGTAAGCCGCGCGGACGGACGGACAGACGGACATGGCGAAACTATAAGGGTTACTTGTTAACTACGGAAAGGGTTGCCAACTTTTTTCCCAAAAAAAACCGACAAAAATATAGTCTAAAAAATACACTCTAAAAAAATATAGTTCGTTTTTAGTAAAATTTAACTGACACATGTGCCGCTGAATGCGGGTGGCGCAGGACCGGTCACTTCGGCACTCTTTGGCGGAGGCCTATGTCCGGCAGTGGACGTCTTTCGGCTAATATAATGATGATGATGAATTGAAACCTGGGCTATTTGAAGCACTTCGTAAGGACCCCCAAAATATAGTATTTTTGCGTACTATATATTTCTTCAACAGTAACAGTATATAGTACAAAGAGTCAAAATATAGTACGGTCGACGCCAAAAATACGTTTACACTATTCGCCTTATTGCAATGGAATAAGGTGCAAAAAGCGTCGGTCGTCCACCAGCTCGATGGGTTGACGACGTAAAAGACCGCGGGTCATTTCTGGATGAGACTAGCACGGGACCGGGACAAGTGGCGTACTCGAAGAGAGGCTTATGCTCAGCAGTGGGCGATTACAGGCTGATAATGATGAAGGTGCAAAAGTGTAAACGTATTTTTGGCGTCGACTGTACAATACCTACTACATAATATAGTACGGTTGGCAACCCTAAAAAGGGCACAAGGATCTTAGAATATTATGAAACGTAAGGCCGTATTGATTAAACCTGATGGAATAAATTATGTATTTAAAGCGGAGCAGCCTTGGTTGCGTTCCTTGCTCTCAGTTTTAAGGTACTTGGCGGGCAGTAAATGCATACTTTAGTATGGGAGTGTCATTTGGGGAATGTTGATGCGTGGTACGCTTGGTAAAGAATCCATATGTGTAAATAAAATGCAAAAACCTTTTTCACAGGTTGGGTAAAATTCTATCTTATGTCTATGTCATAAAGAATTTGACAGGAAAAAGCTTTTCTTACTTTATCTGTATGCATTTAACATTCTCATCTGTAAAACTGCGTACACAATTGCAGTTTTCGAAGTAATTGTGTGGGTATGGTGGAATGTGTGAGAATGCATAACAAACACAGCCTTGGCCAAAAGTATTGAGCACCCCACGTTTTCCTTTGTACAATACAATACAATACAAATACTCTTTATTGCACACCTCACACAAACAAAGCAGTAACTTATGGTTAAAGTATTATTTTTAAATTTTATAAGTACATAAATCAAACTTTTATTCGTAACACAACACAACACACATTAATTCAAGACAAAGACACAAGAAAAAAGTGAATCTGTGCCGTGTCACGAAATGGGCCCATAAATATGTACACGAAGATGTAATATACATTACCGCCCGTGGTTTGTCTAAAGTTTTACGTCTTGCCTTGGCCGGGAAGTGAGATTTTCTCCTCGCGTAGCGGGCAGAAAATCTCACTTACGGCCTAGGGTGACGTAAAATATAATAATTGTTTGAACATGTACAAATCATTAATATATATCATTTTGAAATTGCTATCTGTGTGTGAAAACTGAAGCTAGAAAAAGTCGGGTTTTACAATAAAGGTTTAATTGTATATTTTTTTCACGGATTTTCCCTTAACGTCAATAAATATGACGAATGTTTCCGATAGATACACAACTTTCAATTATAAAATATATAATGCACCTTTTAAAGTTTGACTTTTGTATGAAAAACGCATGGGTGCTCAATACTTTTGACCAAGGCTGTAGGTAGGTATCTCGTGCTTTATGAGTTTCTTGATCCAATTTTCCCTGAATCCTCATGGCCGCGACAGCAGATATCGTATTCGAATTAGGATCGATATCCAAATCAACTTTCGACTAGTCCTCTGAATAAATATTTAACGAGATCCGCAGTAGAAGTAACTAACAAAACTATGAAGAGGTCAATATGTGTGTGACCAGGTATGTAGGTATTTTTATTTTTATCTTCTATGTTATTAGTTTTTTCTCCCCGGATTCACAACACTTCAAGGACTCACTTACTCCGAATGATGTTTATGTATAAAAGTAATATTGTGGGGAACGGTGTTGGTCACACATACTGTATTTATGTATAAGGCTAATTAATATTAAGATTTCCTTGTAGTGACTGTTTGTTTACCTAAATAAAAAGAAAAAAAATATTAGTTCAATTATGTACAAACGTCTATAGGTAACCAATCAGAGCTTGTGCACATAATTTTGAGCCCTTCGCTCGGTTAGTTTCTATTGCTGCTTACTGTACCTACATTAATATTTAAATTTCCTATTAGGGTGAATTGCAAAAAAAATTACATAGAAGAACCTTAATCTAATCTACGCGCTAACGGCAATTACCCATACGTTCTATATATATAACTTTCGTTACACAATGGAAAAAAGTTAAAACATAGATTAGATTAAGGCCCTTAACTGTACCTTTTTATTTGCCATCCACCCATTAAGTATTTACATGGCAAAAGAAAATGGCCGATAATTGAAGGATACGTGACATATAATTTGTGAGACGTTACCATGAAATGGGAGAAATTTTTCAAAATTATATGCTTCGACATTTTTTATGAGAATGATTGTTGTTTATTTTTTTATGCGCAACATATTATCAGTATCAGGGATCGGAACCGGTTTTTTAAAAAATTCCCGAAGTAATGTAATATTTTGAATTATTTTAGGCTCTATCATGTATTTAGGTAACATTTTCGTATTATTCGACTGACCGATCAAAAATGATACCATAAACAAAAGAACGTATTAATACCGGTACCTATTTTTGTATGGTGAAAATACCGGTACGGTATCCGATCCCTGATCAGTATACCTACCTACTCGTATTGTTATCAGGATACGGTGGACATGAATCACACCAAAAACTTTTGTATCGATTTCATTCATAAGTGGTAAACAAAGCGATTATCTTTTATTGTAAGTGTAATCGCTAATTGCAGCAACAAACAAGCAAAAAGCGGCTTTATGTCTAAGGAAAGGCGGTCTCATTTAAAAATACTACCCAGGAATGTTGACCATTTTGTATTTCAAACAATAGACTACTTTAACAATAGACTCGCTATTCGAGTAAAGTATTGTGTGTGGCACGTGGCTATGTGCATTTAACTATTCGCTTATAACAATATATATTGACATCTGAAGAACTTATTTGTATAATTATCCTAAATATATATATTTTTTATTGTGATGATTTAAATATTTTCATTCTTTTTAATTTAAAATTTGAATAATTGATGTCAAATTACATTTAATCGACTAAATCTAATTATTATTATAATGACCGAGTGATCCAATCACTGACAACTATTTTCACACGTCTACCTAGACTGAATATATCATGGGAAACAATGCTTGTAATTTAAGATCTTATGTTACCATATGTTCATTGTGAATAAACGATTTCATTCATTCAATACCCAGGCTTCTAAGAACCCACTAGACCCAGTCAAACATTTATCTTACCTACCTATATAACACCTGAATTTCACAAGCTCCAGATTTTCAGTAACTTGCAAAAGCAACCTTATTCTAACCGACTACGGTGCTACATTAGCAAACTTGTGGAAACTGACTCGTTTCGACTGACCTTACCAAGTTGCAACACTGCGCAGTGCTTGTTAGGTACCGTCCAAGTCTGAATCTGAGGCTTCCATGATTGTCATTTTTGGGACACTTCAATAGTTATTTACGATACAAGTGCAGAAAATAGGAAATTCGCAACGAGTGGCGATAAATTAAAACACGACCGAAGGGAGTGTTTTAAATCGACACGAGTTGCGAATTACCTATTCGCACGTGTATAGTAACTCCCTTCGGTCGTGTTTTAATTTATCGCGACTCGTTGCGAATTTCCTATTTTCTGCACTTGTATCGTAAATAACTATTACAGTACACTTACTTTTCCGCACGAGTGCGGAAATGAGCACTTTCCGTGCATATGTTGAAACTTTAAGGAGCCATATGTACTGTAAAACGTTGTACGATACACGTGCGAATAGGTAATTCGCAACTCATGTCGATTTAAAACACGACCGAAGGGAGATTTCCTATTTTCTGCACTTGTATCGTAAATAACTATTTCGAAAGATTCAACCCTTTTTTAACAAGCTAAATTGGTACCTTAATCCATATTGAAGAATGAAAACTAAAATTTGACCTACTTTGCCCCCGTTATTTCCCCCCCAAATAGGAATGAAACTAACTACTAACTAAATAATTTATGTGGAGTTGCTAATACTGGTTGCTGGTACTACAGGGTGTTTGCCTGTTTGGTAGCTAGGTGCAAAGCTTTAAAAGGGTGATCATCATATCAGCGGAAAGACGTCCACTGCTGGACATAGGCCTCCCCCAGAGAGTTCCAACCACTGCGCCACCCGCATCCAGCGGACTCCCGCGACCTTTACCAGGTCATCAGTCCACCTTGTGGGGGGCCTACCCACGCCGCGCCTTCCGGTACGTGGTCGCCACTCGAGAACCTTTCCGCCCCAACGGCCATCGGTTCTACGTGCTATGTGCCCCGCCCACTGCCACTTAAGTTTAGCAAAAGGGTGATAGTCGGAGTATATTTTTGAGCAACTTTTAATATAAAAGTTCAGTTTTATTTTTGCGAATTCAGGGTTGCGCCCATATTAAAACTTGCTTAAAAATATCTCGACTATCACCCCCTTAAAGCTTTGCACCTAGCTACTAAACGCCCTGTATAACAAATTACAGATTTTCTTTACGGTCTGAGAAAAAAAGGCTGTGACAGACACAAGGACAGGTTCCAAGACTTCCGAGGCTATTAGATAGTTCCGTTTTATAAATTTACCTTTCTAGTGCTCCACTTAGACGGTAAAGAGCAGGGATCGGATACCGGTATTTTCACCATACAAAAATACCGGTTTTATTTCGTTCAATTTCGTTCTTTGGTATCATTTTTGACCAGGCTGTCAAATAATACGAAAATGTTACCTAAATACATGATAGAGTCCTACAAAGAGCCTAAAATAATTCAAAATATTAGACTACTTCGGGGACTTTTGGAAAAACCGGTTCCGATCCCTGGGTAAGAGAGCTACTAAAAATCCAGAGATGAAACACATGACGCTTACCAGCTACATCAATTTAAATCCGACGCCCGATTGATCTTATTTATTGGCTTTAGTAGGTATACTGAGGCTAGGTGTTAGGGCATGTTCACGAAAAAAAGTAGCCACTGTTGTAAAATTAAAGTTTTCAATATAATTTTTTTTTTCAAGGATTTGATTAAAAAGAAGGTCTCTTCACCTTTTGAGTGGCGTTATGGATATTTATATCAGCTGCTATCCATTTTTGGGTTAACTTTCGAAATATCTGGATTGAAGTCTTAGATTTTGGAATTTTAGATATAAATAGATTATCGATGCTATAATGTTCCGTGAATATCTTTCCAAACTCTTAATTACCGTATGCAGGTCATAAATTGTTTTAAATCATGCCAGAAGTAGACACATTTCTATGCCATTATTTTAGCTTTAAGCCTTAACTGGCATTATGTAGGAAAAATGGATGGATTTTAGATTCTTATACATAATACTCTAATCTGCTCATCTTGTTAACTTTTCGCACCTACTATGTAAACTCACTTTCGAGATGGCTACCTACAGGACAGACTGTGCCTAGTGTAGGGGTCAGTGTATTTCTCTTCTGAAAATTGTATGATGTGAAATAAAAAAATAAATAAATAAGTGCGTGAGTTTCTCTGCGTGATCGCATCAGAAATGAGACTATCCGCAGCAGAACCAAGGTAACCGATATAGCCCTCCGAATTGCTAAACTTAAGTGGCAGTGGGCGGGGCACATTGCACGTAGAACCGATGGCCGCTGGGGCGGAAAGGTTCTCGAGTGGCGACCACGTACCGGAAGGCGCGGCGTGGGTCCACAAGGTGGACTGATGACCTGGTAAAGGTCGCGGGAGTCCGCTGGATGCGGGTGGCGCAGGACCGGTCAATTTGGAACTCTCTGGGGGAGGCCTATGTCCAGCAGTGGACGTCTTTCGGCTGATATGATGATGATGAAATAAATAAGAATACTCAACTCTGTTGGCTATCTAATTGCGGTTTGAACTACCTAGACCTACTGGGTGACAGGGGAGACTTAGTTTTCGATGGCTACTTTTTTTCGTGAACAAGCCTTATAATACGAAAGACCAGCGCTGGCGCTGCCAGCATCACGCTGAGTTGTGACCATTTCGAGGCAAATGTGCATGTGTGTATTGTGTCTACAGTTTGTTTTTTGTCACGAATGAATGTTTTTTCTTTCTTTCTTTCTAATAAAGATCTGTTTGACCTGTTAGCAGTTACTATATAACTTGCACGCTTTAGGATGGGTCGTGGGGTTTGGAACACATCGTGAGATTTAACTGTGATATAACCTTGTCATATCATGACTGTCACATCGACTATATAATTAACCAGCTAATGTATCACATCCGATGAACCGATGGCCGTTAGTTCGGAAAGGTCCTGGAGAGCGACCACGTACCGGAAGACGCAGCGTGATGGCTAGACAAGGTAGACTGATAGCCTGGTAAAGATCGCGGGAGTCCGCTGCATGCGGGTGGCGCAGGACCGGTCACTTTGGCACTCTTTGGGGGAGGCCTATGTCCAGCAGACGTCCAGTCTTTCGGCTGATATGATAATGAATATATCCCATCGACAACCGAATCGCAAAGTATGCCAGACCCACACGGCCACGACCCGACATAAACTGCAAAATCTTTCGGACATACCGTAGGTAACATTGTAATTAAATTATCTTGCAATTACTCAGTACAGTTGTCTCGAAAATAAAATAACACACAATAAGCTCTTTTTCTGGCCAATTAAATAACTTACATAGCATATAGAGTACAGTTCAACGCACGATGCACAACGCTGAACATAGATTTACAAACATGTAACAAGGACATGGCCTTCTAGTACGACTAAAGTTTTTACTATTAGTTTAAACTTACCAACAATTATCTGCCTTGACTGTCTAAAAATAAGGTTGAAGTTGACGTAACACGTGCAAAGAACGGGTTAAAAGTAAAGCACGTGGGCGGCTCCTAATTCGCAATATGCAGAACTATTTGTTATTTTGTTTGGAATAGTTCAATAGCACAAAGTTGATCATATCATACGGTCAAGGACTTTATTAACTAATTTTGGTTTTTTAATATATATATTACGGATTTTCCCTATTGTGAGCTCTGATGTGGCTGGCAAAAACTCTATTGCATGGGGGACAGTATTGTTGGCCAGTTGTGTTATAGTTGTACGGGTTTAATAGTTAAGCTATGAAGTGTCCAGTATAAAGTGAGCTCTAAATGACTCAACCATTAAAGTCCGTGACTGTTGATGTATATGTATACGTAGTTATAAGGCGCTTGCGCCGTTTGGTTTAGCAGTAATAAACTAACTCGCACACAAGACGGTTGTTTCATCTCAAATACCTCACTGGCGACGAGGATAAAAAAAATACCCGCGCATAAGGAAAAAAAAAATGGCGTTTTTCGGAAATTTACCAAATTTCGATTACAAAACTAGCGAGTGGCAGATATTTTATAGCAAATTGAATCAGTTTTTTGTGGTGAACAAGGTAGACGATGAAGCGGATAAGCGTGCCCTTTTGTTCACGCACATTACGGACGAAACCTACCGTTTGTTACGCAACTTAGCACATCCATTCGTGGTGGAGGAGCGTGAATTTAAGGAGTTAGTAAGATTACTCGACGGTCATTTTAAGAAGAAGCAGTGTACGTACGCGGACAAAGCCAGATTTTATGCGGCGACAAGGGGACCAGGCGAGACGTTAGGGGACTGGGCAGCGCGACTAAGAGGGTTAGCGATTTTTTGCAACTTTGGTGCCGCCCTGGAAGCGAATTTGGCAGATCGTTTCATCCTTGGCTTGGGTTCTGGCCCGGAACGAGATAAGTTGTTCGAAAATACGGCGACGTTGACCATGGCGGCGGCACTGGAGATAGCAGAAAAAGCGGCAGTGGCAAGGGAAGCCAAGACAGAGATGGCAGTCACTATCAAGGAGGAGCCCGTATTTTATGGGGCTAGTGGAAGCGGCCAAGGCCGTGGCGGCTGGGACAAAGGGCGGCGCGGCGGCGGCGGCGGCGGCACCGTGACGCGACCGAGCGGAGGAAACCAACCCCAGCGAGAGGATTTGCGTTGTGCCATTTGTGGAATGAGAAACCACGATGGAGACAGTTGCCGTTACAAGCGCTATCGATGCCAGAAATGTGGAATTATAGGACACTTAAAAAAAGTGTGTAAAAACAGGTCCTCCCGCGTGAATTGCATAACAAGTGAACCGGAACAGAACGTGATTGAAGAAGCAGAACAATGTTGCACGGAATGCCATAATTTTAATTTAAGGTATGTGTCAAATAAACCGATTCTCTTAGATGTAATTTTAGGAGGTAAAAATATATCGATGCAACTAGACTCGGGATCGGGGGTGTGCGTCATAGGCGATAAATTATATTACGAAATGTTTTCTGAACACCGATTAGAAAAGTGTAACGTTAAGATGTGTTTTTACAATGGACATAAAATCTCGCCACTCGGTTATTTCCAAACCGGGGCTACTTATAAAGGTGAAACGAAAAAAATTTACTTTTTTGTTGTAGTTAACGGGGGTCCGCCCTTACTCGGTCGAGATTTTATGTCTGCTTTTAACTTGGCACTAACAACAAACGTAAATAGTATTTGTGATGGCAATGACATTCATGTAAACCAATTGCTAGAACAATATCCGGACATTTGGCGCGATGAGCTCGGTGCATTTAATAAGTTTAAGGTGCACTTGCGTTTGAAGGAAAATTCATGCCCAAAATTTTTTAAACCACGCTCTGTACCCTTTGCCTTAAAAGACAAAGTAGAAGAAGAACTAAATAGGTTAGTGAAGTTGGGTATTTTAGTTCCCGTAAATCATTCGAAGTACGCCACGCCTATTGTGCCCGTGCTGAAAGATAATGGGAAGGTCAGGATAGCTGGCGACCTTTCGGTCACGCTTAATAAGGACCTAGTGGTTGACAAATACCCGCTCCCTAGGATTGAGGAGGTATTTGCCAAATTAGGCGGTGGCGAACACTACAGTAAAATAGACCTCAAAAATGCGTAAGTATAACCAGTTTATGCTGGACGAGTCGTCGCAGGAGCTCACGACCATAAATACATCTAAAGGACTATACAAATATACGCGATTAGTATATGGGATAGCAAACGGCCCAGCAGTCTTCCAGAAGTCCATGGAAACCCTCCTTACTGGTATTGAGGGCGTGAGCTGCTGGCTCGATGACATTTGTGTAACTGGTCCAAACAAAACCTTACATTTAAAGAGGTTAAACGAAGTCTTGAGCAGAATTAACGACGCGGGACTAAGGCTACAGAAAGAAAAATGTGAATTTTTCAAACCCAGCGTCACTTATTTAGGCTACGTTATTAGTAAAGAAGGTTTACAGCAGTGGCGTGCATAGGGTTTTTACTTAGGGTAGGCAGTTTTTTTTCTGAGGAGACTTATGTGGGGACGAACAAGTTGTGTTTAGCAGTGCACGTCACCAAATTGTAGAAAAGAGAAATTATGCAGAATTAAATTGTTACTAAGTAAAGTACGAGTAATGTTATAACTTACCAAGGCTATTTCGACTTTCGACAAATTCGCCCGTGTCATTCCATACATTTGGAGAATTTCCGAATAAAATGCACGGAAAACAAAATAATTTCTGTGTGTGTATGCAACCAGTCAACCAGCTAAAATTTTCGTAATACTTTACATGAAATTGACGAGTGACGAGTAATATTACCCCGAATTTGATCTAATTGCAACTGCGGCATACACCTACCTTTATTAACTACCTTTACCTTATTATTGAACGTTAATTTACTAAATTCGCCGAAAGTTAACTTCCGCAAACACACTAGGTCAATACACCGGTCACAGCTAAAACACATATTTAAGGTTTATTACACAAATATAGAACACGCCAATAAACAAAAACACACGGGAAATTCAATAGAAAACGTAAGAAAATCGCTCCGAACCAAACTATGTATCGCAACTATTTATACAAGAATTTTTCTTTCACAATACAACTTAGTCGTAACAAAAAAATCACGTTAATGGCTTCCGAATCGAATAGCAAATTCAAAACAAATTTTCGTAAACAAAAACAAACAACCTTGACAAATTAGAACGCCCCACATTACGAGGAAAAATCACAGCAACTGGGACTTCTTTCATTTGCCGCATGAAACTTTGTTCTGCACGATATTTTAATAAGGCGAATCTTGAAGTTGCAATGCGCTATGCGCTGATTGGCTGAAATGCGGGGGCAGGTCAGTGGTTGGTCACAATACTCTGAGGGGCTACCGCGAAACGAAAACGAACTTCGTTCGCGTATCTCCCTCTCTGTCGCACTTGCTAGTTCGAGCGACAGACGAACGAAGTACGTTTTCGTTTCGCGGTAGCCCCTCTGTCCGGCGGCCGGACTTGGAAGCATGTGTGCGTGTGATTTGCTTATATGTGTGTGCACTGAGCAAATCCGTACATAGTTCACGGACGATATTTACACAAGCGCACGTGAGAGTGTGTGCCGTGGCTTAGGCAGCCTTGCCCGCTGCCTGCCTTGCGCTGAACGAGCCGCAAATTTAAATTGCAGCGCGTCCCGTAATGTGAGTAAAGAAGTAGATTGTTTTAAAAACTATTATAGTATTATCATAGAGAAGAAAAATATATGTTGTGGAGTTATTTTGCAAGGTAGGCACTGCCTATGTGCCTATATGGTAAGCACGCCACTGGTTTACAGACGTGTCCCGACAAGGTTCAGGCTATTTTAAACGCACCCGAACCAACCAATGTGACAGAGGTAAAACGTTTCTTGGGTGTAGTTAATTACTACAGAAACTTTATTCCTAAGGCCGCTACGTTAATGAGTCCCTTACATGAACTTTTACGCGCAGGCGCTGAGTGGGAGTGGGGTGAAAGGCAGCGCGGTGCCGTGCGCGCGGTGCGCCGCGAGTTGGTCTCGGACCGCGTGCTGGCGCATTTCGAGCCCAGCGCGCAGCTGGTGCTGAGCGTCGACGCGGGGCCCGGGGGTCTAGGTGCCTTGCTGGCCCAGCGCGCCGCCGACGGACAGGAGCGCCCGCTAGCGTTCGCGTCGCGCTCTCTCACTAAAAGCGAGCGTAATTATAGCCAGATCCAAAAGGAGGCGACGGCTATTATTTTTGGGGTGAAACGTTTTCACCAATACCTGTATGGTCGTAGTGATCCTTTTATACTCAAAACGGACCATAGGCCGTTAGTCTCAATATTCAATATTCAAAATGGAATATCGGCCACATCGGCCTTGCGTCTCCAAAGGTACGCCATCATATTATCCGCGTATACATATAAAATACAATACGTTTCCAGTGGTAATAACTTGGTAGCAGACTATTTTTCCCGTGCGCCCTTGCCGAGCACGACAAGTGATAGTGATAATGAGTTTGATACACTTTGTGCGCTAAATTTCTTAGATTCGGTTTCATCGGCGGTCACCTCGGAGGAAATTAAAAAGGCCACCGATAGCGACATAACCCTTCGGACGGTAATCAAATATATGCACCGAGGTTGGCCGCGTAAAATAAATTGTAAATCGGTCCAACCATATTTCAATTGCCGAACCGATCTACAACTTGAAAATGGATCTCTATTACGAGGGCACAAGGTCGTAATTCCTTTGACACTAAGGCCACGCATGTTAAGTGAATTGCACAGCACACATTTGGGTATAGTTAAAATGAAATGTAACGCGCGCAGCAGAATGTGGTGGCCGGGCATCGACGGTGACATCGAGCGGTGCGCGGGCGCCTGCGGCCCGTGCGTGGCGCTGAGGCCGGCGCCACCGCGCGAGCCGCCGGCGCCCTGGCCGCGCGCCCCGGGCCCGTGGAACCGAGTACACATTGACTATATGTCTATAGGGCAAAGGGTATATTTGATTGTGGTGGATTCCTACAGTAAATGGGTGGACTGCCTACACATGCAAAATGGTACTAGCACTCAATCACTAATATCGAAATTAAAGTATTTATTTTCAATATTTGGTATACCGGAAGTTTTAGTTTCAGACAACGATGTTAAAATACATTGCGTCGAGTTCCGTTTATTTTGTTCTAACAATGGTATTAAATATATGAATTCACCAGTGTATCACCCAAACAGCAATGGACAGGCAGAGAATTCGGTACGCGTATGTAAAAAAATGCTAAAACATATTTTAAATGAAAATGAAACAACGCACCAAGTGCACGAGAAATTATTAAGTTACTTGTTTAGTTACCGAAATTCGGTGCATTGTACTACTGGAGAGACCCCAGCCAAACTTATGTTCGGTAGGAAGTTAAGAACTCGCCTTGATTTAATACTACCCTCAGACCGGTTTACGAGGGCGAGTGATGACAACTCGGCAACATCTGTGTGTATGCATAAGCGTAAATTTGAAGTAGGTAATATTGTCTGGGCGCGGTGGTACAGCGCGAGAAAAGTAAATTGGGAATTAGGGAAAATTATAGAAAAAATTGGTAACAAAATGTTTAAAATATTTGTAAACAAATATGATTCTTATTGTATAAGACATGTTGACCAACTCTTAAAATATAAGGGACATCCTATAACAAATACACATATAATGGATAATGTAGTATCCAATGACGGTGTACCATTTTCCTCTTTTCCTTCCCCCTCTGTTCAAAAGGGAGTGACAATTTCACCTTCCGACTCTGCAATTGACAATGAAGTTCCCACTGATACAATGACAGAGGAAACGAGACCAGAGCAGACAGGGAATGAAATCGGGATGGATGATGAAGGAGATTCTGGTGAGCGGGGACCGCCTGCGCACGAGTCCGCCACGCCACCGGCGTCGCCGGCGCGCGCGCCGAGCGCAGCCGTGCCTCCGGCCCACCCTATAACTGTATCAGACGCGCCCTTGGTGAATCACCAGTTGCGTCCAAGAAAGAATGTCAATTATAAAGTTTAATAGGTCTAGAAAAGCGTATGGGTGAGTGTTCAAATCAGTCCGTTGGTATAACCAGTGGAAAAGTCAGGTTAGGTAAACTTTGTGCCAAATATGTATACTGCTGTAACAGCAGCCGGCATAGCAGTTCTTTCATTAACAATCACTTTGGTCGTATCAATGACCTCAATTTTAGTAACCAATTGACGAGAATGTCCGCACCTTATACAAAGTACCGTACATGCAAGCTACTCCAAACAGTAAACTTTTTATCACCATTCGTCGGAACAAAAATTATTGATTGATGAGCCGATATCATTTAAAAAACCGGCCAAGTGCGTGTCGGACCACGCAAAAGGAAGCCTATTTATTATAGTTCCGTGCCTATTAAAAAGGTCGTATCTAAAATTGAGTTTTAGTTTTATGTATGGAGTGCACCCCTAAAAATTTTTTTTTAGTAATTTTAATTACAAAACTATGTAGCGGCTAACAAAATACACCTATCCTCAAAAAAATATTCAAATACACCTTTGCCTGTGACATACGGACAGACGGACAGACAGACAGACGGACAGACAGACATGACGAAACTATAAGGGTTCCGTTTTTTGCCATTTTGGCTACGGAACCCTAAAAAGAAGGTCATTTTGACAGCGTATGACAAAAGATATGCGTGGTCATAGGTACATAAAAAAATATATACGCGTCGACTTGAGAACCTCCTCCGTTTTTTTCGTCGGTTGAAAATAATCTTCATGCCTTCTAAATGTTGCGAGTTTTTAGGGTTCCGTAGCCAAATGGCAAAAAACGGAACCCTTATGGATTCGTCATGTCTGTCTGTCTGTGTCCGTCCTCCGTATATATATCACAGGCATTTTACTCGAAAACTATATTTGAGTAAAATTTTGAGGATAGGTGTATTTTGTACGCCGCTACATAGTTTTGTAATTAAATTACAAAAAAATATTAGGGGTGCACTTGATACATAAAACTGAAAGTCAAAAAAAAAAACCTTACAAGCCCACGTGTGGCACATCAACCGATAGGCCTTTCAGAATAAATATAAGGTTTCTCAGCAATTTTTTTGACTAAGTGAATCGAGTCGGAGATTTATTCCATCGTTAGGTATCTGTCATTTTCAGGCAAAAGGAAACTCTTTGCCGGATGTCAATAAGGACGGTTTTAATTTGCAACGTTATGTCAATAGCGCCTTACTTCCGATGTAGTGGTCTGCACGACTATTCGATCTGATAGGACAAAGCGCGCAAAAATACCTGACGTAATTCTATTTGTAGAGTCGTTGGAGCGTTTCAGATATTTTGCATGACTGTAACACCAGCATTAATATACACAACAACAAAGCGCAAAAAAATATCTGACAACACTCAAAGTCAAGGGCCGTAAGGAAGTGTCAGATGTTTTTGGCCGCTTTGTTATGACAGTAATAACGCCGGTGACTGTACCTTTTAATCCAAGTACGACGCAGTCGACGCATTTCCTCATCTTGTATCGTGATCTTTGTTATCTGTGGGCTGTGCGAAGCACCGGCGGTCGAGGTCAACGCCCCGGCGCCGGCGCACCCAGTGCGAGCGCAGTCACCAATAATAAACGATGCAGAGCAGATGACTCGGAGCGTGAGCAAATTTAACTTAGGCCCATGGTCCTACTAAAAGGACTTATCATTCTAATGGAATTTAATTTAAGAGGGTTGCTTTTGTTTTGTTCTTTTGTTAATATACTTACGATTACGTCATATTCAATTCTATTTCCTACAGTAGTGGAATCACTGCCATTTTTTTAGGGTTCCGTACGAAAGGTAACAAAGAGACCCTCGACTCTTGTCTGTCCGTCTATAACAACCATATATTATACTTGGGGCGGAAAGGTTCTCGAGTGGCGACCACGTACCGGAAGGCGCAGCGTGGGTAGGCTGGGCGTGGGTAAGGTGGACCGATGACCTGGTAAAGGTCGCTGGAGTCCGCTGGATGCGGGTGGCGCAGGACCGGTCATTGTGGCACTCTTTGGGGGAGGCCTTTATCCAGCAGTGGACGTCTTTCGGCTTCATTTTGAAGCAGTTTTTCTTTTCTTTACAATTGTTGGATTTTGCTTTCGGCAGGAAAATGTTGTTTTTTTTTCCGATAAACGTAATGTAAATATTAGTGGAAAAATAAACCATACCATAGCTTTATCTAGGTTTTTTTATTCATCAAAAATTTTTTACAAATGAAAATTGCACGGAACCCTCCGGTTTTTTTAAATAACATATTTGATGTTGGTGGGCTGTGATGTGACTATTAGATAAAGTTGTTGTGTTATGTGAGATGTAAACCAGATATGAGGATATAAGACTGTTGTTTTAGGGACAAATGTTTTAACAGTTGAATATTAAAAAAAAAATGTAGTTGAAACATCTTTTTACACCACCAAACCAAACTTTTATGAGTAGGTAATAATTATAGTATAAAAGGTACCACATAAATATAATTTATACTAATACGGAATTTGACTGATGGTCAAATCAGCAACTTTTTTTGTAGTCAGGGAGGCAAATACAGAGTAGTGACATCACAATTTTCTATAGTCAAACAGCTTCCATTTTTTAATCATAAAAATCTTTTTCGCTATTTAATATTCTTTATAATTGCAAAAGAAGTGGAGGCACTATGTTTTCCGAGCAGTTTCGTAAATTTTATGTACGAGGGTGGGATGATAAGTAACTAGCCTAATAAAGAAATACTTAGGTTATCGTGATAAAATTGGTTTTATTTTTCGACATAGTCTCCATGTAGCTCTAAGCACTTGTTCCATCTTCTTTCTAATGATGTAATGCCCTCCATAAAATGACTTCTTTCAAGGCCTGCAAAATACGCTTCTACGGCGGCAATGACTTCATCATTTGTGGCAAATTTCTGTCCACCCAAGAAAGTTTTTAGCTTGGGAAAAAGGTGGAAGTCTGATGGTGCTAAATCAGGCGAATAAGGTGGATGGGGCAGCAAATCATAGTTCAATTCGTTGATTTTTGCCATAGCTTTAACACACGTGTGAACCCTTGCGTTGTCTTGATGGAAGATGATTTTTTTTTTCGCTAAACCGGGTCGTTTTTCCTGAATACATTGATGAAGCTTATCTAAAAGATTAGCGTAGTATTCTCCATTAATAGTTTGACCTTTGGGGAGGTAATCTATAAACAAAATTCCACTTGCATCCCAGAAGACAGAAGCCATCACTTTTCCAGCCGACTTTACAGCCATAGCTTTTTTAGGAGCCGAACACCCAGATTCAGTCCACTGTTTTGATTGTTTTTTTGTTTCTGGAGTGTAGTGGTGAACCCATGTTTCATCTGTTGTTATAAATCGACGTATAAAGTCTGCTTTATTTTTCTGAAAACGGCCCAAGCATTCTTTAGAGTTTAGCATCCGAATTCTTTTTTGATCGTCCGTAAGCAAACGCGGCACCCAACGGGCAGATAACTTTTTCATATTTAATTCGTCACTTAAGATATGATGTACCCGTTCTTTGGAAATCCCTATAGTGTCAGCTATTTCAGAGAGCTTCAATCTTCGGTCTGCTAAAACCATATCGTGTACTTTAGACACCATTTCCGGAGTCGTGACGATTTTTGGGCGTCCGGGGCGGGCTTCGTCTTGGATGCTTGTACGGCCGCGTTTAAACTCAGCCACCCAGTTTTTTACTGTGGCGTAAGAAAAAGCACATTCACCCAAAACATCTTTTAACTCTTCATAAATATCAAGCCCCTTCATACCCTTCATATAAAGAAACTTAATCACCGCTCTTTGTTCAATTTTATCCATTTTGAAAAACAACCGGCACAATGTATTTTCTAATGTCGAAAAATCAATAAAATATTCTAGCCACCAAATTCAAATTTAGAACAGAGATAGCCAGAGACATATTTTAAAAAATAAGGAAGTATTTTTTTTAATTCTAACTTTTTAAATACCTAAGGCTAGTTACTTATCATCCCACCCTCGTATTGTTAATGTAAAAATATTTTACGAGGGACGGCTGAAAAGAAATCTACCTAAGTATGAAACAAAAGACTGTCATGTATGTATTTTTTTTATTTTTCAATATAGTCCCCTGCTAGTGAAATACACTTATTACATTTGTCAAATATTGACATTAACCCATGAAAAAAAAAATCTTTCGGTTTCTCGTCAAAAAAGTCACTAACTGCAGCCTTCATTTCGTCATCGGTCAGAAATCGTCTTCCTCGGAGATCTTTTTTGAGGTGTCTAAATAAAAAATAGTCGCATGGGGCTAGGTCTGGACTGTAAGGTGGATGGTTAACGGCATCGAACCCTAATTCCTTCATGGTAAGCATTGTTGTGCGGGCGGTATGCACAGGTGCATTATCGTGTAAAATCAGGATCCCTTTGCTAAGTTTACCCCTCCTCTTTTCTTTTATCGCGTCTCGTAACTGATGCAGTAAGCTGGAATAATATTCAGCATTCATTGTCCTTTTTTTTGGTAAATAATCTATTGGTAAAATTCCTTCTGTATCCCAAAATACGGTAGCCATAAGTTTGCCTGCCGACGGCCTGACCTTAAACTTCCGAGGAGGCTTCTCATCCTTGAATTTCCACTGCAAAGACTCTTGTTTGCTTTCGGGGTCCCACTGTCGAATCCAGGTCTCATCACACGTCACCATTTTAGAAACAATTTCTTCCTCATTACCTCGACTCATTTCCAAAAACTCCTCACAACATTTGACACGTCGGTCCTTGTCAAACGCCGTTAACATTCTGGGGACCCAACGTGCACTCACCTTGGACATATTCAGATGCACATGAATTATCTCATTGACTCTTTCTTTACTGATGCCCACATCTCTAGCAATCTCCCACTGCTTCACTCGTCGGTCTTCTAAAATTATTTTTTTAACTTTGGCTACATTTTCGTTTGTAACGGCAGAAACCGGCCTTCCACTACGAGCGTCATCTTCCAAGCTCTCACGACCGAGTTTAAATTGTTTAGACCAAAACTTTATAGTAAATTCGGAAGGGCACGAACTACCGAACACACACATCATACGTTCTCGGATCTGTGAGGGAGTATTTCCTTCTTTTGTTAGAAATTTAATCACTGCACGATGTTCAATTTTAGCGATATTCATTTTTTCAACCGATATGTCGCAAACATTCGAGAATTGTAGAAAAATGGAACGGAAAAAACAAATGAACGTCAAATAATTCAAAAAAAGAATAACCAAAGAACAAGAATGCATTTCAGCCAGTATCATTTTCGCATATTTTTTTAACCAAGGAGATTACTTTTCAGCCGCCCCTCGTACGTCAGGCCGTAGGCCGTAAGTGGGATTTTCTGCCTGCTACGCGGGGAGAAAATTTCACTTCCTGGCCAAGGCAAGACGTGAAACCTTAGACAAACCACGGGCGGTAATTCGTGAAGCCCCAGATCGCAGGTGCCCGAACCGAAGGTGAGGGCCATAAATATGCGATCTGGGGCATTCACGAATTCACCGCCCTAGGTAAGTAATGTACTATTACTTTACTGTGGTCAAATACCGTGGGTGTTGTAATAAGTATAAGACTTACAAAGTGTCAATTAAATGTATCTTCGTTGCACAGCATATATACGGTCATACCCCACCTAGAGAAACAGGATTTCCAACGCAAGATAGTATTATAAGTACTATAGTGATAAGTTGCTGCAACCAGCTCGAAAGAAGCAAAGTATATGAAAAGTAGTATACCTATTATACAGACTTTAACAGTGCTTTATTATCTTTTAGCAACAAAATAGTACATTGTTTAACGAGGGGCGTAAGTGGAATATTGCGAACAAGAGTATCAGAAGCCCGACGCCGAAGGCGCTTTTGATGACTCGAGTTTGCAATATTCTTACGCCCATGTTATACACAATGTTTTTCATCACATTTGCGAGGAAATAAATAACAACAAAAGGCAGAAAAATCTATGTTTCATACAACCGCACCAATCAAAAATTGACGAAATTGACAACTTCACTTCCAGATCAGTGCGAGTAGAGCGCGCAGCTTCAATATTTCAACCTATCAAAGAGCAGAATTCTTGTGACGCGCGGCATTCTAGATTTGCTTTTCGACCAATCAGATAACATACAAGCTCATAACTCCCTCGGGACCTCGAACTCGCCATAACTCCCGCGGGAACAATTTAGGCCTTTGTTCTTCTGTATACAGGCATGGAATAACACCATTTACGATGAAAAACCAATTATTTTTCATCTTTTGAACATAATTGATTATTTTTGGAGACAACTTGGAACAGGTTAGCAATGGATTTTTAGTCCAGTAGTATTTAAACCATCACGACTCAGTAAAAACTGTAAAATCCCCTTTATTTCGGTGGAATTGAGGTCTAAGTTTGTTTTGACTTGACAAGACATCTTTCAATTTCGAAATAGGTTGTATACAGTGGTTAAATCTAATCTGATGTGTAAGTGAATAATTCAGCTAATGGAAGTTTTACGACTAATTTTCGAATGCTTAGCAGATAATACTTCAACCAGAAATCGGCAAGTAAATAATAACCGGACCGGAGCACTCTTCCGAACACAACCGTTTGCTTGTGTGGGATACGCGCACACAAACAAGCCGTGCAGTTATACTACTTATACTACTCGTTGTACTCTGGAAGGGATTAGCCGTGACATCACCCGTGGGCAGCGAGACCCACCACTTTCTATTTCAAATTGGCTTTCACCCACTAAGTAACTTGTTTACGGTGTTTGGATATTATCGAGTTGCCTAATATTGCGTTTTATGCTGCGTGTTGGGAGCCTGTTTTAAACCTGCCAATAATTATCGTCATCAACAGTGTCATATCCACCAAATATAGTTCACTTAAAGAAAGAAAGAAGACATTTATTCGCTACACAAAAGACACACAGCGATACAATGTATTGTGTGTGTGTGTGTCTTCACGGCAGTGAAACGGTCGCTGTCTCAGCATTATGCCGAGGTGTCAGACAGACACCTACACCGCTGGTTTTCAGACAGCACCCTACGTGACCCACGGAATGTAACACTACATACTAAAAGTATACACATAATAAATGAATAATTAATGTAATTTGTAAAATATATAACAGTAGCACAATGGGATGAAATACACAAAGCATCATAAAACGCGACAAGGTTGGGATGTCTCCAGTTATGTATGTAGCAATGTCCGCATTGTTGTTAGGTGTGATGGAAAGAGAGCCAGTGAATTTATAAATTCCATGTCCTACATATACCTAAGCAAAAACATAAAGCAGTCCATAACATCCTGTAAAGCACCAGACTAACAGAAAACTTTAAACGTCACTTAGTTAGTATGTGCCTTAAAATATATACAAAAGGAAAACACAATAGAACGACGAAACGTACGAACGACGTAATAAGATGTGTTTTTGAACGGCCGTCTCGCATTACTTTTAACGGGGTAAAACTATTGTCAATAAAGGACAAACAATAGTTTTTGTTAAGCCGTTTTGTATGGGCGTGTTGAAACAGCCTGGGTAACAATGTTATTGTTATAAGTAGGTTCGGCAAGAAAACGTTTAAGTATGTAGGTATTTAGTTTGGAAATTCTTTAGGAATCAAGGTAAGTTGTTAACCTGAAAGGTACTTCCGCGGGTATACAAGGTTATAATTATTTACAGTACACATGGTGTTACTTTCCCGCACTAGTGCGCAAATGAGCACTTTCCGTGCATATGTTGAAACTTTAAAGAGCCATATGTACTGTAAAACGTTGTACGATACACGTGCGAATAGGTAATTTGTATTTGCTCCCTTCGGTCGTGTTTTAATTTATCGCCACTCGTTGAGAATTTCCTATTTTCTGCACTTGTATCGTAAATAACTATTGTGTAAGCAAATATGCAATTGAGATCTTTGTATCTTAACCCTTTTCCAGGCCGGCAGTTGGAAAATGACAATCGGATGTCAGTCTTATTCATTGACATTAAGATATTATGTTTGACAAGCAGTATGTGGTCGATATAACGCCTATGCCTGGAAAAGGGTTAAAGGCTTTTCAACCGATTCACATATATTGCTTGCGCGCAAAAATACCTACATAATAAGTAAGTAGGTATTCAACTACTGGAAAATTGTTATTAGAAAGCTGTCATTCCAGTACAATTTCTGTCATCATATTATGTCATCATTGACGTTTATTGTACCGGGATGTAGGCTGTCAAATATCAACTGTTAAGAAAAATCTAATTATAGAGCATAAAAAAAGCCGTTTTATGCACACTACATAAACACGATCTTTACGAGCATGAGAAGTGAAAACATCGATTTTGCTATTGAGCAAAGTAGACACTTTATTACAAGTATTATATTATTTAATAGTTATTAGTACATTATTGTACTAGAGTTCCCAAGTGTTTTTCAATGCGGTATCCAAGGGTTAGGTACTGGGCTATACCTGCGAAAATCTTTCGATTGCGTCCATCTCTATCGCACATCGCATTTGCATCATTCGAGTGAGAGATAACGATCTAGGAAATGACATTTTTGGGCGTTCGCGGCAGTAGCAGGGGCGGTTCACTCTGAGATTTCGTCGCGCTGCTACAAGTACATGCCGGCCGGCAGTCTTAGACTGTCTATTAGAGTGCATCGTCATTCGCCTCGTAAATATGTCTAAACCAAAAAAAAGCTAAACCATACTGGTATCGCAACGGGCTGTAAGAATAACGACAAAACCTACTATCCTTTTCGGTACCGCTGCCGATGCCGCGTCTATTTATATTGGTTGTACATATATTGAATTATCACATCTGTACATCTGTGTACCTTAGTGAATAAAGTTGTTGTGATCCTTAGTAAATAAAGAATAATCGTAATATCCTAAGTAAAATTCACTATTATACTAACGTATAATTTAATAGATCGAGCTGGCGGCAACCCTAGCTCTAAGGCTCCTAAAGAGCGCGTTGCATGCGATAGAAAGAGATGGTCACATTTAGGCACGTTTGGCGTACCTAAACAGGGGATTTGTTAACAGAGAACCTTCTGTACGTAGTACTGTTACTCATTCGGTGGCAGTAGCTCGTTTCTAATCTATTAAATCAAGTGATCTAATGACTCATTGCCCGTGAATTATTTTCAATTAATTACACAATGAATGATACACAATACGAATGATCTCACACGGCGAAACCCCACCGCAATTGGAACTATTTGGAACTACACGGTAATGAGATTCAATATTAACTTTTATGCGAACACGTAAAATAGGTAGGTAAATGAGGCAGCCTCTTGGAACGTTCCTAACAAAAACATAGTGATCATTTTATAGAACATAACATGCACGGAACAAGTTAAAATTGTGTACTTAACACATATTATATACGAGTCATATGAAGTTTCATCTGATTTGTGTTTGGACTTGCAATTGGAATTTATATAAATTCTGACCAATAACAAGGCTTATTGGCAAGCCTGAGCTAATTTGGCTTACTTTTTTTTGATAGCAGAAGACTATCGAATCATTCATGACATCGTCATTTGTGACACACATAAAACAACCAACGAAACAAAAAATCATGGCGGTGTAATTTAGTACTCCTTTGTCTCTGTGTGTCTTTTGTGTAGTGAATAAATGTCTTCTTTTCTTTTCTTTTTCTTTTTTTTAGTTATAAATTTAATAGTGCTGGGAGGCCATTTTTGACTTTCGAGCGCTCGACTCCTACACAGGAAAACTTAGTGATTAGCGATAGAGAATTGAATGAAAAACGACTGCTATTGACCACTCGTATTCAATTCTATCTTCTATATATTCTATCGGTACAATCGTATTTATTTTATTTATTATTATTAAGAGCCTTAAGTGTCCCACTGCTGGGCAAAGGCCTCCCTCCTTTTCTTCCACATATCCCTGTCCTGGGCAGCCTCCCACCAGTCTTGATCGAAGTCGTCAAGCTCGTCTCGACATCACCTACGTGGTCTACCGCAACACCGTGTTCTGTTCTGTGGGACCCACTTTGGTGGTAATTGTAGCCCATAACGCTTCTGGCATGCGACAGACGTATGCCCGGCCCAGTCACATTTAAGTTTGGCGGCTGTGTGAGCTACGTCAGCTAGGTATCTGAGTTTTGGAACGCAGTATTGTATTTTTAATGCGATCCGTTAATTTCACGCCCAAAATAATGCGTTCCATGGCTCTCGTACAATCGTATTTACTCGTATTTAATTTTCGGCATCCTGGTCTTTTGGCAACAGTAGGTTTGTAGGTCACAATTGTCATAAAAAAGTAAGAGCATGCGAATACAATATACGTCTCCACGGCAGAATAGGTATAACTGCAATAGCATTTTACACATCTCCGATAAATGGCGTGACCTTGATAAGCGATAATCACTCAACACCTCTTATTACCTAACGGCAAACACTAAGATATACGGAATGTTAATGTGTACAAGTACATAGTTTAATTACTCGTACTGATCCGTGAATCATGCAGCGTTATATTCTCGATTCTCACGCTGCGTTCATCACATTTGCAGTCGCGTTAATCGCGACACAGCGAGCGACTCGCAACTTTTCTCCATTACCCGACTTTAATTCAGTACGCCGCCAAGACAGACATGAACATGCCCATATTTCCTTTCCACTTTACCACATTCTTTCCGAGAGCACAATCAGAGCAAACAATGCGATGATTATTACAGAAAAAAAAAACAATTAAAGTGTGCCTATAAACTACCCTATTGTTTCTAGAGAATGGGTCAGTCGGTAAACGCTATCGGTATCAATTAGCGCCTGTGTGTCAGTGTGAACATATCAATTACCAACTTTAGCATCCTCGTATCAAAAGCCTCAGAGTCAGGGAAATCACGACTTTGTTATTGAACTTTAAAGTTCAATATTGAATGCTTAGAACGACAGTTAAAGGGCCTTGCGGTAAAGCGGGCAAACATGCCGGTTACTGACACAGTTCGCTTCATTTGCAAAATGATTTCTCTTCACATTTACTAGGCTATGGTTTGCACAGTATTTGAGCGCTTATGGGAATTAGGTTTGGCACTTGTTTTGGTGTTAAGGTAAACATTAACTGGTTGGTACTTATACGGTCGGCTGTTCATTCATATCGGTGCCAATAAGGCAATATTTGACAGATTTTGGTGCTATTTAGTGTGGCGAATGTAGAATTACTCGATTTAGCTTGATTTGACCAAACTGGGATAAGGACATCGAGATTAAGGTGAATATTCATCAGAGACTGCGGATTGCTGTGTTTTCATACATTTGACTACTCGCATGCATATCTAGTGGATATTCACCCTAAATGACAAAATATTTAGTGTAGGTATAAATCTGTTCTTAATCAGTTAATTGGTACCATCGCCAACACGGTTAATTGACCATTCGTGCATTTATGTGCATTGTAAAGACTGTACACGATAAAATCCGGACACACCTGATCCAGTATATTTTCCTACCAACTGCTAATAAAGAAACAGCATTAAAAAAAAAGTACAATTATATATAAAATAAAAGTACAATCATATTAAAATATTTGAGCATGTGTGAGGTTTTCCGTTATATATTCCAACATAATTATAATTTTTTGTCGTTATTAGAATTACTAGCTTCTGCCCGCGACTTCGTCCTTTCGCCCCCTTAGGGGATGATTCCCACGATTAAAAGTATTATATATGTTAATCCAGGGGCCCATTGCATAACAATTTACAACTTATAATACAAGCGGAAGTCTCTTTCTAATGCGAGGAGTTTAAAAGAGGTTTCTGCTTGTAATATAAGTTACAAGTAGTTATGCAATAGGCCCCTGGCTATACACTATATGTATACCAAAATTAATCTTAATCCGTTCAGCCGTTTTTGCGTGATTGAGTAACAATGATCAAAACATCTTGTAATAATATTTGTGGACAATCGACTTAGTCCCAAACTAAGCGAAGCTTGTTTTTGCGTGATTGAGTAACAATGATCAAAACATCTTGTAATAATATTTGTGGACAATCGACTTAGTCCCAAACTAAGCGAAGCTTGTTTTTGCGTGATTGAGTAACAATGATCAAAACATCTTGTAATAATATTTGTGGACAATCGACTTAGTCCCAAACTAAGCGAAGCTTGTACTATGGGTACTAGGCGACGATAAACATACTTATATACATAGTAAACATCCATGACTCAGGAACAAATATTCGTGCTCATCGCACAAACAAATGCCCTTCCCGGGATTCGAACCCACCTCTAGCTTCGTAGGCAGCGTCACTACCAACTAGGCTAAAGCGGTCGTCAAACTAAACATTCAAACTTTCACGTCTATAATATTAGTAGGATTTTCCTCCATTGACAAGTGGTCATATTTTACACCGCAACGGGCATTACTTGTAAACTTTAACATACATATAATGAATATGTTGTAACGATCTTCGGCGAGCATTGCAAAACTGTCCCGATGTCAATGAAGCTCTCGCGTGGCTGTGCTGCTATTGCATGGCGTTTAACGTCTTGAAATACACTTTAGCGTATTACCCAGCATTAAGCATTTATGGTCCATTATTAGTATTATTACAGTAGATTTTCGTTTCGACAGTTTTGATAATAGAAGATACTCCGTGCTAGGAGATGCTCCGAGCGGCTTGAAAACTTCCCACATTCATGTTACCATCTTGCAAAATTGTCCCGATGTCAATGAAGCTCTCGCGTGGCTGTGCGGCTATTGCAAGGCATTTAACGTCTTAAAATACACTTTAGCGTATTACCCAGCATTAAGCATTTATGGTCCATTATTAGTATTATTACAGTAGATTTTCGTTTCGACAGTTTTGATAATAGAAGATACTCTGTGCTAGGAGATGCTCCGAGCGGCTTGAAAACTTCCCACATTCAAGTTACCATCTTGCAAAATTGTCCCGATGTCAATGAAGCTCTCGCGTGGCTGTGCGGCTATTGCAAGGAGTTTAACGTCTTGAAATACTTTAGCGTATTACCCAGCATTAAGCATTTATGGTCCATTAACGTAGATTTTCGTTTCGACAGTTTTGATAATAGAAGATACTCCGTGCTAGAAGATGCTCCGAGTGGCTTGTAAACTTCCCACATTCAAGTTTCCCTCTTGCGAAGGCCTAACGCTAGGGTTCCCGAGAGTCTAGTTTCTTAATAGAGTCTAGTGTCATAATGCCTACGCAAATTTATCATCATCATCATCATCAGCCGAAAGACGTCCACTGCTGGACATAGGCCTCCCCCAAAGATTGTCCCGATGACCGGTCCTGCGCCACCTGCATCCAGCGGGCTCCAGCGACCTTTACCAGGTCATCAGTCCACCTTGTGGGGGGCCTACCCACGCTGCGCCTTCCGGTACGTGGTCGCCACTCGAGAACCTTTCCGCCCCAACGGCCATCGGTTCTACGTGCAATGTTGCACATCGCAAATGTATATGCATACGTAATGTATGTGCGTCACTTGTATTGTAACTATCCAGACGATGTAACAGCAACGTTATGGTTATAACTTTTATAACACTTTTGCTAATTCTCGCAACTTGTTTCAAAGCAAAAGGCGAATTGGGTAATTTCCTGGGTAAAAAAATATATAATTATATTTACGTCACATGCTAAAAAGTGTCCCATAATGTCTTCACGCGGAACTTTAACGGGCTATATCTTCGTAATTTTTTGTTTGATTGACAAAATAGAAATACGTGTCCAATAATCTACTAACGGACTAAATAGATTTTTTTTAGGAAAGTAGCCAATTTGAATCTAGATGGCGCTATATCCACTGCGTTGCTTCCTGATTAAGATTTTTCTAGCTTACCTCTGGCCAGCACTTTTTACTTTTTGTGTATGTTTTATATTAGTTTATTCTGCGATTTTGATTAATACAGTGTGTTTTGAAATAACAGTCATATTTAGAGCACTTTAATCATATACCTATCTATCAGAATAATGAAGGCAACACACAGACTCCTAAAATAGCCCTTCTTTTCGGCTTTGCCGTAGTCGGGCAAAAACTGGGCAAATGCATATGCGTAAATTTGAAAGGAGACTCACCGCTGTAGCCTATGGAGTGGTTCTCCTCCAGTTTGAAGGTGAATGGGATGTGCACCCTCTGCATGAGAAGCCGCGGGGGCTGCATCGCCCACGCGTCGTGGTGCCGGCCCTCGCCGACTATGCCGATGAACTCCATGTTCCTGGAGAGTATTGTTTTAATTTAGTAAGCCAAATAAGTAATAGTACATTGTTTAACCAGGGGCGTAAGTGGAATATTGTGAACAAGAGTCTATCTCTCGAATTTGCAATATTCTTACGCCCGTGTTATACACAATGTTTTTCATCGCATTGGCGAGGAAATAAACAACTACAAAAGACAGAAAAATCTAAAGTTCACCGCACCGTCCGATCCTGCAACGCCGTGCACAAGGATAGACCTTGACTTTCGTGGGTAGCGGCCGACGCGATAGTCGTGCGCGGTTCACGCGCGGCTCACGCGCGGCTCACGCGCGCGACTGTCGCATCGGCCGCACGTCAGTAGTAATCACTATGAAACTGTATGGCGCCACTTCCGAGGCTAGCGGCTCGAGCCGCGCGCGGCCGTGTTTGGTTGGTCTTCTAGTGACGCGTGACGCGCGGTAAAAAATGGCGAATATTGTACTATTTTCTACGCAAGAAGAAGAAATTCTTATTAATTTGGTTTTGCAGCGATATGACCTAAGTTTAACGGACTATAGATATTCTTATAAGAGGGATAAAGTGTGGATTGGATCGATTGAACTTATTTGTTTGTAAAATCGTCATATCCTCTTCTTCTTCGAGCATTGCTACCAAAATACCTTTTTTAGAAGCCATAGCCATAACAGAGAATAGAGATCACACGCAACTGCACTGAACGGATACTAATATCAATATAGGCGTGCTAGCGGCCGCGCGCGACTGTCGCATCGGCCGCGACTAGAGATGGGTAAATACCGGGTATTTACCCACCCCTACCCATCTCTATAAATGGGTAGAGCTGGGTAAATACCCGGTATTTACCTACCCCTATACCCGTCTCTAGCCGCGACCCACAAAAGTTGAAGCTCCGCATCGGCCACGCGCGTTTGTCGCTGTCGCATCGGCCGCTACCCACGCAAGTCTAGCTTAGAAGAAATTCGATGCAGTTTGCCTATGAACATGTTTGATGCCAGCCACGCCACTATAAACTATGATATGAAGAATAACATGCCCTATAATTCTTTTCAAGCTTTATTCTGTTCATAACATCTAATATACCGCAACATTGTGCAAGAACTTCGAGCACTTCGTTAGTGTTATTGCTTTCGTTGCTAACTATCCTAGTTTTCGTAACAACTCATATTATTGTACGAATCATAATATGATTTTAGGATCTGCACTAGGAATACCTGCTAGCCAATCCGGACTGGCGGGGACAACGATTCCGGGTGCAAATTCACCAAGGAAGACTACCTTGGAATTGCCCTTTAATTAAGTTGCTATAAAAACCCGTACTATTAAATCAGTACCTCTATTAAATATACCTAACCCTCTATTACATTTGACATGTTGGGTTATCTCGCACGAGTTTAAATCGTTTAAAAATACCTATGTTACGTATTACGTATGAAAAACGATTACAAGTAGGGAAGTAGGTAATGCTCTAGTTATGTTTACAACAGGGTGTCCAGTCTACTGCAAAGCCTGAAAATATTTCCCTGAATTTTTCTAGTCTCTAATCGCTTCATATTTTTACTCGACTTCCGAAGGATATGTTTTTCGAGCGTATGTATGTATGTATATATGTATGTGTGTATGTCTTATTTTTTGGCACGCCCTGCAGCCTAAACCGTTTGACGGATTTCGACATATGAAGTGTTGTTAGATTCCTCTTAGTCGTATAATAAATATTAGCAAAAAGACAGTTGGGTTTTTCGAAAATCTTTTGATTTCACTTGTTTCTATACAAGTTTGCGACCTGGATATGGCGGATTCCACTGTGTATAAAAAAATGGTTGTCTGTAAAGTCGGTTTACGGACGATAATTTTACGTGATAATAAGAAAACATGGATGTAAAATTGCATAACACGTATTTACTCATTTATCGTTAGGAATACACCTGTGGAGTTTCGAATAAAATAGTCGATCTAATCTTGTTTCCCCATACAAACTTTGGCCCCCATTTCAACCCCCTTAGAGGGTGAATTTTGATAAATCCTTTCTTAGTGCACCCCTAGATAAGGAACCTACGTGCCAAATTTGGAATCACTAGAACCAGCAGCAACAGATTTTGGGCTGTGCGTTGATATGTCAGTCAACGGAACGGGACAATGTTTGTAAGTTAGTGTTTAAGATTATATGTAGTTCACATAGCATACCTAACATAGTTTTAACATAGGTACTTAACACTAGTTAAAATGAGCGCGGTCTCGCCAACAAACTGTTATCGCAGTTTGGCGAGTAACATAACATTGTTAATTGTTTTGTACTTTTGATAAATAAATAAAAAAAAAATGAGTCACACTTTTTCGTGCGTGCGTGCAGCCGGCGTTCATTCGGCGGGGTTTTTTGAGAATTCAACCCCTAAAAGGATGAAATGTCGTGACAATATCTGAAAATCAACATGGGTCGCTGATTACGAAAACAACAAAGATTTTAAAATCCAATGTCGACATGAAATACCATCTCCCCTGTTGGGGTGCGATGGGTTCGAAAAGTCTAAATATCAATTATGGGTGTTGTTTTTAAGGTTTTTTGGGACGTTTATTACGAAAATGGCATCGGTTTTGAAATTTAACATGAGGTCACAAGCCTATTCCCATGAACACCCTGTATATGTACGTGTATGTGAACCATGGTGGGCTTGCAAACACAAATATTGACATATAAAGCTAAAAGTAAAATATGTTTAAGTCTCTGCGTGATTGCATCAGAAATGAGGCTATCCTAGTAGAACTAAGGTAACTGATGTAGCCCTCCATATCGCTAAACTTAAGTGGCAGTGGGCGGGGGCACATTGCACGTAGAACCGACAGCTGTTGGGGTATATTTTAATCCAGGCTATAAACTATCTTCATGCAAAATTTCATCCAAACTGGTTGAGCCATTTAAGCATGATTGAGTAACAAACATCTAAACATTCAAACTTTCACATTTAGGATGATAATATAAGCCTTTATTTAATGCCTTTTACATACAAAGTCTTATTTAAATAAGTTCTTATTTATATTAGACATCAACACTGTCGTCTTGCCTTCCGGCATAGGCCTGCTAAGATTTACATTATTTTCTATCTGTTGCTTTTCTTCTCCATATGTTTCCTCCTATTATTCTAAGGTCATCGTTCCATCTCAGTACCTGTCTACCTCTTTTCCTTTTTCCTTCTATTGGGTACCATTCTAATATTTGCTTTATCCATTTATCTTTTTTGTCTCTAAATATGTGTCCCGCCCATCTCCTCTTTAGGCTTTTTATTTTAGCTGTGATATTGTTTATATTTGTTCTTCACCTAATCTCATTCAGTCTTATTTTATCCAGCTTTGAAATTTTACCATTTTCCCGTTCTTTTAAATTACCATTTATTTAATTAAAAACTCACTAAATCCACTATGTAAATATCTATCTACAGTGCAGGCTTCATTAGAAGAAAGCAAAAAGAAAATAAATTGGCATCAAACCTCATACCACTCATTTTGATTTCATATTGCTTTGGCATTCATGTTTCCGTTCAATAGGCAAAGTAAGACAAGATAATGCTTCATTTATAACAGAACATTGGGTAAAACCGTGAAATTTGAGAAGAAAACAATCTATTTGAAAAAAATGATGATATATCTCTGAAAACACTTCAACCACCTATAGCCGCATTCTAGTTTTGATGAATTTACCATTATTATTCTGCTGTCTTAAAAATTGTTAAACAAAAACATACATACAACTTGAGCAATAAACTAATGTAAATTGAATGAAATAAAATAAAAAATCGCGTCAGTCACTTAGCTTATGACCAAATATGTATGATTTTACAAATAACTAAATAAACAAAATAAATTAGGTAATTACTAATTAGCAAAAACATGAAACAAATAATGATGTAAATGTTATTTCAGACTTACTAATTATTATTCTGAAGGTTAAGGGCAACATATTATTTATTTGTTTTTGAAAATAATAAACTCTACTTCGTCTTTATGGCTTCAAATCTTTGATGATAAATATGATACTTGCGGGTTCTAGCTTATTTAGCGGACAGAGATAGCATTGTGATAGCAGACATAACAAATAACGTCTAATTTTAACTCTCGTGACTCACCTGAGAAGTATAACGAGCATCGCGAACAGTGCCACCAAAGCGCCTACCATAATAAAAATATTTGGCAAATCTGCCAACGTTAGACCCGTCGACCCCATCGCTTCGCTTATCACACAACACACTGAAACCACTAGAAACAACAACAGAACGCATCAGTTCCCACGCACTACTCCAGCATCTCTTGACCTTGCCAACGATCTATTTTGCAAAACCAAAATGGATATTTCATGACAATTTCAACTCGCGGCGCTTCCAAACGGTTTTAATTTAGCACAACACTGATTCTATTCTCACTGTCGTACGCGTACTAAAATGTTTTCATTTCGTGCGGTCACAACAATAACAAAATCATTGATCGTGTTTCACAAAAATACGACCACAGCGAAACCGTGGACCGCTGCGTTTGACACGGTTTGACAGAATGGTCGGCGTTTCGTTCACGCTCGCGCGACGGCTGCAACATGAACGAACCGAACAAAACAACCGAGACGGATGCGTTCGCATTCACGAGTCACGAGCCGGCGGTTGGCGGTTGTGCTCGCGTGATCGCATTTTTGTGTTATTTACCAGGCGCATCCAGACGGTACTGCTTACACTCTTATTAAATAAGAGTGTAATAGCAGTACCGTCTGGATAAATTTTATTGGTACTGCGCGGTAGAGTGGTCTGCAAACATTCTGCTACCTATCTTTATGGCATTTTTTCGACTACCTATAAAAATAGGACTTCACTGATTAGGAAATGATTTATATACAGCTTTCTCTGTCGCTCGAAATAAATTCTATCTTAATTTCGTGTCTAGACTAGGTAGTCATATTTTATTACTAAGATGAATTATTCAAGTTATTTATATCTTAAATACATTTCTGGTTCAACTTTGGTATTTCAACAACCTTGCCACGCATATATAGATATACATAATTATATCGTGTGCGCTTTTGATGCGAACTGCGGAAGTTCGTGTGCTAACTTTAGTGCGACCTTGGCTACCAAAGGCGGAGAACTACAACTTTTTAATATCCATCGTAAATGACATGCGTTTTATTAGACCTATATGTTGACGTAGGCGTGAATTTTCTGTAAACAAAAGCGTGAAGTCGAGACGTGATGTATAGGGAGAGCGCCGGCGTTCTAATTCGAATGTCATTGAACACCCATTGCTGAATAAAAATCTAACAATCCTATCAGGCTATCCCAGTCAATATTGTGTTATCAATAAGCCCACCTTGGTGTTCACATACTTACATATATATATACAGAATGTTCATGGGAATAGGTATTGCTCAAGACCACGATGAATGAAAAAAGAGCCTTTGCTCAGCAGTGGGACATAACGGGCTCGATATAATAATAATAGCCAATTACTTTGCTCTTCATAGGTACTTATTTGGAATTCTGATGTTTGTGAGACGTAACTTACCCATGTTTAGGCGGATCGACGCATCGGGTAGATAAAAACTTCGTTACACAGGGTGACAAAGAACAGTCCCACGTCGTTTGAGCCCTTGGTCCTAGGAACCACCTAGAATATTCCTATACGTGTTTATGATGCTGTCTGTACCTACTGTACAGTTCATTAATACTCGTTTTAAATCCTGCGGTACATAGGCCCAACAAGCTTCGAAATCGACTGATAACGTAGTTTTCTTCAAGGCCTGTAAATAATATCAATAAAAATTATAGCCTTTCGTAAGGTATTTTGACTACGTAGAACCTTATGCGGCAAGTAAAAAAATCTGAAGCCATTCCTACATTCCTAGCCTACCTGCGGTTATTAACTTCGATTTCAAATGGCTAAGGTCATGAAAGTATTGTAGGCCAGGGGCCACACAATAAAGTTAAACACCTTCTCGTACTTTATATTTTTGCTCCTTATTTTAATGTGATTTCGTTGTTTGCTTGTTTTTAGTTTTAATTATTATTTACTTTTTGTGTTCTTATATTGTCATTTTGGTTTTTATTTAATTTAATTTCATGTTACCTATGTTTTAATTCCGTTTTTAGGGTTCCGATACCTCAAAAGGAAAAAACGGAACCCTTATAGGATCATTCGGTTGTCTGTCTGTCCGTCTGTCACAGCCGATTTGCTCCGAAACTACTGGACCGATTGAGTTGAAATTTGGTACACATATGTAAATTAGTAACCCAAACATGGACGCGTAAAGTAGATAAATGTATTCTGAACAAAGGGGCCACTTTTGGGGGTAAACTGGACAATTAAAAAAAAAGTTTCGCAAACTATATTGTGTGACATATGAAATGAAAAGGGTTGTTGTAAGCATGTCAGATATATATTTTTTATAATTTTAGCAAAAACAGATTAGAAGTTATTTAGGAAAAAAGACGAAAATTGACCATCCCCCCCTCTTGTCTCCGAAACTACTAGGATTAAAATTCTGAAAAAATATGGAAATTAGTTCCTTGACTAAAGATTAAAGTAAAACCTATAAGAAGTTTGAGTATTCAAAAACACTTATGAAATTTAGATTATGAAAAAAATAATGAAAAATATTTATTTCACTAATAAAGAGTGCTATTAAAACAATTAAGGGTTGGGACTTCCTATTAAGTATGCAATACCTGTATCAGGAAGCCCCGCTCCTCTATAACAACCAGTTGTAGGTTTTAAGGAAATAAAACAAAAAATAAAGATTTTTTTAAACAGGCAAAAAGAAAGTTGAATTTTGAAAGAAAATTGAAATGATGTATGCGCGCGTGTGTGTGTGTGAGTGTGTGTGTGTGTGATTATATACGGAACCCTCACCACGCGAGTTGAACTCGCATTTGTCCGGTTTTTTTGTTATTGTCATGGGTTATACGTGTTACGTACTACGTACCGTGTCCTCACTGGATGGTCCCAACGGAAGACCAGCGCTGGCTGCAAAGCCAGCATCATGCTGAGTTGGGCCCATTTCGTAACACGGAACAGATTCACTTTTTTTTCTTGTGTCTTTGTCTTGTAATAATGTATGTTGTGCTGTGTTACGAACAAATGTTTGATTTGATTATGATTGTAATTACCTATATTAGAAAATCATATTCCATAGAGACAATATTATGGTTACAAAAACAGTTTTTTTTTTAAATATTAAATTGTAGCTAGATGTTCATTAACTGAGTAGTGGATTATTAAATAATTAACTGTTTATATTTCCAAGATGCATACTTATTTTAATTATATTGTTTGTGTGTGCAGGAACAAATGTGGATACATTGGTTACAATTGGAGATTATATATGAATTTAAGTATGTATAAGTAAGTTTATATTGTATGCATTATATAAGTATGTATATTCATGAAATTAATTGATTCATGTGTTTCCATTCGAGTCTCAGTAGGTATTTAGGATCCTGCACCACTAAAGTATCTGTTTAGCCCAATGGTTGACTGGTAGAGAATGCCTGATGGCATTAAGTCCGCCAATTGTACTTTTATTTGTATATTTGTGCAATAAAGTTTAAATAAATAAATATATTATAGGCGAGAATGAGAATAGTGTCAGCTCTTGGTCTACCTTCTGCCCTACCACCGCGGTTGTCATGTACACAGCCCGACTCAAACTGTAAACAAAACCCCGATCGATATTACTCTATACTACAACTAAAAGGCTTGCAGCTTTCACGAAGAAAACACCTCAGCGTGAAAAAGTATTAAAAAAAGCTTTCCTTGCTCTGCCGCATAATTTGACGTTAATTTTGGCGGGAAATGCGCGCAGTGTTTGTTAAGGAACGCGAATGAGTGAGTCGTTGGAGTGTTCTAAGTTCAAACTGTGGAACAACGTGGCGTCCTGCATGGAGAAATGGTTCGGTGATAAGCGGCTGTGGTTATTCGGTAACAACCTGCCTCTGCTACCGAGGAGGTGAGCTTTCTCTTCACTTTTATCAATAGTGAATGATCCCAGTTGAATTCGGCATTTCGCCAATGCCTTAGCTATTAAAAATACAGTAACCAGGACCTATGTATTAGCTATAACTGGCTTTATTCGTATTAATCCATTCAATGAGTCGTTGTATATAGAGATGAAGATGAGAAAAGAATGAATGCCATTCGATAGGTAGGCGTTTAAAGCGATGCAGTAAAAATGAATTTTAAATAAAATTGCATAAGTTATAAAATAAAAATAGACATCTGATCATGACCACATGTGTTTGTGAATACATCAAACACTGCTTTTACTTAACTTACTGTAGGCAGTCAGCACTCTGATAAATATTTATCGCTATGTCCTATAAAAAAGCGATAAGCAGGTATAGTATTTTCGGGTCACTTTTAGAAATGGGATATCGAATTATTTACATGACTGCCCCTACCTACTCCATTCTGCTTTCCGTTGACATAAGATCGCTTTGATGTTAGGTACCTACCTAAGTAACTAATTAAATATAACATTAAGATATAAATTGAGAACTTACCTCATTTAATAAATAAATATGCCATAATAAACCACATCATATTTTACAAAACCAAAGGAAACGCAATCTGTTTTTTAAATCGCACTTACCTACTCATACGATCCTGCGTAGCGGGCTATAAGGTAGAGCGAGAAGGGGATATGAATAACTTTGGAATTGCTATAATGGGCTGCAGGTCTAACCATTACTACCATATAGTTCCTCCTAGCATTATTCCCGGTTGTACCCTAAAGTAGCCCGGGGTCCGCTTGACACCTACTTACTACCATATAGTTCATGAAAAATGGTAAATTCAAATTAACAGGGAACTTGTATGCCACTAAATTGCAGTCATAAATCTTAATTAGACAGCTAATTAATGTAATACTACGTGACATCGGGCAGGGCATCGTGTTGACAGAAATCGGTTGATGTAAGTAATCTAATTTTATTACAAATGGGTTTAGTAATTTGTAGCATCATTATCACGACGTGTTCATGTTATTGTCAAATTACGTAATAGCTATTACGAAACTTTGTTATCAGTTAAATAATAAGTAAGATTATTATCAGTTGTTTATGAAATAAGTCGTAATACAATGTATCTAATATAGAATCCACAATTAGGTGAACTAAACTGACAGGTGGAACGTCTACGTAGTGTGAGAAAGCCTTTAATAATATCGATATCAACAGCACCGGCCATTTACCTGTCAGTTTAGTTCGCCTAATTGTGGTTTCTACTGCAAGTACTTTTGCACGTGTAAGGTGTAAGTAAATACAGCTCACACGTATAATACGCAATTGCGCTCTCTAATAATATAAATATGATAAAATGTTATAAATTGCACATACCTGTGTATCTGCAATTTATAACATTTTATTGGTCGAGATCGAGAATTTTGTAGTCGTCTCTCGGTCTATTCTTCTTAACTTAAAATTTGGGAGCAAGTCTCACTCACTACAAAAATGCACTAACGGCATAGAGTAGGCAATCCTACGAGTAAACCGTAGTAGGTATTTCCCGCTCTGTAGTGAACATTTGAGGTACGTAGTACTATTACTTATTCTGTGGTAGAGGTTTGATGCAAACACAGCGCTGAACGGGTTAAGGTTGCTCTACATATGTTGTAGGTACTCTTGCATTTGGATATGGTACAGTCAGCATCATAAACATGTATACACTTTTCCACCTTATGTCTAGGTAATAAGGTCATAGAATGTATACATGTTTATGATGCTGACTGTACCTACATGATGAGATGATACCATGATTTGATACCGTTTGGTTTGATACAATAAATTGATAATGTAGTCTTGTTAAATGGATAGTAAACCATCAAATTATTGTAATAAAGAAAAAAAAGTTTAGAAAAAATATGCATTTTTTTATTGCCCAAGAGTAAATTTAACGCTACGAATAGAATCCTTAGGCTTTTATATAAACAAAATTTTACGAAAACTATGGACCTAAACGCGAGCGAAATAGCAATTTAGGTACTTGATTTTCCATACAACGATTAGTTCAAATAGCAGATTGTGACGTCATACTTTTATGTCAATTAGTAGGTATGAAGCGTTTTGGGCTGCCGCCAGCTAGGTCAATCTTTGTCTCAATTTTTTGGGTATTTATGTTCTTTAATTGTAGTTACCTACTCCCATACAAACATTTGTTCCTCTCCAAAAACTGGTTCGAATGGCATCGTGAAAAATCTTAGTCTACACCCCTATTAGAGACAAGACATTAGAACGATTAAAAAAATCGCTTTCAAATCGGTTCATTCGTAGGTACACAAAAGTTAAACAGCCCTCTTATTCGTCTTACCTATATACTTAACTTAGGTACCTACCCTCTTCTAACCTGACTTACCTCTTTGGTCGAGGGTTAAAAACGTGAAAAGTCAAACAGCATAAAAAACATTCTTCTTTGACATTGTCAGCCAAATTACTTTTATTTTAGACTTTATATTATTTACAACTTTAATTTTGAAGCAAACTTTGGTTATGAACGTTACAAATCGACTATTATATATTTAAATTAAATGTTTTATCTAAATGAAGATATATAAAAGCCCAAACCACCCGAAGGCCGACTAGAGTCTAAAGCATTCCTAACATTTACCTCTCTCTGGTTGGATTGGAGGCTACTAGTTATGATAAAATTACTGAGTGATGAGGGGGGGAATATATAAGGCTCTTCGGGCGCCCCAAAATGTGTCAGAGACGTACGTATTTACTTATAGAGTACCTATCAATGGTCCTGATTGTCCGCGTGGATCCGCCCGTGTATTAAACAGAGAACGCAGGCGGAGACGCGGCGTAAATCTTATCCTATCTCTAGCCCGAAGTTCTATTATTATGACAATTATTGGGACTAGGTAGCATGCGGTCCCCTAGCACCTCCAGGTTGAAAGCGGGAAATCGCTAAGATAATGAGGAGCTGAGCATAGTATAGTACATACTACATGTACCTACGTATAAGTTCTACCTATTCCGGTTCTTTTCGTGGCCGAGGCAGAGGTTTTCTTTCCGAACCGGTGGTAGTTTATCGATCGACATTCAGATTCAGATTTGTTTACTTACTTATTAACATAATTTTACAATTAGAATCATTGTACAGTAAATATACAAGATAAAAACCGGCCAAGTGCGTGTCGGACCACGCAAAACGAAGGGTTCCGTGCCTATTAAAAAGGTCGTATCGTCACAGAAAGTTTACGGCACTTACGTCCTTTTCTTTGAGGAAGGCAGTTTTTCAGCAATATCTCGAAAACCTCTGAACCGATCTTCTTCAAAACAATTTTCGGTGAATGAAATTAATAAGCCCTATGTCCATGAATTTTTCCATATTTTTAAAATACACCGTTCAAAAATTAGAGGGGGGGACAGAATTTTAGTGACTTTCGGGGCGATTATCTCCGACCCTATTCACTTAATCAAAAAAAATGCTAAGAAACCTTATATTAATTTTGAAAGGCCTATCGATTGATGTGCCACACGGGGGGTCACAATGAAAAAAAAAATTTGACTTTTAGTTTTATGTATGGAGTGCACCCCTAAAAAATTTTTTTTTTGTCATTTTAATTACAAAACTATGTAGCGGCTAACAAAATACACCTATCCTCAAAATTTTATTCAGATACACGTTATAGTTTTCGAGTAAAATGCCTGTGACATACGGACAGACGGACAGACGGACAGACGGACAGACGGACATGACGAAACTATAAGGGTTCTGTTTTTGCCATTTTGGCTACGGAACCCTAAAAATGTTTAAAAATTATGACTTTGTTAGTTACAGGTACAATAGATTTGTATTCATAGGTGCATGTAAAATATCTGACTCGCTCTTATAAAATAGCCCTTAGAAATAGAGTTTAAGTAGTCAGATATTTTTGAGCGCCTGGTGCAATCATACGCTATTGCGGGTGACTGTACGGTCAAGGACTTTAATTGTTGAGCCATTTAGGTGTCAACTAATTTTGTTTTTAGGGTTCCGTAGCCAAAATGGCAAAAACGGAACCCTTATAGTTTCGTCATGTCCGTCTGTCCGTCTGTCCGTCTGTCCGTCTGTCCGTCTGTCCGTCTGTCCGTCTGTCCGTATGTCACAGGCATTTTACTCGAAAACTATAAGGTGTATTTGAATAAAATTTTGAGGATAGGTGTATTTTGTTAGCCGCTACATAGTTTTGTAATTAAAATAACAAAAAAAAAATTTTTTAGGGGTGCACTCCATACATAAAACTAAAAGTCAAAAAAATTTTTTTCATTGTGACCCCCCGTGTGGCACATCAATCGATAGGCCTTTCAAAATAAATATAAGGTTTCTTAGCATTTTTTTTGATTAAGTGAATAGGGTGGGAGATAATCGACCCGAAAGTCACTAAAATTCTGTCCCCCCCCCTCTAATTTTTGAACGGTGTATTTTAAAAATATGAAAAAATTCATGGACATAGGGCTTATTAATTTCATTCACTGAAAATTGTTTTGAACAAGATCGGTTCAGAGGTTTTCGAGATATTGCTGAAAAACTGCCTTCCTCAAAGAAAAGGACGTAAGTGCCGTAAAATATCTGTGACGATACGACCTTTTTTATAGGCACGGAACCCTTCGTTTTGCGTGGTCCGACACGCACTTGGCCGGTTTTTTAATAGTTAAGCAATGAAGTGTCCAGTATAAAGTGAGCTCTAAATGGCTCATCCATTTAAAAAGTCCGTGACTGTACCATGATTTTGGGGCGTGCGTTTATTTATATTAAACTGCAGGTATCGATTACAATAGAAGGAGGTTCTGAAATCACCTTCATATTGTATTAATTTTTATTGTCTTTATTCAATGTAAAACTTTAGTTATGTAGGTTTTTTACAATACTTAAAGTATGAATTAATGTGAAACCTAAGTACTCGTATTGTACCCGCGTCAAGCTACCGGTACGGCTACAGGGGGAGGAACCTTCTGACTATACCTACTCACCTTGTTGCTACCTAATAATACCTATGCTAGGTACTCAAAACGTACCTACCCAAGCTACCGCTCTCACTGCTGGTAGGTTTATGAACCGAAATTCGTAATAACAACGTGGTCTTTTTAGGGTTCCGTAGCCAAAATGGCAAAAACGGAACCCTTATAGTTTCGTCATGTCCGTCTGTCCGTCTGTCCGTCTGTCCGTCTGTCCGTCTGTCCGTATGTCACAGGCATTTTACTCGAAAACTATAAGGTGTATTTGAATAAAATTTTGAGGATAGGTGTATTTTGTTAGCCGCTACAATGTTTTGTAATTAAAATTACTAAAAAAAATTTTTTTAGGGGTGCACTCCATACATAAAACTAAAAGTCAAAAAATTTTTTTTCATTGTGATCCCCCGTGTGGCACATCAATCGATAGGCCTTTCAAAATAAATATAAGGTTTCTTAACATTTTTTTTTATTAAGTGAATAGGGTCGGAGATAATCGCCCCGAAAGTCACTAAAATTCTGTCCCCCCCCCTCTAATTTTTGAACGGTGTATTTTAAAAATATGAAAAAATTCATGAACACAGCGCTTATTAAGTTCATTCACCGAAAATTGTTTTGAACAAGATCGGATGAAAGGTTTCCGAGATAATGCTGAAACACTGCCTTCCTCAAAGAAAAGGACGTAAGTGCCGTAAGATTTCTATGACGATACGACCTTTTTAATAGGCACGGAACCCTTCGTTTTGCGTGGTCCGACACGCACTTGGCCGGTTTTTTTCTTGTGTCTTTGTCATGTAATAAATAATTAATATTGTGTTGTGTTAACGAATAAATGTTTGATTTGATTAGTTTTTTTTAGTCGGAGATCTGACTTGACTAGTTAACCTGAGGCACCATGAGGTGAGGTGAATAAGAGCCCTACAGACGTTTCTTGTACCTACCTATCTAACGTTTGACCTGACATCAAGCGATAGCAAGCCATCGAAAGGCCCTCTGGCGTGATATTCTTATACAGAAATCCTTGCACCCACTCTCAATAAGTATATACAGCCTTGCGGTCTTCTACTCAATGCCTTAAGTTTGCGATACTTCCCCTTAGCTAACAGAAGAGGACAATACGACTGACATGCTGATTTCGCTATTAGCCCAGTCTCTTTTCAACTTAGACTCGTCAGGGACCTGGTAATCAGGAGAGGAGGAAATCAAGGGGGAAACATTTGCTAAAAGGACGAGAAACAGTCTTAGATTAAACTCATGTTAACTCGACGCATCTTTCGTTCACCATGAGTAGTCAAATCAATGATTCGAGATGAGATAGGTGCGACCGCGTGTCCTATCATGGCAACAGCTCGTCGCAGACGCAGGATGCGTCCCGCCTTTCAACTTTCGATTTAGGAACAAATGCTTTAGCAGCATTATCTTATCTAGTTGAGGGCCCTTTCGGATACACTTCGACCCAGTGGGATCTTTTATGCATTTGCCCTCCCCTTTATAGCTCCTCCCAAGCTCGCTGCATCATTTCCACTAAACGGATGATGCAGCTTAGGGGGAGCACCTTGCATTCCTTTGGTTGCGGGTAGCCGTTACCAGTGATTCATTCTTTGTCTGGCAAGGGCAAGACATTCACACAATAATTGTTCCATAGTCTCATCCTCCTCGCCACATATTCTACAGTCTACACTATCCGATAGTCCCATCTTGGCCAAGAGATCCTTGACCCCGAAGTGACCTGTGAACACCCCCAGATATAATTCTGAGTTGCTTCCTGCTGGATTTCCAGAGCTTTTTGGTCCAGCCCGAGTCCACTCCTTCTATGAAGAGCCTACAGTGCGTTAAACCCGCCTCATTCCTCCACTCGTGTTGGTGTTTGGTTTTAGGCCGATATTATGGTTCCATGCGAGAGTCCCACAAACGCGTTCTGGACATACAAAGTGATTTGTAGACCCCCTTCTTGCAAGCTCAGCATTGCTTTGACTGATCTGTACCCTTGTCACTAGATCGCGCGCCAGCAGCCGTGCGATGGAGCGCTACGAGAAGCTAGCCAAACTCGGCGAAGGCTCGTACGGGCTGGTGTACAAGTGCCGCAACCGCGACACCGGCGAGGTGGTCGCCGTCAAGAAGTTCGTCGAGAACGAGGACGACCCGCTCATCCGCAAGATCGCGCTTAGGGAGATCAGGATGCTCAAGGTACGGTGCTAGTTATACATATGCGAGATGGTTATTGAGGAGTTCGAGACGGTTATTAGCATTGACCGACATCTTATCCACACTTGGCAGTATTTGTCCAAATATTCCACTTTATAAGTCTATATAAAGTGGTAAAGTTCTAATCAGTCTATATAATTAGTTAAGTCTTAAGAAGTAAGAACAGCTTTAAATGATGTTGTATAAAGTGGATAGGTAACTAGATATAAGATATATATTAGGTATTTAAGTATTTAAATACTGTCGAGATAGTGTTTCAACAGGGCTCTTTTAAATTTATTTTTGTTTTTCTCTTGTCTTAAAGCCGCAGGTAAGGCGTTAAGCAAGTATGGTAAGCGTTTTTCGATGAGCCTATCCCCGTAGTAATTGCTTACTCTGAGAACGGCAAACTTACCTGCAGCTACGGACCTGGTGCCATATGTTTGGCTCATTTGAGATAAGTTACTTTCTTGATTGCCGTGCTGATTGACTAAAATTAATGTCAATGTATGGTTGCTAATTGATATATGGGGACCTATCTACCTAACAGATTACCACCTGCTAATCTGACAATGTCATCCAATATAGATGCATTTTTTTCATACTAAATTGGGCCGTAAGTAAGTTGAGTTACGTTTCTTCCTGAAAATTACGACCGTTAACATCGTAATAGAAATAATAGTTAAAAAAAATAAGCTGTTTATTTCATATTTATTATTACAAATTATTCTACTAAGCAATTTAGCACAATCTCAATTTTTAAGGTCAAGTTATTTGTGCAACAAGTGAGCAAAGTTTCTTTTTGCTGCGAGTGCTGATTTTGAGTCCCCAGGAAGCGAAAGATTCTAAAATGCATTTATTTACCCAATATTAACTGCTAGCTTTATTTATTTATTTTAATTTTTCTTTTAATATTTCACCAGCATCGTGACCTGAGGTACCTACTAGAGTCTGGCCAGCAAGTCGTGACACAAGAATAAGACGGCAAATTTGAAAAAAACGCATGCTGGTAACACGAAATGTATGGCGGCGTCATAGGTACTTATAACTGACAGCTTATTTCATAGGTAAAATTGTTGCCATATAAAGAACTTGAAAAAAATGCTTTTGTCACGACTCGCTGGTCAGACTCTAGTAGAACATCAGTGCTCAGGTGCTCACGCGAGCAAAGCAAAACTGAAGCTAGTACCTTTTTTGGCATTGTTGCAATGCAACGCACAGTAACTATGTCTTTAATTTAATTTATTTTAATTTTTATCGTAACACAATTGTTTTTACTTGTTCTTTTACTTTTTTCTCTCTAGGTACTTCTTTTCTGTGTACTTTTTTATTTTTGTTTGTTGGATGTTGCAAAATGCCAAATAAATGATTTATCTATCTATCATAATATAATGAGTCGCTGAACCTACCTATGTCAACAGTGTTGTTGGATTGCAAATTTAACCCCCAGTCCAACTTATTATGTAAATACTGTCGCGTTGTCAACCTCGGCAAAGCGCGTCATGGGAAAATATCGCTAGCATAATTTAATTTTAAGTACTTACCTAGTGTTTAAATTTTGTAATTACTTAAGTATGTGTAAAACCATCGTAATTAAAATCTTTTAGCGTAGGTAGGTTTCCGCTTTGTTTGTGTGAGGTGTGCAATAAAGAGTATTTGTATTGTAAGTAATTGCGATTGTAAATTATGGCCCTTCGAATTAATACAGTTTTTTGGATTGTCGTTATCGTTATCATATTTTATTTAAGAGTCTAACTAAAGTAACTAAGCTCTTGTCGTTAGATTTCTGTTCGCTTCTCGGCCGTGTCTAGGTACATATCGTAAAATATGAAAGTGATGGTTTGCTCTCTTCCCATCTCAGTACATATTCCTTGAGCCCCTTGGCTCTTGATCTCCTAGTGCCAATTCATAACTTCTGTAACGTACGTAAGGGAAATGTATTCACGTACCACCGTAGAACCCTGTCGCAATTGACAGGCCGCCGACACTCAAACTCGAGTGATATGTCACCTTATTGCGATAGGGTTCTACGGTGGTACATGAATACATTTCCCTTACTGTACAACATGCAAAACAATCAGCCGAGAGAGTGCGACAAGGATGAATACATACATTATTCTGCGCAAAACGGTATAATAAATTCCCGACACATAACTAAAGCTACTGTTATACATGCTGATTACTAGCACGAAAGCATGCTAGTTTCAAGCCAATAGCATGTGTATCTGGAAAGTTGCTAGTAAGGAGCATGCTATTTGCATACATAATAATTGAATATGCTCAAACAAGCATGCTACTACAGAGCAACAGTAGCTTAAAACCAGCAGCGCAGTAGTCAATTTTCGGGAGTAACCTGAGGTGAATCGGGTCCTTATGCTATCTGAGCGTGCGAACTAGCAAACCTACTTTTCCGCTATTTTATACCAAACACATTTACATTTCTTGCATCGTCAGCACAGGTAATGTTCACTGTTATGACGCAGGTGACAATATTCCTAGGAATGTTAATTGGGAACAGCACATCAGTTGAAGTCATTGTGAACTTACTACCTGTTTCAAGAATTTGCCTAGCCTAAGTAGACCGTGTGAAATAATTACCTACTTTAATTTCTAATATTACACATTCAAATTCAACCTTGTGATATATAAATCAATATCGACAATGACTTAGACATTAGTCGCCTTGTGTGTGATCGCATTCGGCTCGACTCGCACATGAATATTCTATCTGTAATTGACACTAATAGCAGACCTGTCGTATCACTACATACTTACTATGGGAAGAACTGTTATTAAATAATCGTTTCCTACTCCGTTGGTTCTGTGGAAGTGATTACAACTTGAGCAATTTCTAATATCTGTAGATTTCGATATTTTTGATGAAAGGCGCAGCACTTACCCCGGTGGCGCACTTGCCTCTACTTACTGACCTTACGTGTTTTGTTTCCATCGGCGAGCAGAGGTATATGTTTTCCGCACTCGTTTTGACACATTAACTCATCCCACGTATAGGTAAGCGAGCGCGCGAACCATTATTGAAATGTGATTTAAATCCATTTACCTATACTGGGCATCAAAAGTTATTTTGAAATTTGTAACAATTGTGGATGAATAAACATTTTTATTATTATTCATTATTATTATATTTCTTTATTTAAATTTCATCTTAGGTTAGTTTTTTTATAATATTAATATAAAAAGTAAAATATAAAACTATACATACAAAATATAAATTCATTATAAAAACCTAACCTAGGTGCCGCCGGCAGCAAGGCGGGGCCTAAACTACCGGTAGTCAGGGCGACAGAGAGAGGAACCTCCTGACTATCCGCGCCGTGTCCAGAAGTACCACCTTCTGTATCTGACCCTTGACCCAGCCATCTAGCGAGAGTCTCTTAAGGTGGCGGTCGAGACTCGTCGCTATTAGACCGTTCGCCGAAACGACTATCGGGACGATGATCGTCGAATCAACATCCCACATGGCGGTTACCTCGTGAGCCAGGTCTAGGTACTTGCTGGCTTTGTCCTTCTCGGCCTTCACGAGGTTCTCGTCATGGGGGATGGTGATGTCGACGAGCACTGCCTGGCGTTTCGATCGATCCGTCATCTATCAGGCCTATTGGCAAGAATAGTCCTGTCCGTGATGACAGATCGATCCCAATAGAGCGTGGCACGACCATTTTCGAGAACTATTATTATACTCAGGCCCCGTAGCATGGTTGGCCTTGTCACGCGATAGGCGATAGGATAGAGCGTGCGTCACTGGCTGACACCGTTCGATAGAACGAGACGATGCTCTTATCTTGTCACTTGTCGCGTGATAAGGCCAACCATGCTACGGCTCCAGGACAAGCTATGGTAATAATAATACCACATCCGAGCGAGATGGTAGCATACAAATCTCGATAAGTGTGACAGAAAGGGAAATATCATTCATTGTCCTTGTCATAATTCCACTTTTTTATTTGCCACAACTGAATTACTATGAAGTTGTGGCAAATAAACCACTACCCGCCGAAATTAAGTAGGTTATTTATAATAAGCCATCAGCCATTTTAAGACCAGTTCTTAATTTAGCTGCTAGCCTTTCCATTCCTTATTGTGGCATCACGTATAGCTTGTCCTGAGTATCATATCCATGTTTAAATCAGAAGCAACGAACAATAGCAGACGTTCATTGACAAATCGCAGTTAATAAGTATGGCACTGTTAATGATCGCACATTAGCAAAAGAGTGGCTGACATTCTCGCAATTCGCAATGTGTTGTTGCGAATGTGACGATATAAGTTCTTAGAACATTGTGTACGATTGTGTTGAAACAAGTTTGCATGGTGCCCGCACTGTAAAAAATTGTAACAATTTTGAGATAGGAACTAGGTTAGTAAACGACGTAAGGCTGACGTGAATCATTTTAAACTAGTAACTCTGTTTTTTTTAAATTTTTTTCCGTATCTTGAAAGGAAAAAACCTTTTACTTTTCCGCACTAGTGCGAAAATGAGCACTTTCCGTGCATATTATGTTGAAACTTTAAAGAGCCATATGTACTGTAAAACGTTGTACGATACATGTGCGAATAGGTAATTCGCTACTCGTGTCGATTTAAAACACTCCCTTCGGTCGTGTTTTAATTTATCGCCACTCGTTGCGAATTTCCTATTTTCTGCACTTGTATCGTAAATAACTATTTAATTCTTAAATAAAGCATCTTAGAATGACGTTTTAGAATGAAATTAACAAAAAAAACGCATTTATAAATTAATGTTTTTCGAAACCGTATTTTGCCTGGAGTACACAGATAAAGGAAACATTGCGAAAACCGTAATTTTTTAGTTACATCAATGTCAGATGTCCCAGAAGTACTACGTCACAGTGACACCGGAGGTAGGTCTCAACCTAACCAGCCTAACATGATCCCAGTAAAAGTTGCACGGTTTTCGAGTTATTTTATTACTTCTGTCCAGCCCCCCTATTCTGTAACTTGTTTGAAGCTCACCTCAATGCTCACCCACAATAGTTATTTACGATACAAGTGCAGAAAATAGGAAATTCGCAACGAGTGGTGATAAATTAAAACACGACCGAAGGGAGTGTTTTAAATCGACACGAGTTGCGAATTACCTATTCGCACGTGTATCGTACAACGTTTTACAGTACATATGGCTCTTTAAAGTTTCAACATGTGCACGGAAAGTGCTCATTTCCGCACTCGTGCGGGAAAGTAACACCATGTGTACCGTCAACCGGGGGTATTAGGGATGGCGTGGGGAATAGGGACGAAAACCGAGAATGACATTTACCCGATAATTTCTCAAAAACTACCAATAATAGTTTTATCGTGTTATTTAAAATAATAGTAGAATAGTTGGTTTCAGTAAGGGCAACACTGGAATGGCATGAAGGTGGTTCTAGATTGTGAAACTAACCGTGTGAAGTTGGGTCTTGGTGACAGCAGTTTTTTTGCTCTGCAAAACTTCCTTGTTATTTAATAGTTTTAATGAAAGTAGATACTTTTAATGGTGCAAAAGGTGTTTAGAATTTAATGCAGAACCTGTTTTAAGCACGGTAAGTCAACATTATCTTTGTTTTGTAAGTAAAACTGCAAAAATAGTGATGCATGGAAAATTTTGAAAAAATCCGAGGTTTATAGGGACGCAACGAGGGTTAGTAGGGACGAGTGTGAGATGAAAAGGCACGGCGTTGGTAGTTAATAGGGACGTAATAAGTTGAAATCGGGACGGTAAAGGGTGTACAGGGACAGGGCTGCCAAAACGTAGTTTCGTTTTGGTATAAACCTACCTTGGTAGTTTTTACCCGACCGCGAAAGATAGAGGATTATGTTTTGAAGTTAGTATGTGTGTACGTATGTATGTTTATGTATATATGTACAACTCTTTATAAATAAATATTATATATATTTTATGTAGTATTTATATGATGTATATATGAATAATATTTATAAAAAAAATTGTATGTAGATATATATAAATTTCATTAGGTGAATGGTTTTTTAAATAAATGAATACAGATTAAAAGAAGAATGTTTCTGAATTAGGATATAACTAGTAGGTGTAGGTATAGATGAATTATCGAAAACGTGGAATTTCATTTGTAGTGGTGCTATGCTGATAGTACGAGAAAATAGAAAATTCAAATATAGAATGCCTGCAAACATACAATACTACTACATATGCAATTCTATGCTCTCGTTAATTTATCTATAGGTAGTAGGAATCAATTATAATTTATTTACATGGTACTAGTTAACTAACTTTAATTTTAAATTCTGGCGTAATAATAGCTACTTATTTTATTGCCCGACTGCCGAACGAGAGGATGGTTATGTTTTTCGAACGTATGTATGTATGTGTATGTATGTATATATGTATGTATGTGGCTGTGTCTATTTCTAGTTCTTCTAGTTGATAATTATTGGTACCTACCTGCCTATTATGTTGATTTTATAGAGGGTATATTCTTTGTTATACATTTTATAAATATATCTGCAAGGTACAGATCTCATTAATGCTTGTGTTATGTATAACTCCTAAACTTACTATCTACCCAAATAGGTACCGAGTCTTAAATCTGAGCTTTTACAAGATTTGTTTTTGTTACATTATTTATGACACAGTGGGTGTGTATTTTGTTTATGACTTTCTTTTATAAATATTTTTTTCTCTCTCTTATAACTTAAACCAAAAAATAAATAAAAGTTTTTTAATTCAAATGTAGGTATTTTATTTGAATTTATTCTACGATATGAATTAATTAGGTACATTCAGAGCTAGTAAGTACCTACATAAGCATCACCTATGTTAGGTTACCTACTTATTTGCCAGCATATTATATTTGTGACAGCCCTAGCCATTTTTCCCTATTGGTACCCTTATTCGTCTGTATTGACCCCATATCCAGTATGAATAGGGACGGCCTGTTTTTTTTTTAAAAAGTGGGTTTAAATTCATTTTTTATGTAAAATATTATTACAAGTGGGTTCTCAAACACAAGATAAAAAATTTAAAACCTTAACTTTGTAATCGCTTATAGAAATATTTCGCTATAATCACGTTCAAAGTTCAAAATTGTACCTAATCACCCCGGTTGACGGTACTGTAAATATATTTAGACACCGCAATTCGTAGAACTAAGCGTAGATAGAGATGATAGGGGGGTTGGAGTCCCACCCCGGACGGTGCGTCAAAGCATTCCTGACTCTTCAGCTGACCTACCTTCAGTGTCACTGTGACGTGGTACTTCTGGGACATCCTGTATACACATTTCAAGAGCCAGCAACAACGCGGTATAAAAATCCTTTTTTAACAATCTTTTTTTTAGCTCTAAATCTACCTGTGAGTAGGCAACTAGGAAGCTAAACGAAATTATTGAAATTATTCATAGGTAATATTTGCTATAGATTTCGGGGAAGCTCATCATCTAAGATAATCACTTAGTATGTAAAGCACGTAATACATGTGTACACAAACCTCCAATTATGTACACACGTGGAAACCCCTAGACGTCAGACGTTAGCTCAATGTCAAGGAAAATACGTGTTTTAAAAAGTCAAAATGTTAAACTTGTCTGCTAGGTCTAGGTATAAATAATTTAATTTTAGCGTCACTATTTACTATATTATATGATGGATGCTAGGTAATCTAGTAGGTACCTAACTATTGTGTGACTAACTAGAAGTCCTTCTGCAAGCAAAGCAGCCTGTTTGATATTTGTGTTGGGGCAGACTACTGACAACTAGGTATTTTCCAAATAAAAATTAATACAAAAACACTTGAGTAATAAATTGACATTTTTGATTAAAGTCTATGTTTAAGCAATTTCTAATATAATTTAAAATAAATAGTATTGATATATAATAATTTAATAATAGTACCTAGATAAAAAATCTTGTATATTTCGTTCTTTATTTGATGTATATTTTAAAGCAGAAAAAAATGTTTATTGTTAACCATGTTAAAAGTTTATCCCATCAATAACTGTGGTGAAAATAGCTTGTTGTTAGATTGGATAGAGCCTTCGAACTAGCAGTAAGTGAAAGACAAGTCCCACATTTATTGCTCCGTGTGTAATACTAGCTTGAAACTCAAAAATTCGATAATTATAGGCACATTAACAGCCAAAATCACCAGAAAAAGACTGGAAATATTAGTGACTTTTATTAGATCTATGTTTGTTTCTCGTTAATTGCAACATTGCATGGAACAAAGTAAACCACCCAGAATTTAAAAAGCAAAAAATAGAAAAAAAAAACATATATCTTACTACCGTTTTAATGATGAACATGAAATAGTAATAGATGATGATTATGATACACTGATTCCAAAAGCCAGTACCTCATCAGAGATTTATAGGTGCCGAATAATATTAGATTGAAGAAGACATTTTTGTTATTGTTAATTAAAGTACTTTTTTTTTAATTTATTTTGTTTACTAATAGCAGAGTGTTTTTAGTATAATTATATACATACTAGTTAATATGTACTTATGTACTTTGATTTTGACTTCGAAAAAAATCTTATTTTAACAAATGGCGACTCCGTGGATTCTAGAACCACGGCGAGCATCCAAAAGTCCCAAGCCTACTAATTACCATAGAGACCAATACGCATTAAAGCGTGTTCACATCATCCGTTGGACCTAGAACCGATGGCCGTTGGGCGGAAAGGTTCTCGAGTGGCGACCACGTACCGGCAGGCGCAGTTTGGTTGGACGTTGTTGGACTAATAATCTTGGTAAAGGTCGTGGAAGTCCGCTGGATGCGGGTGGCGCAGGGCCGGCCATTGTGGCACTCTTTGGGGGTGGTCTATGTCCATTAGTGGACGTCTAATATGATGATGATGATGATGATGACATTATCCGTAACGCGTACCTACAGACATCCGAGCGCGGCGGACTGCCTAGGATTCCTATAAACATCAAACGGAGTGACCTTGGTTTTGCCGGACGCCGTGCATCCTGCACTTATCCATCAGACGGCCCGAAATCTGTCTGGACGGATAACATACAAGTGGAATTAAAAGATTTCTCAAAAAACCCAACTGCTTTTTTGCAAATATCACTTCCACGATTAAGAGGAATCCAACGTCACCTCATATGTCGACACCCGTCAAACGGTTTAGGCTGGTAGGGCGTGCCGCAGAATAAGACATACACACATACATATGCTCGAAAAACATAACCCTCCTTTCCTTCGGCAGTCGGGTAATAAAGTAGTGCGAAACTCGTATCGATGCGATTTTCGTACATTTTCCGTAAATTTTAGTCGACCTACCTGTCAAAGTGGGGCAAGATTGCCCCTAATCCTGACCAGATGGTGTGATAAACACCATCAGGATTAGGACCATCCCACAATCTTTCTGCATTGCCCAACTTGACTGGTAAATAATGCTTACGACATTAAGTCCGCCTTTTGTACGATACCTAAGTCCTACTTTGGTGCAATAACGATTTAAAAAAATACACACTACACTATGATGTCACATATTGACAGTCACGACATCATATTTTTGGTACAAAGCAATTAACACTTAACAGCAAAAATGTAAACTAGCCAAATTAGTCTTGTACTAAAAATATCAACATTTTTTTTCTTTATACATATTCGACTGCCGTCTGACTTGTTTTCGTCAACATTGTTTGGACTATTGTCTCTCTAAGACAATACAAAATTAATGTAAAACTTACAGAAATGGCATCCATGAATATACAGAGGGTGGACCCTGTAACAGGAGCAAAAAATTAAACGGTAGATTACTGCAGACGCTCTAAGGAAGCATCCTTTTAAATATATGCTCCTGTTACAGGGCCCACCCCGTACATATTCATATTCATATTCATATTTATTCGTTGCAACCATGGTATTTACAAAGGTGTTCTTAAAATCTAACCAGTACGAACATGGACCCTACTAGGGTTTAAACTAAACCTAAGGATAAAAAATAAAATAAAATATATAAATTCTGCACATTAACAACATATTTTTTATAAAAAAGATATCTATTTTAATACTTCCATCGACACATAATATGACTAATAACTAATAACCCATGAACTCTTGTAGAGAATATGGGCATTCCGTTACAAGATAAGCCTTAATTTTATTTACAAAGATATTATATTTAATAATATCTTTGTAAATAAAATATACTTATTAAGCATTATTTTAGGCTCAAGAGGACAGGATGGTGTGCTTAATTTTACCTACCATCACTCCTGCACAAATGTCCACGATATTACTAGGTCTACTACAATGCATGGTATGCAAGTCCCTTGGGTTTGTTGGCATCCGTAATCGGTAACCGCTTAAATTACCAACAGACAGGAATTAATAAAGGCGGGAATTCATGTTCGTAAATGAACTTATACAAAATTATTGAACCTGTTTATAACTTTATTTTTCAACATTTAAGAGCTTGGCTGTTGTCGATGGAGTAGGCGCCAGTCTCGGTACTCTCGGTACTCGGCTACCTTTATTTAGGTCCCAATAAGAAACGACGTTTGCTTTTACTTTTAGTTGCTGTACGCAGCTCCTTTAGACGCATAAGACCACAAACGCAAAACACCAACTGTGCGCAAAATTCGTAACTAGCAAAATACCAAATTATCAAAACATCAACTTAGCATAAATAACGCCATGAATTTAAGCAAAATACCAACTATCACATAGGGAGGGTGGCGATGTCGGGTCGGTGCAGGTACGCCGACGAGCGAAGCGAGGCTGAACTGCGACCCTATAGCGCTCGAGCCGAGCGAGCGAACCGAGCGTGCCGCGGCAGCGGCGGCGAAGCGCCAGACCGAATCTTTGTGAGCTCCGTAGGAATGCCAGTACCAGTAGGAGTTTTGCGTTTGTGGTGTTGTACGTGTATGGTATTTTGCTTAATTAATTGTATAAAATCGCAAAACGCCATAAAATGCCGAGTTGATGTTTTGCGTCATATGCGTCGGGAGGCACAGCTTATCGTGGGTCGATCTCTAACCTCGTGATCCTTCGATCTAACCTTTTAGAATATTTCGAAGGAAATGTTACGACGTATCATTTTTGCTTCGTCTTTTTTCAATTGTCTTCAGCAATTTCTTTATGTAACACGTCTCCATTTGTCTTTCTGTCTGTCCAGCTTATTTTCTCCTTTCTCCTCCAGATCCGAGACATGTAACCAATATAATAATAAATACAAAGTAAACAAAAGTTAACTGACCATTCGTGAGGGCCTGGCCACATGTCTGTTGCGTTGCGGCGCCGCACCGCAGACATGTTGCCAGGCCCTGAGCGTTATTACTTACAATGCATATAAAGTGCCCGGATGGTCACTTAACTGTGTTGGCGACGGTAAGTACACCGATGTCACTTCTACAACAAAGCGTTGCTTATTACGTTATTATTACGAGTATTATGTCATATGCACTCGGGTTTTTTGGCGACGAGCGTTTTTTCCTGGCGTGTCACGGTCGCCGCAAGGTTAATTGCCTATTTTAATTTATAATACATTGATAAATCATTTATTTGACATTTTGCAACACCCAACAAACAAAAATAAAATAAAAAGTACACAAAAAAAGAAGTAGAGAGAAAAAGGTAAAACAACAAGTAAAAACAATTGTTACGAAAAATATTGAATATAAAAATAAATTAAAGACATACTGTGCGTTGCAAAAATGCCAAAAAGGTACTAGCTCAGTTTTTCTTTGCTCGCGTGAGCACTGATATTCTGCTAGTACCTGGTCACGATGCAGGTGAAATATTAAAATAAAAATAAAAAAAATAAAAAATAAAGCTTGCAAATATTAAATGAATAGGTCTATGTGATCGTAAAAATTACAATATATAAAGTGTAACTATGTGACGACATTGATTGTATATATTATGAAAACGTGTGGTGAGATGTGTGATGTCTATAGACTATTAGACGACTACTAGACTATACTTACTATTAGACGTAGGATACTAAACTATGTAAGTAACAGGGGACGCGGAATCATCCCGCTCATATTTGGAAGCCCAGAGCAGTATTTGGGCATTTCTCCGAGCGTTTCGAACGCTGTGATTTCGGTGGTCGCATTATTGACAATGTCCTTAGGTTTTTGTGGTCTATTTAGAAAACAATGATAGCACTTCCCGCGCCTTCTCCACAAAAGCTCAAAAAATCGTCTTCTATTAAAATCGTCTTCAATAATACGACCACCGAAATCACAGCGTACGAAACGCTCGGAGAAATGCCCATTTCCATCTTACAAAAGATCGCATCTAATATATTTAACGCTACCACTTAAGTGCTCTAGTAGGTACAGTAAGGGAAATGTATTCACTTACCTTTTTATGCCTTATTGTCATAGTAACAAGAGCGAAAAAGGTACGAGAATACATTTCCCTTACTGTACTGTACGTGTGTAAGTATTTAGCGTTTGTGTTTCTGGTGGTGAAGTAAAGCTCGCCAGAGCCTTCGAGGATGCACTGTGTTAACAGCGAACCAGTACTTGTCCCTTACTTTCAACACAATGCATCATTGGTTAGCTCTGAAGCACTTACCTACACACAAGCCTTCAGAAAGGTGACGGGTGAGATAATCCCACTGCACTCTTTATTAGTCTTATGTGATGGTGGATTAACACTCCTCGAGGGCTCGGACGTGTACCTTTTACTTTCTACCAGGAACACAACACCGCTTACCTACAGTAAAGGTAGCAAAATGCAAGCGACACCACTGGTTTCTATGAATCTCTATGAAATTGATTCCGAGCGCAGCTACACTGCGGCCTGCAGCCGCGGCGCGCATCCTGTGGCCGCGGCATATATTAGACAGAGTGCTTTCTACTACTACCGCCGCGACGCGCAGCGACCGCAGGCTGCAGCGCCAGTGGCGACGCGAACCGCAGCGAGTTCACCACACGTATAAAAAATGGCGACTTTTTCGGAAGAAGATGAGGAGAAATTAATTAAGTTGGTTGCTGGTCATCCAGCGACGATACATCTAATCTAAATTACCGCAATAATTTGGTCAAAAATGCATTGTGCAGCCGCGGCATGTATGTCGCCGCGCTTGGAGTAGGTAGAAGCAACCGCGACCGCAGGCCGCAGGCAGCACTGCGGTCGACCGCAGCCGCCAGCCGCAGTGTCGCCAGCGGTTGCGGTCTGCAGCCCATCTCGGAAGGCTAGCTTAAGAAGTAGATAGTGTTCTAGTGGAGTACAGTTGAACTGCTCCACATAATTTAATTATCGACATGACATTCGCTGTGCCCCACATCTCTACCTACATATTCCTATAACATAGTGCATGATATCTGTGCCAACAAATGCGCCTATGTAAGTGCAAGTACTTATAAGAAATATTCTGTTTTTATATAGAATACTTTACATACATTACTATAATCGAATGTGTATCGCAACGCAACAGATTTAATGAGTGCATTGTGGTACGGTCAAATCGGAAAACACGTGAAGAAAATAGAGCCTTACACCTCAATCATAAGTATCAAAATTTACACGTACACTTTATTCATGTAGGTAATGATTGTGTTAAGATCGAAAGGGCGTAACAGCCTTGAAGTTCGTACATAGATATGGCCTTTAGTAGTTGTATTTCGTAATGTGCATTCATGAATCGCGTAACATGCATTATGTGCTCATTCTGACCCTCCGTTTCCTGATGATCGATCATTGAATTTGTATGAGGTTGCAATCAAATTGACATGGGTTTAAAATGTTAATTGTTTGGTTTATTATCATTTACATCAGGTACTTAGTTCTTTTTATTTTTATTTTATTTTATTTTATTATTTTTTAATGCCGCCACAGTGGTGAATAAGCATAAGATCTCCAGAGGAGTAGTAAACAAGTGCAGTGCCGACGTTCATTGTGTCGCCAGTTGGAGACTTAAGACCCGCATTTATTACCAAAAAACACGGGTTTTGCGGCGCCGCGCCGTACCATTATGCGGCGGCGGCGCATGTGGCCGGGCTCTTAGATACAAATGAAAAAAACCGGACAAGTGCGAGTTCAACTCGCGTGGTGAGGGTTCCGTATATAATTTGAACATAAAAATATTGAGAATTTTCCCGTTACTTTGAATACTCAAACTTCTTTTAGGTTTTCCTGTAATCTTTAGGAACTATTTTCCATATTTTTTTCAGAATAGCCTAGTAGTTTCGGAGATAAAGGGGGGTGGGGGGGGGTGGTCAATTTTCGTCTTTTTTCCAAAATTACTTCAAATCTGTATTTGCTAAAATTATAAAAATATATATTTGAGATGCTTACAACAACTTCTTTCATTTCATATGTCACACAATTCAGTTTGCGAAGCTTTTTTTTTTAATTTTCCAGTTTACCCCCCAAAAGTGGCCCCCTTGTTCAGAATTCATTAATTTACTTTACACGTCCATCTTTGGGTCACCAATTTACATATGTTTACCAAATTTCAACTCAATCGGTCCAGTAGTTTCAGAGCAAATCAGCTGTGACAGACGGACAGACAGACGATAAGGGTTCCGTTTTTCCTTTTGAGGTACGGAACCCTAAAAAGAAGAAACAAAAGAAAATAATTTTTTATACTCGTCGACTAAAGTCGATGTTTGAATTAAGACTAATCACTTACTTTTTTTCTATAGAGCTCCTAACTCAACTGAAAAAAATATTTCACAACTGTTTAGACAACTAAAATAAATTCGACCAATCATGTGGCGCCTTTACTGAACTATATATATAACGAATTTGATCAATAGAACGTCGCCTTAGCTACAGAAGAAAAGACATCAACGAACGCTAAGCCAGTGGCTGCGTTTCGTTTCCGCAGACAGGGCTTAGAAGGTTAAGAACGCATTAACTGCCTGCGGAGTTTTCTATATAAAATTGCGAATAGTTACGGGGAGATATGGCAAAATAAAGAATTTGCATGTTTAGTAGGAGGGTGAAAGTATTAAATTCAAATATTTAGGTACCTATTATGAGTATTATGTAGGTATTCGGTATCAAGGGTCTTTTTATACATGTATATGATTTTTACAAATGGTAACTGTTGTTTCAGAACCTGAAGCACCCAAATCTGGTGAATCTGATCGAGGTGTTCCGCCGCAAGCGCAAGTTGCACCTCGTGTTCGAGTACTGCGACCACACCGTGCTTAATGAGCTCGAGAAACACCCCGCGGTGAGTGTGGACATGAATCTGATCGAGGTGTTCCAACGCAAGAAGGTGCACCTCCACCAAGGTCTGCTAGACGGTCGCCAACAAGCCCCTCCAACCGAGCTATCTTGGTCGGCACCGAAGTTGTATGCAGCAACATTTTATACTACAACGGTCGGTGCCGACCAAGGTCGCTCGGGCGGAGGGGCTTGTTGTGTGTTGTGTTGTGTTGGAGCGACCGTCTAGCAGATCAGGCACAGTCTGTGGCTTGGAATACACCAATGTACGCAGACCATGTTCCTCTGCCTATTAAGAATAACAACCCGTGAGTATTGATTTTTATGCGTTGTGAGAACTTCGAAATCTAGCAGATTGCCCAACTTCACAAAGCGTAATCCCAATAAGGTATCATTTTCACCATTGCATTTAGGGTAGTAGTCTCTGCCGCAAAACAAGACCAACAAACGCTTGAAAAATAATGGCATTAACGTTTCCTTGCTGCAACTTGATACAAATATAAATTAAACATGCTTACAACTAGAACTTACGAACTACAATGTAAAATGGCAATTCTTAAGTTTTGAATACAAGGTTCTTTTAATTATTAATGTTTTGTACGGCTTGCATTTACTTTATTTTACAGTCACTAACATGCAAGGGTCACCCACGGTCAAACAATCACCACAACAGTTCTTTTGTAACCGGGGCTTTTAGTTAATTCTGGTGTTTGGTAATACAGCAATTTTAAAGGCTGCCGGCGGCGCTGATAATGACCCGTAGCCTCGCCACATACGGGCTGAATTCGTGGGCATGCCTGTGGTAGGGCCATAGATCTTGTAAGCCAGCTGCGGTGTGAATCAGCCCAGTGGAATTCAGCCTGTGCGTGGCGATTTTTTAGGGGACAATCTTCCACAAATCGAACTAAGTATATATAACAGTTTCCTCATTTACGTTTTGGGTCAAGGGCGGTCAATAGACACTTTCCTTGATCCGTCTCATATTAGATACAAAAAGTATCTTAAATATTTGTGGTAAACTGACATTGGTAAATAATGACAATAGTACATTGTTGTAGAGGCTAGAAAGTAAGCAATAGATGGACGAGTTAGTTCGAGGGTCGTCGCGTAGCGGAGGCCCTCGAAAGTACGAGTCCAGCTATTGCACTTTCGGCCGAGGCATAGTGCTTTTGACGCCTACTGCAAGGAAATTGCACATAATTATAATTTTAAATCAAAATTAAAGATCATAATATTAAACAGGCTCGCTTGCCTCGCGCCCCGGCGTGGAGGAGAAGGAGCACAGGCAGCGCACGCGGGCGCGACCGCGCGCGGTGCCCTGTGATTGGTCAATCGCTGTTCAAACTGTCCAACAATAACATTGTCGGACAGTTTGAAGTCATAGATGGCCTGTTCGTGCGACGTCAAACTAACCCCAGCTTTGAAGCCTAAATTCTGACCATCTTTTGCCACATTTCCGAGCAGCGGCGTGAAAATATAGTTGTTGCACCTGTCAATAATATAAATACAGACCCATACGACATCAAAAGTATAATTAAAAAAGAATCTTCAATTCAATCATTCACCAAACTCATCAATAAAATCATAAACAGCCTTAAAAATTTTAATAACACGTAAACCATAATATTTCATAGTAACAATACATTTCAACGTTTAAATATTCTCAGTTTGATTGTCTCATAATAGTTAAAAGAAACAAATTTCGCCCGTATTCCTCGCGGGGTCTTTGGATCAAAAAAAACCAAAGTTTAATTTAAAAAAAAAAAAAATATCATTTGCCAATGTCAGTGTACCACAGATATGTAAAACATTTTTTTGTTATATGAGATGGATCGAGGAAAGTGCCGTCCCTGACCCAAAACGTAAGCGAAGAAAGTGTTTATATTTTTCAAAAATAATTGACGCAGCTGAAAAATCTGAAACTGTTTTCTGGGGCTAAGGTAGGTTATTCCTATCACTATTTTTAAAATTTTCATCCATTCCCCATTGTACGCATTCATATAAACAAGTGGAATTAAAAGATTTTTCAAAAAACCCAACTGTTATTTTGCAAATATTATAGCCTATGTCACTCCCACGATTAAGAGGAATCCAACGACACCTCATATGTCGTAATCTGTCAAACAGTTTAGGCTGCAGGGCGTGCCAAAGAATAACACATACACACATAGATACATACCTACAAAAACATAACCCTCCTTTCCTTCGGCAGTCGGGTAATAACAAGCACGCTAGCACTAGCAACAGCATGTGCCAACCACGAGTCATCGAACACTCGCAACCCGTTCTAGAGGTCACACGTGAATAACCCGGTAACGCCTTAAGTACTCGAGAATTTTTACAACTCCTTTCGAACCGGAATCGCCATCGCCTTCCGCAAATACGTTTGAATGTCGTCGGAGAAAGGTTCGATGTTAGACTTGTTTATTTGATTTACAAACCGTTGATAATCATCAGGTTCTATCCATCGAAAGTTTCGTAGAACCGGTGGAACTGTCACTGATGAAATATTTTGGTATTCACTTTCCATTGTATTAAACTGTCGGAGTAGTCTTATGTCGTGTTTGCGTACAAAAAGGTCTGCCGAATTTTGCGGGCCGAGGGGGGGGGGGGGGGAGCCTCTTAATAGGATATTGAAACTCCATTATAATAATAAAAGCTTGAAGTGGTTGAACGTTTATAATCAAGTGCTTACTAGCAACATGCGGGCATTTTTATGATCAGTGTTCTCTTGCGAGGCGATTTTGTGATCGATCGTGAAATTGTCTTTGTATGATTTTTTGCACATTGTGCAAGGTTTTTTACAGAGGGGTAAGTTACTGAAAGGCTACTCCAGTTATGTATGCTCTAAGGTATATTTACTGACTAACATAGGCATAATTATGAATGAAAACAGATACATACTTAAAACATATTTATTTCTACGCTGCAACGAATTTTTTGAACCTTCCTAGATATAGGTAAATAGGAGGTTTACTTTACAAAAGGAACCCTAGAACGTCTATGATCTGAGGGAAGCAATATGGATCCTGTCCCTAGTTTCACAACAAAAAGAACTTTGTACGGTCAAGCACTTTAATTGTTGAGCCATTTCGGTGTCAACTAATTTTGGTTTTCTATGAAGCTATGAAGTGTCCAGTATAAAGTGAGCTCTAATTAACGTCCGTGACGTCCCAAATAAATATTTTTAATTTACTATATACAGCCTTGGCTAAAAGTATTGAGCACCCATGCGTTTCAAACTTGAAAATGTGCATTTATATATTTTATAATTGGCGTTAAGGGAAATTCCGTGAAAAAAATAACCCAACCCAACTTTTTCTAGCTTCAGTTTTCACACGCAAATAGCAATTTCAAAATGATATATATTAATCATTTGCACATGTTCAAACACTTATTATATTTTACGCCTTCGTGGATTTATGAAATTGAAATTAATACTTTATCCATAAGTTTTAAAGGAAAACGTGGGGTGCTCAATACTTTTGGCTAAGGCTGTATGTAATAGTCTCGTCACTCGCGTGGGGCGCGTCTCTGTGGATTCAAACGATCTCAAATCATAGCTGGATATTACAAGACGCAAGATGGTTGACCATCATCACGGTTCGATTTGTTAACACTTCGTGAAGGTCCGATACTACTGTCAACAGAGCCTATTGCATCAATCATCTATTGCTGCCAATTGAGCCAAGCACAGCCTCAGTGAAGTTGATGCAACTGCCAGAGCCATCCTAGTCAATATTTTCGCAATAAGATCTTCGTGATCTTACTCAACGAAAGTACATTGCGAATTCAGTACAATTGATAAGGACGGACCAAACTGACAAAAAACCTGTATATATAGGAGTCTAAAAGTAAGTCAACATCTGTGACACTATTTAGAGCATTAGAGGTAGGTACGATACTGCGAAATAATTCCCCCAAGTACTTTAAGTAGCGATTTTTTGCAAACAAGTATGCGGCCTGCCCTGCAGGCAGGCCGCCTGCCTGATGGCACCGTAGCGAATCGAATGAACGCCAGAAGAATTCACATTGATAGATTTGATGATTCGTTATGTTGCCGGTTAAAGACAAATACAGGTCCCTCACTCTCAAAAAATAGTAAAAGTTGGCGGGAGTTCTTTCGTTTTATAATATCAATATATATTTATTAAGACCAACTTGGATCATGTTGTTAGTGACAATTATAATACTTATTAAACTAGTGTTAGTAGGTACATTACATTATTATTTTATTGCTATTTTCTATTTCTGCGTGCATGTATCATGCAGCAGTTGTACAAGTACAGACCGCTATCATGCTCAGAATGCTGTTGGAGCTAGCCCGCACTCTGCGCACCAGGGATGTGGCTCGCTTGCGCATAGTGGTGTACAAGCAGTCTACCGGCGCTTCTGCAAACATCCCTGATGCGCTACAGAATCTGGGCAGCCCCATCAGCACCCTGAAAGCATTATTATACTGCACATATTTAACTTCCATGAGCTAGCTTGTATAATTATAGCTGTATGTATTCTCTTCAACAGTGCAATGAAGTTAAAAATAATTAATTGTTAAGTTCTCAATAAAATACTGTATTCCCATTTTTTGAAATTACATTTCTAGTCTCACGGGACGCTGCCTTGAACATAATTAGTTAGGTACGCAAGCAATTTTCTTTGCCCTTTTTATTACGTAAGTTGTAGATTGGTAGGTGCGTAAATTATTGAGCCAAATCACATTTCACAAAAATATCTCGTCCCTAAACGAAACTACCGCATAAAACTTCGCCGCAAAGGATCAACTTTGAGCAAGTAATGTAATTTTCTCTGTCATTACCTACGCTACCTTGGGGCACTGTGGGCTGAAAATCGGCTCTCGACAGAAATAGACAATTTAATTTAGAAGGTACTTTTTTCGGAAAATGCGTTTTACTAGTCATTATACATATTACTACAACATCATTTCTGGAAGATTTGGCCCGCTTAACGACGATTTATAATTTTTGCTAAAAAATCATTTACCTAAGTGAAAAAACGGAGCAGTAAAACGAAAACCTTTTGTTAGGTTACGTTATATTTCTATTAATAATTACAGCTGTGTAAGTACTATTGATTGGTACATATTCGTTTAGGTATTGGCATTATTTGTACTGGCAATTCAACGACGGCTAGGGCCTCTGTGGCTGTGTGCGACGTTTTAATAAAGCATTATTATGACAGTTAAACTGTCACTATTAAGAAAGCGCGGCGAGAAGGCATTGGGATAAAAGGACAACATGATTTGTAAAGATTTAATAAGGATTGGATAAATATTGGATAATGGATGGAAAATATGGAAATAACTGATATTGTATAATAAAACACTAGAGAGTGATATTTGTTTGATTCCAAACTGACCTCCCCAATAGGTCAGAAGGTGGGATCGAAAAGGTTAAATAAAATTACCTTTACCTCGTCCACGGCTCGAAAAAGCAAGTAATCTGTTTTTGCCATTATTTTGGAGTGTTTGGAGGGTTTGGAACTACATGATATTTTTTTTATAACAATTTGACGAAATGGCAAGCGGTAAGTAAAAGTGGAAGTAACAATCAGAGTGAGCATAAGATTTGTCTGTCATCCATTGAACAAATTGGAGTGAAAACTTGAATATGCATATAACTATGGCATACCTATAAGGCTGATTATAGTAAGTACAACATTTGTAACATTCGTCTTTTGAACCGATTAAGATCACTATGATGTGATGAGAGGTATTCCTAAGTGAAGAAGTATTTAATTTGAACCATTTGTACTGAGTGAAAAAAAAATGATATAAAGTGGTGTATTGGAAATAATTCTATACATGTATGACATGTATTAATTAACAATGAAAATGTTTCATTTGCATGGTTGTTGAACTTACTCTTAACTGTGCTGAAGAGATTTTTTTTGGAATACTAGACACTGACTGATTTGTTTTTGTTTTTCTAATTGCTATGATTGTGTTTAAAACATGCAATCTATTTATTCATTTGACCATATATTGGTGTCTGATTGATGTACCTAAGTACATGTTTTCAATGACAATACAGTGTTGTGTACCAGTGCTGCATCTGCAGTCTGGTGGTAGAGACAGTGATTTGATTTGATAATAGTGAAAAAAATTATGAGCCAACAAGTTTAGTACACTGTTGAGTACTCTTGACTTGAAATCATATATTTTGGAATTTTATTGATAGACTATTAAAACTATTTATATGCTTGGTTTGGTGTGTTCAAAGTGTTTTATACTAAGTATAATTCTGAATTGAATAAACCTAATTATGATTAAAAGCTTGTTTGGAAGTTTCAGGATACTGAAATGTATGATGGAACTGACCAAGGGGAAAGGTCAGAACGTTGAATGCTCATACACCGAGATGGGATGGAGAGCTACATGATGGTTTTAGTATGCCTTATACTAAGAATCAGAGATGGAAAACGGAACTGACCAAGGTGAAGGGTCAGTACGTTGAACACTCATGTGTCTAGTCGAGGGGAAGGGCTGACACATGAATGTGGCCAAGGAGTACCCGAGTTTGAGGGTCAAGGTCATGAAGGCCAAGGAGTACATGAGTGAGGAGGTCAAGGTCATGAAGGCCAAGGAGTACATGAGTGAGGAGGTCAAGGTCATGAAGGCCAAGGAGTACCCAGGTTTGAGGGTCGAGTTCATGATATGCAACTTATATGGAGTGAAACAGGCTCATGGACGGAGTGGCTGTCACAATTGGATATGTGGACAGAAGAGATTAAGACAATTTATGGAAGAATTGAGAGATTACTCTCCATCGGAATCGAAATTGACTGCCAAGGTGGAAAAAGTAAGGAATTGGATATAAAAAAGAGGTAAATTTTATGACTTTCTAAGTATTTATGTAGAGGGTATCAATTTAAGATATTTAACACCAATATTTTGGATGAACTTAGCGTATAGCTATAATATGTTATTCTGTCGATATATTATGTGGGTTTATGTAAAACTGATGTGAGAACTGATAGTAAGTTGGTGTAAGTACATTTACTTAATCCAATGTCATCATGTTCCATGTGAATGTAATGTCAAGCGAACAAGGTGAAAGTATATAATACCTATTGCCTTTATAATATTATGTATCTGTATGGTTGAGTTGAGAAGAGAATACATTGTATAAGTATTTGTTACTCAAGTGAAGGGGCCTTGCCAATATGGTATGGTCGAGATTATTTAATGTGGCCGACTTTTAATAAAGTTGTTACTGGAATTGGAATCTTCTACCTTGGACAGTGGAGTTGCTTTTTGAATGGACTACCGTGATGCAGTTCAGTCAATTGAAATCATCTCAAGTAGGTATACAAGATTCTATCAACTCTGACTTTTTGTATCCCCGGAGAAGTTACATACATTTGTGCCAAGCTTCTGAACAGTCATGTTCATTTGTCACAACAACAGTGTTTTCATGGCGCTGAGGAAGGCGCATGAGCAGAATAACAACTAACCGAACTGCATGGAGAGAAATAGGTGAATTATCTTAGTTATGATTCTCATTCATGATGCACAGATTAAGAAGAAAGAAAAGTATGATTTTCGACTGTAAATTATTACATTCTACGCCTTTTATTATATATTGTAAATGGAAACATGATAGCTTACTTATATTCAATGGTAAGACAACTAACAATCAAGGATAAAAACCTGTTTAGTGATAGCACAGTATGTGTACAGCTTAAATCAGTAAAATAATTCCGTACAAGCTTCCCATGCGACGGAGTGGTCGGCGGTGCATCGCCTTGCGTGCCGCACGCGCACGTGTGCGTGGAGCTGGTTTGAAATGGAGCGCAGGTGTGGTGAGGTCTTAAGAGATTCTAGCTGAGATACTGCGTTAGCTAATATGTATATTTACCGTGACAATAGGTATAATAAAACTGTTGGTAAAAATAATAAAGAATTATGAAAAGCTTGTGGAAATAATGTTTGTAGAAGATGACTGAATAAGCGGTTCGTTCAAAATGGGAGATATAGGGTAGGATCTTCTATTCATACTGAAATCTGAATCTGAACTGTGGGTTCCCCAGCCCGATGGAATGGTATGGTGGACGTTTTAAAAAACCCTGAAACAGAAATGAATGTATTTTGTGATGTTCATGTTGTGATGCCCAATAGCTGGCCTTAGTGTGTAGTGTGTAGATATCAATATTTATTCATATATATGTATACGAAAGAAATGCGTTGCGCGATCACTTACATAGTGCTCACCGAATGAGAAGAATAGATGAAGTAACATAGTTGGATGTTGAGGGATGTTTTGTCAGAAAATTGTAAGTGCCGTACGGCTACCGCTTTTGGGAATACAAGGCGTGTGTATGTTTATATATGTATAAATATGTCTGATAATGGTGCGTAGTGTGTGTAGCGTTATGACAGTATAGTTTTTACTTATACCTAGAGAGGTAGTTTTGGCACCACATGATACAGGTTAAAATCTCAATTTTTAAAGCAAAGTGTATCCTGGAACCAGAACATCTAGAACTAGTATCCTGATTAGATATTCATAGTACCTACATTTATAAACATATCGGAGGAACATGATTGGATAAACATGTTCTTGATTAATCATCATATCAGCCGAAAGAAGTCACTGCTGGGCATAGGCCTCCCCTAAAGAGTGGCAAATTGACCGGTCCTTGATTAATGTAATGAAATATTTATTGTCAAAAACATGTTAAGATACAAGTCGTTGGGTCCTGAGCTAGGATTCCCTGTGTTATACCCAGTAATATGACAAGTTTGGAAATTGAAATTTGCATTCATACAGAGTAACAAGGTATAGTCTACATTTTTTTTAATAACCTTAATTTATTATGTGAATTATAAGTGTGTTGTGTATATGTACCTACACCTATATGATGCACTTTAAATTGAGTTCAAATACAAATAATGAATGTCACTGCAATACCTATTTTTGACTGGCACATAGTTTGGGATTGAGGTCTCAGTCCTTTAAGCTTAGAGTGAACAACGATTATATGATTGTAAGAGATAAAATAAATATTGAACAGCTGAAAGCTGAACAGCATTGAAGGCTGTTGAATACACGCACAGATGACCTGATTGGGACTTGTTTGCAAGTAGAAGGAGAATGTGCCATGAATGTTTGAAGTAGGTATTGTATCGTTTGTAGTGCAAGCTTTGCTTGTTTCGGTAATGACTATTTGTGTAAGATTGTCCGCAAATATTTATTTATTGTGAGACGATGGATGATCGGTGGAGCTAATAGGGATGATATGTAGGTGTTGTATTGTTTATTGTGGGGATGGAGATGTGTATACTTGTGAACCTGTTGAAGCTGAGTTCTCCAGAGATTTGGTGCAAATTGTAATGTTTATGGCTTTCACGTGTCAATGAATAGATTGCTACAGAAAGCGTGTTCCATGGGCACTCACAAATCTTCACTTGGGCATTCGCATGAATAATAAACTGATGACTGATATGGCCGGATTTGACTGAACTGAGGGTGGCTACTTGACTTAAGATTGAATGTCATAAACAACATGAAATAATTTTAGAATTAATATTATTCTTGTTTGGTCGATTTAACACGTGGTGATATACCTACATTATGTATTGTTACTGAGGGAAAAACTTAGATACCCTTTAGATTGTTTGAGATCAGTGGCGCCCTCTTGGAATTTGAACTGTCATTAGAAGGTGATTTCACACCCAATTTGAGTTTGAATTCTAATTCAATGATTTATCCTAGAAGTGATAAATAATAGAGGTTTCGGTAGCTGGCTTATCAGATATGGCATCCACAGATAGTCAATCTGTGTATTCTTAGGGTTCAAATCATGAACAGTTCATAATCTTTCTATTTCTATGTGTTAACACCTATAAAAATGTAAAGCTGGATATTGATTTTTGAAGTAGGTTGCACTGCAATGAATGGCTGTGTGTTTTACTAAGTACCTACTGGTGATTTGGTGGAAAATTGGATTTGACAACGACAACAACGAAATTATAGAAATGTTGACAAAAATAGATAATGCGATCGGAAGACGGATTGCCGACAAAACTTATTAAAAATCAATAAAACTAGTGCCCTTTATATATTCATAGACCCACCAGTTCGATGCTTTCTAGAAAATCATTGGTTAAATTTCCCTTGATGGTTAATTTTTGTTATGTGATCTTGGGATTTATAAAAGGACCTGGAATATTTTACTGTATCATTGACAGTTCCCACGAAGAGTATAACAATAAGGCAATATTTAAAGTCGCAATAATTTGGGATAAATTCAGTATATGTATAAATGATTAAAATTTCATCAAACAATAAATATTTAATGGAAGTAACGAGAGGACACTAATGAGAGAGTGTATGAGTCGGACGTAAGCGGCATATAATGGACATGGTTAGGCTGTGATCATGTTATCTGATGCCCATGTCCGAACTGTACCTAGTATGCATGTTGTACCTTGCTGACATTCGGAATTATTACCTACATGGCGGGCGTGACACATTTGTCTACACTGGTGATTGACTGAATACTACTTAGATTGAATTATTGTTTGGCTAACTAAATTAATTTTGTTTTATGTAATTCAATGAAAACGTAAACCAAGTTTTTGGAAGGTTTTGACAAGTTCATTGACAAGTTAGGCCTATGTCGGAAGGCGCGCATTTTTGCCTATTATGTAATTTAGATGGTTCTATATTTTACTACGAGGCACTGTAGAGTTGGTAGAGGCTGCATTCACGAGTTAATGGGCTGCTTTGGTTACAAGTCGTGTACTCGTATATGGTTTAGTTGTTTAAAGTAAGTAGATAAAGGTAGAGTTGTTGAAATACAGAGAGGACATTTAGAGAGTAGGTTTGTGACAGTGCGTTGTTGAAAAAAAAACCGATATGATCTGCTTTAGCTAAATTGCCATGTATAATATCGCACCATATCTACCAGGAAAAACTTGTGTTTTGTCAATTATCAGTATTGCAAAGTGCGTGTTTTCCACACATGAAGAGTTGGACCTAAAGGAATTGATCCTTGTATAAACCGTGAAGCGGAAAGGTGACTTCTATTTGGGCATCTGGTTATTTAATCAATAATTATAAGTTTGACCATATTGTTATCATCTCGAATAGTGTAAGATTTAAATGCCCAACACCTTAGTCAATGAGTCAATATATTACGTTGGAAGCAAAGAATGAGTAATACCCTAAGGATACTGTACCTATTTAGGGCCTCGGTGATTGGATTGATACAGGTTTCAAAAGTACCTATACTTGTGTAAATTAGTAACTTATAGGATGATTGAATAGAAGCGGTGACGCGGTGGAAGATGAGTAGGTACCTATCACGAAAAATTGTTGGAGGCTGTCATCAACGAGTACTCGCGTGAATAGATAATTGTATTGGTGTGTGGTCGTGTACCTACGTCCTACCTCTGGTACTACCGTCCGGTCTCTGGATTTGTGAAGGCAAAAAAAAAAAGAAGAGGAAATGTAATTCTTATTATATGAAAACTGGGTACATGTTTGTAATTTTGCCTGGTTGTGGCATATGTTTCTTATTAATTAAGAATGGTCTCATTAATGAGATTGGTCCAGGTATGGCAGGATATATTTTATTTGTAAATCTCTATTCCATACTAGCAGTTGGTTTACGGGGATGCATACTGCTTGTACATTAATCAAATGTATAGTGATTTAAGATGGGCATCGGTAACAATTGTAATTAATGGCGACCTAAGCGAAGGGACTCGCTTTTAAACAGGATGGCCGAGCTGTTAGGTTACGTTATATTTCTATTAATAATTACAGCTGTGTAAGTACTATTGATTGGTACATATTCGTTTAGGTATTGGCATTATTTGTACTGGCAATTCAACGACGGCTAGGGCCTCTGTGGCTGTGTGCGACGTTTTAATAAAGCATTATTATGACAGTTAAACTGTCACTATTAAGAAAGCGCGGCGAGAAGGCATTGGGATAAAAGGACAACATGATTTGTAAAGATTTAATAAGGATTGGATAAATATTGGATAATGGATGGAAAATATGGAAATAACTGATATTGTATAATAAAACACTAGAGAGTGATATTTGTTTGATTCCAAACTGACCTCCCCAATACTTTAATATTTTAAAATATGATTTTTTAAGTATGTTTTGTTTTTCTTTTTTGTAAAAATAAAAATCTATAAATAACTTCCATTATTTTGATTTTACTGTAGCTTTAGAAAAAAACTAAATTATTTATGTGCTTTTTCTTAAATTATATTTTTAAACAGCGCGTTCCAAATTTGCACGAAGCGATACATTTTATTTGTATTGTTTCTTTTTAAGTCAGTCTAATTATTAATATTTCATATGTAATTAAGACAGAATAAGTATTTTATAATTTCATTTTATCAAAATAATAATATTGAATTATTAGCATAAGTTATACCATAAGTTTCTGAACGCAGGATACCTCTCATTCCTATAGAAAAAGTTGGATCTCGCGATAGAGCGTCGATAGTTCGAAATTCAAAAACACTTTCCTTGCTAGCGGAGTGCGGATAAAATAGACTTTTGGGCGCAGATTTTGAGCGACAAAGTAAGTCTTTCCGAGCTGATGAGGTGAAAATTAAATTGTCTCTTTCTATGGAGAGTCGATTCTCAGCTCAGCCCACAGTGTGGCGTGACTCGCGTCTCACTGTTTGTATAACTCTGCTTTCGCATGCTCCTAATTGAAGGGCAAAGGTTAAGATACTGGCCCTGACCTGAGACATTAGTTTTTTCGCCTAAAATATTTTAGTAGTCCAAAAAACTACTTATGTCACATTGCATGTAATGGTGGTTACGCCCTTTTAAACTGTGAGGTAATTCGGTACCGGTAGTCATCTGTAGTTTGACGATGGAATATTTATATAATAATCGTTCAGATTTCTAATTTTAGATTGAATCGATTTCTTTTGCTATGAAGTTAATGCCGGCACATTTGGGATATTTTATTAGCTTATTTGTAAGAGAAATACTTGGAACTTTCTTTTTACGAATTCTAAAGCTTAAGGTTGCATAAGGTCTGTGAAATAACGTGGTCGCTGACTATGGGCCTCATAAGCTCAAAGTCACCCAAAGGGCAATGGAGAGGGCTATGCTGGGAGTATCTCTGCGTGATCGCATCAGAAATGAGGCTACCACCAGCAGAACCAAGTTAACCGATATAGCCATCCGAATCGCTAAACTTAAGTGGCAGCGGGCGGGGCACATTGCACGTAGAACCGCTGGCCGTTGGGGCGGAAAGGTTCTCGAGTTGCGACCACGTACCGGAAGGCGCAGCGTGGGTAGGCCCCCCACAAGGTGGACTGATGACCTGGTAAAGGTCGCTGGAGTCCGCTGGATGCGGGTGGCGCAGGACCGGTCATTGTGACACTCTTTGGGGGAGGCCTATGTCCAGCAATGAACGTCTTTCGGCTGATATGATGATGATTAGTATGAAGTAATTATGGATGACACATGCTTGCTAGTTAGTACGGTATAGCTATCATCTCAACGGATCGCTTATTCCGTCAGGTCAGGGATGTAACGGCATTTAATCTTCATAAAGACACTTTTTATGATGATAACTGTCCGCCACTTTCCGCTCAAGGGCAGCCTTTTGCGTGACAAGAATAAGTATGTAGTTTGATGCTGGATGCTGGCACTTCACTTCGCGGTATTTGCCCAAATATTCGTGTTGCATCTTTGTTCCTTTCTACGGCAAATGAAAGAGAGGCAACCACGCAACGTGAACACGAAACGCCCAGTGAAGTGCCACCTATATATATATTAAGGAGTTACCTACTGCATCTTAATAGATGAATATGGGGTGTTTATTTGGTCTTAACGTCGATGGCAATAGGCATGATGACTAAGATTTTTTCATGATGCCATTCGAACCAGTTTTTGGAGAGGAAAAGAAATGTTTGTATGGGAGCAACTACAAATAAAGAACATAAATACCCAAAAAATGGTGACAAAGATTGACCTCGCTGGCGGCATCACAAACGCTTCATACTGATTGACTCAAAAGTATGACGTCACAGTTCGATATTTGTACTACGTAATAGTTGTATAGAAAATCAAGTAAGTTGTTTCGGTCGCGAAATACTGCGTATGTCCATAGTTGTCCTACAATTTTGTTTCTATAAAAGCGTAAGGGTTCTATTGGTAGCTTTAAATTTACACTTAAACAAAAAAAAATGCAATTTTTTTCTAAACTTTCAAGTTTTATATCTTTTTATGATATTAATTATATTTTTTTAATTTGTACTTTATTACAGTAATTTGATGATTTACTATCCATTTAGCAACACATATGTTATCCATTTTAAATTGAGACATCATGCCTATTGAATGCTCATAAAATCCAGTAGTATAATGAAGATGTAAAATTAAAAGTTATGATTGTAAAATTAAGATATTTTTATTTTATACGTTACGTACCTATCCTTGGTTGATATTTATCTCACTGAATAATAATGGGCAAACCAGTTATAATAACTGACGTAGTGGCAGCATAAAAATATCTATGCTGGGAGCATACCTACTACACTACTTTGCTAACTGTACCTACTGCAGCGTGAACTCGCAGACGTCGCTTAACGACTCCTTTTTTATATTTTTCATTTTTATTTTAACGAATTTGTTGTGTGTTCAGGCAGTTAGTTTATTACCACGACATCTAACGCATTTTACATGAACTTTTTCCTTCAGGGTTCGTGGTCGCTTGTGTTTTGTGTTGCTTGTCAGGTGAAGTGGCTAGAACTCTTTGGTTTCCCCTGTAGGTGGCGTCGTACATTTATTCACGTGTTGATGTTATATAACCTTCTAGTGGTTTGGTATGGGCAGTTCTGTACTGGTTGGTTTTTATAAAGACTATTTGAAATTTAAAATATGAATTATTCTAGATTCGGATTTGGGATTGTCAGTTTTGAAAGGAAAAAATCATTGATTCTTGTGAAGCGGTATTGAAAACAGCTCCCAGTCTGCTGTTCCTTTGTAAACCGTTGGGATTTCATTGCAATTCCTTAATATTTTCATTTGGGGCTTCTAAGCTCAGTTTGTGTTAATTTAAAAGTGCTAGTCTGTCGCTTCGGCGGATTTTCTGAAAGTTGGCGGGGAGGACAGTCCACTTCCCAGTTCCTAGCAAGAAATTCCTTTTGGACACGTCTTTGGTTGTTCTACTCTGAGGCCAGTCGTGGAAAGCGATCTGGGTAAGCCTTGTTTAATTGTTTTTGTCTCACGTTGGTTCACAGACGTAAGTAGTTGTGGTAACGTAGTTCTTATGACATAATTTTGTTCCTAGCTTTCGGGTTCGGAGTGCGAGCAATAGTTCGACGCAAGTGTTTGCATCGACGTCCTCCACTGCTGGACGTGCGTGTACGGAGACCTACCAACCACGGCATTACCTGCTCCTAATTGAGCGGTTACTGGTACTACTGAAGGAGTCATCACATCGTGGAACGGGCCTCGAAGACGCGCGCGCTGAGCGGAGCGACTGGTGATCTAATCATCTAGTTAAAAAGGGAAAAACTAGATTTTTAACTTAGTTTTGTTTGTACATGTTGCCGAACATTGCTGAGGTTGTCTTTTCCCTTCACTAAATTCAACCTTTGATGGGGACCGTGTCGCCCTTACACATTATAATTCCCAAAATTCTTAAAGGCAGTTATTACGCCAACGTTTAAATCATTTGACCTCTTGTTTTGGCGTTCATCCATTTCCCTTCAATCATCATACATGCGCTCATATCCCATTTCCATCTGCCACCCTGATCTTTTATCACCCCTCCTATCAAAGGTGTTCTTTTCAACGTAAATTTAAGAACGAAAGGTCCGGCAAACTGATTGCGACACCGCTGTTGCACTCCTTAAAAATCTAGTTCAGATATTCCAGTACTGACCGTGAGTCCGCCTCGCCGCGTAGCTTTTACGGCCTGTAAAACTCTTTCGGTTGTGTAACGGTTAAATTTTATAATTGTGTGTGAATTAACAGTGAATTTTCCTAGTGCGTTTGGTTTTATATTAAATAAATTCTACGTGTTGTTGTATGTGAATTTTTATTTTATTTTCACTACACTACCTACCTTCTTATCCGGCCACAGTTTTAGGCCCTGGTCTCCTATAAATCACGCCGTACGCTGCGTCACAATGCCTACTATGGAGATGTACTGTTGTTATCGTCGGCCACATCAGTACATCTCCATAGTAAGCATTGTGACGCAGCGTACGGCGTGATTTATAGGAGACCAGGGCCTTACAATCCGGCCACTGAGCGCTAGCTCAACTAACGCAGCGACGCGAGACGAGAAATCTGCCTTCCTCTTTCTAATTAACACAGTGTGTGATGTGACAGACTTACTAGGTTTTGAGTGCAGGGCAGCCCCAGCCCATACTACTTAATATTATAAATGCTAAAGTAACTCTCTCTCTCTGTCCGTTACCTTTGCACGCTTAAGCGGCTGAACTGATCAAGGATCAAGATGCAATTTGGTACTTATAGATAGTTTGATTAACCTATTGATTAGAACTTTATTCATTCCCACAACAAAATTTAAACAGTAAATGGCGCTGGCGCAGCATTATGATTAAGCCACATCGCTGGTATTCTGTTCTGCCAGGACCTTGCATTACAAAAAAAAAACCGCGTGCAACGCTCATCAAAAAGAAGAAGAATTATGTACTTAACTGTATGTGTGTGTGTGTGTAGAGAGTGAAGTTTGAGACCCCGGGAAGTTCATAGGATAGTTTTTAGTCCGGAAATAAAACCTTAAATGGGTGATAGGGGGAGTGGGGGTTTCTATGGAAGTTTCGATAATTAATTCTGCGCCTGTGGGAAATAGCAGATTTGCTAAGAATTTGATTTGGTCCGTAGGTAGTTTTAATTCCTTGAGGCGATTAACGACTGTATGCAAAAGCTAGTCAACTTCATATAAATGAGCACGATCAGTATTCCAATCGCTTTTAAATTGATAAGGGCCAACTGGGCCGAGGTCTCATCTCGGCCCGTGAAGTCATGAATGCAGATTCAGATGCGCCACGCGATCCAACAAGGTCTAGGCACGTCTAGGAGTGTTCGGACAGGTTTTCAATATTTTAGACACGTGCGTAGGTTAGGTAATGCCTTATATTAGTCGATATTTTTGGACAGCGCTCCGGAATTGCGTAAGGCCGCGAATTTTGACCAATTGGTGTTTTGTGATGATGCCATTATGATTTAGATAGAATATTAATAACAGATTTCTGGTTAATCATTGCTGTATAATTTAGTATTTAGTAATTAACATATCTTTATATTATTGTTCGTTAGGCGTATCTGTCAATTCAACACCAAGAAGACGGATCACTAGTGACGTCCCGTAATGAGCGCGTCGCTAGTGATACTTTCCTGGGTAAAAAAATATAACTATATTTAGTACGTCAGTTAGATTATCAATAGTACATTACTGCAGACGCCGGGAAAAGGTCTTGCCGGCTTCGTATCACTATCCGGCCTCCCTACGGTCGGCCGTCTATATCTACTCACCCGGCAAGCCCTTTTCACGGCCAGGCATGTATAGTGGTTTTCTCAAACATATGCAATGAAATAAAACAATACACCACTCAAAATAGTACATTAATTTTCCCTCCAATCCTCCATACTTATTGTTTTTTTTACGAAGGTCCGTATTTCGCGTGTGTAGAGTTCGAATAGACCCTATTAGGACCATTATACATAACCTTCTAGAATGAATAAAATAAAGAGGATTTGAAATATTGTCTATTCATTTCTATAATGAATAAAATAAAGAGGATTTTAAATATTGTCTATGGTCCCTGGTGACTTACGTACATAGATAATATTTTAAATTTATTCATCAAGACATTGAATCATACAGATTTGTATTCTTAATAAAGGTTCGTGTGTAATAGGCATTAACGCGGATATTTTTGGTCCGATAACCATTCTGCCACTAGAAAAAATAAAAATAAAATAATTCAGCTGTTTAGCCTGTACATGAACACAGACGCCATATTAACATTAAAATTAAAAAAAATAATACTTCCCAGCCTAGGCCTTCAATTTTGTATGAAATTGCTTACCAGTTCTCTCGAGTAGTTCCGCCCGAAACGTGATACTTTGAAGCCTGTTATAACGCATGTAAGGACGACATTTCATTGCATGTTTGAGAAAAAAGTATTTACAGGGGATATGAATGAGGGGTTTTTTCTGCAAGCTCGCTCGCAACGCCGCCGGGGTACTCTAACAGAAAGCGAGTGTATTAACGAAGGGGCATCGATGATGTTATTAATAATTTTGTACAAGATCACGACATGACGGGTTAGTTTAACTGTGTTGTCGCTGGTACTTAAAAGTATAACATTTAACCTGCTAGTCTTATGAATATTCTACCAGTCATCCATCACGGGGTCATTTTTCAACTGGACAAGCTGTCGTGAGGGCAAATTAATGCAATGATTAGAATCGGTAGCTAGCTAAAAATGGAACCAAACTAACGCCGTTGAATTTTTATGCGTTTCACTTCTGAACAAAAACCCTTCGAATATTTATACATTTGTGAACCCCTTCGTTTTTTTTTCGTAAACTTCCGGTCACGTAAGTTTTCAGAGTGCCTTAACCCTTTTTCAGGCCTGGCCAGGCTCGCCTTCAGCTCGGGTTACAAATGGGTGGTATTATTATATTATTACACCTAGACCAGCATCATCATATCAGCCGAAAGACGTCCACTGCTGGGCATAGGCCTCCCCCAAAGAGTGACAATGACCCGGGCTGGGCCACCTGCATCCAGCGGACTTTACAGGTTACATTTACCAGGTCATCAGTCCACCTTGTCGACAGACTTATCTACCCACTCTGGGCATTCCGGTGTAAAACGCGCACCACATTTCTACTCAAATCCTACGCAGAACACACTCGTCCTTGACCAACACATTAAGTAATTGCCACAAGCGTACATTACAAAACTAAGACTACATTTCAGAGATTTCATATTGGACTTGTATTACAAACAATTTATCGCAATTACTAACAGAGATGCAGCTACAGGTGGAATGAGACGGCAATGATACCTTTCATTTCTGTCGGGTAGTAAATTGATACGTGTGTGACGCGGCATTGACGCAACGTAAAATTTTGTATGGGGACGCCCACACAACGCCGGTAGTGTGGGGGCTGTCTTAATCGCATTGTTGCCATAACTAGACAGGAAAGGAAGCACGTCCAATGTAGCAACTCAATCTTGACCTTGCCTTAGCCGTGTGCGTTTGCGCAAACTTCCTTCGCGCTACAAACAATGTTTGTCGTTGTTATCTACGAAATAAATAATTACAATGCCATTTTTAGATAGTAGGTACTTATATCATCTTCCTCTAGACTTGACCCCTGCAATATTTACTTCATGGTAGGGGAAAACAGAAAGGTGCTCGAGTGACGACCACGTACCGGAAGGCGCGGCGTGGGTAGGCCCCCCACAAGGTGGACAGATGACCTGGTAAAGGTCGCAGGACCGATCACTTTGGCACTCTCTGGGTGAGGCATATGTCCAGCAGTGGACGTCTTTCGGCTGATATGATGTTGATGAGGGGAAAACAGTACTTAACTATGCAGTCTTTTACCCAGTGGTACGTTACAGGAAGCTATTTTTTCTAGTTCGAAACTTAAGAATCAAGAATCAAACATTTATTCGTAACACAGCACAACATATATTATTACAAGACAAAGACACAAGCACAAAAGTGAATTAAGTAACTATTAGCGCAACTTCTGTATGGTTACTTGATTAGATAAAGTTGAATATATAGAAAATGTAACTTAATCACAATATTTGCCCAAATGTTCGTGTTGCATCTTTTTCCTTCCTACGGCAAATGAAAGAGGCAACGATGCAACGCGAACACGCTAACCCCAAGTGTGGTGCCAGTATAAGAGGAAGCAGAAATATGAAATATAAGTGTGCTGACGGATTACTTAGGTACTAAGTATGAGTAGGATGGAAACTGTAAGAGTAAAATCTACAAAAACACAATTACAAAAACTACCTACCTTATGTTCAGAGCACATAGTCGATTTTTGCTTACGTTTTTCAAAATTTACATGTAGAGTTGTGGTTCTACTATACTCGATAACGACTTGGAAAAGTAAGAAATCTAGATTATTCTAGATGATGATGAAGATAGAAGAAGATATTCACGAAGGGTGACTAATGACAATCCCTTTTTTACGAGCTCTTCTAGCTTGCGAACAGTAAAATTAAGTCAGCTCTATGTCTGCAGAGATGCGTCGTATACACTACACGTTACTACTCTTCGTTCTGTTGTAATACACAAGGCATATCCTACCAGTCAACCTCTCGAGGTTATACCTATTTTGACGTGTACCTACTTCAAACGTTTACACCCCTCACCTCTCCCACAGGGTTGCCCAGAGCTCCTCTCGAAGCAGATAATCTGGCAGACGCTGCAGGGCGTGGCGTACTGCCACCGGCACAACGCCATCCACCGCGACGTTAAACCGGAGAACATCCTGCTTACCAGCGACGGCGTCGTCAAGCTGTGCGACTTCGGCTTCGCTAGAATGATCAGTGCGTATATTTGTTCATCGACTACATTCATGTCACGTACAGGGCACACCGCTGCTCAAAATACTCTGACGCGACGTAAACCGGAGAACACCCTGCTCACCAGCGACGGCGTCGTCAAGCTGTGCGACTTCGGCTTCGCTAGGATGATCAGTGCGTACCTATATTTGTTCATCGACTACATTCATGTTATGAAGAGGGCACACCGCTGCTCAAAATACTCTGACGCGACGTAAACCGGAGAACACCCTGCTCACCAGCGACGGCGTCGTCAAGCTGTGCGACTTCGGCTTCGCTAGAATGATCAGTGCGTATATATGTTCATCGACTACATTCATATCATTGTTAGTGAGCGGCCACATCGCTGCTCAAAATACTCTGACGCGACGTAAACGTCAGCAACACGCATCAAGCACGTACGGCGTACGTGGCGCGTACGACACGTCAGCGCGTACCCTTACGCAGCGATAGGCACCATAGTAGTGGCTCCCTTATATGCAGAAGCGGCGGGAGCGTTTTTTTTTAAATAGACCCTGCTCGGCGTCAGAGGCGTCTCTAGCCCATGTAGCACCTGGGTCATTAGGTATCGCCCCGTGAAATGGCGCTCGGCACCCCCTGCACTATAGGTTAAGCCACCCCTGCTCGGCGTTAACTGCTATGGTCCACGGGTATTTTTTCATTTGATAGAGTAATCATCATCATATCAGCCGAAAGACGTCCACTGCTGGACATAGGCCTCCACCAAAGAGTGCCACAATGACCGGTCCTGCGGTGCGGTGGTGATAGAGTAATAGCTTGCTCTAAATTTAACGGTTTCCCGCGTTGCGATGCGTTTACGCGTGGAAGGTAAGAGAGACGGTTTGATTTTTCATGAGATTATATTTTTTTAGTTCTAACAGCTTGCTCTAAAATCGATGGAGACCCGCGTCGCGAGGCAGTACGGCAGACATTTAAGTACTGTCGATACAAGTAATTACTCACTTGTACCAATTAACATCACGATAGCATCGCGTAGCCCGTTACCAATGTTTTTTACGGACAGGGAAAAGTCCAAGCCTTCCAGTCTCAAAATACCATAGCGTAGTTAGTGTAAGGCCGGTGGACGCTCCGCTGTGAGCGGGATGTGCAGCGTCCATATAAAACAAATACTATTTATATAGACGCTGCACGCCCCGCTCACAGCAGAGCGTCCATTCAGGCACACGGCACACTTAGGATTTCGTGCTTCGCGGCATTACCTAGGCGTGTGTGTGTAGGGTATCCTAAGATCCTAACCTACCCTTTCCTGACCCATCCTCTCCTATTCCTCCAGGCGGCTCCACCGAGTACTCCGTCCACACCATGATACCCTTCGGCCAGGACGTCAGAAAGAGAACTGGTAACTATTTGCTCTTCTTTAATTTCTAGACTAGTTTTAAGAGTAAGCACGCCATTTTTGTTTGTGGTGAGGATGTTCATAGTGACTACATAAATATAATTTACTTTTGAAATAACACAGTGAACTGCTTGAAAAGTAAACATTCAGGGCAATGTCGCCCGCTGCCGAGTCAATACCAATATTTGTGCTACTCTTGAAATATTAAAAACTTGTATATTCAGGTTACTGGGCTACACTCTACGAAATAGGAAAACGATTTGACTGGTAAAAACACCGGTGATTTGGCAAGTGTACCTAATTGTGTAATTAGTAAAAATAGTTATGTACTTTCTTAGGTTACGTTTTAGTACAGTGATTGATTAAGGTTCTGCAGGGACGCATCATGGATATCACGGGAGAGGCCTTTGCCCAACAGTGGGATGTAGGCTCATAAAAAAGTTATCTAATTACTTTAAAATTTTGAAACTTTGGGTCTAGGACCGGAAAACCCCTTTTCAGGCTTACTATCAATTTGGTTAACCTTATGATAAGGTAACCTTACTGATAGGGTAACCCTATTGTTATGGTAAGCATATTGGATGTGGTAACCATAGGTTAAATAATTTATTGAATCAGGCGTTACTTTGCGGAAATTCATGATATATTACGAGAACAATATTCCTTTGCTATTTAATAAATACAATAATACAATACTTTGCTGTTAATAGCAAAGGAATATTGTTCTCGTAATAAACCATAGGTTAACCCAATTGAGATAAGGTTTTATTTAGGGTTAACTTATGGTTACCACATCCGATATGCTTACCATAACAATAGGGATACCATTCGATAACCTATCAGTAAGCCTACCACACATTCAGTGCCCAGAATCGCTACGCGCTACGCTCGTAGCCGATCCCGTGGTTTTTCTTGTATGTAGCGGAAAGCAACTACGGCGTAGGGACGCATACGTGTCGTCACGGGCCGGGAATGGGTTAACATAAGATTATGGATAGGATTTTAAAAACAACTTCTAAAATAAGCCCCGATTAGGGTAGCCGGTTCCGGTCCCTGCTTTGGGTACCTTGTCACAACAAATGAAAGGCTTTCCTCTGCAGGCGACTTTACTTGTGAGTATTTCGTTTGAGACTTCGCCGATTTAACCCTTTCTAACCCTTGACATGAATGGGTTAAATAACCTCGTACGTACTCGTATGACGGTTAGTCACGCAACGGAACTCGTCGATATAAATGATAATAAAAGGCAATGTTGATATTATCTGTCGACACACGTGGAATGGAACATTCATAGATAAATGTTACGATCGCTTGTTTTGGAAACAGTGATACCTACATTGACCACGTTTCTTCTTTATAGTAGGTACCATCCATGACTGGGTGACTTGCATTTGAAACGTGGAGCCTCAGCGATCAATAAATTATAACGCTAAATTATCGATTTTTATTGCAGAACCTGTGGTTGTAAATACTTACACCTTGACAGATTCCCACATATATAAGTTAAGCTGTGCCTGAAATAAACTTATAAATTCACTAGCTTTCCGCCCGTGACTTCGTCTGCGTAGACCCGGTATAAAAACCTATCCTATACCGTAAAATGCTATTTGGCACATTTTTTTTGACTAAAACATCAATAAATCCATGTTTTTTTTTATGTGTTTATCAAACGTATAATATTTTTATAGATAAAACGCATAATGCTCCATTACTCTTTATACTACACGTGTCTTAATTGTTAACACAGGATGAGTTTTTTTTTAAAGAGGTGTTGCCGACTGCGCGACGCAAAGGAGGGTAATGTGTTTATCAGCCTATATATGTATGTATGTATGTTTGTTCCTATGTGGCACTCCAGAGATCAAACGCGTGAACCGATTTTGATAATTCTTACGTCAATCGAACCGTCTTACTCTTGCGTGTGTCACTAAAGACATGACTGTAATCAAAATTCAATATGGTGACAAGCAGACGCCAAAATTGAAAAAAAAAAGTTAACGAAATATGTCGAGTGGGGTATCACTGAATAGGTATTTAAAAATCAGTAGGTTTCTTTTACAGTTTTTGATTTAGAGTGACCATTTAAAATCTATAACGTTATAAAGTTATAGTAATTCTGTTCAGTATTAATACTGCACTGCGCGACGCAAAGGAGGCCAATGTGACTATGTGACTAATGACTATCCTATAATATAAATAAATAACTAAAAAGTGTTAAATAAAAAAAAGATAATTTAGAAAAAAAACCCAACTGCAAAAAAAAGCTATGTTTAGAAAAAAATAAAAATAAAACTGAAAAGAAAAAAACAAGTTCAGTAATATAATAAAATAAAAAGAACATTGAATCAGTTTCATGATTAACATTTCGTATGTCAATTTGGACCTTGGAGTTTAAAAATAATGTCCAAATCGCTTGTGACGGATCCGGAACGAGGCATACGAATCGTTATGACACAGATAAAACAAACTATACCTAGGTACATTCTTATACGAAACAGCAACTTCAACAGTCGGGACTAGACTTTTAATGGGTCCCGACTGTTGAAGTTGCTGTTTCGTATAAGAATGTATAGTTTGTTTTATCTGTGTCATAACCATAACATAACGATTCGTATGCCTCGTTCCGGATCCGTCACAAGCTATTTGGACTTTATTTTTAAACTCCAAGGTCCAAATTGATATACGAAATGTTAATCATGAAACTGATTCAATGTTCTCGATTACTGAACTTGTTTTTTTCTATTCAGTTTATTTTTTATTTTTTTCTAAACATAGCTTTTTTTATAGGTACCTAAGATCTATAGCGAGTGCCTGGCTGAGTGTCTGCGACTCATATTATCTTCTTCCTGCCGATTCTCGAACTAGACACTAGAAGGGGTCGCATTATCCTAAAAGAACCAGAGACGAACCTGCTTATATCATCTGGGGGCACAACAAAACAAAGAGCAAAACAAAGAGGCACGGCCGTAAAATCCTTTTCTCGAAGCCATTCAGGCCATTCTCCACAACCTGTAATTTTGTGCTGGCTAAAGCCAGAACCCTGTATTTTCAGTAACATGTACGGCATAATATGGCTTAGATACATTCTCAATAACATTCAATTTGAACTTTTAATTTAAGAAGAATGATATTAATAATAAAGTATAATAAAATAAAATATCCTTACTTCAGAAGAACTTTTTTATTAATTATAAGTAGGTACATATAATTAATACTAGTGTTTTATTTTAAACGATTGTTAACGCTGATCGATCCGTGCGATCTCGCCAGCTATTATATAAACCTACCAAGGTTTCCGATAGTGGCTAAGAATAGAATACTTTGTAAATTACATGCACAGATTAAATAAATAAATTTTTTTTTTTTAGATATTTTACAAAACACATGCAAAATGTAAGTCGGTCACTTTGATTATCTAGTGAAAAACTGCGACGTCATAGCAATCAATGCATAGTGAAAATATATATATGTAAGTATAGTCTTTTTTTTTGTCTTTGTAGGTTAAGTTGTTGTTTTTATTGTTTGTTTTTATTAAATAAAAACTGTCCTATTATGTAAGTATATAATTTATTAATATAGTTAAAAGCTTTCCACGTTATCATCCAATCGTTACCGTTCGTAATACTGCCGGTACCTACCCTTATCTGCCATCGGCCTTTAGCTTCGACGTAGCATAGGCAGGTCGATATTAACTTTTAAGTAAAACAAGCTTTTTATAAAGCTTAATTTAGATACTAAAAAGAACATAAAAGAACATCTAATGATAATAAATTATTATTAATTTAATAATAATATTCTTTATTGCACCACAAATAACAGAGATTTCATGATCAGGCAAAACAAAAAACGATGGTAACAACAAGCGGTCTTAATCGCTTCTAAATACGAGTGAAAGCCTGAAAGGGACACTCTCTCCGGTGTCTTGGTCCCTAAGAGCTCTTTTCAATCCAATTTAAGATGGCCTCTATTCATCCGATTTCAAAAAATCCTATTACTTAGGCCGCGTAGCCGCGGGATAAAAATAAAATATATCTAGCCCATGGCCATCACGAAGGTCCATCATTCCCATCGGATTTCCATTCTAATGATAAGAACGTCTACAGTAAGTTTTTTTAATGTATTTATTTTACCTTTTCATCTACTGTTTTTCAAGCACAACAGTGGCAAATTTAAACCCTTAAGGATAAGCATTTTAAAGCCTACTGTACCTTCTATACAGACAGCCTGTGGGCAGATTATACATATAAACGGTATAGAGCTCTGCGCGTGCAGTATAATAGAGCGTTTAAAAAAAAAGTATAAACAGACTTTTTTTTTCTGAAATCGATTTTTTTGGGTTTTTCTTACCTGAGTAAGAAAAACCCACGAAACGAAACGATTCTGAAATCGTTGATACCATCGATCCTCATACAAGAAAAAAAGTGTCCAAAACATTCAATTCCAGATCGTCACACTTTTGTATGCAGTCTTTTTTTATTTATATGGTCGTGGAAGAAAAAACTTACATAGTAAAACCGGACACTTTATTTCTTGTATGAGGATCGATAGTATCAACGATTCTGAATAAGAAAAACCAAAAAAAAACGAAATCTGAAAAAAAAGTTCATGTACAGTTTTTTTGAAAAACGCTCAATAACTTCAAGGCTGATTGGGGCTACCCAGATTCTGTAGCGCATCAGGAGCCGTAGCATGGTTGGCCTTATCACGCGACAAGTGACAAGATAAGAGCGTCGTCTCGTTTTATCGAACGGTGTCAGCCAGTGACGCACGCTCTATCCTATCACCTATCGCGTGACAAGGCCAACCATGCTACGGCTACAGGGATGTTTGCAGAAGCGCGGGTATGCGCAAGTGAGCCACATCCCTGGTGGGCAGAGTGCGGGCTAGCTCCAACAGCATCTGAGCATGATAGCGGACAGGATAGATGCCCTACTTGATGATACAATGCACGCAGAAACAAATAATAATAAAAATGTTAATGTCGCTATTAATATGGGCCCATCTAGCAGTTGGCGAGTCACCGTCTGCCAGAGATAAAAAATGAAACCGTTTTATTAGGCAGGCGTCCGATGTTTCATCCAATAACCCAGGCACTAGTCCATCATTTTCACCCAATGTTTTTACCAACCCTTACTTACTTTTTGTAACCCACCCGTTTTATTTAGATTCCATTAGCCAGCAATAGTCCCTATTTACCCCAGCGGGTGCTGTCTCTGTGTGCGTCCCATGACACGGGCAGGGCCAGCATCCGCTCGGTGTACTCCTTGCATTCCATTAAATTGTCAAAAGGGCATCTACGTGTTGGCTCAGTTGGTACTTTGTAGGTACCTAAATAGCCCCACGCACGTATCCCAAAGGTCCGGGACATGATGTCCCGTGAGCGGGAAAGACATACATAAAATTATTTAATTAATTAACTATTTTCCTAAATAACTTCAAATCTGTTTTTGCTATAATTATAATGAAAATGAAATTAAATAACCCCTTTCATTGAAATAAAAAAAAAAAATGTAAAGTTAGCGAAACTTTTTTTTTAATTTACCAGTTTATGCAAAATGAGCTACGATTGCAGCACTCTAATACTTAGCTAATTCGGAGTTGGTACTTGGTAGTTAAGTACTAGGCCTTTAACTCGTTGCAACACGTGAGCGGAGTAAACGCGGTCGCGCCTCGCGCCGTAAGTAAGTCTTTATTGCAGCTGCTTTAAGTAAGAGGTCAATATAGTACTTACCTAGGGCGGTAAAACAAATAATGTCAACAACAAACAAAAAATAGACTATCTGAAGCTTTCTTTATTACTGCCCGTGGTGAGTACAATTTTGAAGTTTTTCCCCCAGGAAGTGGGGATTAAAATTATATGGAAATTTAAATTAAAAAATAGAAAGAACGCAGCTCTACGCTCGTCTTCAATGCAGGCTTTTTTTTGGAACGATAGGCGTGGACTTTCCACACAAAAGTTTTTCAGAGTTAGTTACCTACATTGCTTAATTTTACGACAATTCTGTGTTATTTATCCATTGAATTGATTATCATATTACTACATATTTCTTAAACTAAAAATGTATCACTAATTAAGCTAAACTTAAAACTAAGTGTCAAACAACCCGCCCCGCGTCCCTCCAGGTGCAAAGGTGCCCATCACGCTAGCCGCATTGCCGCGCTGAACAGCTTTGGCTAACCTTTGCACCAGAAAGGACTCAGAGCGGGGATCCAGTCCTCTTTCCTGCAAACGACGACCCACTTCCCTAAAAAAGGAAAGAAAGAATCCTAAGTCACGCGCTGATGCCTGGCTGGCATAAACTCGGCCTAAGGCGGTCATGACACTGCCGCCGCATCCCGCTACGGCGTGCGGAGCGACGGCTCGCAAAGTTGTATGCTAGTACAGTCGCCATCAGATATATCGGAGCGGCCAAAGTGTTCACAAATATCTGAACTCGTCTCTCATGATGCCTCGACAATAGAGACGTGGTCAGATATTTGTGAGCACTTTGGCCACTCCGATATATCTGATGGTTACTGTACTATATAAATTCCGCACGGTAGTTCACACTGCACAGCACCTCGGCTCCGGACGCCGCAGCGGCAGTGTGATGACCGCCTTGCGCCTTGGCCACGACCTGCGGCAGCGTTTTATCTGTTCATTGCGCGGTCGAGACGCGCAACGCACTGTGGTTAGTTGGGATCGCGCGCAATGAATTAGAAAAACCGCTGCCGCAGGTCGCTTAAGGCGCTATATTGAAAATAAATCTAACCCTGAGGGGCGTGGCTTATGCGCAAACGCGGAGCGCCTTCCCCGCCAATAAATAGGTAACTAGCGCGCGCGTTCCTATTTTGTGTGACTATGAGAATACAGGATGCATGGAGTTGCTGCGACCGAATTTATATCTAGAATCTTATATCAAGTAGTTTTGTTTATTATAATTTTCAAACACTTCCCATTCCTTAGTTTATTGCGTAAAGTATATATAAGTGGACTTTGTACTAAAAAAGCACTACTAATATGTATGTGTATGTCCTTTGTGTGTATTTTCACTAATTGTAGTATGTATGCTTGATTTTAAATTCCGTAGTGTTTTTTATTATCAGCTTTTGAGGAATTCCTAAAATGGGCAATATAAACTTCTATAGTTCTGTGCTTAAATTTTTCTATTTGTAAACATTTATCTATTTGCGTTTTATTATAAATGTATAACCAAGCATTGTGCGATATATTCAAAGTAGGTAATTTCATACATTATAATACAAATTACGATTAGTGTTGAAATAAAACAGTGTAATCTTAATATAAAAGTTATTTATTTAAAAATTTGAGAAATCAACTATCGACTCAATAATTATTTGTTTATTCTCGCTCGACTTCATTTCTTGAAATTCCGCTTTTCGTTCCGTTTTTTTAACATTTTCAGTAATGCATTTTGGAAGATGTTCTGTTGGTTCATTTTCGGTAATTTCTTGTGCTACATTTTCTTTATTTTTGTTCATATTTTTATCTTTTATCTTGACGTAATCTGGATCACGGATTGGTTTATTTCTGGTTAGTCGGGGATCAACCAGTTCTGGTAGAAGACAATCAAAATAAAATGACAGCAATTTTGGTTCCATCAGTTCTTGCCAAAATTGATCATCTTTTTTAATAATTTCGGTTTTAATCTTGTTGTCTCCATACCAAACTGCCAATATGCATTCCGCTTTTTCAGAAATATGCAACTGTCCCTGCGCTTGCATATACCAATCGGATTTTTTGTTGACATAAATGTCTCCAGTTTTCTTGTCTAACCGCCAAAAATGCATTTTGCCCTGTGTAATGGCTTCATCAATCCCCATTCTATACGGTGCCATGGGACACTTAATTTCAACCAATGTGTTTTTATTAATTATACCATCAGGGGTGGCGCCTAAAAATGGATGCCTGCGATCGATAAATAGGCCACATTGCTCAATCTTAACATTTAGTAAATTAGATAACTGTTCAAGAGCTACCTCTTCATGTTTTCTTCCGTGGCTTATAGAAGCCACATGTCCGATGTCTGGCTTATATAACATATTTTTTACTATGTTTGCACAGCTATTGGTTTTATTTCTCTTGACAACTTTACCGAAATTAGAAGCAGTGAGAAGGTTTCTGCGCAGCTCCATCCACTCTCCGCACTCGCTCTGCAATATAGTTCTTTCCTGTATTTCACGACGTTCTTTTTCTGTCTTTTCTAAATTATTCAAAAACGTTGCTTTTGTCATTTCGTATGTATCGGGATCCATGTCCGGAGTATCTACATTTTCACCGTAATTAAAATCAATTTTCTTTGGCATTAAATGACGATTTTTTTTCCTCTTGATTGTTCTATTATACTCCCTTTGCTTTTCAACGTTTTCTTCAAATTTTTTAAGCCCTTTTAACGGTGACTTCTGATAAATAGATTTGGACACTGTGGTATGAATTTTTCCGCTGTTAAATGAAATTACTGCCCCTGCACATCTCGCTTGGTAGGATCGTTTTAACGCATAGTTAATCCTTTTCCCCCCCACAAATTTGGCGATAACTCCATTAAAACGTTCAACTACATTGCTGTCAACATTTTCTATTAAACTCCTCGAATGTGAAGCAACGTTCGCAGCAAGAAAACGAATTTTATGCCAAATATGGCCGTTTAGTATATCTTGCGAATCTTGTATTTTCTTTTCTTTTTTGCAAATATTTGCATTGCATTCGTGGTGATTTTGAAAGGCATGTTTCACAGAAACATTCACATCTTTATGTAATTTTATCACACTGTCGCGTTCTCTAGTATCTTTGTGGTATTTTATAGCATCGCATACGTATTTTCTAGCACTTAGTATTTTATCAGTAGTTATCTGTTTTCTCTCTTTGACACTGTATTTTGTATCAACTTTTAATTGCTGCATTTTATTGCAGAAGTTTCTTAAAATGTGGTTTCGGCAATTGATTTTCTCCACTGTGACATCTAAATAAGGTCGTGTTTCTAAAATTTTGGCATATGTGCTGCTGTCACCGTCTGCAATAAATCTCGAATAGATAACCTGATGCATTTCTATTGACTGCTTAAATCCTTCCGCTATAATGCAAGCCTCCATTCCAGTAGATGAACCGCTGTAATTTTTGAAGCATTCGTGATCTCTAACGGTTTCTTTTCGTTTTTCAGCCCTTGCGCAAATGCAACAATACTTGTTTTTGACGCTAATAAATAATACTTGACCAAAGCGTCTTCCAATTATAGTAGCGGCTCCAGACAGTGCCGCGTAATTAGTTTTATAAGAGCGCTTGGCCCAACAACCATCAACGATAACGTCTATGAGAGGTATACCATTCTTGTCTACTCTTCCTTCTTGAATAGCAGCCTCTCTTTCCCTTTCACCAGCTTTTTTCATCTCATTCCAGGCCGTTACTTCCCAATCCTTACATACTTCATCATGACAAATATCATAGGTATATTGCGATAAAAGTGGCAAATCTAAGGTGGCTGTAAACTGTCTCAATTGTGCATATCCACAACCAGCTACCATTGCACCTTCTACAGCTTTTTGGTTCAAATTTTCCATAGAATTTGTAATTTCAAATTCTTTTTGACACATGGAGCATGAGAACAAAAACTTTGACACAAGACCATGCTTTTTTTCCGAAACTAGCCTTATGGTGCTCAATGAACATTGGAATAAAGATTCATGACTAGATATTCGGATAAGTTCTTCCATGAAATGATTAACATGGACTAATCTATGGCCATAAACCTTGACATCCTAAAAAAAAAAATTAAATGAATATTTACTACATACATGGTGTTTTACATTTTATTTATAAATATTTGTTACTTTTAAAACGCCACCGAGAGCAATAAATCCGGGTCATCCTAGGAAATTCCACGCAAAACATTTATAATACTACTACTTCCTTAAATTACCCTACCACCAGTATTATAATTGAATGTGATTTGCGAGGAATTTTGTAGGTACTCCGGATTAAAAGCTCTGGAATGCATAAAAAATAGGGAATTTAAAAGTCACCTCCTCATATCATAAAACATACTAACATCGTCATTTCCAAATGAAATTTCGTATCCTGATTGTTCATGGGTTGTCTTTCTTTTTTTAGTTGGACCATCATGATCTTCATGAAATAATTTTCGCTTTCTTTGTCCACATTGTCCAAGTTCATTTTGTCTACAAGACTCCGTGTCAAGTAGCAACTCCACTGGTAGGCCCTGTTTAGTTGCTACTTTATTAGTCTCATTTTTCCTGAAAATAAAAAAGAAACTATACCGACAGATATTGTACAGGTTATAATAATATCTTCATTCATATAATCACAAAATGTATACCATTTATCATTATCATTAATGGATCTTACAAACAAAAAATATGGATATTTAACTGTATTGCAACTATAAATAATTGCAATTATTAAAAAAAAACATGACTGCCCTGCCAAAAAAAACTTAAAAAACAAGAAACTGAAAAGTAAAAACCAAGTTGTTTTACATGTACTCGCTGACTATACTATCTCATAGTCATTTTTTGATAATACTAACTTGTTGTCTAAATTAGCAATTTGACTGGGTATTGAATTATAGATTTCTTGTCCTATAATACATGCGGTTTTGTTAGTTTGCATCTGGTAGTCATAAGTGGTCCTCTGCACCTGTCTCGTAACCGCATACTCCCTTAGGCCGTCCAAGTGCGACAGAGATTTATGACTTATGACCCTAGTCGCCACATGGTCTTGCGGATAGTATAAACAGATGAATAAAAAATTCACTTCTCATGCTCCAAAAGTTCATCTTTATGTTTATGCTCTAGTGCATAAAGTAAAATCCGTCCCCGGCGTGTGTAGTTGTAATACCTACTTACCTCTTTTGAATACCCAATGATTTTGCATGACAATCTAAATCGAGTATCGACTCCACTGCTTGGCTTTGTTCGGTCGGTGTAATTTTTGTGGTTTTGTTTGTGCTAAAAAAGTAATAAAACATTTTGAAGGTGCATTTCACGAATGCGAGTAGGTACATTTGACGAAACTGACTTAGAAGACATAATAATAGGAACCACACCACTCGCCTTTGCACAGTGTGACAAGAACCACATTTTTTTAGATGTTCTACTGATGATGAAAATCGATAGTCTAGACCAATTCAAAGCTGAGACTAAAACTCCCGGTTGCCAATTTCAATTAGTTTTTGAATAATAAAAATAATAAAAATTGTACTTTTTTATCCGGTTTTCAGTAGACTTAAAAATAATTAGCAATTAGCAAATATTAGCCGAATGGCGAAATATATCTCACATTCGACTATTAAAAGAGTACATTTTTCAATGATTAAAACAGTCATTTATTCATTACTTTCGGAGTAATTAACTTTTCTTTAAAATAAGTTTTTATTTTATTTTTCCAAAAGTTCTTGATATTATAAATTGTTTGTTATACACAAAAATAGCTGACAATTTCTTCTACACGATATAAAAATATTGCGTCTCTATTGCGTGGACTAATTGAGTTATCAACAAAGATAAGTTACACCCGGAATACCCGGATCCAGGGTTGACACTTACAAGTACCGAAATAAATTTGACGACCGAATAGCCTAGTGGTTAGAGAACCTGACTATGAAGCTTGAGGTCCCGGGTTCGATCCCCGGTCGGGGCAGATATTTGTATGATGAATACGAATGTTTGTTCTCGAGTCTTGGATGTTTAATATCTATTTAAGTATGTATTTATCTATATAAGTATGTTTATCCGTTGTCTAGTACCCGTAGTACAGGCTTTGCCTAGTTTGGAACTAGATCAATTGGTGTGAATTGTCCCATGATATTTATTTATTTATTTTTATTTAAATAAATTTATTATGCCTTTTACTGAAGATAGTTTTTACAATACTGTTGTACTGTCTATCTTTATCCCTCATCTGAACGTATTCCTGGTTGCAGTATAAGCCATTTATTGAGAGCATAGGGCCTTTTCCTCTACTTCTCTTAGTCAAGATATGTGTTTGTGTCGGCTTTTATAAGATTGATGCCACCTGACACTGCACTGACACTGACCTAATATGTCCGCTCTATCTGGCTGGAAGCCTTCGTCAAAACCTCACTAGTGCTACATAATGTGCATCATCACGGGTTAGGTTGGCTCAGTCTTAGCCCTAAATGTGAAGCCCCAAACACCCATACTTATGGTGTGTTGCATTCCAATGAAACAAGTGACATGGGAAGCGGTCCACCCTCGTTAGGTTTAACTAAAACCCCATGCCTATACTTGTAGTCTGGAGGAACGGGGATGAGGCATTATGGAGCCGTCACAGACCCATAATGCCGCTTTGCCTCAGCAGGAGTTGACCCACCCTGCTGGGGATGTCCTTCCGGGCTCCGACCGTGGGACTTAGTGCAAGGAGGACATGAGGGCGCCAACCCTCATGTTGGTCCACATGTGGCAGATGGAGTTGTGGATAACGCCACAACCGGCACTTTTCACCCTCCGGAAGTGTCCGCTAGTGAGTTAGGAGATGCGTCGGCGAGTAAAAGTGGATCAAAGAGTTTGTCTAGGTTGGACATCTATAAACTTTTATCCGGAAAGTACAAATCATTACCAATGACTGAGCGAGTAGATACCATAATTTTGGAAATGACTACCAACTGTCACTATCTAGGGATCTATATCGACTCCAAAATAACATAAATTGCATATATTGTATAGATTTTTACACCTAACTTTTCTTATCCGGATAGAGTGAAAACCCTATCACAAAATTTTAAAATTCCCTAATTCCTTTGGTCCACGGAATTATACAATGAAAATTTTATGGTGTATATAACAGCTTATTACCTTACAAGTTTAATAAAAAAATCTATATAATATGGCGGATTAAAAATAAAAAAAATAAAAAAACAAAATTGCTTAATTAGGTTATGATTTCGCAACGGACGGTATTTGGACTATACTGATTACTCAATCTTACGCTATTTTTGTAGCTCTAAAAGTTTTATCTAAACTTTTTCTCTGTATTTTCTATAGTTTTTGGATTATCAGCAAATTATTAGTATATCCGGGGATATTTGTCGTGACTTTAAAAAAATCATTTTTCGGAAACTATAAACATTTGGCAACCGGGAGTTTTAGTCTCAGCTTTGAATTGGTTTAGACTATCGATTTTCATCATCAGTAGAACATCTAAAAAAATGTGGTTCTTGTCACACTGTGCTTTGTGAAATGCTAGAACTATAGGTAGTTGATACCAACATTTTATAATGAAACTTACGAACTATTTTTATATATAACATTAGATTACAGACTTACCTTTTTCTCGCCTCAGCCATTTTACGAACTAAATCTTTATACCGTTGTTTTCTTTTAATTTTAGACTCTAATACTTTCTTTCTTCCCATGATTAAATATATTACGAAAGAAGTTATTGACAAGAATTTGATTTTTTTAACTTTAAATACAACTTTGTTCAATATTTAAATGTAAATATATGCGTAGAGGTAATAGAATTAGCGATTTGCGATGTAGGTAGCGGTTAGGACAAACTGACACAGGTCCTACGTCGAAGATATCCGTCACCGCACTGGCGCTGCGAGCCCACGGCTGTATAGTTATACTCAATTACTATGGCTATACGGTCGGAAATGTACTGTGGTCCCGCGTACTCTGTGCGTTAGAAATATTGACGTAAGCGACGAAACACATATAATTCATTAAAAAAATAACTGTTACGATTAGGAAAAAAAAGCTTCTCTACGATAGTGAATATTATTGATACCTTTATAATAAAGCAATTTGGACGTGCATACCTTATGTTGTTTAATAATAATCTGAACATTTAGGACTTTTTAGAGGTCTGTTCGAAATTAAAATCTATCGAGCCAAAATCATCTGATTGCGTTTCTGCTTCATGTTAAGTCAAGATAAAGATATGAAGTAATATAATACCTTACTTTGAGATTTTTAGGATCTTTGAGCTACATATGGCATTACACCAAAATGAGCATTTTTATTCCGAATGTCATCTTAAGACCAAAGTCGTGGCCAAGGCGTTAGAGTGAGTATCCAGCCAGAGTAGCCATCCAGATTCCAGTCAGAGTAGGAAGCGATGCGCGAGCGCGGTCAGCCACAATATTGGTGGATTTTTTCCTCACCCACCGTGCACCGCTTCGCAACCTCACACTGCTCCAGTGGATACCCACCCTTAGAGTAGGCTTGACTACGAAAATACTGCTGTCTGTTTTTAATACAGTTGCTCAAAAAGTGCTACTTTAGTTACGTAGCTGTTTAGCGTGCGGAAAGTTAGTTTTCGCGAACTGGTGCTTTTCAATTTTCCTTAAAGAAATTGTACCATTAATTATTATGTCAATAAAAAATAAATAAGATAGAACTGTATTAAACTTCATTATTTTTAGTTTCGAATTCCTTACTTGTTGTTTTTCTTATTTTTTCGCAACTTATATTAAAAATCGATACACGTGCGGAAATGTCATTCTTCACTCGTCCCGAGTCTTAATGCCATTTACTACGGCTCGTGGCAAGATATCTCGGTACTCGTGACGTAATGACATACTTTCCGCACTAGCATCGAAATGTACTATGTTTTTTGTCTAGCAATTGCAGCGTTTGTTTGAAGTCAGCAAACTGTGAAAAGTTTAGTTATAATTGGCTAATGGATGAAAATTTCAGAAGTGTCTGATTTTTTTTTGTGATAGAAAAAACCTTCTTTAGCACCAGAAAAAAGTTGCAGATTTTTCAGCTGCGTTTATTATTTTTGAAAAATATTAACAGTTTACTCACTTACGTTTATGGTTCAAGGACGGCATTTTCCTTTATCCGTCTCGTATTACAAAAATATTTTCAATTTGAAACTGATACTGGCAATGATATTGACAGTTGCAGCAGTTATATTTGTTATTGCCAGTGTCAGTTTACCACAGATATTTAAGATTTTTTTTTTGTACCTAATAAGAGACGGATACGGATCAAGGAAAGTGACTTATTGACCGCCGCGCGCGCGTTTGCTCGAGAATAATTAATTAATTTAAATAAATTAAGCGGTACTTATTTTAATTATTTATGAGGGGGTGTGTCGCAATTTAAATAGCTTGACCGTTCGTCCGACTCGCGATCAATGATCCAATTTAAATTGAACCCCAATACAACAGGTGATTATATTTTTAAATAAATAATGTTAATCTACTTCAGGAATTTAGGTTAATCTACTTCATTAAAGCTACGGATTCAATCACGTGTAATTATATTCAACCTTGATTCGGACACCACCAGTTTTGGACATAATAACACCACTATATGTGTAGGTAGGTACAGTCGAGTTCTCCAATATCTATACAGACAACCTTTCAAAAATATCTACACATGTGTCTTATGGCAGTAAAAAAAAAGTCTGTGTACAGATATTTTTGAAAGGTTGTCTGTATAGATATTGGAGAACTCGACTAAGTATACACTATGTGTACTTACTTTTTACGTATGTGATGTTATGTTCCTACCTCCCGAGAATTGCCTGATGATTTAAATTAGGCAACAAAGGCCCATGATACATTGCAACACTGTGCTGCGATGGAAACTAAGGTCATGGGTTATTGGGTTGAATTGTGGGTGGTCTGGAAAATGGGTTATGGGAGGAGACTAGCGGACAACTGCCGTGTCAATAAAAAAAAAATCGTGGGACAATTTACACCAATTGATCTAGTCCCAAACTTGCCTAGTTGCCTAGCCCGTACTATGGGTACCTACTAGACAACGGATAAACATACTTATATAGATATTAAACATCCAAGACTCGAGAACAAACATTCGTATTCATCATACAAATATCTGCCCCGGCCGGCGATCGAACACGGGACCTCAAGCTTCATAGTCAGGTTCTCTAACCACCAGGCTATTCATCATAGGCAGGCGGTAACTCGCCCACTCGCTAAGTGGGCCCCACAAAACAGTTGCACGCACAGACAATGGGGCAACGCCTTTGAGTGGCTGTGAGGTTGTCGAGAGGTCGGTAATCCGTTCAAGGGCCGCCGGCGTTATGAAATTTTACACTTCCAACCTGGAGCATAGGTTCCGCTCTTGTGACTCCACTCTGGCCAGCCGGTTAAGGCAAGCACAGAGGCGAGGGCCAGATCACTCGGGCCCTCTGGAGGTTAGGGGTCCGCGGTGTCGCCACTCACCGTCAGCTCGCCACAAGCTGCCCCCGCGGGCTTATTATTAAGAGCCTGTTGAATTGTGTCCCACTGCTGGGCAAAAGCCTACCCCTCCGTTTCCAGATTTCGCGTCCCTGAGCACCAATTCTTTAAAAAGGAGTCTATAGCTCGTCCCGCCATCGCCGGCGAGGTCTGCCGCGTCTCTGTTTTGAGCTGTCGGGCTGCCAGTCACTTGCAATCTTGGCCCAAAGCTATGGCCAGGTAAGGCAGACATGATCAGCGCAGTCCCACTTCAACTTAGCCGCTTTCCGAGCTACGTCTACTATTTGGGTCTTGGAGCGCAGCCTGGCGTTCCGGATTCGATCCATTAATTTTACACCTAATATACTGCGCTCTATGGCTCGCTGGCAATCCCTAAGTAGTTTGTACTTCCGAAATACTGTCTAAGACCATGTCTGTGCACCGTAGGTGTGAGGATCGGTAGTAGTATGCACGTGATAGTTAGTACGTGTATTTTAGTATTTTATGCAACAGTTATATAATATGGGTTCTTAAAATTCGAGAGTCGCTGTAACAAAACGAGCTTTAGCGAGTTTTGTTAATAAAGACTCGAGAATTTTAAGACCTAATTATATAACGTTGCATACAGTACTTTTTCTACGACAGCTAGAACCAACTTATACTTTTAGTTATAAATAAATAAAAATAGAGACATGTAAAAACAAACATTTTATTTATGGTAATGAATATGAAGGCTTTGAATGTTGTTTTTTGTTATGATTATTGGCGCGTTGTTTTGTTTTAAGATCTGGGACATATTTATTTCATTTTGTAGAAATTCCGGAGTGGTTGGCATTGGAGATGGATCAAATTCAGTTACAACCTCAAAAGTTAAATAAATTGCGTTACCAATGAACCTAACTGACAATTGAAAATAATTGAATTCCCGCGCTTTATGTTTTTTTATTACCATAGACAACAATACTGTTTAAGTAGATGTATTTTTCAAACATAAAAATCTTTTGGAAAAATAATATTCTTATTTCATATCTGTAATTTACGTAATAATAAACGAGTCTTTATTGTAAATATGGCAGTTACAGTAATAATAAGTTCATTTACATAAACTTTTGTCATGGATGCGGTCATGGAAACATAAATTTAAATAAAACACTTTCGCGCTGGCACATGGTCTGTAGGCGCGCTGGCCACTTTAACGCAAATTAAAAAAAAAACCAGTTGGCTTATAATTTATTATAATATCCGTCGGAGCATTATAATGTAATTCATAGATCATAGATTTAAGTGGAATCACGAAAAGTGTATATTTTTAATATTGATGTTAGCCTTTTAATTGTCAAATTACAGTGCTGGAGTAGAAATTTTATATCGTCGTCTAGTACATATAACACAAGCCTTACAGCGTACGATAGGCCTAGTTCGATTTGTGTAAGAATGTCCCCTAATATTTATTTATTTATTTATAACTTTAAATCTTATAAATATTAATTATACCTAATTATGTACGTCGTCATGTCATTTGTCAATACCAACTGACGAGACTATAAATATGTAAAATGTAAATATTTTCGCAAATATTAACTGTATGCATAATTTTATTATGGCTTTGTTACTAGTATGTAAATTATTGAAAAAAAAATCTTTTAATGTTAACTGCTCACCTAAAATTGTTAGAAAAATGACTCAGGTATTATAAATTGGTTATTTAAAATTAGTTAACGTGACAAATAAATTACACTATTTATACAGGATGGTTTACCTAATAAGACCGTAACTTACATGTGGGATATTTAGTGGATTGAGACCTATTATACCTTAATATACTTAAATGTCGGATTGTGGGCATATTCTAACAGGGACGGTGCATCTATTTCCTTACTTACCTACTCTTTTTTTCTTGGGTTCTCGAGCATATAAGAAGATGACACTCATTTACCTACAAGTTTTACTTCACACTTCACTGCAGCATTGTTACAAACTGTGAATTTGGCGATTTAAAATGTTCCTAACTATAGTTCCTTTAAGTTTTTTTGAGTTTCATAAATAAATAAATATCGCGCGAAAAACAGCGAACTAGCAATTTCGGTTCTGGCTAAATCAAGAGTTAGTGCCCACGGCGGTACCTATTCTGTTTTTTTTTGCGGTATTTTCCATAAGCTCTTTTCTTTACATATCAAAACATAGCGTCACTTCTAATTAGGTAGGTATGTACTTATGTCCATGCAAAAATAAAATGTGGCCCGAACCGAAGGTGAGGGCCATAAATTTGCGATCTGGGGCTTTACGAATTATACCGCCTGTGGTTTGGCTAAAGTTTTACGTCTTGCCTTGGCCAGGAAGTGAGATTTTCTCCTCACATAACGGGCAGAAAATCCCACTTACGGCCTAGGGTGACGTAAAAATACTTACATAGTTGGCTATCAATCAGTCAAAACTCAATCAATCAAATATTTATTCAAATTGTTCGTAAGTAGGTATATCATGCCCACATCACTAAATAATAGGAGCCTAAAAACATTTTTTTTGCAACATTTAGCTAATAAATGTCAAAACTTAGCTTTAACATTTGAATACTAATGTATTCAAGTCATTATATCCGATAAAAAACCAGTTTTTAGGGTTCCGTACCTCAAAAGAAAGAAACGGAACCCTTATAGGATCACTTTGTTGTCCGTCTGTCTGTATGTCTGTCTGTCAAAATCATTTATCTCAGGAACGCGTGGAGGATCGAGTTGAAATTAAAACCATATACTCAAGTCTACGTCCCTTGAAGCTGTGAAAAACTCAAACTTCTAAGTTAACTCAAAGAAAAGGACGGCCGTTTATGTCGCAAAAAACATATATTTCGCCACTCTCAAGGGAATCAAAATTTATAGGGTACTTTCCGTTGACTTAGAACTATGAAATTCGGCAAGGAATATCGTTTTATTACTACAAGTACCTACAGAGAAAAATCTGGAAACTATACATTTGTAATTTAGTATGGAACCCTTTTTAGGGTTCCGTAGCCAAAATGGCAAAAACGGAACCCTTATAGTTTCGTCATGTCCGTCTGTCCGTCTGTCCGTCTGTCCGTCTGTCCGTCTGTCCGTCTGTCCGTCTGTCCGTATGTCACAGGCATTTTACTCGAAAACTATAAGGTGTATTTGAATGAAATTTTGAGGATAGGTGTATTTTGTTGGCCGCTACAAAGTTTTGTAATTAAAATTACTAAAAAAAATTTTTTTAGGGGTGTACTCCATACATAAAACTAAAAGTCAAAATTTTTTTTTTCGTCGTGAGCCCACGTGTGGCACATGAATCGATAGGCCTTTCAAAATAAATATAAGGTTTCTCGGGATTTTTTTTGATTAAGTGAATACAGTCAGAGATAATCGCCCCGAAAGTCACTAAAATTCTGTCCCCCCCCCTCTAATTTTTGAACGGTGTATTTAAAAAATATGAAAAAATTCATGGACACAGCGCTTATTAAGTTCATTCACCGAAAATTGTTTTGAACAAGATCGGATGAAAGGTTTCCGAGATATTGCTGAAAAACTGCCTTCCTCAAAGAAAAGGACGTAAGTGCTGTAGGATTTCTATGACGATACGACCTTTTTAATAGGCACGGAACCCTTCGTTTTGCGTGGTCCGACACGCACTTGGCCGGTTTTTTTTAAATTGCTTAGGTACTTATTACCGTGTATAATCGATAGTCTCGGGGTTATAGTTCGCGCTGCACGTGTTCTTTATATGTCTGTCACGTCCTTTATATGTCCTAATCCTGAGTGCAACGCCTTTAGCGTCCGTAAAAAACAAATATTAATAATTTAGGTAGGTATGGTCGAGGAAAATGAATGTTTAACACTTTTGAACTCTATTTGAATGACGCTAAGTTCCAAAAGTGCTAAACATTCAATTTCCTCGACTGCAGTAGGTACTTTAATAATTAACTTAGAGACATATTAAACTAGAAAAACCCCTTATTCTTTAATTTCAAATCTCAAAACTAGTTGAACCGATTTTGTTGAAACGTAGCTAAGAATCATTTCGATCACGTCAGTTTTCGGACAAGAAAAACCGCATTATAATCGGTCCATTCGTTTGGGAGCTTGATGCCACAGACAGCACACAGATACCAAGATACACGTTAAACTTATAACATCCCTCGTCTGCGTTGGGGGTTAAAAATTATGTAACATACGAGTAGTCTCATCACTTCACCTACGCCTCGGAACATTTGCCTATATTTAGCCCAGTCAAACCATGGCCAGCACGCCATCTATTCTCGTCCATCTAATCAAAGTTTGCTAAACGGTTAACGGGTAACTAAGAATAAAATAGCATGTCGAACTATGTCGGGTAGGGGGTAGGCATATAATCGTAGAAGGGGAAGATATTTTTAGTATTTTTCATCTGTACTGAAAAAAGGGGTAGGAGAGCCTATGAAATGGGGTTTCCAGTGCCACTCCTATAGCAATACAGGTTAATAGTTCAGTAAGATAGCTTAGGGGGTAGTGACGCTATACCTAACGAAGCTGAAGGTCCGAATCCCGGTAAGGGCAAATAGTTGTGCGATAAGCATGAATATTTGTTTTCATATCTCATGCTCTGAAAAGTCTGAAAGTGGGTCGTTGTTGTTCTAAAAAGTGCGCAGAAAGTGATACGTTTCTGCTCTAGTGCAGAAAAGTGGAGTTTTCCAGTTAGTCCTCGCCTTATAAGCATTATGGGGGAACTAATTCTAATAAATATCAATACTTACGCCGCCACTTACAAAGGGAAATAATTTTATTCTTACTAGTTCATGGAATTTATTTTATAAAATAAGTTTATGTTGTAAATTCATTACTTTTATTTTAGCTAAAATATTCACTAGGCTCTATGAGGTGGTGACAAATGGAATACACCCACAAACCTTTTTTTTTACTTAAAGTTGTGCACGTGACCTAAGGCAGAAACGCATACAGCCACTCTTCAACTAATACTAATAATAAATACAAAACATATTGTAAAATTTTCCGTCTGTGTTTTTTTTTTCACTTTCGTCGCATTCGATATGAAAAGTAGTGTTTAACTCGGCTGAAAGTCATCCATTTCTGACTCGAACCATTGGCGCTCTCACTTCGTTCGAGCACCAAAATATCTCGTCAGTAGTGGTGCCTTTCAGCCCTTAGTTAACAATTCTGTGTCTTGGATGTTTTCTATGTAAGTATATCTATTAAATGGTTCCATATTGGCTCATATAAACTTAATGTGTCGATTTTTTCTAGTTATACCGCTTTGTGATCATAATCATCACTCTTCATAATTTTTGTTTGAAATGATTTGTATCACTGCGAACGTTATTTAACGTATTAATAATAATGAATTTTCCGATAATTACGATTCATAATGTCATCACCTATATCATATTGGTTCACATAATTATGTTTTAAATATTGTTTTTATGAATAAAGTTATTTTATAGTGGTCTTGGAACTCATATCATTAATAGTTATATTAAATGGAGCGTATCGCGGCACAATCAATTCGCTTAAACAAATCTCTCTACAGAAGTTACAGGGTTTGGTCACTTTTCAGTTCTTTTAAGTGCAATTTCTCCCAACAGGTTGAGTTTGGGCAGCTAAAAATTAATAAGTGTCTGTTATTAATTTTAGACTAGGTACTCTAAGTATAACATATATAAAAATACCTTTCCTTGTAAGACATAACCGTGTCAAAACTCCAATTAACAAGGGTGTAAGATGGAGTTTATACGTAAATATAGATTTTCTATTTTGGTGGTTACGGCTCTTTCATGTTCAGTGCCTGAAACTGTATCTAGATCGTTCCTTGCGTGTAGGTAACTAGGTACAACCCATTGACCTCCCTGATAAACATTCTTAGGTAAATTCTTGATTACGGTTTCATTCGTCTAGATTAGGTTAAAGTAGGTACCTACATTGCCGACGATGTCTCACTGTTATTTAGCAGCAAAAACAGTAATGAATGTAATATGCACCTCAACAATATCTTTATCACTATAAAAAAATGGCTCAGCGACCATAACCTAGAAATTAATTTAAAAAAAACCAAAATTATACAGTTTAAACCAATACAAAAAAAACCGTTGGATCTAGAATTAGATATAAATTCATGTAAAGTCGAGGAAGTACCGGAATTTAATTTATTAGGTATAACAATAGACTCTGGTATAAATTGGAAAACCCACGTACAAAATATTAAAACCAAAATGTCAAGATTTCTATACGCGCTAAGCGTGCTGAAAAATAATACAGATTTTGAGTGCGCATTATCAGCATATTACGCATACGCATACGCATGGCTCCGATACGCAGTGGTGCTGTGGGGAGATAGCACCGAGGCGCGGCAACTGTTTGTGATGCAAAAAAAGTGCATTCGTATTTTAGCCAATGTACGTATCCCTAACAGTTGCCGCCCACACTTTGTCAAGTACAGATTGTTAACATTGCCCTGTATATATATAATGCAAGCGGCTCTGTTTGTACGCGAAAACCCTGATTTATTCCAAATGAAACAAGAAACGCAAAGAACTAGAGAGCAATACAGGAATAAATTACTGTTACCAAAGGCAAACTTAGAATTGTATAAAAATAGTCCCCATAGTAAATGTATTTTAATAATGAATAAAATTCCTAATACAATTAAACTTGAACCTCGGAACGCAATATTTAAAAAGAAATTGGAAAGGCTATTACTAGAAAAATGTTATTACTCTGTTAAGGATTTCTTAAATGATAAAAGTTTTTAAAAATGTTATTAGATTAATTTAATGTTACTATTTCCTTTTAGACAATGAGTAGACTGGTACCTATATAAGTAAAATTTAGTAGTTAGTTTTTAAGTTATGTTGTGTGTCCTTTCAGGGCGTCATGGGCTGACTTATGCAAATCAAATTGTGAAATACCTAAATTGCTATGTACATGACTTTACAATGAAATAAATAAATAAATAAATAAATAAAATACATTTCAGTAACCAGTACTTTCTCGGTAGCGTGTCTAGGCTTAAATTTGAAGGCATGAAAATAAACTGATAATCTAAGTAGATAAGTTTGCATTGTTCATTATTTTTAAGCTACTGAATCCTAATTTGTAGACACATAATACTTCTATTCATTATGGTAAGGTAGGGGAGAGCGGGTTTCAACGTGCCGATTTTACTAATTCTACGCGCGCACTGCGGTGCGGCGAGTTGCGATGCGGTTTTAAAATCGCAAAGGAAAAAACGTGAATGTCCAATGAGAATGAAAATGAGAAATATCCTCGCTTCTTTCATAAATCGCTTCAAGGAGGTTCCATATTTCACAGATTTTGCATTGTATAGTATAATTTATTTGTTGATGACGTAGCTAATAAACATTATTTCTCCCAACATATTCAGGCCCCGGCGAGAGCTACACGGACTACGTGGCGACACGGTGGTACCGCGCGCCCGAGCTGCTGGTCGGCGACACCATGTACAGCGCGCCCGTGGACGTGTGGGCCATCGGTACAGTAGCTAACATACATGGACACATAGAGCTATACACTTCACAGCATGCGCGAGACACGGACCACGTGGCGACACGGTACACGGTGGTAGGTACCATGCGCCCGAGCTACTGGTCGGCGACACCATGTACAGCGCGCCCGTGGACGTGTGGGCCATCGGTACAGTAGCTAACATACATGGGCACATAGAGCTATACACTTCACAGCAGGCGCGAGTCACAAACCACGTGGCGACACGGTGGTACCGCGCGCCCAAGCTGCTGGTCGGCGACACCATGTACAGCGCGCCCATGGACGTGTGGGCCATCGGTACAGTAGCTAACATACATGGACACATAGAGCTAAGTAAACACTTCACAGCATGCGCGAGACACGGACCACGTGGCGACACGGTACACGGTGGTAGGTACCGCGCGCCCGAGCTACTGGTCGGCGACACCATGTACAGCGCGCCCGTGGACGTGTGGGCCATCGGTACAGTAGCTAACATACATGGACACATAGAGCTAAGTAAACACTTCACAGCATGCGCGAGACACGGACCACGTGGCGACACGGTACACGGTGGTAGGTACCGCGCGCCCGAGCTACTGGTCGGCGACACCATGTACAGCGCGCCCGTGGACGTGTGGGCCATCGGTACAGTAGCTAACATACATGGACACATAGAGCTATACACTTCACAGCATGCGCGAGACACGGACCACGTGGCGACACGGTACACGGTGGTAGGTACCATGCGCCCGAGCTACTGGTCGGCGACACCATGTACAGCGCGCCCGTGGACGTGTGGGCCATCGGTACAGTAGCTAACATACATGGACACATAGAGCTATACACTTCACAGCATGCGCGAGACACGGACCACGTGGCGACACGGTACACGGTGGTAGGTACCATGCGCCCGAGCTACTGGTCGGCGACACCATGTACAGCGCGCCCGTAGACGTGTGGGCCATCGGTACAGTAGCTAACATACATGGACACATAGAGCTATACACTTCACAGCATGCGCGAGACACGGACCACGTGGCGACACGGTACACGGTGGTAGGTACCATGCGCCCGAGCTACTGGTCGGCGACACCATGTACAGCGCGCCCGTGGACGTGTGGGCCATCGGTACAGTAGCTAACATACATGGGCACATAGAGCTATACACTTCACAGCAGGCGCGAGTCACAAACCACGTGGCGACACGGTGGTACCGCGCGCCCAAGCTGCTGGTCGGCGACACCATGTACAGCGCGCCCATGGACGTGTGGGCCATCGGTACAGTAGCTAACATACATGGACACATAGAGCTAAGTAAACACTTCACAGCATGCGCGAGACACGGACCACGTGGCGACACGGTACACGGTGGTAGGTACCGCGCGCCCGAGCTACTGGTCGGCGACACCATGTACAGCGCGCCCGTGGACGTGTGGGCCATCGGTACAGTAGCTAACATACATGGACACATAGAGCTAAGTAAACACTTCACAGCATGCGCGAGACACGGACCACGTGGCGACACGGTACACGGTGGTAGGTACCGCGCGCCCGAGCTACTGGTCGGCGACACCATGTACAGCGCGCCCGTGGACGTGTGGGCCATCGGTACAGTAGCTAACATACATGGACACATAGAGCTATACACTTCACAGCATGCGCGAGACACGGACCACGTGGCGACACGGTACACGGTGGTAGGTACCATGCGCCCGAGCTACTGGTCGGCGACACCATGTACAGCGCGCCCGTGGACGTGTGGGCCATCGGTACAGTAGCTAACATACATGGACACATAGAGCTATACACTTCACAGCATGCGCGAGACACGGACCACGTGGCGACACGGTACACGGTGGTAGGTACCATGCGCCCGAGCTACTGGTCGGCGACACCATGTACAGCGCGCCCGTAGACGTGTGGGCCATCGGTACAGTAGCTAACATACATGGACACATAGAGCTATACACTTCACAGCATGCGCGAGACACGGACCACGTGGCGACACGGTACACGGTGGTAGGTACCATGCGCCCGAGCTACTGGTCGGCGACACCATGTACAGCGCGCCCGTGGACGTGTGGGCCATCGGTACAGTAGCTAACATACATGGGCACATAGAGCTATACACTTCACAGCAGGCGCGAGTCACAAACCACGTGGCGACACGGTGGTACCGCGCGCCCAAGCTGCTGGTCGGCGACACCATGTACAGCGCGCCCATGGACGTGTGGGCCATCGGTACAGTAGCTAACATACATGGACACATAGAGCTAAGTAAACACTTCACAGCATGCGCGAGACACGGACCACGTGGCGACACGGTACACGGTGGTAGGTACCGCGCGCCCGAGCTACTGGTCGGCGACACCATGTACAGCGCGCCCGTGGACGTGTGGGCCATCGGTACAGTAGCTAACATACATGGACACATAGAGCTAAGTAAACACTTCACAGCATGCGCGAGACACGGACCACGTGGCGACACGGTACACGGTGGTAGGTACCGCGCGCCCGAGCTACTGGTCGGCGACACCATGTACAGCGCGCCCGTGGACGTGTGGGCCATCGGTACAGTAGCTAACATACATGGACACATAGAGCTATACACTTCACAGCATGCGCGAGACACGGACCACGTGGCGACACGGTACACGGTGGTAGGTACCATGCGCCCGAGCTACTGGTCGGCGACACCATGTACAGCGCGCCCGTGGACGTGTGGGCCATCGGTACAGTAGCTAACATACATGGACACATAGAGCTATACACTTCACAGCATGCGCGAGACACGGACCACGTGGCGACACGGTACACGGTGGTAGGTACCATGCGCCCGAGCTACTGGTCGGCGACACCATGTACAGCGCGCCCGTGGACGTGTGGGCCATCGGTACAGTAGCTAACATACATGGACACATAGAGCTATACACTTCACAGCATGCGCGAGACACGGACCACGTGGCGACACGGTACACGGTGGTAGGTACCATGCGCCCGAGCTACTGGTCGGCGACACCATGTACAGCGCGCCCGTGGACGTGTGGGCCATCGGTACAGTAGCTAACATACATGGGCACATAGAGCTATACACTTCACAGCAGGCGCGAGTCACAAACCACGTGGCGACACGGTGGTACCGCGCGCCCAAGCTGCTGGTCGGCGACACCATGTACAGCGCGCCCATGGACGTGTGGGCCATCGGTACAGTAGCTAACATACATGGACACATAGAGCTAAGTAAACACTTCACAGCATGCGCGAGACACGGACCACGTGGCGACACGGTACACGGTGGTAGGTACCGCGCGCCCGAGCTACTGGTCGGCGACACCATGTACAGCGTGCCCGTGGACGTGTGGGCCATTGGTACAGTAGCTAACACACATGGACACATAGAGCTATACACTTCACAGCAGGCGCGAGTCACGGCCCACGTGGCGACGACACGGTGGTACCGCGCGCCCGAGCTGCTGGTCGGCGACACCATGTACAGCGTGCCCGTGGACGTGTGGGCCATTGGTACAGTAGCTAACACACATGGACACATAGAGCTATACACTTCACAGCAGGCGCGAGTCACGGCCCACGTGGCGACGACACGGTGGTACCGCGCGCCCGAGCTGCTGGTCGGCGACACCATGTACAGCGCGCCCGTGGACGTGTGGGCCATCGGTACAGTAGCTAACATACATGGACACATAGAGCTATACACTTCACAGCAAGCGCGAGTCACGGCCCACGTGGCGACGACACGGTGGTACCGCGCGCCCGAGCTGCTGGTCGGCGACACCATGTACAGCGTGCCCGTGGACGTGTGGGCCATTGGTACAGTAGCTAACATACATGGACACATAGAGCTATACACTTCACAGCAGGCGCGAGAACGCAACACAGCACAGCATAGGTACTATTAGATAAATAGTAAGTACATAGTTAAGGGCCTTAATCTAATCTAGATACTTATTACTTGAATGTAGCTGTAGCGTTACGTTGGTCTCTCAAATCGTCATAATTTATCCTGGATTATCCCACATTTTATTTATAGATGCTAAGTACATAGTACGAGTATTTAATATGCATGCAATTTTCCACGTACAAGCACCTCCCTTAATATCTCTTCAAATGTACCTAGTTATTGTTTTTTTTTAAACAAAATATATGTAGTACCACGGCTGCCACTTTTTGCTGCTTGAAATCTATCCTGCAGCCCTGGGCTCCACGGAAGACCAGCGCTGTGGCATTACTAAATGTCAGAGCATTATGCTGAGTGGTGTCCACTTGCGGCCACTATAACAGCACCCCACCAGTCTTCTTTTTTATCTGTTATTCTAGTTTAAGTGTAATAGTTAAGTTTCTTTTGTATATTGTATTTTCTTATTATGTTGTGGTGTTATTTTGGCTGGCAATAAATAAATAATCTACGCTTTAACTTTTTTCCGCTTTAACTTTGTTGTGGTAACTTTCGTTACACAATTGGAAAAAGTTAAAGCATTAGGGCCCTTAACTACTACCTATGTAAAAAAAAGTTGCAATCCACCCATTTAACACCGAGCAATCTCCTCAGGCTGCGTATTTGCGGAGCTGCTGTCGAGCGAGGCGCTGTGGCCCGGCAAGAGCGACCTCGACCAGTTGTACCTCATCCGCAAGACCCTCGGAGACCTGCTGCCGAGGCACATGACCATATTCTCGCAGAACACCTTCTTCCAGGTACCTAAGTAATAAGACGCTCGTTTATCAAAATAGCTAAAGCGCAAAACGCAGAAAAACGCTGAAGATACACTTTTCAAAATGTAAAAATCTTACCTATATTCTGTAAACTGTAAAATAAGTTGTATAACTAACTACCTACTCAAAATACCTACTTAATTTAGCTATGGGCCGATGGGCACTAAAACTAAAAATACTGGAGCCGTAGCATGGTTGGCCTTATCACGCGACAAGTGACAAGATAACAGCGTCGTCTCGTTCTATCGAACGGTGTCAGCCAGTGACGCACGCTCTATCCTATCACCTATCGCGTGACAAGGCCAACCATGCTACGGGGCCAGTATTTAGTTTTAGTGCCCATCGGCACACAAACTTCTCCAAGGTTTTGCCTAGATGGGCATTGTCCTATATCATGTATTTTCTTATTGTCTTATCAATAAAAAAATAAAAAAACCGGCCAAGTGCGTGTCGGACCACGCAAAACGAAGGGTTCCGTGCCTATTAAAAAGGTCATATCGTCACAGAAATTTTACGGTACTTACGTCCTTTTCTTTGAGGAAGGCAGTTTTTCAGCAATATCTCGAAAACCTCTGAACCGATCTTGTTCAAAACAATTTTCGGTGAATGAAATTAATAAGCCCTATGTCCATGAATTTTTCCCTATTTTTAAAATACACCGTTCAAAAATTAGAGGGGGGGGGACAGAATTTTAGTGACTTTCGGGGCGATTATCTCCGACCCTATTCACTTAATCAAAAAAAAATGCTAAGAAACCTTATATTTATTTTGAAAGGCCTATCGATTGACGTGCCACACGGGGGGTCACAATGAAAAAAATTTTTTTGACTTTTAGTTTTATGTATGGATTGCACCCCTAAAAAAATTTTTTTTTGTCATTTTAATTACAAAACTATGTAGCGGCTAACAAAATACACCTATCCTTAAAATTTTATTCAAATACACCTTATAGTTTTCGAGTAAAATGCCTGTGACATACGGACAGACGGACAGACGGACAGACGGACAGACGGACAGACGGACATGACGAAACTATAAGGGTTCCGTTTTTGCCATTTTGGCTACGGAACCCTAAAAACGACTGATTAATCCAGTATATTTTGACCCCTAAATCAAACAGATATCTAACTTCGTTCCAGGTTTCAAAGTACTACGGATAATTAACCGTAATACTTTGAACCCTGGACTATGGTGTTTGGTATTAGAGATCAAAATATAATGAACGAAAACTTGGTTAGACCAGCCTTGTTTGGTAATTACTGGTAGTGATAGTGACAAAATACTTAAGAGGGCGTTACAGTGCACTCTAGCGCCACTGGTAAATAATAGTGATTATCTAAATTTAACGGTAGATATTTAAAAAAGGAGGCCACTACATCCTGTATTTTGTATTTGAGTACCTTGTGAATACATCAAACTAGTTTTTATATTGCTGGATTCGTCGATCTATGAATTCGAAAGAAAAACGGCCATTTTAACTTTGGACGCATAGATTGACGAATCCAGCAATATAAAAACTAGTTTGATGTATTCACAAGGTACCTACTTAAATACAAAATAAAAGGTGTAGTGTTAAATATCTACCGTTAAATTTAAATTATCACAGTTATTTACCAGTGGCGCTGGTGTGCACTATAACACCCTCTTAAGTAATTGCCTTTTATCTTATTGGGAGCACAGAGCTATAGGTACATCATCTTGCTAGGGTTTCTCCCGGTTGGGCCCTAAATTAGACTGGGCCTACTAGGTACCTATTCATATTCTAAATTTGATTGTGTCATGTATTCGTTCAAAAATCATCTACCTAGGTACTTAGTTTGAATGCGATGTTACTAATTGTTTTATTTATTGCAGGGTATGGCGTTACCAGAACCCACTAAACTGGAACCTTTAGAAACCAAGTTACCACAGCGATATGCCCAGAATGAACTTGTTATAGACTTTTTAACGGTAAGCTGTTAAAAATGAATTCAATTTTTTTTCAGACAACCATCATGAATAGGCTTTGTGTCCTAAGATTTTTTTACGATGCCATTCGAACCAGTTTTTGAAGAGGAACAAATGTTTGTATGGGAGCAACTACAATTAAATAACATAAGTAAACACCCAAATATTGTGTTAAAGATGGACCTCGCTGGCGGCAGCCGTAACGCTTGACGCCATGACGCCACACTTTGCTATTTGAACTAATCATTATAGGGGAAATCAATTAAACTATGGACCTAAAAGCAGTATTTCGGTCGCAAAATACTGCTTTTAGGTTCATAGTTGTATTACAATTTTGTTTCTATTTTTATAGAAACAAAAACCAATACTAATACGCTTTACGCTTTTGCGTAAGAATTCTATTGGTATAGTTTAAATTATTTAAACTGAGCTTGTCATGAACTGTTTGTGGTTGGCGCGTGCCAAACTTTGAAAAAAAAAAGGTTACCGCCACATAAAATGTTCATTGAATAATGAACTCTTATCTCCTTATTCAATAGATTCAAAATGGACTAAAAGATTTAAAAAAAAAACTTGCTCACAGCGAGCCAGGTATAAACAAGAAATTTTCCTTCATTGTTTGTTGGCACGTGTCGTATTGTTTAACTTTAATACTATTGTTTTGAAGATAAGTAGATCGGCTCAGTTCAAAAAACCGGCCAAGTGCGTGTCGGACCACGCAAAACGAAGGGTTCCGTGCCTATTAAAAAGGTCGTATCGTCACAGAAATTTTACGGCACTTACGTCCTTTTCTTTGAGGAAGGCAGTTTTTCAGCAATATCTCGAAAACCTCTGAACCGATCTTGTTCAAAACAATTTTCGGTGAATGAAATTAATAAGCCCTATGTCCATGAATTTTTCCATATTTTTAAAATACACCGTTCAAAAATTAGAGGGGGGGGACAGAATTTTAGTGACTTTCGGGGCGATTATCTCCGACCCTATTCACTTAATCAAAAAAAACCGGCCAAGTGCGTGTCGGACCACGCAAAACGAAGGGTTCCGTGCCTATTAAAAAGATCGTATCGTCACAGAAATTTTACGGCACTTACGTCCTTTTCCTTGAGGAAGGCAGTTTTTCAGCAATATCTCGAAAACCTCTGAACCGATCTTGTTCAAAACAATTTTCGGTGAATGAAATTAATAAGCCCTATGTCCATTAATTTTTCCATATTTTTAAAATACACCGTTCAGAAATTAGAGGGGGGGGGACAGAATTTTAGTGACTTTCGGGGCGATTATCTCCGACCCTATTCACTTAATCAAAAAAAATGCTAAGAAACCTTATATTTATTTTGAAAGGCCTATCGATTGATGTGCCACACGGGGGGTCACAATGAAAAAAAAAAAATGACTTTTAGTTTTATGTATGGAGTGCACCCCTAAAAAAATTTTTTTCTGGCATTTTAATTACAAAACTATGTAGCGGCTATCAAAATACACCTATCCTCAAAATTTTATTCAAACACACCTTATAGTTTTCGAGTAAAATGCCTGTGACATACGGACAGACGGACAGACGGACAGACGGACAGACGGACAGACGGACAGACGGACAGACGGACATGACGAAACTATAAGGGTTCCGTTTTTGCCATTTTGGCTACGGAACCCTAAAAATCTCAACTACAGCTTTAAATTTACTCTTGGACAATAAAACAAAACATATTTTCTAAACTTTCAAGGTATTTTGTAATTTATATATTTTATTACTAGCTTCTGCCCGCGACTTTGTCCGCGTGGAACTTGTTTATATCATAGCTCCAGACAAACTTTCGCCCCCCATTTCCCCCCCTTAAGGGATGATAACCCGGGATAAAAAGTATTCTATATGTTAATCCAGACTATACACTTTAAGTATACTATACCTACCAAAATTCATCTTAAGTAATCTGTTTAGCGGTTTTTGCGTGATTGAGTAACAAACATCCAAACATCTAAACATCCAAACTTTCACATTTATACTACTATAGTAGGATTTATTACAATAATTTGATGGTTTACTATCCATTCACCAACGTCACAAGTCTATTGTGTGAGTTTAGTCGCTGATAACGTGAAATGGGGAAGCGGAATATAAAATTGTAACGATTACTATTCCTTACTAATTACAGCGATGCCTAGACAAAGATCCGATGATGCGGTGGACGTGCGAGCAGCTACTCCGACACGCCATCTTCGAGAACTTTCTCTTCACCGTGCCTCACTCCCAGCACGCCGACTATGAGCGCACCAGGCGGGCGCAGGTACATACCTACATATTTTTCATCACACTTGCTCGAAAATGGTGTTATTATACGCAAGCGTACTGAGCTGTAATGGGCTATATTACGCCCATGGGCGTTATGGTTTTTTTTTTAAATAATAGAACCCTCTGATTGGCTTAAGCAAATCTGGTTGCTGTGTGATTGGTTGAATAAAAAAATCTAGTTGGTCACGACGCCCCGCCCCGCAAGAATACTGCTCTGTGATTGGTTGAAATATTGAACTGCGCGCTCGACTAGCACTGATCTGGAAGTGAAGTTGTCAATTTTTGATTGGTGCTGCTGTATGAAACATACATTTTTCTGTCTTTTGTTGTTATTTATTTCCTCGCAAATGTGATGAAAAACATTGTGTATAACACGGGCGTAAGAATATTGCAAACTCGAGTCATCAAAAGCCCTCCGCCTTCGGCGTCGGGCTTCTGATACACTCTCGTTAGCAATATTCCACTTACGGCCCTCGTTAAACAATGTACTATTACAGCATAGGTAATATCCGTGTTGCCTCGTCACGGTGCATGGTGTCTCCACAGTCAGACGTAAAACGCGGCGAGGTGTGAAAAAAAAGTGAGGTAAAAAACCACCAATAGTATTGCTGGTCGCGCTCGCGCATCGCTTCCTATTCTCGCCGCATCGCAATCTCGCACACAGCTCTTCTGGTGGAAGACTATGACCAAAGTCTGTTTCTTGCTTATAGGTAGGTAGATATGTGTATGGTGTCCACAGGGAAGCGAAGTACTAAAGCTGATGACGAGGAAATTCAAGCTAACGATGGTCCTATATTCCGTAGTGTCTCAAGACGAGTCTTTGATCAGTGATGACGTATGGCACCGAAACGTGGTCGCTTACTATGGGCCTCATAAGAAGGCTCAAAGTCACCCAAAGGGCAATGGAGAGGGCTAGGTATGCTGGGAGTTTCCCTGCGTGATCGCATCAGAAATTAGGCTATCCGCAGCAGAACCAAAGTAACCGATATAGCCCTCCAAATCGCTAAATTTAAGTGGCAGTGGGCGGGCCCACATTACACGTAGAACCGATGGCCGTTGGGGCGGAAAAGTTCTCAAGTGGCGACCAGGTAGGTACAGGCGCGGCGTGGCTGGGTAGGCCCCCCATAAGGTGGACTGATGACCTGGTAAAGGTTGCGGGAGTCCGCTGGATGCGGGTGGCGCAGGACCGGTCAATTTGGCACTCTTTAGGGGAGGCCTATGTCCAGCAGTGGACGTCTTTCGGCTGATATGATGATGATGGTCCTTCGAACCGGATCCAGTCGACAGTGTTGTGATCTGACCATTAATTTTAACTTTTTAGCTTATGTTCCTGAACGACGACAGCCTCCACTCATAAGACGCAAGCAAAGGGCAAGCATCTTTAGTCTGAGTTCGGTTGAGGTGAAAACGTACATATATTAACAGTATTGTAGTGGAAGTGTATAGAATTGGTGACGTTATTTGTGGAAATAGAGCCCAACCCAAAGTAGTGATTAATAGTTAGTTGTACAATAGAAAAGAACTCTAATAGTGTGGTAGTCTATTTTTTTATTATGCAGTCAAAGAGTCATCCAAATGGTGTACCTATGTACGGTCGACGTCAAAAATATCTTTACCTATAGTACATTGTTGAAGAGGCTAGAAAGTAAGCAATAGATGGACGAGTTAGTTCTAAGGCCGACGCGTAGCGGAGGCCCTCGAAAGTACGAGTCCAGCTATTGCCCTTTCGGCCGAGGCTTAACATAGTGCTTTTCACGCCTACTGCGAGGAAATTGCAAATAATTATATTTTAAAATCAAAATTAAGTATCTAATTGATGATCGTAATACTAAACAGGCTCGCTTGCCTCGCGCCCGGCGCGGAGGAGGAGGAACGGGCGCACGCAGCACGCCGGCCGACCGCGCGCGGTGCCCTGTGATTGGTCGATTGCTGTTCAAACTGTCCAACAATAACATTGTTGGCCAGTTTGAAGTCATAGATGGCCTGTTCGTGCGACGTCCAACTATCCCCAGCTTTGAAGCCTGAATTCTGACCATCTTTTGCCACATTTCCGAGCAGTGGCGTGAAAAGTAAATACTTTAGCACCTTATTCCTTTGTAATAAAGCGAAAAATGTGTACCTATAACTACATATCTCTGCACATAGCCATTAGAAATTCGATAGCGACTTCGAACCTTCGAAGAGCTCACTAGTGCTCGGTAAACCCGAAGGAATTAGATATATTCATCTACCACCTTCCCGCGTTTTATTGGCAGCTTTAACATTTTCAACGCTCTATCTAAGAGAAAAGTTGTCAACCACACGCCAAATCAACAAGATATTTAGTGCGGAGTTAAACCTTATGTCAATGAAAGAAGGTTGCTAACGCGCTAGGCTCAGGCGCTCACACAGTTGTATTGTAGGCGACGTGGAGGGGATGAGGTGGCGACACCGGTGCCGATAGAAACCGCGCTTGATAACCCCTCTATATAGTACTTACTGTTCTGTGATGATGATGGTAGTCAGTTAAGTGTGGTCGAAGCAGCCCTAAGTAATAACTCGGTTTCCAGGTGCAGTCCTCCCCCCTGCTCCCGGCGCTGCCGATGGAGCGCGCGGCGCCCCACAAGGGAAAGAAGGAGGCCGACGCGCGCTCACATCTACCCACCATCTGACCGGCGCTGCGGCGGCAATAATGGCCGGCTATAGGGGGTAGTTCTCAGCGTTCTGACAAAACACGTTCAGCAAGGCTAGCGCTTTAAGCGAGAAATGGCGCGGCATGTAGAGATGGGCAAAATGTATTCGAATACGAATAAGAATAAATAGAATTATTCGCGGATGACGAATAAATATTTCGAATATTCGACGAATAAATTATTTGCGAATAATCCTCTATTCGCATAATCATTCGTAATGCTTTTTTTTAGCTAGAATGCGATGACAGTCGTAGTGACAGCAATAACTATCTCATTATTATTATTATCATACTTTTTTCTTTGCACCTGTTATAAGTCTCTGTTTAGCCCAATGGTTAGCTGGTAGAGAATGCCATCTGGCATTAAGCTCGCCATTTGTACATAGTTTTTTTTGTATTTTGTGCAATAAAGTTTAAATAAATAAATAAATATTATTGGGCGGGTTCGGGCGTGTTTGGGTAGAACGGACGCTTAGCACCGCGGGTTTAAGAACACGGGTATTCGGGCGGGCACGAGCAACCACATTCTTCAATATTATTCGTGTATTATTCGTAAATTTATTCGAATGACATGAGAATAATTCATTCGTCATTCGAAAGTGCAGAAGAATAAATTATTCGAATAAACTGGTGACGAATAAATGTTTATACGGATAGTTATTCGAATAATGCCCATCTCTGGCGGCATGTAGGGCTCGGTCGGGCGGCGCCGGCGCCATATGCGGAGGCAACACTGCGCTATTTTCTCTCACTCTTATGCTTGGCACACTGCTGCTGGTCGGTCATCATTTTACGGGTCTAAACAGTAACAGAGGCGCTTTGTCAATTAGGTACAATTGGCCATTATAACCTGTGTTTCCTGTTTAGACTCACAAAATTGTTACTTTTAGCTTATAGAAACGGGCCCCGCAGCTCGAAGTCGTAGCCGAAACGACTGACAGATCTCTTTGCTGCGCCTTTTCTCGCGAGAAAACTACCTAATTCTTTCTAATATCCGATTGAAAACTTCTAGTCAATTGCTACAGAACTACTGGGAATAAACCATTGGGAATAGGAAGTTAAAAACTACACTCACCGGCAAACAATTTGGCCCAAAAACTTTTCGTGATTTGAAACTATAAATTGAATAAATTAATGTTTTTCTGTAAACTTTTTCTTAATATGGGCCAAATTTTCTACCGGTGAGTATATAATAATGTAAAGTGAAGGGAAAATTAAGGCCCTATAAATATCAGAATCACACGTTACAGTTTTTTCTTCGGTTTGAGATTTAAGGTACGAGTTGAGAATTGAGAAGGCATATAGGGGCCGTATGCCTTCATGTTTTGACGGCAGAACATGTAATTATGACATGGCTACCGATTATGTAACAATACGGTGATGTTGCCGATCTGAAATCGAGGATGACATCACGGTATCGGCCATATGACAGCCATGTCATCAGAGGTCATACAGTTACAGCAGTGGCTTCGTTAGGCTTGTGGTGGGTCTTTTCGTTAATGATATGCCCCTAAAATACACCAATAAACCAATATCATCACATTAGCTTGCGTTTTATTTGTCTTTTTCACAACTGGCTACTGTTCAGAAAAACTGTTGTACTTTTCTTCCCTTTCTTCATATTTCCTCACAAAATGTGTGAAAAACGGCATGTGCCACTCGCTAGCAAAATAGTTTTCGCCTTGGGCGTTAACACTTGAATCCCTCGTTACGCTCAAGTTTCTGATTTAGGGTGAAACCACATTTATCAGCATCGATCAGCAATTTAAGTATGAAAAATCGTCGTTTAGTATGAAGATGCGTACGCATGCGATTAGCTAATAGCATGCGTACGCATCTTAGTTTATCTTAGAGCTGTTACACACACGACGAGTTTGCAGCGATACAAATGTGATACAAACGCGACACAGAATGATTCAGTGGGACTATCTATGGCTAGGGTCGCGATATAGTCGCGCGTGTATTTCTGGAAAACGTCGCCTTATAACTGCTCTTATTATAATGCATGGTATTTACTCATGAAGGTGCAGATAGGCACTGGTAGAATAACATCTTTCAAGGAAATTGACACATCAGTACTTACTTTTTAGGCTTCCGTACCCAAAGGGTAAAAACGAGACCCTATTACTAAGACTCCGCTGTCCGTCACCAGGCTGTATCTCATGAACCGTGATAGTTAGACAGTTCAAATTTTCACAGATGATGTATTTCTGTTGCCGCTATATCAACAAATACTAAAAAACACCGGCCAAGTGCGAGTCGGACTGGGGCTCCCATACAATAGACATGATTTTTTTTGCCGCTTTTATAAATAATGGCACGGAACCCTTCGTGCGCGAGGCCGACTCGCACTTGGCCGATTTTTTCATTCTTGTCACTAGGACATTATGGCATAAACTGTGTTTCTGTTTGTACATAATTCCTTTAGAGAATAAACAACGAAATGCTTTAACAATTGTTTAATAATAATCTTAAGACATTACAAATGAGCACTAAAATTTCACTATAAATAACTTATTTCTAAAAGCGGCACTCAACCCCCCAATGGTATATTACATATTTACAGACTTCTGCAGTTCTTCTCACTCGCTGTAGCCTCCAAGTTTTTTGAAATACTATAAACAAATAAAAAAAAATACTAATAAATCTTCTGAAACAAGATAGAGAACAGTTTTAAGTTCTATAAATATCTGTGTAAAGTAATCTTTTATATACTTTTAAATTCTAATATGAAATTTAATAATTGCAGACGTTCAGTATAAAAACAACACCAACATCTTCCTCCTTTAACCTTTTCTAAATAACAAATTCCTTGGTTTATCAGATTTACATGTTTATGCTGCAAGAATGCTGCGTATAAAATTTTCCCGCAGTCTATTTGGAGTAGGATCCATTGGATCTTGGTAAGAATATCTAAGTAAATTAACTCACAGTAAACAACGGAAGTTTATCCCGTTCATCCTTAGAGACGAGCCTGTCGTCCTGTTGCAGCTTGTACCAAGTGTAGTGGCTGCCAATGATGGCTGGCACCATCACTATAACGAGAAGGTTTTTCGATATGAAAGCCCGGACGTTCATTTTGAATACAACGTCGGGATATTGAACTAAACTTTGAGAAATATGTTATTTATTTAGATATTTTTCCGTCTGATTTTTTGTGTCTAACCTAAATTTAATGTTCATTTCATTTGTTTTTTCACCGAGTTAATTGTCAATTTGTCAGGTGTCAAAATGTACCGTGCGCGTTCAGAGTATAATACATTTTAGTACCAAATAGCATTTTAAAATGCCTTAAAAATATTATTTAGTTTTATCACGTTCCTTCTATAAATGTACTACAACAAATAAGCATATTACGTATTTTTATTTTACATCCTCCATGATCGAGGCACTTTTAAAAATGTAACTTGCAATATAGTTGTCAAATATTCAAAATAAAAATGAGTTTTGAACGTGCTGTATCGTAGTGCGTTTTACTTTATCGTGTGACTGTCACTTTTATTTTTCACGTTTTACACCAATCAGATGCACACGTAATTGGCAGCAACCAATGACAGCGTTGATTTTGAGATTTCTTTCAGTGAATAGAAAATCAAATGAAGGACAAACTTCATTCAGTCAAAAACATGGTGGCAGCTCAGTGAATAGGGTGTGTTTTTTGACTAGTCATTAGAATTCAGGAGGCTTATTTAGCAGGAGTGTTTGATACAATTGGTAAGTCCCCTTTTTGTAAACTCACTATTTCGCACAACAATAATACTAAGAGAACGTTTAATTTCAGATAAACACCGAACCAATAAGCTTCACAAAACAATTCGAAAGATGACGTCTGAAGATACCAAGAACGTTCAGGACCTGAAGGGATGTTATGAAAATCTGATTGTTGTTGATGTGGGCGCAAACTTGACCAATAAGAAATACGGCCGTGATCTGGAGTCTGTAGTGCAAAGGGCAAAAGATGCAGGTATTACGTTACAAAGTGAAATATTTCGTTTCGTGTCAACACACGATAAATCACAGCTGTTCAGCAAGCAGCCGACTAATGAATGCGAACAATTTAGTCGGTGTGAATACGCTCTAATTTATTCAAGTGCGTACGAAATAGTTGCGGCAGTGAATGCTTGCTTTATTTACTGCCCTCGATTCGGAGTTAACAAGCAGAAAAGAATTATGTGATGAAAGAAAGTGGTTTGTGATGTATTCATTCGACTGCATTTCATTTTAAATAAATAAAAAATTGTCAACTTAATAATATTTTAGAATGTAATTTGTAAGTCCAATTGCTTGTTGAAAAAAAAAAAGTTGTGACGTATTTCTTTTTTTACAGGTGTCCAAAAAATTATGGTCACGGGAACTTCAGTAAAAAATAGTAAAGAAGCTTTAAGACTGACTCGCCTCTACCCTGGGACAATCTACTCCACAGCGGGTAAGTTCTAGCGAATCAAAATAAGACGATAGAGGTTTGACATACAATTGATACAGTATTTTCAAAAGGGTAAAGTAAATTGTAGGCTATCTTACAGTACTTCTCCTTTTTGCAAATCTTACATGTTACACTTACGTATTGCATTCACTTAAAGTTCCAAAGTGGATTGGTCAGTCTCATTTTTAGGGTTCTGCACCCAAAGGGTAAAAACGGGACCCTATTACTAAGACTTCACTGTCTGTCCGTCTGTCATGAGGCTGTATCTCATGAACTGTGATAGTTAGACAGTTGAAATTTTCACAGATGATGTATTTCTGTTGCCGATATAACAACAAATCCTAAAAAAACAGAATAAAATATATATTTACCGGGACTCCCATACAAAAAACGTGATTTTTTGCTCGTTTTTATAGATAATAGTACGGAACCAGTTGTGCGCGAGTCCGACTCGCACTTGGCCGGTTTTTATCCAAAAAAAATCCCCGGAGTTGTCAAATATTTTGAATTATTTTAGGCTCTTAATGTAGGACTCTATCATGTTCATGTTCTATTAGTTACCCTGATACGTTCCTTGTTCGTATTATTAGACTGCCCGATCAAAAAATATATCATAAACCAAAGAACGAAATATAATGTATTAAATGTATTGTGTATATCACACACATTCTTATAAACATTAATGTTATTATTACATACCTTGACGATCGCTGTACGATAAGTAATATAATGTAAGTCAAAATGTTCTATGAAAATTGTACAATGAGATAAATAAACTAAACTAACACCGGTAGTTTTGTATGGGTTAGGTACTTGAAACCAAGTTCATCACCATCATCCTCCTAGTGTTAAGGAGCCCGGGGTCCGCTTTATTCTTCATGTTATCAAGTTATAACACCAGTTATTTAGAACAGTATTTTTTTTGTACATGGGGATGTCTACTTTAAAATTTATTCCTTGTTCCATTTACCAGGTGTCCACCCTCACGATGCAAAATCAATGGTAGAAGAAGACATGTGGACGGAATTATTAGAGACAGCCAGCGCCCCGGAGTGTGTGGCCGTCGGCGAATGTGGACTTAATTACAGCAAGGACTTCTCCGAGCCGAGTGTGCAGAGGGAAGTTTTCAAACGCCAGGTACGTGCACTCAACACATTCACTACCAACACATTCACTACTCATAGCTGATAACATGTGAAAATGGGTAGAGGATAGTGCTTACGAGAAGACAGCCCGCCTACGGGGTTCCTGGCACTTAAACCAACTTTAATAACTAACATCACTTCTGGCGCCCAAGGGAATAACACAAATAAAATTACATCTGAACTATTATATAAATTGTTGACATGCAAATTATATTTACCAATAAATAACTGAACTGAACTGATCTCTTGAGGGGTGAAAATCCACCATAGACGTGTGAGTGAAGTATTCTCAATTCTCAAACCTACACACTGACACTAATATGGTTCATAAAGTTGGATATCCACTAGGAACTAACAAGAATCCAATAAGGTTTTAAGTATTTCCTTAATCATTCTAAAATATAATATAATTGCAAACACAATATAGTTAACGGGATGACTAACATGTCTAAAATATAATAAAATAGTTGTATTAATGTTTTGCGAAGAATCATATCATTCATATCCCTGTTGTCCTACTTATTTCTATAAATGGTTGTGAGAATATATCAGTCATGATATTGTTTAAGACTCAGATAATAATCCTTTATTGGGGATATCTGATGTAGATAATATTTATCAGACAATGGCCCAAGACATAATAATGATTTATATGGCCCCCATTTCCTCATTGCAGTTGGTTGTACAAATTCATTTTACGAGCTTCCTTTTGATAAATTAGGTATCCCCCTTTAGTGATAGACCTTCTTTAGAATATAGAGAGTGTCCCAAGACTATGGGACATGAAGGGAAAGTACCTTAAATATCGTAGATATGATATTTTGCTGAAAGAAGACTTCATTTAATTTTTTAAAGTTAGTAATACTGCATTCAAAGATTTCTAAAAATAACTTGCTTCGTCCGTATTTTTATGATGCCATTCGAAAAAATGGGCTATAAATAATAATTCTTCTTAAGTAACATAGTATCTGCAAACTTCGGGAGATGTCTTTATTGTTCAAAAAGTATGCTTCCAACGCTGAAATTGAGAACTTCGTTCGCTTCGTTCACTAGTACAATAAAGCTGAACTTTGAGCAGCACGGCTATCACAAGACGGCGCGCGAGCTCTCTCGATTTTTCTCGCACGTAACAGCTACGTATAGTAGCACTTTTTGAGCAACTGTATTAAAAATAATATTTGTATTGTATTGTAAATTGCTCATTCTTGTCGCGATTGTCCTATTTGTTAGCTGCCGGTTGCATTAGGACACTGCACGGCTATCACAGGACGGACCGCGAGCTATGTCGCGGCGAGATGGACTATCTATTTCTAATTAGAACGCTTATAAAGAGACGAATAGTATATGTCGCCGCGACACAGCTCACAGATTACTGAGATTACACATTAAAACTAAGTACTCGTATGATATTTTCGTGAAATAAAAGAATCATTCAAGTGTTGGATTTCGCAATCAATTTACTCTTAAGGTTATACTAATTTACGAGATGTAGGTGCACTCCTGCAATGCCAGAGATACGCATTTAGCCACTTGATGCCAAATTAGCTTCAAGTGACTCATTGTAATGGACGCTCGTTTCAGTTGTAGTTACAAAAAATAATGGTGTTTTAGAACAAATATAAAGGATTATTGCCGAACGAATATACAATTTGTTACAACAACATAGAGACGCAGCAACAAGATGGAAAGAGGTAGCAAACATTCCATTCATTCACTTTGAAGGCTGTTGTTGTGACAAATTGAAAGGTGTTTAGAAGAATGAACTCAGTAAGGGGGGTATGGTCAATTTTCGTCTTATTTCCTAAACTACTTCAAATCTATTTTTGCTAAAATTATTAAAAAACATTATCTGAGATGCTTGCAACGACAACTTTCATTTCATTTGTCACGCAATACAGTTTGGGAAACTTTTTTTTTTAATTTTCCAGTTTACCCCGCAAAAGTGGCCCCCTTGTTCAGAATTCATTAATTTACTTTACGCGTCCATCTTTGGGTCACCAATTTACATATGTGTACCAAATTTCAACTCAATCGGTCCAGTAGTTTCGGAGCAAATCGGCTGTGACAGACGGACAGCCAGACAACCGAGTGATCCTATAAGGGTTACGTTTTTTCCTTTTGAGGTACCGGAACCCTAAAAAACATTGTTTATTGACCTAAAATTGTAAGTTAACATTATACATGTATCTAGTGGGCTCCAAACTAGGCTCAGCCTGTATCTTGGAGCCCGTGAGTTTAATCATTAATTTCATTGCTTAATTTTTTAAATCTCTGAACGCGACTGAGAATCTTTTTAATTTTATTGAATGTCTTTCAGGTTGTCTGAGAAATGTTGTTTTGGTAATCGATATGTTGAAATTGGCCGTTCACGAGATTTTCCATGCCAATGTGTTTATCAATATTTTTATTCGCTGGATGGTCAACTTATTATTTAATATCGTTTATTTAATCATGCTTAAAATAGTCTTTGGGTTTTGTTTAACAGTGTATATTCGTTTAAAGGTTAAAGTAGTTAAGTATTTGTTAAAAGGTGGGTTAACTTTATAACAAAACGCTTATTATCAGCATACTTATATTTAAACATTACACTCAAATAAAATTCCAGAGATTTCCAAACAAAAGCAAACACAACGGATCATCGAAAATTTGACTCATCAACTCGATAACACGCCGAAAACAATTTTGATTTTTGTTTACATAAACATTATAGCAACGATAAGGAATTCAACGTTACAATCATTATAGTAATTAGTGTTTCACATGTGTCATTATACACAACATTGTACTTACACAATATTATTCCAATGACACATTTTTAGGGTTCCGTACCTCAAAATTAAACGTCTCGCATTGTATGTTGGAAGCAGAGTTTAGCTTTTTGCAAGGTATAAATTGAGCGCAGTCTCGCCAACAAACTGTTCTGGCAGTTTGGCGGGTAATTCAATATGTGTTTTTGGAAAATAAATTAAAAAATTTAAAAAAAAGGCAAAAGTCTCTTACTTAAGTGCGAAACCGCGATCGCGATTGTAGGTACAGTAAGAGAAATGTATTCATTCACATACCACAGTAGAACCCTATCGCAATAAGGTGACATATCACTCGAGTTTGAGTGACGGCGGCCTGGCAATTGCGACAGGGTTCTATGGTGGTACGTGAATACATTTCCCTTACTGTACATGACGTGCAGCTCGGCTGTACGCGGCGCTGCGGTTTAAATCGACGCAAGGCCGTTTCTTCGCAACGTGAATAGACGGTCTGGAATTTTAAATTGCTCTTTGTTGTTGATCAACATCTTGCGCGTATCGTCAACCAATTTGATTTTTGAGCCACTTCGTACCTTGTCACAGTAACAATTATATGAGATCTCTAGGGGCTTTCATATAGATTTTCACTGTGACAAGGTACGAAGTGGCCGAGAAATAGAATTGGTTGACCGTATATGGTCATTATGGGTAACGCATATAGTTTTGCGGTGTGTTCGATGACAAATCAATATTTTTTTTTATTTATTTATTCAGTAAAATACAAATATTGTGTTTGAAATATCTACATTAAAATTAAAATTACGTATATTATACATAAAAAAATTGCTTAACTATACTATTAATTAATTGTAATTTGTGTATTTTATTTAACTTAATACATCTCATGTCTTTAATTCTTATAACTACACATCACGCACAAAAATCTCGTCAAGTAGTAGGTAGTAATGCGGGCGAATAATCTATATTTAAATTGTTGTTTTTTTTAAATTATACCTTGCATCCATATCCATACTAATATTATAAATGGGAAAGTGTATGTGTTTGTATGTTTGTTTGTTTGTCCGTCTTTCACGGCAAAACGGGGCGTCGAATTGACGTGATTTTTTAAGTGGAGATAGTTGAAGGGATGGAGAGTGACATAGGCTACTTTTTGTCTCTTTCTAACCCCCCCACTTCCCCAAAATGGGGGGTGGAAGTTTGTATGGAGCATTCCGCAATTTTGAAGGTAGATAGCTAAAAATTGGTATACAGACTATTTGTGACTAACAAAAAAATCGTGCATTTTATTTTTGGAAATCTGCACCCAACCCCTTAAAAGAGGGGGTGAAATTTTATATGGGGGTCCAGATATGTAGTCGATATGTAGAGCCGATATGTAGAGTCGATATGTAGAGTCGATATGTAGTCGATATGTAGAGTCGACACCTATATAAGTACACGGTGGACATCTATCTTAATATGTAGAGTCGATATGTAGTCAATATGTAGAGTTGATATGTAGATGCGATATTTATATGTAGTCGATATGTAGAGTCGATATGTAGATTCGATATGCAGAGTCAATGTAGAGTCGATCTAAATATACTTATAAAAGACTGAAACTGAGATGCACCTTTTTTGTAGACGGTTAACATTACTCTTAGTACGCGGGCGAAGCCGCGGGCAAAAGCTAGTACTGTATAAAAAAGGCCTAAGTAAGTCATCATCATCATCATTATATCAGCCGATAGACGTCCACTGCTGGACATAGGCCTCCCCCAAAGAGTGCCACAATGACCGGTCCTGCGCCACCCGCATCTGGGACTCCAGCGACCTTTACCAGGTCATCACGCTGCGCCTTCCGGTACGTGGTCGCCACTCGAGAACTTTTCCGCCCCGATGGCCATCGGTTCTACGTGCAATGTGCCCCGCCCACTGCCACTTAAGTTTAGCGATTCGGAGGGCTATATCGGTTACCTTGGTTCTGCTGCGGATAGCCTCATTTCTGATGCGATCACGCAGAGACACTGCGGAATATTGGACGAAAAGATGTGCCTTAGCTTCCCGAATGCTGCCCAGCCGAGTCAGATTCGACGATTGACCTCTTTCTCGAAGTTAGACCTACCTAACTGGTACCTACCTACTAAGTAAGTAGTAGTAGGCTAAAGTAAGGCCTGTCAAGGGAGCTAGGTCTCAGATGTGGGGAAACACAGCTTAACATCTTTGGTGGATACGCAGCCTTAGACCCTAAGGGCTAACTGTATCATTGCAAAATTCTTTCCATTTCCTCTGTTATTCAGGCCCTGTTTAGATGTGGTTCCAAAATCTCAGGTACTTTAACATCTAGCCTGAGCCCTCGGTTTTCATACATTTCTGCCAGACTACGGCAGGACTGAAATAAAGGGTTATGTTTTTAGTAGTCTATGTTTGTATTGACGTGTGTTCCACCGTAGCGTTTAAGACACTGAACCGATTTTGATAAATGAGGTGTCAATCGATTCGTAATTATGCTCCGGATGACATAGACTACCTTTTGTATGAAAAAAAAAACCACTTGTTTCCAGGTTGAAATCGCGTGCGACCTCACAAAACCCCTATTCGTACACGAAAAAGAAGCTCAAGACGACGTACTGAAAATCCTAGACGAATTCAGCACTCGGCTGCCCCCGGTCGTGATACACTCCTTCTCGGGCACCGTGGAACAGGGCATCAAGTACATCGAGAGGGGATTCTATCTCGGGATAACGGGATACATTTGCAAGGATAAATCCGACGGGGGGATCAGGAGGTTGTTGTCAGAGAACATTTTGCCGCTGGATAAGTTGCTGGTGGAGACGGATTCGCCGTTCATGTATCCGAACATGAGGGCTTCTAAACTGCCGTTGCATGTGAAGGACTCGTTGACAGAGAGGTGAGTACAAATTGTTGTCTTATTGATTACGTATATAGGTCAATCACCCAGAACACTAAATGCGATGTGGGCGTGGCACGCGCGCCACTACTTTGGCACTCTTAGCTTTCGCGCCAACGTCGCCTGATCGCCGTGCAGTCGCTCACACAGTTGTAAGCGACGTGGAGGGGATGAGGTGGCGACACCGGTCCCGATACAAACCACGCTTGATACCCCTGGCATAGTATGTAGTTTTCTGTGGTCAATCATCTATTGCTTGTTGTTATTTTGTCACGTTAGCCAGGAAACATAATTTCCTAATATGCCTACAAAATGATCCATATGAATGGGGCTGAAAATGACAAGAAACGGTGGATCCCACTAGTGGCTCTAGATACTGTAGAACTCGCAAATCTCTTTTTCAAAAAATTTTTTTTTTGATTTTTGGAAAAGTTATTTTGGATGAGTACTTTCGGAGATTACCCCCTACAAGCTTATATTTCATATGTCTGTGACCTCAGTATTATTAATACAGATCGTTGACGCATGAAGTAACTTCTTTTTAGGGTTCCGATACCTCAAAAGGAAAAAACCGGAACCCTTATAGGATCACTCGGTTGTCTGTCTGTCCGTCTGTCACAGCCGATTTGCTCCGAAACTACTGGACCGATTGAGTTGAAATTTGGTACACATATGTAAATTGGTGACCCAAAGATGGGCGCGTAAAGTAAATTAATGAATTCTAAACAGAGGGGCCACTATTGGGGGTAAACTGGAAAATTAAAAAAAAAAGTTTCGCAAACTGTATTGTGTGACATATCAAATGAAAGGGGTTGTTGTAAGCATGTCAGATATATATTTTTAGCAAAAACAGATTTGAAGTAATTTAGGAAAAAAGACGAAAATTGACCATTCCCCCCCTTAATTCCGAAACTACTAGGATTAAAATTCTGAAAAAAATATGGAAAATAGTTCCTTGCCTAAAGATCACAGGAAAACCTATAAGAAGTTTGAGTATTCAAAAACACTTATGAAATTTAGATTATATACTGAACCCTCACCATGCGAGTTGAACTCGCACTTGTCCGGTTTTTTAACTAGAATCTATTATGTTCAGATACCGGGTATGTCGGTATGTCGTAGTTTTTTTTTGTTAATTACCCGAATCGCTTCGTAACGGCCTGAGATGCTATCAGTTTTTGTGTTAGTTTTTTGACGGTATGCTTTTTTGTGTGATGTAAAGCATGTTAACTATATTTCTTGTTACTAGTTTTTCTGGTGTGAGGAGGATAATGTAGCGTCGATATATCTGTTTCTGTCTATTTAAGTAGTTTTTTTTTACAAATGCTATCACAAAACTGTAGCGAGAAAGCATGATTCGAATAAAATTTTCGTGCGTTTACTAGGTAGGTACAACCATTTTGTGGTTTGTAGTACCTAACCTACTTATACATAAATATGATCCCCAGCAGATTAGAAGGCAATTCTGATACCTGTCAATTCATCCTCTTTTTACAAGCTTTATATTAACTTGACCTGTTCGTATGTAAGAAGTAAGTTGTCCGTCAAAATTTGCAATCCATTTTTCAGTCACTTGCCGTTATCCGATTGAGCTGAAATTTTGGGTATTAGTATCGTTTGGATGACAATTTAATATTATGGTATCGTCGAGCTGATCTGATGATGGAGAAAGAAGGTGGCCATGGGAATTCAGTATTTAACCGACGTAACCCCATTGAGTTTGGGCTTGTTAAAATCGTCTCAATGAGTAGTTGATGATGGTATACAGAAAAGTACAATCGGCAATAGAAGCTTGTACAAAAATGAAATTTTTTACAGAAACTTATTTAGTCACTGTTATATGCAAATGAAATGTTGTCAGAATGTATGTCCTATCTGCCATATCACTGGATAATCATGATTGAAAGAATTTCTGGCATTTAACAGCTCTATTCAGCAGCTGAGGAGTGACCTCTAGGTACAGAAGCCCTCTGTCTAACAAACGTTTGACAGCTATAAAATTAGGATCACGGCATCCCGTTTGCGCGCGTTCGCCGCATGACACGTGCTCTTTTGTTACTACCGCGATCGCGTGTATCGTCACCTCGGAGGTGTAAGAGAGCCGAGTTTAGCCGAAGCGGCAAGAAGAACAGCAGGCCTGTTCTGTATGATATATATGGGTCAATCAACTTTTTCTGGTTGTTATTCTGTCCCGGTAAGCCAAGAGACAACAGTGATATATTGGGCTCCTATCATGGTAAGGAGTTGCCACACCATGGAATGGGTTTACCGATATAACAAAAATACGAGTTTAGTGGATTTAAGCCCCATAAAATCATAGTTTTATAGAGCGACCCATGGGACGTAACCATGACAATGAGCAACAAAAAATAGTTGATTGGCCCATATTATTAATCGAAATATTGCAAAATTAAAATACTAAACAATTGTATTCCAGGTCGATGGCGTTCGTGAACCGCTATTGCACGTTCCAACGCAATGAACCGTGCGCTCTGCCCGCCATCGTGGAACTAGTGGCTGGCTTCCTAGGCCAGAGCCCCGAAGACGTCGCGCTCGCTACCGCCTTCAACGCGTTGAAGATCTTCGGCCTCAGTCAATAAGGTTCACTTTAGGGTGGCTTTGGACCGCTGCAGGTTCCAATGTCCAGAGCCCCGAGGAAGTCGCGCTCGCTATCGCTTTCAACGCGTTGAAGATCTTCGGACTCAGTCAATAAGGTTCACTTTAGGGTGGCTTTGGACCGTTGCAGGTTCCAATGTCATGCCATCGTTACTTTTTTATATCGTGGAGTAGACTGGCTTCCTAGGCCAGTGGTTTAGGAAGCGCTAGAGATCTTCGGCCTGAGTATGTTAAATTTATGTCGATGGCTTTCGTGAATTATATTTGGCCTCAGTCAGCGATATGGTTCACAGTGTAGTGGCGACCGTGACAGACCTAAACGATTAATTTCGATGGTGTTCCTGAATAAGATTCACTAAACGTTGTTAGTGAGGCTCCAACGCGTTTATCTTTGGACCGAGTGAGTGAGGCAGTCTTTGTACTTGGTAAACTAAATGCCGTATCTCATGTCCTGTGAAACTGCAATACATGAGATTTCACAGATTCGTTCGGGTTCGTCGGATGTTTTTCTCTTTAAGCTTCAACTTTTTAGTACTCTAATATGTTAATTGATTTTAAGCCTTATCATAAAGACATTAGAGCCAAAATAAACATCCCTTCAACACACACAACTGTCAGTATAGATGATATCTATACTGACAGTTGATTCTTTTAGAAAATTCCGAAAGACTAACGGACCACGCTTTTAACGGTTTTATCAACAAATATGATTTAAATCGGCAAAATTCTCAAACATTAAGTTTACCAAGTAACAAATAATCAGAGATATTTACTATGATTAAAATGCATAATATATTTATTCATATAAACATTAAGTAAGACAATAAATTCAGGTCAAGTAAGTGCCTTTAATCGACAATTAAAAGGGGAATTTGATTATATCGACCAAAAAAATGATTTTATATTGTATTAATAATAATATTTATTGAATCGTATTCTATACGTGTAATATGAAATGTAGGCTGCTTATAAGCAGCTGGTCGGTATAAGCGAGAACTTGAATTCACGCGCCTTAACCCATTTAATGCCGACAGTAATACTAATATGGTAATAAGTGTCGATACACGCTAAGAAATCACGAACCTAGATAATGAAAAAGTGTTCCGAAGACGTCAAGCTCTTAAAGGGTTTATTTTCTTCGGACGTGTTATCACGTCTGACATTGAATGGGTTAGCGGCGTGAAAATGAGGTATTTATTGATTAGTGTAGGCGTTTTTGATGGTATCTTCAGATGTTATTATAATAATACGAAACGGCCGTAGCTGTATAATTTAAATGATAAAATAATGAAAGTAAAGAGGCCTAAGGTTGCAATTACTTTGACCAAGAACTAGAAAGTTCGTGATCAGTATCAATTTGTTGACAGTGTACCGGTCACTGTCAAGACATGTCAGACCCAATACTTGGTGCCATTGACACCTTCATGTGACATACAATTGTATACATTAATAGTGCAGTCACGTAATACAGTAGGTATAACATATAATATAATATAAAAACTAATAATATATCTATGGCATCGAATATTGGGCTCCTGAAATTGGAAACCTTGTAAATAAAGTGTTAACCCTTTCACCGCCATCCGCCACTGTCGAAAATATCGCTCCTACTTTAATAACAGGTTTGTACTTTGAGCTGTGTATACAATTTGGGAAGAATTTAGGGGTTCTTGGCGTTGAAAGGGTTAAAACGCCTCTCAGCTACGGCCCGGCGAAATTATAAGTCTCGATAAGCAATACTCAGATTTGGAAAACGTATGCATTTCTGATGGAATAATTTGGCAATACGTAGGTTGATCGAATGAGGCTAGCTATAATTAACAGCAATAAGTAAACATTGATTTAGTGACTTAACCCTACGCCTCGGCATATTATTTGCCGCATCGAAGTATGACGGCACTTGCCGTCAGATGCAGTTATAGGGTGAAAGTAATTTGTACTGATTGCATTCGAATAATCTTGCCAAAAGTTGACTAATGACCTGTACGAAATCAATTGGCTATGAAAACTAATATTTGCTCGAAAGAGTTATTATAAATTGCCTCTCTAACGTAGTAATCATGACAGAATGACTTGAAATTAAAAATTATCGACAGAATATAAAATAAATAAAACGTGTGTACTAGGTTAGGTTACCCTTACACTTATATGGTCTTACGCAGTCGGAATGGCGGTATATACGTACATAGTGCTGCCCCGCTCGCACACCGTAACACTCCGACACTGTAAACAAAAGTGTGATATAAAATAAAGTCCCAGTTATATTACCAGACTGAAAAAAAAAATATTCCTAGTACCCACGTTTTTTGAATGAGCGTTCAGTAAGGGAAATGTATTCATGCCGCCGTCACTCAAACTCGAGTGATATCTTACCTTATTGCGATAGGGTTCTACGGTGGTACGTGAATATATTTCCCTTACTGTACCTGAACGAAATGTTCATTAATGCCATTTACACGCTCATGATTCGAGCATAATATGATGCAATTTATTGTCTATTTTTAATTATGAAAAGCTTTGTATGTTTAGTGTTTTGCACAAGTGTTTCCTGATAGTGGCAATGGTTGGCTTTAGTCATAATGATCTCAACGAATCCGTGTGTATGCTATGTGCCTTGGTTACTTGCCATGTGTGGCCTTTAATTTTACTATAGTAGACCCTAAGCGCACTTTTTTTTAAGCACGGCTTGCCCCAAGCTAGCTCTTGCACTGCTAAGGTAAACCATCGTGTCGAAAAATCGTTTTGACGTGATATGACGTCATGCGCAGTGGAAGGGTTAACTGATTTACTAGAAAAATATGGCAGTTTTAATGTATTAATGCGTTTAAAGTCCAGTGGTAATTATATATTCGTAACATACATTGCGATAACTGTAATTTCTGACATGTCAACGCAAAAGTGCATGTGTCAGTATGGCGCCCTTCGTAACAGGGTCTTGCGACTGACTTTAAACGTCTTAAATGTTTGTGCTGGGTCAAATATTACTAACAGTTCCAAATGAAACGTTACTGATAACGTTCAACGCGGCTCCGTCCGGCGATATATCGCCATATTGTAAAGATTGCTTGTCTCCGGCGGAGTCGTCTTGCGTGTTGCCATTAGATAATAAGCATAGTTCATATGTAAGCATAAGGGTCGAGACTTGCTACGATTGGCGCTCATCGAGTAGTAGAATTGGGCGTAGCGCATTGACGTCTCCACACGTCATGCGCAGTAAGAGGGTTAATTAATTCAAATTGATTTATAAAATTGCCCTTCAATACGGAGATAGATGCTCTATTTTTAAAGCTATAAAGGCGAAAGTTGGGTGTCAATATTCTGTAGCTTTAACACTCTTACGGCTTACTGTACCCGAAGTTCTGTTGCCACTATTTCTTCCGTGCACGGTGTTAGGTGTAGCAATAGCTCTGCGCAGAGCTAAAAATCTATTTTTTCATCGAATAATGTAAATAATTATATCCTTGTTGATTAATGCTGGTAGTCACAACGAAATCAAAGACTGCAAGTATTAGAACGTGGAATTTGACATGTTAATTGTTTTGTACTGTATTTTTTACATATTTAATCGCTTAATGTATAGAAGTATTGTTGATTCCTTTATTTTTTGACAATCACTTTGTTGTAGTTGTAAGGGTCGCGGGGTGACAAATGTATTTACTAAGTTGGTGTTACTAAATGATTACGTAAATGAAATGATATATTGTAAATACTGTCCCGCGGGTGTAAAGTAGTGCCTTCGACAAAACGTCCTTTTGTGATACATTATTCTCTGTAGATTGTACAGATTATTTCTTTCAATATACAATTAAAAAATAATTTCTCTTTTATTTCCTAATACGATGGGTCGGTTCCTCCATAACCCTTAAACAAGCCCCATAAATTGGCATGACTATCGCAGGGATCAATTGCAGCCATGGATGTTTTCAAAGCAAGTCGTATTTTCAATAAACACAATTTATATTGAACCTAATTGTAAAGATACCAAGGTTCAACTTCTAATGAAACGTTTGTGGTCGCTATATCACCTCTGCCTTAGGCACTGGTCCCACCGCCGGCGAGTGAGATATGAACTATCGACTTTTTTCTAGCCCAAGAAACGAACAAAAGATAATCGCTTCCGTGTAAATAAAAGAGAGATATATTGTATATTTATAGTTCATCGCTCGCTGTTCACACCGCGATCAACTATATCGCTACCCTAGTTCACAGTCGTACTAATTACATTTTTTTTGTCAGTGAAATTGTAACTTTATGATTTGTGCACTATCGTCCTAATTACGCCACTTTTCTCCCCGTAATCAGTACGATTGTGAACTACGGTATCGATATGAACTATATCTCGTTCTTTTATTTACACGAGCGATTATCTTTTGTTCGTTTCATGGGCGAGAAAATCGCCGATAGCTCATCGCTCGTCGCCGGCGGTGGGACCAGTGCCTTAGCATTATGATTGGATTCTAGAATTCTGGATTTTTTACAAGCTTTTATTTAAATTGCAATGTATGTAATTATGTTTGCTCGGGTGGAATCTTGCAACTCAATTTTGACGCAGATATCTTCAACCAGCATTACGCTGAGTTGTGACCATTTCGGGGGCGGTATTCCACTTGTCCAATATGCATTTGCGTCTCACATTTTGCTTAAAAAAATGTGAGACGCTATACACATTGGACAAAGATCTTGGACATGTGGAATTCCACCCTAACCGCTGCCTACGTAGGTTCCTGCGCTACCCGTGTCGACTAGACGTCGAAATAAAACAAAACAATCGAGAGATAACTCTTTATTACGATACTAAATTCAAAATACAGTCAAGGTCATCAATATGTATTCACTCAAAGTTCCATAAATATGTATACTAAAACCTTATTGTTGCAGAAATAATTGTACATATTTTTGAGACTGTGGTGTATACATATTGGTGCCCTTGACTGTACCTGTACCTACATATTTACACAATTTTTGGTTTTAACAAATTGCCGGCAATAAACAGTGACCTAAACAGTAGCTGTCATAACAAACACATGCGTCATTTTCATTAATCATTACTATCATGAGTAACTTATTTTTAAAATAATACATATTAAAATCTAATAATAATAGTCTTATTATAGAGGCAGTTTTGAAGTTGGGTAAATCAACTTTTTCTGTCACTAGTTGCCCATGGGTCACTTTTTAAAACTGATTTTGCGGGTTAAAATCGACCAAATGTGGGGTTATTTATTTGTCTAAGCTTGTTAGGTGTCCATACTTATTGTAACTATTTTTCTAAGAAACTCTGTCATATTGTCTCTTGGCTAACGGGACAGAATAACAACAAGAAATAGTTGATTGACCCAGTTTAATTTGTATTAGGATTACAAGTCTTGGCATGGCAAAATTTTATCGAAGTCAGAACTACTCTATGAGGGCACAATTTGTTCTTGTAATTTTTGAAAAGATTTATAAATTATATAATTAAAAATGATGTTGCACTCATTTTGCAAGTGAAATAATAAGATTTAGCTTTATTCAGATATATTCGGAGCAGTTGTGCTCCGATATTAGTACCGTTAGGTTATATTTTGCCATCGTAGGTACCTTAGGATAAGCGTCAGAACTCTTGGACCATATTTGATGTTTAGAAAATACCAAAATACACTACCTTTTTGCTACTATTTGATACTCAACTTCAAATTATTAGTAGGTACTTCGATTGACAGCGAAAAACCGAGTAAATGAAGTGGCCTGACGTCAGAATGTCTGGACCATTTTTTTTACAGAGTTCGAGGCAACACTACTAATTGACACATTGGTAAATATTTACTACCTGTTTAGTACCTCAAAATTTTTTTTTTGTCATAATACTTATAAGGGATATTGAGCTTACCAGATATAGCCTGCCAGTTACTGCCCGCGACTTCGTTCGTTCGCGACTTTTTACTTTTATAAACGCAGTTTTTTTTGGTATGCCAAAAAAAAAAATAAGTCGTTCTTCTTTTTCACTGACAATGATCCGAGGTTTTTCTGTTTTTTTGGTTTTTTAACTATCAAAAATTGTGGTTTTGAAGTGCGATTTAAAAAAAATGAATAGGTTTCTTCATTAGAACTAATTAAAGTTTCCTTTCTGGCCAATATAAATATTTATTTACGGTTGGTTTCTATAAAAAAACATGTGACAAAGTGGACTCTTTCAGTGGGGACAACATTTTGGTTTACCACTCTGTCACGGCATTCTACGAAAAAAAAAGACATTTAAAAAAATGTTAGTTAGAGAAAGTGAAATATTAAATATCACTAATTAATAAAATAATGTGGACGTTCATTCGAACATTATAAAACCGTAAACATCATTACTCAAATGAGATGCCGTAATAAGACGAAGGACAGGCTATTGTCGGTCGAAAAGAAGAACGACCCATATATATACTCACCGGCAGAAAATTTGGCCCAAATTAGAAAAAGTTTACTATGCAGAAAAACATTATTTAATGTATTCAATTTCTAGTTCGAAATCACGAAAAGTTTTTCGGCCAAATTTTCTGCCGGTGAGTGTATGTTGTATTTTGGTATTTTCTGAACATTAAATATCTCTACTGTACTGGTCCAGGAGTTCTGACGCTTATTATCTTAGGTTACGGGCGCTCGCAACTCCACGGGTGGATACCATGGGGCACATAACGTTAAACTCTCATACGCTACTCACGGTCCAACAACTCCAGCATTCTACTGCCTTCACAGTACAATAAAGTCTATAATCCTAACTTATCTGGATAAGCACCTTGGACCGGCCGAAGTATTTCTCTCGAACAGCTAGTGAATGGAAACATTTGCCACACAAAACAGCTATCACACATGTTGTTGATAACCCGTATACAAAATCAGCGCTGCTACCGCGAAGTCTGTTCGTGTACAGTCGAGTTCTCCAATATCTATACAGACAACCTTTCAAAAATATCTATACACAGTCTTTATTGTTACTAACATAAGACGCATGTGTAGATATTTTTGAAAGGTTGTCTGTATAGATATTGGAGAACTCGGCTGTACAAACGCCAACAGAAAGAAAGAAAGAGGTCAATCGTCGAATCCGACTCGGCTAGGCAGCGTTCGGGAAGCTACGGCACATCTTTTCGACCAATATTCTGCAGTGTCTCAAGACGAGAGTCTTTGACCAGTGTGTGTTGCCAGTGATGACATATGGCACTGAAACGTGGCTGCTTACTATGGGCCTCATAAGAAGGCTCAAAGTCACCCTTTCTCTGCGTGATCACATCAGAAATGAGGATGATGGAGAACCAATGTAACCGATATAGCCCTCCGAATTGCTAAACTTAAGTGGCAGCGGGCGGGGCACATTGCACGTATAACCGATGGCCGTTGGGGCGGAAAGGTTCTCGAGTGGCGACCACGTACCGGAAGGCGCGGCGTGGGTAGGCCCCCCACAAGGCGTACTGATGACCTGGTAAAGGTCGCGGGAGTCCGCTGGATGCGGGTGGCGCAGGACCGGTCACTGTGGCACTCTTTGGGGGAGGCCTATGTCCAGCAGTGGACGTCTTTCGGCTGATATGATGATGATGATGATGATGACACTGCACATGAACCTTTTAAATATGTGCACAAAGCGCCAGTAAATTAGTGTTACGATACACTGCAGTTCAACAAACTGTGTTCACGGCAAAATTAACTTTTATCAAGTTTCCGCACGACGCCGGGCGGAGGTGACGCGAGCACTTTCTTGGAGAGCCGCACCTGCCCCGAGGCCGGGTCGCGCCCGAAGTACTTCACCTGGATCTCGGAGCCCGCGGCCAGGCCGAGCGCCGACGGGTGCATTATCTGAAACAACATTTATAGTTACACACTTAACCATGGGGCTTATAGGCGGCCTATTTTTCAATTAATTTTTATTCATAGACCAACATGAATCATTATTTTTAGTAAAACTTAGCCTAATGTTAGTATATAGGGGAGAGGGGGGCAGCTATCACTGGAGGCAGCTTAGAACAAATGCGTTCAAAGACGTATTTTTAGTGCAATTATGGTCCAAATCCATTTTTTGGGCTCGCAACACTGACCCACACAACTGTCACTTGACAGATTTGACGTTTGACAGGACATGAACGAACCAGTAACATATTTTGATCTCCTACTACTCCTCCCACACTAGTGTGGAAGAATATCCGCAGATTCCGCAGAGGAACAGCGGCGCCCCCAATAGCTGCTAGTTCATCTTTTGCATGGACGAATGATTTTATAAATAAACTGGCTCCCCCTACGGCTCCTAACTGCTATGACATTCCAGCCACTTACTCATCTAATAATTCAGATCACTTCCTTGATAGAGAATTCAATTTGGATGAACTCAAGATAGCCCTCGCAGCCACAAAAGATTCCTCTCCAGGCCTGGACGGCATCGTGTATTCCTTTTTAAAGAAAGCTGGCCAAGTGAGCCAAGAGTTCTTTTTGGACCTGGTGAATAAAATCTTCGAATCTGGTGATATTCCAGACTCATGGAAACATCAAACCATCCTACCAATTCTAAAGCCGGGCAAAGACCCCGAGCTTTCTAATTCCTACCGGCCTATCGCTTTATCATCCGTCTTATGTAAGATAGTTGAACACATGATTAAAAATAGACTAGAGTGGTATGTGGAGAGCTCCGGGTTCATCTCGGAAACCCAATTCGGCTTCCGAAAGGGAAAAAGCATAACCGATAGTCATACATTGTTATCTACAGAAGTCAGATTAGCATTCTTACAAAAACAATCTGTAGTTGCTGTTTTCTTGGATATATCGTCTGCTTATGACAACGTCTTGGTATCTGTTCTATGTGACAAGTTGAGAAGTATTAGCGTACCACAAAAATTAACCCGATTTGTAAATAACCTCTTGTCCGGTAGAAAGATCTCGCTAAGGGTCAATAGTATTCAAGATCACACTAAACTCGTTTGGAAGGGCTTACCCCAAGGATCGGTATTGAGCCCCTTATTGTATAGTATTTATACGTATGATTTGGATCAGGCTATTAATCAACACTGTAATGTTCTACAATTTGCGGATGACATAGCTATATATTGTGCCCACCGAAACATCGGTGTGGCTGTCAACTTTATCAACAGAGCTTTGAACTCTCTAGGTCTCTGGCTAGACTCCCATGGCTTGGATTTGTCACCCTCTAAGTGCACGGCACTGGTTTTCACAAAAAACCGATCGCGTCCTTCTATTGACATCAAGTTTAGATCTCAGTCTATACCTGTACAGGATAAAACCAAATTCTTAGGGGTCATTTTTGACTCCAAATTATCCCCCACTGAACATATAAATAGTGTTGTTGCAAAATGCGAAAAGAACCTGAACGTCATCCGCGCCCTATCCGGAGCATGGTGGGGAGCCCATCCTTATTCACAAAAATTAGTTTATAATGCTCTAATCAGATCTCATTTGGATTTTGGCTCTATATTGATTGAACCATGTAATAAATCAGATATTAAAAAACTGGATACAATTCAAAGCAAGGCTCTTAGAATAGTTACGGGATCCATGAAATCGTCACCCATCAGAGCTCTCCAAGTGGAACGCGTCGATCCCCCCCTCAAGGTCCGACGCCAATTCCTGGCAGACAGATACTTGTTCCGGAGTGCTCAACTTGAGCACCATCCCATTTTTCCTAAGTTGAATAGGTTGAAAGACCACGTCGAAGCCAACCCGACCGCCTTGCGAAAACCGATACCAAATTTGTTGATTAGCCTAACCAGATTGAATAGCATTGATGCTCCTTTGACAAAGTTTCCTAAGATGCCTATATACACAATCCCTTTTTCTGCAATTACGTTCCAACCGAAATCAGTGAACATTGGAGTCGATAGGTCCTCTCCTTCGGCTAACGAAAAATTCCTCGTCTCGGTTAGAGAAAAATGGCTAGATTGGGACCGTCTCTATACGGATGCTTCTAAATTCAATGATGGGCCTATAGGTTGTGCCTTCATTCATGATAACCTTAACTCAGTACATAAATTCCAATTGCCCAACATCTGCTCTATATTCACTGGGGAATGTTTCGCCATTTTGAGGGCGGTGAAATATGTTAAAGAAAACAGACTGGCAAACTCAGTAATATTTTCAGACAGCCTTAGCTCTATTGAAGCCATTACAAGCAATTCAATTAAAAACTGGGCCAAGACTCCGTTGGTTTGCCTCATCAAGGAGGCTCTCTTAGCCTGTCGTCTTCTGAACTTAGAAGTTATCCTATCGTGGATCCCCAGTCACAAGGGTATACATGGAAATGAATTGGCGGACAAAGCTGCAAAGGAAGCAGCATTAAATGGCAATAGAGCTTTCTTTCAATGTTTTTGCAAGGACTTAGACGCGATCTCCTCGATAAAGTTATATTCAACATGGTCAGCTCTATGGGCTGCTGACAATAAGTTAAAGTTCTATGAATTGCAAAGGAATATTCCGTCTACTCCATGGTTTTTTAAATATAAATTCAAAAAAAGTGTAACTAGCTGTATCATACGCCTCAGGTTGGGTCATGTGTGCTCCCCTGAATTTTTATGCAAAATTAAAGTTAAAAAAAACCGGCCAAGTGCGTGTCGGACCACGCAAAACGAAGGGTTCCGTGCCTATTAAAAAGGTCGTATCGTCATAGAAATCCTACAGCACTTACGTCCTTTTCTTTGAGGAAGGCAGTTTTTCAGCAATATCTCGGAAACCTTTCATCCGATCTTGTTCAAAACAATTTTCGGTGAATGAACTTAATAAGCGCTGTGTCCATGAATTTTTTCATATTTTTTAAATACACCGTTCAAAAATTAGAGGGGGGGGGACAGAATTTTAGTGACTTTCGGGGCGATTATCTCTGACTGTATTCACTTAATCAAAAAAAATCCCGAGAAACCTTATATTTATTTTGAAAGGCCTATCGATTCATGTGCCACACGTGGGCTCACGACGAAAAAAAAAATTTTGACTTTTAGTTTTATGTATGGAGTACACCCCTAAAAAAATTTTTTTTAGTAATTTTAATTACAAAACTTTGTAGCGGCCAACAAAATACACCTATCCTCAAAATTTCATTCAAATACACCTTATAGTTTTCGAGTAAAATGCCTGTGACATACGGACAGACGGACAGACGGACAGACGGACAGACGGACAGACGGACAGACGGACATGACGAAACTATAAGGGTTCCGTTTTTGCCATTTTGGCTACGGAACCCTAAAAATAGTGCGGAATGTCTGTGCGGCTATGGTGTGGGTTCAATTGATCACATTTTCTTTGAGTGTCCTACATCTCTCTTCTGTCTCTATGATCTGCTAATAAAACTTAAAGTTCAACTCCCTACTAATGTTAAAACTCTCTTGGCAAGTTTTGAGCCCAAAGTCACTAAGGCTTTGGCTTATTTTATTGATAAAAATAACATAAAACTATAAATATTTATGAATGTAAGCGTTCCTTTACCCAATATCATTATTATTATATATATATATGCGTATGACTAGTCCCTGGGCAAAATTATTAGGTGCACTCCACAGATCCGTAAAGCCAAATCTCCCCCCACTTGACATTGGCAAAGTGCCTAAGCAGCAAAAAGCCACTGAAAACGGGAAAAAAAAAAAAAAAAAAAAAAACATATTTTGATTTAGATGTCATCCGTTAGCGGTTTTGCTCCCCATGTGTAAGGATTTTCAGGCTGTATTTGAAGGAAACGGTAAGTGAAACTTATTTTATTCGATAATACAATCTATAAGCTTTAGTGACAAAGAATAAACAATCAGAATTTGCTATTGTTTTGGAAGATATCAATGTTTATTTTTTTAAATAGGTGTTGGGGTAGTTTTGAAAATAAATTAGGAGGCAGTTTTGATTAGCAGTCTGTTCAAAACTACCCCGGCCATAGGAAATGTTCATATCTGCCCCGATATAAACTGACATGTAGGTACGTAAACTAATAATCTTAGATATTTTAGTACACGCTCATAATGCATTTACCTGAGTTAATTAGTTGTATACTTATTACGTTTAGTCTTGTTTGGTATAATAGTTATTAGAATTCTATTGTTTGTTTTTCTGTCATTTTATATGATAAAATAAACATTATAATTAGAACATTTTATGTTTTTTTTATTTAACAACAGCCAAAACATAATTAATACAGAATTATTATCCCCTGCTACATTGTTGGGGTAGTTTTGAACAACAGTGTGTGCATAACTGCCTCAAGGGGGCAGCTTTAGTAGGATTTCAATACGTTTCAAAGGTACCCCTCCTGAGGCACCTTTGAACACTACAAAAAATATTTCTGTACAAAACTACCCCTTCTTAGTTATAACTGCAAATTATACAAGTAAAATGTTATTACGACCATTCCTAGTGACTAACTGTACTAAGTACAGGTTAAAAAAACAGGGGGCACAATTTGTTCTTGTAATTTTTGAAAAGATTTATAAATTATATAATTAAAAATGATGTTGCACTCATTTTGCAAGTGAAATAATAAGATTTAGCTTTATTCAGATATATTCGGAGCAGTTGTGCTCCGATATTAGTACCGTTAGGTTATATTTTGCCATCGTAGGTACCTTAGGATAAGCGTCAGAACTCTTGGACCATATTTGATGTTTAGAAAATACCAAAATACACTACCTTTTTGCTACTATTTGATACTCAACTTCAAATTATTAGTAGGTACTTCGATTGACAGCGAAAAACCGAGTAAATGAAGTGGCCTGACGTCAGAATGTCTGGACCATTTTTTTTACAGAGTTCGAGGCAACACTACTAATTGACACATTGGTAAATATTTACTACCTGTTTAGTACCTCAAAATTTTTTTTTTGTCATAATACTTATAAGGGATATTGAGCTTACCAGATATAGCCTGCCAGTTACTGCCCGCGACTTCGTTCGTTCGCGACTTTTTACTTTTATAAACGCAGTTTTTTTTGGTATGCCAAAAAAAAAAATAAGTCGTTCTTCTTTTTCACTGACAATGATCCGAGGTTTTTCTGTTTTTTTGGTTTTTTAACTATCAAAAATTGTGGTTTTGAAGTGCGATTTAAAAAAAATGAATAGGTTTCTTCATTAGAACTAATTAAAGTTTCCTTTCTGGCCAATATAAATATTTATTTACGGTTGGTTTCTATAAAAAAACATGTGACAAAGTGGACTCTTTCAGTGGGGACAACATTTTGGTTTACCACTCTGTCACGGCATTCTACGAAAAAAAAAGACATTTAAAAAAATGTTAGTTAGAGAAAGTGAAATATTAAATATCACTAATTAATAAAATAATGTGGACGTTCATTCGAACATTATAAAACCGTAAACATCATTACTCAAATGAGATGCCGTAATAAGACGAAGGACAGGCTATTGTCGGTCGAAAAGAAGAACGACCCATATATATACTCACCGGCAGAAAATTTGGCCCAAATTAGAAAAAGTTTACTATGCAGAAAAACATTATTTAATGTATTCAATTTCTAGTTCGAAATCACGAAAAGTTTTTCGGCCAAATTTTCTGCCGGTGAGTGTATGTTGTATTTTGGTATTTTCTGAACATTAAATATCTCTACTGTACTGGTCCAGGAGTTCTGACGCTTATTATCTTAGGTTACGGGCGCTCGCAACTCCACGGGTGGATACCATGGGGCACATAACGTTAAACTCTCATACGCTACTCACGGTCCAACAACTCCAGCATTCTACTGCCTTCACAGTACAATAAAGTCTATAATCCTAACTTATCTGGATAAGCACCTTGGACCGGCCGAAGTATTTCTCTCGAACAGCTAGTGAATGGAAACATTTGCCACACTCTCGGTTAGAGAAAAATGGCTAGATTGGGACCGTCTCTATACGGATGCTTCTAAATTCAATGATGGGCCTATAGGTTGTGCCTTCATTCATGATAACCTTAACTCAGTACATAAATTCCAATTGCCCAACATCTGCTCTATATTCACTGGGGAATGTTTCGCCATTTTGAGGGCGGTGAAATATGTTAAAGAAAACAGACTGGCAAACTCAGTAATATTTTCAGACAGCCTTAGCTCTATTGAAGCCATTACAAGCAATTCAATTAAAAACTGGGCCAAGACTCCGTTGGTTTGCCTCATCAAGGAGGCTCTCTTAGCCTGTCGTCTTCTGAACTTAGAAGTTATCCTATCGTGGATCCCCAGTCACAAGGGTATACATGGAAATGAATTGGCGGACAAAGCTGCAAAGGAAGCAGCATTAAATGGCAATAGAGCTTTCTTTCAATGTTTTTGCAAGGACTTAGACGCGATCTCCTCGATAAAGTTATATTCAACATGGTCAGCTCTATGGGCTGCTGACAATAAGTTAAAGTTCTATGAATTGCAAAGGAATATTCCGTCTACTCCATGGTTTTTTAAATATAAATTCAAAAAAAGTGTAACTAGCTGTATCATACGCCTCAGGTTGGGTCATGTGTGCTCCCCTGAATTTTTATGCAAAATTAAAGTTAAAAATAGTGCGGAATGTCTGTGCGGCTATGGTGTGGGTTCAATTGATCACATTTTCTTTGAGTGTCCTACATCTCTCTTCTGTCTCTATGATCTGCTAATAAAACTTAAAGTTCAACTCCCTACTAATGTTAAAACTCTCTTGGCAAGTTTTGAGCCCAAAGTCACTAAGGCTTTGGCTTATTTTATTGATAAAAATAACATAAAACTATAAATATTTATGAATGTAAGCGTTCCTTTACCCAATATCATTATTATTATATATATATATGCGTATGACTAGTCCCTGGGCAAAATTATTAGGTGCACTCCACAGATCCGTAAAGCCAAATCTCCCCCCACTTGACATTGGCAAAGTGCCTAAGCAGCAAAAAGCCACTGAAAACGGGAAAAAAAAAAAAAAAAAAAAAAACATATTTTGATTTAGATGTCATCCGTTAGCGGTTTTGCTCCCCATGTGTAAGGATTTTCAGGCTGTATTTGAAGGAAACGGTAAGTGAAACTTATTTTATTCGATAATACAATCTATAAGCTTTAGTGACAAAGAATAAACAATCAGAATTTGCTATTGTTTTGGAAGATATCAATGTTTATTTTTTTAAATAGGTGTTGGGGTAGTTTTGAAAATAAATTAGGAGGCAGTTTTGATTAGCAGTCTGTTCAAAACTACCCCGGCCATAGGAAATGTTCATATCTGCCCCGATATAAACTGACATGTAGGTACGTAAACTAATAATCTTAGATATTTTAGTACACGCTCATAATGCATTTACCTGAGTTAATTAGTTGTATACTTATTACGTTTAGTCTTGTTTGGTATAATAGTTATTAGAATTCTATTGTTTGTTTTTCTGTCATTTTATATGATAAAATAAACATTATAATTAGAACATTTTATGTTTTTTTTATTTAACAACAGCCAAAACATAATTAATACAGAATTATTATCCCCTGCTACATTGTTGGGGTAGTTTTGAACAACAGTGTGTGCATAACTGCCTCAAGGGGGCAGCTTTAGTAGGATTTCAATACGTTTCAAAGGTACCCCTCCTGAGGCACCTTTGAACACTACAAAAAATATTTCTGTACAAAACTACCCCTTCTTAGTTATAACTGCAAATTATACAAGTAAAATGTTATTACGACCATTCCTAGTGACTAACTGTACTAAGTACAGGTTAAAAAAACACGTATATCTCAACATTGTTGCCTTATAACCCATATTTCAAATCTGCCCCAAGTAAATTCAAAGCTACCCACGCTTGGGGCAGTATTGAACATTATTCCTCGAGTTGCAAAATTCTAAATTGTACCTTTGTCTTTAGCTTTGGGCATGTGCAAATGCATTAATTACATAGGTTAATAACATACGTTGTTGTGTAGAGGCTTAAAACTGGTTTTTATGGGTAGTATTTTGGAATACGTTAATGAGTGTAAAAAATGTACCAAGCTGCCCCCCTCTCCCCTAATCACAAAGTTCATAATAGGTCACATACGTTCATTTAAAGAAATAATAATATAATTTAGGCCAGTTTGAAATTTACATTAAAGGTACACAGTCAATTATAATAAAGAAAATAATAGTTTACATGAAATAATCAAATTAAAAATTCATAAGATGTCAAATTAATGGTAACCTGGGTTTCTGTGACCTTGATAAATCAAAACCTCACCTTTCTATGATCCAACTGTGAATTGTGAACCAACGCCGGCGCCATCCCAGGATACAGGGTGACCAGCACACCAATCTCCTTGACCTCGACGACCTTCGCCTTGTATATGGCTCCGAACTCCAGTTCGGGCGTTCTCTCCGCGCTGAGCCACGAGTCGATCCGCGCGCGCGCCTCGTCCATGGCGGCTTGAGAGGGCGCGAACACGCTGTATTTGGTCTCGTCTATTGGGGTGATCTAGAACAATAGGGTATTTTCATCAATCAAAATGGAAAATTTTTAAAAATGCTCCGAGCCGTATTCGAACCGGCGACCACAGGCATACATGGCCCGTCGCTCCTAACCAACTGAGCTATAGGAACAATCTGTCTCGGCCACTAAATCTTTCAATCAGTTCCTTCTTACAACGCCTACTACTACTAACTACCTACTACTAAAAATCCAAATAAAAAATATTTTATTTGTTAAACATAGGTATGTACAGTCGAGTTCTCCAATATCTATACAGACATCCTTTCAAAAATATCTACACATGCGTCTTATGTCAGTAACAATAAAGACTGTGTATAGATATTTTTGAAAGGTCGTCTGTATAGATATTGGAGAACTCGACTGTACATCGGTGTTAAGTTTATGGATTGTATCACTATTTCTTGCCTGTTAAGTCATACAAATAGCATGCATACTTACACACTAAATATAAAATCGTTAATTATGCTATCATTCGCTTATGTTATGTTAGGACCATTTAAATGTTCTTGTATAGAATAGCTTTGGCAGCTAGAAATTTAAACAATGCTTTTTTAAATAAATAAGGGTCATGGAGTTTCAAGATAGCTGTTGGCAGTTTGTTAAAAAATCTTATCACCATTCCAAATATGCTTTTTGAAATTAGGGCAGTTTTGTATGGTCCTTATCTTACCCTGCATACGAACACTATTAAAGCTCGAGAACTGGTTACTGTTGTGTTTAACATACATTGCTATTTCAAAAATATAGAGTGATGGAAATGTCAAGATAATTCATTTAATAAAATAGGGTTTACATGATTCGCAGGGGTTTAATCCCTAATTACCCTAGGGTCACCGTCATCGAAATTGATGAGGACTATACAATAACATGTTTTTTTTGCGAACTATTTGTTTAGTTTAGGTAAGGCACTGGTCCCACCGCCGGCGAGTGAGATATGAACTATCGACTTTTTTCTAGCCCAAGAAACGAACAAAAGATAATCGCTTAATCGTAAATAAAAGAGATATATATATATTTATAGTTCATCGCTCGCTGTTCACACCGCGAGCGATGAACTATATCCCGCTCTTTCATTTACACGGGAGCGATTATCTTTTGTTCGTTTCTTGGGCGAGAAAATCGCCGATAGGTCATCGCTCGTCGCTGGCGGTGGGACCAGTGCCTAAGGCTAGGCTACCTGTACTCCAGTCTCCACGTGCAGTTTCTTGAGATTGCCGCCGCCAAGGCCGAGTAGCTTGGCCCGCTTGTGAAGCTCCACTTCCAGCTCTTCCATCACTGGCATGTTCTCTTTACGACCTTGTCTGAAAGTGCAAATACAAATGACTATTCAATTTTTTTCCGTCGTCGTACAGTCAAGGTCTTTAATTGTTGAGCCATTTAGGTGTCAGCTAATCTCGTTTTTTAGGGACCTTATTACTAAGACTTCGCTGTCCGTCCGTCCGTCCGTCTGTCTGTCACCAGGCTGTATCTCAAGAACCGTGATAGCTAGAGAGTTGAAATTTTCACAGATTATCTATTGCTGTTGCCGCTATAACAACAAATACATATGCAACTAATGTATAATTGTTAGCTGTTGGTTCTCCGAGTAATAAATAAATAAATACAAAAAAACCGGCCAAGTGCGAGTCGGACTGGGGCTTTTTTTGCCGTTTTTATAAATAAGTCCTTGACCGTACGTCGTGTTGCTGGATTCGTCAATCTATGCGTCCAAAGTTAACACGGCCGTTTTTCTTTTGAGTTCATAGATCGACGAATTCAGCAATATGAAAACTAGTTTTATGTATTGTACAAGGTAATTAAATACAAAATACAAGGTGTCGTGGCCTCCTTTTTAAGGTTCCGTACCCAAAGGGTGAAAACGGGACCCTATTACTAAGACTTCGCTGTCCGTCCGTCCGTCTGTCTGTCACCAGGCTGTATCTCAAGAACCGTGAAATGAAATGAAATGAAATGAAATGAAATGAAATGAAATATCGTTTATTCACATTAAACATATGGTAAAAGCACAGGTGTTACAGTAATTTTCTTGTTCCTTAATATGTTTAGCCCAAACAGGCATGTGAAAATTAATAAATAAAAAAGCACGTGATAGCTAGAGAGTTGAAATTTTCACAGATTATGTATTTCTGTTGCCGCTATGACAACAAATACTAAAAAACCGGCCAAGTGCGAGTCGGACTGGGGCTCCAATACAACAGACATGATTTTTTTGCCGTTTTTATAGATAATGGTACGGAACCCTTCGTGCGCGAGTCCGACTCACACTTGGCCGGTTTTTCTCTATCTATCGTTAAATTTATATAATCAGATAGGCATGATGACTTTGACTCATGTTAAAATTGATAACATAGTGTTGCTAAATGGATAGTAAACCATCAAATTATTGTAATAAAGTGTAAATTAAAAAATATAATTAATATCACAAAAAAGATACGAACCTTGAATTTTTTTTTTTAAATTGCATTTTTTATTAAAGTGTACATTTAAAGCTACCAATAGAATCATTACGCTTTTATAGAAACAAAATTGTATAACAGCTATGGACCTAAACGCAGTATTTCGCGACCAAAACAGCAATTTACTTGAGTTCCCCTACAATGATTAGTTCAAATACCAAACTGTGACGTCATACTTTTGACTCAATCATCGGGTGCGGCCAGCGAGGTCCTTCTTTAACTCAATTTTTTGGGTATTTATGTTCTTTTATTGTAGTTGCTCCCATACAAACATTTGTTCCTCTCCAAAAACTGGTTCGAATGGCATCGGGATTTTTTTTAAGTCATCATGCCTATTATTTACCAGAGGCGCTAGTGAGCACTGTAACGCCCTCTTAAGTCAACACAGCGCAACCATGGGAGTTCTGGCGACCTTACCACCAGTAGTGTTATTTTGGCTGTGGTGTTCTGTAAGGTCTCCACGACCCCAGGAGTTGGGCTGTTCCAAATATGAACATTACACGCACGGCACATTGCACGTAGAACCGATGGCCGTTGGGGCGGAAAGGTTCTCGAGTGGCAACCACGTACCGGAAGGCGCGGCGTGGGTAGGCCCCCCACAAGGTGGACTGATGACCTGGTAAAGGTCGCGGGTGCCCGCTGGATGCGGGTGGCGCAGGACCGGTCAATTTGGCACTCTCTAGGGGAGGCCTACGTCCAGCAGTGGACGTCTTTCGGCTGATATGATGATGATGATGATGAAATATGAACGGGATAACATTCCGCTCTTGTATCCAAGACCCCTAGTTAGTCTTGGGTCGCAGGGTCTACAATCATCTGCCAGCAGAAATAGTTGCTACCCAAAGCTCGTCGTTATTTAGGACGAAACTTAAAAAGTGGCTGATCGAGCAGGCGTTCTACCATTATAAGGAGCTATTTTGCAATATTTCAAAATAATCATTAGTTATTTTATTACCTTGTTTATGTATAGATACATAATATGTGTACTCATTTTGTAAAACCTTGACATGTAATTTATGACATTACCAATAAATATGATTATGATTATGATTATGATTACCTCGGTTTGCTGATGCACTGGTTCATGATGCCGATGATAGCGCTCTTGGCCTCGCAGGCCCGCTGCACGGACTCCATGACGACCTTGAGCGGGAGGCCGGGGATCTTGACGTCGGCCTGTACTGCGGTGATGCCTTTACTGGTGCCTGCTACTTTGAAGTCCATGTCACCCATGTAATCTTCTATGCCCTGTGGAAAATGGTTTCATGAGTAAAGGTTGAATATGAAGATCGATTCGAATTAAAACATCAGATAGAGTTGGAAATGAAGATATTAGGAAAAAGACAACAGAGAGAGTCAGAAGTTTAAAATGGAAGTGCAGAAAGCTGCAGAGCAAATGTTAGATGGACGAAAAACATCATAGGCTGGTCACCACGAAACGGAATGAGGAAGAGAGGTCGACCAAGAAAACGATGGGCAGATATATTTAAGAAACGATGTGGAGCTATTTGGACAAGACTGGCAAGAGAGAGAATTGGAAAGCACTGGGGGAGGCCTACGCCAAAGAGGCGACTTTCATAATTATATAATAATCGATATGGACATAATAACCAAATCAAATAATAAGAATACTTGTATAATAAAATCGAATATTTATAATGAATGAATTAATTAAGCATGCATGAAAAGTTTTACACTAGAAACATATGGTAGAAATAAAGGCTATTTTATTTTATTATGAAGATCGATTGGTTTTTGCTTAAGCTCGCATATCAATTCATTTAATTTCAATATTTATTGATAACATGGTTACAGGTCAGTTTTTACATAGTATTAATTTGAACATTTCATATGGCCTTGTATGTACACTGTTCCGGTTTTTAGAGTTTGTGCCTATTTGGTAAGAGATTATCTTTATTGCGACTATTTGGCCTATATTTTTGGAACTCACTAAGGTTTTTACGGAACATTATTGATATTTCTAAAATGCAAAGGCTATCCTAATGCTGAAGTAATATTCATACCATATTATTAGAGTAGGCATGCAAAACATAAGACATAATAATAAATTATAAACACACAATGACTAATATGAGTAAAGCTGCGTACGAATTTGAGCGGCTCAGCCTGAGGCATGCTCGCCCCGCGCGGCGAGCTGCTCGCGCGCCAAATAGTTCCACATAAACATGCGCCGGTGAGGCAGCGCGCTCGCAGCGAGCCGATATTCAAAATGGCGTCGACACGATGACAGCTGATTGATTTCGGGACCCACAACAACTTTTGCTTTTCATGTATTTGTATCAATAATTGTTCCAAATTTACTAACAAACTAATACACACGCACGGCTCAGCCACTTGCTCAAATTAGTACGCGCCTCGCGCACAAACAAGTTGGATCTTGTCGCTCTGTCCGCGGCACGCTCGGATACACGTCCGAGTGACGCGAGGCACGCACACTGAGGCGCCTTTGAGCGCGGGCAAGAGCCCGGCTCCGGGGGCTCGCCGCGCGCTGCTCGCGCACAGCGCGTGAGCGCGTACAAATTACAGCAAAATAAACGAGGCTGCTCTAATTCGTACGCACCTTGACATTCGAATAAAACAATTTCTATACACATATAACATGGAATTAATTAATTAGGAACCAATATACAGACTAAACAAATAGCGTCTGACGCAATAGTAGCTAGGGACTCACTCACTAACAAGTCGGTGAGTATCCTGTAGTCGTGCACGTGGTCGGAGGCCGAGGCGCGCGTCACGAGCCCGACTGCCACGCCGGCCGCGGGGCTGCTCAGGGGGACTCCGGCGTCCAGGAGCGCCAGTGAGCCCCCGCATACCGACGCCATTGAACTTGAGCCTGGAAATAAGTTCATTTTAATGTTGCTCAGTTCGCCCTAGGCGGCTAGAGCTTATCATGGAACGCTAAACTAGCAAACATTTTGACCAACAGTGATGCTGCGTAGTTGAATCTAGTTGGATCTTGCGTTTGCCAGATTATATCATTTACCGTTAGACTCGAGCACCTCCGCAGTGAGCCGGACCGCATAGGGCTGCGGCGGCGCGACGGGCAACAATCCGCACTCGGCCAGGGCTCCGTGGCTCACTTCTAACTGTACTCACCGTAAGACTCGAGCACCTCCGCAGTGAGCCGGACCGCATAGGGCTGCGGCGGCGCGACGGGCAACAATCCGCACTCGGCCAGGGCTCCGTGGCTCACTTCTAACTGTACTCACCGTAAGACTCGAGCACCTCCGCAGTGAGCCGGACCGCATAGGGCTGCGGCGGCGCGACCGGCAACAATCCGCACTCGGCCAGGGCTCCGTGGCTCACTTCTAACTGTACTCACCGTAAGACTCGAGCACCTCCGCAGTGAGCCGGACCGCATAGGGCTGCGGCGGCGCGACGGGCAACAATCCGCACTCGGCCAGGGCTCCGTGGCTCACTTCTAACTGTACTCACCGTAAGACTCGAGCACCTCCGCAGTGAGCCGGACCGCATAGGGCTGCGGCGGCGCGACGGGCAACAATCCGCGCTCGGCCAGGGCTCCGTGGCTCACCTCTAGCTGTACTCACCGTTAGACTCGAGCACCTCCGCAGTGAGCCGGACCGCATAGGGCTGCGGCGACACGACGGGCAGCAATCCGCGCTCGGCCAGGGCTCCGTGGCTCACCTCTAGCTGTACTCACCGTTAGACTCGAGCACCTCCGCAGTGAGCCGGACCGCATAGGGCTGCGGCGGCACGACGGGCAGCAATCCGCGCTCGGCCAGGGCTCCGTGGCTCACCTCTAGCTGTACTCACCGTTAGACTCGAGCACCTCCGCAGTGAGCCGGACCGCATAGGGCTGCGGCGGCACGACGGGCAGCAATCCGCGCTCGGCCAGGGCTCCGTGGCTCACCTCTAGCTGTACTCACCGTTAGACTCGAGCACCTCCGCAGTGAGCCGGACCGCATAGGGCTGCGGCGGCACGACGGGCAGCAATCCGCGCTCGGCCAGGGCTCCGTGGCTCACCTCTAGCTGTACTCACCGTTAGACTCGAGCACCTCCGCAGTGAGCCGGACCGCATAGGGCTGCGGCGGCACGACGGGCAGCAGCCCGCGCTCGGCCAGGGCTCCGTGGCCCGCCTCGCGCCGCCCCGGGGCTCCCGTGCGCCCCACCTCACCAGTAGCGTAGGATGGGAACTCGTAGTGGAGAAAGAAGCTTTTCTCTTTTATACCGCTGGGGACAAATGCGTTCAAGTGAAATATGGTGGTGACATTGAAGCGAAGGAAACTGAGCTGTTACTAAAACATTCCAAGTTCGGATATCTCCGTTTCTAACGCGCTTACATCTCTCGAGTGACAGAGGTGACATACGAATTTCCGTTCCGTTCAATCCGATTTTCGTTATAACGCCACTGATCTTGATTGGGAGAGACCATTAGAGGAAGAATCCGATAGATAAACGATACGCGTGCCAACGTAAGAGACGGAAAGGCTCCTATGCAGCTAAATTGAGAACTCGTTGTAAAATAGCAACTTTTGAAATGAACCCTTTTTTAAGCAAATGAATGATTATGATGACTAGAATACAATGATATCTCTTTTCACTAGTGAAAAAGCACCCTTACTAGTTAGTTTTCTAGATAAATAATAATATAGAGAGGCGGGTTGAAAGGGTTGGTTACTTTTGGGCCTTTACGGCGCTGATATAAAGTCAAAAATTGTTGACCCTTTACATGTCTCGACTTGTAAAAATCAGCGAACGAAATAGTACATTGTTTAACGAGGGGCATAAGTGGAATATTGCAAACAATAGTCTATTCTAGTCTAGTCTACAATAGGCTTCTGATGACTCGAGTTTGCAAAATTCTTACGCCCGTGTACACAATGTTTTTCATCACATTTGCGTGGAAATAAATAGCTACAAAAGACAGAAAAATCTAAGTTTCCTACAACAGCACCAATCGAAAATTGACGAAATTGGCAACTTCACTTCCAGATACTGATCTGTGGAGCGCGCAGCTTCAATATTTCAATCAATCACACTAGTTTTTTTATTCAACCAATCACAGAGCAGACCAGATTTGATTAAACCAATCAGATCACACACAAGCTCATTACTCCCTAGGGACTATACTCGCCATAACTCCCGCGGGAACAATTTAGGCCATTGTCCTTCTGTATACAGGCATGGAATAACACCATTTACGAGCAAGTGCGATGAAAACACCATAGAAGGCGAACTCCCTACAAATTTCTGCCCAAACACGTGCCCAAAACCCGGTATGCGGATATGTATGCGGCTGCTTGGCATCCTTTTGCCACCCCGCCCCAACGTCCGCATACGACCGCATAATGGCATTGTGCATCCTTTTTGTGGGGCCACTTTTCGATGCTAGTTAGACTTGGTTTTTTCGTTCGCTGATAAAAATAGATATTGTTTTAATAGTACATTACTGCAGAGGCCGGGAAATAGCAATTCGTGGATGAGTTGATTTTTTAAAAGTATGTACACGGCATGACTCATGGTGCCAGTTCCAATTGACACATAAAAAAATTAAAAACATTAGAATCGATTACAATTTTACGTTTATTGTAATTAAAATTATGAAAGATTGAACGGGATTGAAATCTAAACACAATTTAGTTCGTTATGAATATTATTTCGAAAATATTTTAATTGCTTCAGTTAATACTATTTGAAACATTTCTTAAAACGTCTATGCGATTTCTTGCAAAAGTTATCGTTTTGTCCATGACAATAAAAAAAAATACCTGGGAAAACTTTAAGCACACTACAAACGGGTGCAATTTGTCACACCAACTTGCAATAGTTGGAAAGAGACAGCAGATTTGTCTTGGTCAAAACATATGATTAAAAGGTAAAAAAAGTATACAGTAAAGGAATTTCATACATTTTCCTGGCCGCTAAAGCTGTACAATAATGACTTTTAACTTTTTAAATTTGCGCTTGTCAGTAACGAGGAACTTCACGTACTATTTTTGCTACAGTAAGGCGCACATTTCCGAGCATATTGGAGAAAAATATCTTACCTTGTGAGCATAGTGAGTGTGTCCATCTTCAGCGCACTCTCAGGCGAGTCGAAGGCGACTGTGCATAGCACCTGGGTTTGCCCGCGTTGGAACAACGCGCTGCCATGCAAAGGCTCATACAAGCCAACCTGGAAAATAATGGTTTTATGAACACTGGCTCGCTGCTTTGTAAAATGATGATTTAGACGGGGAGTGAATGATACGCACAAGCTCGCTATTAAGACTGGTCTTTATTTCTCTACCCACACATAGCACAATTATATACCTACGTGACATCTCCCTTTTTTAAAAAGAAAAGAAAAATATTCTATTTCATGCATTATCAATAGGTACAGTTAATTAATTTTTATTTAAATTTTTAGGCTAATTCATTCACAAGTTTGCCTTATGTAAATACATGATTTTCATTGTTATATAATATTTTATTGAGTATGCACTTTTTGATATGCCCACTTGTAAATATATGTTTTACATTTATTATTCCGAAGTTATTTCACATTAATAACTTTGGTTATTTAATTTTATCACATAGAACATTAATATTTTACTACCGAGCAAAATTAGTTTATCTTTTTCTTACATAATAAAATGTAGTACTATTCAACATACTTCTTATGATCTATATCAATTTAATATTAATAATATGGTAAAAATACATATAACTCTTAATTTGAATGCATTTCATGTACCTACCTAGGTATTTTCTTGAATAATTTACAAGCAAAATCAGTTTATTTTCTAGTATGATACCTTAGATAAAGTAATGAAATGGCGATAATCATAACATGCTATTTTGGATGCAAAATCATGCGATGATTAAAATTATCTTAATTTGTTTGCACTCGCAGTGTGTCGGTGTAGCCCCAGCGATCAGGCGGCCTCACTGTCCTGCCGTAACGAGTTACATATAAGTTATTATTGTGAGGAATTGTGTTACATGCATTGCTAGATTGGTAGTTCGGAATGACAACATCATCATACTGAGTTTCGAAGTAATTTTCCATGTTATTGTTGCGACGCTCTGAATCCAACATTATGTGCCTACGGTTTCTGACTAGTTCGCTCCCGTTCGTTAAAGTAACTAAATATGATCTTATTCCAACATTTTTCTTTACAATACCATTTTTCCATTCATCATTTATAAGTACCTTTACTTTCTGATCTACCTTCAATGGGGGTAGATCGCGAGCGTGTCTGTCATAGTATCGTTTTTGAACGATTTGTCTGTTTTGCAACTTTTTAACAACATCTTGTTGAAATTTTGAATTTAATACGGCAGAGGAACATGGTATTACACTACGAAGTTTTCTATTGTATAAGAGTTCTGCTGGTGAGGGTATATCGCTACTTATAGGCGTGTTTAAAAATTCGAGTAGTGCTAGTTTAAAGTCAGTGTTAGTATAAGTTGTCTTTTTTAGCACGTTTTTTATAGACTGAATACTCCTTTCCACGAGCCCATTTGACTGGGCGTACCTCGGCGATGACGTAACATGTTGAAACTCCCATTCACTAGAAAAACGTTCGAACAACTCTGAACGGAACTCTGGGCCATTGTCCGACATAAGTATTACCGGTATGCCCTGCCTACTAAATATGTTTTTTAAATTTCGAATAATGCACTCTGACATCAATGATTTAAGTTTGGCGACTTCGATGAACTTGCTATAGTAGTCAACCACTAATAAAAATGACTCACCGTTGTAGTGGAAAACATCAGCCGCTACTTTAAACCATGGGCTGTTAGGTACTTCATGTGGGATCAATGTTTCTTTACAGTTAGACTTCCTATAAGATAGACATGCTTGGCAATGCGAAACCATATCAGTTATCTGAGAGTTTATGTTAGGCCAGTAAACTGTTTCGCGAGCACGTAACTTACACTTCTCAACGCCTAAATGACTTAAATGTATTTTCTTTAACATTGCAGATCTCATACAAGTAGGAATTACTATTCGAGTTCCTTTCCATACTAACCCATAAGATAAGGTTAAGTCATCTCGAACGTCCCAATAACTACGTATAGACAGATTAACGTCTTCTTTATTGCTGGGCCAGCCATTTTTAATTGTTTTTATCAGCAGCTGGAGGTCCTTATCATCGCGCGTACATTTCTGTATTGATAGGAAATGCGTGTCTGTTAGTGGGTTGCATGCAGACAGCGCACACACCTGCGCTTGCGCCTCCAAGTGATCGCGCGGCTCTGTGTCAAGGTCATTACCCTTGTTGTCACACGCCCGCGATAAGGAATCTGCAATATATAGGTACTTACCTGGTGTATAAACGAGTTTAAATGAATATGGCTGCAACCTCATTAGCATTCGTTGTAATCTAGGAGGTGCGCTCGCTATCGGCTTATTAATTATACTAATTAAGGGTTTATGATCAGTTTCGATTGTAATGTCGGTGCGCCCGTATATATAAGCATAAAATTTCTCGCATGCATATACACACGCATATAATTCCTTTTCTATTTGAGCGTATGCCTGTTCAGTCTTGTTAAGTGACTTTGACGCATAGCAAACTGGTAAATTGTCTTGCAATAAACAAGCACCTAGACCATTTTTGCTCGCGTCAACTGACAATTTTATCGGTTTATCTAGCGAGTAATACTGAAGTACGGGCGGACTTACGAGACATTCTTTAAGCAAATCAAAACTTTGCTGATGTTTTTCATGCCAATGCCATTCAACATCTTTCTTTAAGAGTTGACGCAAGTAGTGCGTTTTATCTGACAAGTTGGGAACAAAGCTACCCACATATGTAATTAAACCGAGAAATCTCTCCAGGTCCTTAACATTTTTTGGCTGTGGCATGTTGCGCACAGCTGCGACATGCGAATCGTCAGGCGAAACCCCGTGTTCACTTATTTTATGACCTAAGTATTTGATTTCTTTTAAAGAAATTTTACACTTGTCCCTATTCAATTTTATATTTATTTTACGGCACCTGTCTAAGACTTTGCGTAATCTTTCATCGTGCTCCTCTTTAGTCTTGCCATAGACAAGCAAATCATCAATGAACTGACATACACCGTCTAAATCATCGAAATGCTCCAAAAGTCTCTTGTGAAACACTTCACTGGCCGATGAAATGCCATATGGGAGTCGTAAAAATTTATATCTACCAAACACGGTGTTGAAGGTACACAAGTCTGTACAGTCCGAACTCAGTTTGACCTGCCAAAATCCTTGCTTAGCATCTAAGGTACTAAACCATTTCGCACCTAAAAGCTTCGACGTAATTTCATCTAGGGTTGGCAAACGGAAGTGCTCTCGTCTGATAGCCCTGTTTAATTCTTGCGGGTCTAGACAAATACGAAAATCACCATTAGGCTTCTTAGCAAGAGTCATACTATTCACCCAGTTAGTCGGTCCCTCAACTTTTGCAATTATATTCTGTTTTTCCATCTCGTTTAACTTGCTTTTAACACTTTCTTTTAGAGCAATGGGTAACTTTCTGGGTGGATGTATGACAGGACGTACATTTTCATTCACCTGTATCTGGTATTCTCCAGGAAGACAACCAATCCCTTCAAAAATGTCTGCGTAACTGGCCAGTATGTCAGGCGTTTTATTTGTCTCTATTGACATGATACGCTTAACTAATGCAAGTTCCTCACAAGCACTGCGACCTATTATGGGGGGAGAAGGAACGTCGGCAACAATAAACTTCAATATATACTCATTATTTTTGTATAATGTTTTCAAAAAACACTTACCAACTACTGTGATATTGTCACCCGAATAACCTCGTAATTTCATTGTTGTTTTAGTTAATTGTTGGACTGAAACATTTATTTTTTGCAAATAGCATGAGGGCAAAACGTTCACATCCGCCCCTGTATCAATTTTAAATTGAATAGAACTGTTATTAATATTAAGTATGGCGGACCACTCTGTACTAGAATTTGAGTTACTAATATGACATTTTACCTGATCACTGGAGGCATCCTCAACAGCATATACCTGGCACATCTTTGCGTAATGATTATAGCCATTGCAGCTATTACAACGAACACCGTAGGCAGGGCACTTATTGAATCCATGACCACCGCCACATCTCGGACACACTTGATACGACCGGGAATTTCGTGCCGACTCGTTACTAGGTCCGGGCCTGTGGGTCCGGTCGAGCTGCGGGGCTGCAGGGGGTGCGCGAATTCCTCTTCCTCGACCGCGTCCGCGCCGGCGACGCCCACGCGGCTCCCACGAACCGGGGGCGGCGGCTGCGGGGGGCACACTTCTCACCTCGCGAGCACCGCAACGACAACGAGAACTATTTACCCAATGTACTGATTCTTCTACATCTCTATGTCTATTTTCACCGCACTTCACGCTCAACTCGTGGACATGATGCGTCTCCGCTTCTTGTTTTATGGTATCCGCTTGTACTTGCGACATCTCTACTAAACGGCAAATATCCAACGCCTTGCTAAGAGTCAGATCTGGCTCCCTTAGTAATCGTTCGCGAAGTGAACTATTCCTTATTCCACAGATCAATCGATCTCTTACTAAGTCGTTACACAGTTCTTTGAATCCGCACTTTGAACCCATCTTGTTGAGCTCAAAGACATATTGTTCCGTTGATTCTTGTGACCTTTGATCCCGTGTAAAAAACTTATGTCGTTCTACTGTGACGTTAGTTTTAGGCAAAAAGAATTTATCAAATTCTATCAAAAGCGCTTTTAAGGTTGCCGGTTTTTCTGTAAATTGTTCATAAATTTCTCTGCACTTGGGTCCGATGACATGTAGCAAAATATTAATTTGAACTTTTTCGGCTTTTTTACTTAGCTCACATGCTTCACAATATATTTCGAAACCGCTTTTCCAGTTCTGCCACGATTTGCACAAATTTCCCGATGTCACACTTGAAATATTGTTCTCAAATATAAATGGCGCGGGTGGTTGTAGCACCGCCTCCATTGTTCAAAGGTTAATCACCAAAATTTCTGTTTTAAAGTCACTTATTGGTCTATTTTTTTACTTCACTGGGCACCAAGAACTAAATCTTTAATTTAACAACTTTTCACAATTGAATTAACCGACTGCGCCATGTAAAATGATGATTTAGACGGGGAGTGAATGATACGCACAAGCTCGCTATTAAGACTGGTCTTTATTTCTCTACCCACACATAGCACAATTATATACCTACGTGACAGCTTCTCGACAAGCGTGCAGTCAGCGGCAGAAGTATGTATCCACGTGCACGAAGAGGTGAAATTAATGTATACGCGGCTTTAACATAATAGGCTTGTGTCCTAAAGTTTTTTTACGATGCCATTCGAACCAGTTTTTGGAAAGGAACAAATGTTTGTATGGGAGTAAGTTCAATTAAACAATATAAATACTCAAAAAATTGAGTTAAAGACGGACCTCGCTAGCGGTAGCCGAAAACGTTCCATACTGATTAACATTGAATCATGACGTCACAGTGTAACATTTGTACTATCGTTATATGGAAAATCAAGTAAATTGCTGTTTCGGTTGCGAAATACTGCGTTTAGGACCATAGTTGTTGTACAATTTTGTTTCTACAAAACCATAAGGATTCTATTGGTAGCTTTAAATTTACTTTTGGACAATAAAAAAAATGCATATTTTTTCTAAACTTTCAAGGTCCATATCTTTTTATAATTTGTATTATATTTCGTAATTTATACTTAATTACATTTATTTGAAGGTTTACTATCCATTTAGCAACACTGCGCTATCAATTTTAATATGTGGAAACAACCCAATAATAGTACATTATTGCCGTGGCCGGGAAGGAGGCAATTGCAGGCTGAGCATTTGTTTAAACGGACGAGCTTGCGAGTCCGTTTAATTATAATACGAAGCCTGCAATTGCCATTCCGGCTGAGGCTAATATAGTGCTTTTCTCAAAAATGGGGGAATAATAAACTTTAAATATCGTTGCACAACGTGAAAATATTAATGATTTCCCGCCGTTTTTCTTTTTAAACCGAATCGCAAGTGTATTTTTCCACCGAAAAACGCAAATTTGAGACACATAGAAAAACGTCGCGTTTGCAACAGAAAAATACGAGTTGAATTGGCTGAATACGACCTGTGCCGTCTTTTATATGCCGGTCTCAACTTTTTAAAAAGTTTGGTACTCGACAAATAAAGGAATTTATATGTAACATTCCAGGCGGCCTGCAATGTTTTTTATTTTTTAATTTTGATCTAACCTGAAACTATACACTTTACCTTCCAATATGTAGCGACTAATGTACACTTTGCGGGCCATTTTTGAGAAAAATAAGCTTGTCGGGATAAATCTGATGATCCTTAGTTTTGCTGCTGACTGACGAAATGTTTAAACTTAATTAAAATCAGCTTGGTAAGTCAGTATACAACCTGTTCTCGTAAAACATGTCTCTGAAGGTTTACTTCTTTTTAGGGTAAAAACCGGACCCGGACTAAGACTCCGCTGTCCGTCCGTCTGTCTGTCACCAGGCTGTATCTCATGAACCGTGATAGTTAGACAGTTGAAGGTTTAAGAGATGTATTTCTGTTGACACTATAACAACAAATACTAAAAAATTATAAAATAAATATTTAAGGGGGCTCCCATACAAAAAACGTGATTTTTTTGCTAGTTTTATAGATAATGGTACGGTACCCTTCGTGCGCGAGTCCGACTCGCACTTGGCCGGTTTTTTAGCTAGTGTTGGCGCTCGGCTGCCTCAAACCGCAGATAATCGTAAGTAACATCCGTTAAAATCTAGATGTATGGGAAATTTTACAGTTTTCTGCTCAGCTGCGCCGCCATATTAAACGTTTAGGATAGCATTGCTAGCGTCGCTCAAGCATCTTTTCCTATTGGTGGATTTTACTCGCCCTTACTGATCAGTGATCAGTAACGAGACAGATGCAACTCACCTGAAAAAAAAATAGTTTTGCAAAGCGGGTCCTAGGGGTAACATACCTGACAACTAATCTTCCTCAGCTCATCCAACCGTCTGCCATCGCACCGTGTCTCCGTCTCAAAGATCATATCCCGGAAGGTCTGCCGGAGATGGGTGTTGAAACACTCCTGTAGCTGCGCCGGGTCGCCCTCGTCCCTGAGCTGGTCTAATACGGTCTGACGGAGGTCTGAGACCGCTAGGTCGCGGGAGGTCTTGTCATGGGAGAAGTCGCTGCAAGAGAATGGACATCAACATCAGAGACCAAACACAACACCAGATTTATATGGAACCCTTACAACAAAAATAACTTGGCAAAGAAGTATCATGTTGAATCAAGAACATGCTTTTTCTGATGTTTGCAAAATGAGGATGAACACAATAGGCTTGTGACAACATGTTAAAATTGATAACGTAGTGTTAGTAAATGGATAGTAAACGATCAAATTATTGTAATAAAGTATAAATTACAAAATATAATGAAAATTATAAAAAGATTTTTTTATTGTCCAAGAGTGAATTTAAAGCTACCAATAGAATCCTTACGCTTTAATAGAAATAAAATTGAAGGCCAACTATGGACCTAAACGCAGTATTTCGCGACCGATACAGCAATTTACTCGATTTTCCCTACAATGATTATTTCAAATAGCAAAGTGTGACGTCATACTTTTGAGTCAATCAGTATGAAGCGTTTCGGCTGCGCCAGCGAGGTCAATGTCAAAGTGAAAGTGATTTATTCTTCAATTTAGGCATATTACATGCACCTAAATATGAATGTCGATAAACTACCACCGGTTCGGAAAGAAACCTCTGCCTCGAGAAGAACCGGCGTAAAAAACTCGGCGAGGCAATATATGATTTCAATATCAGAGTATTATAAAATTTTAAAATTACATTGCTACAGTAGAAAGCCTATTTATTTTGCGATATATTTTATCGCTGCCAAATATCCCTATCTATGATGTAATCGTTTATCTTATAATATGCTTTTGAAATAAGTGTATGTTAAGGTCCGTCTTTAACTCAATTTTTGGGTATTTATGTTGTTTAATTGAAGTTGCTCCCATACAAACATTTGTTCCTCTCCAAAAACTGGTTCGAATGGCATTGTAAAAAAATCTTAGGTCACAAGCCTATTGGGCCTTACCTAAGGATTTCTCTAATCTTCATATTAGACAGTGTCTTTACAGCGTCCACGACGCTTTGAGCGACGGGCGGCTGTGACTCGTACTCTCTCTTACTCTTGCCGTGCGCCTTTTGGAGCTTCTCTATACCGCGCACTATGTGCATAGCCTCTTTTGTGCCTGGAAAAGATACAATAATTTGGTATTCTTTAAATAAATGTTTGTTCCTCATTCATTTTTAACACAGACGAATAGCTAAGAATAGTTTCACCATTAATAGTACATTGTAAAGGCTAGAAAGTAGGCAATAGATGCACGAGTGAGTTTGAGGTCCCAGCCTCAGGTGAGGTGAGGTATTAACCCTTTGACAGCTAAAGACTGGCACAGCCGCGCGTGCGCTTTGCGCATTTTCGTTAATTTTATGTAATAAAAAGTAATACATGTAACTGGACCCATTTTTTTAAATAGTTCATTATAGGACATTATTATTTTGATTATTTATTTTGACATAAATATATATCAGAAGTTTCATTTTATTGGTTGTTTTGTTTTGCACCCTCGCTGTCAAAAGGTTAAACACGCGACCGCGGCACGCTCGCCGGCGCGGCGGGGTGGGGAGGGGCGGTCCGGCGCGGGGGGAGGGCTGTGATTGTTCGAATCGCTGCTTCAACTGGACTACAAAAACATTGTTGGACAGTTTGAATTCATAGATGGCCGCTTCGTGCGACGTCCAACTTCTGTTTTCTGCACCAATTTCCTATTTTCTGCACTTGTATCGTAAAATATATTTCCCCAGAATACCGCAAGAATTTTTTCCTCCGAGAAGTCTATTACAGGAAGCAATTCGTGGGACAAATATTAACCCTGTTCACTCCTTACTCTTTTCTGTTTAAACCTGTTCACTCCTTTGAAGGAAGTCATACGGCAATCCCTCGAGGGAGAACTCGGCAGAGAACTCATTCCACAGCAGAGGAATATGTTCAAGACAAGTCTGAACATAGCTTTATATTTATATAAATCATAGATAAATATTTGTTCGATCTTTCAAATGTTAATTCTTCTTATATCTTTCGTATTTGTTTTTAACATGCGAAAGCTTGGTCCTTCGGACCGGATATGAAACAGTGACCAATGGATCTACAGTCCACAAAAAAAAAAACAAAATATAACTTACCGTACCTATTTTGATGATTTTCAAAAAGTCATGCAGTAGCAGTTCCTCTGGGAAAACCTTGGCAAAGAGCTCATTCCACAGCGGAGGAATATAAGCCAAAAAAGAACTTACCATACCTATTTTGATGGCCTTCAACAAGTCTTGCTGCAGCACGTCATTGGCACTCCCCTCTAACATCACCACGAGGTTCTGTGCCGTCGCCGCTACCACCAGGTTTAGGAGGGAAGTCTGTAGGTCCTTGCGTGTCGGGTTGATTATCACTTCGTTGTCTATTAGACCTAGTCTGAAAATTTCTTGGAGTTAGTTCACTTGGTTAATTTTAAATTTTAGTCAGGTGACCGGACGAGTTTTTATGCTAGTTTCAGAATCTAGTATGGATATTATAAATGCGAAGCCTGTCTGTCTTTTACCTTTTCACTCGTAAACCCTTATACCGATTTAGATGAAATTTGGTAAGGAGATAGTTTGAGCCCTTGGGAAGGACATGAGATAATTTTTATCCCGGAAATCATCCCTTCTGTCTGTCGAAAGTGCATCTGTGGAAAGTCTAATAGCCTAACTTTTTATTTTTATTTTTTATTTTATTCCTTTACTAGCTTACGCCCGCGACTTCGTCTGCATGGACCGGGGATAAAAACCTTATATTTTAATCTAGGCTATAAACTATCTTCGTGCAAAATTTCATACAAATCGGTTGAGCCGTTTCAGCGTGATTGAGTAACAAACATCCAAACATCTAAACATTCGCATTTATAATATTAGTAGGATAAGGAAGAGGGAACTATATTCCCACCATGAATTAACTTTATTTGTATGTGATAGGGTTCAATTGTAAAAAACCAGATGCCTATATGCGCGTTAAAGGTGGACTTCCGACCAGCGCGGCTCCGGCGTCACTAACGCAGCGACAGTGACGCGGTGATAGAGCGATAGTACTATGCAGTACGGAAATGTATGAGGGAACGTTCTAGCGCAGCGTCACTGTCGCAGCGATAGCAGTTGGTTCAGAGCAATGCACGGAACGCAGAGGTCCTGGGTTCAAATCCCGCCCGGCGGTGTTTTTTTTTTTACTTTGATCGGAATGTGTCTAATAGCTTATTTGCCGTTGAGACCACTGACTACTATACTCGGACTAAGTCGCTGGCAAAAGCTAGTCGGAATATATTTAAACAAAAGTCATACTAAGTTAATTATGGACACATACAATATTTATGCACAAATAACAGGCGTGCAACAGCATTTAAAGCTGCGTACGAATTTGAGCGGCTCAGCCTGAGGCACGCTCGCCCCGCGCGGCGAGCTGCTCGCGCGCCAAATAGTTCCACATAAACATGCGCGGGTGAGGCAGCCTGTCGCGGCGATTTGTATCAATAATTATTCCAAAACAAACAAACTAGAGTCTGTCTAATGTAAGCTGAACCTGAAAAAAAGCGGCAGATTCAAAAAATCATGACAGGGTAACATAGGGTCACTCACACAGCCGCAATTTTCTCAGAGAAATTTCAATTTGACATACGACATGACACCTCAGATGGTCACCTCACCTACGAGGTTCAACTTTCATTAGACAGACTCTATTACACACGCACGGCTTAGCCACTAGCTCAAAATCGTACGCGTTTTGCGCACAAACATGTGATCGACAGCCCGCCTGTTTCCGGCCAGGCGTCCCTTCACAACATCAACATGTAACATTCCAGGCCGCCTGCAATGTTTTTTTTTTTAAATTTGGTCTGACCTGACTATACACTTTACCTTCCAAAATGTAGCGACTTATGTACACTTTGCGGGCCATTTTTGAGAAAATGTTTTGTACTGCTCCCCTCCATCAGTGACCCTGTTGTAGACTTACCTGACAGCTCCGATAGGCCCATTCCACGGCACATCAGACAGGGCCAGCGCAGCACTAGCAGCATTGATAGCGACGGTCTCCGGCGGGTTGGTGGCATCAACTGCGAGCATGTTGCACACCACTTGTGTGTCGTAGAAGTAGTTGTGTGGGAAGAGAGGCCGGAGTGAGCGGTCTATGAGGCGGGAGGTAAGGATCTCGCGTTCTGTTGGGCCTGGTGAAATACATATGTAGAATTAAAGTTTAAGTGAATATAATCCTGTTATTAAGGCCATTTATTTCTGTGCTGAGCATGAATACTTGTTCCTGAGTCATGGATGTTTTCTATGTATTTAAGTATTGATTTATCTATTTAAGTATGTATATTATCGCCTAGTACCTTTATTACAAGCTTTGCTTAGTTTGGGATTAGGTCCATATATCTGAGGTTGTTCCTAATTATTTATTTATTTATTTGATCTCAATTAACCAGATATGGCTTGATTTTTAAAAAGTAAAAAAACAAACAATTACACTTGTTAAAGTAAAAAGGTTTTTTTTTGTCTCAGAACACTTACTAGGGATTGGAACCGGTTTTTTTTAAAATCCCTGAAATAGTCTAATGTTTTGAATTATTTTAGACTCTTAATGTAGGACACATCATGTATTTAGGTAACATTTTCGCATTATTAGACTGCCCGATCAAAAATGATATCATAAACAAAAGAACAGGTATTTTTGTATGGTGAAAATACCGGTATCCGATCCCTGACACTTACTGATTCAATTTAATGCATTGCTTTTGGCTACAGCCTGTATTTGGTCACCAAGTTATGTAAACAAGTAGTACAGTCCATTAGTAACCTCATAATTGCAAGTTCTTACCAAGTTCTCTCCTCAAGAAGTTGGTAGGTATTCTGCCCGCTGCAGCTGCCTTCTGCCGGTAGTCCACCACAAGCGGCAAGAAGGAGCTGCTGCTCTGCTTTGCCCGGGATACTACGGTGGCCAACACACTGGTGTTACCGAGTGTCGCCACACACGCGCCGTCCGCGAAGCGCGCATACTGGCCTGTTGCCAATTTTAGTGTAGTTCTGAAGAAAATCAACTATTTAACAACCAGCCAGCGCAGAGATGGGTCTTGAATCTGGGGTTTTACTGTATTTTCTATATTTGGTAGGTAGAACTAGCAGAATAACACACTGAAAAATACTACACAGATTCGTATTTCCTTGCCATTAGAATCCCTGTGTTGATTTTAGGGCTTGGCCCGCGCAGCTATTTTTGCTGCTGACTGTACTACATCAAGAGTGCTACAAGATATATTAAATGCCATCAAAAACATCCTGTAAAAAAACCCAAGTCTCGCAGCTCAGTCTTTCTACCGTAAAAAGTTGTGAGATCCATGTAATACCAAGTTGGTTAATCTATTTAGTCTCTACTTAAAGGACCTTCTGTCTTAAGTTATTACAAAAGTTATTATCATGCCAATATTAAAAATATTTTACGTTTTAAACAAATAGATCGACTTGGACATCGCATGATTTGATTATTAGTATGACTGTATCACACTACACAGCACGACGGGCCAGCAACCAACAGCAACAAGAGTTTCAATCGCGTGAGGCGCGATAGACTAAAGAATCTATCTAATATAATTGTAATATTCATTGTGTTTTCATGCGATGTCCAAGTCGATCTATTTGTTTAAAACGTAAAATATTTTTAATATTGGCATGATAATAACTTATGTAATAACTTAAGACAGAAGGTCCTTTAAGTAGAGACTAAATAGATTAACCGACTTGGTATTACATGGATCTCACAACTTTTTACGGTAGAAAGACTGAGCTGCGAGACTTGTGTTTTTTTACAGGATGTTTTTGATGGCATCTCACTTCTTTTTGTAGAGTCCTACTTTTTGGTACCATCTACTTCTAACGATTTTTTTTATTTTGACTTGGCGGGGGCACTGCCGTGCCCCCAGATAGGTTTTCCCATGATTAAGACATTAAACTCTATTTGTATTCTAAATTTGAAGCTTCTATGTCTGCTAGAAGTGCCTTGGACTTTTGATGATCGGTGAGTCAGTCAGTCAGTGAGTGACAAAATTTAGAAACTTTAACAAATTGTCATTCTTAAACTACTGGTTCAAATTGACTGAAATTTTAAATATACTGTGTTTATATAATGCCTGATTAGTTACTGAAAATTCAGGTTTCTTGTTTTATCCACAACGAAATTATATAACGAAATTATGGGGGCACGGCAGTGCCCCCGCCAAGTCGAGCAAAAAAAAGCGGCACGGCCGTCCTTTTCTCGAAGCAATTCAGGCCATTTTCGACCCCCCGAAAATGGCCTGAATTGCTTCGAGAAAAGGACGGCCGTGCCGCTTTTTTTTGCTCGACTTGGCGGGGGCACTGCCGTGCCCCCAGATGATATTATTCTTCAAGTCAACCTGAGGATAACTTTTGTGTACTGGAAGGGCTTTTATTCATATTCAGTTTAAGTATAACTTAAGTACTAATCAGTGGGCAATTAGCAGTGAGCTAATAAACTGAAAAAGTTCACGAGACATATTTTTATTTGATTTCGCAGCATCCTAATGTTATGCTAACCTAACCTATAAATGTAAATATGAATTTAATACTTACTCGTTTGAAAACTGGATGTCAGTTTTACCCACAGCCGCTTGTGACGAGAACACATTGTAATGAAAACTAGCTCTTGTTTTTAATTTAGATAAAATCCTATGTTTAGACAACATTTTTAGTCGGCAATGGGTCAAGGAAGGGCATGAATAAAAAATACACAAATATTTTTAGCTGCCTAAAATTAAAACTGCTTATTTAAGCCTTGTATTATTGAAATAATCTTATACTACACTACTTTATGGAAGATACGCGAAAATAATACGCTTTTACAAGATTCTTAGCTCACAACTTTTTAACTTTTTGGCCGAATTTGAAGAGATGTTTTTGCCAGTTTTAAACCGAGGTTGATTAATAGAAAAGTAAATAGTGAAAGAAATGCATTTCAGTATATAAATTGCGTAGTGAAATAACAACTGTCTTGATTTTCTTAACTGATTTCTTAAATTAATTGTGAAATACTTATTATATATTTCTTCACGATTACAAGAGCTTATCAAATTTGTAATTTTATAAAAACGCTTTAAAAACGTCAAATCACATGCGTTTCGTTACGGCATTTGATAGACTCGACATTTATTTAATTTGCAAAAAAGAGCTGGCTGTATATATAACTAAAAGAAAAATAAATGCATACTTTATAAAAACAGTAAATGGCATTTCACGAGTTTTTGACCCAGAAGGGCCAGATATAAACCTATTACGATTACATATTTTATAACGAAATAACGTTAATTTAACCGTTAACCAGAACATCTACGTACGTCAAACTCATCAGCTGATTGTCATTTGTCATGAATTTGTCAAAGTAAAATGCATTTTGTTCAAATAAATAAAACATTAAATTTTATTTTAATGTATTAACGAAAATAGCAAATATGAAGAAAGTTCAAGGAAATGATTCATTTCATCGGATAAACTATCTGTACCAAGTAAGTTACTCAGTTATCCGATTCAATTTATTTGGTTATTATGAAAGACCTGTTACATATTTTTTTACCTTTGCAGATAAGTAAACACATTGTTAAAATAAATCCAGCCTTGTCTTCGTACTATGGCAACCTAATGGTAAATGTCGCTAAGAAGAATGTTTTGAAAATGTAAGTATGAAAACAAATTACATCTGAATTCTGGCAGTGTTTTTGTATTTGGCTTGACTACCAAGTTATAGCACCTATTGCTATATCAGGCATGAATATACTGCGCACCAACCTGCTTGCTAATGCACCCATTGTCCGGGCCATAAACATATTTTACAATGGTGTCGAGGAAGCGCAAGCCGAGCAAGAGTCAGTGTGGTACTGCAGAACTGGTTGGTTCCGGTCTGCGGGTTGCCACACCGAGCAAGGTGCTATATGTATCGCGCCTGCATTACACCGCCATGGCTGTTGATGTGGTGGAGTACGTTTGTCTGAAGACCGGCTTCGCGCTGAGGGTGTTCCAGCTGCGTTCGCGCCACTATGTGCACTTCAGCTCGATTGTGGTGCTCGTGCCCCGGCCGCTGCAGGACACCATCGCATGTGCTGACTTCTGGCCGAAGGGTGTTGTGACAGTTCCTACACCTGTTTGTCGCCTAAATAGTATTATTTCTTGTTTTAGTTTCGTGACGCATTGGTTATTACTGTAATGTCATGTAAACATATTTGTCGATAAATAAATATTAAACCAGCTTTCCACTCAAATTGACTTATTTAACTGCACTCTGACTAAGTTAACAAAAGCCGCAAGCAGGCAATTATGTTTTTCTTGAATATTTGTATAGTGTATTAATAATAATAAATCTCATTTATTTATATAAATTGTGTAACAAGTGTGACTGTAGGTGCCTAAAACTAGTCTGTAAGTGATATGTATATTATTGATAATTAATAAAACAAAACATTTTCCATGGATCATAAGTTAATAAGTTAAGAAATAAAAATAAAACAAAAATAAATTGTATATATATTTTATTACAAAAATTTAGTTTTAAATTCTAAGTGACTGTGACACCCCTGAATAGACATTCATGTTGAAGAACACAGGGGCCATCACAGCCATCAGTTTTGTAACTTGTAGTACAAGTGGAAACCTCTTTTCAACTGATTTTATCCGCAAAAGACTTCAAATTGTATCACATTCACAAGTTACACACTATCCAACAGGCTCTTAGTCAGTCACATTCATTTGATTTAAGTAATGTTTTTATTTAAAAATAATAACATATCTAAAGCCGCAAGCAAGCAATGCAAGTTTAACTAAATTACGGGGTTTTTACAAATCAATTGAACTTATTATACCTTAGCAACTCTCAATGTTACGCAACCTGCATGCAAGTTGCACCTGTGTAAATAAAACTTTAACCAATTCCAGGCACCCTGATATAAAAAGGCAGATCTGCAAAAAATGCCGCTGCATGCTAATCTACGGAGAAACAGCTACAATGAAGATCAAGACTAGGCATAAACAAAAGACTGTTGAATGGACCTGCGACACCTGCTGTACTAAGAAATGTCTGCCAGCGCGTAGAGACAAGGAGCCACTGTGGGTGGAAAGAGACGAAGCTGTTGTGGAGGTTATTAATTAATTATTTTAATAAGAAATGTGTTATATTATAATCTTGTCATCATGTGGCTGTCATCTGATTGGACATATCAAGAGGTTAAAGGATCAAACAAACAGCCAATGTGTTTCTGATTAGTTCCGGATTCGCCGGATTCCCGTTTCGCCGGATTCTTGATTCGTCGGAATTTTTCAATTACAGAAAACTATGTAAATATCGTTGCTTTACTCATCTATTAAATAAATAGACTAGTATTATCAAAAAAAATATTGAATCAATTAATATATTATGATAACTGGCATAACCTGTTTAAACAAGATTCCGACGAAACAAGAATCCGACGAAACAGGAATCCGGCGAATCCGGAACTAATCACAGTCACGGACTTTAATTGTTGAGCCATTTAAAGCTCACTTTATACTGGACACTTCATAGCTCCATAGAAGACCAACATTAGTTGACACCTAAATGGCTCAACATTTAAAGTCCTTGACCGTATATTATTGGACGAGCGAGTGAAGCAAATAAAGTTCTCTGTTCGGCTGTTCTCCTCTACAGGAGCCGTAGCATGGTTGGCCTTATCACGCGACAAGTGACAAGATAGGAGCGTCGTCTCGTTCTATCGAACGGTGTCAGCCAGTGACGCACGCTCTATCCTATCACCTATCGCGTGACAAGGCCAACCATGCTACGGGGCCAGGTCACATTTCTCGACCAATTCTTGTGAGATTATGTGAGCAGGTTCAATAATTTTATGTACAGTAAGGGAAATGTATTCACGTACCACCGTATAACCCTATCGCAATAAGGCGACATATCACTCGGGTTTGAGCGACGGCGGCCTGCCAATTGCGACAGGGTTCTACGGTGGTACGTGAATACATTTCCCTTACTGTACATATATTTTTTTGTCAATTCAGTTTTTGTATTTGTTTTTAGCTCAGCTCACAGAGCCACTAGTATATTTAACACTTTTACAGTCAGGAACCCTCCTAGCGGGCGCCTACGCCGTAGTCGCTTTCCGCTACGAGCGTAGCGCGTAGCAATTCCTGGCAGTGAATTTGTTAAGCGCCAGGCTCTTTGTAAATGGAGTAAGTGTAGTTGGTGCCTCTTGGCTTCCACACTGCAGTGTGTGTGCAATGTGTTTTTATGGATAAGAAAACGATGTAGACTTGACGCATAATGCCCTAAACCTGGACAATGTCTTAAACGCAAAATGACCTGAACGCATTATTTCCTAAACGCAGATTGACCTGAACGCATAATGTCATAAACGCAGATTACCCTGAACGTATTATGTCCTAAGCGCACATCACGCTTTACAAATTGTACTTATATAATATGTAAGTATTAGGTAGTAAAAAAGTGTTCGGTTCTGGCGCTTTACTCGCTCGGCTCGCGCGCTGTAGGGTCGCTGTTCTTCCTAACACTCCTCCTCGCTTCGCTCGTCGTCTTACCTACACTGACCTGCCATAGAGTCCCTCTGAAACTACTTTGAACTCGTTAACTTTAGTCTGTTAAATTTACTCCATTTTGCGTCTAGGACATATCACGTCCAGGGAATTTTGCGTCTAGGCTTTTTTGCGCCTAGGGCATTTTACGTTCATAAAATAGGTCAAAACTACACCGGTGTGATGTAGGTATCTAGTTATACAGTTTTATAAATAAAAAAACGCAACTATAACTACAATTTTATTAAAACTTCCCCTAGGTAAGTACTGTAAGTGTACGCCGATTCTCGGGATTAGACTAAGATGAAGAGGATAACGTGATAACGCTAAGATGAAGAGGAACCATAGTGCATTTGAATTTATGCAGTGAGAATATAATATAGGCACTAGCTGCCCGCGCGGCTTCGCCCGCGTATTGCAAAGACCGCATACAAGTTAGTTAGTTAGTTAGCTAGTTCGTTTTCCTGGGCATTTTCCGCAATTCGACATCCAACGTGCCTATTTTGCGTGAAACGGCGGGGTGCTACTCTAACCACTACAGCTCCTCCAGAAAGTTAATGAGTGTAGTATCAAGCAGCTAGTTACTACCACGAATATCTCTCCATAAAAAAAAAACTACATAAACTTTACAACAACATTTCGCAATTCAATAATCGCTATAATAATATTTTACTACCGATTACCAAATGCCAGTTACACTTTATGTAGACATGGAAAAAGCTAAAAAATTAAGAATACGACGGTTGGCACACAGAAATGAAGTATTCGTTGAAAATGTTGGTGTTGTTTAGAAATATTTTTACCTGTAATAAGACTAAGGCAAAATGAAAAAATAATCTAATCTAAACGCTGCACGCTGGATGAATATACACTCACCGGCAGAAAAATTGGTCCAAAAACTTTTCGTGATTTCAAACTATGAAATGAATAAATTAAATGTTTTTCTGCATGGTAAACTTTTTCTAGTTTGGGCCAAATTTTCTGCCGGTGAGTATATAAAATAGCATATAGATAACTTAGTAAATTGCTATCTCATTCTATAGGCCATTGCCATTACACACCTAACAATTTGCTTACCTACCTAGTTAGAATGGAAGGTATGTACCTTTTGCTGTCTCACTCCAAGTATAGCGAGCTGTGACATGCAGATCGCTGATTTCGCTCGTCTGGACGCGCCTTATCACGGCTGACCATTTTGAATTGTAAATTTTGGCGTGTTTAACTAGAGGCCATTTTTTAATACTCTTATTTTTATAAGTGTTAGGTTGCTTCAAGTAATCCTTAAAACGGCACATTGAAATAGTCCGCAAACGAGGCGGTGATCCATTGGCGAGTAAGACCGCCGGTACGTCAACGAACTCGCGAGCCAAAGGTATAAACCGCCAATGGAGCACTCAAGTCTGCGGTCTTAAACACCGACGGTTTTACTCGCCGGCTCGTTGTGCATGCTTGAAATTCTAAGTCCGCGGTACGAAAAACCGCCAGTGGATCACGCGACCCGGCGAGCCGACAGTCTTTTTGCTATCTTGGTGGCGAACGGACGTGCTGCGCTGCGAAATTCGCAACATTTACTAGGCAAAACGGTGTCTTGTTTTTTTATTAGAGGTGACACTAAACCGAGCAGCTCCATAAACACTTCCTCGGACATCCTCAAATAATTTCGGTAGTCGTTGGGTTCACCAATCAGCTCTGCCAGCAAGTTTAAATGGGACAAGCGTTGTCTTTCTTGCAGCCATTTTTTCACCCAAACTTTATGGCGTTTTTTTTTCTTAATTTTATGTTCATCCTCCTCATGTAACAGTAGACCGATATAACAAAGTAACTCTGTCTGGGAACACGACATGACTGCGCCAACGATGAGAGTAGACGGTAGTGCCTTCCTATTCTGTTTCCAAAATGTTATTACAATGTTCCGGAGGTGCAAACAGTCAAGAACGAACTGGACTTTTGTTTTTTACGGAAGCTTAGAAGCTACTCTAGTCTCAGTAGTCCTTACCGCACTAACTCGCGATCCCGCCTACGTCAGCGCGACAGAAATATTGAATTAGAATTTTTTGACGTATTAAAGGAGCTCATGTTATCTCTTAACAGTTTCCCTTCAACATTTAACTACCTAGTGCGTTAACCTTTGTAGGAATGCTCGACTCATTTGATTGCCAGAGGACGTTTAATACACCCATTAAGTACCCATTGCCTACCTCACAATCTCCAAACTGCTCTCCTTAACGAGCAGGTACCTACTAGCACGAATCCTCTATAAAAAACGACATAAACTTTATCACAACGTTTCGCAATTCAATAACCACTGTTCCGCTATAATAATATTTTATTACCGAATACCAACTGCCAGTTACACTTTAGACATGGAAAAAGCTAGAAAATGAAGAAAACTCTAATATCATTATCTCTTTTGGTAACGTTGTCCCAAACACTCGATCATAGAAAAGATGGATACTTAAGGACCGGTGAAAAAACTGCGTCTTGGTCAAATGATAATTTAAAAGGAGATTTTAAGAATAAATATCTTGGGAAAAAGAAAGAGAAAGATGAGTTTGACTGGGCAATAGCGAAAGGCAAAGCTAAAACGTTGCAGAGAGCTAGAGAAACTGAGGACCGACTAAATGACAACAATGATGTTTTAGGCGGTTACAGGGGTGCACAAAATAGGCCTGATAAATCGATATTGAGATGGGGTTATCATGTAGACCCCGTGCTCAATGAAGTGCGAAGAAGGAACTCCGAGTCTGATTCGTCTGATTCGGATTTAAATTCGCCAAGTTCGAGCAGAGAGTTCAATAATTGGAAAACCGAATGGAAGCGTATGTGGCTGGAGAGGAAGTTGGAGGTGGTTAACCAAACCGATCCGGGCGGTGACAGGGTTAATATGATCGCTGCTAGTGAGTATCTCTTTGGATTTGTGAATAGCACATTTTATTACCATCTACCTACTACTACTTAATCTACATTTAATTTAGGAATATATTCCTTTGCTATTTCGTAAATATCGTTTCTGGCAAAAATTGGTAAGCACACGTTGAGAACATTAAAACAAAAATGTCAAAATTCATACATGTGCTTTATTTATTAAACTAGTTATTTGCGTGCGGCGGTACCGGTGTGGTTTTGGTCTTTGACTTTGCAACTCTGACTGGAATTGGTTTAGTATTTCCAAGGAAAAGGGAAGTGAAAAACTGCTATGGGAAGCGAAAAGCGGAAGGTATTTCTGTAAGTCGGGCATTGCACTCGGTCCGTCTTGCTTGTGAAACAGTGCGGGGGGTGTGTTCGCGTGGGCTCGCCCTTCGGGCCTTCGGCCCTCGGGCTCGCGTAGAGAGCGAGCTCTGAAGGGACGCTTCGGGCCTTCGGCCCTCAGGTTCGCTTGTAAGACACTCGGGAATAGTAAAGTGTCCACGTGGGCACGCCCTTCGGGCCTTCGGCCCTCATGTTCGCTTGTAAGACACTCGGGGATAGTAAATTGTCCGCGTGGGCTCGGCCTTTTGCCCTCGGGCTCGCGTTGTTTTTTCTTATGGTAAACACTGTATAAAAAAAATACATTGACAATTTAATTTTGATAGATGAAAATACCCTATGTGTAATAACACAGAAGAAGGTCATCCATCTTCTCGCAGAACGTCAAACATTCATCACACACAGCTATCCATCGGCTAGCAAATATAGGTATCATAGTTTGGTGCTGATTCAAGAAACGACTTTATAAAGTGCAAAGCTCGAATAAGCGGGGACTTTCTGCGAGACAACGTTCGCGCTGCCAGCGCCGCTAGTAAATGTCGACAACGAGGTGAAAAACAATGAAAAAAACCTTGATAAATAGGTATATCATTGTCACTAATAGACCTTTATGTTCTTTAGCGGAATAACAAAGGAATATATTTTCGGAATTGTATCGTATCCATCGTATAGGTAGAAAGACATGTAAAATAATTCAAAGCAGCCGTGGTTCGAATACACTCTTAACACTTATTTATTTGTCCAGGGCCGTGGGGAGTCGCATGCGGTGATCCGGCCCAACACGACATGCCGTGGGGCTCGTGTGTCCTCCCGGCCGAGTGCAACGCCGAATACAGGATCTACAGGGGTGACTCTTTTTGCGGCCGCACGCAGTTTGTCTGCTGCAGCTTAGTCTACAACACCTACGACCTCTACCAGGGCTTCGACGTGTCCCTCGCACGCTCCAGCATGGATACAGATTCCGCAGAGCTGAAAGAAGTAGCCAAAAGAAAATCCCCAAAGGAACGTAAAAGGAGAATCGCTCGGAAAAAGCGACGTCGCAAGCGATTGAGAGATCAAAGGAAACGTAAAATAAAAAAGACCATCACAAATATCATTAAGGAGGTTCGCAAAATTCTAAATCGAGCTTACAGGAACGGAACCAGACTTAGAAAAAGGAAAACCAAAAATGTGAAAAAATTCATAAAGTTCCTCAAGAAACAGTACAAGATGGATCGGAATTCGGCCAAGGATATACACGAGAACATGATGTTCGATATCGATCAGGAATTGATGAACAAATTGATGCAAATGCAGGATTTTAACACCGAGTTCATGGGTAACGATACTTTCCGAAGCATTGTAGTGAACAAGACAATGTCCTTGAAGGCTGCGCGGATATTGACGGACACGTACCCTGAGCTGCTTGGGTTTATGCCCAGTTATTTGATGCGCCGGAGTGGACACACTTCTCTTCGGAGAGGGGACACCTCTCTTCGGAGAGGGGGAATTTCTCACAGGGGAGGGGTCGCTTCTCAACGTAGAGGGGACGCCATGCCTCGGAGCAGAGACTCCGCGCGCTTACATCATCGTCGTCGGAAACACCTTGACTATGATGTCGAATATGGGTTGTTGTACGATTGAATAAATGCTTCAAAATATATGGAAAACATTTACAACTTTATTTAATGCAGGTTGTTATGAATGACCACGGGTTTTAAAAGACCGCAATGTAATATACGGCGACACATACCTACCTAATAATTTGTCACAACTTGGCCATGGTTAAAATGGAAGGTATGCATTGCTGCCTCGCTTCAACTATAGCAGGTTGTGACACATTTCTAGGTGTGTATGGGCCTTGTCTTGTATAAGTATACCTACTCTATTACAGATAGGATTAGACAGAAGCAAAATGCGTTCTTTAAAGTACGCTGTTCAGGTTGCCATTCTTTATTTTAAATACGTATAGGTGTACACATTTGACGACTATGTCACCTGATGGTAAGTGATGCTGAGGTTGTTACATCATGCATACCAAGATAGTGCCTATTCACTCTCGTCTTGAAAATAAGTTATTTATAAGCTGGGAGAAGATTTGCCGGAAGTGAGTTCCACTCTTTAGCTGTCCTCGCGCGAAAACTGGAAGTAAAGCGCTTCGTGCGATCAGTGGTAAATCAACTACATGTTAGTATAAGGGTGCAAGCCCCCCAAGAAGACTTAAACAAATAAAAGATAACCCATAATTTCTTTAACACAGTTTTTTTTTGTAGACGATAATGGTGAACAATACAATACAATACAAATACTCTTTATTGCACACCTCACACAAACAAAGCAGTTACAGAGAGAAACAATACAATGACATGTAGGTAGAGGTAGACAACAGGCGGTCTTATCGCTGAAGAGCGATCTCTTCGAGCCAACCTTTACCAGTGAACTTACCAGTTCAAAACATAAATCTGCATCTTATCCATATATCCTGTATATATAATAATATTTGCAATCACGTTCTCGGAAACGGCTCTAACGATTTCGATGAAATCCGGAGGCGAGTAATCGATCTAGCTCGGTCTCATGTCCGGGAAAATTCGTTTTCTCCGTATTTTCATCCGAGCTGAGTTCGGTCGCCCAGGCATTGCAGTTCATCTGAAATTCTGAATCCACCTTTAGATTAAGTTTAGGTTTATCGTTATTTTTCAGTTGAGTCCATTTTAACAGCTCGCTCAAATATGTACCTAGTACAATTTTAAAGTAATAAGTAAAAATAAAAGACAGTTACCTATACTTATCTATGGTCGTAGATTGTAGAGCTGGGAGTGCGAAAAAAGCTTGGTTTTACCTAATTACAAGCTTTATATTAACTTGACTTGTTCGTATGTAAGTTTGTAATGTATATGAGTATGTAAGCTGTCCGTCAAAATTTGCAATCCATTTTCCAGTCACATGCCGTTATCCGATTGAGTCGAAATTTTGGGTTTTGGTATAGTTTGGATGACAATTCAATATTATCGTACCATCGAGCTGATCTGATGACGGAGATAGAAGGTGGCCATGGGAATTCTTATCAATAAACTATCTTTGTGTAAAATTTCATCCAAATCGGTGTAGCCGTTTAAGCGTGATTGAGTAACAAACATCCAAACGTCTAAACTTCTAAACTTTCGCATTTATAATATTAGCATTAGTACCTACCTACATTGTGTTACAAGTACGGTGAGATATGAATTACGAACGAGAGTCTATTAGAAGCCCGACGCCGAAGGCGGAGGGCTTTGATGACTCGAGTTTGTAACAATCTTCACTTCACTCTATTGTCTATGGCTACTGTGCAACTCAAGCACAATTCTGCCAGCATCGAGTATCCAGCTTTGCACGGTGTAAATGAAAGAGGGAAGATATAGTAAAATACACAAACTCGGGTGATTCCTGAGAACAGATGACAAACACACACAAATAACATTAACCATAACCAGATTAGGACAAGTAAATGTGAGACAAGAGACTAAGATACTACAATATGTTAATGTAACAATCTTACTGTCAGTCGTCCATTTTGTTGAATTTGACGTGAGGCGCGCTTAGAGCAACGACCCTTCGGCATACAGCCACGATTTAAAAATATTTTACACGGACACTAAATTGCTACATTTAAGTGTTTAAATCTTTAAATAATTCTGTCAATCATAAGTTATTCGTGTTTTTACGTTTAAATTTATTTATAAATACATTTCAAATTCAAACATCGTGTTTGAGTTAAAAGCTTTATAACTGACGTAAGAGTGACAGATAAAATTTAAGAAAATAACCATTACACCCATGGCCGTAATAAAGGCTATTGCAGCTCTGTATGTCTGCGCGTTATGAAGCCCTTTACGAGCAAGTGTAATGAAAAAAAAATTAGTAGAATTAGGTATCTATGCGAAAAGGCTCGACCTCAAAATTATCAAAGAAGACGTGTAAAATTTGCCCCTTGCAGTCCTAGTTAGCCTGACCCGAGAGTCGAGTGCTATCATCGCTCGTCCTTCCGGTCACGAGGCACGCTCCCGAAGTGTACCTACTTGGAATATTCTGTCGGGGAATAGAAATGTATGGCATTGGCGTCGTGTATCTAGTGATATTAGTACGACTTCGCCTGCTAAGTTAGTTAGACTGTTATACCCTTATAACTGGAGTATATATACATATTATAACTGGAGTAGCCTTTCATTAACTTACCCCTCTGTAAAAAACCTTGCACAATGTGCAAAAAATCATACAAAGACAATTTCACGATCGATAACATAATCGCCTCACAAGAGAACACTGATCATAAAAATGCCCGCATGTTGCTGTAAGCACTGGATATTATAAACGTTCAAGCATTTCAAGCTTTTAATATATAATTGAGTTTCAATATCCTATTAAGATGCTCCCCCCCTGCCCCCGAAAAATTCGACAGACTTTTTTGTACGCAAATACGACATAAGGCTACTCCAGTTATGTATGCTGGTTATACCGGGTGGAGTGGAACGAATGACTTTCCCATTAATGTCATAACTATACGACGTGTACCGATGCTCGGGAGAATTCAGATGTGTTTACCAGCGTGCTCCTGACCATGTTTCGAAAATAAAATGTCATGTATTAAGCTGGGTTTGGCTCTTTTTTAGGGTTCCGTAGCTAAAGGGCAATAAGGGGACCTTATTACTAACCAACTCCGCTGTCCGTCTGTCTGTCTGTCTGTCCGTCTGTCACCAGGCAGAACCGTGATAGTTAGACAAATGAAATTTTCACAGATGATGTATTTCTGTTGCCACTATAACAAAAATACAAAAAAATTAATAAATAAGGGGGCTCTCATACAACGAACGTGATTTTTTGCTCGTTTTTATGACGGTACGAAACTCTTCGTACACGAGTCCGATTCCCTTATAGGATCACTCGTCTGTCCGTCTGTCACAGACGATTTGCTCCAAAACTACTGGACCGATTGAGTTGAAATATGGTAAACATATGTAAATTGGTGACCCAAAAAGGGACGGGATCAATTCTGAACAAGGGGGCCACTTTTGGGGAGTGAAGTGGAAAATTAAAAAAAAAGTTTCACAAATTGTATTGTGTCATATCATATGAAAGGGGTTGTTGTAAGCATCTCAGATATTTTTTCTAAATAATTTTAACAAAAACAAAATTTGAAGTAATTTAGGAAAAAAGACGAAAATTGACCATTCCCCCTTATCTCTGAAACTACTAGGCTTAAAATTCTGAAAAAATATGGAAAATAGTTCCTTGCCTAAAGATTACAGGAAAACCTATAAGAAGTTTGAGTATTCAAAGTAACAGAAAAATTCTCAATATTTTTGTGTATTTTGTATGGATCGCCTGATGCTTAGAGCATAGCAATTTTTACTCTTGCACATGCTTCTGAAATTACGTAGGTGCCATAATAAAACGTTAGAGTTTACATTTATACGGAACCTCACCACGCGAGTTGAACTCGCACTTGTCCGGTTTTTTTTGTACGTATTTGTAGATGTATTTTAATATAGACATTACAATAACAATCGTTGTCAGCGCGTCCTAAAGCATATTTTTACTGGAACAGCAAACATTTTTTTATGTAGATATGAAAAAATATGTATTTTGGGTCTATGTTCAGATAACATTTATTTCTGCTTACGACTCCATGAATAAAAAAAAAGCTTTTTTTTCTTTTTTTGTATGATTCGGTTCTTTTTACCCGACTGCCGAAGGAAAGGAGAGTTATGGTTTTCGAGCGTATGTATGTATGTATCTATGTGTGTATGTCTTATTCTTTGGCACGCCCTGCAGCCTAAACCGTTCGACGAATTTCGACATATGAGGTGTCGTTGGATTCCTCTTAATCGTGGGAGTGACATAGGCTATAATATTTGCAAAAAGCAGTTTGGTTTTTTGACAAATCTTTTAATTCCACTTGTTACCTAAGTGAGAAATGGGCTATTTATATACCGGTAATAAATAGGGCTAAGTACCTATTAATTGCAGGCATTCTAACACGTTCTATAAAAGTTTATCGTCATCTCTCACAGTAATTCCTCGAAAACGAAACAAAAACCAAACGCCCGTTCCAATTCCACCCCCTAATAAAAGGAAAGTTCTCGAAACAACGAAAGCGTGAAAGAACACGCATCGAGTAGGTATTACTTACTCTCTTTTGTTTTTAAATATTTTTCCTCGTGGATATGTGAGGTAAGTTGTATTGTGACGCTGTGAATTGTGGTAGCAATAAAAGTTTATGTTCTCTTTTAGAGGTTAGCTGATTGGTAGAAAAGTTTAGATGGAATGGTTTGGCGAAGTTGCAAATGTTTAACACTGTTGTATGGTGAGATTATTTGTCCATGTCAAATTCCGTACCGAGCTAGGAAAAAATAAATAAAATTTAAACTGTTTATTTCTATAAAAACATATAATAATCATGCTGTATTTATACAAAAAATATTAACCAGTTATGCTATCAGTCTAACTTGATTTGGTTCGATTAGGTACATGTCCCTGTCATAAATGGATTTGTATGAATTATTAGCGACCGGAGCTGAAATCTAGATATAGTATAAACTACTTAAACCTTTGTAAATTTCTAGTAGTTTAAGTAGCATTAGTACCTACTTATTACCGCCGCGAAGACACACAATATGTGTCAATTGTCATGTATGTCTACTCCTTTGTCTCTGTGTGTCTTTTGTGTAGTGAATAAATGTCTTCTTTTCTTTTTTTTTTTTTACTTAATGGTGTAGCATTAAAACACTGAGTCCCACGCTCTCGTATGCTGTGCTAATTTGCATACCACGCCAGCTAAATTCAATTCCATTGTACACACTCCCGAATTCTTAGGAAACGTTACGTCGCATAAGTACCTACGTAAAGCAAATGCTAAGCTGTAAGTAGAAATGCTTTGCTAATATGGTCTAAGAAACGGCGAACCGAATTTTGAAACTATGTAAAGTAAAACCATTATCGTGAAATCAGTATTTTTTTGGCACTCTAATCTTGCGTAAGTACTTTTCTGTAAAGTGTTAAAAGATTGATAATTGGTTTAAAGTTCTCCGAGGTACAACAAACCAGGGCTGTTATTCTGAACGCGCTAATTCGCATCATCTCACCCGTCACGCCTAACGAAACTATACCTCTGATTACGCTTGGTTACCTTCTACGATCGCGGCGTCAAAATATATTTGTGGGTGACGGATGAAGTGACGTTAATAGTACATTGTGTGTGATACAAGTGAGCTATGTTGATCATTACATCCGAAGCGGAATTGTCACGCGAGCCACAGGTAAGCGTGATAAGATAATGATAAGAGAGCCGAGGATGTACTTATCAAAGCTCACGCTATTCATACGACGTTTTTCAACACATTTGCGAGGAAATAAATAACTACAAAAGACAGAAAAATCTATGTTTCATACACCGCACCAACCAAAAATTTATGAAATTGACAACTAGGTACCACAGCTTCAATATTTCAACCAATCACAGAGCAGGTACAGTAGTATTATTTTCAACCAATCATAGAGCAGATTTCTTGTGGTGCGCGGCCAACTACCAATCAAATCACACACAAGCTACAATAGACGACAGATATCAAAAATTGATGAAATTGACAACTTCACTTCGCAGCTTCAATATTTCAACCAATCACAGAGCAGTACAGTAGTATTATTTTCAATCAGTCACAGAGCAGAATTCTTGTGGCGCGCAGCCAACTACCAAACAGATCACACACAAGCTACAATATGTAGACGACAGATACAATTAAAAAAATAAAAACAATTCGGCTATTTTAAAAACGCACCGTGTTTATACATACGCCTTGTTGCGAGGTACATCTTAATAGGGACAAGCATATAAATATAACGCACGAGTAAATGTGTTGAAAAACAAGTTACAGAATAGCGGGCCTCGCCCGGTATTAACGTCATGACAAGGTTATGGTGGCGGCGCATGAATGAGTTTAGAATATGAAAGAGTTTAGAGTACCTATATAACTATTGGCTTGCCTAAAAAGACAAGCCGGCGGGAATCGGCTTATACAAGCCCCAACAGCATCCTGAACGCGTTATTAGAGGCCTAATACATAATGATCAGGAGCCGTAGCATGGTTGGCCTTGTCACGCGATAGGTGATAGGATAGAGCGTGCGTCACTGGCTGACACCGTTCGATAGAACGAGACGACGCTCTTATTTTGTCACTTGTCGCGTGTTATGGCCGACCATGCTACGGCTCCAGGTTAGTTAGGTATTATAGGTTTGAATTTCGGTAGATCTTGTTGAAACTTGGCATATTGCGTTTTTTCAGTACGCTCTACCCATGGTTTTTCTCGCTTGGGGTGAAAACCCCCCTATTTGGTTGCTTACTGGCGCACCGCCCCTGCAAGGTTAAATCACTGTTCAATCTCTCAAAGTCTTCCCAACTCACGAGGCATCACAAATTGCGCAAACAATAATGAAGAGTTTTGCACACAAACTCACTGCCTGCTTTTAACATTGAGTAGGTACACAAGTCCTTAGAACGATACAAAACCGCGTTCGGAGTCAGTTTACATCTTCTCAACGAACGTCTGAGGTTAGAGCCAGTGGTTTAAATTATATGTTTGTCCTAGATGGTAGCTCGTATCGTTGTGAATTACCGTTGTACTCAGGCTAACTGCCGCAGCCACAAAGCGTAAACTAGCTGGAACAGATGTTCCATTTATAATTGTAGGAATCGAAGAGTTAAAAGCTGACATAAGCCGCGGACGGACATGGCGAAACTATAATGGTTCCTTTCTGAATCCTTAAAAGAGGAAGACATTCATGATTCTTATTCTGAACTGTTTGAAAGCTACATAGGTACAACCTCACTTATTCTTGTCGGATCTACGTTTGACAGTTGGATATGCCAAGGGTACTATCGTCCAAAGGTACGGGTTCACACCTCTAGGATCATTTTTGAGCGTTCGCTATTCATGTGCAGACGATTTTGAACAGAAATTGTGAACCCGAACACTTGGGCGATAGTACATTCCCCATGGGCTACTTATACCTATTATTTCACATTACATTAGTTTTTCTTGCTAGAAGTGTCTCCACAGCATTCGTCTTCCACCGTTTCTTTCCATCAAAATGGTATTAAGAACAAGGGGCACTACCGCAAAACGAAACCGAAGTTCGTTCAGAATGTATCTCCCTCTCTGTAAGTGTAACTCGAATAAGCGAGTGCGACAGAGACATACACGAACGAATTTCATTTTCGTTTCGTAGGTCCTCAGGTTAGGCCAGGAGAAGGGCGAAGGATTAACACATTCACAACTGTATAAAAACCCGTATCTCGAATAAGCGAGTGCGACAGAGACATACACGAACGAATTTCATTTTCGTTTCGTAGGTCCTCAGGTTAGGCCAGGAGAAGGGCGAAGGATTAACACATTCACAACTGTATAAAAACCCGTATTGCACAATGTCAATATGGACGAGTGAGAGAGCATAGTTGACTAAAAAAAAGGTGGAATATAGCATACCATACCTAGTCTTCTGTCGCACTTCGGTAAGTATGAATTGTTAGGTTACGTTATATTTCTATTAATAATTACAGCTGTTTAAGTAGGTACTATTAATTAGTTCATTTATTTATTCATTTATTTCCATTATTCATACTGGCAGTTCAACGACGGCTAGGGCCTCAGTGACTATGCGACGTTTTTAAAAAAACATTATGACAGTTGAACTGTCATAATTAAAAAGCGCGGGGAGAAGGCGTTGAGGTTGAAGAAGGACAACATGATTTGTAAAGATTTAATAAGGATTGCACAAATACTGGCTAATGGATGGAAATAACGAATATTGTATAATAAAACACTAGAGAGTGATATTTGTTTGATTCCAAACTGACCTCCCCAATAGAATGTTCTTTTTCATTTGGTTATGCGACAAAAAACTGTGGACACAAAAAAACAAGCTGCTTTACCAAGGAAGGTTTATCACAATTGCAACCACTGACTAACGTACGTCTTAGTTTTGTGGATAATGTTCTTGGCAAGACAATGCGGGAGTCGGAATCAATACCGCGCACCTATCGCGAGCGTGTGACACCCATAAATCCAGAGTAGTCCGAGTTGACACTGTGCGCAGTAAGCTAAGCGTAATCCCTACCAGGTCAGCTAACGCGTTTTTCTTTTGAGTTCATTAGATCGACGAATCTAGCAACATAAAAATTAGTTTGATGTATTCACAATTATTTACCAGTGGTGCTAGTGAGCACTGTAACGCCCTCTTTGGCTAGGCAGACTGTACGTTGTTTTTTTTATCTATATGTCGTGTTGGACCTACACATACACATCACACACACACTTAGGTACTCTGGCTCTTAGTAGATTTGTGTAGATTGCCCTCTGATAAAGTTTCAAAGTTACAGTCTATATTTGTTGTCAGTCAAACTACATACTAGTTTCATATCATAGCTAAACGTAAATAGTGCTATCATGTCACTAAGTTACAAATTAATTTTACAGTTGGAGTCAGTTGTTTGTATTTGTATGAGGTTACATCTTTTTACTGCGGAGAAAGTTAACAGTCCAATTTTTACCACGCTGACCTTTTGTAGTGCCCTAGCAGGCTAGCACCTATCATCATCATCATATCAGCCGAAAGACGTCCACTGCTGGACATAGGCCTCCCCCAAAGAGTGCCCAAGTGACCGGTCCTGTGCCACCCGCATCCAGCGGACTCCCGTGACCTTTACCATGAGATCATCAGTCCACCTTGTGGGGGCCTACCCAGCACCTAATACCTATATAGATATGATTTTCAATGAAGGAAGTGTATTCCTATAATAATAATAATATTTGGGGATAAATCAACCTAGTCCCAAACTAAGCAAAGCTTATACTATGGGTACTGGGCGACGATATAATACATATATAGATAAATAAATACTTATATACATATAAGACATCCATGACTCAGGAACAAATAATCTCTGATGAAATGCCCTTACCGGGATTCAAACCCAGGACCTCCACCTTCGTAGGCAAGGCGACCAACCAGTCGTCACTGGTCGACTTCTTTTAACACAATCATGAATGTCAAAAGTTACATCTAAATGGATATTTGTATCGGTGGGAAAGTATTGAATAAGAATAAAGTGAACAATAAATTAATTGTTAAAATAAAGTGAATTGTTAAATTCTCAATGAGAATAAATGATCTTTAAACCTAAACATAATAATTCAGTGCCAAGAATTGCTACGCGCTACGCTCGTAGCCGATTCCGTGGTTTTCCTCGTAAATATGTAGCGGAAATCGACTAAGGCGTAGGGATGCATACGTGTCGTCACGGGCTTCGAATGGGTTAAAAAATGTGAAGCATCTTGCACCAAATAATTTGATGCAAGATGCCGCCCGTACTTATTTTTCATGTGTTCGTTTTTCTTAACTATTCTGAAATGAGCGTGTGTTTCTCAGTTATATAATTTTCCCGTTCTATTCCATATGCACATGGTTGAAATGCGGTTGTGTCATTAGTTACCTTTACCTACTAACAATTTTATATCTACATCTACAGCCACTACTTTGAACCTGACTTTATGTTTAAACTAACGTACTGAACCTTTTATACTCCGCTTGTAACGTAGGTAAGTTAATGTCTCGGTAACGGTAAGCCGGTTTGTGGTGCTATAAAAGAATAATAGTTGGTACATTAAGTCAGCGGTACCTACTCAGCGAGCACACAAACAGTTTTTCTCAAACATGCAATGAAATGTCGTCATTAAATGCGTTATAACAGGCTTCAAAGTATCACGATCCGGGCGGAACAACTCGAGAGAACTGTAAAAGAATTTCATACAAAATTGAAGGCCTAGGCCGGGAAGTATATTAAAAAAAAAATTTAATCTAAACATGGCGTCCGTGTTCATGAACAGGGTAAAAAGCTGAATTATATTTTTTTGACTGTGTTTTTTTGTCTTCGGTTTATTTTTTTGAGTGGGGTATTTTTTTATTTCGTGGTGTATGTTTAAGAAAAGCACTATACATGCCTGGCCGTGAAAAGGGCTTGCCGGCTTCGTATCACTATCCTACTCACCCGGCAAGCCCTTCTTTCCCAGCGTCTGCAGTAATGTACTATTATCACTTAATATCATTGAGTTATATTTATAATATGTTACTAGCTGCCCGCGCATTGCAAATTTTCGCGGCGCGCCGCCGGGAAAACTCGCGTTGCGGCGCCGCACCGCAGACATATGGCCAGGCCCTTATTTCTAGCCGCAAAAACGCTTATTAAAAGATCTTCAATTGCATTTATAAATACCGTTTTAAATTGGAACAGAGTTGCTCTTGTTTTGTTTCGTTCCATTTTAAAATAAATCAAACTCTACTCTATTTCCTACTATATTTGATTCAGAGGTAATCGCTGGTTTTGCATGCGAATGGATCAGCTATCATCTCAACAAGGCTCAACGGGATTCAGCTGTCTCCTATAAAGCTTGTACACACGGTCCCAAAACATCTTCCTCTTCCAATGCGGCCTCAAGGCAACCATCACATCCTCGTCGAAACGGAGGTAGAGCGGTTTGTTGGGGTTCTCGACGCGAGGCCACAGGACGGGTACCAGTGACGATGGGCCGGGGGTTGGGTTACTGAAATTAAACGTGGTTGATAATGGCTGGTATTTAAAGGCACATCATTATTTAAAAACACTGATTTGCACAGCTAAAATACTAATCGATAGTGTAAAATACTTTTTGTTAATTTACTTACTGTAGTTAAGTCATTTTGGACAGCCTCACCAAAGAGTGCCAAATCAATCGATCCTACGCCATCTAACAGAGGACGACTTTTGACTGATTATGATGATGATGATGAAGTAATTTAGACAAAAGATTATTTTAAAGTCGTTTAAAATAGCAATACTTACTCATATCTTACAAAGCTGGTTATAATCTCAGCAAATTTTTCCACGGCTCGCAAATCATTAAAATTGGTTATAAAATTTGTAACAATGGCGTGTTCGGATGCTGCACTATGCCCAGCCACGGTAATATTCTCAAAAAGTGGTTCGTAAGTCTTCAAGTGACCTTTATAAAAGAACTCCATCAAATAAACAGGCATGCGTCTCGAATGGAGTTCGGCCGATTTCAAAATACCATGTAGAACCAGGCAATCGCCAAAATATTCCAAGTATTCAACTAGCGTCGTATCACCTATCGTTTTATTACCAAAATAAAAGATTTTGATCGCTTCAGCTACAATCCGCTTGTCTTCATCTGTTACAAAGGTCAAGTCTGCTGGTAAGAAATATTCCATTCTTTCTTTATACATTTGGTCATTATACTGCGAACTCTTGAGGAAAAGTCCTTCTAAAGTCGAGAAAATGAGCATCATTGGAACTTTCTCATATTTACCATGCTTCAACGTCTCATAGGGTGACTCAGTGAGAAATTGTCTTATATGAGGTTTTGCACCAGAAGACGTCTCTATACATGGTGCAAATCCCACAGAACCGTCACTTAAAGTATTTTGATATATGTCGTTTATTGTCGTTAAGTCATCTGCCGTTTTTTTTTTGTAAAACTGCGCTAAGTCCTCTATATCCTTTGGGGCAAAATGAAGCGTTTCGGCTAGTTCAGTAGCTGTATTGATTGGATTCACTTGTACTGACCAAACGGATGTAGCTGATCCAGATTCCACTATGGCTGATTTGAATAGGCCATTACTCATTTTTGATAAAACTAAAAGATCGGCAGAAGCGCCGCCGGCATCCGTTCCATAGATCACCACATGTCTCGGATGGCCTCCAAAGTTGACAATATTTCTTTGGATCCATTGCAGGACTGCTACTTGATCTTTCATGCCAGCATTGCCTGGGATATCGTCTATGCCTAGACACAGGAAGCCTAGAACGCCGATTCTGTAGTTAAAAGTAACTACAGCAATATTATATTTTAGGAGATATTCCATGCCGTTGGTTGGGCCTGTTCCTCTGATGAAAGCACCTCCGTGGATGAAGACTAATACGGGGAGAGGGCGTCGTAAATTTTCTCTTTTGTCAGGGACGGGAGTGAACACGTTGACGATAAGACAGTCCTCTTCGCCGTAGCCGGATTGCGGGCATTGAACTGTTCTGTTCGCTTCTAAAACTCCGGACCATGGCATTGGCGGTGATGGAGGCTGAGTAAGAAATTATTATGTTCAATAATAGGTATTTAATCAAAGATCCATGAATTCGGTCTGGGGGGCTTGACACCGTTTGATTAGGTCCGTGTCGTGAGGTGAAGGTGGTAATGCACGTATAGTAGTTGAATTTGCCACTAGATGGCGCTGCACTGCATGAATCGATTCCTGAATTGCGCTGTTAAGAGTTTTCCTAGGATGATGACCTCTGGCTAGAGGAGTTTTACAAATTAGTACGAGCAATATGGAGGACTGTTTTGTGCTTAAAATTAATAATGCAGTGTGTTATCTAGTAGCAGTGATATCATTTTGGGTACTCTTTGAACACTATCGTTAAATATACTTAGTCGCAGATAGAGGATTCCGTAGATGGAGTCCTGACGAATCCCGGAAAGGGATGGAGAATGGAGGTAAATTTATTTACCTGACTAAATTGAGTAGTATCAGAAGACCAATACATCCTTGACATCTCATGTTCTATAACTTTAGTCGTGTTATATACATGATTATTTTTGACATTTCTGGTGAAAAACCGAGCCGGTGACAAACAAAAACGCCCTAAACGCGATGAGGGACAGGAGATACGAGATTGTATCTCGTTTCCTTAGGTTTAAGGCATGACATTCAAACACAATGTCATTTGTTAATGAATAAATGAATACAAATTTCACTTGTGGTATTGTCTATGCTTACATCTTAGCCAGTCATGTGTGTATGTGAGAGTGAGTCCCTCTTTATCCTTTCTCTATGTACGTACTTAGTAGGTAAAGGTACTGACCTTAAAGCGATTTTCCCCTACCGGTGCAGCCGCGTAAGGTATTCCAAGATAGGCCATATACGAAAAATCAACACTCTTCACTAGTTGTCCTTTCACAATTCCGTTTTCAGTTATTACGAAAGGAGGCCTGCGAAATGTTACATCTTCACTCGATACGGTAATAATTAAAACAAATGAAACAATAGTTACGAACGAAAACATTTTCCAATTTTTTTAACGGTATTATGGTAAAAGAGGCTTGAGAAATGGACTACACATTCACTAGTGGCATGAACTCAATGTAAGATGTTATAGTTATCACCTAGTAGATACAATAGAAAAAGAATAACATTGACGAGCAATAGCTAGTTGAAGAATAACATGACGTTATTGTAGAGGACTGTCAACAATAAAGATCATTTGAAACACTGTAAGTAGCGTAATGATGCGTCATATACGGTCAACCCAAATTACGTCATTGATTTATTATTTAGAAACTACGGGTTCTGTTGTCATACATAGGTACATATCTGTCGCGATTGATATAAAGATATTGTAACTTAAAATACTGTCTCCGAGATCTGTATATAGTCCGCGTACAGCCTATATTTCCCAGGGCGCGTGATCCAGGCTCTCGTCCTCGTCGCATGGGCACTCTGCAGGCTCGCACAACTCCAGCTTGTGTAGATGCTGCCTGAATCACCCGTGCCTGGTGAGTACCCGGGAAACTACAAATCCAGTCTAAACTTAGCCCACGCCCACGTTTGAGAATAATTTGTACAACTCGCATCAGTCTGTCTGCCCTGCCATCGTTCCTGCTACAGAGCTACGATGTCCACCCTAACTATCTTCATGAGTCTCTGGTACTCCCTGGGTGCCAGTTGGTGTCACTTCTGAGCGATCGTCCTATTCGACGGACTTCTAAGTCACCAGAACGCCCGCAAGCATAATAGCTAACGTAACGTAGCCTTCATAACAAGCGCCGGTCTTTGCGTTATAATCAATGCCCATCTATCCAGAAAGTTAGATGTACATCGTCAGCGTACGTGACCGTCACCACGTATGTTCCTGAGTACAAAACTTGAAAAGTCCGATATTTTACACCCCATCAGCTGGCCGATTAAGTAACGCATTGTACGTGCGTCAGGGTCTAAATTACACTTTTTGTATGGGAAAATTACAGTTGAATTATCGTAACGCTCCTTCGAAAAGTTACGTGTTTATCCCTCTGGTCGCAGACATCCGTGAAATTATTCCGAAGTAAGTGAAAGCTTTTTCCATATAAAATTCGCTAACGGCAATAGTACCTAGAATATAATCTGCAACACTCCGATCGGCGCGCCTTCGAGTTTGATAGTCGGCTCTTGCTTGAACCTACACTTAATACGTCATGGTCAAGGAACCTTAAGCGATTGCGGGACTCCCAACCAAATTTCATTCAGCATGTCTTTGGGATTCCGTTTGATATCCGCATGCAAAGGCTTCGAGACCACCGTCACGTTGTCGTCGCCATACGCAATCAAAGAACTCCTTCGGGTTTCGGCAGGAGAGAGATCCTTTAGGAAAATTTTTCATAACGCCGGCCCAGTATTGACCTTTGTGGATAGTCTATGGTTTAACCACGTAGAAGTTGCAATTTGTGGATGGTGAGAGACACGCTATATTGACGTTACTTTCTTTATCTCTTTCCAAATAACATTACCTTTCACTGCTCTGTGTTCTAATTGTGTGCACGAAACAACAAATAACAGACACGTCGCGAAGTTCCACGGATATCAAACTTGCGCACGTCGCGCTGATTCCGATCACGTCTCCACGGAAAAAGTTATCGGGAAATCCAAGGAACGGAGACGATGTGACTGAAACACGGTGTTCGGATCGGATTGCTAATGTTGACTACGTACGGGGTGTAGCCTAAGCTAGAAACAAAAGCAAAAAAAGGATGTAACAGGGTGTTGGCTTTCCCTCATTCGAGGGAAGCCAAGGCTCTGTATAGCCTGGTTCTGGTGGGCATACGCAGACGGAAATGACTGCCGGCTGCTAGGGTGCATAGTTAAGAATTTAATTTGTAATAGTTAGTAAGTGGCACTATAGAGTCTCTTTAAATAAAAATTAAAAAAAAAGAATACTGCGCACTATTGTGATAGAAATTGTAGTGACATTGTTAGCCATCAAACTTGTTTAACACAAATAAATATTATGATTATGATCATGTTTTAATTTTTTGTCCACTTTAACAAGATATTTTGATGGTTAAAATGTAAAATAATATCAATATCATTTTAATGAGTTTAGTAAAAGAATCCACGCAAACTTTTAATTTAAAAAAAAGTTTTTTCAGTTCACCGTTTCGTTATAATTTGCTTCTGATACAGGCCCCACCTTGTACTATATGAAGTATATTTTATAAGCTGTATACCTGCATCCCACAGGCTTGCCGAGTCTCAGCCAATATTTAAACTTTACATGTAGTGTAGATATGCTGTACATTCTGTCTAAGTTTACGCCTTTTCACAGTGGATCAAGGTGCAAGAAGTGTAAATATATCTTGGACGCGTAATTTACCAAAGTATCATTGGTATTTGTTAAACAATACTAATGCGACAATAGTATTAAGTATGACAAACATCGACGATGGGATTAGTGAAACCCGAAGACTCGTTTCAATTATTTTTATATCACTTTCTATCGTTGCTCATTTAACTACCCGTTGGTATGTTACCCATCTTGTACTCTTACGTAAGAGTTAAGATTTTGTTGGTATTTATGTAATATATGTTTATGATTGAGGGTAAATTTTACCCTTCGCCACCTTGATGTAGCAAATGTCATTGTTCTCTTCAATGATGTAATATGTAAAAACGAGGTACATATGTTGTTTAGACGAAATTCCGTGTTTAAAAATGGCCACCAAATCTGACATCTAACGTTTCCATTGACGACTTGAAACTGAGGCAAGTTGTGCCAATTGACTCAATTTTAGTGTGCCACTTTTCGAGCGCGTATAACCTATCTACCTTTTTTATATTACATCATTGGTTCTCTTTCAATAAACGGTGGTTACTAAGCAGACGTGTCTTGTGCTTATTTCCAATTCTAAAAGCTTCTGGATAGTCAACACACCTTAGATTTCTCAGTATAGCTCAAAGAAGGCCCTCCATTTTCTCCAGTCCCACGCAACCTCTTTTACGTCTTGGGACGACCTAACATTAACTCTTTAGCTTAGCTTTTTGAGTCGCTCTATGTATTTTATTCTCCCTCTTCATCGCTTCCCCTCTATATTTTCCTCAATTATGTTAAGTATTAAGTTGTCGTTGTTGTACGAGGTGCCCTATCATCTGTCTATAACAGTCTGGTTACCCGTATACAGCTTATGTAATATATTTGGTCCAAACTAACATATATAATGATATCAAAAGGCAGCAATCCTGTTAGACATAGTAATAATGAGTTACCTACTTACTTGGATACACTCCTACAGGAAATTTATGATGGTTGCAATTCAAAAGTTTCACCATACGTAATCATTATAAATGCAGGTTGCCATGGAAATTGGGCCAGCAATGAGATTAGATTTAACTATAACTCATTCTAGATACCGTTAGAATTTTAACCGACAGTTCATCAGACGTTTCTTCGTTTATCTAGGGTATCAGGAAATATTGTACTAGTTTTACTTATTTCTATCATTAAGTGCTTTTCAAATAAGTTAGTGGATGGAACCAAGGATAGCCCGGCTAATAATAAGCTTTAAAAACTCGCAGTTGTGGTTGTCCAAACTACCTACTTCAAATTTCGTGAGCACATGCGGTTACCGTCACAAACAATAGTATTTTATACAATCGTTACACAATGAGGGCTCTTAAGGTGGACTCCCGACCAGCGCGGCTCCGGCGTCACTAACGCAGCGAAAGTGACGCGGCGATAGAGCGATAATACAGTACGGAAATGTATAAGGGAACGTTCGAGCGCAGCGTTAGTTGTCGCTGCGACAGTGACGCTGCGTTAAGGCGCATCCAGATTATGCGCGGCAAACACTCGAACATTGGCTCGCGCGGCGGCCGCGCATAATGTAGACGGGGTTGCCGCGCGCGGCAGCTCGAACGTTGCCGCGCTCGATCGTGCCGCGGGGCGATCCGAGCGCTGTCGGTTTTTTAGCCCGCATCAAAGGAGCTTCAGTCGCTGCCGCGCGCGCAATTTGGACGGTTGTTTGTGCACGACGAATGAACGTTTGCCATGGACAACGACAAGTGTCGCGAGTTAATACAATTGTATGGGAAATATGATTTGCTGTGGAATAGCAAATCGCCTTTACACCACAACCAGGCACTAAGGCATGATGCGTGGACGGAAATTAGTAGGAAGATGGGTTTGGCTATTCCCGCACCAACGCCTTTTTCGTTTAAAATGATTGCGAATGATGTGATGAATCACAATAAACGCGGCTGCCGCACGACCACGCGCGTCCATGGTTAGAACGAACTAATTGGCGCGCGCGCCATGCGCTGATCGAGTTGGATCGCTTGCCGCGCGCGGAAGCCGCGGTCTACCTAAATTCCGTCGAACATTTGCCGCGCGAGCCAACGTTCACGCGAACACTGGCTCGCGCGGCAGCCGCGCATAATTTGTACGCGCCTTTAGTGACGCCGGAGCCGCGCTGGTCGAAAGTCCACCTTCAAAGTCGAGTACCGTGTTAAGTAAGGTACGAGAATTTAAGAGTTAATAGTAGCCTAACATTACAGACGCAAATTTTTGTGGTGCGTACTGTAGGTTTATCACTCGTCCTAGAGGTAGACCTCCAAACTGACTGACTTTATAGATCACCTCTGTGATGTTTGTTTAATGAACACAATATTCTACCTTAATAATTTGACGGCCGAATAGCCTAGTGGTTAGAGAACCTGACTATGAAGCTTGAGGTCCCTGGTTCGATCCCCGGTCGGGGCGGATATTTGGTGTGAATTGTCCCACTATATTTATTTATTTAATAATATGTAACTAGACTAGGTAAGTAAGTAAATAAAATAAAACTTCATCATATCCATTTATTACGAACTAAACTCACAATCTTTATTTTATTAAAATTTAGGTTGGCTTAAATGACTAGTCATGCATTAGGACTTAAGATTATATCTATACTATCTATATGAATATTATCAAAGAGGTACAGTGTCTAAGTGTGTAGCATTGCAAGTTTGTATGCAGGCAGTAATCTCCGGAACTAATTATCCGATTTCAAAAAAATATTTAATTAATATACCTATACAGAGTGTTTTTTTTAAATGGGACAGTATGGGGAAATCCGAATCTAAAGGAGATAGAGGAAAAGTGTCCAAGGAGACATTAAATGTTTTTTTATGTAAACAAATTTGGCTCATTAAAATTTTTGGTCAAGCGTGAGTTGTTCTTAAAAAATGATAAAGTTGGTCAATTTTTTTTTGACGCGGGTCGACTCTGTTTCATGTAAGGATTATTTCATTGTATGGAAAGAAAAAAATCTGAACAGCAGAAGTTGGTCAAATTTAATGAAAACTAATCTTCATACAGTTGGTTTATTACTTGAGTAAATGTTCGATGTGGCCGCCGTCTTGTCTTATGCAGGTACGAGCACGCTTCAAGACACTTCTAGTTGCATTTAACAGAGACTTATGGTGAATTGTGTTTAAAGTGTTGTAAACAGCATCTTTTAATTCTTGTACGGAGTTGTATCGGGATTCATAAATTCGACCCTTAAGGTAACCCCATAAGAAAAAATCTAATGGCGTTAAGTCAGGCGATCGTGGGGGCCACTCGTTCCAAATTTGAATTCTTTTTTTTATAATTTCAAGACTATCGCGTGCCATGATGTTTACGAAGATTAAAAAAAATGTTCTTCTCTTGAATCATCTGGAGCTCTTATGGATTATCGAAATTTAAAAATGCAATAATTTTAAATATTTTTTACACGCCTAGGCACTTGTAGCAATATTAAAAGGCGAATACTGCAATTGTATGAAGATTAGTTTTCATTAAATTTGACCAACTTCTGCTGTTCAGATTTTTTTCTTTCCATACAATGAAATAATCCTTACATGAAACAGAGTCGACCCGCGTCAAAAAAAAAATTGACCAACTTTATCATTTTTTAAGAACAACTCACGCTTGACCAAAAATTTTAATGAGCCAAATTTGTTTACATAAAAAAACACCTAATGTCTCCTTGGACACTTTTCCTCTATCTCCTTTAGATTCGGATTTCCCCATACTGTCCCATTTAAAAAAAACACTCTGTATACAATGTACCTTTGGGATGGACATAGGCTATTGTTTCTCCATCGGCTTTGCTTGCTTTCGACTGCATCGCAACAGTCGCGCGTTTGCAAATGCGACAAGGAGCCACATGCCGCAATGCAGTCGCGCGTTCACGAACTACACGAACAACTAAACATTCTTTAAATATAAATGAATGGGTTCACAGCTTTTACCGGTTTCCTGTATAACGTGTACAGTTCATCCCATAGCCGTTTTCGGGAACAGTTGTGGTGCCTCTGTATGCTGAATTCCTGGTCCATGTGTAGATAGGTCAGGTTACCTGGTCGGACTATCGGCCAGCTGATTGGGAGGAGTGGCGAGCTAGTCGGCGTTGGGTCGCTGAAAAAAAAGTTGGATGTCAATTCGATCAACATTCACCTCATTCCACATAACATTCTAATTTTAACGGACACTTTCGTCTACGTTTCTTTGTTTATCTAGGATATCAAAGGGTAATATTGTGCTAGTTTTAACTATTTCGATCATTAAGTGAATTTCAAACATAACAATACTAATGTTGTTGCGTTTCGAAATGATTTTCCTTGTAATCGCTTGACGATAAACGCATGATTTTTCTAATCTTTTAAAGGCTACAACGCTAAATCTTGGAGTTGTCATTTGCTTTCAGTAGCTTAGCTCAACACCGCGAGACCTATATTCGATTTCTCGACTCCGTAGACCCTGCAGGAATTGTACATTTCGTCGAATTTTGTAGAGCCGTCTCCCAGAACTCATTCCCAACCAAATAAATAAAGAAATATTGCTTGTTTAATAGTAGGTACAAGAGTTTAGTCAAATCAGCCTAGATTATTAGCTGAGTTATAATTATTTTGCTGGCAAGTCAATGCGTAATAACAAAACATTGATTACGTATAGAGACTTGTGTAACACATGAGTGTTAGTCACATTAAGTTGCCTTGAACAGACAATTAATAGTACATTGTTTAACGAGGGCCGTAAGTGGAATATTGCTAACGAGAGTGTATCAGAAGCCCGACGCCGAAGGCGGAGGGCTTTTGATGACTCGAGTTTGCAATATTCTTACGCCCGTGTTATACACAATGTTTTTCATCACATTTGCGAGGAAATAAATAACAACAAAAGACAGAAAAATGTATGTTTCATACAGCAGCACCAATCAAAAATTGACAACTTCACTTCCAGATCAGTGCTAGTAGAGCGCGCAGTTCAATATTTCAACCAATCACAGAGCAGTATTCTTGCGGGGCGGGGCGTCGTGACCAACTAGATTTTTTTATTCAACCAATCACACAGCAACCAGATTTGCTTAAGCCAATCAGAGGGTTCTATTATTTAAAAAAAAAACCATAACGCCCATGGGCGTAATATAGCCCATTACAGCTCAGTACGCTTGCGTATAATAACACCATTTTCGAGCAAGTGTGATGAAAAAGTCAATTACCAACCTGAACATGGCGAAATTTGCTATCAGTCGCGACAGACGGTTCGTCGTTAATTTATCACTCCTACTCGTAACCGGTATCGTCGAAATTAAGTTCCTCGCAATGTCTCCATGTCCTGGCAAATTGATGTACTCGTAAAATTGTTCAAAGCCCCCCCTTTCGCTCTTATAAGCAAATTCCATCAGGTACACGGGCTTATGGGGCTCGGCGTATTTCTCCGCAGAATTGAACAGCCCGTGAAGAATAAGTGAGTCTCCGAAATAATTCAGATAGTCAATCAAATGTTCCTCGTCTACTATTCCTTGCGTACCAAAATATTCCCGTTTTACTTTTTTGAGAATTGGTTTCCTGGCCGGTTCTCTGTCGATGTAAAGATCTGCTGGCATATATGCAAGAAAGTTTTCGTTCATGCCGGTTTTGTAATTCAACTCATAATACTCCGCACTCCTCAAATATAGACCTTCGAGACTGCTGTAAAGAATCATAATAGGGACATTGGTGTAGTTCCGACTTTCCAAGATATCGAACGGCGGATCCAAAATGAAAGCGTCGCGAGTGTTATACTTATTCTCAATACATGGTACGAATCCGAAGGTCCCGTCAGTTAAAGAGCGGTACAGCTTATAGTTCGCTGTGCTCAATTCCGCGGCGGGTACTCTTTGCAGAAAGTGAACGAGATCTTCCAAATTTCTAATTGGCGATTCTGGTTTAAGCATGTTGGTGAAGTATTTAGCGGTCTCAATGGGCTCGGAGTCTACGGACCAGACTGAGGTCGCAGATCCAGATTCCATAATTGCCTTATGGAAATAGTTGCCTTCTTTCGCGCCAGCTAGTACATGGAATTCAACTGATGCCGCTCCAGCACTCATTCCATACAGAGTCACCTGACCTGGATCGCCGCCAAATTGTTGAATGTTTTTTTGAACCCACAGAAGAGCTGCAAGCTGGTCTTTTAGGCCTGCGTTTCCTAGAGCTTCTTCTATCCCTAAACACAGAAAACCTAATACCCCGAGTCTGTAGTTCAGCGTGACCACGACGAAGTTCTGTTTGATCAGGAGACCGAGTCCTTGTATTGGGCCAGAACCCATGATGAAAGATCCGCCGTGGATGTAGACCAGGACGGGTAGTTGCGATCGGAGCGAGGTGGGAGTGAAGACGTTGACGACGAGGCAGTCTTCGTCGCCGATGCCTAGTTGAGGGCACTGGACGGTTCGGTTGGCGTGAAATATGTTGAGCCATGGTTTAGGAGGGAACGGTTCCTGAAAAATAAACACTGAATAACTATATGTTCAGTTAGTCGTATGACAAGAAGTCTCATTTAAGGCATCTCTTATTCAAAGTGCAAATATATCTATGAAAATCGGAAAGAAATAACCTTGTCAAACTTTCTCTGATGAAGTTTGGGGAATTTTGAAACAGAAAACCCGTTTTTTTTTTTAAAGTTAAAAAGTTGTCATTTGCAAGTAAAAATCTGTGCTTTTTTGCCTACCGATCCAGAAAACAGGACATATTATATGGACGATATGCTGTTTATATTTCGGATGGAAAGTCTGATCTTCTCCGGGCTTCTTGTTTTTTTTCGCAATTATGATGAAGAACAAGGAAAAACAATGGAAGTACTAACCATAAATCGATTACTTCCCGTCGGCGGAGCAGCGTAAGGTATGCCCAGGAACGCAAAGTACGCTGAATCACTGTCCTTTTGCAAATGTCCTCTCACAATCCCACTGTCGATTCTCACATCCCTCGTACCGCTGGGGTCTCGGAGCGTCCAGATTTTGAGGCTCTCCGACAAGGACGAACTTTGGGTATTAGTGACGTCATTGGTAGTGATTTTTGGTTCTACATGTACATGTAAGTAATCACGATTGGCTTCACCCCACTTTTCCGGGCTTAAGGCTGTTGTATAGCTGAATATTAATGTAACCGCGAAGATAGATTGCAGCTCGAGCATTTTTAAATTTCCTGTATCACTTACCTAATTCGACAAGATCTTCTCTCTAGCGAATCGACGACACGTCTGTGCAGTATTTTCGATGTTTGCCGATTTTGTTAGTGATTAGCTATTGTGATGCTTTAAAACCATAACAAAATATTTTGTTATGCTTTATTGTAACAAAGGATACAATGCAATACGCTGTCGTCATACTGAAAGGTGTTTAGAAGTAGACTACAATTAGGTCGTGTTTGTAGACGAAAGGGCGGTCGGTGGCACGGGGCCCGCGAATATACGTAAACACAACACAAAGGCCGCGGTCTAGAAGGCAGCGGGTAGCGGCAGAGGCGGCGACGAGCAGGCGTTCATAGACATCATCATCATCCTCATATCAGCCGAAAGACGTCCACTGCTGGACATAGGCCAACCCCAAAGAGTGCCACAATGACCGGTCCTGCGTCACCCGCATCCAGCGGACTCCAGCGATCTTTACCAGGTCATCAGTCCAACTTGTGGGGGGCCTACCCACGCTACGCCAACCGGTATGTGGTCACCACTCGAGAAGCTTTCCGCCCCAATAGTCATACGTGCAATGTGCCCCGCCCACTGCCACTTAAGTTTAGCGATTCGGAGGGCTATATCGGTTACCTTGGTTCTGCTGCGGATAGCCTCGTTTCTGTTCATAGACATAACTCGATCAAATGGAAGTGTTTTATTTGTAAACATAGGTAGAGTGGTGGTGTTAAAGGTACAGTGTGGCGGTATGTTTCGCCGGTAGTGAATTACAATAACAATATGTCCCGGATATACTAGATGAACTGCCGCTTGTCGCCCCGCCGCCCGCTTGCGTGAGCAGTGACGGATCCTAAATTTTGGTTTGAGGGGGGGCTTGATACCTGAGACACCGATACTGTGCGTGAGAACCGAGATGAGACTTGTACAGACAAGTGCAAATATATGGATCGAATTAATCTTCTCATAAATACGTACCGAAGACTCTGACGCTTAAAAAGACTAAGAAAAAGAGTAAAAAAGAGTAGCTAATTACAGACAAAACCGCATTCATCGACCCAGTACACAGCCCAGACCGATGGTTGAATGCATTCTCTTGGATTTCATTTTTTCTTGCTTAATAAGATATTTAATATATGTTTAACAGACAACACTATTCACAGACACTTCACTTTTCGTTTTTGAATTGGTTACACCTACTTATGTATAAATGCTTCTGCTGGGATCAGTGTTTATATGTATTCACGATTAATGCTTTTAATATTATATTACAGGTAACGAAGATTTCTATTAAACTTTGCTACAAATTGATATAAATCGAATGCATCTGTTATCAGAACTGGTATCGTGTCTCAAGATAGCCGATAACGATAATACTTCTCGGTATCACACGAAATTAAAATATTTTATGGGAAACAATTTCGCTTACCAAAAAAATACTGACTGCGCACCGAAAAATACTGACTTGCACATCAAAATTTAACAATTGCAAAACCGAATTATGATGAACGGTTAGTATTTTAGCTGTGCATATCAGTATTTTATAGGTTAGGTAATGGCTTATAATATTTATTATGGTTGTACGATCCAATTTTCTTTTATGCTGCTCACATGTCGTTCGTTCAGATTAAGCAGGCGGTTAATACCCAAGTTGAAGCCATTTGCAAGTTCCAATGCGAGTATTAACGAAGTCAACACACGTAAATAACTCATTGTGACGAGAACTGTGTGTTTAGGTCACTAATATGCGCCTCGAACTACAGGCAAAGATACTCATATACAGGGTGAGCAATCCAAATGGGTCAGTATGGCGGTTTTGGAAACCATAACAGATAGCGAAATCTTGGCTTAGGAACCATGACGTTGATTTTAGTAAAAAGAAAAACTGCATTCATATACTTACAAAAATACGTGTACTCGGCCCAGGAATCGAACCTGGACTTTTTGAAAAATTAAATTTCGTTATTTTCCTTTGAATATCGGTTATGTAGCTCTTAAATAGTAAATGTTACTAAGAAACATGATATCTAAAACTAATAAAATGCATTGTTTTTAAACAACGAAGTTTTATTTTTCAATACTTCAGGGCCGCCGCCGGCCCTTTGACTTTGTATGGGGAAGTTTTAATATTGTTTAAGTAATTGAACAAAAACACAACAAAAAGATAATTATTTTATTTCAGTAAATGTTCAAAATGGTAACCATTTTCCTGGATGCAAAGATTAATTCTATTGGGTAACGATTTCATTATTGCATTTCGTATTTTTGTAGGGTGTATCTGTGTTAAGATATTTTCTAAGGCTATTGTTAAATCTTCTACAGTATCGTAATTTGATTTGTAAAGTTCATCTTTGACATAACCCCATAAGAAATAATCCAGTGGTGTGATGTCAGGCGATCTTGCGGGCCATTTAATGGGGCCATTTGTACCAATCCAGTTATTTAGAAAATGATCATTGAGGAAGTTTTTCGCAATTTGACTGTTATGTGCCGGGGCTCCATCTTGTTGAAAATAAATATTTGAAATGAATTCCTCTGGCATTTCCAGTATAATTTCAACAAGGTCTTCTAAAATTTCGATGTATTTAAATCTATCCAATCGCCCGTCATAGATTTTAAACATCAAAACTCTATTATGTAAAAGTCCAACCCAACAGTTAAATGAAAATCTTACTTGGTGTCGCCCTTCGTGGATCCGCAGGGGATTTTGTCGTGACCAAAAATGGTGATTTTTGCGATTGTACATACCATTATTTAAAAACTGAGTTTCATCAGAAAATATTATAAACTCCAAGAAGTGTCGATTTGTGTTTATTTTTTCCTTTAACCAGTTACAAAATTCGAGCCGTCTGATGTCATCGCCTAGATGCAAGGCCTGAACCAAATGTGCATTGCGGTAACACTTGTACTTGTATTTTTTCAAAATATTACGTACGGTAACGTACGAAATGTCTGGGATATCGCGTACAGCATCTCGAATTGAAGCATCAGGAGCTGCCTCGAAGTAAGTCAAAATGGCTATCTCAACATTAATATCACATGTTCGTGGTTTCTTCTGCTTTTTCCTTGTGAAACTACCGTAAGAACTCAAATTGTTTATAAGTTTTGAAAATATCTTTCGTGTAGGTATAATACGTAACGGATGTTTATTTCGGTACCAATCTAAAGCTCGTGTGCAATTCTTATCACATTTAAAATAGGCTTCCAATAGACCTAAATGTTCTTCATTAGTAAAACGCATTTTCCAAACACGCACATAACACAACAGTAATGTGAAAGTTATTTAAAATTGACACAAGGCAGTTTTAAAAAGGCTCGATGATTTAAAACACAACATTCATTCCAAGAAAAGAAAAGTTATTAAGCGTTCCATTTTCAAATTATTAAATAAGTTGGCACGCCCGCTGAACGAATGCGTTCTAATTTCAAATAATTTGTAATTGTTAGAACCTGTGAAACAGGCCCTTAATATGATGGTTGTAGATAAGATATGCATAAGTGGTCTATTCAGATAAACGATTTATAATGATAACCGGAATCATATTAATGACGATATTTTGCAAAATATTTAAATTGTGGGCATTTCAGTCTAATGTTTACATAAGATTTCGTTCGATTACTTAAACAATATTAAAACTTCCCCATACAAAGTCAAAGGGCCGGCGGCGGCCCTGAAGTATTGAAAAATAAAACTTCGTTGTTTAAAAACAATGCATTTTATTAGTTTTAGATGTCATGTTTCTTAGTAACATTTACTATTTAAGAGCTACATAACCGATATTCAAAGGAAAATAACGAAATTTAATTTTTCAAAAAGTCCAGGTTCGATTCCTGGGCCGAGTACACGTATTTTTGTAAGTATATGAATGCAGTTTTTCTTTTTACTAAAATCAACGTCATGGTTCCTAAGCCAAGATTTCGCTATCTGTTATGGTTTCCAAAACCGCCATACTGACCCATTTGGATTGCTCACCCTGTATACACTGGTGTATTATAATATTATGATACATGTTTCGAGTATTATTAACCTACAAATGGTCATACCTATCGTTTGGTAGTATTTTTTATTTTTATGAGATGTTTCTTTATAAATATGTAGGTGCAAATTATTGTACCGTGAATAGGTACCTACACTTATGTTATATGTGGCCAAGGTATTTAAAAAACGTAAACTCAATGATTAAACGTGCAATAAAATTTAAGAATTTTTGTATAATACATATCTACCTCGTTACGTGTAATTTTTCTGGTTTGCATATATATACTGTTTGCCATACACAGTGATGATTGTATACTTAGGTTAGCAAATAAATGGATCAAAAAAATACAACGAATTTAGTCGTCCATTTTAAAAGATAACTTTCATTACACAGTGGTATTTAAATTGTCACAGTCGAGTTCGGAAATATGTGCAGGGATGACGTGATCTAAAATATGAGGACGCGGTTTTATTCTTACGGGCATACAGTTGCTCAGATATATTTGAACCATTGGGAACGTACTTAAATTTAAAAACTCGACTGTAGGTACATATGTTTTTAAAATCATCTAGATTTTGAACCATTTAAAAAAACTACCTACACTGACTTTTTAAATAAATAAAAGAAATAAAAATTGTTTATTGACCAATAATTTTAAGTTAACATTAAACACGTATCCAGTGGGCTCCAAACTAAGCTCAGCCTGTATCGTGGAGTCCGTGAGTGCAGTTGACAATTTTTTTTTTGAACAATATGCGTAATATATGCAATATTTTCTTTCAGAATTTTTAGATGTAAGGTTACTCTACTAAACTTCTCCCTCTCTTATTGAACACTCTTAATGTCGATCCTCTACCTACTTACATGTTAATCTTTTTTAACCCCCGACGCAAAGAGAGGGGTGTTATAAGTTTAACGTGTCTGTGTATCTGTCTGTGGTATCGTAGCTCCCAAACGGATGGACCGATTTGAATGCAGTTCTTTTGTGTCATAGATTTTAACTCAAGTGTTTTTAGCCATGTTTTATCAAAATCGGTTCAGCCGTTTTTGAGATATTGAACTTCGAAATGAAACAATCGGAGGTATTTCTACTTTTCTAAGTTGTAGTTATATTCCTTTTTGTAACAGATTCGTTTGTGTCAGACGTGCAATAATAGTAGGTAGAGTTGACGCCAAGGATATGTTAAAAAAACGCCTTATTACAATGGAATAAGATGCATCAGTGTAAACATTTTTTTTACTAGGAAGTCCCAACCTTTTATGATACAAAACTTGTACAGTTTAACCTAATAAACATTTTTCATAAAAAAAAAAAATAATAATAATCTGACGTCGACTGTACATTGGGCGGTAAAAGAAAGAATGTCTCAGATCTCAGGTATTAATTGTATTATTTCATAGACTTTAACTTGTTTTGTGAGCCTAATTAAATAAAATAAATAAAATAAATTTGACGCCCGAGCAAATGCGATAAATATGTGATCTGAGGCTTTTTTATTACTACCCTTGGTGAGTGCCAACGTAATGTAACGTTTCCCTTGACCTGAAGTGGGATTTTTCGCACAACCGGGCGGTTATTGCTGCTTTATGGTCAGGTGTGACGTAAAGAGTATTTGTGTTGTACTGTATTGTAATACTCAAAATACGAGTATAATGTTCATGAGTCCGGCAAGTGAATACGTTTCAAACGACGCGTGTGATTTACGTGGCTGTAAACAAGGGGATTCCGCATCCAGTCCGATTTCTGGCGCCGCTCCAGCGCCTAGTTTGTGAGTTGGACTATACAGGATGGGAATCAGCTGTGCCCTTTTTCGAAAAACTCAATGAATAAGGAAGAAAAAGACATATAACACTTATAAACTCTCGCGCTTTGTACAGTCGCCATCAGATATATCGGAGCGGCCAAAGTGCTCACAAATATCTGAACACGTCTCTATTGTCGAGGCATTAGACACGTGTTCAGATATTTGTGAGCACTTCGGCCGCTTCGATATATCTGATGGCGACTGTACATTCAGGGGTATTATAATATACATACATAAATATCTATCCAGGACTCTTTTGTCAATGTCATAAAGGCGTGTATGGATATTTATGTCCTTATTTACGTACAGTATTGACGACCGCTTTAGCCTAGTCGGTAGTGACCCTGCCTACGAAGCAAGAGGTCCTGGGTTCGAATCCCGGTAAGGGCATTTATTTGTGTGATGAGCACGAATATTTGTTCCTGAGTCATGGATGTTTTCTATGTATTGAAGTATGTATATATATATTAAGTATGTTTATCGTCGTCTAGTACCCATAGTACAAGCTTTGCTTAGTTTGGAACTAGGTCGATTTGTGTAAGATTGTCCGCTAATATTTATTTATTTATATTAATACCCCTGACTGAATACATATTTAAATGGTTACTTTACACGGGAAATGTTAGAAATAAACCACCTAAACAATCGGAAAAGTAATCAGAAAATGACATGCTGCGCCGACCTAACCGTACGAACTATGACCTAACGTGTTGTTAACTGTAAGATAATTTGATATTTATGTCTTTCATGTGCATGATTTTAATTTGTTTCATTGTTTTCTAATAATACAGAGATACAGGATAATTCGCTTACTATGGGCCTCATAAGAAGGCTCAAAGTCACCCAAAGGGCAATGGAGAGGGCTATGATTTATTTATTTATTTATTTATTTATTTATTAAAAACATGTTAACATGACATTACAGTAAAAAAAAACCAATGCGTCATGGAACGAAACTAAACAAACACTATTTTGGCGACGAAACGGCGTGGCCCCGTTGCATCGTCATCTCTGGTGTAGGATTCGGCAGATTGCCCCGGAACTGTCGAAACACGACACCCTTCGGCCAGAAGTCAGCACATGCGATTAGAGTTATGATAGGAGTTTCTCTGCGTGCAGAACCGCAGCAGAACCAAGGTAACCGATATAGCCCTCCGAATTGCTAAACTTAAGTGGCAGTGGGCGGGGCACATTGCACGTAGAACCGATGGCCGTTGGGGCGGAAAGGTTCTCGAGTGGCGACCACGTACCGGAAGGCGCGGCGTGGGTAGGCCCCCCACAAGGTGGACTGATGACCTGGTAAAGGTCGCGGGAGTCCGCTGGATGCGGGTGGCGCAGGACCGGTCAATTTGGCACTCTCTGGGGGAGGCCTATGTCCAGCAGTGGACGTCTTTCGGTTGATATGATGACAGGATAATTCTAGTACAGGTGTATGTACTCGATCATTCTAAGTACCTACAGTGGCTCTTTGAGCTGTAGAATATGCGACTTCAACTTATTTTTCGCTTCGCTCGCTCGTTTAATAAAATCGCAAGACAGTCATCCTGTATGAAACAACTTACATATACTTTGATTGTGCTTGCCGAAAAGTATTATTCGTTTACAGTTAAGGTTCCATTTCACGTGTTTCAAGTTTGTTTTAAGATAGCACTTGGTCTCAGCGGTCGATGAGGCGTGTAGTGTAGAAGAATGCGTCGAAATATGGATTTCTGGTTCTGCGAATATTAAATTTACAAGGCACGGTCTACTTATTTTCCCCTAAGGATTGTCAAGGAGTGGAACTACTTATGTACAGTGCAGAAATCAATGCCACATGCATCGGAACTTGCTGTGTTACTGAAAATATTTTCAAAACATGTGCCATATAAAAAAAAATCTCTATCAAGCCTGAGTCTGAGTATAGAGCTCCGTGCTTTAAAAAGTAGCTAGGACTAGCTACACAGAGAAATAAACTTGATTCAAGGTGATTTCTTACCCTACAAATTCACGAGGAAATAGATTCGTAGAGTTAACTGCTACTTATTATAGATTACGATTGAATTTTTCTGTAACAGTTAAATACCTAATCTTCTTCTTCTCGTGGCGATGGTTTCCTATTTCTTTGGTTTGGATTGCGTGGCATCAGAAGCTGGCGATGGCTAAGAACCGTTTTATAACCAATTAATCATCCCTGCCAACCACTACTTCACCTAATCATTCACTCTTTTTTTCTTAAAACCGTCAGCAGTCTTGCGCTCCACCATAATGCCACTCACGCCGCTCTCTAGTCCGACGTTATTTGGGATACATTAGCATTTATTAACTTCGTTACCGCGTCGTGTAATGAAAGGTGCTTTAGTGGACACCAAAAGTAGCATCGGTCGGCCGATGTTGCGTTACAAACACTGCGGGACTGATCCAAGTCCGTAACAGGCAGGAGCTTGCCGATGACAGAGGCAAATGGCGTAATGACGTTGGAAAGTTGTACATTTCATGACGAAGCCTGGTTTAAAATTCTCGCGAATAAGCGAGCCAAGTGGCACCAGCATTGCACCTGTTCTCCGCGAGCAAGTTTCACTTGCCAGACTTGCGGTCCTGCGTGCCGAGGGGTATCACGTAACGTTTCGAATGCGCGTTGTGACAATGCAACTGTCATTTTTCCATATAAAAAGTGACATTTAGATCTACCTGACGCGCGTAAAATGCGTTACGTGATCGACCAGCTGGTCCCGTAATATCGGCATGTAGAGCCATTAGACACGTCTCTCTCCTGAACACTGTTTTTTATAGTCTGTAATAGACTAAAAGGCCTTTGATTTGATCCTACTAATCCTACTATCATGCGAAAGTTTGGATATTTGGATGTTTAGATGTTTACATATTTAAGGATGTTTGTTACTCAATCACGTTTAAACGGCTCAACCAATTTGGATGAAATTTTGCACGAAGATAGTTTATGGCCTGGATTAAAATATAGGATAGTTTTTATCCCGGGTCCACGCAAACGAAGTCGCAGGCGAAAGCTAGTTGATTATAAAATACCTTACACATCCAACATGTATAAACGTGGTGATATATTGGATCATAATGTATGGAAAACCCCACTGACGCCTAGTCAACACGGACGGCAAACAGAATCACAATCTTATTAATTCATCAGTATTTCCGTGAAACAAAAACGAAGGCCGTCGAAAGGTCAACACTCAAGTATTCATTTATGCCAATTCAACATCAATCAAGCTGTATTTTAAATAGTCACGGCGTTTTGGTAGAATTGTAGGAAATGGTTCAATATTGGCAAGGGTTTATTAAATTGGTAGTAATTAATGCAAATGTTGCCTATATTATTGCCAGGCTTGGATTCTGATTTCTTTTCATTTTATCGCTTTCTAGAGAACTAAAGACATAATATTACTCTAATCGTTGAGCAAATAACGCTGGGAAATCAGACCCTTATAATTATTGTTAAGAGCCCGTTGTGTTCCACTGCTGGGCAAAGAACTCCCCTCCATTTCCTGACTTCGCTATACTGCGCAATCTCTGGCCAAAAACGAGGTCTGCCACGTCTTCGTTTCGACCAGTCAGTGGCCATCATGGCACAAAGCTCGCTCGGCAGTTCCACTTCAATTTAGCCGCTTTCCGAATTTAGCTGCGCTCTGCTCGCTGTCAATCTGGCAGACCCCGAGATTGGACTTTTGAGATACTGTTGTCAAAGACCCTTAATTAAGAATATTTAAAAACATTCGTTATTTAATATTGTCATGTTTCTAGAATATTCCCAGTTAGAAAATATTGTATTCCCACTTAGGGCCGTCCGGACATGTTATAATTTTTTGCCCACTTGGCTAAGACATATGTTAATGACGGTGACTGTTAAGGTTCGTCAATTAAAAACTTGTGCCCATAGTTAGGCTATATAGGTGTACCGCAGAGGTAAAGATTGTACTTTTTAAAGCCTTCTGCCAATCTTTCTACGCTAGCGTCCTGTGGGTTAAGAGGGCGTTACAGTGCTCACTAGCGCCACTGGTAAATAATTGTGATTATTTAAATTAAACGATACATATTTAAAAAAGGAGGCCACTACACCCTGTATTTTGAATTTAAGTACCTTGTGAATACATCAAACTAGTTTTTATGTTGCTGGATTCGTCGATCTATGAACTCAAAAGAAAAACGGCCGTTTTAACTTTGGACGCATAGATTGACGAATCCAGCAACATAAAAACTAGTTTGATGTATTCACAAGGTACTTAAATACAAAATACAGTATGTAGTGGCCTCCTTTTTTAAATATCTATCGTTAAATTTAAATAATCACAATTATTTACCAGTGGCGCTAGTCAGCACTGTTACGGCCTCTTAAGTACACAAAGCGAGCTTAGCGCCCTACGCGTTCAGTGTAATAATGTTTTCAGGATGCTGTTAGGAAGGCCCAAACGGTGTAGTGCCTCGGGGATGCTCGCAGAGGCACGCATTAATGATTTTCATGCGATTATGCGAAATAAAATTTCATCCCTGATGGCTCGAGTGAGGAAAAGTACTAACAGCATCCTGTGGGTCGATCACGTAACTTTTCTTACGAACGTCTGTAAGATTTAAACGTCAATTTTATATGGAAAAATGACAGTTAGATTGAGATTCAACTGTCAGACGCGCGTTCGGAACGTTACGTGATTACTCTCCTGGAAATGATGGCTTGACTGTCCAGTACTTCAGTATTGGATTGGGCAGGTCAAATGTACCTTGCAATATTTTAAGTAAATGTATGTTAGTATAAATATGTTGTCTGTTAAATTGTATGTAAACTTTGTATTGTGTAACCTAACTTAATAATTAAAATGGTAACCTCATATATGGGTCGGTGAAGATCTGAAATAAACGATTTCATTAATTCATTCATAACAACGACGTTTGTAGGATTAATGGACGAGCCTAAGGCGAGGACTTGTTGCGGCGCCATCATAAACTTATTCCGCTGTTTTTGATCACTTAATCACTCCCCTGGCCCTCATTGCGGTTTATTGATCGCTTATAGGGCTGTCGTTATTGGTTACAGAATTATCTTCCTTAGGTTAGAGGTAGGTGTAAAGTAAATGAACGGATTTGTATCATACAGAGATTTAGTTAAGGTCTTTATATGTATGGAAGCCATTAATTAGCGGACGACCTTTGTTTTAATCAATTAGTATGACCATATTACATGATTTTTGATCTTTTGTTTTCCGTTTGTCGTTTTGTGTGTGTCACGAATATATATTTTTTCTAAGTATTTCTATTTATAAACATTTTATAATCTGGATTAAAATATAGGACGCTTTTAATTTCGAAAATAATTCCCTAATCGGATAAAACTGGGGACGGTAGTCGATACAGAAGTTCATGGCGACGAAGTCACGATCAAACGCTAGTTTATAATACAGTTAATCGGTTTTTTATAACATACAGTCCTCTGTAATAATTATAATACCAATAATATATCATAAACGCGGGAATAACTCTGTAGTGTAACCTACTGTAACCTTTTCTTTTTATTACAAGCTTTTATTTACTTTCACCTGACCGTTGTCTGTAATCAAATCATGCAAGTTAAAGATCCACTTTCCGGTGTCCGATTGAGCTGAAATTTTGCATACATGTGTAAAACGCGTGACAATGCAATATTATGATGACATGGTGCTGATCTGATGATGGAGCTGGAAGGTGGCCATAGGAACTTCGCAATGAAACGACACAACCTCATCGAGTTTGGGCTCGTTAGAATCGTCTCAATGAGTAGTTGATGACGGTATACAGAAAAGTACAGTCGCCAATAAAAGCTTGTACCAAAAATGAAATTTTTGACAGAATCTTGTTACACTTTATTGGTTTCGTTTGGGTCTCGAAAAATAGCGTAAGATCTATACATCGGAAATCATCCCCTAAGCTCCCTAAAATAATGAAATGAGAGTTGAAAATTGGTATGGCGGTGTTATTCACATGTTCTATAATATTCATTACACATAAATCTCACAAGAACTTCAAATAGTGTTTCGATAAACACCTAATTATTTTAAGGTGACTTCATATTTTAACTCATGTGTTGGTGTTGGTAGTTGGTACTTAAGACGACCTCTGTAGCATAGTTGGCAGTGACCCTGCCTAAGAAGCCGGACGTCCCGGGCTCGAATCCCGGTAAGGGCACTCATTTGTGTGATGAGCACGAATATTTTGTTCCTGAACCATGGACGTTTTCTGTGTAGGTACTCGTATTTATTTATCCATATAAATATGTTTAGGTATCGTCGTCTAGTAGGTACCCATAGTACAAGTAGTTGGGGAATAGGTTGATTTTTGTGGGATTGTCCCCAAATATTTATTTATTATTTAGGTATATAAAAAAAATGTGATCTTGCATTCAATAGCTTATCCTATACTATTAAACGAGCAATATGAGTATATATAATATATTTGCAATCACGTTTTCGGAAACGGCTCTAACGATTTCAATTAAATTTGGAATATAGCGTTTTATGGGGGCGAGAAATCGATCTAGCTAGGTCTCATGTCCGAGATAATTAGTTTTCTCCGTATTTTCTCTATTTTCACCCGAGCAGAGCTCGTTCGCCCAGGGACTCAAAACTAAAACCCATATTTTGATCATACAATTTTTTCGTCTCACATCTTTCAACTCTTGGCAACGGAATCTGTGCCGGAAAAATAAATTAATTTCACGGTAGGTACCTATGTACATATCTTATTTACGAGCAAAACTTTTTGCGGCCGAAGTTTTTATCGCCACCCCTGACCGATTCAATCCTGTAAGTGGCTCTGCGATCAGTGCTGAAACCCGGCCGATGATTTGTGGCTTGTAAAATGGTGTACCCCTTAGGCTTTCAGTTGATAAGCTTTATGGATATCCATTAGGGTGGTACTTAAAAACCGAAAATTTGAAATTTCAATGAGGCACCCTCTTATATTGTTTTGATACGTGAAAAAATAACTTTTTTTTGGATAAGATATAAGGGTCCCGTTTTCCATGGTAAGTATATTATATACAGGGTGAGCAATCCAAATGGGTCAGTATGGCGGTTTTGGAAACCATAACAGATAGCGAAATCTTGGCTTAGGAACCATGACGTTGATTTTAGTAAAAAGAAAAACTGCATTCATATACTTACAAAAATACGTGTAGGTACTCGGCCCAGGAATCGAACCTGGACTTTTTGAAAAATTAAATTTCGTTATTTTCCTTTGAATATCGGTTATGTAGCTCTTAAATAGTAAATGTTACTAAGAAACATGATATCTAAAACTAATAAAATGCATTGTTTTTAAATAACGAAATTTAATTTTTCAAAAAGTCCAGGTTCGATTCCTGGGCCGAGTACACGTATTTTTGTAAGTATATGAATGCAGTTTTTCTTTTTACTAAAATCAACGTCATGGTTCCTAAGCCAAGATTTCGCTATCTGTTATGGTTTCCAAAACCGCCATACTGACCCATTTGGATTGCTCACCTTGTATACATTTGATAAAAAAAATATAAGGGGACATTCTTACACAAATCAAACTAGCCCTATAGTAAGCTCAATAAGGCGTGTTATAGGTACTAGACGACGATATATATAATAGATATACATACTTAAATAAATAGAAAACATCCAGGACTCAGAAACAAATAATCATGCTCATCACACAAATATTTGCCCTTACCGGGGAATAAGGAATAAACAATCGAGAAAATACGAAATTCGTTCACTAACTGTTCGACGCTTATTTGAAATCATATCTAAAGTCTTAAAATCGTCGCCTGAGTCAATTTTTACTATGAGTATGAGTATAAGTTACTATGAGTATGAGTATGAGTTAAAGTTAAAGTTTAAAATTAAGTCGCGACCCCTAAATCTTAGCCAAAAATAAAAATAAAAAACAGACGTTATTTTTCACGTATTAGACCAATATAATCGGGCGCATATTCACTGAAATTTCAAATTGTCCGTTTTTAAGGACCACCCTATCCATGCTATAAAACGAATTAACAATTTGGATATTAACAAAAAAGAAAATAACAGGATCATGTTCTAGAATTTGAAATAATATACGTAATGTATTGTAAGAATAATTTATTTTAATGTTGTTAACTTTCATTTGACGACCGGTTAGCCTAGTGGGTAGTGACGCTGCTTACGAAGCTGAAGGTCCCAGGTTCGAATCCCGGTAAGGGCAAATATTTGTGTGATGAGCATGAATATTTGTTTCTGAGTCTTGGATGTTTTCTATGTATTTAAGTATTTATATCTATTATATATATCGTCGTCTAGTACCTATAACACAAACCTTACTGAGCTTACTATAGGAATAGTTCGATTTGTGTAAGAATCCTAATCTTTATTTAACTATTTTTATTTATTTTATTTGAAACGTTAAAATCTCGCCTTTACTCAACAATTTTCAGGAATAAAAGAAATATTAAAACCGTCTCCATAATCCTAACGATCAGACGGAGGCATGGAGACTAACTATTCTGCAAAGGGCAGTGTATGTGACAATTTTGAAGCTAACCGCACTCAACGTATTGTCGTACCGAAAGCCCGTTTTCCACTTAAGTTAAATATAATAAACAAATACAATTAGGATGGAATGGCGGCCGGAAAAGGAAACGAGATAGCGGCCATGCTCCTTTTAGATTGGAGGAAATGACAAGCTGAAACTGTAATGGTGGAGATATAGGGCGCCGGAAACTAGACTACACCGGTTTTATGACTCCTTTTAGCGGTAGATGGCGGCAAAGGTAAGATCGGAAAGCGAGTGAGTACGAGAGAGCTTTAGGTGCGTTGCATGTTAACGTGCAAACAAAAACATACTTAACGTTTTGGTTGCTCGCTTATTGCGTTTCAATTATTAAATCTAAAGCAACTAGTCTGAGAGCTGTAGACATCGGAAGTCTGATTTTTTCAAAATTTGTTTTTGCGAAATTTCTAAAAACATTTTCCACAGAATGATCTATATTAATTATCGGAACCTGCTCACAAAATTTCACGAGACTCGTTTGAGAAACGCGACCTGTAGAAGAGAACAGCCGGACAGCCAGACAGCAAGACATCTAGACATACGATTTTTTCCAAGCTGAACCGGAGAACTTTGTTTTCTTCGCTCGCTCGTTCAACTATCGCGAGTCATGTCATAATTAACTATCTATTTTATCTGCCTAGCCTTAAAGAGGACTGGTAGAGAATGCTTTATGGCGTTACGTCATCATCATCATCATCATCAGCCTATATACGTCCCACTGTTGGGCACGGGCCTCCTCTCATGAATGAGAGAGAACGGGGAGTAGTCCCCACGCTGGCCCAACGGATTGGAGACTCCACATAGCTCTTTGAATTTCTTCTCAGATGTATGCAGGTTTCCTCATCATGATTTCCTTCACCGAAAAGCTAACGGTAAATAAAAAAAATGATATTCCGTGCATTATGGCGTTACGTGCGCCTCTTTAAATAAATAAACGCATGCTTCAAACTCACTACGCTGCCACTGCAAGGAACCTGCCCAGCGGGTGCCTACGCCTCCGCTGGATACGGGAAAAACCACAAGATCAGCTACGAATGCAAGGAACCTGCCCAGCGGGTGCCTACGCCTCCGCTGCACACGGGAAAAACCACAAGATCAGCTATGAATGCAAGGAACCTGCCCAGCGGGTGCCTACGCCTCCGCTGCAAACGGGAAAAACCACAAGATCAGCTACGAATGCAAGGAACCTGCCCAGAGGGTGCCTACGCCTCCGCTGCAAACGGGAAAAACCACAAGATCAGCTACGAATGCAAGGAACCTGCCCAGAGGGTGCCTACGCCTCCGCTGCAAACGGGAAAAACCACAAGATCAGCTACGAATGCAAGGAACCTGCCCAGAGGGTGCCTACGCCTCCGCTGCAAACGGGAAAAACCACAAGATCAGCTACGAATGCAAGGAACCTGCCCAGCGGGTGCCTACGCCTCCGCTGCAAACGGGAAAAACCACAAGATCAGCTACGAATGCAAGGAACCAGCCCAGAGGGTGCCTACGCCTCCGCTGCAAACGGGAAAAACCACAAGATCAGCTACGAATGCAAGGAACCTGCCCAGAGGGTGCCTACGCCTCCGCTGCATACGGGAAAAACCACAAGATCAGCTACGAATGCAAGGAACCTGCCCAGAGGGTGCCTACGCCTCCGCTGCATACGGGAAAAACCACAAGATCAGCTACAAATGCAAGGAACCTGCCCAGAGAGTGCCTACGCCTCCGCTGCAAACGGGAAAAACCACAAGATCAGCTACGAATGCAAGGAACCTGCCCAGCGGGTGCCTACGCCTCCGCTGCATACGGGAAAAACCACAAGATCAGCTACGAATGCAAGGAACCTGCCCAGAGGGTGCCTACGCCTCCGCTGCATACGGGAAAAACCACAAGATCAGCTACGAATGCAAGGAACCTGCCCAGAGGGTGCCTACGCCTCCGCTGCATACGGGAAAAACCACAAGATCAGCTACGAATGCAAGGAACCTGCCCAGAGGGTGCCTACGCCTCCGCTGCATACGGGAAAAACCACAAGATCAGCTACGAATGCAAGGAACCTGCCCAGAGGGTGCCTACGCCTCCGCTGCATACGGGAAAAACCACAAGATCAGCTACGAATGCAAGGAACCTGCCCAGCGGGTGCCTACGCCTCCGCTGCATACGGGAAAAACCACAAGATCAGCTACGAACGTAGTGCGTAGCAATTGTTGGCAGTGAATGTGTTCATATTTGGCACTGTTGGCTACACGTTTCGAAATCATTGGGAGTTTTTCATTCATGTGTTTCGTGTGATCTTTTCCACGCACTGACAAGATCACAAGATTGATTGCCTGTGTTGTTGCCTGTGTTGCATGAAAGCTTTGACATTGACGCGGTGTCTCAGATTCGTTTTCAGGCGGTGAGTTTGAGAAACATACCTATTTGATACGCATGTCACGTTGGGTTCTTGTGTCAAAAAATCAAAAAAAAATGTTATTAATTTAATTTTTTGATTTGATTATTAATTTTATTTTTTGATTTGTTTTATGACTGTACCATAGAAATACCTACTGTGTCAATGTTGTAAGATAAAGGACTTACATACATACATAACTTGAGTAGAGCCCCGATTGAAGTTAGCGCTGACAACCAACCTATAACATTATTCTCAAACGAGCATCAACATTAATTCGCCGTTATTATTTCGCTTCTCGAGCAAATGATGAAAAAGGGTCATTTCAACTAACGATGTCATTAATTTCAAAGCAAAATGTCCGAGTTGTTATTCCGTATCTTATAAATATGCCGACAACGACATTTTTAAATTCTCCGCAGGGATTTTGATATTTGTTGAAAGATAGATAAAAGTAAAGTACTTAGGTTACGGAAATTTGACTTTTTAGATGCTTTTATTACGGAATGTTTTCGTATCAATTAATAAAATCTCGTGTTTATTTTTTGGAGTAGCTTTCTCCATCATCCGACCATGTGTCTTGTACATACTATAATATTGCATTGTCATCTAATTTACAGAAGTTTGTATTTGTAACTCAATTGGTTTACGGTAAGTGTGTCAGACTTGCAAGACCGTTTTTTCCGTTGGAGGAATGTGTTGATGCACCGTCCGCCCGGTCGGAGGGGGGCCGGACGGGTGTGTGGGGATCCAGGACAAAAGGCCCAGACTAGCCACTAAACCCCCAACGTTTGTCCAGCCATTTCGCTTACTTTGACCGTCGCGACTAGCCCGCTTTACAGGCCTGGCCAGGGAGAGTCATCATCATCATATCAGCCGAAAGACGTCCACTGCTGGACATAGGCCTCCCCCAGAGAGTTCCAAATTGACCGGGCCTGCGCCACCCGCATCCAGCGGACTCCCGCGACCTTTACCAGGTCATCAGTCCACCTTGTGGGGGGCCTACCCACGCCGCGCCTTCCGGTACGTGGTTGCCACTCGAGAACCTTTTCGCCCCAACGGCCATCGGTTCTACATGCAATGTGCCTCGCCCACTGCCACTTAAGTTTAGCAATTCGGAGGGCTATATCGGTTACCTTGATTCTGCTGCGGATAGCCTCATTTCTGATGCGATCACGCAGAGAAACTCCTAACATAGCCCTCTCCATTGCCCTTTGGGTGACTTTGAGCCTTCTTATGAGGCCCATAGTAAGCGACCAAGTTTCAGTGCCATATGTCATCACTGGCAACACACACTGGTCAAAGACTCTCGTCTTGAGACACTGCGGGATATTGGACGAAAATATGGCCAGGGAGAGTGCCCCGGGACAATTTTGAGGTGCTTCAATCCCGTGGACTGATTGGGTAGCTGGGGTCCCCTAACCCTGCAACCCGGTCCACTACGGCGGGGGAGAAAGTGCGCATAACGCTGACATGCGCGCCCCGCTCTACGTCTGTGGATATGGGAAGCGGGAGGGTCGTCCTTCGCCATTACGGACTTGCAGAAGGAGACAATAACTACCACCACAACGACACTACGTTTTTATTCAAATAAAATGCTTCTTTGAAGCTTTCCGAGCATGTTAGGGAAAATGTGTTTTTTTTTTCATTCAAATTTTATCTGATACTTATAGTGAGTCATGCTCAAACGCACTTGCTGTGCGCTAACGCGTAAGACAGCGTCTTAACTTTTTGCTTATTACCACAATACGTCAAAAACGTTCCTGAATTGGCGCCCACCGTGGTGTAATGTGACTTCCTTTCAAAGATACAGTCCCCAGCTGTCAAAACAATGAATCCTCAAACCGTTAAAAGGTTGGCAACGCGCTTGTGATTCTTTGTCGCAAGCAAACATAGACCACGGCGTCTGCTAACTGTCAGGCAGATTGTGAGTGTGAGATAAAAAAAATATTATGGGCGATCCGAATTTTTACCCTTATTAAACCGAATAGAATAGAATAGAATAGAAAGGTGTTTATTTCTCTAGTTTATATGTTACAGTATGTCCATCAGGCCGGTGGTGTGTTCGGCCTGTGGGTGTGTCAGCTACTTACAATCTACCTATGTCTGTCTGAAAGATCTGTATAAGTGTTATGTGATGTTATATTAAACCGTTACGCGAAAACCTCTTTCACCCTGATCAAATTATAGCAGCGTCAAATTCCATTATAAAACTTTTCTATCCTTGAATATGTCATATTATTAATTTACTTTAATCCACTTACGAAGTGCTACGACGCTACATGCTACGCCAGATGCCCCGGAGCAGGCTGCTCTACGAGCTACGAGTGCTACGTAATGAACCGCGGTATCTCCGCGAGATAAAATAATAAAATAAGGGCCTGGCCGACCAAAGATCGCGCAGAGCGCTTTGCCAACTTTTCAAGCGTGTGGGCGGACTTTTAGGAAGGTAGCATAGTGGAATATCACTTCGGTTATGTAATATTTTATATTTCATGAATAAATGAGTATGAGTATGAGTATTTACCTGAACCTAGAGCACTCCGACTGGGAAAAACCTTACAAAAACTGCAGCCATAACTTACTGTGTAGGTTTGTGGTAGTGTGTTTCTAGTGGCAAGGTCGCCAGAGCTCCGAGACCGAGGGACCAGCATTTGTCACTTGCTGTGAACACAACTAAATCTGTAATCAAAAAGGGTCCGCAAAGCATTTGTGATTCTTCGTCGCCAGTGTCCATAGTCTACGGTGTCTGCTTACTTTCATGGCCCCATTTCACCATCTTGACAATTGTCACCTGACAATGACAATCCCACGTACATTGCCTTAACATGTCGACGCAGCCATGTAAGTCAAATAGTCTAGTTTCCTCATGTTAAAATTGATAACGTAGTGGTGCTAAATGGAGAGTAAACCATCAAATTATTGTAATAAAGTATAAATCACAAAATATAGTTAAAATCATAAAAATATGTGGACCTTGAAAGATTGGAAAAATATGCATTTTTTTATAATCCAAGAATACCTAAATTTAAAGCTACCAGTAGAATCCTTACGCTTTTATAGAAACAAAATTGTATGACAACAATGAACCTAAACGCTGTATTTGGCGACCGAAACAGCAATTTACTTGATTTTCCATACAACGATTAGTAGAAATACGAGTAGTAAACTGTGACTTCATACTTCAATGTCAATTACCTGGTATGAAACGTTTCGGCAGCCGCCAGCAGCAGAGTCCGTCTTTAACTCAATTTTTTTGGTTATTTATGTTCTTTAATTGTTGTTGCTCCAATACAAACATTTGTTTCTCTCCAAAAACTGATTCGAATGGCATCTAAAAAAAATAGAACATAAGCCTATTGTCATTGTCAGGTGACGATTGTCGATTTGGTGAAATAAAGGCCAGGCATGTCATGTATTAATACGTGTTTGCCGCTGTCATGGTAAAAAATCTATAGTCTTAGCAAATGTTAAAGACACTTTTTTGCTCGCTCCATCCACACATGCTTATATCGTATTATTCTTTATCATCATCATCATCATATCAGCCGAAAGACGTCCACTGCTGGACATAGGCCTCCCGTGTCAAATTGACCGGTCCTGCGCCGCCCGCATCCAGCGGACTCCCGCGACCTTTACCAGGTCATCAGTCCACCTTGTGGGGGGCCTACCCACGCCGCGCCTTCCGGTACGAGGTCGCCACATTATTATACTTGTTTTTCTGTATTACCTACTTATGAACTTTGTAGTCTCACCGCCTAACCAACAATATTAGCAAGCTGTCGCGCGCACTCTAATGGATCGCATAACCGCGGGCAACGATCCGCTAAGAGCGAACTCGGTGTTACTGCTGGGATCCGAGGGTTCGTAACTATTCGAACAAGCTTTAGGACAAATCCACTGTCATTTTTAACCGACTTCAAAAAACAGGAGGTTCTCAATTCGGTTGTGTTTTTTTTAAATGTTTGTTATAGTTGAGATTTTTTGAACTGAGCAGGTCTACTTATCTTCAAAACAATAGCATTCAAGTTAAACAATACGACACGTGCCAACAAAGAATGAAGGTAAATTTCTTGTTTATTACCAGGCTCGCTGTGAGCGGGGTTTTTTTTTTTAATCTTTTAGTCCGTTTTGAATCTATTGATTAAGAAGATAGAGTTCATTATTCAATGAACATTTTTATGTGGCGGTAACCTTTTTTTGCAAAGTTTGGCACGCGCCAACCACAAACAAAGAAACTTGTTGGCACGTGTCGTATTGTTTAACTTGAATGCTATTGTTTTGAAGATAAGTAGATGGGCTCAGTTCAAAAAATCTCAACTATACCTCAGAACTCCGTCATTTAGGAACCGATTCGTACAATTCTTTTTTTATTTGAAAGCATATGCTTCCTGGTTGGTCCCATTGTTATGAAAACTTCAGTTGGATGATGGGAACCATGAGTAATTGAGGGAACACCTCAAATATAGAAGGCATGCATATGTAGTAATTTCGAATTATCCAGGGGGATAGTCACGTAACGTTTTGAACACACGTTAGGACAGTCCAACTGTCATTTTTCCATATAAAAAGGGACATTTAGATCTACCTGACGCGCGTACAATGCGTTACGTGATTGACCCCCTGGTTGGTCCCATTGTTATCAAAACTGCAGTTGGATGATGGGAACCATCAGTAGGTAATTGGGAATGGATGAACATTTTAGAAATGCCCGATTATTTTTTTGGTGATAGGAATAACCTTCCTTAGCACCAGAAAAAAGTTTCAGATTTTTCAGCTGCGTCAATTTTTTTTTTGAAAAGTATAAACAGTTTCCTCACTTACGTTTTGGGTCAGTCACGGCACCTTCCTCGATCGGTCTCATATTACACAAAAATATATTAAATATGTGTGGTAAACTGACACTGGCAATGATATTGACACTTGCAGCAGCTATGTTGGTCATTACCAGTGTCAGTTTACCACAGATATTTAAGATAGTTTTTTTTATAATATGAGACAGATCAAGGAAAGTGTCTATTTACCGTTCTTGACCCAAAACGTAAATGAGGAAACTGTTTATATTTATAAAAAATAATTGTCGCAGCTGAAAAATCTGAAACTTTTTCTCGTGCTATAGGAAGGCAATTCCTATCACCAAAAAAATAATCAGGCATTTCTAAAATTTTCACCCATTCCCTATTGAGGGAACTCCTCAAGTATAGAAGGCACGCATGTAGTAATTTCGGTATTTTCTAGTATAACTAGTGTATTTACACCCGAAAATCACAAATTTGGTGAAGTGGCACTGATGATGAAGACCACATATGACTTATGGAACTCGTACTTAAAACTGTAAAAGTACGTTACGATTCTGACATGATTCCGTTGAAATAGCAACTAATGAAGTCCTAAATGTCAAGTGTGCCAAATCGACGGAACTCAAATATTATCGGCCCACATACATTTAGGTTTTTTTTTATTTTGATATTTTTTTTGATATTGTTTTCGCCCGTAATAATTATGTTTGTTTTTCTGTATAATTAACTTTGTAGTCTAACAGCCTAACCGACATTATTAGGAAGCTGTCGCGCGCACTCTAATGGCATAACAGAGGGTATCCCAACTGTAACCCCAGGGGTTACAGTTGGGATCTGTAACACCGCCTTGGCCACGACTTTGGTCTTAAGCGACCAGTGGCAGCGTTTTATCTGTTCATTGCGGGGTCGATATGTATTTCGTACATAAGTTCCAATAAACTAATCGGTACGATTTAAGTGTTAAGTTAACTTTAATATTCAGATAAATCCGCAAAATCAAGGAAGTAGTTTTAAAAATAAACGGAACCCTAAACCATTTGCGACACTTTTTCTAGACTGTTTAAACCCGACGAGAACCTTCAAAGTGAAAACAAACATCACAAGATTCTCTTGAAATTTGATAACCTGCCCACCATCATCTATCTATCTAGGTACGTATCTATTCAGCCCGTATCGACCCACTGCTAAGTAAGGCTTGTTCACCAAAAAAAGTATGTTTCTACGTTCCCGCACATAGTATCTTCTTAGTAGTCTGTGGTATGGTGTTGCAGTTATGACGTCACGATAATGGCGGCTGCCTTTTTGGCGCGAATATATAACGTTTAAACATTATTTATTTGCATAAAGCGATATTATTTTGGGGATTTAAAAATACCAGTTGACTATCGAATCTTAAAAAAATGTTTTTTTTTAGGGTTCCGTAGCCAAAATGGCAAAAACGGAACCCTTATAGTTTCGTCATGTCCGTCTGTCCGTCTGTCCGTCTGTCCGTCTGTCCGTCTGTCCGTATGTCACAGGCATTTTACTCGAAAACTATAAGGAGTATTTGAATAAAATTTTGAGGATAGGTGTATTTTGTTAGCCGCTACAATGTTTTGTAATTAAAATTACTAAAAAAATTTTTTTTAGGGGTGCACTCCATACATAAAACTAAAAGTCAAAAAAAATTTTTTCATTGTGACCCACCGTGTGGCACATCAATCGATAGGCCTTTCAAAATAAATATAAGGTTTCTTAGCATTTTTTTTGATTAAGTGAATAGGGTCGGAGATAATCGCCCCGAAAGTCACTAAAATTCTGTCCCCCCCCCTCTAATTTTTGAACGGTGTATTTTAAAAATATGGAAAAATTCTTGGACATAGGGCTTATTAATTTCATTCACCGAAAATTGTTTTGAACGAGATCGGCTCAGAGGTTTTCGAGATATTGCTGAAAAACTACCTTCCTCAAAGAAAAGGACGTAAGTGCCGTAAAATTTCTGTGACGATACGACCTTTTTAATAGGCACGGAACCCTTCGTTTTGCGTGGTCCGACACGCACTTGGCTGGTTTTTTTAATATCCTATTGGTAGCGCTACCCTCTAAGTATAGGAAAGTTGCCTACGAACAATGCAACATTAATTCAGAGTCTTTAGCCTATTCTTTATAGCATACATACATAACAAACATACATAAATGTTTCTAAAGCATCTAACACTAGTTTTAGGTACAAAATTAAACTATAATTATGTTGTAATTTACAAAATCGTTTATAATTAGGTACTCAAAAATAGCCTAAGACACTGCTAACATGTACTTAATTAATTAACGTGAAGAGCGAGACCTCCTGATACAGGTGCATGAAAACCTACTAGGAGGCCTCAACCACTTTTGTTAAACCTAATTTAAGTTAAATCAAATCAAATCAAATCAAATCATTTATTGCACTCATGTTAGTATACAGTTCTTCAATTAGAGATTACAGTTCAACATGAACCCTGTAAGGGCACAGCAATGAAATAAAATAAATTATAATTTAATACATAATAATTGTAACTTTCTAATTCTATATTTCTTCGCAAGTAGTAATGTTAAAAATGTAGGTAGTTGATAAAGGTATAAAATTTCACATAATTTATATATTAAAATTAGAATTAAAAATATCACAATAATGAATTAATAATAATTCATAATATAAATTTGTTACAATTGCGTCCACTCTTCATTCTAATCATTAAAAAAATCATCTAATGTATAAAGTTATCCAAATAAACGATTTTATTTATTTATTTATTATTTTTATACATTGCTGAACGCATAAGAAATTACCTTTGTTTGTTTTTCATTTAAGTCTTAACATTTTTGTTATGTAATGTGTGCTTTATTAAAATAATCATTTTTCTATTCTATTCTATTCAATGCACCCGCTAGGCGGATTTTTGGTAGTGAATGTGGCGCTACTCGGGGTAGTCGGCAGTACATCAGTCCGCGTGCCGCGCGTGTGCCGCGTGTAACTGATGTAAAATGGAGCGCAGAGAGATAAACACGTAATGTTTCGAACGAGCGTTCAAACAATCGAACTGTCATTTTTTTCATACAAAAATTGTCATTTAGATCTACCTGACCCGCGCGCGTACAATGCGTTACGTGATTGAACAAACATAGCTAAGAACCAACACGACAGACAAGACTTTCGATAAAAAAACCGCATTCAAATTGCTGCATTTGTTTCGGTTTCACAAAAACTGAATCATAAAAAAAAAACCTTTATAATTCTCGAACCTGCTCACAAAAATTCACAAGAAATGTGTTCAGGCTAATACACATTATTCTACATAGATTTCTATGGAAACCTCCTTTCGCACTGGCCGCGTGACATGAACGCTCGCTGGTCGCTGAAAATTAAAATTAAAAACGTCACTCAAGAACTGTCGTCGGAAAAAAGTGTGCGCATAAAAGGATTTTAATTCGATTATTATTGAATTAAGATTTGTGATCAAGTATCGGCATGTGACACGAAACTACACGGATCCGGTGCCGTGTCACGGTGCAAAGTTATCGTGGATTTTGTGTCTCGGCGCACGGAGCCTTAACAGCGTGACGGCGGCGATTCAGTGCAACGACATCAAAGGTACCGTGGTTTTGTGTCTCGGCGCACGGAGCCTTAACAGCGTGACGGCGGCGATTCAGTGCAACGACATCAAAGGTACCCTGGTTTTGTGTCTCGGCGCACGGAGCCTTAACAGCGTGACGGCGGCGATTCAGTGCAACGACATCAAAGGTACCGTGGATTTTGTGTCTCGGCGCACGGAGCCTTAACAGCGTGACGGCGGCAATTCGGTGCAGCGACATCAAAGGTACCCTGGTTTTGTGTCTCGGCGCACGGAGCCTTAACAGCGTGACGGCGGCGATTCAGTGCAACGACATCAAAGGTACCGTGGATTTTGTGTCTCGGCGCACGGAGCCTTAACAGCGTGACGGCGGCAATTCGGTGCAGCGACATCAAAGGTACCCTGGTTTTGTGCCTCGGCGCACGGAGCCTTGCAGCGTGACGGCGGCGATTTATTTAAACTTTATTGCACAAAATACAAAAAATATATGTACAAATGGCGAGCTTAATGCCAGATGGCATTCTCTACCAGCTAACCATTGGGCTAAACAGAGACTTATAACAGGTGCAAAGAAAAAAGTATGATAATTTCTGTTACGAATATACTTGAGGAGAGAGGAAAAAAATACAAATGTATTATACACTACATATAGACATACATAAATAAAAATATATAAGATACATACAAAAAGATATACTACTACATATTCAATATATACTACCATTATGTGGATGGATTTTAGTCGAATTCTTGTTTAAGCAGATGCTTACGCAGCATCCGCTTGAAAGCAAACTTGCTTGGGGCTTGTCTGATGTTGAGAGGGAGTGAATTCCAGAGACGGCTTGCCTGTACGGCGAAGGAGTGAGTCATAAAACTAGTGCGGTGCGAAGGTATGGATATTTTGAGGACACGGGAGGTACGCAGCTCACAGCCTGGGCGAGGGGTATCGAAAATAAATTTACTTTTGAGGTATCCTGGAGCAGAAGGCTCAGACAAGATTGAAAAAAGGGTGCAAAGTAATCTGAGGGATCTACGACGGCGAATGGAGAGCCAGTTAAGTTGACGACGGTAGAAGGAAACGACGGCGATTCAGTGCAACGACATCAAAGGTACCGTGGATTTTGTGTCTCGGCGCACGGAGCCTTAACAGCGTGACGGCGGCAATTCGGTGCAGCGACATCAAAGGTACCCAGGAGCCGTAGCATGTTTGGCCTTATCACGCGACAAGTGACAAGATAGGAGCGTCGTCTCGTTCTATCGAACGGTGTCAGCCAGTGACGCACGCTCTATCCTATCACCTATCGCGTGACAAGGCCAACCATGCTACGGGGCCTGGTTTTGTGTCTCGGCGCACGGAGCCTTAACAGCGTGACGGCGGCGATTCAGTGCAGTGACATCAAAGGTACCGTGGATTTTGTGTCTCGGCGCACGGAGCCTTAACAGCGCGACGGCGGTGATTCAGGATTTTTGCGTATAGCCTGAACACTTTTAGTTTTCCTTGCTTTTTGGTCCTTCGAACCGGTTAACCTGTAGAGGAGAACAGCTGGGCAAACGGACATACGAAAGAATTTTAGCCCAAGCTGAAGCAGAAAACTTTGTTCGCTTCGCTCGCTAGTTCAATTAATTATCTGGAAAATATACCTTATTCAGCGTATAACCATGTCCGCGTAATTAACTATGTCCGTTTATATTTGTCAACATAACAAGCCAGAAGGCATCTTGATTAAGGCCAAACACAATTGATGGGGTCAGAAGGGCCAAGCGAGGCGGGCGGTAAATATCACTTATACCCTTAAACACCCTTAACAGTACGTCACCCTGTTTATAGCAAGGTTTTCTTTCGTGGTGGTGTGTTGTGTTGATATTGTCATTATTATTTTATAAAAAGATGGTTGTCTATAAAGTTGGTTTACTAAGAAAACATTGATGAAAAATTGCATACTTTTATTAATTGAATTGAACCATCCATGTTGATATTCAGACTCTGTCACCACATTTCCCCCTTTTAGGGGTTATATTCTCAAAAAACTTGAAACACGTATTTACTCAATTATCGTTAGGAATACTCCTGTGAAATTTCCCCATACAAACTTTGGACCCACATTTCACCCCCTTAGAGGGTGAATATTTAAAAATCCTTTCTTAGTGCACCCCTAGACCTTATAAGGAACCTACGTGCCAAATTTGGAATCTCTAGAACCAGCGGTTTGGGCTGCGCGTTGATAATTCGTGCGCGCAGCCGGCGTTCGGAACGGGACAATGAGTCACACTTTTTCGTGCGTGCAGCCGGCGTTTATCCATTTATAAGACGTTATCACGTCAATAAGTGACTAGATTGACCCTAGTTTTACCAGATAGTAAGTGACGACAAAGCCTAAGGTAAAGGTTAAAAAATTACAACAAAAAGTTTAATACTATCGACTTATTCAATTGCACCAAACCTGCTCGTACTCTTAAAGCTCGTGTTAATTTGTTATTAAAGGATAACACTGCAGAAAAATAAGCTTATGTTATAATTTATAACTACAGTTTATATTCCTACTTCCACCTTTAATTTTTTACGTACACTTACATTTGCCCACGCATCTACTCACAAACACACACACACACATCCACATACACACACACATGTATTAGTTAATTTTAATTTTAGTTCATATCTTAAATTACTCTGTGTTTACGTTCTTTTTCAATTTACTGTATTTCGGTGGACGTCTATAATTGGCTTTGCTTTTAGCTATTAAGTATTGTATTATTTTCCTGTAATGCTGTTGATGCCACAAAAAAAAAAGCCTAGTGGTTCAGTAGTTAATAGCCTATTCACTCTTGCTTCCAAGGCACTTAAATCATAATCGTCAGGAATAGATGACGGGAGCGAAATCCATTCAGCTTAGTAGTTCGCATTAAGAAAGACTGGGCAAATCGCTTCGTGCAAACAAATGGTAAGTATATTGACGGCGTAAGGGTGCATTTCGCTCCTTACGCCTGGCTGGACGTGTTATTATTATACTATAACGCTTAAGAATTCCATAGAGACATTATCCGTCCAAGTTAAGTGGGTGGTTTTAGTAAGCCGGCAGCCATTCTGTTCCGTGCGTCCCTATCGATATTACGCGTGCCACCGTAAGAGACAGAAAAGGCTCCTATGCCGATTAAGAACTGATGGCGGCTCGTGTTTACCCAAAGCCATATCATTTGACATTGTGGCAAACAAAAAAGGAGAAACTATGACAAAGATAAAACTACCATACACTGTGATTAAGGCGCCGTAGGTTCAGCGAAGTTAAGCGAACAGAGTTTTAGAAACAATATACTACGTCTGTTTATAATATAATGGTTTCAAAAAAATAAGAATAGTAATCTTGAGGCTTGTCTGCAGGGAGATCAGTGATTCGAAACATGACTAAGCAATTTTCGCTCGATAGAAAAAAATCACGAACATAGGTCTAAAACATAATATAAAAATTCACTTAAAACATTCGTAACAAATTATGCACAAAAACTAAACATATTAAAATTGTTTATGAAAATCGGCAATATCATGTTTGAGGGAACTTAGTGATTACTTTTTTACGAAACTTTTTGGGAATCTAATAATCGGCCTCAAAACTCCGTTTACGTAGTAATAGTAAGTAGTGTATTTTCATTTGTGACTCCGCAGTAAGTGGACCAGCGAGAGAAGCTAAAGCATCCCTTGAAAATCATCTTAACCCGTTCAGTGCCAATCACTTACACATGCGTCGTAGCAATACAGTCGCTTTTCGCTACATATGGACACTAAACGGGCTACGTGCAGCGTGGCGACGAATGGGTCAAAATAACTTTTTTATTTAGTTATACATAACATCATCATCATCATCATCATCATATCAGCCGAAAGACGTCCACTGCTGGACATAGGCCTCCCCCAGAGAGTTCCACATTGACCGGTCCTGCGCCACCCGCATCCAGCGGACTCCCGCGACCTTTACCAGGTCATCAGTCCACCTTGTGGGGGGCCTACCCACGCCGCGCCTTCCGGTACGTGGTCACCAGTCGAGAACCTTTCCGCCCCAACGGCCATCGGTTCTACGTGCAATGTGCCCCGCCCACTGCCACTTAAGTTTAGCAATTCGGAGTACATAACATAGATGTGAGAAAATATTGAGACAATGAGACAAACGTTACTTTTGTCAATTTTGTAGCTGCCCTTTCTGACCTATTTGTAGTCCCATCCTGTACACCCCATTTATAGGGTTATTAGGTCAAGTGCGGGGCCGTACCGAACGAATGCCACTTTATGGTCGTCCTGAATACTTCTAGTGCTAAACTTCTTGATTGGCTTTTATAATGAAATTAGGGTCGGGTTAGTACAGTCAAGTGCAAAAATAAGTATTGATTTAATCTTCTCATAAATATGTCCCATTAACCGGGGCAAATGCGTCAACGGGGGAAATGCGTCCTTTGATGATATCACTGAAACTCAATATTATAGACAATGCTCTAAATTTAAAGTTTGGTTACCATACTTTGAACATCGAGGGTTGTAACAAGCATTCTAAAACGGTGCGTTTTGGAGATATCTTCTAAAGACGCATTTACCCCGTTGACGTATTTACCCCGGCTGACCTTACCGAAACCTTAATCCGCTGGCATAAGAGCGATTGGACATATTTAGGAGTAAGTTATATGCACCCATATTTTCACACTTGACTGTACCACTCCATTTCTTTCCGGGGGTGTAAGAGCCGTCTATGGTAATGCGGTTGAAGTGTTGTGTGGTCAATGGGCTAGCAAATCTATCACTGCAGTATTACATTTTCTCTACATTTAAACCTATAAAGTAGCCATTGAAAACTATGTCTCCACTGTCACCCAGTAGGTCTAGGTAGTTCAAACCGCAATTAGATAGCCAACTGAGTTACCTTTTTCATGTGTAAGAATCTAAAATGAATCCATTATTCCTTAAAAGTTGTGAAATCCTACATATAATGCCAGTTAAGGCTTAAAGCTAAAATGATTGCATAGAAATGTGTCTACTTCTGGCATGATTTAAAACAATTTATGACCTGCAGACGGTAATTAAGAGTCTGTAATGATATTAGCGGAACATTATAGCATCGGTAATCTATTTGAGTAAACACCCAAACGTGAACATTAGTAAATCTAAGAACTATCCAGAGATTTCGAAAGTTAGCCCAAAAATGGATAGCAGCTGATATAAATATCCATAACGTCACTCAAAACGATAGGTAAGGAGACGTTCATTTTAAATTCTTTTTTCTACTCCAGCACTGTAATTTGACAATTAAAAGGCTAACATCAATATTAAAAATATACACTTTTCGTGATTCCACTTAAATCTATGATCTATGAATTACATTATAATGCTCCGACGGATATTATAATAAATTATAAGCCAACTGGTATTTTTTTTAATTTGCGTTAAAGTGGCCAGCGCCTACAGACCATGTGCCAGCGCGAAAGTGTTTTATTTAAATTTATGTTTCCATGACCGCATCCATGACAAAAGTTTATGTAAATGAACTTATTATTACTGTAACTGCCATATTTACAATAAAGACTCGTTTATTATTACGTAAATTACAGATATGAAATAAGAATATTATTTTTCCAAAAGATTTTTATGTTTGAAAAATACATCTACTTAAACAGTATTGTTGTCTATGGTAATAAAAAAAACATAAAGCGCGGGAATTGAATTATTTTCAATTGTCAGTTAGGTTCATTGGTAACGCAATTTATTTAACTTTTGAGGTTGTAATTGTATCTGAATTTGATCCATCTCCAATGCCAACCGCTCCGGACTTTCTACAAAATGAAATAAATATGTCCCAGATCTTAAAACAAAACAACGCGCCAATAATCATAACAAAAAACACCATTCAAAGCCTTCATATTCATTACCATAAATAAAATGTTTGTTTTTACATGTCTGTATTTTTATTTATTTATAACTAAAAGTATAAGTTGGTTCTAGCTGTCGTAGAAAAAGTACTGTATGCAACGTTATATAATTAGGTCTTAAAATTCTCGAGTCTTTATTAACAAAACTCGCTAAAGCTCGTTTTGTTACAGCGACTCTCGAATTTTAAGAACCCATATTATATAACTGCTGCATAAAATACTATTATCTTTTTGTTCATATTGTAAACCTGAATTATACAACAGTGGTTACTTTTTTCTAAAATTAAATGTGATGTCCTTTGCCTAACCCTTTTGGGAAAACAGGCGTGAGTTTATGTGTCTATGAATCTAGTGTCCGCTGTGTCCGATGTTCAAATTAGGATTAAACTAAAGTGTCGACGCAAATAAATGTCACATACGCTTTCTTAGTTGTTGCGAAGACTAAGCTGTCTGGCAGATTTAAACCGTTTACTTGAAGGCCTATTTGATTAAAGATTTCCGTTGTGTAACGCGATGTCCAGTCACGGACTTTAATAGTTGAACCATTCAGAGCTCACCTTTTACTGGATATCATAGCTTAGCTATTAAAAACAGCATTAGTTGACACCTAAAAATAGGACCCAGCATACTTAATCCAACCCTATGGCCGTTAGTGTGGTAATGTTCTCGAGTGGCGACCACGTACCGGAAGGCGCGGCGTGGGTAGGCCCCCCACAAAGTGGACTCAAAACCTGGTAAAGGTCGTGGGAGTCCGCTGGATGCGGGTGGCGCAGGACCGGCCACTTTGGCACTATTTGGGGGAGGCCTATGTCCAGCAGTGGACGTCTTCCAGCTGATATGATGATGATGATGATAATCCAACCCTACCTTTGTGCCGCCCAGTGTGTAAAAGATTGTACATTCCATTTTAATTGCATTGAGATCTTTCGTAATACATTGAAATTCGTAGTTTTCTGTTTTCCTCAATTAAAAAAACAAGGTAATTTCTTCTAATTTTCTAAATAACTGAAATGACTTCCCCTAACCAAATCTTTGTATAATAGTGAGCCGCACGCGGCCATAATCTAAATAGATGTTTTTTCAAATTAAGTCCTGATACAAACTACTTACTCTTATTGGATCATGCAATTAGCATTGAGTTGATAATTAATTATGACGTAATAACGTAATAGTGTCTGCGACCGCGGCGGTGACATCACTAATTCAGTTAAAGGCCTCCTTGACACTGATTTATTTGAGGTCTTGTGGATAGTGTCGAGGTAAATGGAAATAAGTAATGTATCTAAGTGAAAACTAGCTATTGCCCGCGACTTTGTTCACGTAGAAAACGTTAGTCGCGCTCCCATACGAAATTACACCACCTTAACTCATTCCTGTGGCAAATGACTCACATATCAGTCGAGCGTATGAGAAAAACGCTGCTACGCGCTACGCCGTAGCACACGTAGCGTTCCCGTGGCCTCACATGGGCAATACTTTCACTGTCAGGAGGGTATCCTCCTAGCGGGTGCCTACGACATAGTCGCTTTCCGCTACATACGAAAACTAAGGGATCGGCTACGAGCGTAGCGCGTATCGATGCTTGGCCTCGAATGGGTTAACCCATTCATTGACGTTGACGCGAATGCGCCTCAAGAGATTTGTTAATCGTAATGTTTTGAGAACTGGCGTTAATAGTTAAAAAGAAACTGATGCTCAATATACACTTTAAATTTGGAGGACAATTCTTGTTGCTGGCTGGTTTTTGAATGATTGGAGTGTTTTTATGTGTAATTAATTATGATTTAGTCTATTTACCTATAAACTTTTACTCAGGTGCCGTGGATGCGATTTTGAGTACCGAGGTTTGTTAATCGTAATGCCGTGGACGCGAATTCGCGTCGCTGAGAACTCCATCAATGCCGCACGCGAAGTCACGTCATCGCTTGCAAGCCGGCACTGCGCGTACGATAGAGATTTGGAGCGTTAGCAATGAATGGGTTAAAGGATAATGTTCGGGATATAAGTACTTTCCAGGATTATAAGTAGGTTTTCCAGGACTAATTAATTATATCTCCATACCGAATTTCATCTAAATAATTTGCGTGAAAAACCACCCGCAGACAAACATTAAGATTAACAAAAAGTGAAACTGACGCAAGTACAATATTTATTTATTTATTAAAACATGTTGACACAATATTACAGTAAAACCAATGCGTCATGAAACAATACTTAACTAACTACACATATAATGTGTATGTTTAATGTACGAGTACTAACCTATTAAATATACCTAACCTATTAGGTATGTCAAAAACCTGACAAAAACCTGACATGTAACTTGGTGTTATCAATAAAGTATTTGTATTTGTAATTACATTGGTACAGTTAATCGCCTAGCATCCATCTTCTCACAGAAGCTCAGACATTCACAGCACACATGCATCCATCACCACGCAAGTAAGTCACACTCCGGTGCTGGGCTGTTATTCTTTACGCGCTCAATGCGCCTCATCCCACCCGTCACGCCCAAAGAAACTAGACCTCTACCTACGCTTTGTTACTACGGTACTGCGAATCGCGGCGTCAAGATATATTTGTGCGTGAGCGTTGAGGTGAGATTACGAGTAAAACAAGTTACAGAATAGCGGAACTGATGCCAAGAGCGCGTTGAGTTGTGAGAAAGCGCGGATCAGCGGCGAGTTCCGGCGTGACACAGTGCGCGCGGCACCGCCAATCAATCACGTCGCCGTGCCCTGGGGGTTAATCCTGGGGATATCCGGAGTATACAGTCACACGAGGCAACTCACTAGCTGACGGCTATCTGACTCACCGCGTATGATCCGACACGTAGTAACCAACAAATTGTATCTACACGTTACACGTTCCTAACAAGTATTTGGTGGTATACAGGAATGGATACTTAGTACCCAAACACTTTCCCATAATTAAAACCGTAAGAATAATTACTGTGGCCGACCCAGCGCCAGAACGATCACTTGAAACGGTTCATATAGTTTTGGCATAACATTTTTTCCCAAATTATTCTTATTTCGCATACCGTGTTTTTTTTCAGCGACCGTATAATCTCCACGATTCTTATGAAACAAACCTGACCTAATGGGATCTATGCATTTTTTTTCCTGAATAGTTAACGGTTTCACTGTTTGGGAAATTAAAATTATACAATAAAAACGGCTATCGCCCGAAACACATTGAAGAAATGAAAACAATGCTAGGTTTGTTGTTGCAATGGTTTGGTAAATACTAAATTAATCCAACTATTTGTTACATACTTTTACATCATTTACACCTGTTAGCTAACGACTCTAACTAGTTAGGTAGGAATTCAATATTTGGAATCATGCCCCGACGGAGTCACAAACTCCAACTAAGTTATCTTTAGTTACGTGACGGTACTTGTAATAGTAGTAATTTAATTAAAGTGGCTTAAGATCTAGTCAATTTATAGAACTTTGCTCAATAAATGTAATTTATGGAAGTATGTGAGAATATTGTTTTTGTTTAATTTCGTAACCCCAACGGTTTGTTTTTAGGTACCTAAAACAAATTTAACCTAAGTTATTGAAATAAGTTTTGAGATCTATTTATTTCGGGGTCTAAAATGAAAATGGAATGATTAATATTTTAATGTATACTCGTAGGATACTGGGCGGCGAGTTGAAATAGGTACCTATTTTTATTTATAGCTTATATTTATGATTGTACTAGGAGAATGCATTGTATTTCCTGAAATTTGAGACGCTTATTTTCGAGTGTAAAAAACTTATTTACCCATATTATCAACAACATACAAAAAAAAAAACAAATGCTATTCGAGACTTAGCGAGTGTTATTGAATTTAAGAAAACACTGTGTAATTATTTACTTAGCAAAAAGCATATATTTTATAAATGAATATTTAAATAATACTATTGAATATACCTAATGTAAGTAATGACTATGATGTTTAGTTTTTAAGTACTTTAAAAAAACATTTTGTACGCCTCAAGGTAGAACATAGCTGAACTTTAAGAATGCATGTATACGAATACCTATCATACCTATGGATTACAAATAAATTCTGATTCTGATTATATATTCGGCGTTTCGACGTGGATTTTACGGGTCGTTCCCATCTTTCAACCTATCCAACCCAGATTTAATATGCAACCTGGGTTGGATAGATTGGAAAATGGGAATGACCCGATTTTACAGTAGACACAAAGGTAGGTACTTAAATAAAATTCAAGTTAGACTCGTAAATAATAATCTTCTGAAAGTGTATAATTCGCGATAATAATGTCAGGTATTTGACGCCCGTAGACAACGGCGATAAATAGGCGATCTGAGGCTTTCTTTACTACCGCCTGTAGTGAGTACAAAATTTAACGTCTCTCCCTGGCCAGTGAGTGCGATTATCCGCACGCGTGACGTGCGGTAATTGCTACTTTATGGCCGGGCGTAACTTAAATACATTTTCGTTAACGAACGGTTTCATTTACGCATTTTAAGTACAAGGTCTTATGAAATTGATACTTTTTCCATCTCACTGAGTCACCAAGGCTCTGACGGCTACGTCAAATCACCTAGAGATATCAAATCACCGTTACATTACCCCGAAGAGGGCTATCAGACCTTAAGTTGTAAGGTTTAAATAAAATTTGCATTTGTCGCACTTTGACATAGCTTTACGTGCCTGAAGGGCAATTGCGTAACTTTTCTAATGACCGCTAGGGCAACTTAATTGTCATGCTAACATTGTATACGGGAACACGGAAAAATTCTGACCGAAACCATCATAATAATGTATTAATTACATCCCGACGAATCGAGCCCTTAATATTAATACATAATTAATATAAGTGATAAAGTCGTTTAATTCAATAAAAACAGTAGGTACAGTCAGCATCAAAAGTAACTACGCAATCGAAGACGTCAAACGTTCTTATTCCATTTTAATAAAGACTTTTGACGTCTTCGTTTGCGTAGCTACTTTTGATGCTGAATGTACATTTAAATCTAGAAGATTTATAAAATGTTACGCAATCTACCAACTAGATGCGAGCAACACATAAATTTGATTTCAATTTACTTAGACATTTTGCGTTTAGCAATTTAGACCCCAAAGTCGGGAATAATGAAAACGCCCCTTTGAAATATTAAGCTGCATCAATCAACGAATTCATCACAGTCGTCCGCTTAAATTATTATCCTCGGAGACATAACGAGTTCGCAACCGCCGCGACGAGTCAATTTGGAGGATTACTAACCCCCTGTCGCACGCTCCACGCTCTGTAAACTTTCATAATTCATAGATAAAATAACCGTTTTCCATAACTTCAAAGTCTCAGCTCCAACTTCTTAATAACATCCCTGAAAACCACAAATGACAATATAACAATCGCAAACTCCACAACTTATTTAGAACTTTCCGATAAAGCTTCCCTAATTTTAAACTTACTTTAATAAGCTAGTCAACTTTTTTTAGTCGCAAACTTGAGCCGTAATACGACAACAGCAACAACAGTTTCGTTTACATTATAAGATCCTGAAGTGTTCGTATGTGAGAATTTAGTTAACCGCGAGAAGCCTCCATGGTGACGGGGGCGCGCGGGGCGGGGCGACGCCGTCGCGACGTTCAGTCGGGCGCCGGCAACGACCAGCGCCGGTCGCCGCGCATGGGTCGCGTCAGGTAACGCGGCATGCGGCCCGCGCTCGCCGCGCTCGCGGCCTGCTGCGTGGTGGCCCGCGCCGAGCCGCCTGCGCGCCCCGCGCCGCGCAACGCCACCACCCCGCACCGCCTCCAGTGCAGCGATGGCGTCGTGCTCCCTGTCTGGCACCCCCTCGAGGATGTCCCGACCCTCGACATCGCTCTCCGCGGTGTCGTCTACTTCTTAGCGCTCATGTACCTCTTCATCGGCGTGTCCATCGTCTCCGATCGGTTCATGGCCGCCATTGAAGTCATCACGTCGCGTGAGAAGGAGGTGCGCGTGCGACGGAACGGCAGCGACCAGATAATTGTCGTACGTGTTTGGAACGAGACTGTTGCCAACTTGACTTTAATGGCCTTAGGGTCTAGTGCACCTGAAATTCTGTTGTCCGTTATAGAAATAGCTGGAAAGAACTTCGAAGCGGGCGATCTAGGGCCGGGAACTATCGTGGGCTCCGCCGCTTATAATTTGTTCGTGATTATGGCAATATGTGTGGGAGTAATACCTGAAGGTGAGGTGCGGAAGATCAAGCATCTCCGAGTGTTTCTCGTAACTGCCACTTGGTCCATATTCGCGTATGTGTGGCTCTATCTCATTCTCGCTGTTATTTCTCCGAACGAAGTCGAAGTATGGGAGGGCACTGTCACCTTCCTCTTCTTTCCAGCGACAGTTATGACAGCTTACATAGCAGATCGCCGGCTGCTAGTTTACAAGTATCTGAAGAAGGGCTATCGTGTCAACGAACGTGGAGTGATCGTGGAAGCCGAAGGGGATGGGTCCGTGGAAATGGCTTTGAAGCCGGGCGATGACTTCGCTTCTGATGACGAGGAAGGTCGGGAAGTGGAGAAATCTCGGCGTGATTATGTCGCCGTTCTCCGAGAATTAAGAAGGCAACATCCAGAGGAGGATTTGGAGACTGTTGAAAGGATGGCATTAGAGACTCTGATGTCGAAAGGTCCCAAGTCTCGAGCGTTTTATCGAGTCGCCGCGACGCGTAAAATGACCGGCGGTGGTGACTTCTCGCGGAAAATATCGGAAAGGGCTCAGAGTGATCTTAGTGAGGTGAAGGCTGAGTTGCAGCGGCGAGGATCAGGGTCTCCGTCGATTGAGCCCCGCGGGCCTAACGTTCGTTTTGAGCCAGATCATTATACTGTCATGGAGAACTGTGGCTCATTTGAAGTAAGAGTAGTCCGAGCTGGAGACTTGAACGGAGAAGTCACCGTACAATATACAACAGAAGATGGGACGGCAGAAGCTGGGTCGGATTACGTCGCCGCCCAGGGCGTTTTAGTCTTCAAGCCTGGAGAGACAGAAAAGACCTTCACCGTCCAGGTCATAGACGACGACGTGTTTGAAGAAGACGAACACTTTTTCGTCCGTCTGAGCTCGGCTAAAGGTGCTTGTTTGGCTTCGCCCTCAACGGCCACTGTCGTCATCTTAGACGATGACCATTCTGGTGTGTTCTCTTTCGCACAAAGGGACTTTGAGCTGACAGAATCAGTTGGGACATTTGATCTTCGAGTGGGGAGGACTGCAGGAGCGAGAGGGAAGGTGCGCATACCTTACTGGACGGAGGATGGTACTGCTAAAGGCGGGTCACAGTACGAGCCTGCTGAAGGACACATCGTGTTTGAAAACAACGAATCTGAGTGAGTACTTTTACTATTGCTTTAGGAATCCTTATAAGTTTCAGTCTATCTGACTCGATGTAATGGTTAAAGTATTAGTATGGCATTTATTGCCTGCGCTCGCATTCACACTTGCCAAATATCAATAGCGAATCAATTTAATATGTCAAGTCAAATATGCCTCCTTGCCAAGAAATGGGGTTGACTAATTTTAAATAGATAAATTGAACGTGGCTATATCACCAAATCAGCGATGTCTCGAGCTCCGAAGGAAAAGTAAAACCGCCCCTTTTACATTACATATGTAATAGCGTACTGTAGGGCGCGCCGTTTTGGACCGTTACCGCCTACTTGTATAGAGAGTAGAATTAATTTTATTAAATACTTAAACACTCTCTGCTAATTTTATACAGAAAACTCCCGTGAGAATCAGACATATTAAACAACATGTCGAGCGATATTCGACATTAAATACGTGAGTGACCCGTTTTCATTATATTTTAATACTCTCTGCTAAGCTTAGATAATAATCGTTAAGCCCCCGACACCAAGCAATAATCAGCTATGTAGGTACGACGTGGCGTCAGTGGTACGACTTTCCAATGTCATGATATTGCGGCGGTCAAATTAGCTAATGAATGATGTAAAGAAAACCATAAGTACACCGTGTTATGCAAGGGTTAGGTTTCATAAACAAGACGTGTTTTTCTAAAACTCAAGACTGACGTATGCCACACAGGTTGCTTAGATGTGTTTTATATAGTACCTATTTGACACCTCGCATGCTTTACAGCTAGATATGGAGGCACGGATTAGCACGGTGGTAGATATTCAGCCTTAATATCGAGCTATTAAGGCTTGTTCACGAAACAATAGCCACCGTTGTATAATTCAGCTTTTCAATATAAAATGACATATTTAAAGAATTTAATTAAAATCAAGGAATCTTCACTATCGTTTTGAGTGGCGTTATGGATATTTATATCAGCTGCACGGCTATCACAAGACGGCGCGCGAGCTCTCTCGATTTTTCTCGCACTATACCTCTCTTTCTTAGTTGTCTAATAAGAGAGAGACAGATAGTGCGATAAAAATCGAGAGAGCTCGCGCGCCGTCTTGTGATAGCCGTGCTGCTATCCATTTGGGCTAATTTCTGTCTTAGATTTTGTAATTTTCACGTTTGGGTCATAGAGGCTCTTTTTTTCCTTTACTCAAATAGATTATCGATGCTATAATGTTCCGCGAATATCTTGCCAGACTCTTAATTACTGTATGCAGGTCATAAATTGTTTTAAATCATGCCAGAAGTAGACACATTTCTATGCAATCATTTTAGCTTTAAGCATTAACTGGCATTGTGTAGGATTTCGCAACTTTTAAGGAAAAATGGATGGCTTTTAGATTCTTACACATAAAATAGAATACTCAGTTGGCTATCTAATTGTGGTTTGAACTACCTAGCTAGACCTACTGGGTGACAGTGTAGACTTAGTTTTCGATGGCTTCTTTTTTCGTGAACAAGCCTTAGTACACTTCATGGATTAATAAACATTATTGACTTCCCTAATTAAACATTATTTATGTATGGGAAAACCAACAGGTTAACATCAGATATAAAAACAATTTTATTAGTAGGTAGTATATATTCTCGTTCAAATGAACTCGCGATGAAATTGGGAATTTTGTGAATGCCCAATTTATCAGCAAGTGATGCTGTCGAATAGCATTGTTGTAATTTAAGCTAGATTGGATTGGATTTAGTTGTGCTATATAATTAAGTGACTGAGTATTATTACGAACGTTTTAATTTGTTTAATTTTCGTTTTACGTTAGGTTTTTACAATAATAATATAAAAAGTAAAATAAGAAACTATACATTTTGTTAAAGAGCCTATTGAGTGTCCCACTACTGGGCAAAGGCCTCACCCCGTGATCTCCATACGTCCCTGCAAGGTGCTTCTTCCGCCCAATTGTTGAGGAATACATCCAGGTCGTCCCGCCGTCTCCGTCTAGGTCGGCCCCGTCTGCGGAGCCCGTCATGTGGCACATACAAAACATAAAATCATTATAAAATCCTAACCTAGGGTGTGCTGCCGGCAGCGAGGTGGGGCCTAAGGCCAGGGCGGCCGAGAGAGGACCCTTCTGACTATACGCGCAGTGTCCAGGATCTGACCCTTGACTTGACCCAGCCATCTACCGAGAGTCTCTTAATGTGTTGATCGAAACTTTTAAACTATATAGTCGTTTTAGCAAACGGTTGAATACAATCGTTCGCTAAAACGACTATAGAAAGTTGATGCAATAGGCTTGTCCTACATTTTTTTTACGATACCATTCGAACCACTTTTTGGAGAGGAACAAATGTTTGTATGGGAGCACCTACAATTAAACAACATAAATAGTCAAAAAATCTAGTTGAAAACGGGGACCTCGCTGGCGGCAGCCGAAACGCTTCATACTGATTGACTGTACGACGTATGACGTATGACGTCACACATTTTTTTTATTTGCGGTGCGATTGCTTGACGAACGTGTCTAAAAATAAAAGAGACTTTCTAAACCACGTGCATCACGCGATCGGCGTGTGTGTTCCTTGAAATCATACTAATTTGCGTTTTTATAAGACGTATTTTATAAAGGGCAAAAAGAATTCAAGGGTTAAGACTAGCTGAAGCCTATTAAACTATATTATAGTTACTGTAGAATATGTTATTTCAACTCGGGTAACTATGTAGCGCGTTTATACATACAAAATAGCTCGTGTTTGATTAAACTCGAATCCATGGGCGGGAGCGCACATTGATTATCTGCCGATCGCCGCCGGACGTTCTCATTTGAAACTAATTGGTGATTCATGACAAATTTAACTATATCGTCGGGTGACAAGCAAAAGTTACTAAATACACGTAAGAGGTAAAGGAAAACTCAACCTTATTACTACTTCAACACAGTTGCTATTTCTTAAATTATTTTTCTACATTTAGTGACTTTTGCTTGTCACCCGACGATATACCCAGTTAGGTATTGGGCTTTGTTACGAACAAGCAAATATGCGAATTGCGGCGCTACCACGAACATTTAAACTCGAATTTCGTATACATGCATCCCTGTCACTCGAGTAGTGTAAGTGCGATAGAGATGGAGACACCCGGACTTCGAATTTCGAAGTTCGTGGTTATAGATCTGTCCCCTGCCCCGCTTTTGTAACTTGTTTTAAGCTAACCTCAACGCTCACCCATAAATATATCTTGAAGCCGCGACTCGTAATAACTAAGCGTAGGTAGAGGTCTAGTTTCGTTAGGCGTGACGCGTGGAGTGAGGTGCATGAGCGCATAAAGAATAACAGCTCTGATTTTATTTAGATCCATTACACCTTAGGAGTGATTACTATGTAACATTTCGTGATTACGAACTTACGTGAACTCAATTGTCATTTTCCCATACAAAACAAAAACCATTTCGATCTGCCTGACGTACGTAAAAAGGTTATGTAATGCAATCGACCCTTAGATGTGTCGGAAAGTAATATCAAAAATGTATACTAAGATATTAACTAACTGACCACGATATTATTTGCGCTTTTTAATTTGTGTAGGAAATATGAATTCCTTTCTATCCAAGTATAAAACACTTCTTTGTATATTGTACAATTTTGAATTCTGTTTTAAGGTATTTTTGCTCTCGCCACCCTATTTAACTAGTTAAAAACACCAAGAAACAGTCCACTAATAACAAACTTCCAAAATTTCACCCTTCGCGTTAACGAAAAAAGCCGCAGGGCAGCGTTAAACCTGTTAACAAACTTCCCTCGGTGAATTTTTAACGAGTATCTACCAGTAAATATCTACCTTACTTCGACACAAACTTATTGGATCTACTAACTTATATCAGACGATGTTGTAGGGTGTCTATAATTTCTAAAGGGTTTCAACAAAATCTTACTTTCTGAAGAGTGTATCAGAAGCCCGACGCCGAAGGCGGAGGGCTTTTGATGACTCGAGTTTGCAATATTCTTACGCCCGTGTTATACACAATGTTTTTCATCACATTTGCGAGGAAATAAATAACAACAAAAGACAGAAAAATGTAAGTTTCATACAGCAGCACCAATCAAAAATTGACAACTTCACTTCCAGATCAGTGCTAGTAGAGCGCGCAGTTCAATATTTCAACCAATCACAGAGCAGTATTCTTGCGGGGCGGGGCGTCGTGACCAACTAGATTTTTTTATTCAACCAATCACACAGCAACCAGATTTGCTTAAGCCAATCAGAGGGTTCTATTATTTAAAAAAAAAACCATAACGCCCATGGGCGTAATATAGCCCATTACAGCTCAGTACGCTTGCGTATAATAACACCATTTTCGAGCAAGTGTGATGAAAAGAAAATTTTCGCCTGATTTTTACGCAATTTATATAGATTAGTTTTTTATTATTTTTTACCGTCGCGGTATTAAATGTAGGTAATATTCAAGAATACTTAGTCCAATTACCATACCAAATTATTTTTCTTAGGCTAAATATCGCTTGTTGACTAATATATTATGACCGGCCCTGCTAGCATAACTTGGCTCTCGACTCTACTCGCGTGCGAGATACACTGTCCGTCACTTTCTGATTAATGCTGTCAAAAAGTGACAGATATCACGCGCGGGAGTAGAGTAGAGAGTCAAGTTATGCTAGCAGGGCTGATATGTGCTAAACTGTATTCCATTCATATGTGACCAGCCTGGTAGGCAAGCTACATGTCTGGCGGATGCGTAGCTTAACACTTACACAGCCAGAAACCCGCCCAGTGGGCGCCTACGCCGTAGCCGTGGTTTTTCCGCTACTTAGCGATAAGTTTAAAGCAACATTTTTGCTCTTTCTTGAAACGCGCATCGATCTTTTTGGCCTATTTCTATTTGTGGTACAACAAAACGTTCAAAATTAAGAGCGCTTATTACCACGACACCCGAACGGCGGATAATCCTAGATTACCGCCCGAGGCCGGCGCACTGGAGCGACGTTGATACGCACATGGCTTCCGAAGCCCCGGCTGGCTGAAATGTGAAGGAATGCGGAGTTTTGCGGCCTGGGTTGTAACTGATTGGTTTTATTAGTGTCAAGATGAACGCGGTTTCAAGCATGTGGCTTCGTATGAGAAATAATAATAATCTTAGGCCCATAGTTACAAATACCTTATAGAATATAGACTAACATAAGGCTGGCGTCCACTAGGCTCGCCGAGCCGAGTCGAATCAAATCGAAAAAAATCGCCTTCATACATTACTATATGAAAGTGCGTCCATTGATTCGGCGCGCCGCGGCTCTGCATCAATCGGCGCACTTTCATAGTTAATGTATGAAGGCGAATTATTTTCGATTCGATCCGACGCGCCTCGGCGAGCCTAGTGGACGCCAGCCTTTAAAGTGCGTCCATTGATTCGGCACGCCGCGGCTCTGCGTCAATCGACGCACTTTCATAGTTAATTTATGAAGGCGAATTATTTTCGACTCGATCCGACGCGCCTCGGCGAGCCTAGTGGACGCCAGCCTTTAAAGTGCGTCCGTTGATTCGGCACGCCGCGGCTCTGCGTCAATCGACGCACTTTCATAGTTAATGTATGAAGGCGAATTATTTTCGATTCGATCCGACGCGCCTCGGCGAGCCTAGTGGACGCCAGCCTTTAAAGTGCGTCCATTGATTCGGCACGCCGCGGCTCTGCGTCAATCGACGCACTTTCATAGTTAATGTATGAAGGCGAATTATTTTCGATTCGATCCGACGCGCCTCGGCGAGCCTAGTGGACGCCAGCCTTTAAAGTGCGTCCATTGATTCGGCGCGCCGCGGCTCTGCGTCAATCGACGCACTTTCATATTTAATATATGAAGGCGAATTATTTTCGATTCGATTCGACGCGCCTCGGCGAGCCTAGTGGACGCCAGCCTTTAAATTGCTGCGTCCATTGATTCGGCGTGCCGCGGCTCTGCGTCAATCGACGCACTTTCATAGTTAATGTATGAAGGCGAATTATTTTCGATTCGATCCGACGCGCCTCGGCGAGCCTAGTGGACGCCAGCCTATGCGTACAATACAATAAACCATAAAGCACATTATTACCGCGAAAACGTCGAAACTTCACTCTCTTTGGCCAAAATTCTTCTTCACATTACGTGCTCAATTATAATGTATGAAAAAAAAGTAAGTTAAGTACTTAACGAAATTTATGTAAATTTAAATCATCAAAATATTTTCCCGTATCTTTACACACTGTAAATAAAGCAACACTGATTCCAGTAGTTAACGAACTTGTCTGTCACAGCGTCCGGTTTAAATTGTTTGTGGATCGAATTAACATACGTGCATACATATTGGTTGATTACTAGTGTAGTCGCTCACGGATCCAGAGTTTAGCCGTGTCTAAAGATTAGAATTAGAATTAGAATAGCCATTTATTGATTATTAATACCTTGTTACATAAGAATTTTAATTTGCTACGACATTGTTTACTTATTTTAAATTAAATTTTACATTCATTTTTAAATGGCCTCTCCTTCGGTGAAGAAGGAGGCCATTTATGTCTAAAGATTCCTTCTATACTAATAACAGAAAGAGGAAAAGTCTGTGGGATTTTAACTTTGTAAGTTTGTAAATGGGTTTTACCGACAATGAACCGAGGTTTTTCTGTTTTTTTTGGTTTTTGAACTATCGAAAATTGTGGTTTTGAAGTGCGATTTAAAAAAAAATGCATAGGTTTCTTCATTAGAACTAATTAAAGTTTCCTTTCTGGCCAATATAAATATTTATTTACGGTTGGATTCTAAAAAAAAACATGTGACAAAGTGGACTCTTTCAGTGGGGACAACATTTTGGTTTACCACTCTGTCACGGCATTCTACGAAAAAAAAAACATTTAAAAAAAATGCTAGTTAGAGAAAGTGAAATATTAGATATTACTAATTAATAAAATAATATGGACGTTCATTCGAACATTATAAAACCGTAAACATCATTACTCAAATGAGATGCCGTAATAAGACGAAGGACAGGCTATTGTCGGTCGAAAAGAAGAACGACCCAAATAGGGGGTTATCTCCGGAACTAGTCATTCGATTCAAAAAATCTTTCATCAGTATATAGATTGGACCATTATACTTAGTATAGGGCAAATAAACTTACCATTTAGTCGCATTAAAATGCGCAAAAAAGGGTTATGTTTTTCGAGCGTATGTATGTATCTATGTGTGTATCTCTTATTCTTTGGCATGCCCTACAGCCTAAACCGTTTGACGGATTCCGACATATGAGGTGTCGTTGGATTCTTCTTAATCGTGGGAGTGACATAGGCTTGTAAAAAATCAGTTGGGTTTTAAGAAAATTCTTTTGATTTCACTTGTTTGTGTACACTCTCTATAAATGCAGGTTGTATATTTATTTGAAAAACTTTTTCTAATCCTAGTTGCACCGTAAGCTAATTATTTCGGACGTAATACGGCGAGCTTTTATAAAAAGCTCTAAAACCGTACTAAATGCTAAAGCAGCTTAGATAAGGCTTCCCATTCAGACCATCCATTACTTTTAATCATCAATTTATAGCACAATGCCTTGCACAAACTATCACGCTGGGATAAGGGTAAATCTATTACGGAAGGAAAATTACCCCATTTTTAAGGAAAATTGTATCATGCTAACGGTCTGTCGATGCAATAAGGTTGTAAGTGCATTTGAATATTGGTGTGTATACTGTTCTTTAGCTTTGATGTCATTTTCTGTTAGGAAAGGAGTTATACTCGTAAGCTGATTATAGTTTCTTGAATGCGATGGATTGGTTTAAGGAATGACTGGTCACGTTTTGCTAGGATTTAATAGTAAAAAAGTGCTTTAAAAAACAAATCATTCGATGAATGCTTTTTTAAAGATTACTTTATTTATTTATTTATTTATTTATTTAATTGCTTACATGTGTTTTACAGGGTGTTAAATACGGTGAACAGTAGGTATCAACATGCACCCATTTTGGGTATTGCAATATACTTATCATAATTAAGTTATGATTCAATACATTTATAGGTACACATGGGTATAGATTACAATTAAGACTTTATAGTTATTTAACAAATTAAGCAAACAAAAAAAAAAACAAATTAAGTAAGGTAACATTTTATACAATTCAATTTATTATTATTATTTATATGACTAGCATTTAATTCCATTTTTAGCATTATATTATTCATTATTTTATATTATCACACATATATTCATTTAAAGAATAATAGCATTTTCTTAACAGTAATGATTTTAATTCTTTGTGAAACAATTATAGCAAGTTATAACTGTCAAGAGATTTAATACAGGTTGGCAGTTTGTTATATACTTTGACAGCAATAAATCCTGGGCTATTTTGTAGCATTTTGATTTTAGCAGCGGGTTGGAGGAGCTGGTATTTATATCTGGGGTTTCTGTTTTCCTGAACCTTGTGTTTATTATTTCGGACATAGATAGCTAATGCCATGATATATTGGCAAGGGAGGGTCAGAATGCCGTATTCTCCGAAGAAAGGTCTGCAACTAGTTGGGCTTGTTGGTAGTTGGGCTTTGGATACCTGCTATGATTCGCACTTTATTCGCACATTACGTACTTCACACGGGTCTAATGTTGTGAAAACTAAACTTTTAAATATCGTGTGCGAAGCGTGAGAGTTTAAAGATAAACGTTCATTATTTTAAAAAAATTGGTAGATATTATTGCATGTCTTGGTCTTTGCTCTAAAACTCAAAGCGATGCTGATCCAAAAGGCATACTATTCCGTTACTGAATTTCTGGCAGAATACATTGTAGTTATAGTTATAGTTAGTTGGTTTTATTTTTATCTGACATTGATTCAATAAGTTAAGTTTTAGGGTTCTATGCCAAAGGGTAAAAACGGGACCCCATTACTAAGACTCCGCTGTCCGTCCGTCCGTCTGTCTGTCCGCCTGTCACCAGGATGTACCTATCTCATGAACCGTGATAGTTAGACAGTTGAAACCACCGCTGCCCGTGCCTTCGGCCTCATCCAAGAGTCGAGTGCGTTGTATGGAGGGCCCACCGCTTAGCGTCACCGTACTGGCCACTGGAACAAACATTTCTTCAATGGCCATTGTCTAAATAGGCTTGCGACCTCATGTTAAAATTGATAACGTAGTGTTGGTTAATGAATAGTAAACCATCAGATTACTGTAATAAATTATAAATTACAAACTATTAATGAAAATGATAAAAAGATATGGGCCTTGGAAGTTTAGAAAAAATATTCATTTTTTATTGTCCAAGAGTAAATTTAAAGCTAGCAATACCAAGAATTACCAACTATGGACCTAAACGCAGTATTTCGCGACCGAAACAGTAATTTACTTGATTTTCCGTACAACGGTTAGATCAAAAAGTTCAAATAGCTAAGTGTGACGTTATACTTTTAAGTCGATCAAGAAGCGTTTGGGATGCCGCCAGCGAGGTCAATCTTTGTCACATTTTTTTGGGTATTTATGTTCTTTAATTGTAGTTTGCTCCCCTACAAACATTTGTTCCTCTCCAAAAACTGGTTCGAATGATACTGGGTATATTGTACAATAATAATTATACCCGATTATTTTATAGTGAAAATGCCCTGACGCCGAATATCGATCGTCTCCAGTGGATCGATCACGTAACTTTTCTTACGAACGTCTGTAAGATTTAAACGTCAATTTTATATGGAAAAATGACAGATTGATATTTAACTGTCAGACGCGCGTTCGGAACGTTACGTGATTATCCCCCAGATCCGTATCGATCCCAGTACAATTTATGTCATCATCGACGTTTATTGAACCGGGACGACAATTGTCAAATATTGGCTGTAAAAAAAATATATAAGTCCCATTTGGTATCAATAATGTGTGAGAATCGTGAAAGTTTAAATTAATTTTAAGTGATTGAAAATTATTACCGATAAAATAATTTATTATTATTTACTTTTAGTGTATGTAGCGCACAATTGACCCTGGTCGTGTTATTATCCAAAGTACAGCGCGTCTGTAATTGGACTCATGCGGTTTGCGGGATCTCGATGTGATTAAGCGCGTTTGGGTCACGCTTTGCGCTGATTGTGTCCAATCGAGCCCCGAGCACAGTTCGTGTAAAGTGCCACTTTGCCGCAGCAGTGAACCAATACCAACTTAACTATAGTGTGGCAGCAAGTTTGCATAAGCCTTATTACTCGTAAAACTTAACAAGCCCTTCCATTTCACATAAAAGTACAACGGATGTATTGTTTCCCTGAATAATCATTGCGTATACGGTTGACATCAGGAAAAACAAGTTATTCTCACATAAAATAAAATGATTACGAGCACGAGTGCAGCGAAGGGCTCGAAATGTCGGGTTATATTAAACAAATAAAAAATTAATAAATTAATACACACGCGAGGAAATCCGTTCAAATCGTTTTATTAGGGTTCCGTACCTCAAAAGAAAATAAATCTCAAAAAAAAAATAGAAGATATCCCAATTCCAATTCAATTTTGCTTTGTTTGTGTGAGGTGTGCAATAAAGAGTATTTGTATTGTATTGTATTGAATACAATACAATTGGAATACCAATTTTACAGTTTTATACAGACACGGCCACATTAAACAATTCCAACCATACCTACGATCACTCATATCATGATGTGGATGTAATGGGTCATAAAAGACTGATCTGACTAAGACTGACTGACGTGAAAGCCTGAAACAAAATGAATAAGTCAGATCTGTCATAATTCAAGCTGCCAAAGTTCGCACCGCACGGCAGTCAAAAATCGTCCAAATACCCCGTTTAGATGTTGAACTTGGTGCTCACTCATCGAAATCAAATAAATGGCGGCATCCGTCGAATAAAAAAATCAACGACATGTGACATAAAATAAATTATGGATGGATGTGACGTGGGTAAAAGCAATGTTGTTTGGTGAAAAATACCGTCCCGGCAAGTGAAACTCTATGAGCTAAGAATAAAAAAAAAATGCAAAACGGTTCTTACCTATACATAAAAAATTACACATAAAAAATATTATTTTCGGAATAAATTAAGGAAATTTATACACGATAAATTACCAATTAATATTAACAACATACATTATATTGATTCTGATGCCACACTAAAAAAAAACAACTATATTGAACCTGCTTACCAAATTTCACGAGAATCAGTTGCCGGACATACGACAGAATTCTTGCCCAAACCGAAACAGATAGCTTTGTTCGCTTCGCTCACTCGTTCAATAAAAAATATCGAAATCGGTGAAAAAATTACACCTACGGTTTATCAGTTTATCAGAAATATAAGTGCAGTTCAATCGATACAAAAACTTTTTGCGTAACTTCATCTAGCATAAGTTTGAAACATAGGTAATATGATAAACGATAAGAATATAATACTAAATTTACTATTTACATTAATATATAACCACATTTGCTACGCATAACTATGACATTTAAACTGTATAAAAACGAATTGCATAATTTCAAACAATAATATTTTACCATTAAATAATTTATTGCTACTTACTGAAAACTATGTCCACTGATCATTATGTTTCAAGAAATTATGCTAATTGTGGTCATAAAAAGTAGAAAGTTCGTTTTTGAGCAACACAAAATTATGAAAGTATCTTATATTCTTATATACATAAATAATTAATAATAGTTATTATATGTTTTACATTCTACTTTGATTTTAATGTGTTTCGCCCTTTCGCTTCCACGCAAACCGACCACAGTATATTAAAGTGAGTGCACAAAACACAATAATAATGCAGCAAATTTACGAACCAAATTGAATTCCAGCCTCGGACTTTTTTATTGATGACGTAAATCCAATTAATATAAAAATAGGTAATTGATTTATTTCCGTACTTTACGAGAAGATCAGATGTTTATTGTAAACATGAGAGCCATACGTTATTATAAGCCATAAAACTCTCTTAATACTTTGGAATTCAAGATTTTTTGTCGATGATTTCGTTTGGAGACTCCGTCATTAATTTTAATGGTGCCAAAGTTGAAGCCCTGAGCAAATTTGAATTAAATTTAAATTACAAGTCATTGTTATGTTTTTATATCTCCCTTATTCGTGGGAAGAGTGCACTTATACAACGAGGACATATATTTTCTGGAAACCTGATACGCCCTGATTTTCTTGACTTATCTTAAATAATTAAACCTGCTTTTGAAAAAGGAGCGCTTGTACTTTACGCCATTCATTGTAATAAAAGCGGAAACTATTCCTACATTAACTTTGCCGTGGACTATTTGAAACGCATTGAAACGATATTTCTTTGTTACAAAATCTCAGGACTTACATTCCGCAGACAAAGAAGTTCATTAGGAATTCAGCATTAATTCAATTCCAATTCAATCGGTCAATGAATATGTATACCATTTCAGGCTTATAAGTTGGAAACTTTATGAAAATATTAGGTAACTGTTAAATTAATTCAGAACTTAAGTATTTTAATACAGTTTCTCACGGTTTTACTGAACATTATATGTATTTTGGGAATAATATGAAACGTACTTTTCACCTCACCAGCTCGGAAAGGCGTACTTTATCACTAAAAATCTTCGCTCGAAAGTCCTTTTTATACGCTAGCGTGAAAAGTGAATATGAATTTCGAACGTGACGCTCTATTGTGAAAGGAATCCAACTTTTTCTATTATAATGAGAGGTCATTCATTATCATGCGGTCAGAAACTAATAGTTTTATACATATTTTTTTGATGAAAGTCATGTTTTTGCTTAATTACATATGAAAGAATAATAGTTAGACTCACCTCTAAAGATACGATACGAATAAATGATTTTAAGATTTCATTTTCTGTTACGAAATTTTATACAAATTCGAAACGCACGGTTTTAAAAGTCAATTTAAGAAAAAAACGTCTATACATTTTGTTTTGTTTTGTTCTAAGGACGCAGTAACATTTTGATGAGTAAATTATTTTAATATTATGCTTCCGGTGGTCAGGTGAAAAGTTGTTTTGCGTCTTGTGCCTTGAAAGCCTCGCTGTGCTCAGGATTGTACTTTTGAATCTTACAATTTTTCGCTAGCTCGGCTTTCAAATTTTTGCAGCGTTGCATAACTTTCTTCATAATTCTTTGCGCCTTTTAAAATTTTCTGTTTAGTTTTAGGTTAGCGGTAGATAATGGCATTAAGCTCACCATTTGTAAATTTCTGGGCCTTGTGCAATAAAGTTCCCGAACCCACGACCTCAATATTGAAAGTCGCGTTCCTTATCGCTCGACTACAGTGGCCCTCCCACCGATGTTGAATAAAAAATTCTTAAATACACGTTTTCATTAAATTTCCATGCAAACTGTGAACACATTGATTAGAACATACGTTGAAGTTCAAGCTTTAATTAATTGAATAAAAACACAATAACCGTTCATACGCGCGAGATTAAAAAATAACAGAATCATTCAAGTACCTAACGAGTTCTTTGTAGCGATGTATCGCCATTATAATAGCTACGTATAGGTACAGTCACTGACTTTAATCGTTAAGCCATTTAGAGCTCACGTTTTACTGGATATTCATAGCTTAACTATTAAAAACCAAAATTAGTTGACACCTAAATGGCTCAACGATTAAAGTCCGTGACTGTACTAAAAATCTACTTAATTAGCATACCATTAAGCACTTTAGTCGCTTTCCGCTACATACGAGGAAAACTACGAGGCTGACTAGGAGCATAAGCGCTCGGTAGGTGGGTTCCTGCCAATGCGCTTACGCAAGATCGCATGAATCGAACTCTTTTTGTATTGTGAAGGCATCAAATAATTGAATTGAAATTGTACAGTATTTAGCCACCTCTAAGGTGAAGCTTTTAGAACAATAAAGGCTACCTAGAACAATGCAGAAAAGTACCTTTAGAATCTTTTACACAAGCAAAAATACAGCAAAAATAATTTTCCTAGTTCTAATGTGCTGGTCGATTACGTAACGCTTTGTACGTTGTTAAGTACCTACATCTAAAAGTAATTTTCTGCACTTGTATCGTAAATAACTATTTCACGCCACTGCTCGAAAATGTGGCAACAGATGGTCAGAATTCAGGCTTCTTAACTTTAGATAGCTGGACATCGCACAAACAGGCCTTCTATGATTTCAAACTGTCTAACAATGTTTCTGTAATCCAGTTGGAAAAGCGATTCGACCAATGGAATGGCGCGCCGACGAGCTACGACCGCGGTTATGCTCTTTTGTTTAGTAATATTATGATCTTTTTATACTCGTCGACTTTAATGTTTGAATTAAGACTCCGTACACTAAATTAAAACCACATACTTTTTGTCTATGAAGCTTCCAACTCAACTATAATAATTATAAGACAACGCTTTAGACACCTAAAATAAATTCGACCAATCACGTGGCGCCTTTAATAATAATAATAAAAACTTTATTTCGGACATTTTTTGTTTTTACATCCATATATTGTTAGTATATCTTAACATAGGTATGTTAGTATGGCCTACTTATATCTAAATTTTGCGACCGCCTTAATTTGTACGATCCAGTGCGCCAACATTGGACAGTCGTACCTGTCGGCAATGACACTCAGAATGCTGTTGGAACTTTCCCTTAACCGGCTCAGCATCGAGACGATTTTCTTGCGTATAATCGCTTGAAAACCGTCCGTGCGAGCCTCGGCGAACATACGCGAGGCGCTACACCATCGGGGTAGTCCCATCAGCACTCTGAATGCATTGTTATATTGCACGCGCAGGGCATTATAGGCTCTTTTGGTATATTTCACCCACAGGCTGCTCGAGTAGAAGGACTGGCTAAAAGCCTTAAATAGCGTGATTTTAACTTCGGTGGAACATCGAGCAAACCTGCGGGCCAGCATATTTGACCTTCCTGCTAATGCCCTGCGCTCACGTTCAATATCTGCCTTTACTGAACTAAAATAAATTTGACCAATTGCACGTCACGTTGGCTACAGTACAAAAGACGACGGCTGCCGTCGACGACGTTGAGCCGGCACCTCTGACTTGCACTTCGTTTCAGCAGGGCAGGAGCCGTAGCATGGTTGGCCTTATCACGCGACAAGTGACAAGATAACAGCGTCGTCTCGTTCTATCGAACGGTGTCAGCCAGTGACGCACGCTCTATCCTATCACCTATCGCGTGACAAGGACAACCATGCTACGGCTCATTATATACCAAGTTGGTTTAATTATTTCTGTTGACTCGTATAAAAAGTATTGTATACAATAGTTACACAATTAGCTCTTAAATTCTCGTAACTTACTTAGGCCACTCGGCAAGCCTAGTGGCCTAAACACGGTACTCAACTTTAAGAGCCCTTATTGTGTAACGATTGTATAACATACTATTAATTAGGTATCTACATAATTTTGATTTATAATAATATTTATTTGCAAAAGTGCAATACATGGACTCGTCTCCTTCGAGATCTTCACTACACCTCGAACCTCGAACCCATTAGTCCACCTATTGCCTACTTTCTAGCTTGTGCAATAATGTACTATTTTTCTATAGGAAAATTACAGTTGATTTGTTTTAACGCTCGTTTGGAAAGTTATTCAAATTCAAATTCAATCCTTTATTTCGTGTAACTACATGCCACGTATTTAAAATAAAGCTAACATAAAACAAATAAAACTAAATACATACAACTACATTGACATTTACCACCGAATGATACTGGTGGGAGAATGCAGGCTCATGCAGTGTAGCATAATCGCACAGTCTGGTTAGTCCGCAATCATTCTCAGAATGGTATTGGGACTGCTCTGACTGCTGTTATGTAAACCCCTCTGAAATTATTTACTAATCGGGTGAAGCCGCTGGACAAACCTAGCCATTCAATATCTGGGAAGAAATGTTAGAATGCAATATCAGGTTGAATAAGACGACAATTCCTTTATAAAGGCAGGGACAATGCATGGCTTTCTCCGATAAAATATGCAATGCAACGTCGGATTCTTTATAGTGCGAGAGTCGAGCGGTGAGTTGACTCTCACCTTTTATTTGAGCATTTCAAATGAATGACATCTATCTATCTAATTAGCTCGTATCTACCCGCTGCTGAGTATAGGCCTCTTCTTTATTACGCTCTCCGCGGTCCTGAGCTAATCTTATCCACTGCTTGCTTGCTATCCGGCAGATAACGTCTGACTATCGAGTATGGTTCTGGTGGTCTGCCCGTTGATCGTTTTGATTATTGGAGCAGACCTGTGCAGGCTAATGGAGCAAAATCGATAATCGATTCTTTCTAGTGTCACCTTACGCTGAACCTGCGTCCCTAATTCCCCATTCACGCTACCAACTTCCAGTTTATTTGGGCAGGCAACCTCTCCGGCAGACCGTAACGTAATATAATGGCCAACTTACCTTTGCCACCGTTCAGTAGCCTGTTTCGTCCACCTCCCATCATTCCTTCTTGCCAAGTGTCGTTTTTTTTTGACGGAGTGGAAATGCACTTACGCACCCCCCCCTGCCTGGGGAAGCTATATAGGGGGGTATGTGGGACTCTCACCCTTCGGCCAACTCTATTTAAAGAGAAGGGGGAGGGAGTCTACCCACTAAAACCACTCCGGCGTTTCCATCTCTGTCGTTAATGGGAGCGCCATGGGATCGCGAGCATGTCACCACGAGTCGCGAGCATGTCACCACGACTTGCCAAGTGTCCTATGACATCTACGTAATGAAATTAATTAGGATACTACCGGCCTCAGAGTGTATTTCCAGCCATTGTTGTTTCTAATGTGTCTGGCTCAGTATTCGTTAATGCTAATATGATGATGTATTAAAGCTATTTCGTTAACACACCCTAATCATTTAATGATGGAAATGTAATTACACTGAAGACATTTACGTTTCATAGACTTAGTGATATGTATTTTCCACACTAGAGTAAATTAAGCTGCACATCTCAAATCTCAACAGAGTCTCGTTAGGAACAAAACAAACTTTAACTTTTTCGTCTTTTTAGGGTTCCGTAGCCAAAATGGCAAAAACGGAACCCTTATAGTTTCGTCATGTCCGTCTGTCCGTCTGTCCGTCTGTCCGTCTGTCCGTCTGTCCGTCTGTCCGTATGTCACAGGCATTTTACTCGAAAACTATAAGGTGTATTTGAATAAAATTTTGAGGATAGGTGTATTTTGATAGCCGCTACATAGTTTTGTAATTAAAATGACAAAAAAAAAATTTTTTAGGGGTGCACTCCATACATAAAACTAAAAGTCAAAAATGTTTTTTTCATTGTGACCCCCCGTGTGGCACATCAATCGATAGGCCTTTCAAAATAAATATAAGGTTTCTTAGCATTTTTTTTGATTAAGTGAATTAGGGTCGGAGATAATCGCCCCGAAAGTCACTAAAATTCTGTCCCCCCCCCTCTAATTTTTGAACGGTGTATTTTAAAAATATGGAAAAATTCATGGACATAGGGCTTATTCATTTCATTCACCGAAAATTGTTTTGAACAAGATCGGTTCAGAGGTTTTCGAGATATTGCTGAAAAACTGCCTTCCTCAAAGAAAAGGACGTAAGTGCCGTAAAATTTCTATGACGATACGATCTTTTTATTAGGCACGGAACCCTTCGTTTTGCGTGGTCCGACACGCACTTGGCCGGTTTTATTTCCTAAATTACTTCAAATCTGTTTTACTAAAATTATAAAAGAATACATCTTAGATGCTTACAATAACCCCTTTCATTTGATATATCACAGAATACAGTTTGCTAAACTTTTTTTTAATTTTCCAGTTTACCCCCTAAAAGTGCCCCATTTGTTCAGAATTCATTAATTTACTTTACGCGTCCATCTTTGGGTCAACAATTTACATATGTGTACCAAATTTCAACTCAATCGGTCCAGTAGTTTTGGAGAAAATCGTCTGTGACAGATGGACAGACAGACGCACGAGTGATCCTATAAGGGTTCCTTTTTTTCCTTTTGAGGAACGGAACCCTAAAAATATGTTACGTATAAAAAAAACGAACGGGGTAAACAATCAGTCTTCTGAGATCTTCTACCATCCTAAGTGTCCTCTGAAGGAATGTTTAATGTATTTCTCGAGTTACTTTAAGTTTAAAGTTTGTTTAAGTGTTGCCAGCAACAGCAGTTTATGAGTTGCTACCTAGAGCCTCCTTAATGTATTTTTAAGTTCACACTAAAAATGCTTTTTAGTACTTGTGTAATGGTTTCTCTCAACTCTAGCTAACTACTAAAATGAGATTTTGGGTTGGGGTCTGACACATAATTTAGCACTTGAATTACATTTCAAACTGATTGGATTAGTGCCCTACACTATCTATCACGAGTTAGCTTCTACGCGCGCTTAGCTAACGTGTAAAGTTGGCCATTCACGACCACTTCAAAAAGCTGAATGTAGTAGCGCCGCGCTAAAGTCGGTCCATGAATGTCAAAACTGTAGTGTTTAAATAAGAAAATTGGCGCGGCCCGTTGGATATCCAAATGGATGGAAAGCTATCGCGACTCGCCAACGCGTCATCCGAATAAATATTTTTTGCGGACAATCTTACATATATCGACTTAGTTTTAAACTAAGCAAAGCTTGCACTATGGGTAGGTGCTAGACGACGATAAACATACTTATATAAATAAATAAATACCTTCTTAAATACATAGAAAACATTCAGGAACAAATATTCGTGCTCAACAGTTCCATTCTGTGCGATACAAATAAATGCCCTTACTGGGATTCGAACCCAGGACCTCTAGCTTCGTAGGCAGGGCCACTAACAACTAGGCTAAACCAGTCGTCAATGGAATGTCGTCGAATGTATGTCGTGAATGTCAAAATTCCACGTTGGAACAATATTACGTCCATCCATTTGGATGTATCCATTTTATCTTGGCCTTTTCAGATCCTCTACTGCTGACTGTACTTAGTCTAAAATAAAATAAATAACTGTCGTTAAATACTACATAATCTAAAATTCAGGCCCTGAATCTAAATATGAAATAGATATTCACTGGGCAGAACGAGTCGAGGAGTTACCTCGAAGTATTTGATTACTGCGAACGATATGGTAATTTGAGTATAAGCCTAGAATACCGATGTGCTCACGTTTAAACACACTATGTATGATGGAAATGTAAACTATATACTTACGGACGAAAAAATCGACTCAAACATTATTCTGGTTTCAATGTGCAATATCGCTAAAACTAATATTAGAAATAATAAACTAAAAAAAAATGTTGCTTGAGTCGATTATTTTGTCCGTAAGTGTATATGATTCCGAATCGTCCAAACTAGTATAGAATGACTATTGACGACGTCATACGCTAATCATCATTCTAATGCCCTAAAGGACGACAGGACCCGTTTTGGCACCTAATAATAAAATTTGTTAGTTTTACGACAGCGACTGCCATTTATAATAATAATAATAATCATTTATTTCAGATAAAAATCCATAATTACATTTATATTCATTTACATACATTAAAATTAAATTTAATTACAGTCCATATGTCATAAAAAGTTAAAATCACAAATAATTAAGGTAAAAAAAGATAAAAAAATAATAACAATTTCAATAAAAAAAACACATTTGATTTTCCAACCCAGAAGGAAAATTAGATCTTGTTTCAACAACCGAAACTAGGAAAACCAATTTAAATGAAATGAATATTGATTTTAATTGAAATTAGACCGGTTTCTCCACGATAATTTCACTAACCGTATTAAAAAAAAAAAAACAATTTTATGAGTCTTTTTATGTTTATTTTCATATTTTATTCATTGTTTATTGCTTTTAATAGTTTGTGTTCTTCCTATTTATTTATTTTTTATGATTCTTTTTGTAAATTGTCCTTATGTGCGATCGTGGTGTCATTGTTCGTGTTTCACCTAATGGTCACAACGGAAGACCAGCGCTGGCGCTGCCAGCATCACGCTGAGTTGTGACTATTTCGTGGCAAATGTGTATATGTGTGTATTGTGTCTACAGTTTGTTTTTATGTATTTTTGTCACAAATAAATGTTTTTTCTTTTTTTTCTTTTCTTTTCTAAAGCCACCAACCAGCCTTCTAGGTCCCGCACGGTGCAGACCGGAGCCGGTAAAGTATTATTCTCGAATTCTCGAACAAATTCCGAATATTCCAGAAGCCAATAGTCGCTCCGGGAAATGAATTGCACTTTGCAGAAAAATAGGAGCAAAAGCAAAAGTTACGAGTAACAAAAGGAGAACTCGGGCCCGGGAGGTTGCTGACACGTTCGTATTTTACAGGAGTAGCCTACGGCCAAGAACTTGATGAAAAACGCGACACTTCATTTAAAAATATAACCTTTTATTAGGTAGGATCGTTGGGATTTTGCTTAAAAGCCTCGTGATAGGTATATAGTAAGTTCTTCTTAAATTTAAGAGTTATTATCCTCTTGTCGGTGGAGTATTTTATTTATTTAAGGGGGAAAATTATTGGTCATTTGATACGGTACGACAACTTCTTTAAAACCATAATGGAAGGTAAGATAGAAGGAAGGAGAGGCAGGGGAAGACCACGGCGTAGTTATATAGACCAAATAAAGAAGAAAGCTGTGTCGCGTCGTATCAGCAAATCAAAGGGCTGGCCTGGCGTACGACAGAGAGAAATGGAAACAAATTTAAGTAAGCATTTGGATCAAAATCATGAACACATATACGTGTCTTTTCAATGTGGTGCATAAAAATTATCGTAAACACGTCGTCATTTTGCACACAGGATGTTATTGTTATCCACTAATATTATAAATGCGAAAGTTTGGATGTTTGTCATACACTCAATCACGCTTAAACGGCTCAACCGATTTGGATGCAATTTTGCACGAAGATAATTTATAGCCTGGATTAAAATATAGGATAGTTTTTATCCCGGCTCCAGGCAGACGAAGTTGCCAGCGGAAGCTAATAAATAAAATAAGTTTTATGATACTTGTTACCGTAAGGTAAGATTTATGTAATGTGTTTTAGTTTTAGATGACAATGTATAGTAACTTTTTATACAATAGTAAAAATAAATTCTACATGTAGGTAATTGTGAAAATACAGCAACTAAACAATTACAACGTCAATTTATTGTTCATTGGAATGACAATGTTAGTCAAAGATGTTAAACAGGCCCCGTACCTAATTAATAGTTTGTTATACAATCGTTAGGTACACAATAAGGGCTCTTAAAGTTGAGTACCGTGTTTAGGCCACTAGGCTTGTCGAGTGGCCTAAGTAAGTTACGAGAATTTAAGAGCTAATTGTGTAACTATTGTATACAATACTTTTTATACGAGTCAACAGAAATAATTGAGCAGTAGCATGGTTGGCTTTGTCACGCGATATGTGATAGGATAGAGCGTGCGTCACTGGCTGACACCGTTCGATAGAACGAGACGACGCTGTTATCTTGTCACTTGTCGCGTGATAAGGCCAACCATGCTACGGCTCCTGCTCATTGCGAGTGGCGATATCGTTGAATTAAAGAGGTTGATAAGTTGTTTACCAAAAAACTATTTGAAATCATCCGTTCAATCAAAAGTTCGAGCCCTGTAAATTATATTTCATCATCATCATCATATCAGCCAAAAGACGTCCACTGCTGGACATAGGCTTCGCCTAGAGAGTGCCAAATTGACCGGTCCTATGCCACCCGCATCCAGCGGACTCCCGCGACCTTTACCAGGTCATCAGTCCACCTTGTGGGGGGCCTACCCACGCCGCGCCTTCCGGTACGTTAATTCTATCGATCTAAATTCTAAATTATATTTCGATCATGCAAATCATAAATCGCAAAGACACTTTACATATCTGTATGAGTCCAGCAACAAAAATGTATAGTGATCATTCATTTGCAAGAAAATCAATTAACCTCCTTGTATACTTGCCTATCGCAATCCCGTAAAGACTATAGAAGTTCCAATAAAGAAAGTTTCTCATTAGCGAACGAAGGAAACGCCACAGCACACAAAATAAAAGAGCAGAAGTCGAACTTCGTGCATGCAAAACACAACAGGAGCAGAGGCAGAACTCGTATGTAGTCCTCCCGAAGGATATTCGTTTTTGTTCCTTTTTTTAAATATAGGTATTAGGTACAGAAGTTGAAACTTCTTTAACAATAGTTATTTATAAAAACCGGGTAGATGAAATAGTACCCACGCAACGGGTACACAAAGTAACAGAGAACCTTGGACATCCCCGATTTTATATACATAATATATATTTTATTGCACTTTATCTGCTACAGGAGTTGTTGCAAATTTAACTTTTAGATTGCCCATAATGAATACAGGAATTTAGAGAAAAGCAATAGCATTTATTATAACGAAGTAGGCCGCACTGTCAAATGTGTAGGTTAAAACGATTTTCTGTTGTTACATTTCCTTCAGGTAAATGTTTCACGCCACTCCACTGGGCTGGTATTCCATTCGCGATATGTAACAGAATGGAACATGTTCTCGATTTTATGTCTCCGTCTTTCAATATCATAATGACAAAGATATCAAAGTGGGGATATCTTCTGTTCAATATCGCATATGGAATACTGACCCTGAATTAATGTGCTCAATATTTTTTTGATTTAGAAAACACATTAAATTAGTCAGACTACTGCATTCTTAATTTCTGTGGTATCTTGAAAAAGGCTTAGGCGGCGAGCGGGTTGAACAAAGGTGCCTAATTGCTAATTATTGGAGGTAGGTTTTCGACAGACCACAGGAATTCACAAGAATTGGCATGTCCTGACTATACTTATTTATTTGTAAAACCTATTTAGTCATACTATTTCCTAGTCATGTGTTTCTGTAGCTGTTGGTTCTACAAATATAAATAAATAAACTTAATTGCAAAGTAACAAGTTACAAATAGAAAAGGGCCAAACAAACTTTTATTTCAAAGTAATATTTGTTTCTACGTGCAACCGATGGCCGTTGGGGCGGAACGGTTCTCGAGTGGCGACCACGTAGGCCCCCCCACAAGGTGGACTGATGACCTGGTAAAGGTTGCGGGAGTCCGCTGGATGCGGGTAGCGCAGGACCGGTCACTTTGGCACTTTTTGGGGGAGGCCTATGTCCAGCAGTGGACGTCTTTCGTCTTTGTTTATAGTTTTCATAAGTTTTTATTTTTTAATACTTGTTTATAGTTTTGAAATAATATTCACTCAACAAAAAATACGGGTACACTCTGTATTGAATTTCAATACCAAGTGTACCCGTTTTCTATTAATGAGAAGCGATTTATTGAACCACAAGATTAAATTTGTATGTTCGTGACTGGCTCTCGAAACTATTTTAATTTAACTTCCTTAGAACATGAACATACTGTAACTGGAGTACTAATTCTGAATTAATTATAATTTAACCGAAGTTGTCTAACATCGTTAATAGAATTTCGGAAGCCAATATAACTTAAAGGGATAGTTAAATGAGGTTCAGAGCGCATTTTACCAGCGAATTTCAAACTTAGTTGCCCATACGTAAAATGGAAATTACAGGAGTACCTACGAATGCACGGTTTCCTCATGGACCTACTATATTTATGCACAACTAGTTGTGCCACTCAAATACGCGTTCCTAATGACACAACTACGCACAACTAAGAATAACAAATTTTTCTCAAACATGCAATGAAATGTCGTCCTTACATGCGTTATAACAGGCTTCAAAGTATCACGTTTCGGGCGGAACAACTCGAGAGAGCTGTAAAGGAATTTCATACAAAATTGAAGGCCTAGACCGGGAAGTAATTTTTTTTAATTTTAATGTTAACATGGCGTCTGTGTTCATCAAGAGGCTAAACAGCTGAATTCTATTTTTTAATTTTTTCTAGTGGCTGAATGGTTATCGGACCAAAAATATCCGCGTTAATGCCTATTACACACGAACCTTTATTAAGAATACAAATCTGTATGATTCAGTGTGTTTGATGAATGAATTAAAAATATTATCTATAGGTACGTAAGTCACCAGAGGCCATAGACAATATTTAAAATCCTCTGCATTTATTTTATTCATTATAGAAATTAAGATTCTTATTATCAGGTCATGTATAATGGCCCTAATAGGGTCTATTCGACACGCGAAATACGGACGACTTTCGTAAAAAAAACATTAAGTATGGAGGAATTGGAGGGAAAAGTAATGTACTATTTCGAGTGGTGCATTGTTTTATTTCATTGCATATGTTTGAGAAAAGCACTATACATGCCTCGCCGTGAAAAGGGCTTGCCGGCTTCGTATCACTATCCGGCCTCCCTACGGTCGGCCGTCTATACCTACTCGCCCGGCAAGCCCTTCTTTCCCGGCGTCTGCAGTAATGTACTATACCACAACCGTTCCTAGTAACACAACTACAGTCGGAATAGGAAATAGACATGATTAGTGTAACAAACCTCTTCAGATATTGATAGTGATGTTGGCAACTGTCATTATCTTTGCATTATAATTAATATCAATACATGAATGGATAGTAATCTCAATGGGGCATGCACAAGAAAAGCACAATTTTCGATCTCTCATTTCCTTGAACCTACCTTTATGAGGGGTTCTCGATGAGCCGCAGATGGCCCTTCAAAGAGCCGCGGTTTGCCGACCCCTGGCTTAGATTTTAGGAGCCAAATAGCCTTTAAGCTGGCGCCTAAAGGTATACTTGCTAGACGCTCCTTGGATAGTGTAATGATTCTGGTTCTTATGTTGCGAAGATAATAAAATATTGAGCAGCCACTATATGAAATACGTATATTTATGAAATACAGAGGTAGAAACAATTTGTAAAAGCTAATTAAACAATGGAAAAATACAAACAAAAAGGTAAAATTAAATCAACCTTAAATAAAACAAAAACAAAACAAAATAAAAACGCAAAAAGATAAATCCTCGTTGAGGAACTCGGGCACTGAACGGCGTAGCGTAGCGAATTGCACTGCGTGGCCGCTAGACCAAGCAGACGATACGGGACGATGCGAAAACAGTAATCCGTTCCAGCGCAATGCGCCAAGTAAGTTCCCAAAACAGCTCTTAATTTGGGATATTGAATCCCTATCCAAAAGGGCGTGTCTCAAAGGCTGTGAACAACGTAACACAGTTCGTGAGCCCACAAAAATCATCTTGAGCACAAGTCAAATGTTAAGCCCTTAAAAATGTAAACAAATCACTTACCCCGTGTCTCGATAACACTTGTACACAACAGTTATATAAAAGCAACAAATATTTAGGAATTTAATGGCTAGAAACTTCCAAAATACATAAAATATTATTAAGTTTTTATCCGCGGACACAGTGACATTCACCTGACCGAACGGATTTGTCTCGCCACCCTCATTTTCAGAAAATGTCAAAATAATGTCTACGAATAAACATTATCTGCGTTTTGTGATACCCGTAGCGACATCTATACTGACAACGTGGAACTAGTCATTCCAATATCCCCTCTCCTCAGAAGAATCCGCCCCGGATTCATATCATTCGCTTTAGGTCCGATGAGTGCCATTTTCCCAAGTCTTTGCCCCTGACACTAACTAATTTATAGACGTCCGTCGATAACTTCTTAGCAACGATGGCTTTCTCAAACTTCGGTGACAATTTAGACATGAATCCTTTCGCAGCATTTGATAGGAATTTGGTGCGTTTCCAAACCATGTCTCCTTCCCGATACTCGCAAGTTCGCCGTCGTTTGTTATATTGCTTGGAATTTTCCTCATGTGCTCTTCTCAACCTCACTTTTATGTCAGTGTAGATTTCATTTCTCGACTTTAAATAAGACTCAAACCCCTCTCTATTACATTTCAGTGGAAGTTCCTCCTGAAAATGCCCGCATTTGTTTCCCAGAACAGAAGTCTCTCTTCCAAAGAACAGATAAGATGGAGTTTTCCCCGTTACCTCATGAACCGAAGTTCTAATGGCATGTGCAATGTGATGGATGTACTTATCCCAATCCCTATGATTATCCCTTACATAACAGGCTATAGTTGTTCCGATGACCTTATTCACTCTCTCTGTCGGATTTGCCTGTGGATGATAATAAGGTGTATACCACAAGTCTACGCCATAGTTCTCTGCCATTTCCTTAAACTGGTTGGCTACAAACTGTTTTCCATTGTCACAAATAATTACATCCGGGGAGCCATAAACTAATATCACTTGTTCTTCCAAAATTTTAACAATACTTGACGCTTTACCGGTGCGTAATGGGAATAGCAGAGAAAACTTGCTGAACCAGCACGAAAGCACTAATAACATAGTATTACCCTGCTTAGAACGTGGAAATGGACCCATCAAGTCTACAGAAACGACCTGAAATGGCCCAGACACTTCTCTTTGTCGCCCCATCATCCCACTGGGAGGTAACTGAGAAGGTTTATGGCTGGCGCAGACCTCACATAACCTGACATAACGTTTAACGTCGCTAATGAGGGAGGGCCAAAAGTAGTGTTGCCTAACTCTATTTACTGTCTTCTTGACACCAAAGTGTCCCGCAGCCGGGTCATCATGACATTCAGTTAAAATCCTGCTTCGAAGCGATTCTGGAACTACCAGTTTCCAGTTATATCTTTCCTCTGGAAATTGCTTCAGCTTCAAGTATTTCCAAAGTCGGTCCTGACTAATCTGCCAATCTTCCGTATGTGATCCGCTTAGTACCTTCTCTTCCTGTGCCTTATACCAGTCATCTTTATTTTCTTCCCTGATTTCCAACACATTTATGTCTTCTGCGTTCAAAGCTCTTGACAACGCGTCTGGAACAACATTCTGCTTGCCTTTTCGAAAAATTATTTCGTAGTCAAATTGTTGCAGACGCATAGCCCATCTGGCTAGTCGGCCGTGTGGATCTTTGTTTTTGTGAAGCCACTGCAAAGCACTATGATCCGAAATGACTTTGAAGTGACTTCCCTCAATATATGGCCTGAATTGTTCTACTGCGTGAAGGACGCTTAATAACTCCCTCTCAGACGCTGAATAATTGCTCTCCCTATCCGTAAGTTTACAACTGGTATAGGCGATTGGCCTTTCAACTCCCTCAATCGTCTGAAACAAAACCGCACCCGTTCCTCTGTTTGACGCGTCGCACAGCACAGAAAATTCCTGGCTGAAATCCGGAACGCTTAAAACCGGTGTTGAGGTCAAAGCTGTTTTTAAGTTTGTGAAGGCATTCTCCGCCTCATTATTCCAAACTATTCGCTTGCCCTTTTTTCCACCTTTCGTAAGTTCATGTAAAGGCGCGGCCACCATGGCAAAATTCTCAACAAACCGCCTATACCAACTAGCCATACCAATAAACCTTTTTAATTCCGTAAATGTTGCTGGCCGTGGATAGTTAAGTATAGCACTAACTTTATCTGGATCTGTTCTTAAACCCTCTTTGTCTACCAGATAACCCAGATATCGTAGTGAGGACCGTGCAAACTCACATTTATCCGTATTAACTGTCAAACCCGCCATCTTCAATTGGTCTATAACCCATTTTAACGAAGAAAGATGCTCCTCAAAACTACTATTGCAAATGACTATGTCATCTAGGTAAGTGAATATCTTTCCTTCGTATTCTGGCGGAAATAACCTATCCATGAGACGTTGTTGAGTTTGGGAAGCATTACACAGCCCAAACGGCATAACTTTAAATTGGAAAAGCCCTTTTCCACTTATACCAAAAGCAGTTTTTTCTTTACTAGATTCCTCTAACGGTATTTGCCAGAATGCTGAGCGCAGATCTATGGTGGACAAGTAACGAGCATTTCTTAGACTGTCTAGTATCACAGATACTCTGGGTAGAGGATACGAATCCTTCTTGGTAACTTTGTTTAGTTGCCTACTGTCTAGGCACAGTCTGTTCTGACCCGATGCTTTTTTTACCAGAAGTACCGGAGAGCGCCAAGAACTGTGAGACGGTTCAATGATGTCATTAGCTAACATTTCTTCAATCTCCGCTTCTAATTCTTTCATTATGGGGGGAGCAAACGGATATTGCCTTTGGCACACTGGTAAATGATTTTCCGTTTCAATATGGTGCTCAATCAAGTGTGTTCTGCCAATACCCGTACCAAGCCGCTCACGCATTTCCTGAATGATCAAGTCTAAGGATGTTTTTTGCACCGGCGTCAGCTCATCTCTAGAAATAACTGGATTAGGCGTGCTGATCTCCGCAATATCTTCGCTGCTCAATATGTCTGTATGATTGCAACCACAGTTAATTTCTAACCCAAACTGCTCGAAGAAGTTCATGCCTAGAATAATCTCGTGGTTCAGTTGATTCATAACATGAAATTTAATAACTTTGTATTTTGCAAAGGATTCTATGGGAAGATAAACAACAGAGTCAACGGTATGACGTGTGCCATCGGCGGTAGACAGACACTGCAGAGGTATATTCTCCGCCTGCATACCAAAAGAAGACAACCGTCTGTGAAAATCCTCTGAGATGACCGAAATAGATGCGCCCGAGTCTAAAAGCCCTGAAAATGATTTCCCTAATATCTTGAAAGAAACATAATAGCGTTTGTCCAGAGGCTTAGTATCAATTCTGTTAATTTCCCCTGACTCAAAGAAGGAGTGAACTACCTTCAGCCAGGCCTGCCAATCATTATCAATATAATTTATTTCGGAAGTCCTTCGGCAGGTTTGCCTTCCGAGTTGGCGTTTCCCGAATTGCTGCAAGGGCATTTCTTTACCGTAGATCCAAATTTCCCGCATTTATAACAGAATAACCTTTGTTTTTCAGCTGGACATTCTCTGAAAACGTGCCCAGTATTTCGGCAATTCCAGCACCTCATCGTAGCTGTCATTCTCATACCCTGCACATTGGGGTTCCGATTTATAGCATTTATCTCCTTGCCCCGGAATGGTAGGTCAGGCTCGACTACACACCGACCCTGGCTAGGCTCTCGAAAGTTCTCGCAATTAACGTTTGTTCGTTCAATAACCCTTAAGACTTCTACCAATTCTGACACTGCGTTAAAATGATCTCTACACACCGCTCTTTGAAGATCTGGTTGGATGTTTCTCAACAGAATGGCCAGCTTCTGTTGTTCTGATAACCTGGTGGGTAAGCGATTAAACATGTTCTGCATCACAGACATGTAAATCAATACGTTTTCATGTCTACTCTGAGTGCGCCTTTTTATCTCATCCAATAATTCTTCTTCATAAAATGGACTTTGGAATGAACTAATCAGGAGCTGTACTAGCTCATCCCAGCAAGAGACTCTGTCACGATTAGCACGGAACCAAATCAGAGCGTCATCCTCAAATAGGTCAATAGCGTAACGAAATAAATCGATTTCAGTGGCGTTGCGAGCATCTTTTAACTCCACGACCCGTTCTAGGAACGCATTGATGCTCAAAGTCCCCTTACCATTAAATTTTACGCCCCAGTCCTTAATAGGCACCAATTTTCTATTAGAGAAATCCACATCCAGCGTGGAAGTACGCTGAAGTTGTGAACGTCTTAAATCACTGCCCTTGTATAACGGAGGCTGAAAAGCCTCTGCCTGGCCGCACCTACCGCCATGCTCAGACACCACAAGCGGGTCCGTACCTAACCCTACAATTGGTTTATATGGACTCTTAACATCGCATATCTTTTCCTGCTCCAGATTGTCTATTATACTCGAGGCTTCCCCACCCAGTGATTTATGCAAAATTTCCTTGTCACGTTCTGAAAGACTCTCATCAACATCTTCATCCACATTTTCCAATGTTTGCATGCTAGCAATAGCCTCCTGGATTTTATTCAATATAGACAAGTGTTTCTCTATGTGTACTGGCTCTGTAGGGATAACCAATTTTACGCGACCTAACAAATGAGCGAGGCGAGTACAAATCCTGCTAAAGTTGGAACGATCGGTCCCGTCTGAAATCTCACCGAGTGCGGCTGAAAGTGACTTAAATTTAGACTCGCAAGTGATTATTTCCGACAGGGGGTTGTCAATGCAGCTCTTTGGTACCTTTAACTCAATAGAACATACACCACTCGACTCCTTCTTAATAATTTCTCTTAGAATTTTACGCATCGGAGCTACTGTTTCCACATCATACACGCCCCTGCAAGCGAGTTCAAATATGAGCTCGTCCTTCAAAAGATAATTCACGTCCATTTTTTAAACACAAAGAATCAAAAACTTTACACAAATAAAGAAAAAAAATAGCTTAAATCCAAAACCTTAGCGCATTACAAAAGGCTACTAGTTACAAAAACATTCAAATAGTACGTGCTCAATCTTCATCAACCCTGTGGGCGCCAATGTAATGATTCTGGTTCTTATGTTGCGAAGATAATAAAATATTGAGCAGCCACTATATGAAATACGTATATTTATGAAATACAGAGGTAGAAACAATTTGTAAAAGCTAATTAAACAATGGAAAAATACAAACAAAAAGGTAAAATTAAATCAACCTTAAATAAAACAAAAACAAAACAAAATAAAAACGCAAAAAGATAAATCCTCGTTGAGGTTCGAACTCGGGCACTGAACGGCGTAGCGTAGCGAATTGCACTGCGTGGCCGCTAGACCAAGCAGACGATACGGGACGATGCGAAAACAGTAATCCGTTCCAGCGCAATGCGCCAAGTAAGTTCCCAAAACAGCTCTTAATTTGGGATATTGAATCCCTATCCAAAAGGGCGTGTCTCAAAGGCTGTGAACAACGTAACACAGTTCGTGAGCCCACAAAAATCATCTTGAGCACAAGTCAAATGTTAAGCCCTTAAAAATGTAAACAAATCACTTACCCCGTGTCTCGATAACACTTGTACACAACAGTTATATAAAAGCAACAAATATTTAGGAATTTAATGGCTAGAAACTTCCAAAATACATAAAATATTATTAAGTTTTTATCCGCGGACACAGTGACATTCACCTGACCGAACGGATTTGTCTCGCCACCCTCATTTTCAGAAAATGTCAAAATAATGTCTACGAATAAACATTATCTGCGTTTTGTGATACCCGTAGCGACATCTATACTGACAACGTGGAACTAGTCATTCCAGGCTGAAGCCGTATAATGTGTCTATGGTGATGCGTTTCAGGCTGAAGCCGTATAATGTGTCTATGGTGATGCAGACCAGGAGGAGCTCAAGTACTTGTAGCATCCTGAGAATGATAGCAAAGGAAGGGGCTCGGATATCCTCCGCCGATACACCGACCTTCATGTCTTACGACCTAAAAAATAAGTCATTTATGTTGCCATTTTAATATAAGTTTATTAATGCAGTTTTACAGGTGTTTTGTAACTCACAATCTACGGATCTGAGGTATCTGTAAATATATTTTTTATTTTATTCGAATAATACATATAATTCCAACCAGGGAAGTTGCGGATGCGGCTTTTGGAGTCAAACACTCAAAAACATTAATAAAAAACGTCCCCAGTAGGTATTCAAACACATTGCGTTAGGTTTGCAACGATGGTAAAGCTACCATCGTTGCAAACCTAACGCGGCAGTTCTTGTGACCCTGAGCGAATGCGGCGAATCGACAGATTTAAACAAACGAAATTAATATTTTTATTGACGTATGACGAAACCACCTAACACGCGCGCGGCACACGCTGCGACTTGTACAGTCACGAGCGTTAATTTGGGACCCACCTAAGGTGGAATATCGTATAGCAAACTGAAGACATTTAAAGCTAATATTTTAAAGGAGTGTCAATGTTTGCCATGCTGACAACTTACGTTACTATACGTGACTAGGGGAAACCGCTCAGTGGCGTCAACCGGGCGGAACGGGTCAAACTATCATTTCCGATTTTTTCCGACTAATTGTCACCCGTGTTAGAGGCCCTGTCTTCTCTCCGGCCATATTTGTTATTTGAAAATAGTATTGTGAATTGTGAAAATGACAGTTTTCAATAAATTTTCTTGTCTGACACTGACACACAATGACACATGTTCGTAATTAGAAAACTGTAATGATAGCTTTTGGTAAAGACGTTATCAATTCAAGGGCCCATTCAATAAGACATTTAATTGTGTCATCTTGACACTTCACAATTATTATTGAACTGAAGTTATCGACCTTATTGCATTGTAAATGTTCTAACAACATTTGAAGGAAATGGATCCCAAATTAACGCTCGTGACTGTACTAGGATCGATTTTTGCGGATGCCTATCTGCATATTCTGCAATATTTCAATAAATATATGTGGAACATCCGCTGTTGCGGATGCGGATGCGAATGTCTGCAACATCCCTAATTCGAGCGAAGTATGTCCTCATCTTAGAACTGTCTCTGTGCTAGCACTATTAAAACTGCAATTTGAAAAGGCAGTGTCATCTATGAAGAGTGTTTTACAATAACTATCAATAAAGTGATGAGCGCAATTTCAGCGTTGAATCTCTGTTTTTTACAGTAATCAACAAAAGCGAGAGAAATGTAGCGGGTTCAATATTCTTTCTTCCCTAGTGAGAAAAAGTTTCGCCAGCACACTGCAGCTGGCACCGGTGAATCGGTGATTCAAAAACTTTAAAGCATTTTTCTCTTTTCTGCATTATTTGACTGCGGAAGAGTAAAAGAACTAGCGATAAACTTTACGGTAAAACATATAGGTATGTCCCGGAGGCCAATTTTGGATGTCATCAAGATTGGGAACGGTGAAATTGGCAAGGATATATCTCGAACGTTCTAGATAATCTAAGATGTATGTCGATAGGTCTGAGAATCAGGTCCCTGAGTGCCCGTTTAATTAATGGGAAACATTCCGCAAGCAAACTCCTTAAACTAAGTTTACTTATTTATGGAATATTAAACATTTCTAACGTCAGCATAACGGTTAATATGTAGTTATTTATAACTATAACTCCTTTCAAAATCTGTTAATAATCTGTGCCTTTGAAATTAAAATAAATATTTAAGATATTTATATTTTTTTTATTAGTCATAAGACAAGCAATCGTGACTACAAAGTTCTTCCTAACACTGCTTTTTAAATCAATTGGATGCATTTATTTATCGTGATTAACCAAGGGCTGACATTTAAACAAAAACTTTAAAATAGAAACTAAGAAAATGAAACTTCCTGAATTCAGACTATTTGACCAAAAACTAAAGGGAAAAACCGGACAAATGCGAGTTCAACTCGCGTATTGAGGATTCCGTAAAATATTGAGAATTTTCCCGTTACTTTGAATACTCAAACTTCTTATAGGTTTTCCTGTAATCTTTAGGCAAGGAACTATTTTCCATATTATTTTCAGAATTTTAAGCCTAGTAGTTTCGGAGATAAGTGGTCAATTTTCGTTTTTTTTCCTAAATCAAATCTGTTTTTGCTAAAATTATATATTTTTTTATCTAAGATGCTTACAACAACCCCTTTCATTTGATATGTCACACAATACAGTTTGCGGAGCTTTTTTTTTAATTTTCCAGTTTACCCCCCAAAAGTGGCCCCCTTGTTCAGAATTAATTAATGGACTTTACGCGTCCATCTTTGGATCACCAATTTACAGATGTTTACCAAATTTAAACTCAATCGGTCCAGTAGTTTCGGAGCAAATCGGCTGTGACAGACGGACAGACGAACGAGTGATCCTAAGGGTTCCGTTTTTTTTCTTTTGAGGTACGGAACCCTAAAAATGATGTAGCCCAAGAGTACGGGTTCACACCTCTAGGATCATTTTCAAGCGTTCGCTATGCATGTGCAGACGATTTTGAACAGAAAGTGTGAACCCGTACCCATGGGCGATAGTACATTGGAGATAACCCGTACGTCCTTGGTTCAGATACAAGCGAAGGCAAGATTAACTATTAGATCTTATTCCCTTACAATAAGGTCGACGAATTTTCAGTTAACTGTGTCGTCGATAGTAAATATACCCTGGTTAGTGCAGACAGCTAATGCATAATCAATGCATCGGGTGCCGTCGGGCAATCGTTTTCCAAACGCGCGCCATTTTGGAATATCGGACCATGGAGTTGACTGTCAATTGTTTTTTTATCGTTTAGTTACCGTTGTTGCGAAATGTTTGCCTGATCGCGAATTTATAGTTAAGGGCATTGAGAAAGAAAACTGGCTTGCAGTTTATAATAAAAAAAACCTGACAAGTGCGAGTCGGACTCGCCCACCGAGGGTTCCGTACAAAATTACAAATATTTAATATTTTTCCCTGTACTTATAGTAGGTATAATACGATATTACTTGCCGAATTTCATAGTTCTAGGCCAACGGAAAGTACCCTATAAATTTTGATTTCCTTGAGAGTGTCGAAATATACGTTTTTGCGGCATAAAGCCGTATCTTTTTTACGTTAACTTAGAAGCTTGATTTTTTCACAGCTTCAAGGGACTGTAGACTTGAGTATACGGTTTTAATTTCAACTCGATACCTCCACGCGTTCCCGAGATAAAGGTTCTTGACAGACAGACATACAGACAGACAGGCGGACAACAAAGTGATCCTTTAAGGGTTCTGTTTTTTCCTTTTGAGGTACGGAACCCTAAAAATAACACCACTACGTGATGTGTTCCTGGTGGTGCCTCAGGTCGCATTCATTTCTAGCTATCAACGCAAAGAATCCTCATCTCAATAAAGGGTCGGCAAAGCGTTTGTAATTCTTCTAGCGTCCATAGGCTATGGTGTGTGCTTACTACATATAATCAAATTAAACCACTCTCCAGAGTTATGTGATTTATTATTGGATTGGCTTCCTCTCACTTGTTCACATTAACAATTCACTGGTTCACAATAAGGATATTAGCTACCATCCGCTACAACGACTTCCAATCAACTGTGTCCGTCGATTTTTTTTTTTTTTTTTTTTTAGGACCTGACTGTTGCTATAATAGGACGGACCCAATATAGCTGTCGAACTGCATGGTTGGAGAGTATCCTGGGGAAAATCCAGGGGGAACTCTCCGGCACGACCACGCGGGGGATATAACACTGGAATACTCTAAGAGTTTGCGCTCCAGTGAGATTGGTTGAACGGTTTCAACCGAATCTGATGTGTGTGTGTCCGTCGACTAAGTGTCCCCCCTTTTTATATCCTGACAGGTTGGGTAGACACCTCTTTGATAATTAAAAACTACCTTACATTCAAACATATTCAAAATGAGTACTATTAATCAGTGTTAATTATCGAAAAACCCTACATACATTTTTTTTCAATAACATGGCCGAAACTATAACCTTTCGCTGAGAAGCCTCAAAACGAGAGGCATTTTCTTCTACATGCCACTTCAACTTCCTATGTCACAATCCACGTAGCAGGCACTAAGTAAATACCTACTGTCCTTATGCCTGTTTACATAGGAGTAAGAAAATATGCGCACGGATCCGTAAGCAAACGTTGTGATGGAGTCGATTCAGTTAATTAAGCTTTGTTTTGCTGAAGAACACTTCTTTTTTGTTTTTTCGTTAATTTTCCTTCTCTTCTTTATTTAATTATTTAGATGACAACAAGATTAAATAAATAAAATCCAAGCAAAGCTTGTACTATGAGTACTAGACGACTTTATACTTGTTTATATACATATATGTAGATTCATTAAAAACATCCATAACTCAGGAACAAATATTCGTGCTGATTGCAATCGTGCACACACACACATACAAGATATGCCCTTACCGGGATCCGATGTAGGTACAGTTTCCTCCATTTTTCCATCGAATGAAAAAGCGTATGGGATTTTCGCAACACAGTGGAATTTAAGTACATTATTTTAGAACACATATTAGAAAATTGTATTTTCTCAAACATGCAAAGTGATATTTTTTTGTTTCAACTTCAATTGGTGACACAACATCAAGACATTTAACTATTATAAAAAATCCTAAGTATTTTTATTTTATTTCATTGCATGTTTGAGAAAAGCACTATACTTACCTCGGCCGGAACTAGGGATTGCCTGCCTCGTACTATTCGGCCTCGCTATGTTCGGCTATATATCCCACTCAGCAGGCAATTCCATTATTTCCGGCCTTTTTAGTAATGTACATTGCACATAACCTAGCTTCTCCGACCTACCCACATTTATCCAATTTTGGAGAAAGACAAATAATTATCAACAAAAAACATTAATCGTACCTACCAAAGGATCAGTGGCGCCCAACTATTTAGATATCTCAAGAAAATGTCTTACCCATTAAGATACTATAAAACACGCAAATATTTAAACGTGACTTTCCTATTAGAGAGGTTACGTTCACATTTGTGAAAATCTTGACTCTAACACAATATTTCAATTTCACTAAGTACTAAGTCAATACGATCCTTGGTCCTCGTGTTTGGATAGGCGTAGTTAAATATTAACGGTTGACTTTTCTTATTAGGATAATATATTGGTAGATGAATTTATTTAGTTAATGGAAATATTGTAGTATTTAAGTGTCAGCTGTTCCTGACTGCCCGCGGCTCCGCCCGCGTGGAATTCGGTCTGTATAGAGTACTCTACAATTCCTTAGATGGTAGATTTCAAAAAATAAAATATGTAGTTTATATCTGTCCTAATGCTTGAGTTTACTACATGCCATTTTATTACAATTTGTTCAGTAGTTTAGCCCTTAAAATGACAATAGACAGACACGTAACGTCGCATTTATATGGATAATAATTTTATTGGTATGGACATTCTCGCCTCCTATAAACGCACGACGCATTAAATTAGTATAATCTTCATTAAAATGAGATTTAATAAATAAATTAATAACTATTATGGTATAATCTTACACAAATCGAACTAGCCTCATAGTAAGCTCAATAAGGCTTCTGTTATGGGTACTAGGTAGACGACGATATATTTAATAGATATAAATACTTAAATACATAGAAAACACCCAAGACTCAGAAACAAATATTCATGCTCATCACACAATTATTTGTCCTTATCTTATCTTATCTAGTTGAGGGCCCTTTCGGATACACTTCGACCCAGTGGGATGTTTTGTGCATTTGCCCTCTCCTTTGTACCAAGCTCGCTCCATCGTTTCCACAAAACGGATGATGCAGCTTAGTGGGAGCACCTTGAATTCCTTTGGTTGCGGGTAGCCGTTACCAAAGTGATTCATTCTTTGTCTGGCAAGGGAATTATTTGTTCTTACCGGGATTCGAACCCTGAACGTTCAGCTTCGTAGCCAGCGTCACTATATACCTACTAGGCTAACCGGTCGTCACATGTGCAATTATAACATAATTAAACGAGGATGCGCTGTCGCACCGCAATGGATCATTAAATCTACGTCAGCAACATGCTTATGATTTCTTTGGAAGCGTCTATCTATAGGATTCCGTGTCCGCTTCCGAGGTATGCTTGTTGATCACTGTGTAAAAAAAAACAACTATTACACTAGACAACTCAATTTGCCTTGCCAGTTTATTAAATTTGTAGCACCGGCCAGTGTACAAAATCTAAATTCTGTTCGTTTTTCATCACACGGGAGCTAAGTAATTTAATTAAAACTATCGGTAAAACAACTTTTTGAGGCTAATGGAAACGGATACATGATAATCGGATTTGTTCTTCAGCTAGAGTGATTTTGGGTTGAATATAAATTTATTAAGATGTATAAAGTTACTATCTTTTGCCCGCAGCTTCGCCCGCCTAGTAACTTGCAGAAGAATGTCCAATGTTATCATTCAGGACGAATTTGGATAAAGTAAAAATCTCAACCCGTCAAAATACTTTTAAAGTTATAAATATACGTGGTTGGAAACATTATAGAAGGAACCGACTAGCTCAAGAATGCGTCTTTAAACGTATCTTAGCTCCAAATAAAACAGTTCCTTAGCACTTTCAAAGCGCAGATATATATGTAAAGTTGTATTCCTCTCTGCGCCGTCTCCCGGGGGAAATATAGGAAAACGGCCGCCATGGACGCAAGAAAGGGATAATTTGCAGTACAGAAGATCTGCTTTTATCTTAAGATTTTTTAAGGCGGATTGCACTTTTTGCTGTCTAGATACGATTGTATTTTTTATTACAAAAGATTCTAGCATTAGAAATATAAAAGGATATTGGGTGCAAAAAAATGTTGTACTAAGTTAAGAACTTTAATTCGACTAAAATGTAATCTAAAATTCAAATACAGATACCTAATTTATTTGTGAAACACAAGTATACAAAGGTAGGTATGGTAAGGTATCAAAAATATGTCTCACTGTGTTTTGCCATAAGGCATACAAAATTCAAACAAATTAAAACCAAATTAAAATTGTTTCAGTACGAACAAAATAAAACAAACATTACTATAATTAAAATGAAATGTCAAATACCTAAAAACTAATCTACTTCAATAATTGTAAGAAAAACTACTAATACCTGATAGAGTAAATTTTGTTTATAAATGATATCGGTAAAATCATAGACGAATGAAGTCCTTCGCTAAGTAGATACTTAAAAAAAAACAGTTACAATTTAAAAACGTACCTACTAAAGAACATCTACCATGATGCCGAAGAGGAAACATGAGTAGTAAGTAGGTAGATAATGAAAACAAAGACATTATGAAAGCTGCCAAAACATAGAACACGTTGTTTTTAAATATTGACCAAGATTAGTACTATTACTTGCGGTGGCGCCACTTCTTTTTCAGTAGCTATTGTATATGTTGTATGAAGCGATCCCTCTGTGAGTTTGTTAACTTTGGTTCTTTTATGTCGGCAGCGGATAAACAAACTTGCGAATACCGCGAGAGTTGAGGGAATTAATTTTGATTTATTTGTTGGTTCAGTACATAATTGCGGGGCACAGGGGGAACGAAGAAGCTTTAAAATTGCAATAAATAAGATTTGGATGGATTGCAAAAATTTTATACATAGTTGCCTTAATCTAATCTACGCTTTAACTTTTTCCCATCGAGTAACTGCAATCTTATCTTATCTTATCTAGTTGAGGGCCCTTTCGGATACACTTCGACCCAGTGGGATCTTTTGTGCATTTGCCCTCCCCTTTATAGCTACTCCCAAGCTCGCTCTATCATTTCCGCAAAGCGGATGATGCAGCTCAGTGGGAGCACCCTGAATTCCTTTGGTGGCGGGTAGCCATTACCAAAGAGATTCATTCTTTGTCTGGCAAGGGCATGACATTCACACAGTAAGTGGAGTAACTGCAATTACCCATACGTTTTTTTATGGGTAATTTCCGTTACACAATGGAAAAAAGTTAAGCATAGATTAGATGAGGGTCGTTTACTATGTACATTTTTTTTGCAATCCACCTATTTGTTAAACCATTTTTCATGTTAATAACTATGTGAGTGAATATATTTATATGGAACTCTCTTATCTTTAAAGAACATCAACGACACTTCATAAGCTAAAAAGCAGGGGACTAAATAATCACAAAGGTATAAGTGTCCAAAGTATTACGCCTTGGCCACGACTTTGGTCTTAGCGACCCGCGGCAGCGGTTTTTCTAATTCATTGCGCGTGATCCCAACTAACCACAGTGCGTTGCGCGTCTCGACCGCGCAATGAACAGATAAAACGCTGCCGCGCAGATCACTTAAGACCAAAGTCGTGGCCAAGGCGTTATAGCGACAACAGAATTAATACATCATCTGTGAAAAGTGCCGTGACGTCACGATCCCCGAGCGTTTTCTCTCTCTAACTAGCCACATTAAAACGGTTGTAGCTTCGTAATTTTTTGAGATATCTGATTGGGATTTTCATCACTAGAGCTATATTGTTGCCTTCTTTCTTTTAAAGTAATAATAACTTTTGAGTCTACACCCCCATTGTCAAAATTCATTGTTCGAATGTCAATGTCCATCCATTTGTCGTCGAGATCGTCGCTCATCATTCACTAAGATCAATGGTGCTCTTAGTGAATGATGAGCAAGTGACGGGGCTATGTAGCGCGCCGGAGAATGTAGTCCGAAATAGTCAGCATATAACGTGCATCCATTTAGCGCCGAGTGAAACGGCGCGGCGCGGCTTCAGCTGAAAGCCCTGTTTTGTTATTTCAGAGCAAAATGATTGGTCAAATCCACGTTTAGAAAGGTGACCAGAAACGACGGAAGCTAATTTTTTCGGGCACTCTCTAGGTGCTTCCTCACCTCGCGTGACTCTTATCACTCCAAAATGCATTAAAACCAGTGCCAACATCTAACGACGATCTCTCACGGCAGCCCTGTCCACTCCCCGATTGCTACCCACACGAATTTAAACTTTCGTCGCGTTCTGACGCGTTGAAATAAGAGGGATAGAGATATTGAGACGTATTGCATAGCGCTGTCGACTTCCTAAATACACTTGATGAAAGAATAGCTAGGGTTGTCCAAGGAATATAACGAAAAGGTTTCTACTTTCTAAGTAACTTTTTGAAACTAAAATGTTTTGTCTGGTTGGGACTGATTGAGATGCAACACGAACTTAAACAATAATATTATAATTACGTACCAACCGTTTGTGAGTGTGTAGTTTTGTAATCCAATCCGATTTAAAAATATATATTTACCAGTGATGCTAAGCATTTGGGTCATCTTTTATTTGTTTGGTCTGGTATGTACCATCGGCCAAAGCCAGAGTCGACCAGTTTCAAAACAGTATCGATTGCAATGCTATACATCTGGAACCAAAACGCGCCTTTGTTAAGGTGGGCAACTCTCGCTTTGGTACAGTCGCCATCAGATATATCGGAGCGGCGAAAGCGCTCACAAATATCTGAACACGTCTCTAATGCCTCGACAATATGATATATACTGATATATCTGATGGCGACTGTACACCTATACTGTCATTTATTTTCCGTGAATGTATTTTTTATTTTGAATAGATTTTAATTAAGACTGGTTATACTTTGTTTTAGTTAAAATGACGAAAATGCACGTAACGTGGGATTTACAACTTCTTTTGTTGCTAAATATGAAAGGAAAAGATAACAAAGAGAAATCATAAAACTGACTGAACTGACACGCACGAATACTGGTAGCGCTACTGTTTATTCAATTGTTTATGCGTAGTTGTTTTACAACCCTACTTCAAGCAATTGAACAATAGAACTTAATGTATTTTGTAAGTTGTAGGTATCTATAAATTAAATCAATTTTATAGATTGCTGTGCCCTTACAGGGTTTATACTGAGACAGGTTTTTATTTGTAAGACCCTACGTATAATACAATCAATGATTTTGATTATGAAAAAAAAAAACTATACGAGTACGTACGCCGACTTGCCTCTACCGAGCCAATATGTTTCCATAACAGCTATCATGATACGTCCTACGAACTAATTTGAGGATTGAGGGCAGCATCGTGGGATGTATTTACCACTAAATAGGAACTCCGCCATTTACGGACATTCTGTAAGCAGCTGAGACAATTGGATAGCTTCCGCATGTTAAAATTGATAACGCAGTGTTGCTAAATGGATAGTAAACCATCAAATAAATGTCATCATCATCATCATCATCATCATCATATCAGCTGAAAGACGTCCACTGCTGGACATAGGCCTCCCCTAGAGAGTGCCAAATTGACCGGTCCTGCGCCACCCGCATCCAGCGGACTCCCGCAACCTTTACCAGGTCATCAGTCCACCTTGGGGGCCTACCCACGCCGCGCCTTCCGGTACGTGGGCGCCACTCGAGAACCTTTCCGCCCCAACAAAACAAAAATACAAAAACTATTATGACTACACGATATTACCTCAAAATCTGCATTGACTACTGTGCTATGATCTTGTGGTGCCAAGATACATTACTCGGAGGTCATAACTTTAGATCAATTTTTCTTCGAGTTAAAAAACATTGAAAAGAAATGTACAAAAGGGGTTAAGTACTACAGATGCTCTAAGGAAGCCTCCTTTTAAATATTTGCTCCTGTTACAGGGCCCACCCCGTATATTTATTTCACTAGACTATAGAAAATTTGAATGAGCTAAGTAGAAGTACGTGAGCAGTTATCAATTGAAAGAGCGAGCGAAGCGAACGAAGTTCTCCCTTTCAGCTTGGGCAAAAAATCTTTCGATGTCCGGATGTCTTGCTGTCCGAAAGTCTGGCTGTCCGGGTGATCCTCACTAAAGGTCGCATTTCTCGACCGATTCGATAATAATATGTGTAGTTTTTTTTGTCGATTCAGATTTTTGACATTATAAAAAAAATTAAAAAAGGCAGGCTCGAGAGTTCTGTAGCTCACAGAGCCACGGACTATTAACATGCAACGGTTTTTCGGGTTTTAATAACTTTATTACAATTATTGTATTTTAATTTTTCATTGTTTTTGACGATCGTTATAAAAAAAAAATTTGACATATTTTTTTATCATGCAATAAATAATCTAATCTAATATAATCTAATCTCTAATATGGAAGACACACATAGACGAGGTGTGTGGCTGGCTCGGGCGCGTGCGCTTTCGCGCCGCGACGGCTGTCGCGCACGGCCAGTCGGACCACGGTGCGCGAATGTTATTTCGCAACGGTGCACTCGCTGCGCACGTACGGCACCGAACTGTGGGGTTGAGCCTCTGACTGGCGGCGAGTGTTCTCGATGCAAAAAAGAGCTATAAGAGCGATGACCGCCATAAAGGCAGACGCGCGAGCACAGAAGCTATTCCAGGAAGTCCAATTACTACCCTTGCCTTGCTTATACCAATGTCAAGTGGCAGTGTTCACTCATGAACACCTAGACGTACTGAAGCGCAATGGAACAAATTCCAATTACAACTTGCGAAGTAATAAGAACGAAGTAAGAAGAACATCCGTCTTTCAAAACCAGAATGAATGAGACACGAAAAAAAGCAATATCCATCCCGTTTTATCAATGAAGACGGATGGAATTGCGGCTATACGTTTTCATATTCGAGCATAACAAACCTGTCATCCAATTACATAAGAGGCCCGCCGCACGCCCCGACCCGACCCGGTCATACGTTCCGCGATATTTATCGTGCGAAGCGATAATTAACGTCGTAAATTATGGTGCGTGAGGAGACCGCTTAATTGATAATTCTGGTTTAACACTGATGGAGGGCGTTTTCGTGTCCATTAATTAGTGTGCTATGTTATGATTAGGTACGAGTGGTGATGTAATTGAAGCAATTAACATAAATAAAATTTGGGACCCAGCGTCGATCTGATGAAGGCAACGAGCATAAATATTTGGTCGCCATACAAAGTCTCATCCCCTTTTTTTGACATAAATTATAGTCTATGTCCTATTCTGATATACAGCGTGTGTCTTTCATAAGACCATTTATTTTAAGGAACGATAGCTTTCAGTGCTGTGAACCGTTTTATCGAAAAAATATAACAATTACCTTTTCTAATGGAGAGTTATTAATTTTTTAAATTTTCTCAAGCAGCAATGTACTGCTAACATTCACTTGACGTTTCAGAGAGGCAGAGCTAGTTACTGTCAGTTGTTAGCTTTGTTACCAATACATTGCGGGCCGAATTAATTTGTATGAAAAAAAAATAACCGTTTTTTTTAAACTAGAGATACCAATTTACGTTCATTAGGGCTTATACTTTCAGCCCTTAAAATAAATGTTCTTATGAAAGTCACACGCTGTATAAGGTACATAACTGGAAAGTTTCATATAAAGCCGGATCCGGAGTTTAATTTTTTTATTTAACGTAGTCGGATCCGGAGCCAGAGGCGAAGTTGGAGCCGTATCCGAAGCCGGATCCGGAGCCGGATCCGGAGGTTTACCGGAGGCGGAGCCGGAGCCGAGTACCTTTTAAATGATTTATTTATAAGACAATATGGCGATCGTGAGTGATAGGTAAGTAATTCCTGGACAAGTCAAAATTATCCAAAAATATAATACTTTTTATCCCAGTAAAAGTCCAGCAAAAGGAAGTCAACGCGAAAGAGATCGCGGCAAAAGCTAGTTTTCGTATAAGTCTAATATGGAAGCTGGCAACACAAATCAGGGATCGGATACCGGTATTTTGTCCATACAAATTAAACCGGTATTATTTCGTTCTTTGGTTATTATACAGGGTGGACCATAACTCTTTTTACATTTCAAACTAAAATAAAATGAAAACTAATTATATCAGATGAAAACCGTTTATTAATTATGAAAACACATGAATAGGGATTTTATTTTTTAAAAATTACGTCATCCATATGTGATCCTTCATTATTTTGGCATTGCCGTAACCTGGAGCGAAAATTTTCAGTGACGGCCTGACAAGTGTTCCGAGAAATGTGGACCAAAAGTCCGTTAACTTTTGAATCGGTAGCTGCGTCGGGGAGCGGCTTTTTGATAACTTTAATGTATTAAAAGAGTTGTTTTAGAACACGCCATTTTATTGAAACCGAGAGAACAACATGACAGCTTTACTTTTTCATAATAGAGCTGTACCAACAAAAATAGTGCTGCCACAAACCGACTTCAAATTTATATTACAACACTCTCACCAAATTTGAACACATTTAAGAAAACAGTATACGTAACAAGCTCTCACCTAAAGTAAACAGTCTTTAACAATACAAACAAACATCTTAAGTTTTAAAATGAATTAGTACATTACATACTGAGTTATTTCAGTTTCTGGACACCTATTTTGTCTCTTAGATACTGAAACTTGTCTCTAGGAAGAGCCTTTGTAAAAATATCAGCATATTGCTCTTTGGAGCACACATAGTTTAAATCTATTTCTTTCTCCGCATATTTATCTTTGATAAAATTATACCGTATGTGAATGTGTTTACAACGCTTGTGATAATCCACATTCTTTATTAAGCAAATTGCACTTTGGTTGTCTATATTGAGACATATAGAGTCTTGTCTAAATTCACCAATATCAGTTAGCAATCTCTTTATCCATAAAACTTCTTTAGTTGCAGAACATGCCGCCATAAATTCCGATTCAGTTGTTGACAGTGCGACGCTTTGTTGACGCTGTGTTGCCCATGTTATGGCACCTCCATTTTTCATGAATACATATCCAGTTAATGATTTACGTGTACTGGTATCGGTAGCGTAATCTGCATCACTATATGCTTCAACTTTGTTGTTATATTGTGATGATGTATAACATAGACCATAGTCTTTAGTCTCTTTCAAGTATCTCATTATTTTCTTAACAACATTCCAATGGGTGTTATCAAAACTATTGAGATATCTACTCACCAGGCTTACTCCATACATGATGTCAGGCCTGCTTACCACTGCCACGTGCATGAGTGATCCGACAGCCTCTCTGTACTGGATGTTCTTGTCTGGTGCCTCAGTACTCTTCTCCAGGGTAGTATGAGGGTCAACTGGAATGTTATTGCCATTAGCATCTTGCATGTTAAATCTATGCAACAATTTATCTATATACTTGGACTGGTGGATAAAAATACGTCCATCAGATCTTTCAATCTGTAATCCTACATACTCCTTAGGATCACACAAAGTCATTTGAAAACTTCCTTTTAATTCAGTTATTACTTGGTTCAGTGACTCTTTAGAACTAGACATCAAGAGCCCATCATCAACATACAAAAGCAAGTATACTTTGTTGTTGTTTACTTTACCAATGTAAACACATCTATCTGCATGACTATTTTCGAAACCAAATTTCTTTAGTACAGTATCAAACTTGTGATTCCAGCATCTGGGAGCCTGTTTTAGGCCATAAAGTGAGCGATTAAGTTTACATACCATATTTGAAGGAACTTCCAGGCCTTCAGGTGGCTTCATGTAGATGTCCTCTTTCACATCACCATACAGGAATGCAGTCTTTATGTCGAACTGGAAGATTTCTAAGTCATGTTGAGCAGCTTCTGAAAGTAAAATTCGCACCGAATCGTACCTCACTGTGGGAGAGTAGACTTCAGTGTAGTCAACACCTTGTTTCTGAGCGCAGCCTTTGGCACATAATCTTGATTTATACCGCGGTCCGGATGGCTCGTCTTTTATTCTGAAGACCCATTTACAGCCAATTAACCGCACTCCTTCTGGTTTTCCAATTAAGTGCCAAGTCTCATTCTCTTCATGTGCGTTCAGCTCTTCTTGTATTGACTGTTTCCACTTTGCTGCATCCACATTATCTGAAGATATTGCTTCACTGTATGTTTCTGGGACGTCATGCTTCTCTGAAACTTCATTAACACATATATATGTGTTAGGTTGCTCGACCTTTTTCTGTTTCGACCTAGTAATCATACTATGTTTCGGTTCATTATGCTCATTTTCAACTACAGATTTGTCAGCTTCACACGATGAACCATCTTCTGTGTAAAATGAGTCATCACTTGTCTCATGTTTTATTGTTGATTCACTCTCCGAAGTTGTATCACTGCTGGTAGAACTAGCTTCATGTGAGACCTGTTCTGGAACAGACTCTGAAAGTGGTATCATAACATACTCTCTTTTAACTGAGCTCTCAAGAAAGACCACATCTCGACTAATCAACACCTTCTTGGTTTTGGGATCAAAACACCGGTACCCTTTTGTCTGTTCACTATAGCCAATAAAAATCATTTTATTTGCCTTTGCATCCCATTTCTTAGCTTTTTCTTTAGGAGTATGAACCATTGTCTCACAACCGAAGACTCGCATATGAGTGATGTCTGGCTTTTTACCACTCCACTTCTCTTCTGGTGTTGAGTATGCTAGTGCTCTTGTTGGACATCGGTTGGTGATGTAAGCTGCAGTTGACACAGCTTCTCCCCAGAAGTGTTTCTGTAATTTAGCATTAATTAGCATACTTCTAGCTCGTTCTAGCAGCGTGCGATTCATTCTTTCGCTTAAACCGTTTTGCTGAGCAGTGTAAGGGACAGAAGTTTGATGTAATATTCCTGACTTCTTAAGGAAAGCTTTAAATTCATTGCTCAGGTACTCCTGACCATTGTCTGTGCGAAGAGTCTTTATAGTTAAATCAAGCTGGTTCTCAACACACGCTTTAAATTCCTTAAATTTCCCAAACACATCAGATTTATTACTTATTAAGTAAACAAATACTTTCCTGGTATAATCATCGATGAACGTCACAAAGTAGCGACTTCCTCCCAGGGATGGCACCTCCATTGGCCCACAAACATCAGAGTGTATGACTTGCAACTTCGCTTGAGCTCGTGTCCCTCCAGAAGGAAAAGGAATTCTTGACTGTTTCCCTTCAAGGCATATCACTTTCTCTTTATTTTCTATTTTCACTCCGGCAGTGTCTGACAGTTTGTTCAAGTCTTCAAAGTTCAAGTGTGCCATTCTTTGATGCCATAAATAAGAATCATTGTTATCCTTAGATGCAGATATGTATGCTGGTACACTGTGTGTATTGAGCCGGTACATATTGTTTATCATTTTGGCAGCTGCTACATGTTCATTGTTTTTGTTCAAAATTTTGCAACCTTCTCTGTCAAATTGAACTTGACAGCCATTCTTTATGATTTGACTGACAGAAAGAAGATTGGTTGCCAATCCAGGAACATAGAGCACATTCTGTACCTTAATAGTTTCCATTTTGCCATCTTTGTTGATCACATTCAAATTCACTTTTCCACAAGCCTGTACAAACAGTTTCTTGTCGTCTGCCACCTTGATAGTACTAACCGGGGGTGTAGTTACATCATACAGCCAGTCTCGGTGCATTGTAAGATGCATAGACGCGCCTGAGTCGATATACCAACCACTGTCATTGTTTGTTGTTGCAGAAAATACAGCCACATAACCAGTGCTGTCATTAGACTTCTGTGCTTTCTCTTTCTTATTCCGACAATATTTGCTTATATGTCCATATTTGTTACACACAAAGCACCTGGGTCCTTTACTTGACTTATTAAATCTATCTGGAGCTTGTTTGGCAAACTGCGGTTGGGCTCCTTTGCCTCTATGCACATACAGCGCAGTTGACTCAGAGTTCCTCACATCTTGAAGAAGCTTAGTCTTGACAGAATCAGCTGTGATTGCCACACCAGAGCTTTCGAGGGCCATAATCATTGGTTGATACATCTCGGGTAAACCGGCCAGTAATAACGACCCTAGCCATTCATCGTTTACATCAAAACCAATGTTTCTGAGTTTATGTGCCGTCGACATTATTTTATTCACGTAGTCTTCAATGCTCTGACTACTTTCAAGCGTTGTGGTTATCAGATCTCTCAACAGACCAACTCGGCGTGTCAAACCCTTGTCATCGAAAGCTTTTGCAAGGTTATCCCACACTTCTTTCGCACTTTTAGCTTCTTGGATGTGTACGTAGTTGATGGGATTAACGAGTAAAATAATTTTAGACTTCGCTTTCGTGTCTAGTTTGACATCGACTTTTTCTTTTGCGGTTACACAATTCCACAATTCCTCGTGTTCCAGATAAGTTTGAACTGCAAATCTCCACGTAGGATAGTTTTCTCTTCCGGTCAGCTTTTCAATCAGTGCCATCGTATGGTTTGAAGACATTTTGCTGATGAAGAACAAAAACCACACAAGAAACAAATGCCGGTTTCTTGTGCAAAAAGCCGGTTGCCGATTTTCGTTGATATTTTACTGAATCGCGTATACTACTGAACGTTACTCAATACATTAACGTTTTTACTTGAACTTTTGGAAAAATCAGGTGGACTGGGCCATAACCTGATAACTTTAATGTATTAAAAGAGTTGTTTTAGAACACGCCATTTTATTGAAACCGAGAGAACAACATGACAGCTTTACTTTTTCATAATAGAGCTGTACCAACAAAAATAGTGCTGCCACAAACCGACTTCAAATTTATATTACAACACTTTTAAATCGGGTCTAGGCAATAAAACTTTTTTTTTAATTTAAGTTTAAACTAGTCGCTCTCTAGGATTTTTCAAAAAAAATAAAATATCATAAAAAAATCTGTGGGCCTAAGATTTTTTTTAGGAGCCGTAGGAGGAAGCAAATGACCCCTTCTATCCTCCATTTTAATTTGGCAAACGATGTACCAAACACCCTGTATAATAGGTTACACAAAGTTTGAGTCGCAAATAATCAGTACGATCTAACAAAGAGTAGAACTGTGCACACTTCTGCACACGTTTTACGATACAGCTGCGAGTTTCTGTGCATAAATCATGCGAATTTATAGCCACATATGTAGTTAGACAATCTTGTTTATTGCGGTAAAATTTAGGTGGCGTTTGGGCTCCTATTAGATACACATTCCGTAATCGTATGGTGTTACAAATACTCTTTATTGCACGTCTCATTAAAAAAATAACCGGACAAGTGCGAGTCGGCCTCGCCCACCGAGGGTTCCGTACAAAATGTATAGTTTTCAGATTTGTTCCTGTACTTGTAGTATAAGACGATATTACTTGCCAAATTTCATACTTCTAGATCAACGAATAGTACCCTATAAATTTTGATTCCCTTGAGAGTGTCGAAATGTACATTTTTTGCGGCATAAATAATTTTATTTTATGTTAACTTTGAAGTTTGATTTTTTCACAGCTACAAGGGACTGTACTGTAGACCTGAGTATATGGTTTTAATTTCAACTCGACAGCTCCACGCGTTCCCGAGATAAAGGGTCTTGACAGACAGACAGATAGAGACAGACGGACAACAAATTGATCCTATAAGGGTTCCGTTTTTCCTTTTGAGGTACCCATAATAAACAGTACCTACTTACAGAATACTTTTGAAGCGTATCTTATCGTAAAATAAAGATTTTGTATTTTTATAAAATGGCATTGATCATGATTTGCATGAAAATATTGCTGTTATATAATTTCTGTTTCTAGGAACGTGAGAAAATATTTTACGTGGGAAACATGAAAATTATATTATTATCATGTTTTATTCAGAAAGAACAATCTTGTTAAAATTTCCATTCATTGCATGTACGCTTGTAGTTGCATAATGCCAACTAATGCCAAGTCTCTACTTGCTTTTAAATTATGTGCCTCCTATATTAAAAAAACAAACATAAATCCATGCTAATATTTAAGAAAAAACTAATATTTATTAAAAGTGAATACAAGATTATAATTAACATTAACTAAGATAAATTAAAACTAAGTTAAATCTACGAAAGGCCCTCGAGGCATTGTACCGAGGATGCTGGCGGCATTTCCTCGCTGAATTGCAATGCTGATGCGTTGCGCGAGAAAGCCGCCAGCTCTTCGGTCACCAGTTACATCGACCAGACGTTTCGCGATTTCTGCAAATAACTTATGCGCACTGGGACCCCACGGACCGAGGGTCTCGACGCCAAAGGGTACAAAGTCGTACTCTCTGTCTGTTGGTTACCATTTTACGCTTAAACCACTAAGCCGATTTAGTTGAAATTTAGCATGAAGATAGTTTTAGACCCTGGAAAAGACATAATAGTTTTTATCCCGGAAATTATTACTTATATCATTCAAAAAGTGTTTGCGATGAATTAATTTTGATTAAATAATTTTAACTTTAACTTTGACTTCTTCTTCCTTGTCGTATCCTCGTGGCTGAGGGACGTGACGGCTGTGGGCACTCTTCACCATCAAAGTCAAAGTCAAAGTCAAAGTCAAAGTGATTTATTCTTCAATTTAGGCATATTACATGCACCTATGAATTGGAAAGTAAACCTCTGCCTCGAGAAGAACCGGCGTAAAAAACTCGGCGAGGTGTCATTTTTTCAAAACAGTATACAATATATCATTTCAGTATCAGAGTATTATAAAATTTTAAAATTACATTGCTACAGTAGAAAGCCTATTTATTTTACGACAGATTTCTAGTGCAGGATTTTATCGCTGCCAAATATCCCTATCCATGATGTAGTCGTTTATCTTATAATATGCTTTTGAAATAAGTGTCCGTTTTACGACAGATTTGAATTTAGAGTCAGTAAGTTCGGTAATGTGTTTTGGAATTTTGTTGTAGAATTTTATACAATTTCCCAAGAACGACTTTTTCGCTTTTACTCTCTCTTACATCTCTCCCCAAGCTGCTCGGTCCTGGGCTTGATGCATGCTGGCCAGTAGTAGCTCTAGCCACAGATGTTACCATGGCCGTCCAACGCATAGGCATCCGTCCTCTGTTCCTCTTCCCTGCCATGCGGCCAGTGATAATCAGCTTTCCCAGGCTTTGCGGTCCAGCCCTGACCAGATGGCCAAAGAAGCTGAGGACATATGGCAGAGAGCCTCGTTTGTCTTTGACTTAAAGGGGTAAGTGGAGTGCAGGTGCGTAATCTATGGCACGAAAAAGCCAGCACCTGGGTCGTTCTTCTTTTTGACCGACAATAGCCTGTCCTTCGTCTTACTAGGGCATCTCATTTGAGTAATGATTTTACGGTTTTATAATGTTCGAAAATGAACGTCCATATTATTTTATTAATTAGTATTATTTAATATTTTAGTTTCTCTAACTAGCATTTTTTTTAAACGTATTTTTATCGTAGAAGTCCGTGACAGAGTGGTAAACCAAAATGTAGTCCCCACTGAAAGAGTCCACTTTGTCACATATTTTTTTTTAAACCAACCGTAAACAAATATGTATATTGGCCGGAAAGGAAACTTTAATTAGTGTTAATGAAGAAACCAATGCATTTTCTTTAAATCGCACTGCAAATTCACAATTTTCGATAGTTCAAAAACCAAAAAAATAGGAAAACCTCGGTTCATTGTCGGTACAAAAGAAGAACGACCCACCTATTTAAATAAATATTGACAGACAATATTACACAAATCCACTTACTCCCAAACTAATTGAACGGAATTAAAACTATGACACGACTAAGCCCATTTAACCTTAACGAACGGGCGCGTTAACAGATCATTTAATCACGGCCTAGGGTAGGATAGACTAATTAATAGCTAGCCCGTATGGGGACTAGAATGTTAAGTTGCATAGATAACGATATGGCGTGCTTCTATTTGGGGACCACGCACAACGAAGGGTTCCATTAGACGCCTATTAAAAAGTTCGTATCATCACAGAAATCTTCTTACGGTACTTACATTGTTTTCTATAGGGAAGGCAGTTTTTAGGGTTCCGTACCCAACGGGTAAAAACGGGACCCTATTACTAAGACTTCGCTATCCGTCCGTCCGTCCGTCTGTCTGTCACCAGGCTGTATCTCAAGAACCGTGATAGCTAGAGAGTTGAAATTTTCACAGATTATGTATTTCTGTTGCCGCTATAACAACAAATACTAAAAAACCGGCCAAGTGCGAGTCGGACTGGGGCTCCCATACAACAGACATGATTTTTTTGCCGTTTTTATAAATAATGGTACGGAACCCTTCGTGCGCGAGTCCGACTCGCACTTGGCCGGTTTTTTTTAGCAATATCACGAAAACCTTTAAACCGATCTTGTTCAAAATAATTTTCGGTGAAAGAATTTCATAAGCCCTATGTCCATGATTTTTTTCATGTTTTTTAAATACACCATTCAAAAATTAAAAGGAAGGGGGCACAATTTTCATGATTTCGGGGTGATTATCTCCGACTCTATTCACTTAATCAAAAAAAAAATGCTGAGAAATCTTATATTTATTTTGAAAGGTGTATTTGGAAAACTTTGACTTTTAGTTAACATACATGTAACTGTGCACCCCTAAAACATATTTTTTAGTCATTTCATTACAGAACTATGTAGCGGCTAACAAAATACACCTACCCTCAGAATGTTATTCAAATACAACATATAGTTTTCGAGTAAAATGTCTGCGACAAACGGATAGACAGACAGACGAACAGACGGACAGATGGACAAACGGACAGACGGACAAGACGAAAGTGTAAGGCTTCTGTTTTTGCCGTTTTGGCTACGGAACTCTAAAAATGTAGTTCAGTAAACAAAGATTAACCAGAAACAGAGATGTTAATATGCTATTGTTACCTGATTTTAATAACTATTAGGTTCGGCCAAAGATGAAAGTACCTAGTTTACAACAAGAACATGAGCAACTATAAAAAAATCAGTAATGTTTAATAACTAAATTAGAAATTAAATACAATGCTGGCCCCTCGACATTCGCGGGCGAACGCGCGAAAAATATGCGCGAACGCGTGAAAGCGTGAATGTGCCGATTCGCATACTTTTCGCGAGTTCGTGCCTTGTTAACCTGTCTGTCGTGGCCCGCGTCAAAGAGCCTGCGTACGCGAACAATTGTGACAATTGTGAACACTGCGAATGTGGAGCCAAGGAAGAGTTCACGCGCGATTCTCGCCGAGATACGCGCCGCGATTCACGCCCGCAAATCGCGCGCGAATGTGGAGCGGGCAAGGATTTACGAAGCGCGAACGCGGGCATATCTACACTCGTGGTATTATCGCAGTACTTAATGCGCGGGACACGGCGACGAGCGGAAGTGATTTTATAAGAATGAGCGTTTCGTGGAATAGCTAACGTGAACTGGTGCTGCTTGAATGCTATCAAGCCGAACCCGTACGGCAGTCACAATATAAGGACCATAAACATAAAAACAAGCTGCACGATGCTTGGAGTAGAATGAGTTTTGTAATGGATATTCTAGTGCCAGAAAAATGTTCGTCATCTACTTTATCTCCATTTCTTTTTTATTTGCGTTATTTTTAACATAATTGTACCACGCAATAGCAGCAGCAGCTGCAACTTCAGCGTCTTTCACATTTGCTACATTTGGTCGAGATCACACGCGAATCTCGACCAAATGTAGCTTATCGCTTACCGCTTATCTATACATGTAAAATTCTTGCGTTACTGGTCGATTGACTGACAGCGCACAGCCTAAACCGCTAAAGATATAAGTAGGCATGAAAGGAACGTGTATTCTTTACAGTAAGTGGACGTGTACCTTAAGAAAGGATTTTTCGAAATTCAACCTTTAAGGGGGTGAAATGGGTTGAACCGTTGTATGGAAATCGTGCATTTGGAAAGTTATAGACTTGAATCTTTGTATGAAGGTTCCTTACTAAAAAGCAAAACAAATGATTTAGCGTTATTATAAAAATTCATTCCCAATGGGGGTTAAAAAAGAGTTGAAAGTTTATATTGGAAACATGTCGTTTTTAAAGTTAGACGTCTAAAACTTCGGTCACAAGCTCCTAATATTGTACAGTGAAAAACATTGATAAGGGCATCTTTTCTAATTCATCCCTTAAAGGGGTTAAAATGGGGGTTGAAAGTTCACATAAGTAATGTGTGATTTTTAATGATAAACTGTGGCTAGAAACATGAAAGCAGGACAGCCACCGCAGGTTTCTTGTATAATACGAGTATGTAGATATATCCGGAAATATATTTTTTTAAACTTAGAAATTTGAAAGTTTGTATTTGATGACGAAGGGTTAATCATAGATGAAGTAAGTAGTAGTAGGTCGTTGCCGGCGTAACAATTCAACAATTATTGCAAAAATTACACTAATTACGCGAGCGAAGCCGTGGGCAAAAGCTAGTAATTAATAGTAAAGGACGTACCTGAGTAAAGCAGCCAAATATAGGTTAACGATGCATTTCGTTTGAAGTGAGAACATCCGGCTTTATGTTTTACAACGGTAGCGTGAGTTTAAAAGGTTGTTTAAAATAACTGACCAAAGCGTTTTTATCTTTACCAGTTTTACGACTTGTTTATACTGTCGGTACGGTGCAATGTTTTTTTTATTATTGCGTTTTAGACTGTAGAATTCAACAGTCATGTTAATGTAAATATTTTGTAAAGGCTTACTTATACAGTCTGTGTCTTTCATAAGAACATTTATTTTAAGGAACGATAACTTTCAGTGCTGTGAACCGTTTTATCGAAAAAATATAACAATTACCTTTTCTAATGGAGAGTTATTAATATTTTAAATTTTCTCGAGCAGCAATGTACTGCTAACATTCACTTGACGTTTCAGAGAGGCAGAGCTAGTTACTGTCAGTTGTTAGCTTTGTTACCAATACATTGCGGGCCGAATTAATTTGTATGAAAAAAAAAACCGTTTTTTTTTAACTAGAGATACCAATTTACGTTCATTAGGGCTTATACTTTCAGCCCTTAAAATAAATGTTCATATGATAGTCACACGCTGTATACCGCCAGAGTTTGTAGGTCTAAATCTTGATCTTAATTCAAAATCTAGACTGGACGTCACGTTGGGACTGTGTGGGTAATTGCGTAACCTTTCAGACGTAGGTTACGACTTAATAAAAAATGGAGGTGAAAATTCCAATTGATAGGGTGGTGGAATCGTTTTCGAGAACATGATTACAAATATACGTATATACAAACTGGATTCTACCCGAGACTCCGTCCGCGCGGAACAGAACTCGTTTATATCGTAGCTCCATACAAACTTTCACCCCTCAATTCACACCCTCAAGGGATGCTTTCTGGTATAAAAACTATCCTATATCCTTTCGGCTCAAACTGTCTCTATACCAAATTTCATCTAAATCGGTTCAACGTTTTAACCGTGAAGAGGTAAAGATAGACAGACAGAAACACTTTCGCATTTATAATATAAGCTTTTTTTTTTGCGGACAATTTTAACACTAATCGACCTAGTCCCAAACTAAGCAAAGCTTGTACTATGGGTACTAGACGACGATAAACATACTTATATATATAAATACATACTTAAATATATAGAAAACATCCATGACTCAGGAACAAATATTCGTGCTCATTACACAAATAAATGCCCTTACCGGGATTCGAACCCAGGACCTCTTGCTTCGTAGGCAGGGTCACTACCAACTAGGCTAAAGCGGTCGTCGTTATCGTTGGATATTGCTCGTTCAATAGTATATGATAGGATGTATAGAGTTGTTTATTTAGTTCTTATATATCTTCTTATATAATTGTGGATTGAAATTAGTTAATAAGTGATTTATTTATTTTAAATTTAATATTGTTCATATTTTTATTTTGTTTGAGTTGTATTCTAGTCTGACATGTGGTTTTTACTGCATTAAATGTTTTGAATTTAAGCTTGACTACTGGTCTCTGTGACTATATTTCATTTGATGACGCCCGTTTACAAACACATACTAAGCCTAAAATGTGCTGCGACAAGCGCAGGAAACAAGTCCTGATTTCAATCCAAAGATACACTTATGTAGTCTGATACCCTTTGTACGAGAGTTATTTGACGTGTGCTTTTTACTGCATTAAATGTTTTGAATTTAAGCTTGACTACTGGTCTCTGTGACTATATTTCATTTGATGACGCCCGTTTACAAACACATACTAAGCCTAAAATGTGCTGCGACAAGCGCAGGAAACAAGTCCTGATTTCAATCCAAAGATACACTTATGTAGTCTGATACCCTTTGTACGAGAGTTATTTGACGTGCGTTGACGTGCTATGAACGCGTGTCGTGCGTTTGCACGTCATTGCGTTGTGCACATACATGATTGGCAGGGGCGGGGCGGATAATTCCCTTGATTTCGCCACCACTGAGAGAGCTAAAGTGTTATAAACCGTTATTTTACCATTAGAAAATACGATTGTTGTTATACAAACTGTTTCTTGTATTATTAGCTCTTTAAGTTAGCGCATAAATATAAATGAAAGTCGTCTTGTTCAAATCCTACTAATATTATAGATGCGAAAGTTTGGATGTTTGTTACAAAATCACGCAAAAACGGCTGAACGGATTAAGATGAATTTTGGTATACATATAGTATATAGCCTGGATTGACATATATAATACTTTTTATCCCGGGAATCATTCCCTGAGGGGAAGAAATGGGAAGCGAAAATTTGTATGGAGCTACGATATAAACGAGTTCCACGCGGACGAAGTCGCGGGCAGAAACTAGTTAGGTCTAAAGGGTAGAATGTGAGCAAATAAAAAGATTCAATATTTTAATGAGTGTGTTGCCAGTTTTACTTCAAAAAATACTTAATTTGGCTAACTTTACGATACAAAATTTTTAACAGTTCCTCAAAGTGAATTAAAAATCGAACTTAAATATTCGGTCATATTTACTCATAGTGTGCCTTTGTTAATCTCAAATGGACTTTACTAACATACGAGTAGCTATCCCGTAAAACTCAACCAATTTGCAAACTCGATAACGTTTTAATCTTTTAGAGGATAGCCGGACCGACCGACCCGCATCACTTCACCGCCCATTACTATGATGTCACGTCTTGTCGGCCCGCACGAGGCGAGTCTGACGTGAGCGGTTAATATTATTGTAACCTATTCCTTACAATATAATCCGTCTGAGAATGCCCGGTGTCTTAGGGCAGTTGTATATCAGAACATTAAAAACACCAATTAAGTCAGTCACTTTTAAACCTTTATTGAAATAACTAGGGCTGGCTCTGTGAGCTGCCACGAAGCAGTCTTTGTTAAAAAAAACTGAATCAACAAAAAATATTTCATTTTTAAACCTGCTCACAAAATTTCACGAGAATCGGTTGAATTCTGGTCTAAGCTGAAACGGAGAACTTCGTTCGCTTCGCTCGCTCGTTCAACTAGTCCACCTGAATCGGTACGTTTCTCTAAAAATAGGGTAATTCCGGGGTATATGGCCATATGGGGGAGATGAGACCCATCGAAATATTTCAGGAAAAAAGTGACTAGATGTCGCGAGTTTTTGTTTAGTTCGTTTCGCGTAGGGCGTTCCCACGCCCGTGGGAGCAAGGGTGCAATTAAGCGAAAAAAAGCAAAAAGCAAGTAAATTCCTCTTTGATTGTATAGACTACTGAGGGTTCATGTTTTACCTGTTTATGTTGTTAGTTTCTTAAAAAAATGTGTTTTGTATTTTTTGCAAAGTAAGTATATGAGTGTCTTATTGTTTTAGGTAAAATTTAGGCACGACATGTCTTGACTTGTTTTTATTTGAGGTGGTGTTATCTCTTCCGGAAGAAAAGGAGAGATGGGCTCTGGCTAGTCTCAGTCGGTATGCCATATGATGCTGAATGTGTTGTAGAGGAGGGTAAAGGGCATATAACAATCCACAATAGGAAATAACAAAAAAAAAATACAGTCAGCTCGGCGTGTAAACGAAAGAAACTGCCGCGGCTGTGGGGAAAATTATTATGAGACTGGTTTCAGTGCAGTGTGCTTGTCTGGCTACATAAGAACTGCATCGAATTCGAGGATATGTTCTTAATGAATGAAAAATATAACGAAAAACATACCGACGGAGAGAGTTAAGTAATGGCCATCTTTCCTGTAATGGTATGGTCATCACATCCGGACACCTGGAGAGAAATGTCCAATCGTGTTTTTTAAACAGGTTTTTTCGAGGCGATTTCAATCATTTTTTTTTCATTTTTTAGGTATTTAATAATCCAATATTAACTGTCCAGAGTTTAATAAGAAATGAAAATTTCTTTCGTAACGTGTATGTTTTTATTTTATCACTGTTACAAAAAATATAATAATAATAATAAATCATTTATTTTTACTGTGACCAATTACCCCAGACTTACCCTATTGTAAAAGGTGTGGCAATGTTATTTGTTGCAGATTATGGGAGCACTCTAATATGATTTCATATAATTGGAATTTTTTAACTAATTATGTATTTCTTTATTGCAGGTAAGTGCTTCAGTCATTTCAATGTTGTATAATCGGAACAGGTAAGTTTACATACTCGTAAAGTTACAGTTTTTTGTCTATTGATAAAGGTTTTTTAAAGTATGTTTTAATTTCAGGCAATTGAAATTAACTTCAGATTTTATTAAAAACTAGCTCTATTCAACATAATAATACAAACAGATTCGATTTTGCTTTACTTGAAACATTATCAATTACTAATTACTTATTTAAAAAAACCAACCAAATACTAATAATACTAATTATCCAATAAATGCTCCATTTTAATATCCAAACCAACTAATAAATACGAAATCAAACGAGTACCAAACCAATCAAAAACCAAACAACAAACAAAAATAAACGTTAAAATAAGAAGCAATAAACGAACGTTAACTTCAATCCAAATTTTTTGTTTTATTTTTTTACACACCTCTCGATAACGCAGACCTTTATTTTATTCAGCTACACGTACATTTCATTTCATCATTTTTTACATATTGGCAGAGTGGGTGGAGGGGGTAGCCTAAACGATCACAGCGCTCGCTACGGCTAAAATTGTCATTTTTGTCGCTGACTTGAGCTGTCAAATCCATATTGCAGTAAACATTTTCTAATCGTTTTAGTCACGAGTAGGCTCATTTCTCACTGAAAACAACAATTTTAATATTATTGGCAATAATGTTACTGACTACCATTGTCCAAAATTGTGTAATATAGTAAAATAACACAAGATTTCATTAATATTTTTCACAATATTTACTTACTTCTTGTTTGACTGCGGTGACAATATTGTCCATAATGGCCGCCTGTCACGTGGCGCTGTCGTCGCGCTCGGTTCCAATAAGATGGTTAGTAAGCTAGGCACACCCTAGGTTTACCACTTCAACCTGGCCGAAGATGCATTTAATGTAAAGTTGGACAGACATAGACAAACAGGCAAACAGACAAAAATTGCAAAAACTCAAAGTGTGTTCTGCTATCTACTATCTTCAATGTACAGAACTTCAAACCTATACAGCATTATTATTTGTATAGATTCAGATTACACCAGATTTTTATAATTTAGTTTTCATAAAAAAGTTCATCTTTAGCGAAAAACTTTCACTAACATTAATACAAGTGAGCTTTCCATCTCAAAACTTTCAGTTCGGTGGCATGATCAATTCAATTTAGCTAAGTTGGCGGAGTCGATTTTCGGCGGAGTCTGATTTAAAGTTTAATTTTGAGATGTAGGTTCCTACTCGAAGGTGAAAAGTTATAAACTGTTAAATTATTCTCAATAATAATTTGAGTCTTTTTTAAATCACACTACTACTAGATAGACACGGTAACTCTAAAAAGAAACAACCCCAAATTGTTCCCAAGAATTTTATCTGCAGCTCAGTTAGAATGCAATCAAAATCCATAATCCGACGATTCAATAAAAATACTAACCAACCCATACCCATCGTCATCCACTGTGGTAACACTCGATTCCAGTTGGAAAATCGACGCGCCTCGAATTTTCCACTTTTTGATTAACGAATACTCCTTTGACTATCCACGGGGGATTTTCGATGCTTTTATTACGATGTACTGTGGAAACGATATTGTTTTCTTCTTCCAAATATTTGCTAGGGCCCTTTGGGACGGGCAGTAAAGTTCTGTTGGGAAGCAGGGTACAAATTAAAGATGAGGAAACGTGACAGTTTTGCCATTTCACACTCTGATTACTAGTGCCTTATTTTTACAGATACATTCTATACTGTGTCATATCATTAATCCCTTTTTAGGGTCCCGTTCCTCAAAAAGAAAAAAAGGAACCCTTATAGAATCACTCGTGCGTCTGTCTGTCCGTCTGTCACAGCCACTTTGCTCCGAAACTACTAGACCGATTGAGTTGAAATTTGGTACACATATGTAAATTGGTGACCCAAAGAGGGACGCGTAAAGTAAATTAATGAATTCTGAACAATGGGGCCACTTTTACGGGGTAAAGTGGAAAATTAAAAAAAAGTTTCGCAAACTGTATTGTGTGACATATCAAATGAAAGGGGTTGTTGTAAGCATTTCAGATATATATTTTTTATAATTTTAGCAAAAACAGATTTGAAGTAATTTAGGAAAAAAGACGAAAATAGACCATTCTTATCTCCGAAACTACTAGGCATAAAATTCTGGAAAAAATATGGAAAATAGTTCCTTGCTTAAAGATTACAGGAAAACCTACATATAAGAAGTTTAAGTATTCAAAGTAACGGGAAAATTCTCAATATTTTACGGAACCCTCACCACGCGAGTTGAACTCGCACTTGTCCGGTTTTTTTGTTGTTGTTTAGGATTTAAAGTTTGGAAATAGCTCCATTGACTTTGCATGGTCAACTTGGACTAACTGTGTCTTGTAACGACACGGCGAATTTTGAAATACCTCGACGGCGCACCATATGGTAACGAAACCTTGATCACAACACTGGCCCTATGGCAGCCATAGCAAACTGTCTCTGAAGCGTGATAAATATATGTTATTAGAATTACAAACGACCACGTACACCCTCACTCTTTGTTTTTACCCCCCCTAATTTCTTAAGAGAGCTCGGGTTAAGTGCACAAGCAATCTAAGGTCCGCCCCGCCACACCCATGCGACTTTGTGGAGCAGGGATTTAAAAGTTCTGTGTGGTTCTTTATTGCGCTTATACAATTCACACTCGTAATTCAAGAAATAACAAAGAAAGCAAACAGAAAAAAGTGAAAATAAAGAAACAAAATTGAGTACAAGACGCTTTGAAAATTCGAAGCTATAGCCCTCCACATGTCCCCTGGGTGGCGCTAAACGAACAACAAACCATTGGCTGCTGTACCTGTTGCCAATATCTTACAACCTCACAGCACTACAGTCGTACACCGAATATTGTATTGTACACGACTGAAAATGCCATACGAATAAAAAAAAAAATATCTTACACTTAAACCGCTAAACCGCTGAGCCGCTGAAGCTAGTATTTAATAGATATAAATACTTAAATACATAGAAAACATCCAAGACTCAGGAACAAATATGCATGTTCATCAAACAAATACTTGCCCTTAACGGGATTCAAACCCAAGTACCTTCAGCTACGCAGGCTGTGCTACCCACTAGGATAACCGATCGTCAAAAATTGATTTTATGGACAACTAGAAACTAGAACTCGTTTATCGTAGCTCCATATAAATTTTCACCCCCATGTCATCCCCTTAGGGGGTACTTTCCGGGATAAAAACTATCCTATGTCCTTCCCCGGGACTCAAACTATCTCTAAACCAAATTTCATCTATATCGGTTCAGCGGTTTAAGCGTGAAGAGGGAACAAACAGACCAATTAATAGACAGACAGACACACTCCGCATCTATAATATTGGTATGGATATCGTCGTCTAGTACCCATAACACAAGCCTTATTGAGCTTACTATTGGGCCTAGTTCGATTTGTGTATGATTGCCCCCAAATATTTATTTAAATTTAATTTTTATGTGAACGGATGTTTCTTTCTTCATCATTATCATCAACATATCAGCCAAAACACGTCTACTGCTGGACATAGGCCTCCCCCAAAGAGTGCCAAAGTTTACCAGATCATTAGTTCACCTTGTGGGGGCCTACCCCCGCAGCGCCTTCCGGCACGTGGTCGCTACTCGAGATCCTTTCCACCCCAACGGCCATCGCTTCTACGTGCAATTCTCCGTGCACTGCCACTTAAGTTTGGTGATTCGGAGGGCTATATCGGTTACCTTGGTTCTGCTGCGGATAGCCTCATTTCTGATGCGATCTCGCAGAGAACCTCCCAACATAGCCGTCTCCATTTGCCCTGGGTGACTTCTTATGAGGCCCATAGTAAGTGACCACGTTTCAGTGCCATATGTCATCACTGGCAACACTTACTTTTATAAATAAATCAATGGCAGTGCTCGGCATGCTACTTTTCCCCGGAAGCTCTGCTATGTATCTAGATTTCCAATTTCCCGTTGCTAGTCTATAAATGCATGTTCATTCACCCACCTGTCGTTAATCACTTCTGCGTCACAATGGGTCAAGCTGCCTCGTGGTAAGCCAGTTCTGTCAAGCTGGTCTAATTTGACAAACTTTCAGATGTACTCTATGAGTAATGATTGCAAACAACATACAATACAATGCGTTACGTGATCGACCTGCAGGTAACCAATTTAATAGTAAATTACTGTAGAGGCCGGGAAACAGCAATTCGTGGATGAGTTGATTTTGTCGGATGAAGCGAAGTTGAATCCGACAATAGAGACGATTCCACGAATTGCCATTCCCGCCGAGGCAGATATATAGTGCTTTTCTCCATAAATGCGAGGAAATCAAATAATATTTTCAATAATTTTAAAACAGCGAATAGTATGTAACCTATCATGGTCCCGCCCAACTTATTTTTTTAAAGTATGTACACGGCAGGACTCATATAGCCAGTTTAAATTGACATATAAAAAAATTAAAAACATTAGAATCGATTACAATTTTATGTTTTATGTAATTAATATTATTAAAGATTAAACGGGATTGAAATCTAAAAGCATTTCACGTATTTACTATTTTTCAAAGTCAAAGTCAAAGTGATTTATTCTTCAATTTAGGCATATTACATGCACCTATGAATGTCGATAAACTACCACCGGTTCGGAAAGTAAACCTCTGCCTCGAGAAGAGATTTTGCTATAGTAAGGCGCACATTTCCGAGCATATTGGAGAAAACATATTTAGGAGCTATTTTGCAAATCCACATATGAAAACAGTATTCTACTAAAAGTACTCACTAAGTTCCTAAAGGTAGAGCCCATTGAATATGTATCTGATTGACACTAAAAGATAAGCTGTCATAATACCCATGTCTATTCTTTTAAAGCATCTAGTAGGAAAATAGCATCATCATATCAGCCGAAAGACGTCCACTGCTGGACATAGGCCTCCCCCAGAGAGTGCCAAATTGACCGGTCCTGCGCCACCCGCATCCAGCGGACTCCCGCGACCTTTACCAGGTCATCAGTCCACCTTGTGGGAGGCCTACCCACGCCGCGCCTTCCGGTACGTGGTCGCCACTTGAGAACCTTTCCGCCCCAACGGCCATCGGTTCTACGTGCAATGTGCCCCGCCCACTAAACCACCGGAAAATAGCATAAAATGATTAAATACAACACACGGTTTTGACTAGATAACTCGCCTCTTTGTTCATGTAGAAATAACTGTGCCTCGGTATTCATTATTGCAACTCCACAACAATTTAACAACGCCACAATCTGAATTCAACCGTTCCGAAAATTTCACATCAAAGTGCGCTATGTCAAAGACTGCTTGCAGCCCAAATTACGTCTTAAAATCAGAGACTCAAAAGCCAAATTTCAACACGTAAATTTTTAAGTTGATTTCTTTTTGTCCTGGAAATATGAAACGACTGTCTCCAAAACTTGAGCAGTATAATTGTAAGACGGTTATAAGAACTTTGCGGTTGCATTTTGAGAATGCAAGTTGAGCAACTCATGTAGATTAAGTGGGGGATTATATTTGTTTCACGACCAACTTTCTTGTAGTCTAGTATTCTAAGTACTTAGTTTTACTTATTTCGGTCATTAAATCCCCCGTCTGTATATCAGGAATTTGATACAACATACCCATTTAGCGGATCTAAAACTAAATTTAAAAATTAGGTATATGCCGTATTACTAAGCAAACAAGTATAACGTCTGATAAACAAGTCAGAACGACTTGCAATCTATTTAATATACTACTTATTGAAAATACCTTTATTAACCTACTTTGTTATCTATCGGAAACCTCAAATCCCTTCTTAAAGAGCATTATTTGTCTCTCCCCTAACCCTGATTGTATTTTTGGTTAACTGTTTATGTATCATATATTTGTATTTGTGTTATTTGTATATATGTATGGTTGTGTATGTATGTTTATATATAGAGGTATTTATGTACGTTTATTTTTATAATTATTTAGATCTTTGATTTATTACCTATTATTAAAAGTGAATACAAGATTATAATTAACATTAACTAAGATAAATTAAAACTAAGTTAAATCTAAAAAAGGCCCTCGAGGCATTGTACCGAGGATGCTGGCGGCATTTCCTCGCTGAATTGCAATGCTGATGCGTTGCGCGAGAAAGCCGCCAGCTCTTCGGTCACCAGTTACACCGACCAGACGTTTCGCAATTTCTGCAAATAACTTATGCGCACTGGGACCCCACGGACCGAGGGTCTCGACGCCAAAGGGTACAAAGTCGTACTCTCTGCCGAGGCCTCTATATTTAATTAATAAGAATCTCTGCACCACCTACTGCACAATCTAGTTTGATCTCTTTCTCCGATACCCAAAGGTTGTCTGGAAGAGATCGCTCTTCAGCGATAAGACCCCCTGTTGTCTACCTCTACCTACATGTTATTGTATTGTTTCTCTCTGTAACTGCGTTGCTTGTGTGAGGTGTGCACTAAAGAGTATTTGTATTGTATTGTATTGTATGTTTTATATATTTTAAGAATAAATACGTGGCAAAACCAAAGATATGTGTACCTACTGTGCACTCTGATCTGAGTTTTATGGGTAAAGTAGATAAACAAAATAAATAAAGGAATAAGTAGTAAATAAAAAAAATATTTTCAGTAAGTACATATACATTGACATGATGTTTGATTAACTCAGACACCTGAGTTTTCTGTGTATTTTTTCTTTATAAACTGTAATTCTGTATACAACGTTTCTATTATCCACTTAAACTGATTATTATCATTCGGTGTAGTTGGTTTTTGTTTGAGACGACGATATTGTATCAAATAAAATTTGTCAATTCGGAAAGCAACCTTATAATGTTGAAAGTTCCAAAGATTCAAATTCCATTGACAGTTTCACAAAAAAGTCGGTCAGCTCTAATAATTTGAACTATACCATGTTGTTAATTCTCTGTAGCATGCTTCCACATTTCTTATCTTAGTTATATTGAATCATCTCTGTTTTTCTTTTTCTTGATGTATTTAAATGATAACTGTTATTGGCCTCCGGAAACATATGTAAACTGTATATTTACGGCTGTTGTTATCCTAAATACCAATTTAAAATAAAACAGTTTTTCAAACATAACAGTACTTTTTGCGGTTCATAATGGTTTTCCTTGATATCGCATGACGATTAACGCACGATTTTTCTAATGTAAATATAAGGATAAAACATCGTTAATATTGAAACGAAATTGTGTTTCCATGCATGTTCCCTATTCCATCCCGCCGTTAACATTCAAAATTGAATTCAGTTCTAAGGTTTCTCATTTCATAAACTAGGGTTGTCGCGAAACCTTTCACGACAAAGGCCCCGTATTCCGCATGAAATATTCAAATGAAACGAGCCAGCCCTGCGTTCAATTCGCGAAAAAATACAATATCCAAAGAATGTCATCGAAGAAAGTATTTCGCGCTTATTGAACGCTTCGTGATCCGGTTGCTGTTTTTTTGTATTTCCTTGGGAATATTAATGTAACTTATCTATTTATTGGGATAGATAAAATGTAAATGAGCGACAGTCTATGGAAATATGGAAATCAGATTTATAAAAATACTGGTGTGTCCCATATATAAAACTATTTCAGAGATAATAGGGTAGTTTCCTCGTGTTAAAATTGATACCTAACTTAGTACTGCTAAATGGATAGTAAACCATAAAATAATTTAAACATCAAAAAGATATAGACCTTAAAAATTTTGAAAAAATGTGCATTTTTTTATTGATTAATAATAAATTTAATGTAGAATCCTTACGCCATTATAGAAACTACTATAGACCTGAACGCAGCATTTTGCGACCGAAACAGCAATTTAATTGATTTTCCATACAACGATTAGTACAAATATCAAACTGTGACGTCATACTTCAGTGTCAATTAGTATGAAACGTTTCGGCTGCCGCCCGCGAGGTCCGTCATTAACTCAATTTTTTGGGTACCTATCTACATGTTCTTTAATTGTAGTTGCTCCCATACAAACAATTGTTGCTCTCCAAAAACTGGTTTGAATGGCATCGTATTTTTTTAAGGACAAAGACAAAAAAGATAGGATTATAATTTTTCGCGGATTTGGCTGCTTAGAATATTAATATAGGTAACATATTACTATAGCTGCCCGGCACGGCTTTGCCGGCGTATAACAGAAAACCCAAGTAATAGTATCCTCCTTTCACGCTGCGGGTCCATTCTATGATTTTTTTTAACACTTTATAATCTTCCAGAAGTTTCCTTTTAACATTATTATAACCCGTCAGCATTTAGAATAGGACTCGGGTCAATATAAGTTAGCAGCCCGCGAAGCGCCAGAACCGATATGTTTATAATACTATACTTTCTTAATATTTTTATATCTTACAAGACAGTATACCACTAATAATTATATCATATATATATTCATTATATTTCGTAAACGTTATTTCTAATTTTTGAACATTATACACGATGAAATTATCTATTTTGTTGTTATATCAAAAGTTTATTATGTCCCTTTAGTGATTATATTGTATGATATTATATACAAAAAAAATATCTGCTGTTTTACTGAAAACAATAATTGTGTACAAAAACTTTTTCTTATAGCTAAAGTAATCTTTACATTTTGAGATTTTGCTTAGTTAAGGAGTGCGGAGGAGGTGCCCCTGCAATCAGTTCAGCTTAGTTAACTATATATTACTAACTACATTAACATTAAATATACAATGTGATTTTTTGTCTTTTTATTTGTTTTTTAAACGTTGAATTCAATGTTGAATAATAGTACATTACTGCAGACGCCGGGAAAGAAGGGCTTTGCTGGGTGAGTAGGTATAGAAATGCCCTTTTCACGGCGAGGCATGTATAGTGCTTTTCTCAAACATATCCAATGAAATAAAACAATACACTACTCAAAATAGTACATGAATTTTCCCTCCAATTCCTCCATACTTTTTTTTTTTTTACGTAAGTCGTCCGTATTTCGCGTGTGTAGCGTTCGAATAGACCCTATTAGAGCCATTATACATGACCTGATAATAAGAATCTTAATTTCTATAATGAATAAAATAAATGCAGAGGATTTTAAATATTGTCTATGGCCCCTGGTGACTTACGTATAGATAATATTTTTAATTTATTCATCAACACACTGAATCATACAGATTTGTATTCTTAATAAAGGTTCGTGTGTAATAGGCATTAACGCGGATATTTTTGGTCCGATAACCATTCAGTCACTAGAAAAAAAAAATTGAATTCCTGTTGATGAACACAGACGCCATGTTAACATTAAAATTAAAAAAAAATTACTTCCCGGTCTAGGCCTTCAATTTTGTATGAAATTCCTTTACAGTGCTCTCGAGTTGAAGCCTGTTATAATGCACGTAAGGACGACATTTCATTGCATGTTTGAGAAAAATGTTGTTATATCCAATGAAAATATATCTAAAATTGTTATGCCGATCTTTACACACCCATCTCGGTACACGTCAAAAGTGTAAAAAAAACGCGAAAGAGCACCTCTTCAGCTCGACGAAGGCAACAGGCGTCTGCTTAAACGAGGCTAATGGTTCTCCTCCACTCAAGGCTTCCATACACCGCTTAATATAAAGCCGTGTTCCCAAAAGCAATAAAAAAAAAAATTGACAATAGCTCTCTAAATTACTTTAGTGAGCGCCACTGCAAGCCGCGCTGGCCCGGCCTGCGGTAGCAGTCATGAGAAGCGTCATGATGAAACCTTGTTAGCTAACCAAACTTCCCGGATTCCATTTGAATTATACAGCCTGCAACACACCGGCGTGGTCTGCGGTGGCGGTCAATCTTATCTTATCTTATCTTATCTAGTTGAGGGCCCTTTCGGATACACTTCGACCCAGTGGGATCTTTTGTGCATTTGCCCTCCCCTTTATAGCTACTCCCAAGCTCGCTCCATCATTTCCACAAAACGGATGTTGCAGCTTACTTAGTGGGAGCACCTTGAACTGCTTTGGTTGCGGGTAGCCGTTTCTAAAGTGGCGGCGGGTGGCGGTCAATAGTAAAGACAGCTAATGACAAGTTTACTACTGACCGCCGCGGCCAGGCCGCGACGGTCTGTAAGAGGCTTAATTTTGTACACACATCGATGGTGACAGTAAAGTTTTATGGTATCATTGAGCTATAGTCTGATGATGTAGACGGAAGGTGGCTATAGAAACGACAATAGCATCTTCTATCTCATGATGAAATCATCCTGTTAGAGCTCGATAGAATTATGTATTAGTATTTATTAAAAGTGAATACAAGATTATAATTAACATTAACTAAGATAAATTAAAACTAAGTTAAATCTAAAAAACCGGCCAAGTGCGTGTCGGACCACGCAAAACGAAGGGTTCCGTGCCTATTAAAAAGGTCGTATCGTCACAGAAATTTTACGGCACTTTTCTTTGAGGAAGGCAGTTTTTCAGCAATATCTCGAAAACCTCTGAACCGATCTTGTTCAAAACAATTTTCGGTGAATGAAATGAATAAGCCCTATGTTCATGAATTTTTCCATATTTTTAAAATACACCGTTCAAAAATTAGAGGGGGGGGGGACAGAATTTTAGTGACTTTCGGGGCGATTATCTCCGACCCTATTCACTTAATCAAAAAAAATGCTAAGAAAGCTTATACTTATTTTGAAAGGCCTATCGATTGATGTGCCACACGGGGGGTCACAATGAAAAAAATTTTTTTGACTTTTAGTTTTATGTATGGAGTGCACCCCTAAAAAAATTTTTTTTGTCATTTTAATTACAAAACTATGTAGCGGCTAACAAAATACACCTATCCTCAAAATTTTATTTAAATACACCTTATAGTTTTCGAGTAAAATGCCTGTGACATACGGACAGACGGACAGACGGACAGACGGACAGACGGACAGACGGACAGACGGAAAGACGGACAGACGGACATGACGAAACTATAAGGGTTCCGTTTTTGCCATTTTGGCTACGGAACCCTAAAAAGGCCCTCGAGGCATTGTACCGAGGATGCTGGCGGCATTTCCTCGCTGAATTGCAATGTTGATGCGTTGCGCGAGAAAGCCGCCAGCTCTTCGGTCACCAGTTACATCGACCAGACGTTTCGCGATTTCTGCAAATAACTTATGCGCACTGGGACCCCACGGACCGAGGGTCTCGACGCCAAAGGGTACAAAGTCGTACTCTCTGCCGAGGCCTCTATATTTATTACATTTCAGATTTTCGGCGTTTTCCGCCGCTGCACCTGCTTTAGAAGTAGTCCGTTGGAGGTGAGACGGTGTCAGTGTGTCTACACATGTAGCGTCCCACACAAGCATCCGTCCCAACCTCCATGGAACCAGAGACACACCATCAGGTCTTTTGCCATCATCTCTGACAATGCCAGGCGGCTCAAGAAGAGCAGGCACATTGATGCTGGCAAGAGACCGGCGGATTATGTCATTAAGTGTCGCATGTCTTGAAAAGCGGCCTGCACTCGATAGAATAGTTTTGACGCCTGCGAAATAAGTACAGTCGAGTTCTTTCAAAAATTTCTGTACACAGGCTTTATTATTACTGACATTAAGACACATGTGTAGATATTTTTGAAAGGTTGCCTGTATAGATATTGGAGAACTCGACTGTACATTTGTCTTTTTAGGGTTCCGTAGCCAAAATGGCAAAAACGGAACCCTTATAGTTTCATCATGTCCGTCTGTCCGTATGTCACAGGCGTTTTACTCGAAAACTATAAGATGTGTTTGAATAAAATTTTGAGGATAGGTGTATTTTGTTAGCCGCTACATAGTTTTGTAATTAAATTACAAAAAAAAATCTTTAAAATGGTTTCTGGAAAACGGCTCTAACGAAGATGGCAAGCAAATCTCGGTCAATCAGAACATTTTACTGTTCTATCTCCAAACGATCCTGAAAGCTCATTGAAAACAAAGCTTTACGAAGTCAATGCTGTCACTTCAAGAGTTAACAGGAGGTTGGACCCGACGGCTCCCGTCACTATCACTAAACGCACCGCTGAAATATATCACGTTACATTACGTTCAGCGTGTTCATCCGTAGTTACACGTGTCAACGTCAAATGCAATTCATATGGTAATTTTCCAGCGACGTTTTGACTCGCCCTCGCGCGTAACTGGAATGTGTAGTGGAGCGATTTTATAAATATTACTAAAAATTCATAAATTTTTATATAACGTTGTTAAACATAAAACTTGCAATATGTTCGTTTTTAGGGTTCCGTACCCAACGGGTAAAAACGGGACCCTATTACTAAGACTTCGCTGTCCGTCCGTCCGTCCGTCCGTCCGTCTGTCTGTCACCAGGCTGTATCTCAAGAACCGTGATTTTCTGTTGCCGCTATAACAACAAATACTAAAAAACCGGCCAAGTGCGTGTCGGCACGCAAAACGAAGGGTTCCGTGCCTATTAAAAAGGTCGTATCATCACAGAAATCTTACGGCACTTACGTCCTTTTCTTTAAGGAAGGCAGTTTTTCAGCAATAACTCGAAAACCTTTGTACCTATCTAGTTGAAAATAATTTTCGGTGAAAAAATGTAATAAAATTTAACAAAAATTAGAGTGAGGAGAGGTCACAATTTTAGTGACTTTCGGGGCGATTATCTCCTTAACCTTATATTTATTTTGAAAGGCCTATGGATTGATGTGCCACACACACATTGACTTATAATGTTTTTAGTCATTTTAATTACAAAACTATGTAGCGGCTAACAAAATACACATACTTATCCTCAAAATTTTATTCAAATACACGTTATAGTTTTTGAGTAAAATGCCTCTGACATACGGACAGACGGACAGACGGACGGACGGACGGATGGACAGATGGACAGACGGACATGACAAAACTATGAGGGTTCCGTTTTTGCCATTTTGGCTACGGAACCCTAAAAAGTAGCTTGAACAGAAAAGTAGCATTTTGATCCCTCTTGTCGTGGAGTAAAACTTACTTTTCCGAATGAAAATTCTATTTCATATACAGTCCAAACGGCTTGATGGTATAGACATCTCATATGTGATCGTTGGATTCCTCAACCATAGGGTTGTAAGGTAAGTTGTAGAGTAAGTTTTAGGAACAAAGCATGTCAGATTTGACCAACTGACCGGAGTCCAATAATACCTAAAGCTAGTCTGATGATAGAGACGGGAGGTGCTCATAGGAACTCCTCGATGGCACAAGATAAACCCGTCGTAAATGTTTTCAATTAATAATGGACGGCTGTGCATATAAGTAGAGTCGACAATAAAAGCTCGTACCAAAAATTTAGTTTTTGACAGAAACGCGTCCAGTCTATGGTCCACATAGTTAAAACAATGACGCGTAGTTGCCGTATCCACGAGGCAACCGGACGCCCTGTGTAACCCGAGGGGTAATCACGTAACGTTTCTAACGCGCGTTAGCGCAATGCAACCTGTGAGATTTCCATATGAAAAATGACATTTAGATCTGCCTAATCTAGGTACTAATACTGAACTAAGCCAACTTAGACTACTGGGGCGGAAATAGGAAGGAAAGAGAAAAAAAATTGTCATGAGGCAGCCGATTGAAAGAGCATTCTATCCTACTAATATTATAAACGTGAAAGTTTGGATGTATGGATGTACGTTCCACTTAATCTCAAAAACTACTGGACGAATTTATATGAAACTTTCCAGTTATGTACAGTCGAGTACTCCAATATCTATACAGACAACCTTTCAAAAATATCTACACATGTGTCTTATGTCAGTAATAATAAAGCCTGTGTACAGATATTTTTGAAAGGTTGTCTGTATAGATATTGGAAAACTCGACTGTACATTATATATCAAAATAGGACATAGGCTATTATTTATGTCAAATTTCATTCCTTTTAGGCGCGAAAATGGGCATGAAACTTTGAATGGAGACCAAATATTTTTGCTCGTTGCCTTCATCAGGCGCTGGGACTTAAAATGTATGGGAGAACTAAAATCCGACTCGCATTTGACCAAAATTCTAATTGATATTATTAAAATAGGCTATAATTTATGTCATCCCTTTTAGGACGAATCATAATCATGTAATCCATAATTTATACTCGTACGAAGTCGCGGGCAGAAGCTAGTTTAATTATATAAACAGCGTTACACACTCACGCTGTTTCAATCGGCTGCATCGCTACAATTTTTTTCATACATTTTCTGAATAACACTTCATAGATAAGAGTACTAAACGGTCGCCATTTTGAAAAACAAAAGCATAAACTACGCGCCCATTTAAAATAGTGTCAAAATAAACGAGCGCCCACCACACAAAAAGTGGGTCAAGGTTCCGTCTAATCGTTTTCAGCGTTATTTTTCATACTAGAGCTGTCGTCAGCAATATTCAAATACGCCGCCTCGTGATAAACGAGGCAGATTTAACCGGTTTTTATTGAGTTTTTTGTCCGGAAGCGGGCACACACAAATAAATTAATATTAGGGTTACTTCTTTATCAATTGTCGATCTTGTCTTAGGGATTTACCTAATTTTTTGACATTAGATTGTTTTTCTAGTAACATTCTACTAGTATTTTTTATACAATTTTTACCTCATATAATTTTTATTCTTTGTTTAATAAATTACTTTAAAAAATTTACTGACGATTTGAAAGTGCTTGTTACTAGGCCTACTTGAATAAAGATCATTTTGAGTTTTTAGTTTGAAGCTTTTGGGAGCTCTGGGCTGTTATTCGAAACGCGCTAATGCGCCTCACCTAACCCGTCACGCTTAGCGAAACTTATATAACCTCTACCTAACGCTCAGTTACTACGAATCGCGGCTTCAAGATATATTTGTGGGTGAACGGTGAGGTGAGCTTAAAACAAGTTACAGAATAGTGGGGCTGTAATGTGTGCTGTGCCGAAAGCACATATTACACAATTTAAACATTATATTTATGTGTACTTAGTTGAGACTGAATGTAAATAGCATTTTTTATTGAAATGAAACGTTTAATTTTGTTACACACATTATGCCAATAAATTGCTGTCTGCTTCCAGTACTCAAATTCAATATTGTTTGCGCAGCACGGTGGAACTTAAGTTGGTAATTCAAATATTAGACCGATTTGTTATTAGACGACCGGTTAGCCTAGTGGGTAGTTACGCTGCCTGCAAAGCTGAAGGTCCTGGGTTCGAATCCCGGTAAGGGCAAATATTTGTGTCATGAACATGAATATTGGTTTCTGAGTCTTGGATGTTTTCTATGTATTTAAGTAATTATTTCTATTATATATATCGTCGTCTAGTACCTATAACACAAGCCTTATTGAACTTACTATATGCCTAGTTCGATTTGTGTAAGAATGTCCCGATATAGCACGACGCTAAACTTAATTCTACGCGTTACCTTAAAGGGCGTGAATTGGAAAGTATCGAGTTATTTGAAACGACGTTCTGACTAGATTAGGAAACAATAATGACTGATCTTGTGATATATGATTTTTGACTTTATGATTGTTTATCTAACTTAATCACCACATTTTACATCTTCTAAAATCTCACTTAATTAAATATGCATGAAAGGTCACCAAGTTATATATTTCAAATCAATTTGAATTAATTAAAATTTGTCCAAAAAAGCCGTTCCCGAAGAGTGTTGCATCTACTTGTTTCATGCGCGGAAGGCATGAGCGTGTTTTTCACAAGAGACGTGATGGTTTTCGCGAATCAACTCGAATCGAAGCATCCCCTGAAATGAGCGTACACGGTTGGATACATCCAACGGAAACATCCAAATCATGCTTGGAAAACGGTAGGTACTTTATTATAATTCACAATCAGTTTCAGTAGCATGTGTTTTGCGTGTAATTAGTGCTCGATTCGACTGTTTAATTGTGCCCATTAGGTTTGATTGAGGCTGGGAATTTTGTTAGTTGAATTTGCTTAATAAATAACGCGTAAACGAGTAAGTTGATCATTAACTGTGTAAAAGTGCCCTCGTTTTTGCAGAATAAATATTTGATTTAGAGTTGGTTTGAAAAAAGGGATTGCTTTGAATAGGGATTAATTAAAGCATGTGCACTAAATTAATAACTAGTAAAATACATAAATGGTGTACCTAATGAAATAACTTTGTCCACAAGCCAGGTGAAATTTAATTATTTGTCTAAGTATGTCTTATTATCCTATACTATTAAACGAGCAATATTTGTATATATTATATATTTGCAATCACGTCCTCGGAAACGGCTCTAACGATTTCGATGAAATTTGGAATACGTATTTACGGGGGCGAATAATCGATCTAGCTGGGTCTCATATCTGGGAAAATTAGTTTTTTTCGTATTTTCACCCGAACAGAGCTCGGTCGCCCAGGGACTTAGTTATTATGTTCACAGGGATACTTTGTTCTGAATGTATCTGTAGCTACATTACCTTTATTTAATCATAATAATAGTAGCACAGTTTATGCTATAAATTGAATTTTACAGTAGTCAATAGCGGGACCTCAAATTGGCTGTTTTCGTGTGCTCAAGAAAATTACTACTTAAACTTGTTATAGCAACGTAGAAATCGACATTAACAGTAAAATTTAATAACCTAGTGGTAATAAATGGCAACATCTTAGACGACTACATATAATCTACATTAATAGTAAAAGCACCTAGCGGTGAGAAATGGCAACATCTAAGACAACTATATTACATTTTGCTCTCAAGACGACCATGCATCATGCAAAACTGAACTGACACCAGCATTAAATTTCATAGCAACATTATTTACGCCCCGTCCTCCCCTCGTTTTTCTTCGTTTAACGGCGAAACAGCATAGAATATTCATCCTTTATTTATTTACATAAAGGATAATAATCTGCTTGGGGAAAATTATGACATCATTTGCCGCAGGCCTGGAGGTCAATTCTAGGGCCGTTCGATATGATGTCTAACAGAGACGATCTCTATTCACGTAATGTCTGTTGAAAAATTTCACCAAAATGTCGAACACAAACAAACGTCAAACGACGATCTCAATGTCTATCGCAACATGAGTTTTCTTTTTCTGGATTGTGTTTTTGTACAATCGATAACTATTGTCAGTACTTGTAAGCTCTCAATATTTTCCGCCTTTACGCCACTGACAGATCGAATGTTAAAGAAAATCAGTGATACCACCATCTCGATCGCTACCGATCACATTACTGGGAGTAGACATCTCTCGAAATTGATTTTTGTTCGACTTACGCCATTTTTTTCGAGATATGTCTATAAGATATCATTTCGATCGGCCCGAGAATTAGCCTCCTGATAGTAGATGTTTAGAGCAAACAGTTTACTGGAGAGGCCTTGGGGTGGGAATATGATATCATCATTTGGTTTTGCGCGATGCGATAAGTGTTCTTAGTAAAAGGTTCGTGCGTAATATCCGACATATTGGATTCAGGGTGTCATGATTATGACGCGCTTTTCTAGATTTAAATATGATCGAGGGGTGGGAAGACCTTTTTGAGAAAAGTTTCACAAAAATGTATGAAAAAAATCCATTTTAAGAGATTCCCTAATAAGAAATTTTGGAGAACTAACCAAGATCTTACCAAAGGGACATTTTCAAAGTTTTATTAAAAACTCTCCGTCGGCACAGTGTTTAGATTTCAGTCCTATTTAGTCTCGTGCTACTAAAAATTCTTATTTTTTATATTATTATACAGACCACGGGGAATAGTGAAATCTCGCAATAGTAAAATACTCTTACCATGCGAATAAACAGGGAGAGCTGCTCAATGCTGATTTTGCGATCCTAACGCGAAAATCCCATGGAAAATGTGTCATGGATTACCCTGCTCTATGGTTTATTATAATTATTCCGCCAGGAAATTGTTCGCGTCAGCCACAGGGCCAAAACTTGCGATAATTGTACATATTGTATGAATCTTGCGTGTACTTTGTAGTTACCATTAAGTTCATTCATTAGTAGAACTAGCTACGCGGTATAGGGCTCACAATGATCTAAACAAGCTCTCATTGCTTTTTAATAACTACCTGTTGAAACGCGTAGATGTTCCGTTGCTGACTGTACTTAATGGGGTTTCATAGGTGACGATTCAGTAAAGAATAATGATCTGTAATTCAACTAGATATAATGTTGCTCAGAAAATAACATTGTAACTTGAGTTTATTAATGAAATGTGTATCTAAGGCCGCTTCCCCATTCGGGGTGTGGAATCGGTGCTGTATCAGTCAGCGGTCGGTGTGTGTGCTGTGTCAGAGTCAACTGTTAGTCAAGTTAGTACAGATTCTTAAAGCATACATAACTGGAGTAGCCTTATGTCGTATGTGCGTACAAAAAAGTCTGCCGAATTGTGCGGGGGCGGGAGGAGCATCTTAATAGGATATTGAAACTCAATTATAGGTGTATTAACTCTTGCATTCTCATACTCCTCAGAACGTGACAGATGTCTTAACCACGACGATAAATGATAAATTGGCAACCAATGATGTAATATAAAAAAGAGGTGGATAAGTTATACGCGCTCCAAAAATGGCACACTAAAATTGAGTCAATTGGCACAACTTGCCTCAGTTTTGAGTCGTCAATGGAAACGTTAGCTGTCAGATTTGGTAACCATTTTTAAACAATTTCGTATATTCAACATATCTTCCTCTTTTTTATATTACATCATTGTTGGCAACCATCTTAGGCTCGCTGGGCAACAGGGGAACATTAAGTAACCTCTCGGTAAAGTTCAAATTACCGCATACCAATTCCACCCCACCAGATGCCGAAGCGGCCTGTAGGAAAAGTATTGAAGGCGAGAACCAACAGCGTTATTGGAGGCATCGATTCCGTGAAACCATGTGAAACTTACAAAGTATTGCAATACTTACGAGTCTTGCGACACCAACTTTGATCGAGTTGTGATAACGACACTTCCTAGTTTTGATCCTATGTGTTCCCTTTTCAGGGTTCCAGCTGAAATGGCAAGAACGGAACCCTCATAGTTTCGTCATGTCCATTAGACTGTCGGTCCGCGTGTTACATGTATTTAATTTAAAAACTAAAAGGTGTATATCATCATCATCATCATCATATCAGCCAAAAGACGTCCACTGCTGGACATAGGCCTCCCCCAAAGAGTGCCACAATGACCGATCCTGCGCCACCCGCATCCAGCGGACTACAGCGAGCTTTACCAGGTCATCAGTCCACCTTGTGGGGGGGCCTACGCACGCTGTGCCTACCGGTACGTGGTCGCCACTCAAGAACATTTCCCCCCCAACGGCCATCGGTTCTACGTGCAATGTGCCCCGCCCACTGCCACTTAAGTTTAGCGTCCGAATCGCTATAGGTAGGACATATTTTCGGAATAAACAAAGGCATATTTAATCTCGCGGCTCCGCCTTCATTTTTTATAAACTGTGGGCAAACTTGCGCGGGTAGCTAGTCCTTAATAAGGTTATTCTAAACGCGGCACGCCGACCTTCTGTTCTTTCACCACAGAATGCAAGGAAGATGTCACGTTCCAAAATAACACCGCCCTAATGAGCTTGTTACACACTCGCGTCATATTCTCCGTTCAAAAGGTCTTAAGCGCCTTTAATTTAGTAATACGATAAGTCTTTTTGGAAGCTACAGTTAACGACATAATGTCTGATTCAGGGTTTATTTTAGACTAAAATTTTCTCGTTACCGTCCGTAATAAACGTGTTTATGACTTAAGCTTGTGATGTTGGCGAATGCCTTCCTTTACATGAGCATTTAATTTAAATAAAATAGAATGTACCAATTAAGTGAGTTATTTAAAAATTATGCCTATTTTGTGTCTTTCTTGAGAACTATAATTATAAAATATATAGGGGACTAAAACATTTGGAACGAAATAGGAAAATGAAAGCATAACTTTTTTGAGAAATACTCACATACATGGAATTTTGATAACCCTTAATTTAGATCTTAGAAAATACTAAAAAAGTTTTTTTCTCACCAGTATTATTTGAACTGTTCACTGAGAAGCCTTCTAAAAAATACATTTCTATTTAATTTCTAATAAATATATAAATATTAGAGGACAATCTTGAACAAATCGATCTAGTCCCATAGTAAGCTCAATAAGGCTTGTGTTATGGGTACTAGACGACGCTATATTTAATAGATACAAATACTTAAATACATGGGAAACATGCAAGACTCAGAAACAAATGTCCATGCTCATCACACAAATATTTGCCCTTACCGGGATTCGAACCTAGACTACTGGGACTAGAACTAGATTAACCGGTCGTCACATAACCTAAGAGATGCGAGATTAGAGCTAACTGGAAATTGATGATTAGGGATCTCATGTATCAGAACTAACCCGTCAAACACATACGCGGACAATAACTTAAATATTTATACGCGAACTAGGCCGCGGGAAACACTAGTTATTGTTTAAATTTTTGCCGAGCAGGCAGCCCTAGCGCGCTGTCAAATGACGTCACGTCGGCCTTCTTAAAGATAATAATAATAAAATAATAATAAAATCTTTATTTTGGAACACAGGACTCCATAGTTGTTAGTAAATTAACATGAACGACAAAATATTACAACTAAGTTAGTGAGTAAATTAAAAAAAAAACATGTGACTAAAATTAAATTAAATACACACTAAAATAAAAAAATTCTGTTGGGACCGTTTAGGGCTATCCCTTTAATAAGCCCCACCCAATGCTTAAACATTGCGCTATCAAATCTATTGGCAACTCGCCCCAGCAGGGATACGATTTTTTTGCGCATGATTGCTGCGAAACCGTCCGTCCGCGCTTCGCAAAACATGCCGGACGCACTGCACCTGCTGAGCAAGCCCATCAGCATTCTAAATGTGTTATTATACTGCACTCTCAATGCATTGTATGCTCGCTTTGTATATGTCACCCACAGGTTGCTCGAGTAAAATGATTGACAATATGCTCTGAAGAGATAAAGCGAGACACACATAATCCCTGCCCTAGGCGCATGCAGTATCTGTTACTGTAAGTAACTAGTATTTCATCTGTGACCATGTTCTAAAGCAATTACACCACTTCCTCTAATCCGACTACAAATAGTACGAAGGCTGGGAAGCCATACACACTTCCGCCATACAACCTCGACGGTAATTCAATTACATGGGTTTTGCATTAATCGTTATGTAATCACGTATGTATGGAAATCTTGCGATACGCCTGTCACTTTGTCAGGGCCTACTGTGTACGTCATTTTGCGACAGATCGTTTAGTTCAATTAATTCATATTCGTAGACATTCTAGGGCATTAGTATTTTGAGTATTTGATTTAGGACACATTCGTCGGATTCCTTTTTCGTCAGGATAAATTAAAGCCTGTTTTTTTTCGGACGAAAACGGAATTCCTTTTGGGACAGGAAAAAACTTAAGTTAATTTTTAAAGTATTTATTTGTTACATCTATTAAAAAATCAATAAGCTTAATCTAACGATATCGTACTAATTGTCGTAATCGTAACCTACGCAAACAGTTGGAAATTGTTATTTTCCTTTTAATGCCACTTCTTACTATTTCTTTTCGACTCTTTATAATTTTGTCATTTTTCTTTGACCTAAAACTTTTTGCATGTAAACAAAGTTAAATTTTTCTTATTTTCAAATCTTGACCAGCGATTTCTTTCTGAATGGTGTGAATGGTTTCCAATATGGTTGCCCTTCTCCTCAATTTTTTATTATAAACGAATATTCGGATATCCCTTATAAGTAAGTATATTAAAAGAAAAAGCTTCTATAACTAGTTCCTAGTTCTTAATTATCCACTTACTACAACACGAAACTTCCCGGCTACGAATACGCATAAAACGAATAGTAATTAAAAAAACCGCCTACCTAAATGTAAGATACCGCTTTAGTCAGAAAAAACGAAAGCGCAGTCTGACCACAAGTTCGTTTTCGTCTGAAACAAAACAGGCTACAACTCATCCTGACTAAAAAGGAATCTGACAAATGTGTCCTATATCGAGTATTGATTTTCCGTATCAAATTTGTAACGTAATTAGTGATCGCTATTGATGCACACGGATGCTATAGCAACCATGATTAGATGAGTTTGTTGACAGCCGAGCGGCAAATGTCACGTAGATTATAAACTTTTTAGGGTTCCGTACCTCAAAAGGAAAAAAAAACGGAACCCTTATAGGATCACTCGTGCGTCTGTCTGTCCGTCTGTCACAGCCAATTTGCTCCGAAACTACTGGACCGATTGAGTTGAAATTTGGTACACATATGTAAATTAGTGACCCAAAGAGGGACGTGTAAAGTAAATTAATGAATTCTGAACAAGGGGGTCACTTTTGGGGTGTAAACTGGAAAATTAAAAAAAAAGTTTTGCAATCTGTATTGTTGACATATCAAATGAAAAAGGTTTCTGTAAGCATCTCAGTTTTTTTTTAAATAATTTTAGCAAAAACAGATTTGAAGTAATTTAGGGAAAAAGATGAATTTTGACCCCTTATCTCCGAAACTACTAGGATTAAAATTCTGAAAAAATATGGAAAATAGTTCCTTGCCTAAAGATTACAGGAAAACCTATAAGAAGTTTGAGTATTCAAAGTAACGGGAAAATTCTCAACATTTTACGGAACCCTCACCACGCGAGTTGAACTCGCACTTGTCCGGTTTTTTTACGTCACACCTAGCCTACGGCCCACTACGCGAGCGGAAAATCACACTTCCTGGCCAGGGATAAACGTAAATTTTGTACTCACCTCGGGCGGAAACAAAAAAGCCTCCGATTGCTTATTTATTGCCCTGGTCTAAAAAAAACAAGCCTTCGTTTATTTTTTCTAAGTTTAAGATTGAATTTTAGTTACCTATTTTAATTTAATAATAGTTTTAATCTCCTTCTTTTGTATTAAATTTTGTAATACTCGTACTAACAAAGTTAGTAGTTTCCAACCTTCGTTATTTTTTAATTATAAAACAAGTTTCTGTCAAAAATTTCAATTTTGGTACAAGCTTTTATTGCCGACTGTACTGTTCTGTATACCGTCATCAACTACTCATTGATACGATTCTAACGAGCCCAAACTCGATGAGGTTGTGTCGTTTCATTGCGAAGTTCCTATGGCCACCTTCCAGCAACATCATCAGATCAGCACCATGTCATAATATTGCATTGTCACGCGTTTTACACATGTTTGCAAAATTTCAGCTCAATCGGAAACCGGGAAGTGGATCAAATTTAACTTGCAAGATTTGATTACAGACAACGGTCAGCCGTACCGTAAGCCAAGCTAAATAAAACCGTTTAAAAAAAGACTTATAGTATTATCCAACGTTATCTGAATCGACGCATTTTTACACTGGTTTTATTTCACAATACAAAATCACACAGTAGTTCACAATAGTAGTAACAAATTTTATCCGTATGTAGGTCGCGGAAAATAGGTCAAAATTACCATTATTTGTGTAAACTTCCCCGAAACGCTCGTTGAAGCTGTCGTATTAGTCCGGCTTTCCGGCAGATTTTCACATGTGGCGATGAAAACTTGATAAAACATGGAAAACAGCAACCAATTTTTCAGGGTATCGTGAGTAGATATCGAAGCCTCTTACTTTTTCTGGCCTGTCTGTCAGCTAAGTTGAAATTAATATCGATAAATATACAACATACTACCTATTAGACTACAACATATAATTTCTGTGCAAAAATCAAATGAGCGACGGCTCTTGAACGGCTTTGCAAAATTTGAGCTTGGACAGGTGAAACTAAATAAAAGCTTGTAAAAAACGGAACCCTTATAGGATCACTTTGTGGTCCATTTGTCTGTCTGTCCGTCTGTTTGTCTGTCTGTCTGTCTGTCTGTCAATACCCTTTATCTCGGGAACACGTGGGGGTATTGAGTTGAGATTAAAACCATATACTCAAGTCTACAATGGGGAATGGATGAAAAATTTAGAAATGCCTGATTATTTTTTGGTGATAGGAATAACCTTCCTTAGCACCAGAAAAAAGTTTCAGATTTTTCAGCGGCGACAATTATTTTTGAAAAATATAAACAGTTTCCTCATTTACGTTTTGGGTCAAGAACGGTAAATAGACACTTTCCTTGATCTGTCTCATATTACAAAAAACTATCTTAAATATCTGTGGTAAACTGACACAGGTAATGACCTTGACCAATATAGCTGCTGCAAGTGTCAATATCATTGCCAGTGTCAGTTAACCATACATATTTAATATTTTTTTTGTAATATGAGACCGGTCGAGGAAGGTGCCGTAACTGACCCAGAACGGAAGTGAGGAAACTGTTTATATTTTTCAAAAAATATTGACGCAGGTGAAAAATCTGAAACTGTTTTCTGGTGCTAAGGAAGGTTATTCCTATCACCAAAAAAATAATCGGGCATTTCTAAAATTTCATCCATTCCCCATTCCTTGAAGCTGTGAAAAAAAATATTATTAATGCTACAAATACAGGGAAAAATCCGAAAACTATACATTTGTAATTTTATACAGAACCATCGGTGGGCGGGTCCGACTCGCACCTGTCCGATTTTTTTTTTATCGAATGAGTTTTCTAAGAACACCCCTACATACAAATTTACAAAGTCACAATCGCACGGACTTAATCCTCTTTGTTATTCGAGTGTTGATTTGAAGGGTTGCCCTCAGGTCAAAACCAATATTGTTGGCTAGAAAGACTGTAAGTGAATTTTACAATGTACTTGCTCGGAATGTGCGCCTTTATATGGTTCAACATAAACACGGGAACTCCACTATGGCTGCCAATGGCCAAAATTCCCACACACGTGCGAGAATGAGATTTCAAGACAGGTAAAATTGCATCTTTTATGTATTTTTTTTATTTCCTTGCATGATGCATTGTATAATGTTGTATGATACACGACTGTGCAGATAGGTAATTCCCAACTCAAGTCGATCAAAAACACTGACCAAAACACCTGACGGTTGTCTTTTTGTTCATCGTCACTCGTTGGGAATTTGCTACTTTCCGCACTTGTATCATAATAGTATATTTCGATGCTAGTGCGGAAAGTTTGTCATTACGTCACGAGTACCGAGACTCGCCTACGGCTCGTGACAAGACTCGGGACGAGTGAAGAATGACATTTCCGCACGTGTATCGAACGACGTTTTTTAATACAGTTGCGAAAAAATAAGAAAAACAACACGTAAGGAATTCAAAACTTTTATATTATTCATTCTGTATCATCATTGTAATACAGTTGAAAAAAAAATACGTTTAATACAGTTTAAATACAGTTTAATACAGTTCTATCTTATTTTTTTTTATTGACATAATAATTAATGGAACGATTTGTACAAGGAAAAGTGAAAAGCACTAGTGCGCGAAAACCAACTTTCCGCACGCTAAACAGCTACATAAAGTAGCACTTTTTGAGCAACTGTATTAAAAATAACTATTATTACTCACCTACTCAAAGGATATCAAGATCTAAAGGCTTACAAAACATATTTAATGACTTCATGACTTTCCATAGAAATTAGCCAATCGAGAAACTTACGAAACACAAATTGCGTTGTTGCGTGTGACTGGAAAGCCTATTTTTTAACGCCTAGGGAGAAAAGGAAACATGTTGGTAAGGAAATACTTTATTTCCCGACCTTAGCGTTTCAATGACTGTGTAGGCCGGTGACCGGTTTGTGTCACTTCTATTAATAGAAATCGACGAAACACATTTAATATTTAATGTTGAAGGGCAACAAGCAGTTTCATGATATTAAACTATATACGTTTTTGCTACCATATAATTTTTCTTATTTTTCAATGTTTGTGTAATTAACACATCCGCTTCCGAGAATAGCGCTACGCTCGTAGCCGATCCCGTGGTTTTCCTCGTACGTAGCGGAAAGCGACTACGGCGTAGGCGCCCGCTAGGCGGGGTCCTGCCAGTAAAAGTGTTAAACTCTATACTATTTATAAAACGGTAAAACTGCGACTTGCACTTATTTCAAAAGCATATTATAAGATAAACGATTACATCATGAATAGGGATATTTGGCAGCGATAAAATCCTGCACTAGAAATCTATCGCAAAATAAATAGGCTTTCTACTGTAGCAATGTAATTTTAAAATTTTTAATACTCTGATAGTGAAATGATATATTGTATACTGTTTTGAAAAAATGACACCTCGCCGAGTTTTTTACGCCGGTTCTTCTCGAGGCAGAGGTTTTCTTTCCGAACCGGTGGTAGTTTATCGACATTCATAGGTGCATGTAATATGCCTAAATTGAAGAATTTCACTTTGACTAAATCACTTTGACTTTGACTTTGACTGTGTACTTTCTGAGGATGTAGCTTTGCAAGTTTGTATGAAAGGGTAATCTCAGGACCTACTCATCTGATTTCAAAAACTCTTTCATTAGTATATATGTTATCGTCAGATTATGAACACCGTCAGTTTATAATCTTACTCGCGATATTATAAACTATCGAAAAATTTTGAACTGTCAAAACCGTTCACAATTTAACGCATTATTTTTCGTTAGTTTATAATCTATCAAAGTCAAATCGTCAAATTGTGAACTGAATCAAATTACTTAGCACTGATTGGTTGAACGAATGATTTCACTTGCATTAGCTTCCACTTACGTCAGAACATGATTGGTTTTTCTTATTCAGACATTTTATTTCATTTATTTCGTCATCCGGCAGTGCCGTTCTGGGCGGTTTGCCCTTCGGGCAACTGAAGCTACCTAACTGGTCTAACCTATCCAGTCTTTGTGTATGCCTTCCGTAGCAAGCCGATTTCACTTCGGCCGCGTACGTAACCAGAAGTTCGTTACCAGTTATGATCGAAGAATTTTTATTCTTTGTATGAAACCAGTTGCAATCGAAGATTTTTTGTTCTTTGTACGAAACTAGTTACAATTTTTTTTATACGTATTTCGACAGTTTCGACGGAGCCTCGCTAAGCGGGGGCTCGTATTTCTGGTCTTTTTGCCCTTCGGGCATCAGGAGCAACCTAACAAACCTAACCTACCTAGTGTATTGCGATCGTAACAGGTATCCAACAAGGAAGAAGAATTTTTCAATCGCAACTGGTTTCGTACAAAGAATAAACATTCTTCGATCGTAACTGGTTACGAACTTGTGGTTTCGTACGCCGAATGGGCCGATTTGATCTCAGTTCACAATTTAACGATTTGACATTGATAGTTAATAATATTATAAACTTAACTTTCTTTTGAAGTTGGTATCAACGATTGTGATTAAAAGAAAACAAAAAAAGGAAAAAGAAAAAAAAATCACACACATTTTTTTAAACGCTTATTTTTGTTGACTTTTTGTAATAAAACGTTCCTATTAATTCTTATATTGCTAAGATCACTTTCATCGCCAACTGTTTAACGCCAGTATACTTAATGCTTAGCCGAAGCCATTATAATGGTCATAAAAGTATTATATTAACGTATTTTAGGACGTTTTTAATGGTCGGTGTGATTATTATTACTTTACTAAGTGACTAAAGAAACCTTTCATTAATATCGCTATGTAATAATGTAGACTCGCCGAGGTTTTATTGATAGATTGCTTATTACATTCTCAAATTCTCAAAACATTCCACCACGACGCCCCCGGCAGTCCTGGCTTGTACTCCTGCCAGGACATCCGCGCCAAAGGAGGGGAAGGTCAGGACGCTTGACCCTCCCCCTAGACAGTCATGTAGAGCCGTGCAATGTGGGTCCCCTGCCCACCTACTGGGGGAGGACGCGATCAGCGGCTGCAAACCGCGCGCGGCTTCTACCCCGCCGCCTGCGCCGGAGCGGGAGCGCTAATTCAACATTCACTGCTAAGAATAGCTAAGCGCTACGCTTGTAGCCGATCCCGTGGTTTTCCCGCTAAGTAGCAACTACGACGTAGTAGTAGTAGGGTTCCTGGCAGAAAATATGAGACAGTAAGTGCTAACGTTTTCGCAATGTACCTCTACATTGCGAAAACGAAAACGCCTAAATGCTGATCTTTTACATGTGCTAAATAGACGACGTTTTTAAAAATGGTTATCTGTGAAGTCGGTTTACGGACGATAATTTTACGTGATAACGTCATAAAAAAAATTAAAGTTGCATACTCGTATTTACTCATTTATCGTTAGAAATACAATTGTGAAGTTTCGAATCAAATAGTCAATCTAATCTTGTTTCCCCATACAAACTTTGGACCCCCATTTCACCCCCTTAGAAGGTGAATTTTGAATAATCCTTTCTTAGTGCACCCCTAGACCTTATAAGGAACCTACGTGCCAAATTTGGAATCTCTAATATGTCAGTCAACGGAACGGGACAATGAGTCACACTTTTTCATTCATACGTGCAGCCGGCGTTTATCAATTTATAAGACGTTATCACGTCAAAAACTTTATTAATCTTTCATAGTTATAATTCAAACACAGATACAATGAATCGAGTTTACACCCGTTAAAGAAATGACTATAATACTCCAGGCAATATACGGTTTCGAAAAACATTATAATAGCATTTTTTTTGTTTATTTCATTCTAAAACGTTCTTCTAAGATGCTTTATTCAAGACTCCAACAAACTTTTCATCATCATCATCATCATCATCATATCAGCCGAAAGACGTCCACTGCTGGACATAGGCCTCCCCCAGAGAGTTCCAAATTGACCGGTCCTGCGCCACCCGCACATTGCACGTAGAACAAACTTTTCACCCGGAAGTAATTATATAGATTTAAATTAAACATTTATTGTCTTTTTTATTTTATTTATATTGAATATTTCAAAGCAAATGTAAATGAAACTAAATAAAGATAAAAAAATATTTATATTTATCCGGACTTTTTAGGAGCTAATATTTTTGTTTTTGATGTCTGATTTTTTGTTGGATTTTGCGTCTAGGTAACTATTTAATTGATAATATATCCGTTACATTCAAAAAATAGCTATTATAAATTATTTCCTTTGACATTTTTTCCATACAAGTTGTCAGTTCATTGCCTGGACTAATAATAATGATAACATGAAAACAAATAGTACCACGTTACACTGGCCAATAATAGGCGTTATCTCGTTTCAATAAAGCCTACGATTACACGTAACACTACTGTGTCATCGATGGTAAAAAACACACTGGAACTACAATGTCATATGTATGACATTGTTATGGTGAAGAATAAAACAGAGAAGTTTATACGTGTTTCGGCGATTCCAGCATTCCACCTGATTTCGTTTTATTTCAGAATTGGTGGGACGTAAACGGAGGATATTTATTAAGCCGTTTACAGGCTGGCGTGTTATAAGACGCTTAGGCTTCATTTTTCAACAATTGGATAGTGTCATGTTAAATGATTATAATATTACACATGTACATACACAATGATGTAACATAAAAAGAGGTAGATAGGTTATATGGCACACTAAAATTGAGTCAATTGACACAACTTGGCTCAGTTTCGAGTCGTCAGTGGAAACGTTAGCTGTCAGATTTGGTGGCCATTTTGAAGCACGGAATTTCATATAGACAACATATCTAACTCTTTTTTATATTACATCATTGTACATACAAGTAAAACCCGATAAATCGAGATAATTGTTTTTTGGAATAAGAACACAACATTCGTTATGCATGGTTCTATTTGCAAGGAACCTTTTACGCGATTTAACTGGTTTCACCAGGCAACCCTCATATATATTAACGCCCGTGTACCCAGAAGCAATATGGGTTAAATTTGAACTAAAAGGGTTTTCTTCATTCGAATTTAAACCATTCCCTTTGACATAAAGTGCCCATGTCATACACTAGTACATCGTCGAGGACTGGGACGTTTACCTTACTACTGTTACTAATATTTCTCGAATTAATAAAAATGGTAATGAATCTGGTTTAGGTAGGTATTTTGACACTAAGTCGTTTTTAGATCTATTTGAGTACTGGGCAAAAGGAGAGTTAATCTTGTGAGGTCGTACCCTCGTACAGTCAGCATCAAAAGTAACTACGCAATCGAAGACGCCAAAAACTCTTATTCCCTTTTAATAAAGACTTTTGACGTCTTCGTTTGCGTAGCTACTTTTGATGCTGACTGTACCAAGATGTCAAAGAGGTTGCTAGGGATCGGAGTAGATGGAGGGCCTACTTTGAGCTACATCGACAAGAGCTTATTTATTAAATAAGAGAAGAAGAAGGGCAAACTGAAATTAAGACGTAATGTAACCTAAGCCTACAAAGGAACAGTCTAGTCGAGGCTTTACTTTTGTTTACTAGTATTTGTGGCCATCTTGGAAAGCTCGGCCGAGATTTTTACGTAACAGTTGTCGTTTTATTTGACTTGTTTGTGGCTTCGGTCGAATCTTGTCCGGTCGCAATGACCTCTATAGTAGAATAGGTATTAGGGGGGCTAAAGGAGATGTCTCCATTATTGTAAACGACGCCTTCTAGTAATAGACACGTTTATCCTCTGTGTCTACTGGCAGGACTTATTTTCTTAAAGGAATTTAAAGCATTTTCAATTGGCACAGGCATCTGTTTTATTTTTGTAGTTTTTTCTTCTTCTTAAATTTAAGAGTTACCTATCCTCTTGTCGGTGGAGTATTTTCCATTTCTCTCTGTCGTACGCCAGCCCTTTGATTTTCTGATACGACACGACACAGCTTTCTACTTTATTTGGTCCATATAACTACGCCATGGTCATCCCCTGCCTCTCCTTCCTTCTATCTTTTTTTTAACAACCAAATTTCGACTCTTTTTCCTATCCTAAGTAGTTGATTTTAATGGCATTTTGCATCATATGGTAGGTCTTAGGAGATTATGTCTTCCGCAGACGAGAACGCTGGAAGAAACCCTCTTTGGGAATGGCTTTTATGGACGAATGTCTATAATATTTTAAATTTGTGAATTCTTCATATTTGCTTGTATGAGATTCCAGATCATTTTAACTTTACGTCGTTTAAAATAATGTAGGTATTGTTCGAAAATTATACAGATTTTTCTTTCTATCAAATATTAAAAGTAATCTTGTTTTGGCTTCCGACAACCAACAAAATATTTATATCCATACTAATATTATAAATGGGAAAGTGTATGTGTTTGTATGTTTGTTTGTTTGTTTGTTTGTTTGTTTGTCCGTCTTTCACGGCAAAACGGGGCGTCGAATTGACGTGATTTTTTAAGTGGAGATAGTTGAAGGGATGGAGAGTGACATAGGCTACTTTTTGTCTCTTTCTAACCTCCCACTTCCCCAAAATGGGGGGTGGAAGTTTGTATGGAGCATTCCGCAATTTTGAAGGTAGAAAGCTAAAAATTGGTATGCAGACTATTTGTGACTAACAAAAAAATCGTGCATCATTTTTTTTTGGAAATCTGCACCCAATCCCTTAAAAGAGAGGGTGAAATTTTATATGGGGGTCCAGATATTTAGTCGATATGTAGAGCCAATATGTAGTCGATATGTAGAGTCGACACCTATCTAAGTACACGGTGGACATCTATCTTAATATGTAGAGTCGATATGTAGTCAATATGTAGAGTTGATATGTAGATGCGATATTTATATGTAATCGATATGTAGAGTCGATATGTAGATTCGATATGTAGAGTCTATGTTCGATATGCAGAGTCAATGTAGAGTCGATCTAAATATACATATAAAAGACTGAAACTGAGATGCACCTTTGTTGTAGACGGTTAACATTACTCTTAGTACGCGGGCGAAGCCGCGGGCAAAAGCTAGTTCAAGATACGTACAAAAATCCGCAAATTAATAATCTATATCATGCCTTTGAAAAATCCTATAATTCACTAATTCATGGTCTTAAGCCCCGAACTGTATTTTATAACCGACCGGTTAGCCTAGTAGGTAGAGATGCCGTCTACGAAGCTGAAGGTCCTGGGTTCGAATCCCGGTAAAGGCAAATATTTGTGTGATGAGCATGAATATTTTGTTTCTAAGTCTTGGATGTTTTCTATGTATTTAAGTATTTATATCCATTATATATATCGTCGTCTAGTACCTATAACACAAGCCTTATTGAGCTTACTTACTTAGGCCTAGTTCGATTTGTGTAAGAATGTCCCCTAATATTTATTTATTTATTTATTTATGAGCTAGCTGGATTCTATTACCTCACTCACTCTCACAAAGTAAAGTGAGACTGAATTCAGAGCTGCATAACATTATATTGACCTTGACACGAGCTGTCACCCGCGACACGACCTCATTTGGTTCCACTCAATGGAAAGCCGTTTAGTATATCAGCGGATTGTATTAATTATGCATGTGCTACAGAACATTTGGCACAGAAGGTCCATTGCATATTAATTATCCTCTCAGATTATCACGAGGGTTGAGAAAACAACAAACAAATAAATTTCGAATGCATATTAATTGCGAGTCTTCTTTTGGAAACACTGCACCAGGAAACATCAAGCTACAACTTATTTTTGCTATTTCGAAGGTTAGTATATAGTGCAGCGTGAACTCGCAGACGTCGCTTAACGACTCCTTTTTAATATTTGTTCATTTCTATTTTAACGAATTTTGGCAGTTGGTTTATTACCACGACATCTAACGCATTTTACATGAACTTTTTCCTTCAGGGTTCGTGGTCGCTTGTGTTTTGTGTTGCTTTGATTCAGGTGTTGCGGCTAGAACTCTTTGGTTTCCCCTGTAGGTGGCGTCGTACATTTATTCACGTGTTGATGTTATATAACCTTCTAGTTGTTTTGTATGGGCAGTTCTGTACTGGTTGGTATTTATAAAGACTATTTGAAATTTAAAATATGAATTATTCTAGATTCGGATTTGGGATTTTCAGTTTTGAAAGGAAAAAAATCATTGATTCTTGTGAAGCGGTACTGAAAACAGCTCTCAGTATGCTGTTCCATTGTAAACCTTTTTTTGTGGGATTTCAGTTTATTTCTTTGATATATTTTCATTTGGGCTTCTATTTCAGCTCGGTTTTTGTTAATTTAAAAATGCTAGTCTGTCGCTTCGGCGGATTTTCTGAAAGTTGGCGGGGAGGACAGTCCACTTCCCAGTTCCTAGCAAGAAATTCCTTTTGGACACGTCTTTGGTTGTTCTACTCTGAGGCCAGTCGTGGAAAGCGATCTGGGTAAGCCTTGTTTAATTGTTTTTGTCTCACGTTGGTTCACAGACGTAAGTAGTTGTGGTAACGTAGTTCTTATGACATAATTTTGTTCCTAGCTTTCGGGTTCGGAGTGCGAGCAATAGTTCGACGCAAGTGTTTGCATCGACGTCCCCCACTGCTGGACGTGCGTGTACGGAGACCTACAAACCACGGCATTTCCTGCTCCTAATTGAGCGGTTACTGGTACTACTGAAGGAGTCAGCACATCGTGGAACGGACCTCGAAGACGCGCGCGCTGAGCGGAGCGACTGGTGATCTAATCATCTAGTTAAAAAGGGAAAAACTAGATTTTTAACTTAGTTTTGTTTGTACATGTTGCCGAACATTGCTGAGGTTGTCTTTTCCCTTCATTAAATTCAACCTTTGATGGGGACCTTGTCGCCCTTACACATTATATTTCCCAAAATTCTTAAAGGCAGTTATTACGCCAACGTTTAAATCATTTGACCTCTTGTTTTGGCGTTCATCCATTTCCCTTCAATCATCATACATGCGCTCATATCCCATTTCCATCTGCCACCCTGATCTTTTATCACCCCTCCTATCAAAGGTGTTCTTTTCAACGTAAATTTAAGAACGAAAGGTCCGGCAAACTGATTGCGACACCGCTGTTGCACTCCTTAAAAATCTAGTTCAGATATTCCAGTACTGACCGTGAGTCCGCCTCGCCGCGTAGCTTTTACGGCCTGTAAAACTCTTTCGGTTGTGTAACGGTTAAATTTTATAATTGTGTGTGAATTAACAGTGAATTTTCCTAGTGCGTTTGGTTTTATATTAAATAAATTCTACGTGTTGTTGTATGTAAATTTTTATTTTATTTTCACTACAATTTTGGCGCCCGATACAGCTGGTAAGTACCCTGGTTTATTCTTTGTTACATATTGAATTTTTTTTTCTTTCGTTTAACTGGGGGGAGGGTCCGTCCGATTTCGGACGGGTTGTACTAACCTTTCTTTGATTCTAGATACTGTTTAGTCAACGAATACCTTTCCGGTATTCCTGCCCATCTACCAAGGCAGTCCATTGACGTCTAACCCTTCTACAGCCACGAGACACGGATTTCGTCAACGCTGACCGAACTCGCACGTTACAATTTTGTTTGAAACTCTGTTTGTCGTACTTACTCCTAAAAAATGAAACAAAACTGTTTTTTCTTATGATTTTTATTCTCATATCCAACTAAAATATCCCTAGTTACTTATTTAGTAGTCTTGTTTACCCCTTGTTTGAACCCGTAGAAATAGGGAACCACTGCAGGTAAGCGTTTTAGCTGTATTTTAGTTCTACAACTGTATTTTTTTTCTTGGCTCGTTCGTTCCGGCTCGATTTGTTGTTTACTTGGTTGGCATTGTGTTTCGGTTGCTCGTCTCGTTTCCGTTTCGTGTAGTCCGCATTAGCCCAGATTTAGGTTGTATTGGTGTTTCTTTGGTCAGGAGCACAATTTTCCACGGTATTCTGTAATGTTTTTAATAATTATTGTACAAGCGTAAATTATTTCTGACATAGTTCTGTTTACATTGATATTTGACAACCAGCATTGTCACGCGTTGTTTGATCAATCCTATTTACCTGTTAGTTGCTAGGTAACGGATTGATAGGTTAGTATAGGTTGCGTGTAAGGTGTAAACTTTAATTAAAGCCGTCCTTCCAAATATTTACTGAACCGATTTTGAGCAGATAGTTCGATTGGTTGCGATTAGTTAAATATTACTACTTTTATTGTTGTCGTATGCTTCAGGTAGTGGTTAGCGAGGGTCTGTTTTGGCTGTTGGTGATCGATTGTTAATCGTTCAATTTTTTTGGACATACCACCTTTTTTTTTTGATCTCGGTTACGGTTGTTCTTTTAGTATGTCGCGATCGAACGGCGAAGAGTCGCTCCAAGAGACGCCTCGTATTCCTTCGGAGTTGAGGATGCATCAAGCCCGGGAGCTGGATCCGCTTGCGAGTGAAGATGAAGAGTTCTTCGATACCGAACCGCGGTTCCAGGGTACACGATCCATCAATTGGCAGCCTCAGGGCACTATCAAAAACGAGTCCCTCACTAAATGGAATCTGACCTTCTCCGGCGAGACGTGCGTACGCGAGTTCTTTTCACGGATTCGTGAAGAGGGGATTGCGCGTGACGTTAACCCTTCCTACGTCGTCAGACGCTTTCACGAGTTGTTATCTGGTAGTGCTTTAAAATATTTCCGGGCAATTAGACGTCCGGATTTGACGATCGGCGAGTTGAGATCAGCTTTTCTAAAAACTTTTGATGTCGCAGATTATGATTTTAAGGTGGAAAGCCAACTTCGCGCGTTGAGGCAGGAAGCAGGTCAGTCTGTGGTTGATTTCGTTATTCAGGCTCGCGATCTCAATGCCAAGCTTCAAAAGCCGGTACCCGAAGACTGTTTTTTCAACATCATCAAATACGGGATGAACCCCAGGTACCATCCGTGCCTGGCCACCAATGTCGTTAGGGATGTCGACGGTCTACTGGAGGTCGCAAAGAACTTCGAGTCCTTCCAGGGTTTGCGGTCGACTGGTTTGGCGTTGGCTCCTGTCGGTGCTGTCAACGTTGGCGAGATCGGTGCTGTCACCTGCCTGAAATGCGGCGCTATCGGGCATGGTTATCGCGATTGTCCCAATGTTTCCGGTGCTGTATGCTTCAAATGTAAGCGGGCAGGAGTGATTACTCGGGACTGCCAAAACTGCAATCCTGGGACGTCAAAAAACTAGTTAGTGGCGCACTAAGAGGTCCGACGGTGTCTCCGGTCGCTTTAAATAAGTCGCCGGATAATAGGCTGTTTGTAGAAGTTAATATCTCAGGAGTCACCGTCAAAGCACTTTTGGACTCTGGTGCGCAAGCTTCGCTCATAGATGTATCTTTGTTGTCTGAGTTAGGTTTTTCTTATAGTAAGGAGATTCGACCGTCGGTGGTATCGGCGGATAATTCCCCTATTGTTATTTTAGGTGGATTAGATGTCCCTATTTCTTTTAATGGTATTTACGCTACACATCCCTGCCTCGTAGGTAGTGACCTGCCTACTCGATTTATTTTAGGCATTGATTTTTGGAATGTTTTTGGACTTACCGACATTTTGAGACGCGCGTTCGCAGCACAGGCCGGGAAACTTCTCATACCAGATCCGATGTTACCGAAAGTGGAATTCCCAACGGTTGGCGAAGTCCGATACGTCCATCCGCGTACGGAGCTCACACCCAGTCAAGAATCCGATCTTCAGGCTGTCATCAGCGAGTTTGACGAAATTTCTTCTGAGAAGGCTGGCTTGGGTTGCACTACTTGGCTCTCCCATAAGATCGAGACAGTCGGTCCGCCGATTAGGCAGCGGTATTACCCACTCTCACCTGTCAAGTTGAAGATTCTCAACGAGGAGGTGGATAAAATGCTGGAAGCAGGTGTCATTCGGCCTTCGCGATCTCCATGGGCTTCACCAGTGGTTATGGTCACTAAGAAGGATGGCTCAGTCAGATTTTGTGTTGACAGTAGAAAATTAAATAGTGTTACCGTTCGAGATTCTTACCCACTTCCACGTATCCAGGATATTTTAGATAATTTGAGAGGTGCGAAGTACCTTACTTCCCTTGATTTCAGGAGCGCCTTTTGGCAGATTCCTTTGGCGGACAAGGCTAGCTGTGAGAAAACCGCTTTCATTGCTCCTCAACGAGGTCTATTTGAATTTGTAAGGCTTCCATTTGGTTTGACCAATGCTGCGTCGGAGATGCAGCGTCTCACTGATATGATCGTCAACTATGAGCTGACTCCTGAATCTGACGATTTTATCTTTGGTTATGTCGATGACTTGATCTTAGTTTCTCGCGATTTTGACAGCCATCTTCGGCTTATTCGGAAGGTTCGTGATCGGTTGAAGGAAGCTGGACTCACTGTCAATTTAAAGAAATGTGAGTTCTGTAAGTCGGAGCTGAAGTACTTGGGTTATATTGTCAATGAACGCGGTCTTCAGACTGATCCCAAGAAACTCGAGGCAATTAATGACTATCCCACACCTTCCAGCGCAAAATCCCTTCGGGCTTTCATTGGCATGTGTTCGTACTATCGGAGATTCGTGGATAACTTTTCGACCATTATTGCTCCCCTTACGGCACTGATTGGCAAGAGGAAAGGCCGAGATCCGATCGATTGGAACGGCGATGCAGCAGCAGCTTTCGTCAGGCTGAAGGACGCTTTGATGAACTCACCGTTGATCGAATGTCCTGATTTTTCTAAGCCCTTCATCCTGCAATGCGACGCTAGTCAGGTCGGTCTTGGATCGGTGTTGGCCCAGGAGTTTGACGGAGTAGAGCACCCGATTGCCTTTTATTCGCGGTTGTTCACTAAAGCGGAACGCAGCTATGGTACGTCTGAGCACGAGCTTTTGGCGGTTCTTGAGTCCATCAAACACTTCCGAGGCTACTTAGACGGGATGAAGTTCAAGATCGTCACTGATCATATCGCACTAAAATGGCTGACTACACTCGATAATCCTTCTGGTCGTTTGGCTCGTTGGGCAACTGTCATTTCCCAGTATAATTATGAAATCGAGCATAGGAAGGGCGTTTTGAATGTGGTGCCCGATGCTCTTTCTCGTGCGCATATAGGCTTGATTTCGTTCACTCGTGGCGGGGATCCTTCTGGCGATCCATGGTATGAACGTGTATTTCAGGGCGTAAGTGAGGCTCCTCAAATGTTTACGGCGTATGCTTTGCGCGATGGCGTGTTGATGCGCAGGATGCCCGTTGAGAATCCTCTGGCTCCTAACCCGTGGCGTATAGTTTTACCTGCTTCTAAAAGGAACGAGGCGATCGCTGAAATTCATAATAATTTTCCAAACGTTCATCCAGGGGTGACGAAGACTTACCTAAAGGCGAGAGAATTATACTATTGGCCCTACATGTACAGAGATATCGCCAGGCAGTTAGCAGGTTGTCAAGTCTGTAAGGCTTACAAGATCGCCAATTCACAACCACGTGGTCAGCGTTTGTATCCGCGTCCTATAGCTGCGCCGATGGACCTACTGTCTATCGATTTGATCGGCCCGCTTCCAGTTGCCAACAATGGGTTTCGTTATATCTTGACGATGGTAGACGCTTTCACTAAGTTTGTCTGGTTAGTCGCGCTTAAGAGGGTAAACGCCGATACCATTTCTTCAGCTTTGGAAACAGAGGTATTCTTGAGGTACGGAACTCCGTCTAACGTTTTGTGTGATAATGCTACTGTTTTTCGTAGTGAGGCATTCGTTAATTTCTTGGCCTCCTTTGACATTCCTAGTCCGTGCTATACCCCGTATTATTCCCCTCAAGCGAATATTGCTGAGCGTTATAACCAGGCTGTACTTACAACGATGAGCATTCTGGTATCTGGCGACCGTGGCAGTTGGCCACACCACTTACCAAGGGTTGCCTTGTACCTAAACTCGTGTATCAACTTGGCAACTTCGTATACGCCAAACTTCTTAATGTATGGACGTGAGGTGATGGTGGATCAGCAGCGTGTTGATCGTCAGATTGTGGACCAGGAAGTGGGACTCAGTCGGGCTGAACGCGCGGCGAATCTCCTTAGCCTACGTGACATATATGCCAAGGTGGCGGACTCGTTGGTCTTAGCTTTTCATCGAAATGCAATAAAATTCAACTTAAGTCATAAGCCGGTTTCTCTGACCATAAATCAGATTGTTTGGCGCAGAAACTTCCAGCGCAGGACAACTGACGAAGCTAGAGGTGGTAAATTCGCACCACGCTTTATACAGTGTCGTGTTGTGAGACAGATTTCTCCTCAGGTCTACGAGCTTGTGGATATGGAAACCGAAGTGGCTGGAACATATCACATCAAAGACATCCTCAAATAATGAGTTTTGTCGTCGTAGGTTCTTTTATTTTTATTTTTTGTTGCTATTGTTTTATCCTCCAAATTCTGAAAGACAAGCTGCACGTCTATATTTATATTTTTCGCTTCTTTGTTTAGGCCTTATTTTGCGTTTGCGCTCCGATTATTCTACTGAAGTCAGTATTCCAGACTTCAGCCCATACACTTTTTCTTTCTTTTTATCGGCCTATTTTGGGTCAATTAATTTCCTCAGGTCAACAGTTCTTAATATTATAGGCTTATGGGTCAGGGCGTCGATTGAAAAGGTCATCGACGGTCGGATTTTGCCTATAATGTCGCGACCTGTTGGTATTAGCAGTTTTGGTTTTGTCAGTCGTAAAACCTAACAGACCGACTGTGAGTTACTATTTAAGGTTAGGTTTGTAATCATACCCAGCGAAGGTCAACTTATAGTTTTAAGGTAGGTTAATGTGTTTAGGTTAGGGCTAAATTTAGCATTTATTTGCCGGTCGTGACTTTTATTCAGCTTTTTGCTGGATTGGGACTTTTGTGACTACGTTCTTCGACATAGTTCGAGATCGTCCATTCGCTGTCTGTGGGCTAGCACTCGACAGTTGAAATATTGTATCACCCCGTCGGGGAAGGTTACTTATCCGGACAACGACACTTACTACGGTTCCTTGCGTTCCGCATACGCCTATGGGCCATGGTTTATGAGTATTTCTCGGATTGGACTCATGGTTGTGAACCTCGGTTCTCAATCATGGCTGTTAATGTTGTATTTAATGTTTATTTCCCTCTTAGCTGAGGTTAGGTTAAATTTCGTTTTAGGTGTCTAGGGTTGGTTGATCTTCGTTGTTCTTACTTTACCGTTTAGTCTTAGTTGTAGGTCACTCTCGGCTAGTAGGTTTTTGAGAGTGTGTTAGTTAACCAACGTCTCAGGTTTCATCTGATGGTGGGGTTAAGGAAGTTTTAGGTTAAGGTGTTTGGTTGGGAGTTTGTGTTTCGTGAGGCTACTGTCCGGTCTACGGAACTCTTATCAGGATGGTCAATTCTTCGATGGAGGATCGACAGTCGAGTTATTTTTTCTTTGGTTTATTTGGGGAATATCTGCAGCGTGAACTCGCAGACGTCGCTTAACGACTCCTTTTTAATATTTGTTCATTTCTATTTTAACGAATTTTGGCAGTTGGTTTATTACCACGACATCTAACGCATTTTACATGAACTTTTTCCTTCAGGGTTCGTGGTCGCTTGTGTTTTGTGTTGCTTTGATTCAGGTGTTGCGGCTAGAACTCTTTGGTTTCCCCTGTAGGTGGCGTCGTACATTTATTCACGTGTTGATGTTATATAACCTTCTAGTTGTTTTGTATGGGCAGTTCTGTACTGGTTGGTATTTATAAAGACTATTTGAAATTTAAAATATGAATTATTCTAGATTCGGATTTGGGATTTTCAGTTTTGAAAGGAAAAAAATCATTGATTCTTGTGAAGCGGTACTGAAAACAGCTCTCAGTATACTGTTCCATTGTAAACCTTTTTTTGTGGGATTTCAGTTTATTTCTTTGATATATTTTCATTTGGGCTTCTATTTCAGCTCGGTTTTTGTTAATTTAAAAATGCTAGTCTGTCGCTTCGGCGGATTTTCTGAAAGTTGGCGGGGAGGACAGTCCACTTCCCAGTTCCTAGCAAGAAATTCCTTTTGGACACGTCTTTGGTTGTTCTACTCTGAGGCCAGTCGTGGAAAGCGATCTGGGTAAGCCTTGTTTAATTGTTTTTGTCTCACGTTGGTTCACAGACGTAAGTAGTTGTGGTAACGTAGTTCTTATGACATAATTTTGTTCCTAGCTTTCGGGTTCGGAGTGCGAGCAATAGTTCGACGCAAGTGTTTGCATCGACGTCCCCCACTGCTGGACGTGCGTGTACGGAGACCTACAAACCACGGCATTTCCTGCTCCTAATTGAGCGGTTACTGGTACTACTGAAGGAGTCAGCACATCGTGGAACGGACCTCGAAGACGCGCGCGCTGAGCGGAGCGACTGGTGATCTAATCATCTAGTTAAAAAGGGAAAAACTAGATTTTTAACTTAGTTTTGTTTGTACATGTTGCCGAACATTGCTGAGGTTGTCTTTTCCCTTCATTAAATTCAACCTTTGATGGGGACCTTGTCGCCCTTACACATTATATTTCCCAAAATTCTTAAAGGCAGTTATTACGCCAACGTTTAAATCATTTGACCTCTTGTTTTGGCGTTCATCCATTTCCCTTCAATCATCATACATGCGCTCATATCCCATTTCCATCTGCCACCCTGATCTTTTATCACCCCTCCTATCAAAGGTGTTCTTTTCAACGTAAATTTAAGAACGAAAGGTCCGGCAAACTGATTGCGACACCGCTGTTGCACTCCTTAAAAATCTAGTTCAGATATTCCAGTACTGACCGTGAGTCCGCCTCGCCGCGTAGCTTTTACGGCCTGTAAAACTCTTTCGGTTGTGTAACGGTTAAATTTTATAATTGTGTGTGAATTAACAGTGAATTTTCCTAGTGCGTTTGGTTTTATATTAAATAAATTCTACGTGTTGTTGTATGTGAATTTTTATTTTATTTTCACTACAATAGGTATTATATGAAGATTAAAAAAACCTCCTGCAGCGTGAGCTATCTGCAATATTTGATAGAACGGGGGGCATATCTGTCCTGTTAACCAAATTAAAATGAATGTATTGCCTAAAGATACAAAATGTACCGTTTAACATACATACATAGAGCTTTAAATAGTTTCGATTAGATTATTTATTTCATGATAAAAAATTACATTACAAATTTGCATACATGTCAAAAAAATAAGATTTTTTATCACGATCGTCAAAATTAATGAAAAATAAATATTCAATTATAGGACGATGTTAATAAATGTGTACACAATAATGAGGAAACAGAAAAGTAAAACAAAACCACAAAGCAAACATATCAACCGCTAGGTATCGTCAATAATATCAATACAAGTTTAAATAATAATAATAATAGTTTAACATGTCAACTCGAGATTCATATACTCTTGAACTGAGTATAATGTATTTTCCAATAAAAGGCTTTTCAGGCGGCGTCTAAATGCTTCGTCAGATGGTTCCAGTCTAAGATCAGCGTAGTAGGTAGGCCCAATGACACAGATTATATAATAGTTCTAACGAACAGATACTCGACTCTGAATAAAAACGCGCATACCTACCGCTTTTCATGCCTACTAAATTTAACAATGGAGCAACCTTGAACGCGCCCGTCGTTGCCCGCACTCCCCGGCCAATAGACGCTAGGGTTGACACCGCTTAGAAATGAAGTTATAATTAATAGTTGAGCGAAATGAAAAACGGTTTATTCTTTGAAATATTTTTTATAATGATGTGTAACCAACTACAATTGCTTCACCTTGATGTAATGTTGCACGAATTTTTATCCTTCTCTAAATGTTTAGCGCGTGAGCGCGTTGAGCAAAATAGGTGAACCGTGCGTGCCTCAACCAGAGGCTGCTCTAATTCGTACGCACCTTAACGATAGTTTAAATTTATTGTAGTTTTATTAGAACATCACACGTTCGTTACTCAGATACTTACATGTCAATTTTAATGTTAAAGTTGAGATTTATGGCATGACAATTATATTTTGGCAGTCTGGTAGGTGATATGTACGGGCACGCGTATGAAGGGTTATGCAATTGCCCTGCTGTATGTATCTACGTAACAGACGTCGTAACGTTTTAATAAAAATACAAGTTATTTTTAAAGACCCTACTTTATATTTTAAATTCTAAGGTTTATGTATAAATTATAACGCATGTGGTGTTTACCTATAAGTGATTGTGACATCTATCTTTACAATGCAAAATGAATGAAAGCATGAATGTACTGATGTTAACAATTAGTTGGTGAACCTAAATAAAAAAAATAAAAATCTCCGTTCAGCTGTCACAACAAATCCTCAAATCAATAAAGGGTCGGCAACGCGCTTGTGATTCTTCTGGAATCGCAATCGTCCAAAGGCTACGGTGTCTGTTTGCCACCGTCGTAGTATAAAAAAAAAAGACGTGTTGCACTCGGGGACTGCCGCGGTAAAGCTATTGCATAGCATTTATTTTATTCATGCAGTATTTCTTTTTCTTTGATATTAATTCAAGTTACACTTTTTGAGCGTGGTGACCGATAAGAAAACAAATTTGATGCAGAAAAATCTTACATGGATATGTAAGTTGATTTAATAATAATATTTTTAATTTATTTATTTAAAAACAAATTGTAATATATGCTTCAATATTATTTAATTTAACGATTTCATAATTTTACAAGTACAGCTATTCACTGTTGTACATAAATACCTATACACCTATATACTTTCTCATAAACAGCTGCTTATGTATTCGTCCGATTTCGGAGCAGCTCGTCTCGATTCGTGCGAGTTTCGTAGAGTCGAACAATACGTCTAATCGCACACAACGCCGTGTCGAAGACTGCCGAACTGAAACGACGTTAGACGATGCACGGCCTTCAAGCCACACCACACCTCCTTGCCCGTCGGAGTGGGGAGCGTGAGGTTTTTTCGTTACGGAATTTCTGGATTCGGTCCCCGCGCTCAAGGCCCGCGATAGAAGCTATGCAATAGCTTAAAAACATTGTGTCGGCTAGGACGTTTTATTATTCGTGCAGAACCACACATTCCATGCACTTCACTGATTAGATTAATTTAATTGTTATCGTTTTTCAATATTCATTTTTCAAAAGACTTGTATTTCCGGAGATTCTGCCTGTATCTGAACTCCATAGCTACATACCTACATACAGGCATATCAACGCAGCATGTTAAATAAAATGTAATGTCAAGTATCTCTCACCCTGTCTATGGTTACGACAGTCTGAATGTAGGTACCTATTAATTTACCAGCTACCTGCTACCACATAGGTTTAACAAAACGAAACTTGTTGTGTAGGTAACTTAATTTTTTTAAGTTAGTAGGTTTATCGCGACGACAGTACGAAATAAAGTTTGGTAGGTAGGTAGGTACCTTCCTATCTTCGTTATTTATAACGTAAGTATATAAATAACGACATATTGTATAATAGTTTAAAAGTAGCATTGCAAACTTGGAATTAGTCACTAGGCATAAGTTGTTTTAAAATATTCTGATTAGATACGTGTTTCATCCTCGTGAGTGCATTCCAAGCACTTCCAAAAGTTTATAAGTCCCCATAGCAACGACGATGTTTACGCCCTTTCTTAGGCCGTGCAATGCATGCACCCCGCAAATCTTACTAAGTAAACTATTATACTAATTGCTGCTAGACAGGGATAAATATAAACATGAAATCAATACAAACAACGGAGTGGCGGAGTACCTAAACTTGTCGGAGGCTCGGGGTAGGTACCTATACAAAATTACCGAAACTCAAGCAGGCCTTAAAAATGTATTACGTAAGTATTTGAAATAGGTATTAGTTGTTCCGTAAAAAACATTACGAACTCATTTTTAAAGAATTGGTGAATAACTTTTCTTGTACGCGTAAGCAGCGTCCGGCCGTGAGCGCGTGCGTCAACCCACTGGCGGATGTACCGAATGCGGCGCGCAAAGTTTAGGTATAATTCTGAGTTCCCACGGCGCAGTTAGGTAGCACTGCCAATGACTCGCGGGTTCTTTTCTGCAAGTGCCTTATCTCTGCAATATACCTTAACATTACAAATAAAATCACTTAAATTGTTAAGTGTCAATTAAACCAAATAGGAATAGATTTTGTTCCACGATTAATTACACTCAGATTAGGTCTGTCCTTATTCGGTTATTCACATCTAATCAAATTCGGTCTGATTGAAATGTTAAGTTAAATATTAAATGTGATACTACTGTACCTAATTGTGTTGTTATGATGTCAGTTTTAATATGAAACAGTGGGTTGCGGTCCGCTAATAGATGTAGCCAACATATCATATTGTTATACTATTGATCTTTGTTGAATAATGTTGTTGATGTCGTTCGTTCAAATTGTATTTGCCCACAGAGAATGTGTTAAGGCGACGTAGGTTCAGAAAACGGATTTTTAAAAAGTCGTAGCGCTTGTTTGGTTCATAAGGTAGAAGTACTAGTGCCCGACGCGGTACTAGTACTCGACGAATATAATTTAACTAGCGAATAATAAACCAAGATTGATCACGACATCATTTTTAAGTTACTAAATGTTAGTGACTTCAATATTTCTTATCACAATTTCAAGACAAATAACTTATTTATAAGTTATGAACATATTTCTTAAAACCAGCTGCCATCAATTGGGACAATGAGTTAAACCTTCAAGTCCCAATAAATGTCAGTCTGTCATTCATGACATTTGTACTGAAATGACATCTATTGGGACTGCCAGCATAACCGCCTGCCATTTACTCGTACATTCGGATTGATTACCTAATTCTTATATTATCAGGATTTTTTATAAGATCACCATATGAAACGAATTCCATATCAGTAACTTGAGTAAATACCTCGTCTCCCAAACCGTATGGAACTGTTTAATACATCTTAAATGAGCATAATATCGTGATTCAATTAAGTATTTTCTGTTGACATGTCGGGCACTAGTACTTCTACCTTAATACGGCTGCCCTAAATTATATTAGTAATCTTAAGGCCTTTCTCGAGGGACTATAGCTATTCAAATCCTGAGTTTTTGACTTTCGCTCGATAGAAAAAATCACTAACCCCTAAATAAACTTATTGTTTCGTAACAAATTATGCACAAAAGCTTAATATATTAAAATTGGTTCTAAAAATCGGCAATCATGTTTGAGGGAACTTAGCTATTACTGTTTTATTTATTTAACACAAAAAAATTTAATTAAAAAACATGATATCGAACATGCACTTCCATCTCGCTCACGCTTATGCTCAGTGAGAGGGAGAGAAGACTACGTCACCTTAAGTTAGTATAATAGAGGTGGCGGCTTTTCTATAATTCGACGAAGGCAACAATACGGTATGCCTGATGATAAGCAAACACCGGAGCCTATATGGATGCTTATGACTCCAGAGTACGGCATAAAGTTTTTTGCCATCGGGTGTGGTATAAAAAAGTAACACATTGTAGGTACCGTGTGTTTTCCCATTTTTTAAATTAAAATTATGGTGTTTTGTTCGATCTGGGACAGTTCCTTTTTCGTTCTTGAATCATCATCATCATCATATCAGCCGAAAGACGTCCACTGCTGGACATGGGCCTCCCCCAAATTTGCCAAAATGACCGGTCATGCGCCACCCGCATCCTGCGGACTCCAGCGACCTTTACCAGGTCATCAGTCCACCTTGTTGACAACACATGAATCTCATCGTTCTTGAATCATGGAAATCATCCGTACGTACATTATACTAAATTCCATATTTCCATTTCTTTTTTTTCCTAGAAAATAGGGTAGGGTTTCCAAAGGTCAGGAGAAAATCAAACTCATATCAATGTAATAAAGACTAACAACGAAAAACTTTTCTCACTTCATTTATACATTGCAGATCCGAATCGTAAAAGGGCATTCGTCACTCAAAAATATAAGAGGCAAAAGGCGTCGCGAAATTCTCAAATTTAAATATCCTCGCTTCAAATAACTTAATACGGTTTCCGGTGCCCACTTTTAAAAGTATCCAATCCAATTTTGTTCCTAAGTATACTCTGCCCTTCAGCAATTGATACGCTGCGAATGACAAGCCTCCATAAACGCTGATATATAAATTTGAACGTTATTTAATTTGAAGACGGTTGCAATTTTAATACACGACTGATAAGAGTTTGCTAAAGTTGCGGCAAGGGTGAAAATGTATTAGAATTTTGTAGGGAGCGCTTAAAATTTAAATGGAGTACGGCTGAAGAAACTTTGTAATTGAATATATAATATATGTATGCCTAAGTAGGTGTTAAGACTGCTGTTGAAGACGTCAAAGGAGGTTTATACAGCTTAGTATGTTATGCCAGCTTAGAAAATTTGAAGCGAAAAGGCGAGGAAAATTTAGTCTGACGTTCATTTTATACTAACTCTTAGAAGGATTGATAATCTTTAATTATTGTTTGCAGATAAATACCTTAGGTAAACGTCCTAGTCCTTGACGTTGCGCTGGTGTATGACATGGGCACTTTATGTCAAAGTAACAAGGCTTAAATTCGAATGAAGAAATGGTTCTACTTGGTTCGAATTTAACCCATACTGCTTACTCAATTTTGGCCCAGGACTCAGTTCTAATATAATAATTTCCTCTTAATAACTTCCATAAATTATACATTGTGGCTACATATAGGCTACTGAAACAAGTAGGTAGGTATTTTACAAAGCGACCTGAGACAACCTTCGATGACGTAAAAGTAAACGTCCAACCATTTAGTCATCATCATCATCATCATATCAGCCCAAAGACGTCCACTGCTGGACATAGGCCTCCCCCAAAAAGTGCCACAATGACCGGTCCTGCGCCACCCGCATCCAGCGGACTCCAGCGACCTTTACCAGGTCATCAGTCCACCTTGGGGGGGGCCTACCCACGCTGCGCCTTCCGGTACGTGGTCGCCATTTAGTATTTACATGCAATAGGTAAAAATATTGTACAATGTGGTACGGAATTATTCAGGAAACAAAAATATACTATGGCTATTCGGTAGCGTATTGCAATGCCAAAAATGCATTTGTTTTATATTTCGTTTATAAATATTAAAATTAAAATATATTGTGCGGTCTAGTCTACATAACTACCTACCTCAAACTATAATTGTCTGTTTTTATATAAGGTATAACAAACGCTAACACACAATTTTAAATAATTACCTACACTTATCTTTGCGAAGCGCCATTAAACTGTTTATAGTTCAAAAAACTTAAATAAAGCCCTTCTTGTAAGTATGTTGTGCTGACATATTCGAATAGACATTAAATATTTAAGTTGTCTAATACAAACATAACAAATGCCTATTCAAACATGTCACCCCTTCATGCAATAGAGCCTTTACTTAAGTTTTTTACCTACCTAAAATTTATTGTAAACAGTTGATGTATGTGATTGTTCTTTTACCTGTTTTTATTTTTAAATTAAAATTACATTACACCATATCCTAAGTTACTGTCATCGCTCCAACGCCAGCACCCGAAAATAATGGTACACTTGTAGAGTAAGTACTTAATATTCCGTGATATCGTTCGGAACACGAACTAGGTGCTCAAAAGTTAGTTTGTTAGCTCGCAAATTAGTTTTTACACCAACTAATGCGTGCAGTCGACGTATCGTGTTGGCCCACTCGTTTGTTTCAGAAGCCGTTCAAATTAAACACATGAGCACTTCCATACTAGACTTTATTAAGAGTACAGTAAGGTTGAAATCAGGAAAGGGTTGTTGTTGATTTTAGTAAGTCGTTTTTGTTGCAAAGGACCATTTTGTCTACGTTGTATTATACTATTGAATGCTGTAAATTCTAGGTGCTGGCAGTCCTTTTGTGATAACAGTGTTGATTTTGTTAAGCTAAGAGTAATTTAGCGCACTCAATCGGCTTAGATTTTATTTTAACCTTGTTAGATCCAAGCTGTTTTAGGACGATTATAAATATTATATTCGTCCAGTGTTTTAAAAATACCATTTATAACTGCTCTATCTATTTTAAGCATACACATCCCAAAAAAAACCGGACAAGTGCGAGTTCAACTCGCGTGGTGAAGGTTCCGTATATAATCTAAAGTTTTATTATGGCGCCTACGTAATTCCAGAAGCAATTGCAAGAGTAAAAATTGCTATGCTCTAAGCATCAGGCGCTACATATACACGAAAATATTGAGAATTTTCCCGTTACTTTGAATACTCAAACCTCTTAAAGGTTTTCCTGTAATCTTTAGGCAAGGAACTATTTTCCTTATTTTTTTTTTTGAATTTTAAGCCTAGTAGTTCCGGAGATGGACAATTTTCATCTTTTTCCCTCATCATTGGCCACAGCATCTATGCCAGATGATTGTTGCAGCGCTTAGGAGCTGACTATGTATGACATTTGCAGTAAATATTTAGATTTGCCTAATGTCAATTAAACGTAAGTTAGATTTACAAGTCAGAAACTATTTCTTACGAAAAACTTTACCTTGAAACTAAACCGATCTCAACTAAAAGCTACACTTTGCTCGCTGAACTTGCAATGGTATTCTTTCGTACAACGGAGTCAAAAGGTTGTATAAGACCGTCAACTGGCTTCTTATACGACGTTTCTACCCTCTTTCACTTGGTCTGAGATAAATTAGCGAGGAGTTATGTGGAGCGGCAAATTGACGCGCGGAATACACGGAATTAGAGAAGGCGAGCGAAACAGAATGTGTTTTGTTGTTTTATGGGGTTTATTTAACCAAACTAAGGTAAATGTCCTAGTCCTCGACGTTGCACTAGTGTTTGACATGAGCACTTTAAGTTAAAGCAATATAGGTTAAATTCGAACTAAGAGGATTTTTCTACATTCGAACTTAATCCATGTCACTTTGATTTACAGTGCCCGTGTCATAAATTAGTGCAACGAGGACTGGGACGTTTACCTTACAAATTTCCGTTAACAGACATTGTAGGTATTTTAGAACTTGTAAATGTAGGTATATCCAATGACGTAATATAAAAAGAGGTAGATCCATACTAATATTATAAATGGGAAAGTGTATGTGTTTGTGTGTTTGTTTGTTTGTTTGTTTGTTTGTTTGTTTGTCCGTCTTTCACGGCAAAACGGGTCGTCGAATTGACGTGATTTTTTAAGTGGAGATAGTTGAAGGGATGGAGAGTGACATAGGCTACTTTTTGTCTCTTTCTAACCTCCTACTTCCACAAAATGGGGGGTGGAAGTTTGTATGGAGCATTCCGAAATTTTCAAGGTAGAAAGCTAAAAATTGGTATGCGGACTATTTGTGACTAACAAAAAATCGTGCATCATTTTTTTTTTGAAATCTGCACCCAACCCCTTAAAAGAGGGGGTGAAATTTTATATGGGGGTCCAGATATGTAGTCCATATGTAGAGCCGATATGTATAGTCGATATGTAGAGTAGATATGTAGAGTCGATATGTAGAGTCAATATGTAGAGTTGATATGTAGTCGATATGTAGAGTTGATATGTAGATTCGATATTTATAGTCGATATGTAAAGTCGATATGTAGAGTCGATATGTAGATTCGATATGTAGTCGATATGTAGAGTTGATATGTAGATTCGATATTTATAGTCGATATGTAAAGTCGATATGTAGAGTCGATATGTAGATTCGATATGTAGAGTCTATGTTCGATATGCAGAGTCTATGTAGAGTCGATCTAAATATATAAGAGACTGAAACTGAGATGCACCTTTTTTGTAGACGGTTAACATTACTCTTAGTACGCGGGCGAAGCCGCGGGCAAAAGCTAGTAGCTTATAAGCGCTCCGAAAGTGACACACTAAAACAGTGTCATTTCACACAACTTGCCTCAGTTTCGAGTCGTCAATAGAAACTGTCAGATTTGGTGAACATTTTTAAACATGGAATTTCATATAGACAACATATCTACCTCTTTTTAGGGTTCCGTAGTCGACTAGGAACCCTTATAGTTTCGCTTTGCCTGTCCGTCCGTCCGCGGATAATCTCAGTAACCGTAAGCACTAGAAAGCTGAAATTTGATACTAATATGTATATCAATCACGCCGACAAAGTAGTAAAATAAAAAGTTATTTTTTTATTTTATTAGGGTACCTCCCCTATACGTAACGTGGGGAGTGTTTATTTTTTTAAATTCAAACCTAACGTGTGATATATTGTTGGATAGGTATTTAATAATGAATAGGGGTTTGCTAAAATCATTTTTTGATATTGTTAATATTTTCGGAGATAATCGCTCCAGAAGTAAAAAAAAATGTGTCCCCCCCTCTAACCTTTGAACCATAAGTTTTAAAAATATGAAAAAAATTTCAAAAGTAGAACTTACAAAAACTTTCTAGGAAAATTATTTTGAACTTGATAGGTTGAATAGTTTTTAAAAAAAATTACTAAATAATTTCTGAACTAAGTAAGTTTGTAATTTAACCGTATAAGCAGGTGTTTATTGTACCTGTAATTTCTACAAAATCACAATGAATGTAACAAATAGCCCATTTTTTTAACGCTTAAGTGGGGACACTTACTGTGACGGACGAAAAACTACGGAACTCTACACTGAGCGTGGCCCGACACGCTCTTGGCCGGTTTTTTTATATTACATCATTGGGTAAGGTATGTATATCGGATAGAATTTTGGTAGTAGTAAAGACGCATTCGTGTTATCAAGTGTTATTCAATATGTAGGTACTGTATTTTAGTAGTAATTGTATTAAAACCTAATAGTTAAATTGGCGGATTTGCCTCTATTTGGAGGTTTTATTCATTGCTAGTTCAATATCATATCAACCATTATTTTCACCTTCAAAAATGACTGTTGATAATAATGCGCGTTCGAAAAGTTACGCGATTATGGGTTTTATTGCTGTTACCCGATTACTAAGCATCGGAGTTTTTATCGCACGGTAAGATGTTAGCGTGCTATGAAGTCGACATTAGCAATAAAATTCAACTCGTATTCATTTATTTAACTAGTAATTTAAAATTTATCATCACGGACAAGAACGTTGACGAGTTTATAAACGATCCTTTATTTTTACCCGACTGCCGAAGGAAAGGAGGGTTATGTTTTTCGACCGTACGTATGTATGTATGTGTGTATGTCTTATTCTTTGGCACGCCCTGCAGGCTAAATTTGGAAGGATTTCGCTTATGAGGTGTCGTTGGATTCCTTATAATCGTGGGAGTGACATAGGCTATAATATTTGCAAAAAAGCAGTTGGGTTTTTTGAAAAATCTTTAGATTCCACTTGTTGTCTTTGAGATATATATATTATACTTAAGAATTTCATAAAAGTTTCATTAAAAAACAATATGTATTAATATACAAGAGCATGTCGGGCCAGGCTTACTGTAGGGTTCCGTAGCCGTTATTATTACAAATCGATTATCGCTTACCCACCTTGTCGGAAAGATAATTCTATAAACTTTACCGTGCTAGAGCCGTTGCAGTATAAACCAGCGGGAAGTTTCGCGGAGCTGTAACTTTCCGCATTACGGATTACATGTGTTAAAGAGGCCCGTTTGACAGGAATCCAATCCATTTAATGCCCTCGAAGAAGTTCGCAGGTTACAGAACATATCAGTATGATAATTTTAACATCTATTGGACACCTATCAGCCCTACACCCGGAGATAACTAGATTTAACGGGAGCATATAACTCTTCGGGGTCTTTGTTTAAAGATCCTGGAGAGTTATTTGCCACACAGCATCATTATTCTGAAATTTTCCACCAGACAAAAATTTGGCGCAGATGATTTAAATCTCATAAATTCTTCAGTGGAACATGGTTGGTTACTAATGGATTACCGAAGTTTTTTTGGCAGATTTTCTCTCCCCAAACAATGTTTCCCAAAAAACATTTGCCAATTAGTCATTTGCCAACTGAAAATTTACCAAAAACATCTTTCGCAAGCAAATGTTTAGCAAACATATTTAGGCATTAATTTAGTTATACATATGGCCAACATATAGCTAATATAACGCTTTGCGAATATATTTTTAGGCATTATTGTATTTAGTCGAAGTTTGTTCTACCATTTTCAATTCTAAATTACAATCTGATTCCAAATCTTAAGCTTAGTGTAAATCTGACAAAGCGAGAATAAAAATTATCCCATACTATTTTGACGCTTGACCTCCAGTTCGGAGCCGGGTTATATATTCCCGGGTTTGGTCAGTATCGGCTTACACCCTTTGTGAGAGCTGGGTGAACTATACTTATAATATTACATGTCTAGTTGTAGTAGCAATATTACTAGATACCCACTTACTAACTTACTTAGGTGCCTATTTTAACTATTTTTTTAGTCTTTCTGGGACATTTCTATTCCGCTCTGTTGTCATCGTTCTATCTATAAATACATTATTATATATTATCAAGTTTAGTTTTCATGACACTTTAGATTTTCTGTAAAGTCATGTTAAATATTATTTATAAATAAATAAATGAATCTATGTCATCCTCTTCAATGAGCCCAAGCCCCAGTTCAACTTGACGGCCTTGAGTTTCTGAATACCACTCCCCCGCCCTCCGCCCGGGCTCCCGCCAGAAACTCGCTTCGTCAGGCTTTCGTTTCACTGGCGCACTCGACCTACGCTTCGCTCGGGAGGTCACCGGCTCGCTTCGCTCCCCGCCCCACTCCCTTTGCTTCGGTCTCATACGCCCGCTCAACTGGACCTTCTTTGCGAGCTCCTGGCTCCTCGGGCTTTTATATACACTCTAGGGGTAGGACAGACAAGACCACGTGGAGGCGGTGGCTCCGATTCTGTTTGCGGTAGAATGTTTTTTTTTTAACGTTTTTCATTACTAATTATATTACATTTTACAATCTAATGGCGTTTTGCCTTTATTGCAACTGAAATTTATGACAAACATGTTGACTAAATGAAGCCCTATGGCGAACATTTATTTGCACAAATATCTTTCGACTAATAATTTATTTGCATTAAAAAATCCATGAATAATATTTTGCCTAAATAACGCATTTGGCTAAAGAACCATTGTCCTAATGAAAGTTGCTGTATAAATATTCTGACAAGTGATCATTTGACTGAATTATCATTTGGCAAATAAATATTTAGAAAAATATAAGTTGTAAACTAACCAGTTGACAAAGTTTGGTTGGGAAAAGTTTGAAAAGAAAAAGAAAAGAAAAAGAAGAGATTTATTCACTACACAAAAGACACACAGAGACAAAGGAGTAGGGTTTGGCCGAAAATGTTTCGTTAAAATAACAGGCTACCGGTTTACGGAATTATGAAGTCCAGGAAAAAAATGCTTTCAGAGTAATGACTCTTCGGAGTTATGTAGTGTACCCGATTTAACGGGTACGTTGTCAGAAAGAGACGGATATTCAACTTTGCCGTATACAGCCTCTCCTCATCCTAGCGTTATACCCGGTTCTCAGCCTCTCCTCATCGTTATACCCGGTTCTGCCCTAAAAGAACCCGGGGTCTACTTTGGCACCTAATCCCAAGATTTGGCATAGGCACTAGTCTTATGAAAGGGACTGCCATCTGACCTTCCAATCCAGAGGGAAAACTAGACCTTATTGAGATTAGACCGGTCTCCTCACGATATTTTCCTTCACCAAAAAGCCACTGTCAAATATCAAATCATTCATATATGCTTTTAGGGGACTGGTACAAGCCTCTAAAACACTCCATCAGTAATGGTAGTGTGATGTTGGTAGATAAATACAGGCTAGTGACGTCTCAGTTTTCTATGGTCAAACCAACTCCTTGTTTGGTTTTAATGTATTTATAATTCTATAAAATAAGTTTTATAATTATTTTACGTCACCCTAAGGCCGTAAGAGGGATTTTCTGCCCACTACGTGAGGAGAAAATGTCACTTCCTGGCCAAGGCAAGACGTAAAACTTTAGACAAACCACGGGCGATAATTCGTAAAGCCCCAGATCGCATATTCTGCCCTGATTCTGACCTGCGGTCTGGGGCGTTCACGAATTCACCGCCCTATGTATGTAGGTAATGTACTATTTCATTCGTTGCTGATAATAACAACAATTTTCAGATAACTAGTTTTCAGATGTAAAATAATAGTTAAGCAAATATTTGAAATTTTATTTATTTATTTAACAATCAATATTCTACGGAAGCATGTTTAGGCAAAAACTCATATATGTAGGATACGAGTATATGCTTAAATTTAGTATTACCTAGTACTTCAAAAAATATTAAACAGATTTTATTAATACAGAAAGAACAGAGGGTTTCGTAACAACTATGATTATTGATTATCTACGAAGTTACGGAAAATTATTTTGACGTTACTCACACGTGTAAAATCTGTGTGCTGGGTGGAATCAATCAAATTGATGGCAATCGTGTTGAGCGCGGTCCCATTGTAAGAGCATGTCAGTCAAGAGTCTTTGATCCTCCGACTTTTTCATCCGCCTTCAATCCAGACGAAGGTTTCTGTTATTCATTAATATCTTCGCAATTGACGTCCGATTTTTCTATTACCGGCCGATTTCTATTTTGGAAAAAATTACATTGCGCTCTAATGATTTTGGACCCAATTTCTACCGAAAAATGTAATGTTTGAAATTTTTACGTTAAGCAATATATCCCAAAGTGATTAATTTTTGCAATCAAACTCAAACCTATTTCTATTAAACTCAGCACATGTGAAAGCGAACTGAAACATAATAAACTGTAAAACAGACGCAAAGCGATGAACAAAAATTTACCTCTGTGTCGTTTTGAGTTCAAAGTTAATAGCGGAGAAGGTTATAAGCAACTAAGTAATCGTACGATGTCACCGGGGCAGTACTTAAATATATAAGCAAAATCAGTGTATTAACTAAAGTCTCTTAAAACCATTTTAAACTTGCGCACCATTGAAAGCTATTTCTACGCGGCACTTGCGCTGCACACCTGATGCACCGTCCGCTTTATGGTCGGTTTACATCTACATACATTGAGCGTGCCAGACACGTGCCATGGCAGACAAAAAAATATTCTTCTATGCAGTTTCTATTAACCAATTTATATCTATCGTAACACGGCCGCGCAGACGCCGACAGACACGGGCCGTGCCCGGCCAGTATGCGCGGAAAGAATATGTTGTCTGCGCGGCGCATGTCTGTACAGGTCTGTGGCTATCTGCCGGTCAGTGTGAATAGGGCACCGGAACCGACGACGGTGTTTGTCGATGTCTGACACGGCACGCTTCTGCTAGATGTGAATAAAAACGGAGTCTGTCCCGGTATATGCCTGGTGCGCTTAATGTCTGTAGATATAAAATAAGCGGTGTCTGTCGGTGTCTGCCACGGCACGTGTCTGGCACGCTCAATGTCTGTAGATATAAACCGACCTTAAAGCGTCTGCTAGACGATCGCCAACAAGCCCCCCGACCGAGCGACCTTGGTCCGCACGGACCGTTCTAGTATGAAATTTTGCTGCAAACAACTGTCTACAGGGCTTGTTGGCGACCGTCTAGCAGACATTTAACTTTATTGTAGCGAGGCAGGTCTGTGTTGGTGCGTCAAATTAAATGTTTTTATTTTTTTAGGGTTCCGTATCTCAAAAGGAAAAAACGGAACCCTTATACGGTCACTCGTGCGTCTGTCTGTCCGTCTGTCACAGCCAATTTGCTCCGAAACTACTGGGCCGATTGAGTTGAAATTTAGTACACAAAGTGACCCAAAGAGGGACGCGTAAAGTAAATTAATGAATTCTGAACAAGAGGGCCACTTTTGGGGGGAAACTGGAAAATTGTATTGTGTGACATATCAAATGAAAGAAGTTGTAAGCATCTCAGATATATTTTTTTTATAATTTTAGCAAATACAGATTTGAAGTAATTTAGGAAAAAAGACGAATTTTGTCCTTTCCCCCTTATCTCCGAAACTACTAGGCTTAAAATTCTGAAAAAAATATGGAAAATAGTTCCCTGCCTAAAGATTACAGGAAAACCTATAAGAAGTTGAAAAATTCTCAATATTTTACGGAACCCTCACCACGCGAGTTGAACTCGCACTTGTCCGGTTTTTTACTTTTTTAATGACACTCACTAGTAAGAAATGGTTTACTCAAACTTAAGGCAGGAGAAGTCTCCGACAAACGGGTTTTAAAGTACCTAATCCCATTTCCGATTTATTCAGCGTTTTCCTTTTACAATGACTCCACAGTAACGACAAAAACATGCCATTTGCCGAATACCCTTCGTTTACAAGCCGTTCTTAGAATTCGAATGATCATCAGACCTTTTTTACAAGAAAATTAAGGATTCATTTCTTATCAATTGTGTTGGTTTGTAGAATTACCAATCTTTGATTAAAATGCTGCAAGAATTTGGCTGATTTTAAGCTAAGTCGAGAATAAAAAGGTTTTTCACATTTTGACTTTATTCCTAAACGTTGCTTTGCCTACAAATTTTGTCGGTTAACATTTTAATGTGGTTTTCCACAGGCAGGCTATCTAGCCTGCCACAGACTCTCCATCCCGTTTGATGAAATGTAACACGTGGATTATATGTTTCCATTCTATTAATCATCTTCTCTATAAGGATTACTGTAAGATCAGACCAGACATCTTTATTATCAAGGCATTTAGAACTATTATCATGTGGCTGGTTGCTTTGACAGGGGTGTAAGTTGACGAACTAATCCTAGGATGGGGTCTTTTTGTTGAAGTGCGTGAAAGGGCTTCGCAAACAGCGTTTGTTGAATGAGGCTTTAAGTATGGCTAGAAACTAGAGTAGGTAGCGCTATGTAGTGGGTGGGTTTAGACGAAATGAACGAACATGTATTCTGACCCCTTTATTTAAAAAAAGAAGCGGGTTGTGTCGGAGATACAACCGTTAATTAAGTTTAAGTGGATACTTCTTTGTTGGCTATGGAACCCTAGTAAAAAAGTATTTTGATTATTTAAAGGAATCTGCTATTATGGTGTACCCGCAAAATATATATCTGAATTAATTCAATAAAATCTGTATAAGTACAGATAAATCGGTATATATGGCAACATTATACTGATTTATCAACAAAAATATCCTCAGTGTTATGTGGTCACATATGGACGTCAAGAAATGAAAAAAAAGAAGAAAAGAAGACATTTATTCACTACACAAAAGACACACAGAGATAAAGGGAGTAGACATACAATACAATTGACACATATTGTGTATCTTCGCGGCAGTGAAACGGTCGCTGTCTCAGCATTGTGCTCAGGATTGTGATGAAGAAGAAACCGATCGCCTACAATTACCTACATACAAAAACAAGAGGGAATTTTCTCATAACCCAACTACGTCGCGCAAAGATTACGAAGCGCAATTGTATGCGAGATTCCACATATCCCAGTGCAGGGAATCCCTGAAATGCGTAATATTACGAGGTAGCTTACAACAGAATATCCACTCAGTCAGCAATCCAGTAAACGGGGGTGACTGGGCTATGTGGTTTATCTATCCAATTAAAGAAACTCCAGGATCATAAAAACCTCCACGAAGGCCACCGTCTGCGCTGTCATGCAAACTCCAGGATACCATACTGAAGGCACTGCCCTGCGGTTTTCCTTGAAGCACGATTTTTCTAATCTTATCTGGGATAGGGTAGGACGAGCCAGATGTAGCGAGGCGTGAAGGTGGCTCCAGCCCTGCTAGCATAACTTGACTCTCTACTCTACTCGCGCGCGAGATAGACTGTCCGTCACTTTTTGATTAATGCTGTCAAAAAGTGACAGATAGTCTATCACGCGCGCGAGTAGAGTAGAGAGTCAAGTTATGCTAGCAGGGCTGGAGCCACCTTCACGCCTCGCTACATCTGGCTCGTCCTATACCCTATCCCAGATAAGATTAGAAAAATCGTGCTTCAAGGAAAACCATTTTGAAACGCATAAACATTAGCATTGTTATTTTTGTAAAGCACTTAAGAGGGCGTTACTAGAGCTCACTAGCGCCACTGGTAAATAATTGTGATTATTCAAATATAACGATAAATATTTAAAAAGGGGGCCACTACACACTTCAAAGTTAAAACGGGCATTTTTCTTTTGAGTTCATAGAACGAATCCAGCAAAATAATAACTAGTTTGATGTATTCACAAGGTACTTAAATACAAAATACAGTGTGTAGTGGCCTCCTTTTTTAAATATCTGTCGTTAAATTTAAATAATCACAATTGTTTACCAGTGGCGCTAGTGAGCGAGCACCTTAACAGCCTCTCAATCTTTATTTATTATTATTATATTTATTTAAAGAGTTTTGTCAAAATGATAATGTCACTCTGTAGTGCAACTTATTATTATTAACTAGGTATTACAAATTAAATTCTTAATACTATTATGCACCCCAGCAGCCTGTAGTCATTTCTGTCTGCGTATGCCCACCAGAACCAAGCCAATACAGTGCCTTGGCTTCCCTCGAATGAGAGAACGCCCTGTTACAGACACCCAGCTGCTTAAGGTCGATGCCTTGAGACAAGAGTTCATCATCATCATCATATCAGCCGAAAGGCGTCCACTGCTGGACATAGGCCTCCCCCAAAGAGTGCCACAATGACCGGTGCTGCGCCACCCGCATCCAGCGGACTCCAGCGACCTTTACCAGGTCATCAGTCCACCTTGTGGGGGGCCTACCCACGCTGCGCCTTCCGGTACGTGGTCGCCACTCGAGAACCTTTCCGCCCCAATGGCCACGGTTCTACGTGCAATGTGCCCCGCCCACTGCCACTTAAGTTTAGCGATTCGGAGGGCTATATCGGTTACCATGGTTCTGCTGCGGATAGCTTCATTTCTGATGCGATCACGCAGAGATACTCCCAGCATAGCCCTCTCCATTGCCCTTTGGGTGACTTTGAGCCTTCTTATGAGGCCCATAGTGAGTGACCACGTTTCCGTGCCATACGTCATCACTGGCAACACACACTGGTCAAAGACTCTCGTCTTGAGACACTTGACACACGGAATATTGGACGAAAAGATGTGCCGTAGCTTCCCGAATGCTGCCCAGCCGAGTCGGATTCGACGATTGACCTCTTTCTCGACTAGAGTTCAAACTCTCTTACCTTCGTTACGCACACACTCCACCATAATATGATTAACATCCTCTAATTTACCACATTTTAAGCATGTTGGTGATTGGACTTTCTTCATTACAAATGCAAACTATTGGAGCGGAATGCGTCCAGAACGGAGCCTGAATACAGTTACATATGTGTTCGACACAAGGTTTAACCTGATGGATAGTCAAAACAATTTTACTCTAGGCTAGGTTCTGAACCGCGAATCGGTTCGAAACATGTCGAGCGATATTCGACATTAAATATGTGAGTGACCAGTTTTTATTATATTTTAATAGGTTCTGCTATTCTAACTCTACACCACACCGCGGTTTATGTTTACCTTTGGTCAACGTTTTATTTTTAGCCACAAATAATGGTGATTTAACGGTAACCACGATGTTTCCAAATCAATTATGTTAAATTTTATCACGTTCCTCCACCAATTACGTTTCGCTGCGCATTTTCCGTCTGAGATACAGCTGTCTCAAGCTCCAGCTCTCGGGCCCATGATAAATGATCCCACCCAAGCTGACTTACGCATTTTTTACTTCTACTTCACTTACTTTCACAACATTGCATTTAACATTAAAGGGCCACTTGAAATCCAACCTTACGTTCTTTGCATAAAATACAAATTCCAGTCACAAATGAATGTTTATTTGTACGTTTTTGAAGACGCGAGCTAGGATGCGTAATTGCGTACGCGGCACGTTTATAAGCTAACGTGTGTGAATAATTCATTGAGCGTATTTTATAAGATACGTATCGAATTTTTTGTCAGGTTAAGGGTTTTAGGTTAGTATTAATGGATTAAATGTACGTGGGTTTACTAATGGATTCCCTACAATAGGAGGAATACTTATGTTTATAGGTTTTTAACATGTTGTACTTATCCTTATGATTATGACCTATCGAGATTTGTCCTGTTGAACCCTTTCAATCTATACTATTCCGACGACTCTAAATAAACCAAACAGTTATTTATGACAATTAAAATATATAAATACCTTCAACCTTCATTTTCTCTAATATCCAAATACACAAAAATATCCGGCAGGCCCCGAACTAGGCTGAGCTTGTATCTCGGGACCTAGCAGTACGCTATACAAATGAAGTGTAATTGACGGGAATTCGGTTTCGACTTAATCAAATTTTAATACTTTATATCTAAAACTATGCGTGTGTGCTTGTGTGTGAGTGTGCGTGTGCGTGCGCGTGGGCGCGTATATGTGTGTGTGTGTGCTTAGGCATGTTAAATTACTCGTCACTGTCAGGGATGAAGGAGAGCTTCCATGTCATTGTAAGACAGAGACGTAAACTATTTTTTTAGAATTCTCTGTACCCTACCTGCTGTGTGCTGTTGGATATTATGCAAATTACAAACATATAATAATATATAACAGAAATAAATAATATAACAGAAAGAAAATATTAGGAGTTGGATTGTAGCGATTAGGGAGACATTGTTACTATGGAAGTGACAGGAGATAGCGTTTGAGTGAAAGGGGCGGGTCGTTGTCGGTTCTGTGAGAATTTATGTGTAAGTAGTGCCAAGGGAATACAGTCGTTTAAGGAAACATATCTTTCTTAAACTTTGTGAAGAATCCCCAATGTTTTTTCAGTAAAGTAAAGTAAAGTTTATTTGTAAAATATAGGTAACAAAGATGGTACAATGGTTATAATGTGTATCACTATGTTTGGCCGTTAGGCATTCAAATCAGTCTCCTCAAGATTCTTAAGTGTCAATTGTATTGTATGTTTACTCCCTTTGTCTCTGTGTGTGTCTTTTGTGTAGTGAATAAATGTTTTCTTTCTTTCTTTCTTTATACGCGTTATGCGCAATGTTTTCTACATCTCAAGAACCGTAGGCACTAGTTGGTGGTGGTGGGTAAACCATATTGTCAGCAAATCATATTCTCTATTATGCATCTTAGACTAGGTTTATAATTGATTTAAAAAAGTGCCAAGTGCGTGTCGGACCACGCACAACGATGCCATGCCTATTAAAAAGGTTGTATCGTCACGTCACAGAAATCTTACTGCACTTACATACTTTTCTATAGGGAAGGGAGTTTTCGAACAATATCTCGAAAATCTTTGACCCAAACTTGTTCAAAATCATTTTCGGTGAAGGAATTTTAGCCCTATGTCCATGGTTTTTTCATATTATTTTAATACACAATTTTGTGACTTTCAGGGTGATAATCTCCGACTCTATTCACTTAATCAATAAAAATGCTGAGAAACTTTATATTTATTTTAAAACGCCTATCGATTGATTGGACTTACAATATATTTTGACTTGCATTAAGACATGTGCACCACTAAAAATATTTTTTCAGTAATTTCATTACAGAACTATGCTCAACTAACAAAATACACCTATCCTCAAATTTTTATTCAAATATTATAGTTTTTGAGTAAAATGCCTGTGACATACGGACCGACATGAAACTGTAAGGGTTCGGTACACCCTAAAATTACATACAAAATGTAAAATGATTATAGAAACATAGGCTGCGATAAGTGCTAAGCAAGTTGAGGCGTAGGCAATCTATTTACCTGTGGTAACGGCGACAGAGAATTTAATCTTCTGATTATCCCGTGTCCAAGAGCACCGCCTTCTGTATCTGGGTCGTTCTTCTTTTTTACCTACAATATATCGTCATTTTTCTGTTTTTTTCGTTTTTCAACTATTGATAATCATGGTTTTAATGTTTGATTTTAATAAACGTTGCATGTATCTTTTATTAGGACTAATTAATGATTCTTTCCGTGGCGATAATGTTTTTTTCTTTATGGTAGTTTTTCAGGTAATATTGTGACAGAGTGGCCGTTTTCAGCAGAGACCACATTTTGGATTCACGCGATTCTATGAAAAACAAACTTATAAAAAAATAACTGGATAGAGAAAGTGAATGACTATTTAGTACTAATAGATGAATAAAATGTATGGACGTACATTCAAACACTAAAACATTAATAACCAATACTCTAACTATGACGTATGGTAAAATGAGGACAAGCAATTGGGAATGGATGAAAATTTTAGAAATGCCTGATTATTTTTTTGGTGATAGGAATAACCTTCCTTAGCACCAGAAAAAAGTTTCAGATTTTTCAGCTGCATAATTTTTTTTTGTAAAATATAAACAGTTTCCTCACTTACGTTTTGGGTCAGTTACGGCACCTTCCTCGATCGGTCTCATATTACAAAAAAATATATTAAATATGTGTGGTAAACTGACACTGGCAATGATATTGACACTTGCAGCAGCTATATTGATCATTACCAGTGTCAGTTTACCACAGATATTTAAGAAAGTTTTTTGTAATATGAGACAGATCAAGGAAAGTGTCTATTTACCGTTCTTGACACAAAACGTAAATAAGGAAACTGTTTACATTTTTCAAAAATAATTGTCGCATCTGAAAAATCTGAAACTTTTTTTTGGTGCTAAGGAAGGTTATTCCTATCACCAAAAAAATAATCAGGCATTTCTAAAATTTTCATCCATTCCCCATTGTCGGTAAAAAAGAAGAATGACCCATCTGACCTTTGATCCACCCCTTTCCTGCTCTCCAATTTTCCATGTGGTTTGCTCTGTGGAAAGCGGAAGAAAATGAATGCTTCATTTAATAATTATTATTTCCCCCGGTCTTCGCTTTTCCTATAAATTTGTCCCATATCAGGCCGATCGGTCCCATACGTCACCGTTATTGAAGGGCGATAGTCGCACAATGGGTTACAAATGCGCCGTAAGTGCTTCACAGGACTCGCTAAGTGTGTCGCCAGGAACGCCCATTGTGTTTCTTGATAGAGAATATTCAGAAACTTGGAAAAGTTGCGAGCTTAGAGCATACATAACTGGAGTAGCCTTATGTCGTATTTGCGTACAAAAAAGTCTGCCAAATTTTGCGGGGGCGGGGGGAACATCTTAGATATTGAAACTCAATTATATATTAAAAGTTGAAGTGGTTGACCGTTTATAATATCAAGTGCTTACAGCAACATGCGGGCATTTTTATGATCAGTGTTCTCTTGCGAGGCGATTTTGTGATCGATTGGGAAATTGTCTTTGTATGATTTTTTGCACATTGTGCAAGGTTTTTTACAGAGGGGTAAGTTACTGAAAGGCTACTCCAGTTATGTATGCTCTAAGGTTGCGAGTCAAAGAGGGCTACCGCGAGTGAATTCGCTGCTAGAGGCGCTAGTGATGCGTCGGTTCAACATATCAAATGCCATAGTTTGTGAGTGGATTTTGCGGGTTTTTCATAATTCTTAATAATGTTGTGAATATTTTGCATAGCTGAGATTAATTATATCAAATATGTGTTATGGGTCCATGAATCTCAGAGCTTTAAAAGCGTATCTACGGAAAACTCGTGTAAAAATAAATCGGAGGTAATAATAGTAAGTATTATTATTTTAAATCATTGATTTACTCTTTTCAGCATGATTTAAATGTAATAGCTATATTTCTGGACCCGACACCTGGCGTGTCTGGCGCCAACTGGTCAGCGCAAAAACGGTAGCCCTCATTCCTTGAGTACATGTAATTTCACTATAAGTACATATACGAAATAAATGCGAAAGTGCGTCTGTCTGGCTGTCTGTTACCTCTTCACGCTTGGTATATGGTATAGAGATAGTTAAAGTCTTGGAAAAGGACATAGGTCAGTTTTTATCCCGGAAATCATCCTCTAAAGGGGTGAAATGGTGGTGAAAGTTTGTATGAAGTCACGATATAAATGAGTTCTACGCGGACGGAGTCGCGGGTAGAAGCTAGTTGTGTATGAATATCGCGTTAGTATACTATCGCGTTTGTAGCACTGCAAAAAGTCACCTTCCATAACCGCTCTTACGGTTCTTTCAAGGTACCTAACTGAATACAAGGACGACTGTTATTAAAGCTTGTAAAGCAAGTATAATATAAAAGTTATAATCCCGACGTAGTACCACGTCGCGACAACAAAACGCGTCGCCTAATTTTACGACCCAATGACGCATACGTTGACATAATCTGTCATAAACGAACCACGGGGCAGGGAATTGGAGGAGATGGTTTTGAAAAAGTAAGAAAGACTATTTAATTTTTTAAGGACTACTTTAACGACTAGGCACAGACATTCGCCTCTCATTGCATTAGGCCCTGGTCTCCTATAAATCACGCCGTACGCTGCGTCACAATGCTTACTATGGAAATGTACTGATGTGGCCGACGATAACAACAGTACATCTCCATAGTAGGCATTGTGACGCAGCGTACGGCGTGATTTATAGGAGACCAGGGCCTTATAGATATTTATTGACATGTTAATTTAAATTTATATAAACGTTGACACTTAAATTCGGATTTTATTATGTTGTATGTACAGCCTTTTAATGGTTACGTAAATAATTTTAATCATCATGTTACATACCAAATTTTTGTACGCCACACGGCACATCATAGCTGAACTGAATACTTATAACTGTCACCTATTTTTACCTATGTTTGACGAAATAAATTATTTGTATTTGTATAAAAAAAAACTCGCAACGACGGAACTAGACGGAAATCTAAAGTCATAATTGACGGAGCAATCTCGTACCAAACAAAAAAAAATGCAGTCCCATTGAGAACTTTTTTGAAGTCGGTTAAAAAGCTAAACGAAAACCAGCTCCCATTAGTTTTAGAGTTGATCAAAAAAAGAAGCCAAGTTCAGAATGAAGTACAATGACCCGGAATGAAGTCCTCATGATCAGTGTAGGGTGACCATTATTGCAGTTTTATGCTATTCTATAACTAGTTTATTTTAAAATATTAATTACGGTTATATGTACTTTTATGATTGCATTATAAGTCTACTCTTTATGTAGACCAAGAAAATCGGAGAAATGCCCAATTTATTGTTTGCCTTTATGCTGGTCGATCACGTAACGCATTGTACGCGCGTCAGGTAGATCTAAACGTCAATTTTTATTTGGAAATATGACAGTTGGATCTACTTAACGCGCGTTCAAAACGTTACGTGATTATCCCTCTGAGCATATTGAACGTTGGCAAAAGTCTGATATTTATGCACCTAACGTATTAAATGATTATACATTAATTCGGATTTAAACTGAATCTACAGAAACACTAAACAGTCATTAAAACTCCTCTCGTATCTTTACCCTATGGCCAAACCTAACTCACAAAGATTCCTTGCCGAAAACTGGCAGATAGCCAGTATGTACCATCACCAAAATAGTTAGCTGACCATCCGTGCACTTTATGTGTATTGTAATTAGGTTCAATATAGACACAGGATGGTAGTTGTGTTGGCGTTTGTACTATACGCAGTTTAGCAAACCTAGCACTAGTATTCAGCTTTCCAATCTAAAATGACGTAACAGTCAAGATAATCATTGAACTTAAAATCTAAATGGTACCACAAGTCCCTTATAAGTTTACTTGCTCGCAACTTAACTCGATCGTTCGTATGGTTTAATCGATTTTTCGATATTCAGCCTTATATCACAAGCATTTATCGTTTTAATTTCAATGCGCTTGTCGGTTATGACATTACAGAATACGCGCATTGCCAACGTCGAAAAATTCCCCAACGCCAAAGTTTAAGTTTAAGACTTTAAAGGAATCTATGCCTTAAGCTTAACGACATTAAGTATAATTTTAACAGTGTGCGATGATTCTCCACTGAGTCTGTCGACCCAATATGGCGGAACGTGTGCCAATTATTTGCATTTTTAAATACAAAATACGCGACAAATCCGAATTTTGCGGATATACGAGTATGTTGTCGATTCAAAACCCTTATTTTTATAAGTTCTTTCATTTGAGATAGGTATCGATCGGATCTACGGTAAATCTTGACGGAATAATACGTTATCACGCACCATTTTGCAAGTGAAATAGTAAACTACAGACGCTACGGTATTTTTCGATTCGAAATGTCAAATTTGTGTCTCATGGTACGAATTGGTCGTACGAATCGAAAGTTTAGATTACGCATCGAAAACTAGCGAGTAACGTTTTGTAGTTGTTTTCGGAGTATATCGGCACCATGAGTACAACGACGCACTTGACAGCTCGAACTTGCGAGAATCGAAATATATTCGAAGTGCGTTAGCTCGATCGCGTTGGAAGTTAACTATTGTATGCTTTCGATGGCAACTCACGGTAAGCGTACAGTATCTTAAACGCTACGGAGGAACACACGTAAATACAAACATAGACTGCTAAAACATATCCCTTCCTTTCGGCTTTGCCGTAGTCGGGAAAAAAAGTGTTTCCCAATTGTTTATGCCGTTATGTGACGGTATTTTAATTTTGTGATCAAAATGGAAACCCAAAAGAAATATGGAAAATTTAGCTTTTCCTTTATCAAGAATCAATTTGATTCTCTGGACATAAAATCAAATATCCTGAGAAAAAGGAATAGGAACACTTATAAAACACCCTTTTTCCAGCAACGGGTTTTCCCGCACACTTCCGCTACATGTCCATTTGAAGCAGCTTTTACGAATTGACCTCAACCACGATCAAAGGGAAACCGAATCACTAAGCTTGCATGAATGCTTTGCCAAGATTGTCTATAACGGTGACGTGCGGAACCGCCTTCGCAGTATACACGATGTAACAGTAGCTTCATATTCAAGAATAAACCAATATTTGGCAGCGTTAAAATCCTGCACTAGAAAATCTATCGCAAAATAAATCGGCTTACTACTGTAGGAATTTAATTTTAAAATTTTATAATACTCTGATACTGAAATGATATATTGTGTACCTACTGTTTTGAAAAAATGACACCTCGCCGAGTTTTTTTACGCCCTTTCTTCTCGAGGCAGAGGTTTTCTTTCCGAACCGGTGGTAGTTTTAGTTTATCGACATTCATAGGTGCATGTAATATGCCTAAATTGAAGAATAAATCACTTTGACTTTATCATCATCATCATATCAGCCGATAGACGTGAAATGCTGGACATAGGCCTCCCCCAAAGAGTGCCAAAATAAGCGGACTCCCGCGACCTTTACCAGGTCATCAGTCCACCTTGCGGGGGACCTACCACGCCGCGCCTTCCAGTATGTGGTCGCCACTCGAGAACCTTTTCGCCCCAACGGCCATCGGCAACAAATATTATATTCAAGAATAAAGTCTACACTAACTGCAGTAGTACTACCCAAAATGGTCTACAACAAATATCGAACATATTTCAGAATAGCGCCGATAGCACTGATAAGGCATGGCCAGTTTTGAACTGCCAAAACCGTTCACAATTTAACGCATTATTTTTTGTTGGTTTATAATCTATATATAATGTCAAATTGTGAACAGAGAACAAATTGGCATCCTAGTATGCTACGGAACGCGTGTACCTACAAACACTAGGTAGGTTAGGTTTGTTCGGTACCTACCTTAAACGACCTTCAGTGGTCCGAAGGGCGAACCCCCAGCAATAGTGGAAAAGAAACAGTATTTAAAAAAAAGTTTATTTCAGCCCGAGATTCATAGAATAGTGTTAGTAACAGTTGGGACTTACAAGACTATGTATTACACGTTAAGTTACGTTTGATTTAATTTTTGATTGTGGTAATATGGCCGAAAGGCAGGAGCAAGTAGTGATTATATTATTCCCTACTTGGCCCTACCAATGACCACTTCAACCCAATACTTGGTGAGCGGGCAGTCAAGGCGCTCTGCCAACACCCTCATTATACTGTTGCTGCCGCCTCTCTCTTTTAATACAAACTAATATTTGGGCCAATAAACTATTTTTTATTGCTCGTTGCCATGGTTACGCCTCCTGGGTTACTCTAGTTAGTTTTTCTGGGCATTTTCCGCAAGTCGACATCCAAGTGTGCCTATTTTGCGTGAAACGGCAGGGTGGCGCTACTCTAACCACCCCAGCTCCTATAAAAAAGTTTAAGAGTGCCTTGGTATTAATGACTGCGTGCCGTAGTGTGTCCGGAGATCCTAGGTGCTTTTTCCTGAATACTTCTACCTGCTTACAATCCAGTAGAATGTGTTTCGTCGTTTCTTCTGCCTCCATGCACGCTCTGCACATGGGGCTGTCTGTGATACTTAAATTATAGAGGTGTCTGTTCAAGGTGTTGTGTCCGGTTATCATTCCTACTATCTTGCGTAGTTGGTTTCTGTGTGTCTTCATTAGTGCGGTTGTGAGTATGTAGTCGCGCTTCGACAGAATCTCTTTGGTCTGTCTGCATGTGTCTTATCTCCTCTCAGTATCTTTGGTGTATTGGTCTAGTTTGTTATATATGTAGCCAATCAACTATTTTTTATTTCTCGTTGCCATGGTTACGTCTCCTGGGTCACTCTTTAAAACTATGATTTTGTAGGGTTAAAATCCACTAAACACGTGTTTTTGCTATATCGTTAAACCCATTCCTTAGCATGAGAGGAGTCTAATGTATAGTATTTTTTTCTAAGAAACTCTGTCACTGTTGTCTCTTGGCTTACCAGGACAGAATAACAACAAAAAAAACCGGACAAGTGCGAGTTAAACTCGCGTGGTGAGGGTTCCGTAAAATATTGAGAATTTTCCCGTTACTTTGAATACTCAAACTTTTCATAGGTCATCTGTAATCTTTAGGCAAGGAACTATTTTCCATATTTTTTTCAGAATTTTAAGCCTAGTAGTTTCGGAGATAAGGGGGGGGGGGGGGGGGGAATGGTCAATTTTCGTCTTTTTTCCTAAATTACTTCAAATCTGTTTTTACTAAAATTATTTAAAAAAATATCTGGGATGCATACAATAACCCCTTTTATTTGATATGTCACACAATACAGTTTGCGAAACTTTTTTTAAATTTTCCAATTTACCCCCAAAAAGTGCCCCTCTTGTTTAGAATTCATTAATTTATTTTACGCGTCCATCTTTGGGGCACCAATTTACATAATGTTCACCAAATTTTAACTCAATCGGCCCAGTAGTTTCGGAGCAAATCGGCTGTGACAGACGGACAGACAGACGCACGAGTGATCCTATAAGGGTTCCGTTTTTTCCTCTTGAGGTACGGAACCCTTAAAAGTTGATTGACCCATTAAACGATTTTTAACGGTACTTTAGCTATTTTAAGTTTAATATATGTATGTGGATGGTATTCATTTCTGAGAGCATAAAGTACAAATAATTGTATCCGTTCCAAACGCCGCCGATGACCCACATCAAGGACATACTCATTCAAGTTAGCCTACTGCCGCCACGTGTTCTGTCCTAGCCGAAGGACGGCTATACTTAGCCCGTATGGTGGTGATGGGGATCGATACCGCCTTACCGATGCAGCGGTCACCGCCGCTTTACGAATTCAAAATGGTACATGAAAATGGTGCGCATAGTTTTTGTATCTATTAAATACTAGCTTCCGCCCGCGTAGCTTCGTCTGCGTGGACCCGGGATAAAAACTATACTATATTTTAATCCAGGCTATAATAAACTATCTTCGTGCAAAATTTCATCCAAATCGGTTGAGCCATTTTAGCGTGATTGAGTAACAAACACCAAACACAACAAAACATCTAAACATCCAAACTTTCGCATTTTGTAATATTAGTGAGATAGGATATTGTCGTCTAGAGTACCCATAACATCAAGCCTTATAGGACTCGATTTGTGTAAGATTGTCCTTTAATATTTATATTTATTTATTTATATTTATACTGGAAATTTGTCGTTGTACGGGGTAAAAATGCATTTAATGCTTTTTTTATCTCGTTGTGGTTTTAGTTTCATAAGTAAGTTTCATAAATTTTAATAATAATAAATAATAAAAACTTTATTCATATAGCTGCGGAGTTTATACATATACAAAGGTTGAAACCTCCTAGTAGGTATTCGAGTACCTGTATCAGGAGATTCCGCTCTTCAAAAAATAGGTTTCTTACAAATGCAGTCATGCTAAATAGGTAGTTTAATGTAGAATTGTATTGATTGATGCTGCATGTTAGTGCCGTACATTACACCTCACTTCTTATTTTTTTTTCTCTGTCGCCTATCCCAACAATATATTAGTATGTAGTTTATATATTAACATTGTATGACGTTTCTGTGAGTCACCAACGGTACTGGCTGAAAATCAGCGCTGTAGGTGTCTGACACCTCAGCATAATGCTGAGTCAGTGTCGGGTTCACAGCCGCAGAGACACACTTGTTTTATGTTTTATATGTTGTAAAAATGTATCTTTCTTTCTTAAAGCTTTTGTCTGATAATGCATTTCAAACCAAATTAATAAACTAATTAAAACACTCACAACACATCAAAATGTGCGAAACCGAAACGCTGTCAAACGCTTATACCCTTTTCATCACACTTGCTCGTCAATGGCGTTATTACTTGCGAGCGTACAGAGCAGTTATAGCCGTTTTACCTCCCACGGGCTGTTAAGTTTAGTTTTAAAATATAGAACCCCCTGATTGGCTTAAGCAAATCTGGTTGCTCTGTGATTGGTTGAAAAAAAAAAACTAGTTGGCCAAGCCGCCCCGCCCCGCAAGAATACTGCTCTGTGATTGGTTGAAATATTGAAGCTTGGCGCTCCACTAGCACAGGGCCAGTAGCATGGTTGGCCTTGTCACGCGATATTAGGTGATAGGGTAGAGCGTGCGTCACTGGCTGACACCGTTCGATAGAATGAGACGACGCTCTTATCTTGTCACTTGTCGCGTGATAACGCCAACCATGCTACGGCTCCTGATCTGGAAGTGAAGTTGTCAATTTTTGATTGGTATGAAACTTAGATTTTTCTGGCTTTTGTAGTTATTTATTTCCTCGCAAATGTGATGAAAAACATTGTGTATAACACGGGCGTAAGAATATTGCAAACTCTCGTTAAACAATGTACTATTCCATAATACGTTACCTATACCCTTACAAAGTCATTACTAACTGGCACCCTTTTCCCAGCATAAATAAATAAGGCTCCCAGCACACGTAACTGTTGTGTAGCCTGAATAAGGCCAATATTTTCTCACCTAAACGAGTTAGCCTTATCGAGTTCCCCGGGGGTGTTCTTAGTAAACTGTTGTAAGGGTTTTTCTCTGTCTTTTTATTGGTTTAGAGAGATCTTTATTTCGTAGAATTTCAATGGATAGCGTATAGTTTATCCGTGAAATGGGAACGTAATATTTAAAAGTTTGAAAATGGTATCTATTTATTACACAAACTAGCTTGCAATTCAGCGAGGAAATGCCGCCAGCATCCTCGGTACAGTGCCTTGAGGGCCTTTTTAGGGTTCCGTAGCCAAAATAGCAAAAACGGAACCCTTATAGTTTCGTCATGTCCGTCTGTCCGTCTGTCCGTCTGTCCGTCTGTCCGTCTGTCCGTCTGTCCGTCTGTCCGTATGTCACAGGCATTTTACTCGAAAACTATAAGGTGTATTTGAATAAAATTTTGAGGATAGGTGTATTTTGTTAGCCGCTACATAGTTTTGTAATTAAAATGACAAAAAAAATTTTTTTAGGGGTGCACTCCATACATACAACTAAAAGTCAAAATTTTTTTTTTCATGGTGACCCCCCGTGTGGCACATCAATCGATAGGCCTTTCAAAATAAATATAAGGTTTCTTAGCATTTTTTTTTTATTAAGTGAATAGGGTCGGAGATAATCGCCCCGAAAGTCACCAAAATTCTGTCCCCCCCCTCTAATTTTTGAACGGTGTATTTTAAAAATATGGAAAAATTCATGGACATAGAGCTTATTAATTTCATTTACCGAAAATTGTTTTGAACAAGATCGGTTCAGAGGTTTTCGAGATATTGCTGAAAAACTGCCTTCCTCAAAGAAAAGGACGTAAGTGCCGTAAAATTTCTGTGACGATACGACCTTTTTAATAGGCACGGAACCATTCGTTTTGCGTGGTCCGACACGCACTTGGCCGGTTTTTTTAGATTTAACTTAGTTTTAATTTAATTTGGTTAATGTTAATCATCATCTTGTATTTACTTTTACTAAATAAATGTATATTTCTACTAGTTTCTGCCCACGACTTCATCCGCGTGTAGCTCGTTTATAATGTAGCTCCGTACGAACTTTCACCTCCTTAGGGGAGTAAGTAAGTAAGTAACTAGTCCATACCAAATTTCATCTCAATCGATTCAGCGGTTTAAGCGTGAAGAGGTAACAGACAGACAGACAGAAAGACACACTTTCGCATTTATAATATAGTATGGATTCGTATTTAGTAGGTATATTTATAGTAGTAATGGAATGGCCGCTGGATGCGGGTGGCGCAGGACCGGTCACTTTGGCACTATTTGGGGGAGGCCTATCCAGCCTATATCCAGCAGTGGACGTCTTCCGGCTGATGATGAATAGCTTTTTGTATAATTTTCTACCGGTGGTAGTTTATCGACATTCATAGGTGCATGTAATATGCCTAAATTGAAGAATAAATCACTTTGACTTTGACTTTGACTTTATACTTTATTTTTGTCTATACAAAGTAGGTGTTATCATTACAATAATAAAATAGTTTTAAAAGTCGCTCATAAACTGCTACAACCACGGAACATTTTATATACCTACTGGGTTACTTAAGTCGTGATACAAAATAGCAAAATGGGATTCTATCCATGATTCTGAACAACTTTTTACTATGGGGCCAACTTTGTATTATGCAAAAAAAAACAGGCTGTTCATACATTTTCGTCAGTCTAAAATGAGCAAAGTGTATGAAATAGTTCTTTCTTTTTTGTAAAACACAAAGTTGGTCCCTTAGTAAAAGTTGTTCAGAATCATGGATAAATTCACATTTTGCTATTTTGTATCACGACTTAAGTAACACCCTGTATGGCCACATCATCGTATAAAGACATACTGTCATTTATTGGTTGGTTGGATCTTGTATTTATTGTTTTTTTTGTTGTTAATATATATGATCCACTGCTGGACAAAGGCCTTTCCCCTTGATCTCTACGAGTCCCGATTTGATGCTTCTTTTAGCCAATTGCTAATTAATGTATCTGTCACCTTAAGATTGTGAACACCGTCAGTTTCACAATGTTATAATCTTACTCCCGATATGTCGCTGTCGAAATCGGTCGCAATTTAACGCATATTTTTTCCATAGTTTATAATCGTCCCGTGACCAAGGATGTTGTTACACATCCGAAACGTCGGGAAGCCTCAAAGAGGTAAAATAAATAAGTTAACTAATATGTTAACGGGACTTGTCCCGTTAAGTAAAAATTATGTGTGAGAATCATTGAACTTTAAAACGATATATCTATCAATGTCAAATCGGGAAATTGTGAACTGAAATCAAACTGGCAAAATTCTTGACACATTTCTATTTAAGTAGTTGTTATTCAGTACTGAAATAAAATGTTGAGTTGATAATTGAAATTCATTTTGGCCTAGGATATTAAACCTACTTTTCGTATAAATGAAAATGGAAATACATTATGCAGTCTCAAAAAAAAATAATATATATATATAAAAATAGGATTACAATACAAACACAAACATCGCAATATATAAAAAAATGTTAGACAGCTTATCAACACTGTTTTCTTTACATTAAGTATCTAGCAAGTAGATACCATGAAGGTACTAAATCATAAGTTCTTCTTTCATCAGATACAACCTACAACTCCTCCACTTTGCAGCTTCGATACATGCGCTACGCCCTATAGCGTAGCAAGCACTGAATGATTTCGTAGCGCTCGTAGCCGATGTGAGAACCCGTTTGTAGAGGAAAGTGCCTACGGCGTAGGCGGGTTCCTTGCAGTCAAACTGGCTAGCGGGTTTCTATGACGGAAAGTGTTACAGCAATAATCTATTCAACGCTCCTAGCGCTACGTCGTAGCAGCAGCTTTAACTGCATACTTATCTAGTGAAAAGTGCCCGTAGCACTCTGACACCCGAGTGTAGGATAGGTCAAAAGTGGTCGTCAACCTGTAAAGCGCAGACAATTCCTCGTAAAAGGTATACTAAGCCAGTACGTACGTCATGCGCACAAAAGTAACAATGGTCTAATTAAACTTTGTTTTTTTGCAGAAAGTTCATCCCACTCCACATCATAGAAGAGGACAGTTACGAAAAGGACGTGCTTTTCTACGTCAACCTCGGCAACCCGGAGTTGGTCGGTGGTATGTACCATTAATATTAATGACACGAATATAATACAACTTTTAAAACAATGTCACTTTCCATGAATGTGTCAAAAACGCGTCACTCACATGAGCGCTGATAAAAATCTTTGTAATGTGAAAGCGCTCCTCAGTCCATATAAATTCGGCATTCACTGCTGGGCTATAAATTCAGTATCCTCAGCTTTTCTGACCGCCTCAGCAAAGTATGGCGAATAATTCACCTCTACCACTCACAACATATCTATGTGATTTGAAAACATTATTCAGAATATTCAGAGACCAAAACTAAAAAGTATTTGATTTAAAATTCGAAAAGGTGGCGACATTTTTTTTAAATTGGCAGATATTCTTTTTTAATGCTGTCAACAAGAATGGATTGCAAAACTAGGTAATTTGGGTGAGCCGAGCAACGGCGCGGGTTCATTGAAAACTTAAGATTTGGATGTTCCATTTTGCGAGCGCTATTATTTTCGTTGTTTAAGCAATTCAACTGTTTAAAATGGTTCTATTCTCAGAGCACTCCGAAGCTGCTCGAAATTGCAAGAAACTAACGATATCACAGTCTTAAGTTTTAAACTCAGCCGCAGTTCCATTTTCAAAACTTTGAAAACGGCCCAATACCTACTGACAACATAACGATAACGTCTAGCGCTCGCCTAACTTAACCGACATACTCGTGCCAACTCACGAATGTGAAACTTGGCCAACATACAAACTTGGTCCGTTGGCCCGTGAGATTTAAACTCTACTAACTTTCGCAAGGTCTCGGCTTAGCTACGAGTATCACTCAAAACTGAACTTAAGCAGCAACAGTCAAGGCTTATTTTCCATCAACCTAGGAAGCAACATACGACCTTACGAAATTTAGGAATGTGCAACGGAAATTTGAATTTACTAATTCTTATTTGGAATTTATTATTGTCTTTACTAGTTTATTAGAGGATTAATTTTAAGCATGGCAGAGATCCAGTTAGTGATTCGTCGAGTCGGCAAGTGCATTCACTATGTTTTATATTGTTCAGTCAAAATGGTAAAACATTAGATTTTCAGAAGTAAAGGAAACTATGGTCCCCTGCAGATAAAAATCCAATCCTGACCATCCATCTATTATAATATTAAAGTGATTTAAAATTTCTATACTGGACTGAAATGATAGATTGACTTCTTAGCCGCAGGGAGCCATAACGATAAGAGATAAAGAGTCCCAAATAATAGTACATTACTCAACTAAGGCGGTAAAACAAAGAATGTCACAGATCGCAAGTATTCGACGCACGAGCCGAAGGCTAGGGCGATAAATAAGCGATCTGAGGCTTCATTAACGTCTGTGGTGAGTACACAATTTCATATCTCCCCTGGCCAGTGAGTGGGATTTTCCGCACGCGTAGCGGGCGGTAATTTCCACTTTATGGCGAGGTGTGAGGTAAACATACTTATGATGGTATATAATCACCAGATGATACTTATCAAACTTATTTTCATCATATCAGCCGAAAGACGTCCACTGCTGGACATAGGCCTCCCCCAGAGAGTTCCAAATTGACCGGTCCTGCGCCACCCGCATCCAGCACTTATTTTACCTGTTAGTTATACTCTGGATTTCATGATAAACAGTTAAAGTTTGTTTTTGTTTCTTTCATTTTGTATGAAATGATTACAGTGATCTTTTAGATTTTTAAGTCTTGAAACTTAAGAGGTCTGTACATTTTGACTGAGCACTAGTTAGTTATTGAATTTGTTTTGTTTGTTAAAACATAGTCGATGCATTTGACCTAGTCTAGAATTTATCTCGCTTCTACAACTAGATTATGCATGAATTTATTTTGTCTCGGCAGAAGTATTTGAGACATTCCTGCCTGATGCATCGGCTACTGTCTCAGTAGCGTTTGCTCCCGGTAAGTTGTGTGTGGAGAGGGTTACACTTGTTAATGGGCAAAGTAAAATGTGATCATAGTACATGACATACCTCGTGATGTTTAGTATTGGTCCTGTATGGCAGTCCGCGTGGAAGTCTAGCGAGATGGAAACGGTTTCATAACATTTGTACTCTAACTGGCTACTTTCTTTTAAATGCTAATTCAGATAATAATTTAAAAGATGATAGTCAGTAAATGGGCATTCACGATTGTGTAGACAGTAAAGCCAGTAAGCGATGATGGTCACTTGGACTTTTTTAGTTAGCCATCATGGTTCATTGTGAGGAGGAACCTTTTTAGCTAACATCACGTGGCCGTCTGGTTTCGCCTTTTCGCCATTATCGAAATAGATAACTACTTTTTCTGTTCTGTTCTAGAATTGTCACAAATATTACCAATACTCAATTAACAAGCGTAACCCAATGAGTTTTGTTTTCTTGGTTTCTGTTTCTGTTTGAATAAATGCTTTGAATTTTTGTAGTGTTTTTGGCTTTCAAATGTAGTATTTTATTTCACTGTTTGGGATTTTATTGATCGCACTTGAGTTGCAGAACAATGTCAGCGTATTAATGATCGAATCAAGGGTTGAATTAATTTGATTTTGATATATTACAAGGCATAATGTTATTTATTCTAAAGTTGAGAACGAACGACCATGACTACACACAGATAAAATAAATGGATTAAAACATTATCTTGACCATTCGCCATTATCAATTAAACAGAAATAATTAAAAAAAAACTTAGCTCAAGCTAATTTCATTTCATTTGAGATAATATAACTATCTTCCTAATAAATTTCTGGATTCAAGAATATTTGCCTCAACTGAAGTTTATTTTCTTTGCAGTATTTAATTGTTACCTAGATAATTAAAACGAATACGTGAATTCATGCTGAACTATCTTTTATATGTTACTTGTTAAATTTTACAAGGAAATATAGTTTTAATGCGTAAAACAATGGGCAATCAATATCGCAACGCAAAAGGAAACAACTCATAAAATCATAATAAAAGTTTCATGGCTCCTATAGGATGGTTGACAAATTGGAAACTAACCAGTTTGTGTCGCTTCTCGAACCGTAATAATCATAAAAACACACGGAACCAATCACACTTGCTCGCAAAATGGTGTATAGTGGGTCGTTCTTCTTTTCGACCGACAATAGCCTGTCCTTCGTCTTATTACGGCATCTCATTTGAGCAATGATGTTTATGGTTTTATAATGTTCGAATGAACGTCCATATTATTTTATTAATTAGTGATATATAATATTTCACTTTCTCTAACTAGCATTTTTTTAAATGTTTGTTTTTTTCGTAGAATGCCGTGACAGAGTGGTAAACCAAAAGGTTGTCCCCACTGAAATAGTCCACTTTGTCACATGTTTTTTTTAGAAACCAACCGTATATAAATATTTATATTGGCCAGAAAGTAAACTTTAATTAGTTCTAATGAAGAAAACTATGCATTTTTTTTTAAATCGCACTTCAAAACCACAATTTTCGATAGTTCAAAAACCAAAAAAACAGAAAAACCTCGATTCATTGTCGGTAAAAAAGAAGAACGACCCTAGTATAAAACATCTCCGCAAGGATAAGTTTGCCGATGGAAAACTCCGACATGTCTTGATTTTGTACTTGTTGTTGACAAGTCGTAAGCAGTGAATTCTTACCCGGTAGCACGGTTAAGTTTATCACATGTTACCGGAAAAAGTTATGCCGTTTGGAAGCCGGAACAAGTTTCGGGTGAGAGATAAAGACAAAGTTAGCTCAACAGGAACACACAGAAACTTCGCTATTAGAGAGGACTCCCATTTGATGAGAAAACTGTCATTTACGGAACATGTGGTTGTAAAGTACTGTTAATAATACTTTTGAGTTATAATAAAGTTTTACATGCTGGTGGTGTACTGTCAGTCGAGCCAGCGCAGATTATTTACTGCGGGTCTACATTTTAGACGAGTGCTTCTTGAGTGCCGCAGAATTCTACTCCGCCAAATGCAGAACTGGCCTTACACAAGCGTTTCTGACATTTTTACAACGGATTTTGTGTGATTCAGTTCAGTTTCTTTGTTGGTAAATATCAATTTATAGGTATAAAATCTATATTTGTAAATATCAATTTACGAATATAGATTTACAACAATAATGTCTTATTAATAATATACCTATACTAAAGTATACACTTATAAATTGGACAGACAGACAGGTACAATTAATAATAACATTTAAGATGATGGTCAATCAGTCAATTATCTATCACACTGTAACATGTTGCATCTATAAGAGTTGATTTGAGTTTTTTAGTAAATAATCATGTAATTTTACAACTAATGTCCGTATGTTTAAAAAGCATCGTTTAGAGGTTTCGCAGAAAATTTACTGCAACAAAATACTAAAGAACTATTAAGTTGGGGAGGTCTATGTCCAGTAGTGAACGACGTTCGGCAGAATGATGATGATGATGATGATTAAGTGTCCTCTTTTATTCATGTTGTACTTTCAACTTTTGAACTCCGATAGTAAGTCATACATTTCGCTTAGACGTTTATCTACTAACTGTGCTTCGAGCATCCAATAAACAATATATGTTTAATAAAATTCCCAAATCCTTCGTTTTATCACAACATAACCCACGAATTAAACCCCCTAAGCCCAAATATAAAATGATTTACAGCCTTGGTCAAAAGTGTTGAGGACCCATGCGTTTTTCATGCAAGAGTCAAACTTTAAAAGGTGCATATATATATTTTATAATAGAAAGTTGTGTATCTATCGGAAAAAATCGTCATATTTATTGATTTATTGACGTTAAGGGAAATCCTGTAAAAAAACCCAAGTCTCGCAGCTCAGTCTTTCTACCGTAAAAAGTTGTGAGATCCATGTAATACCAAGTTGGTTAATCTATTTAGTCTCTACTTAAAGGACCTTCTGTCTTAAGTTATTACATAAGTAATTATCATGCCAATATTAAAAATATTTTACGTTTTAAACAAATAGATCGACTTGGACATCGCATGATTTGATTATTAGTATGTATCACACTACACAGCACGACGGGCCAGCAACCAACAGCAACGAGAGTTTCAATCGCGTGAGGCGCGATAGACTAAAGAATCTATCTAATATAATTGTAATATTCATTGTGTTTTCATGCGATGTCCAAGTCGATCTATTTGTTTAAAACGTAAAATATTTTTAATATTGGCATGATAATAACTTATGTAATAACTTAAGACAGAAGGTCCTTTAAGTAGAGACTAAATAGATTAACCGACTTGGTATTACATGGATCTCACAACTTTTTACGGTAGAAAGACTGAGCTGCGAGACTTGGGTTTTTTTACAGGATGTTTTTGATGGCATCTCACTTCTTTTTGTAGAGTCCTACTTTTTGGTACCATCTACTTCTAACGAATTTTGTTAAAGGCTGTCTTATGATATTTTTTTTATTTTGACTTGGTGCACTGCCGTGCCCCCAGATAGGTTTTCCCATGATTAAGACATTAAACTCTATTTGTATTCTAAATTTGAAGCTTCTATGTCTGCTAGAAGTGCCTTGGACTTTTGATGATCGGTGAGTCAGTGAGTGACAAAATTTAGAAACTTTAACAAGTTGTCATTCTTAAACTACTGGTTCAAATTGACTGAAATTTTAAATATACCGTGTCTATATAATGCCTGATTAGTTACTGAAAATTCAGGTTTCTTGTTTTATCCACAACGAAATTATAGGGGGGTCGAAAATGGCCTGAATTGCTTCGAGAAAAGGATGGTACGGCCGTGCCGCTTTTTTTTGCTCGACTTGGCGGGGGCACTGCCGTGCCCCCAGATTCCGTGAAATAAATATACAATTAAACTTTTATTGTAAAATCCGACTTTTTATAGCTTCAGTTTTCACACGCAAATAGCAATTTCTAAATGATATACATTAATGATTTGCACATGTTCAAACACTTATTATATTTGACGTCTTCGTGGATTTATGAAATTAAAAAATAATACTTCCATAAGTTACAATGGAAATCTTGGGGTGCTCAATACTTTTGGCCAAGGCTGTATATGTCGCACAACAATACCGATGCACGTGTTTTTGGGATTTTGAACTTTATGCTCACGCCATTTGATATACCAGAAGCGCATATTTGCCTGGTTTCGAACAAGGCGACATCGGATTTACATGACATAATACACCCTGATCCGAGCCCGGGGGGCATTGACCCAGTTCCCTGATTAAGGGCCGATAAGACCCGAACAAGATTGTGATGTATTTAATTTATTATAGGAAGCTGAAATTGATAAGATTCCTTTCGCGGGCCGGAATAACTCTGACTTCTCATTACGAGTAGTGGTAACGAATCTTGAGGTCCAAATATTAACAGAGTTAGACGAGTTGAAATGGGGTGAATAATGGGCAAGGAAGATTACAAATATAATGGTTGGATTTCTAGCGTTTTCTGCAGATTACGACATTATTAATGCTGATTGTTTTGAGATATTTTAAATCAAGAATAATTGCAGTTTTTAATTATTATTGACCCAATTATCAAAACTTTAAGTAAAATTAATTTATTCCAGAAACAATAATTATATTTTCAAGATATATTTAATATTTATCAAATTACATTTTAAATAGGAACGCAAACAGCGAACGCAAATGTTATATAATATTGCGATACCTTTACTAATGAAATACGAGTAGTTTATCGAAAAACTCAAACTATGCGCAATAAGGTCAATCGATTTTTCGCTCAAATGTCAGCCACTCGTACTAATTTAATTATTACTAGAGTTTGCTCACGACTTGGCTAGAAATACAATCATTACAAGCTTAAGCCAAGATCAAATGCAAGACCGAGCGTGGAAAAAGTGTTCATCATCATCATCATCAGCTTGTGTCAGTTGAATGCTGGACATAGGCCTCTCCCCTGGCACACCACTGAGCTAGGTTTTCAGTTTTTCCTCATCCAATTCCTGCCCGCTGCCCTACAAAAGTCATCGCACCTACCTACAGCGCGCTCTTCACTGAACACAAACACAAATATTTATACGTGACAGTATCAATACAATACAGAAAACAAAAGAAGAAATAAATTAAAAACGTTACGCCACGCCACGCCACTACGTTTGCCGACACGCAGTCTCCACTCGAGGACTAGTCTGCCCAAACGACCATTGGTTCTACGGCACATGTGACCTGCCCACTGCCACTTCAACTTGCTAATTCTTTGAGCTATGTCGGTAACCTTGGTTCCCTGACAAATAACTTCGTTTCGAATTCGACCTCTAAGAGAAATTCCGAGCATAGCTCTCTCAAACCAATTATTTTGCGAAAAAGAGTTGATAGAAGAGAAATTTCCATTTATATCCCAAAAATACCAGTGACTCCAAAAAATGCTCGTTCATCATGCTCCTAGCGTGTTACCGGTTGTACCCTAGCGGAGCCGGGGTCCACTTTGGCACATAATCCGAAGATTTGACGTAGGCACTAGTTTTACGAAAGCGACTACCATCTGACCTAACCCAAAGCGAACACTAGTAACTTGTTGGGCTAAGACCGGGTTCCTCACGATGTAAATATCAAATAATATTTTGAACAGTATACTTTTTCTGAAACCCCAAAAAAACGCTCGGTCACTATTCAAAATGGCTGGGTCTAAAGAAGAAAATAAATAATAATGATTTATGCCTTACAAACTCCACGGATAAAACATATCAGCTGATATGCCTCGTAAACTAATGTTGATTTATTTGAATAAATCAAACCCTCTATGATAAACATGTATAATTAAAACTACTTATATACGCGTCCTTATTTATAAAAAGCAATTTCGTCCAGCCAAACTTTAGATAGCAGAAACTGTGCAAAATAATCATACTTGAAACCGAAATTCGTTCCGTATTTTCGGCCATTAGCGAGTTTTTGTGAATAATTTGTTGCGAGAAATTTCAACTTCTAACTTTTCATCTCTTTTCGGTCTTATAAACCACTTATGTATTCACTATTTAATTTAATTTTGCGTTCTGAGAAAAGTTGTATTATCCACTTTATTAACTGTTCAGGAGACATTTTGCCAAAACTTCTCTGGTTTCAGATGATTCTACATACTATCTAGTAAGTTTGTATGTAGAACTCAATCTCCGACATCACTCACCTGATTTATTTATCTCGCGGTTTTGCCTTCATTATTTGCAATACGCCGGTGAAGGCTCGCCGAGGCGAGTCGAATCGAATCGAAATAATTTGCCTTCATACGTACATGAAAGTGCGTCGATTAATTCGGCGGCGCGCCGCGACTCTGCGTCAATCGACGAACTTTCATAGTTAATTTATGAAGGCGAATTATTTTCGATTCGACTCGCCGCGGCGAGCCTAGTGGATGCCAGCCTTAAGCGTGTGCGTTATTGACGAGTTAGTTACATAAATTCACTTTTCTATCAAATAGTCTAGAACAAAAATGGCATCGGAACGGCGCCAATTCCTGGAACTACGTAAGTTATACTCAAAACTGTCAGACATAAATCTTATAAAGTCGATATAGCTCAGAACGGTACGAGGAGAATACCGCAGAACTAAAACAACCTAATTTAACGAACTTACAAAGGCACATATGACGTTTTTACAAAAAAAGTCATGCTTTATGTATGCCCGAATCTCACCAGTTGAGGCACGAGCGGGTTTATTTACATTTGATCATGGGATGGGCAAGTTTGTAGCCGCCGGTCTGAAAAGATTGAGCTCAAGATATGTTGGTAACGTGGTTTTGAAATGTTTCGGTGAATAGATTTCTAAGTATGAAAGCCGCTGATGTTGAAAATCGCCGAAAATGTAAAATGTGAGTCGGAGGAATGGACTTGTTAGTTCTTGACCGGAGGCGGTCTTTCTGGATAGCAAATAAATATTTCCTGCTATACATACGTAGCAGGAAATTTTATGGAGCAGTTGGTAATTGGATATATATTTATGAGTTTTTGCACAACAGTCGTTTTAAAATGTACCTTCTAATTGGACACAAATAAGGATTAAGTGCTACTTGTTGGGTTGAAAGGTGTATAATTGGAGTTGAATATTTTCAAAGCAGTGATTGCTGAGTTCACGATGGAAACTCTTTTAGAATAACAAAAAACTTCGAATTTCGAATCCACGAAATTCACACATCACATCATTCTATACACGGCCAGTTGCATTCCTATGCTATGGACGAAACAAACTATTACCCCCCAAGGCTGCGCCGAGTTGAGAATGAGGGACTAAATACAATTGTCTCTAGCTGTGAAAACAACTATTCCTGGCAGCAACGCCCTTTGATTCTTTTATTTATTTATTAAAAACAAACAGACAAGAATCTTAAAAATTCATTCATTCAGTCGGTCCCTCAATGACCGCGACCGTCACTATCGAGTGTGCAGATCTCGCCAGTGGCTTCGCCGATGTCGCGCTGCATGCAGCGCCTGGGTGTTCTCGTAGTCCGGTGAGCTATGTGACTTGATACAGAGACCTTTTATACAGGGATGATATTACAATTTACGAGTACAATACGACATATTGTTGTATTTTCCCTTTATCTTTTAAGTCTATTTGTCCCTGGAATTCACCTGTTTGGGTCAGCGAGCGGAAAATTGACAATTCGAATCCCTTTACCAATGACGCCGGAGTGACATTGCCTTTTGTTCGTGATATTTTTTATTGTCCCTCAGTACTTTCCTATCTATTTACGCCGACTAGACATTATATTGCGTCGCCATTTTTAATGCCTTTTACTGTTGTTGTATTTCATATTGTAAGGTCGGAGCTTATGTTGTGAAAACCTTTTGTGTGAGTTCAACAATATCTTGTGCACCACAGCGGTTATTTGTTATTTTTTTTAATACAAGCTTCAATCATAATAGATATAAGATAAAAAATTTATTCAAATTAGGTACGTGAAAAGTATGGGTTGTTGATTTATGGCAGGTTAGGGGCGTCAAAAATATGCACACATTTTCACCTCATTTTATGGAATAAGGAGCGAAAGTGTATCTTCGAACAAATCTTCGCCGTTGACCGTAGGTACTCATAACTTCTGATTTAAAATAACCAAAAGTACAAAAGTTTTTGCTATACAAAAATACCTGTGTAGATTTACTGAATACTACCTAAATCAGATGTCAGATGAATCTAGCTATTACAAATGAGAGTGTAAAATCTACGTATATAGGTACGACTGATATAAAAACCTAACGGTTTTCACAAAACTACGCAATTCAATTGCGGCACAGTTTTACAATTATTATTTTTATCACTCTGTGAACAAAAACTATTCATCCAATTAATGCACTTTTGCGGCGGACAACGACAATTTTATGTCAAGCTGAATTCAATTCGCTCTAAACTAAAAACAGACCGTTAGTAAAGGAAAATTTAAAATATTCGCAAAAATTGAACTCGATTTTAAAGGAATTTTGTTGATGACACCGTGGCTTTGATGTGAAAGAAAATAGTGAAGCAAAAATAACCCAGTAAAGTTTGTGCTGTTGAGATTTTCAGTTTTTGTCACTCCGCTCGAGTTTATAACAATTTCTGCTAGCGGGTAAATTAAATGTTTCATTTTGAAATGGAATTAAATGTTTGTTCTAATGTTTGCTCTTCATAGAATGTGAAGGATTATGAGTTTTTTTATGACATATAATTTATAAATAGGTACTAGGTACCTACAGTCAGGGATATTAATTTACCTACATAAATAAGGACATAAATATCTGTACACGCGTTTATGGCATTGACAGTAGAGTCCTGTACAGATGCCCTTATTTATGTACGTATATTAATACCCCTGAATGTACAACGATAAAATGTATAATATATATACAAACTTTTTAAACTTGTTTGCGCCGATTGCTACACTTCATTACCATCATAATATCAAATATACTCGTAATCATGTGATAATGTGACTTCATAACTGTGGTGTGACGTCCATAAAACTCGATTTCCACTGGCTTATTTTTTGATGACAATTGAGCACCATAATTATTATTTTACTATTGAACAAAAAATAAGCCATATTAACTTCAGATTGCCTACGATATGGCCAGCAACGCGAAAAGCGTTAGTGCGTTAAACTCATGTTGGCATCGTAGGCAGTACCCTAGCCATTGTACCTACAGATATGATTAACACCAGATTCATATTCATATAATATTTGTTTATTTTGTTACAAATAATTTCGTGCAGTAATTGTTACAAATAAATGTTGTGAAGTGTCTCGTTGTAGAATCGTCAACAAAGCAAAGCGTTCGCACTCAACGAACAAAATAAACAAAAAAATAATCCCTCACAATTCACGTCCAAACAAAGACTTCACAAATGTTTTCTTTCAAAGGTTTTGCACAAAAAGTTCTTATTCACCTTTGCCTCGGTTTATAAATAATTCAAGCGAGGCTGGACAGAGCTGAGGAGAATTGACACCCGGCGTTACACAAATTGAGATAAATGCTGGGATTCCCATAACTCGATATGGCGGCCGATGTTTCTGATGTCTTATTCAGGTATTTTCTCTGAAACTAATATGTTTAGCCGTATAGTCACTAGGCATTTTCTGGGATAAGATACACACAACGGCTATTTACACAGGCGGTTTTTAAGAGGATTGTGAACCTGTAAATTTTCATACAAAAAGCGATACCGTTTTTCACCCTGTAAACATAGTTAGATTTTTATAATTTTTGGATATGTTGTAGATATAATGAAAAACTAGATTTGTACGTTTTTAAGAAATACTGCTTACGTTAAAAGTTATTAGCATCTAAAAATCTATATTTTTGACTTAAAAACTTGGTGTATTGTTTTATTTATTTTAAGTTAATCTAAACTGATTTACTAAAAAATAACGTACAGACATAGATTAAAGTGTACTAAATCCAATAATACCAATTTTTTTTTATTTCATAAAGGTACAAACATTATCACCCGAAACAATATTTCAGCAAGGAAATGTAGGCAATTGCCTCCAGGACTTGCAACTCTCTCCTTCGCACGATACAGACACACATATAGCATTTTTTAAATACCTACTCGCACCGCGTATCGGCACTTCGAAACACTTAAAATTTCGTTGAAACTCTACAAACTATTAGCTATCTCAGAATTCTCAGATACATATTATTGTTTTGTTCAGTAATTACGTCTAAAAGTGCCCAATCTAAAAGCCTTTATTCTTCATTAGATAGATAAATCACTACTAACTTTGAGTAATGGTAGGTGACATCAATGAAAATAAAGGGCTGTTTTAATTTTGAAAAGTACCTAATAAAATTAAAGTATTAGCAGACTTTTCTTCTTTATAATATTAGGATTGATATATCGCCAATTTTTTTTTCAGCATGTTACTTTAATTTTATTACTTTTCAAAATTCAAATAGACCTTTATTTTTATTGATGTCACTTAACATTTCTCAAGGTAGCTCAAGACCAAACCACTTAAGTCATAGATCTCAGTGTTCTACATCATAAGTACGTTCCCGTAAACAGAATCCTCAAAATCACTCCCTAAACCACTGTCTACTGGAAAAACATTTTCCACATTCGTTCAACTGTTCGTATTTTTACGTAGAAAATATTTGGGAACAGTGCACCGATTTTATCCAGATCTGTCCAAACTTTAGCCCAGTTTTAAAGCTTTTTGCTCGTTTAGCTCACGGAGGTTGGCCGAACAAATAAATGGAAAAAGATTCTTTGACCGAGATATTGAAAATGGTTTGGTATGCAACCGTGTAGATATTAAGTAAATACGGGCAGCTGGTCCATTTCAAAAGAACTTAGCTATTGCTCATTTATATACCCATAGGTTTTATATTTTAAATATGATATAGTTGTCCATTTGAACACTTTATAATCATCATCATCAGCCTATATACGTCCCACTGTTGGGCACAGGCCTCCTCTCATGAACGAGAGGGAACGGGCAGTAGTCCCCATGCTGGCCCAGTGCGGATTGGTGACTTCACATAGCTCTTTGAATTTCTTCTCAGATGTATGCAGATTTCCTCACGATGTTTTCCTTCACCGAAAAGCTAACGGTAAATATCAAATGATATGAATGACATAAGTCCCGAAGAACTCATTGGTACGAGCCGGGATTCGAACCGACGACTGCCGTTTGACAGCCACATGCCTGAGCCACTAGGCCACCGTAGCTTAATACATAAATTAAATTGTCTTAGTAAACAAACCTGCCTACTTAAATTAGACTGTAGCATTTATTTTCAGTTCAATAGTTTAAAGCACAAGATTCTCTAATAATCCCGTGGTTAGTTCCCATCAGTAGCCCTAGATGGCGCTAGTAGTAGCTATAGGCTTGTGCACTAAGATTTTTTACGATGCCATTCGAACCAGTTTTTGGAGAGGAACATATTATGTTTGTATCGGAGCAACTACAATTAAAGAACATAAACAAAAATTTAATTCGAAGATTGACCTCGCTGGCGGCTTCAATACTAATTGATATAAAATAAAGGTCACAATGCTATGTGTAGGTACTAAAATCGTTGTATGGAAAATCAAGTAAATTTAGTGAACAGGTTTAATAATTATAAGAACTTTAATGCCAATTCAGTTTTTCGAAATAAAAAAATACCTAATTGAAAGAGAGGCTCATGAGTTTTGCAGCTCACAGACCCGCTACTCATTAATATGCTGACATTTCGTTTACAACCTTCACTATTTCTTCTTATTAATTGTATTATTTTTCTTTTCTCTTCTCCCGGCGGCTTCTTCTAATTTTCGACAAGTAAGACTTATTTTGTTTTTGGTTTGCTAGCTATATTTTAAGCTATTATGTGTAGTCTTGGAGTTTGTGTTGTTTTGTTTTGTTTGTGATACTCAATACTCAATAGTTTATTGTACATAATGACATAAGGGTGTTACAATGTGGATTGACGTAAACATTATGTACCTACCCTGAGAGGGCGCTGCAATTATGGGAACGGAGCACTTATATTACATGCTAATACAAAAAAAAAATCTTAGTCTAATATTATGGCTACACTTATCTATTATTTTAATAATAACGATGAATATGTAGTCTATTCTAACTTATCATCTAAATATTAGTTTTGCGTTTGTGATTGTATGTTGAATTCTTATCTACCGTAAAATTTCTTTTTTAGTGAATTTTATCAATGATGTTTTGTAGCAAATTGTCACGTTAACACTTTCAGAGACGTAGCGCTCGCACAGTGTCTATTAGGAATTTTTGCTTCGTAAGAGACTTGTTACGGACTATTAAACATATCTCTAGCGAAATAAACCATTTCATTTCATTTCATTTCATTTCATTACAACTTCGCACTCATAATGCTGAGCCTTGGAAGGGTTAAACAATCACCGTGCAAAGCCAAGAGCGCTACTTATGTGGATTCCCCTATCGTAATTGACGCACGGGATATCCCTAAGATATCGCCTTTGTTTCATGTCTCAATCATTCTCATTTTGATATACACAACGAGACATGAAAGTGGAGAAATCCCTACAGGAGACCTCATTTGGTCGTATCAAATCGGGCGCAGCTTTTTTGGCAAGTGGTCACCGTAGTCTATTCAGTTTTTAAATTCAAACTTTTTATTTCAGGCATTCAACTCATACCTGACTATGAAGCTTGAGGTCCCGGGTTCGATCCCCGGTCGGGGCAGATATTTGTATGATGAATACGAATGTTTGTTCTCGAGTCTTGTATGTTTAATATCTATTTAAGTATGTATTTATCTATATAAGTATGTTTATCCGTTGTCTAGAACCCATAATACAGGCTTTGCCTAGTTTGGGACTAGATCAATTGGTGTGAATTGTTACACCATATTTATTTATTATTTATTTTATACCTCGGACTTATTTAAAGTAACAGATGCTATTAATATTAAAATTATAGGTATTTAGTGTTAGACGGTAACAAAATTAAATAGGGACGCTTGCAACTCCAAGGGCGCTGCCGACCGTAGCTGCTTTTGTACCAAGTAAATGTGGCATATATAAGCTCTGGATAAGTTAACGGTGCCTATATTCTGATTACTTATTGTATTACAAATTCAATAAATTGAGGTTACGAGTTGTGAAATGATAGCTTTTGTGGCTCAGATGCAAACAATTCAAACCACCTGCGCGCAAAATTTTGCATTACGATGCAGTCTGCGTTATAGGTTACAGATACCCTAGCTCGTATGCATTACAAAGCAATTGCAATGTAAAGCGGCTACATTTGCAACTTGCAACGGTTATGAATATAGATGCAAAAAAACGACAAAGTAATGTAAGTTACATAAATACATATACATAGAAAATATTTATTTATTTCAGGATCGCGAAACCTAGTACAATAATCATTGTAAGATGCTTACTGCTTAGCCACTTATAGGTGACCACAGTTCACAGACTTGTTTTATAAATAATAAATACAAAAAAAAAACAAAAATGAACAAGTGAAATCAAAATATTTTTCGAAACACCCAACTGAATTTTTGCAAATATTATAGCCTATGTCACTCTCACGATTAAGAGGAATCCAACAACATCTCATATATTGAAATCCGTCAAACGGTTTAGGCTGCAGGGCGTGCCAAAGAATAAGACATATATACATACATATATATGCTCTAAAAACATAACGCTCCTCTTCTTCAGCAGTCGGGTGAAAATATAAATAAAAAGAGAATGATAGGTACGGTCCATTAGTGAATAGTACCCATTTTGGAGTACACAACACGAACACATTCGACACAAACCGAAAACATAAATATATAATAATACAATATAATATGTTGACAAAGTATCACCTCTCTCCAGTGAAGGAAAAACATCCAAGACTCAGAAAAAAAATATGCATGTTCATCACCTCATTTGCCCTTACCAGGATTCGAACTCAGGACCTTCAGGTTCGTAGGAAGCCGAGCAATAGTCGAGTAATAGTGAAGAGTTTTAAGTGACACCTAGCTATAAAGTGGCAATTACCGCCCGCTACGCGTGCCGAAAATTTCACTTCCTGGCGGTTGTAAAGTCAAATAGTAGGTGCCTGCTGTCGCTGTGGATAATGCTGTGTCAATTATGCGAGTGCGTAAGTGACTGATGTGTCATCCACACCGATAAGGCATTCAATGGCAACCGCCATAATGTGTCTGCAGGTGAAATTCCATAATATTATGTTAATGTCATAAAGACGGCAAAACTTTTACAATCTTATCTGAAGGCTCTTTATCTTCTCCTCCTGTAGCGGTCATTGTACTGTTGACGGTATTTAAATGAAGTGAATCTTCATTTAATCTAAAATATGTTATAATAATCATTCGATTACAAAAATCACTGCACTGACACGTTCTATTAGGCACTAGTAATACAATTAAACCTTAAGATTTAGTTTTGAGATTAAATCAAGAAGGATGCAATCGGATTTAAATATCAGACGTCGGCGATCCGTCAATGCTCTGCCACGTGCCACTATACTTGACCACCGTTCAAGTCAATATGAAAGAGTTTTTTTTTTTGGACCTGACTGTTGCTATAATAGGACGCACCCAATATAGCTGTCGAACTGCATGGTTGGAGAGTATCCTGGGGAAAATCCAGGGGGAACTCTCCGGCACGACCACGTGGGGGGTATAACACTGGAATACTCTAAGAGTTTGTGCTCCAGTGAGATTGGTTAAATGGTTTCAACCGAATCTGATGTGTGAGTGGTGATGAACTACTGGGATTGCTGGTTCGCTAAACCTACCCTAGCTGAGAAGAATCCAGCAAGAAACTCAGCTAGGCCCGACCCGGGTCGGGTTGCGTCAGATTGACTATGCCCGGTATGCGGCGGTACCGGGTCGAGTAGGGACTATATGTGTCTATGTTGTCGCGATCACGCGGTGGACGTCCCCGCCATCAAAGAGTATTGTAATGTAGAGGAGGATATGGCCGCCCGTAGCTCCTTGACGTTCCGCCAGAGTGAGTTGTAGCAAACTTCACTCTCGTCTGTGTCAATGTCATTTTAGTTTGCGAAGTCGATAATAGATGGCGCTTTGCAGGAGCGCCGTCATATCTATATTTTATATTGTCAATAGTAAACAGCTTATGTGTACCGTAAAACGGGGTAAGAAGAGATTAAGGGGGGAGATGGGACGCGAATATTTATTTTCAGTTGCTACTTTTATTTTCTGGCTCAGGCTGCTGTAAAAGTAATTTTATTACGGAGTAGCCAAATAATAATATAAAAAAGTGGAGTCTCTAGAAGTGAGAGGTGAAAGATGCGTGGCCTCGAGTGGAACCAGGGTGTGGGGAGCGATTATACGGAAGAGGAGCGAAAAATATTATCGGAGAGTGGGCCGGAACGCGGATCGACGCAAGCTAATCCGAAATACACAATCTGAAAGTTTTTCTCCATAAATTTTCCCAGCTAGCACTTTAAAACTTATGATTTTAGTGCATAGATTATAGAACAGAATATGCAATTATTCTGATTTTCCTTAAAGTTGACTGATAGAGAATGATACATTGTGGTAGGTATTAAATACGTTTATATGTACTATGTAAAAATATGGGTTAGGCTCGTAAAACACACTTTCCCGAAATGTGCACTTTCTGCAAAGGTGTACTTTCCGCAAAACGTACACTCCCAAAATATACACTTTCCCAATTTGGAAACTTTCCCGAAATGTGCATTTTTTCAAACAGTGCACTTTTCCAAAACGCACGCTTTCCCAAAATGTACACTTTCCCATTTAGGGCACTTTCTCAAAAGATACACATTTATTATTTAAAGATACACATTTAGTCGTTAAAGCGGGATCTTCGGCGCTGCAGATTTGTCGTATGCGTGTGTGAGTGTGACGTAGGTCACGTAGGCGAGGCACTCACACATATGCTAGGCGTTTACACCCCTACCCTTAAAGTGTACTTTCCGGGAAAATATACCTTCTGCGAAAGTGCACATTCTGGGATAGTGCACCTACTGACAAAGTGTACATATCGGGAAGTGCACTTTTAGAGACAGTGTACTTTACGGAAAAATGATCATTCAAAAAAAATGCACTTTTACAGAAAGTGCACATTTCGGGAAAGTGTGTTTTACGAAACTAACCCAAAAATATTTGTACGATAACTTATTATTTTGAGCAAAAAAAGATTCATCATCATCATCATCATATCAGCCGAAAGACGTCCACTGCTGGACATAGGCCTCCCCCAGAGAATTCCAAATTGACCGGTCCTGCGCCACCCGCATCCAGCGGAAAAAAGATTAATTAAATACAATTTATCAAAAAGGGGAACTGTACAATTTTTTAGTAAACATCGAATGTAGAATCTTCTCCTACTATAATCTCGCTTAAATGTTCTTTCAATTATTATTAAATTGGTATAATGTTCCTTTGTTTTCGCGTAAACGGGTCGACGTCTAATAGCGGCGCGACTTAAAATGTAACAAAGAACATTCAAACGCTTACGAGGTTTACAATGGTTCGTGATCCCTTTCATAAAGCCGAAGGTATCATTAAAGTTACTAGCCTTGGCACAGTGGATATTGTAATAACATTACGGGCTAACAGAAGTTTTTAACCCCCGACGCAAACGAGTTTTACGCCACCCTAGGCCGTAAGTGGCATTTTCTGCCCGCTACGCGAGGAGAAAATCTCACTTCCTGGCCAAGGCAAGACGTAAAACTTTAGACAAAACACGGGCGGTAATTCGTGAATGCCCCATATCGCAGGTGTTTGTGGCCCATAAATATGCGATCTGGGGCTTTAATGTACTAGGTATGTAATGTACTATATAATGAGAATATTACGTGAAGAGAGAATGCCGAATATTACGTGGGGATTCAGACTGTCCCCTGCTGGTCTCGCAACTGGTATGCCTTTTCGAGCCCCCTCTGTCTCAGTTAAAGTTTAATTTTAGACCACGAAATAACGACTTACTGGCAGTACCAAAAGCGCGCACTGTGTTCTACAGGAAATGACCACTGGTTCGCGCTTTAGATTACCTAAACGCGCTTCTCAAGTCAGCACCTGACTGCGATATTTTTGCGAGTAGTTGGAAGATGATATGCGATGAATGTAAGATGTTATGTGAGGCGATGGATGACCGTCCGTCTTCAGTTAGTTGTTAAGATTATTGTTATTATAAGATTATGTTAGTACTTAAATAACATTGTATGCATTTCACAGTGCCTTGGTGCCTCACTGTAATACTGTGTAATTTGTTTGAATAAATAAATAATAAATAAATAAATGAGTATCGGTGTGTCTGTCTGCCATCTTAGCTACCATACAGATGAACCGATTTGACTGTTTTTTTAATCGTCATGTTTTTACGCAAATCGACCAAACTAAGCAAGGCAATATGAGGATGAAGATAGATACATACTTATTATATACCTACCTGTAAAATAAGCCTTCCATAAGAAATATTTCAATTGTTGTACGAATAAGTATTTAAATTATTTCCATCACGGTATTAACCTTCAGCAAAATGGTTTCGTGCTACCGTACAGTTAAATCCTAGCAGTTTTTGTAGAACAAGTCAAGTATTTAAGAGTATTTATTTAGTTGTTGAAGCAATTACCAGAACATGACGGTATGGCCAAGAATCCAAGTGAATAAGTAATGTAAAATAAATTTTCTCAAACATGCAATGAAATATAAACATTGTTCTTCATAATATGCTTCGAAGTATCACGTTTCGGGCACGGCGAGAAGAGATATCCGTAATGGATTTTCATACAAAATGAAACGAATGAAATCTTTTGTTTCAATCAATAATCTATTCTTGACACGACTGGCGTTCGGCCATAAAAAAAGTTTGAAGTCCTTTTTCTGTACCTACTTGAGCCGGCAATAGCTATTTTCTCGGCCTCTGCGGTAATGAACTATTTTGAAATTCTCTTTGACGTATTATTGCTCATACATCCATATCTGACGCATCGCGGTTAGGACGCAAATAATACAACAGTCTTTTAATTAGATTTTTAATTGTAATACCTTGACGCGACGTAGCAAACAACTTGCAGCGTTTGATTAACATCGACTTCATTCTCATGACTATACGTAAATGTAAAGTTTGACATAAAGCAATTTGATAAAATGTAATTTATCAGTAACTATAAACTATTTGTGTTTATATGTATTCCGAGGCATGCATTAGGTGTTAGGTTTGTTTTATTAACAATTGCAAACAGTCAGCAGTTCCCGCAAACAAAATGTTACACCGAACATTACTTTATTATCAAACGCAAAGTTGTATCAAGTTACGTTATATCAATACTTAATCATAATGTAAAGTTGCTGATCTTATAAATGTATGAGAATTAATTTAGTGCGAATGATTAGATCTTATCTTAAGAAGAAGAGACACAATATAAAATCAGGCGTTATTTTGCAGAATTCCGTGATAAAATACTAGAACAACGTAATATCTGCGTACTACCCTGTCGAGAGGTACTTACTGTTCATTGAGAGTAGCTAATGAAACTAAGAACAGACATACCACGAATATAAACCACTAAATGTACCAACAATTTCACTAAAAGAAACCCTTAGTCTCCGAGCACCTACATATTTTCTATTTCAAGTTTCTATATCTCGGCTATTACTGTACGAAATCCCATCGCATTTTGTCCGAGCGTCCGCCTCGAAGGCCCGCGCTCAATTGCCGTTTGGCGAGAGAACGGCCCCTTTTATAGCCTCGGTCCCATTCCCATCCCGTGCACGTTGCGAGGAGGGGAGGTTTCGGAACGATTCCGCTGTCAAATATTTTGGAGATATATCGTGATTCTTGGCAAGTGTGCCGATAACAAAGGAAATGTTTGTTGTAAATTCAAGCATTGCTTGACAAGGAAGCATTAAGGAATATTGTAAAAAGCGTGTTCTTTTCACGGATTTTACGAAGTATTTTAAGCTAAATTCTAGCAAACTGCAATGAGGATCTTGAAAAGACACTCAGGAACAAATGATAAAACCGCTAAATGTTGTAAATAAACATACCTACGTACTTACTAAAATTACAAGATCTTATAAGTCTTATAACTTAAACACCAATAAAACTTTCAAAAACCTCTATATCTTTGTGCGTCTAAAAAATATGTGTGAAATTGTAGTTCTAGATAGAGGCAACTAAAGAGTCTACTAGTTCTTTCACAACGAAATGCGTACTAAACCTAACCGGGGTTGCCATTCCATTGGTTTTCTTTAACAGAACGAGATATCCTGATTTTCAAAGACGGGCAAGAAATTCGGGATACCACATCATGCGTTATGTTACATTTTGTAAGTTGATCTGACAAATAAATAAAATAAATAATAAATAAATAAATATTAGGGGACAATCTTTCACAAATCGAACTAGTCCCCATAGTAATCTCAATAAAGCTTGTGTTATGGGTACTAGACGACGATATATTTAATAGATATAAATACTTACATACATAGAAAACATCCAAGACTGAGAAACAAATATTCATGCTCATCACACAAATATTTGTCCTTACCGGGATTCGAACCCAGGACCTTCAGCTTCGTAGGCACCGTCACTACCCACTAGGCTAACCGGTCGTCGTAACAAACCCCCACATAAGTCCTGCTAATAAAGTCCCCACAGTAATGCGGTGCATAAATCTTTACACTCTTCGGCCCTTTATTCAAATAAAAGTCGTTACCACTGACCCGACTAGCCTTTGAATAAAAAGATTTCTTCTGGGTCAGTAATATATAGAACCCGCAACTGTGCGTGCCGGTTCAGCGGCAATCGGGATTTATATTAATGCAAACATTCCCTAACTAATTATAGGCTAGATCAAAAGGCTTTTGTGGAAAGAAACTATTTCCAATGGGCTTTCTCTAACAGTTTATTGATACGGTCAGTAGTTTAAAGTGAAAAGCTTTCTAGGTATTTACCTAGAAAACTTTTCACTTTAAACAACTACATACTACCGCCTCAACTCCTATTTCGCGAGTAAATGGTATTTATAATTTTTATTTAGAACTTTCACTACAATAAATAGTTACTAGATATATCCCATAATAAATAAACGCTTGTAATAAACATTCGATTTCAAAAATAGGCCAAGTCCTACGGTGTCTGCTTGTTTGCCATTGTCGTTGTATTAAAAGTCTTCCCTTGCACGAGTTCCGAACTCCGCAGAGGAGTCGTACAAACACGAGCTTTAATTAGGATTGTTCATTTTTTTTAACCCCCCATTTTTATTTTATTTTTCGAAAATATAGAGTAATTCAAGAAACTAATTTCAATATTTTAGCAATTCATCGCTTCGTTTATTTTTTATAATTTTTTGAAAATATGAGATACGACTTCTCGTAAATTACATGTAGTGGCTGAATCTATGTATAGCAAACGCCCAATATAGAAAAAAAAGTTTTAAATGTCAATCGATGGTTTGTAGACATCTGTCAATGTCATCATTGTCATTCATTCTAAACGTGTTCATTTCTCATTCTGAAATTTCTGCAATAAATTTAAAACCCAAATGCAATGCCATACATACAATGCTAAGAAAAAGCCTCTGTTTTGTGTTGCTGACCCATGTTTCGAAGTAACAAGGAATATTATCTTAGTATGGGAAACTTTTGAGGCATGTTACATAAATAACATCATTAAGCATGCGGAACAGTTTTGGGATACCTATATATATAGTCACTAGCAACTCAAAGCAAAAAAGTGGGATTACATGTAAACGAAGACAAAACAAAAGTAATGACAAACAGACAGCCTATACAGATCATGCTAGATTCTTCACCGCTAGAATATGTTGAAGACTACCTTTATTTAGGACACTAAATTTCCTTTAAATCAAGCACTAAAAAAGAAGTTGATAGAAGAATAAAACTCACATGGAGTATGTATTGGTCCCTGAAGGAAATTTTCAAAAGTAAAATGCCTACTAAATTGAAAACTAAACCCATGAACACCTGCCTACTCCCATGTCTCACTTATGCATGCCAAACCTGGCCCCTAACCAAAAAAACGCTGTACAAACTGAAGGTATGTCAGAGAGGAATGGAGAGAAGCTATCTGGGATTGAAACTTAGAGATAGAGTAAAAAACAAGTCAATCAGAAAAATAACCAATGCCACAGATGTAGTCAAACAAGCGCTGCGACTCAAATGGAAATGGGGCATACAAGACACATGAAGAAAAGGAAGACCACTCTCAAGATGGAGTGATGATATCAAAAAGACAGCGGGATGCTATTGGGGAAGAAAAGCTAAAGACAGGGAAACCTGGAAAGCTTTGTAGGAGGCTATCACCGCTTTAGGCGGTCCTTATGCGGAAGAAGAATATTTTAAAAACAGTGAATAGGAATGTGAAATATTAGTGAAAAATAATAAAAAACAAACAATATAAAACTTTATTTTTAAAATAGTGCATAAAATATGGTCAAAAACTCTGTAATAAGGAAATAAAAGCTCATCTTATCTTATATATTTACAAAATTAATAAAAGTGCTCTGAATTAAATAACATGTTTTATTTTCAACATTAGATATTCTCTTCCTGCAAAGTAGCTCCAACATTTCTTAGCTTCGCTGTAGGTTTAAATGTCGGTTGTTTTTTTCTCAGATTTAAAGTTGCTGTTTGTCAAATCTTTTTCAGGCTGCAATATGAACAAGTAAATATGAAAAGTTATGTAAATAAGCTAAGAAACAAAATATATTAGGGAAATCTTAAATATGTGTGTAAATACTGTCACATGCTCTGCTTACCCCTTTTGAGGGCACATACACACCGTTTTCTCGTGGTCCCATTGATTCGTCCCATCAATGGGGCCACGAGGGAGGCTTGTATCTCGTGATCCCATTAATAACATTTCACTTCCTGTATATAATATAATTTGCACATATATGTTGTAAAAGATAGGTTAGATAGGTAGGTTAGGTTCATTAGGCAAAGAGAGGGGCAAACAGAGCAAAAAAACTGTCAAAATACTAGGATATCATACACCTAACGAACATATCCTACCTAGTGTTGGAAGAAAAGTGGGAGCGCACATACATATACAAGATGTTTATGTTAATTTCAATAGACCTTAATGGGACTACAAGAAACAAGTCTCCCTCATGGTCCCATTGATGGGACAAATCAATGGGACCACGAGAAAACCGCGCACATACATAACACAGGCGTGTAATACATATTTACTGTTACTGAACCTGCCCATAAAGCTAGCTTTTAGTCTGATGAGTATAGTAGATATCCTTTCTGTATTTATAAAATTTATATTTGTAAAACTGAATGAATTGAATGCATGTGGTTTTTTTATACTTACTTCGAAGTGATCCTCGCAGCAGTATTGTGTATAACACTGATAATACTCCACGTTGGCATCACGACACCACCTTTCACGCAAGTCTTCCCGGATGCGACCTATCGTTTTCGAGCTATTTTCGGAGTCGTTTTTACACGTTGGTTAATAACATTTCATGTCTTCCATTAAATTAATCACAAATAACGATATTTAAATTTCGTCGCTCCTGTCTCACATTTCTGTCAAAGTCAGTTTATTTATAGAGTGGCTTGACAGAAGCTTGACAGTGACGGAAAATACCACAGGTTCGATAAGTGTTTCTTTTTTAATGACCGAAGTCTTTTCTGATTCAGCCACGAGGGAGGTCCACAGAAGGTCAAACAAAGGTCACATGGATATATGCTGAAATATCTTTAATCATCCATTATTTTGATGAAGTAAATGTCGGAAACTGTTTGAATACCTCATATCTCGAAATGGTTTTCGAAATAGCACTTAAGAAAAAAAATGAACAATCCTAATTTGGGACCCACCTAAGGTATCTAAATATCGTATAGCAAACTGAAGACATTTAGAGCTAAAATTTTAAAGGTGTGTCAAAGTTTCCCATGCTGACAACTTACGTTTATACGTGACTAGGGGCAACCGCTCTAACGTCATCCGGGCGGAACGAGTCAAACGATCATTTCCGATTTTTTCTGACTAATTGTCACCCGTTTTTGTGGCCCTGTCTTCTCTCCGGCCATATTTGTTATTTGCAAATAATATTTCGAGAATTTGACAGTTTTCAATCAGTTTTCTTGTCTGACACTGACACGCAATGACACATGTTCGTAATTAGAAAACCGTAATGATAGCTTTTGGCAAAGAGGTTATCAATTCAAGGGCCCATTCGATAAGACATTTAATTGTCTTACCTTGACACTTCACCACTATTATTAAACTGAAGTTTTCGACCTTATTGCATTGTGAATGTTCTAACAACATTTGAAGGAAATGGGTCCCAAATTAACGCTCGTGACTGTACGTTTTTTGTCAACTCAAATCGACTTATCTTACAAAGTACAAAGATTTGACGGCAAGCTCCCCTCACTCAAAAGAAACACGGAATGCTCTAATTCCCGCAGAAACACTAAGAGCCCCGTTAATAAAAATTCACGTTAACACTTGGAAACGCGAGAAAAGCGCCTATAGAAAACCGGTGGAATTTTCCTCGCGTTCGCGGGAATTAAGAGCGCTTTATGCTTTCGTTAATGTTTTCGCGGTGTTTAATTCTGCAGAGATGTGAACGCTGTTTGTGTTGTCAAGCTTTAAGGAAGATTTTATCTAGGAATCTTTTTTGAGATAGTTTTTCGGGGGGGCGATTGCGGCGGCAAATCTCTCATTCTTATACTTATTAATGTAATGATAATCTTGACACTTACGAGCAATGATGTAATATATAAAAAAAAGGTAGATATTTTTGTCTATACAAAATTCCGTGTTTAAAAATGGCCACCAAATCGGACAGCTAACGTCTCAATTTTAGTGTGCCATTTCGGTTCCGCCTCATTTAGGGTTCCGATACCTCAAAAGGAAAAAACGGAACCCTTATAGAATCACTCGGTTGTCTGTCTGTCCGTCTGTCACAGCCGATTTGCTCCGAAACTACTGGACCGATTGAGTTGAAATTTGGTACACATATGTAAATTGGTGACCCAAAGATGGACGCGTAAAGTAAATTGATGAATTCTGAACAAGGGGACCACTTTTGGGGGGTAAACTGATTTTTTTTTTAAATAGTTTCGCAAACTGTATTGTGTGACATATCAAATGAAAGGGGTTGTTGTAAGCAAGTCAGATATATATTTTTTTATTATTTTAGCAAAAACAGATTTGAAGTAATTTAGGGAAAAAGACGAAAATTGACCATCCCCCCCCCCTTATCTCCGAAACTACTAGGATTAAAATTCTGAAAAAAATGTAGAAAATAGTTCCTTACCTAAATATTACAGGAAAACCTATACGAAGTTTGAGTATTCAAAAACACTTATGAAATTTAGATTATATACGGAACCCTCACCACGCGAGTTGAACTCGCACTTGTCCGATTTTTACTTACGAGTATCAATAACAAAATTACGAGTAGGCTTGAGCTTAAATCGCTCTTGAAAGACAAATTGTTCTTGAACCAAGTTAACTCTAATACAATGACAGGCATTAACATCAATATTTTCTAGAAGACAAGAGAGAGTATTGATTATATTAAAATTTAAAAGCCGTATAAAACTACCTACAATGTATTTTACTCGCCTATAAAGATGCGATAAAGTTGTTGAAAGAAAGTGGTTTACTTTTATTCAGATAGTTTTATGGTTCTGTCCAGAATGTAAAAGATTGTTAAGCAGTGCATTGAAACAGTTTCAATGTAATCAGCCAGTGTAGAGTATTTTGATACGCTGATATTATGTAAGTTCAATTCGGTAGGTAAGTCGCTTCGTTCCTTTTGAATAACGGGTACAGGCCAAGAAATTTTACTTTTAATGTAATAAATCACAATGACCAATTTAATTACTAGTTATTCTGGTGTTTTCTTACCAAAAACATAAATCTAGCTGTCATTGGTCATCAGTTGTACAGATACAACCTGAATCACACTGGCGCGGCCTGCGGTGGCGGTCAATACTAAACTTGACAATTACTGTAAAATTTACTATTGACCGCCACCGCAAGCGCCAGTCTGTGACAAAGTCTAATTGACTGAATTGAATTTCCCTGGCAAATCATTCTTGGTTCTACACTTAATAGTATGCATAACACACATACACAAGCAATGTAAACAAAAACAAAAACTTCAATGTAAACAAAACCAAAAACTTCAATGTAAACAACAACAAAAAAACAAATACCGAATAGGGCCTTGATCGGTCAACATTCCGTTTTGTTACACCCCGCATACGCATTTTGTAAGAATTTGTCGAATAGCATGGACACCTACGTGGCTAAATGGTCCAGGTTTCAAGTACGAGCATCCCAGTACGGGCAAATATTTGTGTGACAAGCACGAGTAATTTTTCCCGAGATGTTTTCTATGTATATATACTTATAAGTATTTATTTTGCATCTTCGTACCTATAGCACAAACCTGTGGGACGTCGATTTGTGGAATATTCCCCTAATATTTTTCTTTTGTTTATTATCCGAGATACGATTTCATATACCTAAACAATACCTCATTTAAAATATGTCTTCTGGTACAGAACAGTTGTACGGCTCCTCGATTACGAACACGGCTTTAAATAGATTAGAAATGAATCTATTTTCGGTTTGCTGGATTATCTGGGTGGCTTTCATGCTTTGATGGGTTCGCGTAATCGTTCGTGAAATATTTCATTTCATTTGGTTGGAAAAGGATCTCTAATTATTGTTGCTCCTCCTAACTTATTTACACTTTAGGAGGGTTGAAAAGGCATTGCAGTATTTGCAGTCGTATAATGTATTGGTGTCTTCATCATCATAATATATTTATGGGTTAGTTTCTTTTGGGTGGAGTAATATCCAACTTATTCTACAGTATAGTGCAGATTATTTTTCTAGACCGGATATTCTTATCTTAAGACCCAAAGGTCCAACAAAGCTATTGTTTAGCCACAATAGCCACGTGCCACAAACGCTTCGAAATAAAAAGGCCATGTTCAATAAACACTTTACTAGCGACTCTATTGTTCAAGTAGTCTATTATTTTAAATACAAAATGGCCAACATTGCTAGTATTATTTATTGTGGACCCCCTTTCCTTAGACATAAAGCCGCCTTTTGGTTGAAAAAGGTATGATATTTACTATGTTTATTTTACAGTATCAATTAGCGATAACACTTAACACTGAAAGGCAGCATTGCTTACTAGGCAAAAAGAGAAGATGGTCTACAAAAAGAACTATACCTACCTCTTGCCTATCAGACCACAGTTTGTCACTCTCCGTGATATGTGAACAAGAGCCCTACCAGATTTCTATCTTCGTTATGTTAGTAATAGGTGACATCTCTTGCGCCCTGTAGCCCGTCCATTACAATACGGCTACGGTATCCCCTGCCTGTCGTACAAGGTGACTAAAAGGGATCCTCAGGGTGGTACACGGTTGCAGTTGGGGGCTGCAATCGTAGAATAAAAAATAAACACAGAAGCATGACGCTAGGGCGGCACTGGTGCATTCCGTAGAAGATTCCAGAGCCGTCCGAAATGCGCCGAGGAGGACCATCGGGGGGTTTTTAGTCGGTGCGAGTCCGACATAACCTCCGCGCTATCCCCGTGGCACGGAGGAATCCATAACGAATTTTCCTCCCATTAAAATGAAAGGTGCTATCTCTTCCTGACATTTCAGTCGGATGTTTAACTTATAAAACTAATTCAAATTAAGTGGTTTTTCAAACATAGGGTTTTTTAATGACAGGATTATGCTGCAAAGTTCTGGTTTGTAAAAAAATATTTAATAATTTTAACATAGGTATGTTAACCCGTTTTTGTGTCGTTTGATTTGCTATTGGTATTTTGTGGTATTATGTGTTTTTTGTGTGCAGTATATAATAAATCTAATGTTAATAAAATTGTCACTTTAAACTTTATAAATGTGCTAATTAAATGCAATAGCGTTATACGTTCTCAACGTCACGATTTTTTGTCTGTGTGTCTTCACGCAATTTCTTTTCCACTTACTAGAGCCGGATTCATAATTATATGACGTGACGTGACGTATTGTGACGCGGCAGAATTATATCGGTTCATACATTTAGTAGGTGCGGTGAGATTCACACTTCTCCGATGCGCTCTGACGTGAGGAACCTTGTGTCAGGGCGTCAGACCGCATTAGAGAGCATCACGTCAGATCAGCATGAATCAGGCATAAGAATCGTGTTGGTTTTTTTCCCAAAACTTCAAGACCAAGACCAAGAAGCTTTTATTTAATTTGCAATGTTCTTAAGTAATTAAGTATGTAAGTTGTCGTAAAAAAATTGCAAACCATTTATCAGCCTCTTACTGGTATCCTATTGAGCTGAAATTTGGTATACTTATGTGAGCTTGGTGGCAATGCAATATTATGGCACCAACGAGCTGTGGGCGTAACATGGTTGCCATTTTTAACCCCCGACGCAAAGAGAGGGAGGGAGAGGGTGTTATAAGTTTAACGTGTCTGTGTATCTGTGTGTCTGTCTGTGGTATCGTAGCTCCCAGACGCATGGACCGATTTGAATGCGGTTTTTTGTTGTCATAGATAATTTTAACTCAAGTTCTTAGCCATGTTTCATCAAAATCGGTTCAGCCGTTTTTGAGATATTGAACTTTGAAAGTTGTAGTTATATCAGTTATCGTTGCTGATAAGACATCCGTCATTCTCGCACTCGCATACTCGTCAGAACGTGACGGATATCCACAGCGATAAGTAATAAAGTGGTAACCATGCAACGACCACTGATCTGATGATGAAGAATAAAGGTGGTCATAGCAACTCCTTAACTACAGAAGATAAACCCATCACACATGCTACGCGCTACGTCGTGGCGTTGTTTGGCCTCGAATGGGCTGAACACGCTTCGGAGCCCATAACTCTTAAAATTTCATCCGCAGAAGTCCTCTATTCGGGATCTCTGTTGCCTCCATTAATGATGTCATTATTTCCAGACGATGACAACCCTGTCCACAATGAAGCGAATCACCTGGCGACCCTGCCTGAGGAAGAAGCGGCCGTGGCCATGATGGGGCTGCCACGGGCTGGCGAGATCACCAGGGCGCAGCTGAGGGTTAAGGAGAGCAAGGAATTTAAGGTAATAATACGTAATGGTACTTGCTAAAATATAGCTCCAAAAAACAGAAGATCACTGTGATTGTCATGAGCTCATGAACATCTTATTAAAACCGACGTCTTACGCTGGACACGAAAATATGCAGAATCATGACTTTTCAGTATCATGAGGATCATAATTGAAACTGACGTCTTATGCTGGATAGGAAAATATGCCAAATCATGCCTTTTCACAATCATGAGGATCATATTGAAACTGACGTGTTATGCTGAGCACGAACATATGCCTTTTCAATATGTCGCATTCTTTAAATGCATGGGAGCGAGAGTGACTTCCAAATCCAAACTTGGGAGTTCCGGTGATATAAAAATCTGTAAAGCTCTCCACTTGAGTTGTAAGTATAATGTTAGGATGGCTTGGGCCGAGTTCCACGAATCTGGCGTTGGGCGACAAGAGGTTACACAAGAGTGTACGCGGGCTGGGTTTCCGCAACTCGACGACACTCCAAAAGATCTTGTCGCCAACATAAAGGGTCTGCTAGGCTTTCTGGTGAAACTGGGTTGGCATGAATAGCAGAAGTGCCAATAATGCATACGCAAAATAGGCACAATTATGACGTCGAGTTGCGGAAACCCAACCTTTAACACCTATAACCTCTTGTCGCCAAACGCCAAATTCGTAGAACTCGGCCCAAGCCATCCTAACATTATACTTACAACTCCAGTGGAGAGCTTTACAGAGATAAAAACATAGTTTACTGGTGAATAAAGATACGTAGTTACTCGTATTTTTATGTGATATCACAGTAATATGGTACTTTATCATATTAATATGATAAAGTACCATATTACTGTGATATCATCTGAAAAATACGAGTAACTACGTATCTTTATTCACTAGTAAACTATGCTTTTATCGACAAACACTTAAAACACTCAAGGCTTGAAAGTTTCGAGCTCAGCTTATGAAAAGAAAGCATTTTACGACGCAATCACACCGAGAGAGATATTATCCGATAGTGTTGACATCGATCTGGAGCGACATCGGAAACTGCTCTGCGTCTACTGCCAATAATTAGGCTCTTAGTGCTTTGGCGTTTCGAAAGTTAGCTATAAGCTAGCCAAGTCAAGTCTTGAGCATCAATTTAGCTTAAGTTAACTGCTTTGTGTAAATATATTGAGTGTTAAAATTTAAGAAGTTATACTTTTATAAAGCAAACATTGTTGTAGTAAAAAAATAATAAATTGTATTTTATTTTAGGATTATATTTATAGATTTCAATTCTTTTGTCGGCGAAGTTGACCATCACGCATATTCTTAATTTGAACTTGACTCCCACTTTCACATTTGTTTTTGGCGGGTTGTTATATACAGGGTGAGGCGTGTATGTTGCACCAAAATCAAAATTTCTTTGACACTTTTCAATATACGAAGTTAATGTTTAGGTATTGCATGTTATAATTTCATTGTTTGAATTTTTTGTCGTGTGTTGAGTTTATAATAAAAACAAAAATATTAGTGATGTGAAGAAACGGGAATTATTGAGTCTGTGATTTAAGTTTAAATTGGTTATTCAAGACACCGATATCCTGAGACCCGCGAGTCATTTGTTAGTTTTAAAGCTGGTTACAAATTGTAACCAGCAACAATGGCCGACAACCATGGCTCTCGTCAAATAAGATACTGCTGACTCGACACCATCACGAAAACAATAAACACCATAGCTAAAACCAACGTCCGCCACTGAAATAAATGCCAGAAATTGGTCAATATAGTTAGTATTGGTCGAATTTAATTTTGTGGAGTAGGCAAATTTTGTGAATGTTAAATGTAGATTAGGATTCTTTTCGTAACGTCAATCACATGCCAATCAATCGTCTTCAATCAATGATACTCGTAGACTTTCTGTATGCGTAACTTAGCGACGAACATTCGTGTAAAAACATACTAAATCGGACATTGTTGTATGAGACTGTTGTCCCTCTAGATAGAGATTTATTTGTGTAAGTTTATTAGAAACAAGAAGTGTAAAAAATAGATCTAATCAATACAAAAATTATTAAATGCATTTAATATAAAAACAATCGACGCTAAAATGAATACTTAGAAATTTGCCTCATAAAATAACGCTATAGTCCAATGTAGTTGGAAGGAAATGCTTCGCATTTCTTAAGAGATTTGAGAACTATGACATTCTTTTTTTAATTCATTTTTATATAGGAATTTTAGACACTCATTCGACATTCATTATTATCGATCAAATAGAATCCATATTTTAAATTCCGAATGCTGTCAAAGCGATAAATATGACCAAGGCGTAAAGAGCTCGTTTGTATGGGGCGCGCATTCGACCTTCCTCGGACAGACGGATATTGATAAAATTTAAATTCTGCCCGAGTTCTGATGAGCGGTGGAGCATATTGGAAATTTATTGCAAAACAAGTCGTAAAAAATAAGAATTATTGCAGACATAAAAAAAAAACAATTATTTCGAATTCGAGATACTTACGAGACAGTTATACGTTACGCATTCCAGAAAGTATTAAGTCCGGCTTTGTATAGTACAAATCCCTTTTCTAGAAAAAAAAAACATTTGTTTTTGTACTAGGCACAAAGAGAAGACAAAGCCATCATTCATTGTTAAGTGTGACCGCTAATTGTTTACGTTGTACTAAGTATGCTGCAACTACTAATAAAACAGCTGTTAATATACCAATATACCTTTCGTTTTGATTTGAACCTTGCTGCTTTAACAATAGAGTCACTATTCGAGTAAAGTGATCATTAAAGAAGAACTTCCATAATTTAAATTACAGTAGCAAGTTAGTAAATGTAAAACTGGCCATGCACGACCGCTCCAACAAGCCCAATGTAGTTTAGCGCCAAAATCGGGCCATGAATGCCAAAACTGTAGCTTTTAAAATTAGTTGGCGCGAGCGCGGCCTTTAGAAGGTCAGCGTGACGCGACAACGTGCCATCTGAAAGAAACGATCATGCATGTCTCAATTCAAAGTTGGAACACACGGTGCTAACCCAAATGGAACGTCGTGAAAGCATCCACTGCCCGATCCGGCCACGACCAAGCGAAAACTACGTTGGCGTCCCTTGATTGTGGTCAAAACAGCACTTACATTTGTCTTGTCGGGCGCGGCGCAGTGCGTCGGTGAATACCCACCTTAATAAAGCACCGTTACTTGACTGATTACGTAAATCACGCGACTCACTTATAATAAACTATATAAAGGCAATTAACCACCCTTGCGTCGGACACGCGGACAACCGTCACACGATTTTGATCCTTACCCTTCCGAAATAGGAGTGATAGCTGTGCGCATGTAGTATAGTTGAGGTTGCTTACATAGTCAGGCACAGGCTTCCATTAGGCCGATCCTTGGAATAGTCTACCATTCAGCTGATTACAGATTGACGAGCGGAAATGTGGTACTCAGGAGTTTTACCAAGAAAACGTTCGTTATATACATGTGCATATGCATGCTATGCTAAATCTTTCTTAACAAAATATACTATACGATGGAATGGGGTGAATATTATTCTATCTTGCTGTATATCTACACGATTACTTAAATCTTCTTAATTTCAAATAGTTCCGATTTTATACTAAATTCTAAATGATCAAAGTAGGCCCCATTTTTTCCTAAAGTATCCCCATTCCACGGTACTAAATTATTTATTGTGACTGACTTTTTATAAAAACTGACATTGGAATTTATATTTTACCTATAGGATAGTAGAGTTGCTTTTTGAATGGACTACTTTGATGCAATTCGGTTAACTTAAATAATCTCCACTATACCGTTACCTCATTCCAGACAACATAAGACAAAAGTCTTAAGTTGTCTGGAATGAGGTAACGGTAATATGGAATTTATCCGTTAAAAAACGGATAAATTCGTCGACGTTTCTTCGTTTATCTAGGATATCAAAGGGAAATATTGTACTACTTTTACTTATTTCGATCATTAAGAGCTTCTCAAACAATAGCTATACTATTTTGCTTGCGTTTCAAATTGGTTTTCCTTGAAACCGCATGACGATTAACGATCTATTTTTCTAACCTTATACAGGGTGACATTGCATCGACCGTTCTAATTTTCACAGTGGAATACTTAGCAAAAAAAAAATACGTGTTTTTTCTTTCAGTATCTTTTAGAACTAAAATATTGAGAGACAGCAGCTGAAAGATATCCCCTCCCCCGCACCGCTAACCCCGAGCGTCACTCAGGAGCCGTAGCATGGTTGGCCTTGTCACGCGATAGGTGATAGGATAGAGCGTGCGTCACTGGCTGACACCGTTCGATAGAACGAGACGACGCTCTTATCTTGTCACTTGTCGCGTGATAAGGCCAACCATGCTACGGCTCCTGCTCCCAATATTTACTCATTATTTATTCGGACAGCACATTTTATTGTGAAAATTTTACATGTTTTTAGGGTTCCGATACCTCAAAAAGATACGGAACCTTTATAGGATCACTCGGTTGTCTGTCTGTCCGTCTGTCACAGCCGATTTTCTCCGAAACTACTGGACCGATTGAGTTGAAATTTGGTACACATATGTAAATTGGTGTCCCAAAGATGGACGCGTACAGTAAATTAATGAATTCTGAACAAGGGGGCCACTTTTGGGGGTTAAATTGGTTTTTTTTTTAAAAAGTTTCGCAAACTGTATTGTGTGACATATCAAATGAAAGGGGTTGTTGTAAGCATGTCAGATATATTTTTTTATAATTTTAGCAAAAACAGATTTGAAGTAATTTAGGAAAAAACACGAAAATTGACCATTCCCCCCTTATCTCCGAAACTACTAGGATAAAAATTCGGGAAAAAAATGAAAAATATTTCCTTGCCTAAAGATTACAGGAAAACCTATAATAAGTTTGAGTATTCAAAAACACTTATGAAATTTAGATTATATACGGAACCCTTACCACGCGAGTTGAACTCGCACTTGTCCGGTTTTATTTTTTTCAGAAATACGGTATAGGTGTTGTAATTTTTTGCACTATAGCGGATTCTTTGTTTCTCTGAACTGGCTTATATTCCTCCTAAGTCAGTCGAGATTTTTAATTTTGATGTAATTTCAATAATTAATTAATATAGTGTATAATTCCTCTTGATATGTATATGGGTTTTACAAATAAATGAGTATGAGTATGAATATCCAGCTGGTCAGATATCTGATCTTACGTATACTATCGCGTACTTCTTCCCCTTTTTCTCGTGCTATATTTCCCATCACAATAAGTCTCCCAAAATTGCTAGTAACTATGACTACAGTACCGTTATTTTGTTGCAGAACACGGTGGACAAGCTGGTACAAAGGGCAAACGCATCAATAATCATAGGCACCTCGTCTTGGAAGGAGCAGTTCTCTGAGGCGCTCACTGTCAGCTCTGGTAAGATAAAGAGTATACAACAAACTAAGTATTAAATAATATTGAAAATTATATCTAATTATAAAACATTAAGCTAGCCTAAGTGTGTTGCCAGTGATGACATATGGCACTGAAACGTGGTCGCTTACTATGGGCCTCATAAGAAGTCACCCAAAGGGCAATGGAGAGGGCTATGTTGGGAGTTTCTCTGCGTGATCGCATCAGAAATGAGGCTATCCGCAGCAGAACCAAGGTAACCGATATAGCCCTCCGAATCGCTAAACTTAAGTGGCAGTGGGCTGGACACATTGCACGTAGAACCGATGGACGGTGGGGAGGAAAGGTTCTCGAGTGGTGACCACGTACCGGAAGGCGCGGCGTGGGTAGGCCACAAGGTGGACTGATGATCTGGTAAAGGTCGCGGGAGTCCGCTGGATGCGGGTGGCGCAGGACCGGTCAATTTGGCACTCTTTAGGGGAGGCCTATGTGCCGCAGTGGACGTCTTTCGGCTGATATAATGATGATGATGATGACGATGAAGCTAGCCTAAAATAAATAAATATTATTAGTTAATCAGATTTTAAAACGGGCCCCTGTGGCAAGGTACCGAGGACACTGGCAGCATTTCCTCGCTGAATAGCAATGCTTATGCGTTGAGCGAGGAAGCTGCCAGCTCTCCTATCCCCGGTGACGTCAACCAACCGTTTTGCCAAATCAGGGTACAATTCATGTGCGGCAGGGCCCCACGGACCAAGGGCCTCGACACCAAAAGCAACAAAGTTGTAGTTGGTATCAAGACCCCTGTAACTTAAATGTGTTTTGTCCCTCTCTCTTAAACGCAAATGTGAAAGTGACAGAAAAAGACAATCTAGTTTTAACGGCTATTCTTAAAACCCAACCTGTGTCAACTAAAATGTGTATTGTCCCTTTCTCACCAACACAAATGTGAATGTGACAAAAAAGACAAACGAGTTTTAACGACATTTTAACTAAAATAGGTTTGATGATCTTTTAGGGGTCAATTTTTGAAGAGTACGTTTTTTCGACATTTGTATGGCTTTTAATTTTTTTTTGAATATTTGATTCTTACCGACAACGTCAGGTAGGCTTTCTAAAAAGAAAAAATATGGTGCATGAGGCACCACTCTGCTTCTAATGGTTAGCTAGATATAGATGCTTTAAAAAAACCGTGCCATACAAATGTCTATGCGCCATACAAATGTCGATTTAGTGCCATAAAAATGTCGATTCTGCCATACAAATGTCGATAGCGGCATACAAATGTCGGCAATTGCCATCAAAATGTCGATTTGCCAGAAAAATATTGAAAACGTTTATTAATATTTGTATAAATACTAAAAAAACTCACTATTTAGATATAGTACGTGAGTCTTCATTAGGTATTTTTTTTTTTAATTAAAAAAAAATATTTATTCAGAAAAAAGTATGGTACGATTTACATTTGTTTTATTTTCGCAAAACATTACGTTTATCGGCGAATAATATAGTATCTCCGGTTTACGGTTGGCCTCTGCTCAAAATGGATGTAGGGTTGGGTCTCGTGGTACTCAAGAGCTCCTCCTCATAGACAAGACCATTTGCCAATGAGTCCGGCGGAACAAAGGGGCCTTCTCGGCCGCCTGGATTGACTACAAGAAGGCCTATGATTCAGTGCCTCCAAGAGTACCTCATTCATGGCTGGGGAGGATCTTAAAGCTGTATAAAATTGTAGCAGTTCTGAGATTATTCTTAGGCGCTTGTATGGGACAGTGGACCACAGTCCTTCGTCAACCGTGGGGAGGAGACGGCCTTCTGGCCCGCAGGACTCTATCAGAATTGAGCAAGGAACCATCCAGGGTGACAGCCTGAATCCTCTGTGGTTCTGCCTAGCGCTGAATCCGCTCAGCATCCTGCTGAAGGATTCAGGGCTAGGTTGCCAGCTTCGGAGAGGGGGTGAGGTCATTTCTCATCTGCTCTATATGGATTACCTTAAGCTGTTTGCAACTTTGCACCAAATAGGCATGACCTGTTGAGCTACTGAAAACAACAGAAGTCTTCAGTAGCCCCATCAAAATGGAATTTGGTGTCGATAAGTGTGCTGTTATGCATGTACAGCGAGGAAAAGTTATAAATTTAACAAATTTAAGGCAATGTCTCGCAGATCTATCTCCGAAGCAGAAATAAGTACCTTGGTATGTCACAGTCATTGGAAATTGAGGACGTAAGGCAGGCGGTGTGGAAGCGTTTCTTCTTTTGCCTGACAAAAGTACTTAAACATGTAAAATTTTTATTATTTTATTCTTTATTTTTGTACTTGTTTTTCACTAACATGTAGTTAGTTAGATTTTCTTAAAATTTAAACTTTTAAAACTCAATTTGGTAAAGCAGCAAGGTTTTATTTCTACCAATAAGGGCCTTTGGTACATAATCATTTCCACAAAATATTGCATCAACCCATGCATCAAACGCAGTAATCTAGATATCGTACAATATCTCCCAAAATAAGTACAATAATTAAAGCAATCAAAAAAATTGATATGAATGGGCATGGAAACGATATTTCGTGTTTTATTTTGATTTTGTTTTGAATCGACATTTGTATGCCACATTCGACATTTGTATGGACAAAATAGCCGTACAAATGTCGCCATACAAATGTCGACATTAACGTTTTTTGCCGGTCTCTCGTACACTATTAATTGAATTCACTAATTAGCCAAACACGAAACTCTTACCCCATATTGCTAACTATTGTTATGAAAGACACATTTTTATTTCAATCGTATATGAATAAATAAACGGCCATACAAATGTCGTGATAGCCGTACCAAATTACATCGTTATAAAGATTGACCTGTTTCCTCCGTAAGAAATACCGGCACTGCATCCATTCCGTTGGCGATTGAAGCCCAACTAACTCGTTATCGTATAGTTAAGTAAATCTAACGGTGGGCTAATAGAAAAAACCAGATTTTTAGGGTCTTGAGCTTGAGTCCTAATAAATGGGTCGGCCGAGGGACAACTACTAAAATGCTTCACTAGTGTTAATTACTCATGCATTAATTATTTAAAATACTTTAATTAATACGCTAATAAATGTTCTTCACTACAGTACAAGTTATTTATTTGTACGATGCTGTAGTACATAGTTATGAATTTTTGTTTGAGCAAAACCGCAAGTGTGACACGCGAAAAAGCGGTAAATTTCGCTGTTTTATGATTTCAAACAATTTTTTTTTCTTAATCAATTAATATTTAAGGTATTGTAATATATATTTTAAGTACTTTATAATACACAGAATGGAAATATATATGTATCAATACTACATATTAAACTGATTTGAAATTATAGCCGTGTGACAGCAAAAACAGCCCGTTTGAAAATTGACCCTTAGGAATAAGGTTAGTAACTATCGTTCTATCATCGCAAAATGTTACTCAGCAAGGAGAGGCGAAGCGATGCGAAAAAAATCACAATATCGGCGAAATATCTAATGGATAATTCATCGCCAACTGTAAATAATTTTTCGTAGCGCCTTGCCTCCAAGGTCACGATCTCGATTAATAATCATGTTACTTGTAGTTATGTCAGTGTACAGTCGACGACAAACATATTGTTACGAGCGTGGGGGGTACGGGATAGAGAAAATACACTTTATAACACGACAATAGATTTATTATGTGACTTACGGGGCAAAGTCCACTGAGTCCACACGTACTAACACTGACTCAACTAACACACTCTAGTTCCCTGAGTCCGCGCCTGCTAGTACCGACACAGCTAACACTTTACTGTTACTTTGCACTAAGTCACTTCACTATTCACCACTAAACTTGTTTCCACTGTACTCCTTCTTCCAGTTCTCACTCTGATACTGCTCACTCAGTATCCCACTCTGAGAACTCCACTCCGAAGACTAATCCACACTAGTACATCACTCCGAGTACTCCTCTCTGAACACTACCGAATACTGCCTTGTTCCGCGAACTCGGTCTCTTTATATACCCCTACCGAAGATTCTAGACCGTAATTTCGATCTTCATTTCGTTACTCATTTGTTTTGACTTTTCTAGATAATCATTCTGCGTCCACGTTTCTCGAACATTCCAGCCCATACACTTTTCTATAAATTACAGTAAGCATCGAATGTTCTATTTGCTTACATTTTCTAGACTATTCCATGCTACTCTGCGTCTAGAAAATGTACTAAGAATTTAAAACATACAAAAAGTGCATGTTGGTCGCTGGACTCGAACCCGGGTACATCGACTCTGAAGCCGCCATCTGTACCCCTAGGCTACTGATGTCTTATGACAACACGGTGAATTTTGAAATACCTTGACGGTGCGTTCATTACCTTGACAACGAAACTGTCATAGACCCCGCCGTCGTAACAATATGTTTACACTTTTCGCATTATTGCAATTAAATAAGGTGCAAAAGTGTAAACATATATATGACGTCCACTGTACTTTGTTTTTTTTAAGAGAGATAAAATGATACTTATTAATATGTAACACTAAACAAAATATGAAATAGCAGTAGGTTTAGAATATTAACATCAGGTTAAAACTCATATTTAGAAATTCATTATACCTACATTACCTACACGTTGTTTTATGGATAACATCTAAAACTTTTCTTAAAACAACCATTAGGCAGAAGCTTTTAACCTAAAAAGTCATGAGTTGTAGGCGCGAGGTTCGTTATAAAAGTTTCCAGTTAGTCTAGAAACATAAATTCGTTTCGAATGTTCGAGAATATTTCTGCGAAGCTACTTTGTGAAATATCATTTCAAACAAGTTTTTGCGTAGTTTTCCTGAGAAAGTTTTATGAAATTCGCTGTTTTCCTTTTGCTTGATATAAATACCTAAATCACAGTGTGGTTACCGCTGTTGCGATTCACATCCAGCTTAAAGTTTATCGTGGGTACGCCAGAAGCAAAATAAGCATTTATCCACCCTGAAGGTTAAGATATTATCTATAGGGTACCGATGATGATGATGTCCTCCCAGACGTATCCGTCGACAGCGACATCCTGATAAATTGATTGTTTAAGTTATTATTTGCGTGCAACGAGCCGAGTTTTACGAATCTGGCGTTTGGCATCAAGATCTTCGAGACGGATACGTTCAAAGTTACTGAGCCTGGTATTGACAGCAGTTCGCCAGTCCGATCTCCGAGTAGCAAGCTCCTCCCACAACTCACAGGATATGCCGGTTGCAGACAGATGGCGCTTCAGGACATACTTGTACCGCAGGTATTGCCCGCCAACTTTGCGTTTGCCTGAGGCTAGTTCAGAGAAAAAAAACTGCTTTAGGCAGTCTTGATGACGGCATTCGTACAAGGTGTCCACATGAACGTAATTGGCCCTTCATGAGGTAACATTCCATGGCAACCATGCCAGTCCGACGCAAAACCTCTGAGTTTGCAACACGATCCTGCCACCTTAGTCGAAGAATTGCTCTGAGACCTTTTAAATGAAAGGTGTCAAGGCGCTTGACATCTTCTTTGTACAGACACCAGGTTTGCGAGGCGTAGAGCAATAAAGGCAGAATGATTGCTTTATAGACGGCAAGCTTTGTGGTACGCCTGAGCTCGTGTGATTTCCAAACTCGTTGGTTGAATCCGCCGAAAGCTGCACCAGCGCCATTCGTGATCCGTGAGGAATCTCGGACTCCAGTCGGTTGTCGCTCCGCAAAAGACTTCCAAGGTAACGAAACGTTTCCACGTCATCCGATGCGTTGACCTTTAGAAGAACAGCAGTGTCGTTCGCAGATTGCCCTCTTGCAGGTTGTTTAACAATCTGGGTTTTCGACACGCTGATCAGCAACCCAAATTTACGACAAGAATCGTCCAAATTGTCGAGATAACTTTGTAGGACGTCCAAGCTGTCAGCCATAAGACAAACATCATAAGCATAAAGAATCTCTGTCACTGAGGCAGACTGTCGGTGTGAAAATTTACCATTATCCGGTAGTTGCATTTCTGAAGTGGATTTATTACCTACTACCGAAAAATAGATGGCAAATAAGGTGGGAACTTTAACTCTGTTGCAGTACACCCCGTTATTGTATGCCCACTTGTTACGGAGTTTACCCTTCTACCTAAGAATAGAATAGAATAGAAATATATTTATTTGGTGTGATAAAAAAATTACACAAGTGTATAGTTACATCTGAAATGCACCAAAATGGATGCCACTCAGCATATGCCAGCAGCAATATATGCTAAAGGCGCTGGTTTTCAGGGCACCCAGAGAGGTACAGAAATTAAAATATGTATACCTAATGTCGAATTTTGTAAGCAACCCTTTGTTTTGTTTTATGTTTATGTTTGCACATAAAATTTAACAATATTAAATACAAACATACTTTTACACACACATGCTCACACATACACACTCATAGATAATAGGCACTACTAGTTTTTAGTTACTTATTCTATAATAACTGACCAAAGCGTCATATGTACGAGTACCTACCTCATGCGAGCACATTTGTACCTAAAGTTTAATTCATCCAACTGTTCTAGTTTAGTTTTTATTTTAATTTTTGCGACCGGTCTCAAAACCAGCGCTGGGCGTCTCTGCCCAGCACACGCTGAGACTGGAACTTTTTGCCTTTACTGGCTGTTTAGTTTTAACTGATTATTTTCTATTATTATGTAATTTTTGATTTTTTACTTTACTTTATGATCGTGTTTTTTATGGCAATAAAATATTTCTATTCTATTCTATTTTTCCTATTTCAGGTTCGGACGATCCTGACGAGCCGCCGTCAGTGTCAGATTACATTCTTCACATAGTTACGCTGTTCTGGAAGATCATTTTTGCTCTCATTCCACCTACAGGTAATCATATTATTCACATTGTATTGAATGTTTAGTCGAATAATTAAATTGCCGTATAATAATAATAATTCTCATAAGTATTGAAACTTTTATTTTGCGATACCTTCTTTTGGTCAATTGTATTCACCTTCCTATGAATATTATAAATTGTGTCATTCTGTAGCGAACATTTTAGTGTTTTTTTCCCTGATTGCTGACAAGATTTACAGAACTGTTTTAACAATTTCCTTTTTAATACAGTACACACGAAATTGATGTTTAAAAAAAATGCCGCAACCTAACGGTGAATTTATTAATTTAATTTGCAGAATCCATTAATGTGAATGTATGTACATACTTAGAAGAAATTTCGAAAGATTCATAATTTACATTCCAAAATTACGGACTCCGAAGCTTAGGTACCTACCTACATTAGTATAATTACAAACACGACTTTACTTAGCAAGATAAAATACATAATTATTTGACAGCACCAAAGGAGAATGGTCACAAAGAAATACGAGTGAGCTAATTCGTGTTCGACTAATAATTTGTCCCTTGACAAAAACACGTTGTGGTTTAAATTAGTCGGTAATCAGGGTTTTGTGTCCCTAGGGCACTATAAATGTGTTGAGGTTGCAAAGAGCGTTTTTAACTGCGGAAATTTCTGCCCTTTTGTGGTTTCGTTCTCGGTAATTTAACACTACGCTGGATGGTCTTAATAATCCTATTTAGGGTTTTTATGAGAGCTATAGAAAAGTTTTATTAGTTTAAACATCTACATGTATTATTTTTAGGTCTTTTTCATTCGGATTTTGTAAGAGAGACATAAAAGTAGGGATATTTTTATCGCAATTTGAATCCCGAATCAGGCCACGATGAATCATAATGGTGACCTCTCTGACTCACTGGTTAAAACAAGCTGAAATATGGCATTTTGGTTCTGAGCTCGACTCTGTTTTGATGAACCTCGAAACTCTGTTATTTGTAAACAATATATATATTTTTTACTTACTAGTACAAGGAGTCCGTCCAGAACATAAATAATGAGATGATTCATCAGATCGGATCGATAAAGTCATTTTGTACAGGTGTACCAACCTTTCTGTAACCGGATTCTGTGTTTTTCAACCAGATATTGGCGGTGGCTACGTGTGCTTCGTAATCTCTATCATCTGCATCGGTCTGGTCACCGCCGTTATTGGAGATGTGGCCTCACACTTCGGATGCACTCTCGGCATCAAGGACTCGGTCACGGCTATAGTGTTCGTAGCCCTAGGGACCAGTATACCGGGTAAGACTTCTATCTCATTTGTATTAATAATGCATACTCTAGAATCCATCAACAAAGAAAAATCGGTGATTACTGTTAAATTAAGTAATAATATTAACGATTAGCACTTCTCCCTTATTGTTTAAATTCCGGGGACCGTTTCACCACCAGTAAGTGGTTAAGACGTGACTTTGTCAACTTACATCCTGCTAGCCATCAGGGAGATACGGCTTTTAGCTCTTCTTACACAGCGTAGCGAGGTTCTCAAATAGCTGAAACGTGCAGATAAAATGGCTAGAGTGTCTTTTTATAACGTGACGTAGAAATGATAAGATACTTTAAAAATGCACCTCAATTATAAAGCATACAGTTAATAAATATTTTGGGTACTATGAACGTTCCAGAGACTACGCTAACAGAAAAATGCTGATTTTATATCAATTTTATAAGCCAATGAAACTAAGTAACCCGAATTCAGTATCAAATTAGCCTCACTAGTGTTCTTAATCTCACTGACACTCCGATAAGATCTATCCTATTTCGAGAAAATTTACCACACAGTAGTATACCACCTTTATGACACTAAGATGTGTGTATACATACTTGCTGAAACATTTTTGACGTCTTATATATCGATGAACGCCGGCTACACACACAAAAAGTGTGACTCATTGTCCCGTTCCGTTGACTGACAACATATCAACGTACATCCCAAACCGCTAGTTCTAGAGATTCCAAATTTGGCACGTAGGTTCCTTATACTTAAGGTCTAGGGGTGAACTAAGAAAGGATTTTTCAAAATTCACCCTCTAAGGGGTTGAAATGGGGGTCCAATGGAATCAAGATTAGATAGACTATTTTATTCGAAACTTCACAGGAGTATTCCTAACGATAAATGAGTAAATACGTGTTAAGCAATTTTTCATCAATGTTTTCTTATGACGTGACGTTATCATGTAAACTGACTTTACAGACAAACATTTTTGAAAATTAAGACTAGTGCCAAAGTGCTTGTGCTTTCGCTCCTAAACCAAGCGCACCGTGCTTACTATTGAAATCTAATCCCTCCTTAATTCTCCAGACACGTTCGCGAGCAAAGTGGCAGCCATCCAGGACAAGTACGCTGATGCGTCGGTCGGCAACGTGACCGGCTCGAACGCGGTCAACGTGTTCCTGGGAATCGGCGTGGCGTGGACGGTCGCCGCCATCGTGCATTGGAGCAAAGATGAGAAGTTCCTCGTCGATCCGGGGAAGTAAGTGTTCATGATATTGTAGGAATAATTACAAGGGTCTGAATATATACAGGAAATAGTTATATGCATATGCATATTTTATATACGAATATACATTAGGTATTAGGAGACACGGCAATAGAGAGATCTATCAGAGACCGAAGTACAATGAGGGTTGTTTGGATGTTATATTTATGCAACTGATTTAAGAAACTTCGATAGCGCGATGCAGAACTGACGTGTTCTGCATCGCGCTATCGATTTGACAGCTGACGGGAGTGACGCCACAAAATTGTTATAGTAGAGATGCAAGTCGACTCTCCATACAAACGTAGTATGGTTCTCATTTTAAAGCAGCATACTGGAAAAACATTAAGCTTTTTATAAAAAAAATGGGATTCACCATATCTGGGTCAGGATTTAGTTTTTCTTGTTATAAATATAAATTATTATAGAAGTATAATAGAAAAAATACTAAGCGATTAGAGACTTATTATGAAAAGCGTTCTACTCGCTCTTTTTTTCTTTTTGAATTTATAGCAACAGAAACTAGTTTTCGACCTAGATATGGCATATTTCATTGTGTATGTTATTCTAGCATGTCGTTTTAAAATGAGAACCAAACTACATTTGTATGGAGAGTCGAGCGTCCGGAGTAGCAAGGTACAAGTTGCAGAACATTCTCAAAATATCAGGAAAGTTCTGAGAAATTTCCGTAAACTTACACGAGAATTTAAAAATAAGTTTCCTTTAGGAAGTTTCTACTGGGAATTTTTCATGGATGTATCATTAATTACATGTATAATCTATTATTCTTTAAGCAGGCAAATTAAACAGCTGATAATATATGCATCCAGAGAGTTTTTGATATGTTTTCAGTGTTTATAAAATTTAAGTCCTGAGTACGTTCCTTGTTAGAATTTTCGCAACTTTTGAAACTTCTTCGCGGTGCATTGCTAGTCCGGAGACTTTTAAGTACTTTAATTCAAAACCACCAAGCTCCTCCACTCTTTTTACCATCCATTATTGAAATACGCCTAAATATGTACATATTATCAACATAGATCTGCAAATTCAGTTCTTTTAAAACAGCAACACCAACTTTCTGCAAAGGCAGAAAAATACAATTGGAATCCAAGAAGCTGAGCATACGAAGTAAAAATTAATAATCTGCGGTTCTACCCATTATACTTATGTGGAAAATCCACTAAAGCGCATACCTATACATGACAAGAAGTGTATACACTTTTTGTAATTACATCATAAATTATTGGAAATCATAGGGTACTAGGAGCGCGGCGCACCTCAGTCAGGTCGACTGATCACGAACATACTTGACATTGCGGGGACACTACCGTGCCCCATGAGCACATTATTATTTTCTCATTCCATATTATTTCCTACAGCCTCGCCTTCAGCGTCACCATGTTCTGCTCTGAAGCATGCCTCGCGGTCCTCGTCCTGGTCCTTAGGAGACGGAAGTCCATCGGCGGCGAGCTCGGCGGCCCGCGCGGTATCAAAATATGCACATCCATCTTCTTCTTCTCTCTTTGGCTCGTGTATCTCACCATGTCCAGCTTGGAAGCGTATGACGTCATACCAGGTTTTTAAATTCAATGAAGACAACACTAGCGACAGTATATTCTTCTCTCTCTAGCTCATCTATCTTACCATGTCCAGCTTGGAAGCGTATGAGCCATATTTTAATATAAGTGAGAATAGCATGGGAACTGTTGCTGGCTGAATTTAGTTGTGAAGACAATACTAGTGACAGTATAATCTTCTTTCTCTAGCTCACCTGTCTTACCATGTCCAGTTTTTAATTTAAGTGAGATTAGTGTGGACGCTGTCTCTGGCTGATTTGAGTTTTGGAGATGGAGACACATTAATACTGTTATTTAATGATTTCGGCGCGCGGCGCCATAAAATGTGAGAACGGGACACTTCGGCTCTCTCTATAAAACTTACCTGCTATGATAGGGGTGAATGAGAGCGCAACAGAGGTGTTCGTTGTCACATTTTAAGTCCCGCGCACCGCGAGGGTTTCATAATATAGTGACAGTATCTAACTAGGTTATTGTTATTAATCTGCAGAATGTATCTCTAAATTCTAATTTATTTTAACTCCTATTACTGCCTCTGATTAAGATTCTAGATAAGAATGAGTTCAATGTCGTAAATATACCTTAAAGAGATATTTTCAAATGACTACTAAAGATCTGATAGATGACTACCATTATTTACTACTGAAAGATCGTGCGGTCAAAATATAGCAAAGTTCTAAGATTGATCAAATTTAGAGCCTTTGGCATCTGTCATATGATGATTCTATTTTTGGCTGCAATGTGCATAATATATCTGAACTTATAATTACATGCATGTATCTAAAGTGTGAACAATCTTGCGCGAATTCAAGCAGTAATAATAATAAATTAGGTAGGTATGTAAAATCTTATAAGGCAAATAATAAACCTCTATATATTTTATTTAACTATAACAATATGGAGAGTTGTCAATATTTGACCACAAAATATTGGCTCACAAACCCGTTACGAATAATATTTAACTGTGTAATAAAAAACTCTTGAATTTGTCATAAATTTTATCCTTCCTAAACATTTCCCTCTATTTCATATTTCTATATAGGTCGCGTAATCAAGCCTAGCAGGCTCTCATTAGGTAGAAAGCAAAATAAAGTAATTAATTACAATTACAAAAATAAATAAAAACCAAATATGTCACTGATTGACTTACTATTTGAATTAGTCGTTTTGCCGTTTGACAATTGTTAATAAACTTTATTTAGTAATGTTATAATTTTTATTTAAATGTTTATTGAACTTTACAATATACCTAATATTCCTTAAAATAAACCTATTTTGTGTTTATCATTATAAATACATGAATGAGTATCAAACTTACATTACAAAATTACATCAAATAACTTACGACGTTCATGAATTATATTGCTATTTAATATAAATAGGTATAATTATTTTCCTATGCTGTTTGTACAAAGCAATTACCTACTCTTATTAGTCTTTACTTGGGAATAATTAAAATAAATATCCTATTATCATACACGCATTTTTCGTATTCTTATTTCATTCAAACTAAATTTATAATTATTCAATAAAAAATAGCCCTAGTAATGGTAAAGACCAAAACCATAGATAGATAACGTAATTACATTTTCGACTTATTAAAAACAAAAACATACACATTAATTCATATTCCAGGCAAGGATTATTAAGAGTTGTTGTTAGGTACAAATAAGTTTATAAAAAATAAGGAGCCGCGACTTATTTTTTAGAGAGTTTATTGTAGATAAAGCCAACTCAGTATCATAACTTTTTTTTATTAATTAGAGTTTTGTAAATAAATTATGTAGGCATAAATAATTATGTTCAAGTAACAAGTGTTCAATAGCGTACCACGAAAAATATAATTGATTAAATATTGTGACTTTGAACAATGTAATTCGTAATCACAATAATTAACCAAATAGGTATCTAGAATAAATAGTCTGGAAAACACATAAGTTACGAATGTAAATAGCATAATGCAATTATTATTAATTTATTAGTTTTAGATGCCTAGAGTCGAAATGTAAAATAGCCAAAGATTTTATTATATTATTACATTCAATAATATGTGCTTGAGAACAAGAAATAAAATAGTACTTTCTCAAAATGTATAATGACTAGTTCAGTGTTTTGTAGAAAATACATAAATTATGAATAGAGTACGCAAGAGGTCAACAAGTACATAGGTACGTTTTGAGAAATATATTTTATGAAATTTAATCGACGGCGAAAAGGAGAGATTTTATGATTTGTTTTTGGAAAGGAATTACTTGAATTTTATAAAATTTATAACACATTTAAGTAAATGAAAAAAGTGAGATTTAGTTTGTTTTGTTCCTTGTTCAATTTTTAAAGTGGGCTTACGCGTAGGTAAGTGTTACGTAACCATTAGAGCACCATGTTGAAAATATGATACAATAAAAAACGGAGAACTCGGTTATGCCTTAGATAATATATATTATTTTCCTTTAATAGATAAACTGCCATTTAGTGATATAATTCTGAAATATTTTGAGTTAGACTTGTCTTATGACAGTATTTAATAAGCAACTAAATTGCTTTTGATGACAGCAGCATCATGGTTATTATTTTATTAAGGGCAATCATGGCTTCACTAACACTTTGTTTACACTTGTCAGTCGAGTCTGACAGTGGCGTAAACCATAGTGCTATTGGACTTTAAATTCATCTAACGCCTCAGTGCACGCAGTTGATAGAAAATACCTCGAAAGAATAAACACTTTACTAGTGTAGGATGAATTTGAATGACGTAAATGCTACTGTATAGTTAAAAACATTTTTAGTAAACATCGTACGAATGTTGTGTCAATGGTTCATTAAAGTATTTAAAAGTAGCATTTTCATCTGTTACGACTTACGGTAATTTCAACATGATCTACTCTTTCTGACTAAAAGAAACAAATTTCTGCCTGAATTTGGACCAAATTAATTTCGAATTTAATTATATTAGAAATTTTCTACGCTGCTCTCAGTGAACTTTTTAGATTTTCTAAATTTTCAATACTTAGAATGTGCTTCGGTATTTTAGAAATTTTATAAAGTTTTAATTTGAATTGAAAAAATGGCGGAAATTATTGATACTTGAAAATTTTATCTCCATGGATTGAATAAACTTTCCCTAGATTTAAATTTAATCTTAAGTGGAATCAAACTTCACTTACTGGCTTATTGTGATTCCAAATAACGATCCCATTTTCTTATTAAATACGTGACTACGCCTCGAAAGACGTCTCGCTACTTTTAATAATTTGCATCATTTTAATACATTTCCACTTATATTTTACGTGGAATAACTATCAAAATTGACGAAAATTTGCGGCAGAATAATTTTCCCTCATAATAAAAAAATATATATGCGCTAGGTGCTCACCTTCTACACCTAAACTAAAAAAGCCTCGACTCAAAATTATATTTACTGGAACCTTGGAACGATTCTAAGGAAATTGCTCAATCAATATCGCGATTCAGGCTACTTACTTCTTTCATGTAGCCTAATTAATAAATTTTGGACTTTCTAAGCTCTTTATCAGGTTTATCGATTTGTTTTTTTTCACAATCTTTTATTTATTTCAATATCTATATGCATATTAAATTATGTTCATCGGTACTTTTAACTTTTGTTATTATCGCAAGTTACTAAAATCAGAATGTGAACCGTGAAAAATACTCTTTAAGCTCGATTTTTTTTATTCGTTCTTAATATAGATGATAAAGTGTGATCATAATTGAATCGATAAACCTTTCTATCTAATTGTCGTGAGTGTTTAGATATCTCTGCATTCTTGTAATATTGTTACGCAAAATTGAATGTAGTTATAACGAACTGATAGTGTAAATAGGTGTCAAGTTAGTTCCGAATACCTATGCATAATATGGCTTATTGGAAAAATCAAACAAAACAAAAAAAAACATTTTTATTAGTTTTTTTGGAATAATTTCAACAACCGTGATACGTATTTCAATACAACAAAATATTTTGTTTGTAAAACCGTCCGTTGTAAGGCATAATATTTTTATATTTACTTACTGACACTGACCTTTAAGTAAAAATAAATTCTATATTTATTTCTATCTAAAAAAACTGTTTTACTCATGTACAAATACAACGAATTATTTTCAGCTAATAAATGCAAGTATTTTAATTAAAAAAATTAAGACTTCAGTCGACTACAAAAAATGTGTCAATGAAAAGTAAATGATACCAACATCTCTTTTTAGTCAACTATACATATATAAAAAAAATACATTGGCGTGATACGTCTTGATTGCAATTATTACATATATATGTTATTAAAAATATCTATTTTTTTATTGTTACACCCGTCAGACGGTAGATTGCAAATCTTTGCAAAATTTTAAAAAATGCCGCGTTTTCTATACGTATCATTTTGTCATAATTTTGCAAACGATTGTTTAAGTTAGCCTTAATATTCAAGGCTTGACCATAATTTATTAAACGTTAGTTGCAAAAAACAAATATTTATGGAAAAAAGAGAATCAATCAGCTTTATGTAGGATATTAAAAAATGGGAGATATTGCCATGTATATGAAAATAATTTTAGTATAGTAATAAATAATAATCGCCAGAAAATATGTGTTGTCGAAAATCTTCTAAAAGATACTAATGAGTATTTCTATTGTAAGGTAGATGTCTTAATCTCTTTGAATCTATAGAAATATTGTATGAAGAGTTGCTATTACAAAAATATTTTATTCATAGTCCAAGTGTTTTAAAATATATTCTAAAAAAATGATATTTTAATTGAGTCACATCAAACACATCGTTGCTTAAATACAAAAGCGACACAACTCAAAAAAAAATGTCCACCAGGTGTCTTTGTGCTACTCAATAAAAGTTGTGTTTATAATACCGTGTCTGCAATAAAAGTGATTTCCATTTTTTTTTGAGTTGTGTCGCTTTTGTATTTAAGCAACGACATATTTAAAATGTATTCTGTTAAATTCAAATCAAATTATTAACATTTATTTCAAACTCAATCGACTATATCTCAGAAAACAACAAAATTACATTCATAGAAATGTTTTGATGCCTTTTGTATTTTTTTATTTTACTTGTTTTAGATATAAACTTCAACATTCATCCTGTAATCTCTGCAAGAAAACAGAAGCATAAATAACCCTGTTTTTTGGAAAACAAAAAGAACATCAAAAAATATGTACACTGCGATAAACAATCAGAAAAAGGGTTAAATATGGATGACATTAAAAATTGTCGCGTTTGTAGCAGCAATTCTCAAACAATGTTAATGATTGTACGTTTCTCCTGTTAGTATTAACTACTCGTACGTACATTTATTTTAAATCTTGCGGTTCCTATACTCTACAATTTCTGGCCTATGCTTTAAATGATTTACGTAATAAGTTTGTTTTCTGATTAACTTGTTTACTCATCAAGAGCTCTATGTGTTATGTATTATAATAGCCTCCTAAGGCCCACCAATACAAAATGACATTGAAATTTGAATCACTTAGTTTCGAAAATAAAGTAGAATTGCTTTTGTTTCAAAATACCACCGAATCAAAACAAAAGCAACTCTATTTCAATTAAATTTCATTAATACAAAAAGTCCTGTATGTAGGCCCATGGGCCTTAGGAGGATAGGTGTAGTGATTAAAAATTATTTTGAGAAACAGTGTCACTGTTTTTTAGTTAAATATTGTTCACATTTTATGTAACACCAATTTATTAGGTACCATAAGCTGTTGAGTAGGGTACCTGTCCTTTATTAATACTTACAAATTTGAAATTACAAATGCTGAAGCTATATTTGTAACGTCGGCAAATCGATGTCTTTGTCATTCGGATTTAGAATGATAGAGACAAGTTGAGTGGGGGCATGTGTTCTGTCAAATATTGCAGTTGAAATACCGGCCCTCAACGAATTTCAATTGAATATTATGCAGTTTTCATGTAAACAGTTGACAGACATTTTGGAGTACATTTGTATAACTTTTTTTTCATTCATCATGATTTATCATGATCAATCATGAAAAAGACAAACTTTTAAATTGTGACACTGTTTGTAATATTAATTTTATATTGACAGCACGCCGGACGATAGATTGATTGTGTTATTTTGATAAATTATTGTTATATTAATAAAGTGTTTGTTAAGTAATATATTATGTGTTTTATTAAAGCTTTTTTGTATAAGTATATTATACATAGTGTAAGGAACAAAGTACCGAAGACTGAAACTCTGGAATCAGACTAATTATTAACAATATTACCATACCTGTGCTAACTCGGGGCACGTTCTAGGGATTTGATATCGATAAAAAAGATGTCGATATATATACATGAAGGGTACACGGAACGAAACTTGTATAGCCACTTTACAATACTAAACATTGCAATACTAAAAGGAGTTCAAGCTGATTTATCGAAATTGTATTACTTAAATAAAAATGTAAAAAATATTTACAAAAAGTTAAGGATGGTTCTAGAACAAAATACTCGTTACGACACCATGAAAAAAGTAAACAGTCTTATAAAAGGTGAGGAAGTTTCAATAACTAACATGAATGAGAAATCGACTTTGAGTCATTATAAATATTTTAAGAATGCCACGTTGACCACTGTGGACGTTGAGAGAACGTTTAATCATTTAATTTAAAGTGGATATTTTTATCTTTAATACCGACTAACATGGAAGAAGAATAACAGGCCCCTAAAGCGCTCACGGCGCCGAGAGTGGTGTTTAGACTAGTTTATAATAACACAAGCCTTATTGAGCTTACTATAGGGCTAGTTCGATTTGTGTAAGAATGTCCCCTAATATTTATTTATTTATTTATTTATTTATAATGGCGTCCAAGCACTGAACAAGCTTGGAATGCACAATAAGGTGCAACTTGTTTGGATACCAGGGCACGAGGGCTTCGTCGGCAACGAAAGAGCAGATGAGCTTGCAAGAAGGGGGTCTACAAATCACTTTGTAGGTCCAGAACCGTTTGTGGGACTCTCACAGGGAACCATAATATCGGCCTTTAAAACCTACGCCAAAACCAAACACCAGCACGAGTGGAGGAATGAGGCGGGTTTAAGGCACTCAAAGCTCTTCATAGAAGGAGTGGACTCGGGCTGGACCAAAAAACTCTGGAAATCCAGCAGGAAGCAACTCAGGATTATATCTGGGGTGTTCACAGGTCACTTCGGCGTCAAGGATCTCTTGGCCAAGATGGGACTATCGGACAGTACAGACTGTAGAATGTGTGGCGAGGAGGATGAGACTATGGAACACTTACTGTGTGAATGGCATGCCATTGCCAGACAAATAATGAATCACTTTGGTAACGGCTACCCGCAACCAAAGGAATTCAAGGTACTCCCACTAAGCTGCATCATCCGCTTTGTGGAAATGATGAAGCGAGCTTGGGAGTAGCTATAAAGGGGAGGGCAAATGTACAAAAGATCCCACTGGGTCGAAGTGTATCCGAAAGGGCCCTCAACTAAATAAGATAAGATAAGATAACATGGAAATAAAAATATTGTAGGTATACTATGAAAACTTTTTTCAATAAACAAATAAATACACATTTTAGTTTGTTTATTGTTTTTATTTTAAAATGAAGAGAAAATAAATAATATTTATTTATGTTCAATTAACATTTAGATGTGGACAGTAACATAGATATATTTTTTGTCGATAAAATATTTTGCTACATGACTTTAGTATAGGTGCCCCGAGTTAGCACAGGTATGAATATTAGATACAAGTATGACAAATAGACAGGAATAGACAGTCAATATTAAATGTCAACATTTAGGGTGTTGAGCCATACAGTTGCGTCGGGTGTCAGTCAGGTGCAGCAGGTAATAAATAAATATCGTGGGACAAAGAAGTCAAAAGTAGTTGTGTGGTTTTTACCTACAGCCAAGCCAGGTCGAGTCCTTACAACAACATTGTTTACTCCAACTCTCAAGCCACTTTAGGCAAGCTGCAACAAATTTGACCGGTGCACGATGTGCCGTATCTCAGTTGCAACTTTGATGGCGAGTGGCCAATGGGTCAATCTGCCACTTACATTTCCCATTCAAATTTCATATCACTCTTTTTACACGCTCTCTTTTGACACGTTAGCTCTGCGCGCGCGTGGAATAAATTGATATTAAATTGGAATGCGAAACTTTCAGTGACTACTAGAACCTCAGCTCTTGGTCCGCTAATTAAGAAGCTGCATTTTAACTTTTCCTCCTAAGGGAATGCGTGCCGAATTTATCAATTTTCAACCATATTTGAAAGGGATAAAGTCTATTATTTTGTGGCAAAGGCTAAGGAAATGAAATCTGCTGAAAATTGGGGAAACTGTAGTCTAGATGACTGAAGTACACGATGTTTGTAATCAATGTAGTTTATACCTATAGATAATTGGTGGTTTTAATTGAAAAAAAAACATATTTTTTTCAATTAAAACCACTTAGAAACAATTGCTCACAAGCTTAATAAACTACCGTTTATTTTTTTGCTCCTGTTACTGTTTGAATTAGTAAAGTATCCCACTGGACATATTAGTTAAGAGGTGACAATAGCCAACGAACTTGAAAGCTCACTATTTGAACCGGCGGGCGGAGAGTGAACGAGTTTTTTAATTAACAATATAATGAGTAAGTATTCATAGATTTTTCATTTGCTTTACCATATCAAATAGTTTTTGTTAAAATAGGTACTGTTTAAGTAAAGCCAATTTAGGTCTTTTAAGCGTCTTAATACTTATAAATGCTGTTATGGACAGCGTTTGGAAGCTGTTACATTTTCCTGAGAATCACCGTAACATATCACATTAAATAGGTATACACTCTAGTTGAAATAACCTAACCTACACTTCGGAATAGTCCGTATAGTTGAAACTTCGGAACGTCTGAGCATTTGTCTCGAACTAGCGAGCACGGACATACTAATGGGATCTTCTGTCTGGTCCGTACAATAATTGAGTGAGGCCCGTTCCATTGCAGTACAGTAAAAGGATTAGGGAATCGATTGCTCTGACTAACCTACGCAGTTGTATGTCTATACGTACGTATGCTATGCAGGAGCTTGATTCCACTGATTCTGTGGTATTTTAAATGGATTGATATGTTATATTCAATATCATCATCATCATATCAGCCGAAAGACGTCCACTGCTGGACATAGGCCTCCCCCAGAGAGCGCCAAATTGACCGGTCCTGCGCCACCCGCATCCAGCGGACTCCCGCGACCTCTACCAGGTCATCAGTCCACCTTGTGGGGGGCCTACCCACGCCGCGCCTTCGTGGTCGCCACTCGAGAACCTTTCCGCCCCAACGGCCGTCGGTTCTACGTGCAATGTGCCCCGCCCACTGCCACTTAAGTTTAGCAATTCGGAGGGCTATATCGGTTACCTTGGTTCTGCTGCGGATAGCCTCATTTCTGATGCGTTCACACAGATATTCAATATCACGTAAAGGTAATCTAATAATCGATAGCCATGAAAGGTCCTCAAAGGAGTAACGACCACGCAGCGGGGATACACCCGCCACAAGATGGACTGATGACTTGGAAAAAGTCGCGGGAGTCCGCTGGATGCGGGTGCGCAAAACCGGTCATTGCGCTCTTTGGGGGCGGCCTATCCAACAGTGGACGTCTTTCGGCTGATATGATGATCCTACTTCCTACAAATGCAAAAGTTTAGATGTTTAGATGTTTAGATGTTTAGATGTTTAGATGTTTAGATGTTTAGATGTTTAGATGTTTAGATGTTTAGATGTTTAGATGTTTAGATGTTTAGATGTTTAGATGTTTGGATGTTTGTTACTCAATCACGCTTAGGTAAACGGCTAAACATATTTGGATGAAATTTTGCACGAAGATAGTTTAAAGCCTGTATTAAAATATAGGATAGTTTTTATTCCGAGTCCACGCAGACGAAGTCGCGGGCGGAAGCTAGTATTTATTATATTTTAAAATGACATTGCAGAGAATCCAAAGCGTAATGAAAATTAAACTAAACAGATAACACCTCAAACAATTAATTACATCGGCACCATGGACTGACTATCATCCATCGCCTCACAGTACCTATCTCAGGCATTCATTATACAAAGTAACCAACGAACCTCCTTTACATACTTAAAATACAAACTGTTATCACTATTATATATTGTTAATACAATACTTTAAAAAAAAATGTATTATAGGTTTCAATTAACTATCATTACCTATTTCAAGTATCAATGTGGTGTTGGCGAATAAAGTCCAATTAACACGTCTATTGTTTCACCCTCGGTTCTATAATTGTTTGGAAGTCTATCTATCGACAAAATGAACTGTATTCAGTTGAGTTATGGCTCACTTTTGAAGCACACTGCCTGGTAATATATGTACAACCAGCGGAAATTGCTAATAGTTATAGGTATAAAATTCACAACGCTCTGTCGCGTTGCGAATAAAGTAATGATGACCATTAAATTGTACAGATTTAAATGGCTTGTTTTGTTGTGGTAAATTAATTAATTACACTTGTCAGCATAATTCATTATGTAATTCATATTTACGCATCGAACTAGCTAGGACATTATTTAATAACCGTAGAGAAAAGTACTTAGGTACTAATGGAATTATTGTCCACTTTTCGCATAAGCTACGATGATTTTTCACATTACTAACAGTGTAAATGCTACAATATCGTTTCTATTTAAAATATTAATAACCTAACTACGTTAAATCCCTGAATGACAACTTAGTTTTTTAACAAATAGAATGTTTACATTAATCGAAATGAGACATTACTTTAGAACCCACAGACAGTACGTGAAGCGACACAGCATGCCGCGACAACAGTAAGAAGAACTCCCGAAGATTTCGAAACATATCGCCCGTAGTGAGATTTAATACGTGAGATTAATAATAAGAATATTATAATTATTAGAGTGTTTACAGTCCTAGATAAAACTACAAATATTAACTTCAAGTATCATTCTAGTTATAGATTTTTTAATTTCAACTATCTTTCTAGTTAAATCTAATAAAATCTGTTTTACATTCCAGGTTTATAAACAGCACGACTGATAGAACCGTTGTGAGTACATCTAATAAAGTCCCCAAATAACACGACCAAAAATAAATATATAAGAGCAGTGGGCGACATATCTCTAGTAATATTTTACCGCACGTGCCTCCGTCGTATCTCCGAGTGCAGTATATTTTACAGTTTTCAGTCTATCTATTCTCAAAACCATAGTACTCCTTGTGTTAGTTTCAAGTACAATTTGAGCCCGATATTCGTAAGAACTGCGTGTAATCAGAGGTCCGTTATGTGCCGGTTTGTCTGTGGCGATGCGCTCGGTATCCGTTCTGTTGTGGATAATGTCTTGGTCTTGATTTGATTCGTTTATTTCCCATCCCAATCACTCTTTGATATTCTATAATGTTAGACTTTAATATGTTACGCGTTCTCTTTTTGATGTTGAATGTGAGTATTTAAATAATGTTTAATGGTATTTCAGTACACTGTTTATTTTAAAAGTTTGCATGTCGATGTTTTTAGGGTTCCGATACCTCAAAAGGAAAAAACGGAACCCTTTTTAGGGTTCCGTAGCCAAAATGGCAAAAACGGAACCCTTATAGTTTCGTCATGTCCGTCTGTCCGTCTGTCCGTCTGTCCGTCTGTCCGTCTGTCCGTCTGTCCGTCTGTCCGTCTGTCCGTCTGTCCGTATGTCACAGGCATTTTACTCGAAAACTATAAGGTGTATTTGAATAAAATTTTCAGGATAGGTGTATTTTGTTAGCCGCTACATAGTTTTGTAATTAAAATGACAAAAAAAAATTTTTTTTAGGGGTGCACTCCGTACATAAAACTAAAAGTCAAAATTTTTTTTTTCATTGTGACCCCCCGTGTGGCACATCAATCGATAGGCCTTTCAAAATAAATATAAGGTTTCTTAGCATTTTTTTTGATTAAGTGAATAGGGTCGGAGATAATCGCCCCGAAAGTCACTAAAATTCTGTCCCCCCCCCTCTAATTTTTGAACGGTGTATTTTAAAAATATGGAAAAATTCATGGACATAGGGCTTATTAATTTCATTCACCGAAAATTGTTTTGAACAAGATCGGTTCAGAGGTTTTCGAGATATTGCTGAAAAACTGCCTTCTTCAAAGAAAAGAACGTAAGTGCCGTACAATTTCTGTGACGATACGACCTTTTTAATAGGCACGGAACCCTTCGTTTTGCGTGGTCCGACACGCACTTGGCCGGTTTTTTCCTTTTAGGATCACTCGGTTGTCTGTCTGTCCGTCTGTCACAGCCGATTTGCTCCGAAACTACTGGACCGATTGAGTCGAAATTTGATACACTTATGTAAATTGATGACCCAAAGATGGACGCGTAAAGTAAATTAATGAATTTTGAACAAGGAGGCCACTTTTGGGGGGCGAACTACAAAATTAAAAAAAAAAGTTTCGCAAACTGTATTGTGTGACATATCAAATGAAAGGGGTTGTTTTAAACATGTCAGATATTTTTTTTTTATAATTTTAGCAAAAACAGATTTGAAGTAATTTAGGAAAAAAGTCGAAAATTGACCACCCCCCCCTTATCTCCGAAACTACTAGGATTAAAATTCTGAAAAGATATAGAAAATAGTTTTTTGCCTAAAAATTACAGGAAAACCTATAAGTAGTTTGAGTATTCAAAAACACTTATGACATTTAGATTATATACAGAACCCTCACCACGCGAGTTGAACTTGCACTTGTGCGGTTTTTTGCTTGCATTCCGCAACCCAAAGGTTGTCTCGAAGACAGCGATAAGCGATAACACTGTTAAAATTATTATTTTACACGGGTGTAACGCGATATATATTTGCCTTTTTTCCGACGTTTCCACACGACAAATATGATATGATAAAATGATGAATATGATATGTGTACAAAGCGCAAGAGATTCAAGTGTTATAAGCGATAACACTGCCTATTATCTAGCGTAGTTTATATCTCATGTATTGTTTTCGTGGTGAGTGGTACCTATTTGTGTCTAGTTGCATCATACAGCGTCCTTCCTGTAGATTTTGCTGCCAGTTAAGGGCTATAAAGCGTCATTGTTGGGTTAATTCCTAATCATTATTAAACGCATCTCCTCTCATATATCTGTTGGTGATAAAAACGTTTTATAATATATACATACAAACCTACATATACAATGGACCAGAGGACACTTAAGTTTTTAGGGTTCCGTACAAAAATGTTAAAACAGGACCTTTATGCCCGACTCTGTCCGACTGTACGTCTATCACAACGTTAAATATCTCAGGAACTTACTTATGATATTAATTTGATATTTGGAATCATTGTAAAGCAGACGTGTATGGATTTTTTAAAACAGTTTTTTTTTTATTTTATTATAATGAAGAATATAAGAGGGTAAACAAATCATTCTATTTAATAGATCAAGAGAGGTATCATATGAAAGGGCTTGAGTTGCTCATTATAAAACAGTTTTTATTTTTTTCTACATTGGTTAAAGTTTGATTTATGAAAGAAAATATTGAAAAAATACCACTAGGTACCATCTCCGAAGTTTACCAAGCGAAAATATTGAAATTATTAAATATGATTAAAAGTTACATAAATAATACAGAAAAAATATTACGACACCTTTATCCATGAGTATTTTATTTATTTATCGAAAATCATTTCTTAATTAATATTAGTTTGTAATTTAATTACTTTTGTATAATATATACATATTATAGTCATCAAATTCTTATGAGATTAACGCTGAAATATTTGAATAAATTTTTATCGCTGAAAAACAAACATATTCTACTAGGTTGCAAGTTATTAGTACGAAAATGCAGATGGCGCTGTACCACGGTAACTTCTATGAGCAGTCAAGTATTTCTAGACTGAATGGGGTCGTGTCGGGTACGGTGTACGAAAGTTTGTACGGAACCCTCGGTGCGCGAGTGAAACTCGCACTTTTTTTAGGGTTCCGTAGCCAAAATGGCAAAAACGGAACCCTTATAGTTTCGTCATGTCCGTCTGTCCGTCTGTCCGTCTGTCCGTCTTTCCGTCTGTCCGACTGTCCGTCTGTCCGTATGTCACAGGGATTTTACTCGAAAACTATAAGGTGTATTTGAATAAATTTTTGAGGATAGGTGTATTTTGTTAGCTCCATACATAAAACTAAAAGTATTTTTTTTTTCATTGTGACCCGGTGTGGCACATCAATTGATAGGCCTTTCAAAATAAATATAAGGTTTCTTAGCATTTTTTTTGATTAAGTGATAGGGTCGGAGATAATCGCCCCGAAAGTCACTAAAATTCTGTCCCCCCCCTTTAATTTTTTAACGGTGTATTTTAAAAATATGGGAAAATTCATGAACATAGGGCTTATTAATTTCATTCACCGAAAATTATTTTGAACAAGATCGGTTCAGAGGTTCTCGAGATATTGCTGAAAAACTGCCTTCCTCAAAGAAAAGGACGTAAGTGCCGTAAAATTTCTGTGACGATACGACCTTTTTAATAGGCACGGAACCCTTCATTTTGCGTGGTCCGACACGCACTTGGCCGGTTTTTTACTCTGGGATCAGAAGCGACGGGCAAAACAGACCTCCAGTTCTGAAGATGTTATGCGACAGGACGTAGCCACCATTTGTAATTTAGATTCAAGCTCATTGAACTCATTCTTAGTATAATATCTTAATTTAAAACTAACAAATGCAATGGTGGGTAGCTTTTGTTTGTTTAATTTGCTTTAATGCTTTTGAACAAAGGATAATTTGAAGTTTATATTAATTAAATTTCAATGCAAGATTTCTGACTGTATTTTGTATAATTAAAAATGGAAGTTCTACACATAGTCAGGTGTGGTAGTAGGAACGTATTTTGAAATGAAAATTTCGCCATATTACTTCTGCAACGCCTAAAGTTGCTGACGAGCAAAACTTCACTTGAAGGGATAGAATATTGTTTTACGTTACACAAGCGCCTTTCCCATTCGCCATATTGTCCTTGAAGGATTGAAGAATCTCCTCGTCGTGGGCAGACTTGGTTGCTTGTACCGCAGGATCCCTTATACCTATCGCCTCCAAAGTCCATAAATCTATAATATCAATCTTTGTTAGGCAGTGAAGTGTCGTTGTTGGGTCCTGTCACGGTCGCCACAATATGGCGATTGGGAAAGGCGCTTGTGTAACGTTAAACAATATTTTATTTGGAGAGAAAATTGTACATATTTAGACATTAAAGATAGCAGTGTTATTCCTACTTTTTAATGTAGTTACATTAAAAAGTGCTGTTGCTTAGTTAAGCAACAGCATACGTCACAAAAAACTTTGAGAGGCCGTTCGTACGTAAGCGCCCCTGCGACTTATGATTCTATGATGAGTAGGTACATACAGGTTTGAGAAATTGAATATCAATTAACTATAAGCATACTGCAAAAAATATAGTTGAATTTGAACCTGATTTTTTAAAGCCATTTGGAGCGCAAATGAATTATGTCGAATCCGTTCACGTGTTAATTCACCCCGCACTTATTCATTTGGTGCTGAGACATTTCATTTCAAGTGAAATATGAAAGGTGATTTTTGAATTGCACAGTAGCTCATTTTGTAGAAGTGGCGTTTTAGCTGCTGCTTCTTTAAACTTTACATTGAATTGTTCATCACACTTGCTCGTAAAGGGCTTCATAACGCACAGGCATTGCATACAAAGCTACAATGGCCTTTATTACGCCTAAGGGCATAATGATTGTTTATTACGCCTAAGGGCGTAATTGGTTTAAGCAAATCTCGTTGACCGTGCGCCACAAGAATTCTGCTCTGTGAGTGGTTGAAAAAAAATCTAGGTGGCCACGCGCCGCAATAATACTACTGTACTGCTCTGTAATTGGTTAAATGAAATATTGAAGCTGCCCACTCCACTCGCGCTGATCTGGAAGTGAAGTTGTCAATTTCGAAAATTTTTGACTGGTGCGGTGGTATAAAACATAGATTTTTCTGTCTTTTGTAGTTATTTATTTCCTCGCAAATGTGATAAAAAACATTGTATGCGTTACGGTAAGAATGTTACAAACTCGAGTCATCAAAGCTCTCCGCCTTCGGCGTCGGGCTTCCAATAGACTCTCGTTCGTGAATCACATCTTACCGTACTTGTGACATAATGTACTTTTGAAGTTTCTATACAGTTTTCTAAGACTTTTCGTACCTACAGCCATTTTTTGGATTAAAACAAAAGAAAACATTTGAAACCTAATTAAACTCAAATTCCCTAAAAGGGAAAATGCAAGTACGAATTATATTGATTATGAATACATTTTTTCAACGCAAAATACAGGCCAATGTCGTCATTGTATTACCTTTTTTCGTATTTTTCGCATTTCGCTTCCTGCTCTTTGTTACGGCTCGTTACCTTTTGTATGTTTTTCTTTGTCTGTGAATGATGTTCTTGCTGTAGGTAAAACATTCTCGACACTATCATTTTGGGAGATTGTTTCACGTAAATACTTTACATTATTTATTTTATAAAATAAAGAAATCAAATCATTGTGTATGAATAGGTACAATATGAAACATTGACAAGACAGCTGACAGTTTATGATTTCCTTGAATATTCCGGGAAAACTGAAAGCGAAAACTATGCGATGCAATTTTTATTTTAAATTAGAGTTAAATTTGCCGACAACTTCACTCGGTACCGGTCAATACCGAATACTAATGAGTAATTTTCTACCCATTGTTTTGCTTACCCTGCTTACGATCTTATTGTTGTAAATATGTTAAATCTCTCGATATAAGATTTTTTTTCTAACATTTAGCTACTAATTATATATGTATAATAAAAGGAAATATAATAACAATAAATTGATGTAAACTTTCATGATTCTCACACATTATTTTTACAAGACGGGACTTAATCGCGTATTTAATTAAGTTATGTATTTACCTCTCTGAGCTTTTCCAACGTTTCGGATGTGTCAGAACAGCCTTGATTACGGGACAGATCGAGAGGTAAATACATAAACATAAGTTAATTATATATACGCGTTAAATAAAAATCTTTTGTCTATAACGTTATTTGTATAACGTTATATGCAGGCGTACACAGCGATTTAGTAACGGTCTATTTTGTTTTTGCTTGATATTTTGTTTATAGACATTTTCATTAAGGAGTCTGTACTCAATTAGGCTAAATATAAAGAAACTCAGTGTCAGTTTTGTGACTTCAATTAATACCGTCACCAGCATTAATATCTGGTTTAACGAAGTGGGCATAAATATTTGACACGTCCTAATTACTCTAGAAATAGAGCTGTGACAGATATGAACACTTAAACTGCCAGGAAACCGCCTAGCGAGCGCTCTGTTCGTACGCGCTTCCCTCTACTTAGCGGGAAAACCACGGCATCGGTACGGTAGCACTACGAAAGTATTGGCAGTGAATGTGTTAATGCTGATGATACACGCTCGCTCAAGCACTAATTTCTTATAGGCAAGTCGACTCGCTCCTGACCGCAAACCCAAACTTGTCTGTCTAGTTTGTACTTCTTGATTTAATACAACTCGCTCAAGACATAGATCATTTCAACTTTATGTGTGACTTCGAAACCCAAACTTCAAGTAATTGACTGCGGCTAGGATCAGGCTTGTCCCACTCGCATTGTGGCGCGAAATTTCACTTGTCTATGATAATATACCTATTTCAATAATCGTAACATATTTACACCTAAATTGTTAGGGTTATTAATAAAAATAATAAAAACCTGGCCAAGTGCGAGTCGGACTCGCGCACGAAGGGTTCCGTACCATTATCTATAAAAACGTCAAAAAAATCATGTCTGTTGTGTGGGAGCCCTAGTCTGACTCGAACTAGGCCGATTTTTTAGTATGTGTATTGTTGTGTATGTGTATAGCGGCAACAGAAATACAAATCTGTATACAGCGTGTGACTTTCATAAGAACATTTATTTTAAGGGCTGAAAGTATAAGCCCTAATGAACATAAATTGGTATCTCTAGTTTAAAAAAAACGGTATTTTTTTTTCATACAAATTAATTCGGCCCGCAATGTATTGGTAACAAAGCTAACGACTGACAGTAACTAGCTCTGCCTCTCTGAAACGTCAAGTGAATGTTAGCAGTACATTGCTGCTCGAGAAAATTTAAAAAATCAATAACTCTCCATTAGAAAAGGTAATTGTTATATTTTTTCGATAAAACGGTTCACAGCACTGAAAGCTATCGTTCCTTAAAATAAATGTTCTTATGAAAGTCACACGCTGTATAGAAATACAAAATTTCATCTGTCTAACTATCACGACTCATAAGATACAGCCTGGTGACAGACGGACGGACGGACGGACGGATAGCGAAGTCTTAGTAGGGTCCCGTTTTTACCCTTTGGGTACGGAACCCTAAATATACATAAGCAGTCTAAATAAATAAGATAAGTCGGTCGAAGTCTAAGCGAAAATGAACACATTTGTCAAAACATTCTAAAATTCTTTAATTTTCTGAAGCACCTTAGCACCAATTGTGTCCTGAATAGTCTCTTATAAACAGTCACTCAAATTGGAAGTGACAAAAGGTGCGAAATTTATCAAAACATCAACAAAGAAAAAAGAAGCACGTCTTTATGGAAATGCCCCGAAATAGAGACATTTCTTGAATTTTTAAGGGCGACCTAAGAAAAGTCGTTGGTTGCGGTGGCTGCCGTAATATTCTGAAGTAGCTCGCATTATTTTGATTTACAACCTCTAAGTATCGCGCCTAGAGCGAGCGAGCGGGTACTTGGTAACAAGTAAATTGCGTGGTACTTTGAGTCTATTTTCTAGTGTTCTTATATTCTAATTTGACGCAAAACTGAGATATTTGACTATCGGATTGGTTTGGTTAATAAAAGTAGTACCCACAAAAATGTAATAGGTACCCGGTGACACTACATGCATGCGCATACATTTTGATCGATGAGATTTAGCAATAATTATTTTACATCAGCGTCTAGACCGCCGTTGTTGGATAAGGGATTTGCCACACTGGATGCGGTCTGCGGTCAGGTCAAATTGAAATTATTCATACATAATTCGGGCTTGTCCTGACCGCAGACCGCAGAACGCATCCAGTGTGGAAGACCTCTCACAGACTGGCGCGGCCTGGCCGCGGCGGACAAAAGTGAACTTGTCATTAGCTGTCAAATTTACTATGGAACGCCACCGCAGGCCGCGCCAGTGTGATGTAGGCCTATGTCCAACAACAATTGGGTCATTCTGTCACTGAACATACATAACATCAATATGCCAGCTCAATCGGATACCAGCAAGGGGCTGAAAAAAATTTGAAGGACAGTCATCATGATCATCATCATATCAGCCGAAAGACGTCCACTGCTGGACATGGGCCTCCCCTAAAGAGTGCCAAATTGACCGGCTCTACGCCACCCGCATCCAGCGGACTCACGCGACCTTTACCAGGTCATCAGATTGAAGGACAATACATACTTAATTACGTACAACACTACTATACGAACAGTCCAAGTTACATTAAATCTAGTAAAATAAAGAGCTTATTTTATTCGCGTAGGTACTTAGTACGTGATTTTATTCACAGCATTTTCCATCCCTATAAAATATCATCGACGCGAGTGTGAAGTTTTCGTGTTAAAATAAACAAGGGCACAAAACGTGCCATAAACACGCACGAAAACACATACGTAATGGCTATTCTGACGCCATTTTTTGTACATCTGTAATTCCGTGTGGAAATCTCCGATATCTTGCGTTATTTAAGACGAACAAGGGTTAAACTTACGAATGTATTATTCATACGTTTTCGGAATACATTAAAATAATATACTACCTTTTGCCCTCTGACTTTCGCCTCCAATTTCATCCCGTTCCGGCAAGTTTTCCAGGTTAAAAAATATTATATGTTTTAATTTTTAAGTTACTATACAACATTTCATGCAAATAAATTTAACCGTTTAATCTTGATTGAGTAACAAACTTCCTGACTTTTGAAAATGAAATGAAAATGAAAGCATTTATTTCGGACAGTTCTACACATCCATATTATGTTAGTAAGAACTTAGGCTATTATTATTATTATTATTACTATGTTAGTTGAAAATATAATTATAATTGGAATGCAATCCAGTGAGCGAGAATGGGCTGTCCATCCTCCCAGCGATCACCTTAAGGAGAGCGTAGGCACTGCCCCGTACGTGTTCGGCCAGGGATGCCACCCGCTTGCGCAGCACGGCTTGGTAACCGTCGGTGCTCCACGCGGCGAACATCCCTGACACGCTGCAGCGCCAGGGCAGCCCCAACATTCCCCTGAAGGCGTTGTTATACTGGACTTTTACTTGTACCTACACTTTTGTATGTAGATTAAGAAAATCGGTTTCAATACAGCCAATAAAATAGTTCATAAAACAAGGACAAAAGGTGACTAATAAAATGTTTGTAAATGTGATCCTAAACAAACGCAGACGAAAAGACGTTACCATAATTTTCCTCCTGATTATATCACAAATACTACACTGACACGCCAATAAACAGACTCGGAAACCTAAATTAAACGTGAACTAAACAGTCAAGGTCAGATTTAAGGTCGGAAAATAAGAGATTAGATACTATTCCCGACCTACTAAAACATTCCCGGCTTCCATTTCGAGCAGCAACTGTGATTATGTGTAACTGCTTTAAAAGGCCCTTAGAGATTTCTACTAACTTGTGCGATAAATAGCCATTTACTTCGGACTCTTTTCATGCATTTGCTTTTAGAAGGTCTTACTTAACACGACTTTATAGATTAGGTACGTATTTGTGACACGAAGGCTTTTTGCTGAAGGTATAACGCCTAACGTAGTGATTTCTGATTACCTAATCAGAAATCATATCACCAGCAGATCGATCGATTGTAGGAGGGGAATGACAGTCCTAACGTACATTCGAAACGTGACGATCACCCCTCCGAACTGAGTTTCTAACATTGGACTTGTACCTAAGAATGAGCATGTATTCATAATATACTACGAGTATAATATTATATTCATCATCATCATATCAGCCGAAAGACGTCCACCTGCTGGCTATAGGCCTCCCTCAAAGAGTGCCAAAGTGACCGGTCCTGCGCCACCCGCATCCAGCCAACCTTTACCAGGTCATCAGTCCACCTTGTCCCAAAATCGCTATATTATATTATCCTACTAATATTATAACTCCGAAATTTTGGATGTTTAGATGTTTGGATGTCTATTACTCAATCACGCTTAAACGGCTCTACCGATTTGGATGAAATTTTGCACGAAGATAGTTTATGGCCTGGACTAAAATATAGGATAGTTTTTATCCCGGGTCTACGCAGACGAAGTCGCGGGCGTAAGCTAGTATTATATATTATAATTTATAAATGTGAAAGTGTGTCCGTCTGTCCGTCTGTCTGTCTATCTGTTAGCTCTTCACGCTTAAACCGCTGAACCAATTTAGATGAAATTTGGTATGGAGATAGTTTGAACCCCTGGAAAGGTCATAGGATAGTTTTTATCCTGGAAATCATCGCCTAAGGTGAAGAAATGGGGGGTGAAAGTTTGTAGGGAGCTACGATATAAACGAGTTCCACGCGGACGGAGTCGCGGGCAGAAGCTAGTGTAGTTTTTTCCCCGTGTGACCATGTTGAGTCTGAAGGACCTGCATTTACCTCTTGCTGTTTACACAACGAATCCTCCAATCATTATAGGGTCGGCAACGCGCTGATTATTCCTCAGGCGTTACAAGCGTCTATTAACTACGGTGTCTGCTCACCATCAGGTAGGTCGTATGCCCGTTGGCCACTGTGATATTATAAAGAATAATAATAATGTGGCATTAATAAGATTCATTTAATTTAATGATGATGTATCTACTAATATGGACTAGTTTGTTTCCGAAATAAATTAACTTCAAAAAGCTACGCAAACACTAGCGGGCCGAAACGCATTTTTGACGAATTGAAATGATACGTTATTTATCTTAGTTCATGATTATCTTCTTCTAAAGTATATAGCCAAGTATATGTGGGACTAATTAGTCTGTTGGAATTGGTAACATTTTTAGCTGCCAATGGACCCAAACGTCCGCGTAAAGTTAAATCTATTGTAAAAAAGTCTATACAATTTCAAACCCTACTCTCCAGAGATAAGTTTCAAAATATATCCACATCCCACAGTCACCTGAAGATTGACTACACTCTACATACTGTGACGTGGGTTAATAGTTCTTTGCGATCGCCCGGAATAGTCGGGTAGTGTGCCACGTCAGTCAGAAATACGTCAGGAAAAATATATTTTCAGTAATTTGGGGCCTAGTCACGTAAACTCGACACCAATCCGTCCCCCGCCTTATCTTTCCACCCGCTGGTTTTCGGTATTGAAATTTACCCTTATCTGCTGGGGATTTTATTTCCGTAATTTTTACGCGCCTGCCTGATTTGGTGTGGTGGGATCGGTATGCGGTACTTTGTACTTTGATGTGAGCTTAACTGACATCGCACAGATTTCCTCACTTGATGGTATACTGACGGCATTACATTTGCGCAGTAGTATTATCATGCGTGGAAGTGGGAGGTCCGCTTGCAGTACTGCACCCCACTTCCGAGCAAGCCAGGAAGCGCTCGTAAACGTAAGCACGCGAGTAAAGAAGCGGTGCTGACTCGACTGACAGTTGACTTGACACTGACAACTTACTGATATCGCAACGCCTCCGCACCGACAATTTAGGAAGTCGCCTTTTACAGCCTGGCCACGACATTGGTCTGGCGGCGGGCGGCGCGGCGAAGAAGATCGGCGCGGCGAGCATGTCACGTATTTCGCAGGAGCGTCAGCATACGAAAGTGCAAATTTACAAGACTTTTGAGCATTTTCGAAAAGTTGTCCGTACAAATACGGGAGAACACGTGACTCGAATCGTCTAATAAAACTTAATTCTCGATTTTCCATCCAATACGTGCCGCCAACATGGCACCCCCCCTACTAGCCCGTACATTTGTTCCATCCGCTGGTCGCTCGAGTAAATTCGCGCGCGTAGTTGTCGGTCGCGGCGGCTCGTGGCATGCCACGCCGCCGTCTCTGCATTTGTTTCGAATGCTCGCCGCTCACCACGGTCGTTGCCACTAGTCGCGCGAAGTCGTGGCCGTTAGTGGCTTTGTGTAACAAATAGTCTCGGTTTAGTCATTCGCAGCATACATTACATTACTTATTACATTACATTCTTTTGCCACCGCTACGCTCCTGGAAACGACAAAATACCGTCACTTTCTGAATTATTTATTTTGCTAATGGTTTGATTTCCAACTGATGACTAACGAGTCGAGCATGATCTTAAGTCACCTTACTAAGATCAGTATGAACAGCCCGTTTCAAGCTTGACCTTTCGTTCAATTAGATACCGTATTTAATCGATTATTACTGTATCGTATCGTGGCGTGAATCATCGTTAAAGGAAAATTTAATAATGTCCACCGATATTGCTTTCGCCGTCGGCGTGTTTGTTTGTAGAACTTCGCCGCCGCGCCTCCAAAGGAAACTTTCCAATCGACCCCTGGCGCCTCCAACTTTTTACGCCCTACTTAGCATGCTTTAGCGAACTTTTTATTTACCTTTTGAAGCGATAGCCCCTTTGGCAGATCATCATTACGGGTCTTTTTATGCCACTACGGTGGCAAACAGGTACGGGCTCCCTGATTGGCACTCACAGTAGCCTATGGATACTTGTGACTCTAGAAGAGCCACAAGCGCGTTGCCAACCATTTACACAATGTAAACAATGCTATTTCTAAAGTAGTAAATTGGTTTAATGTTAATAATTTATTGTTAAATGAGAAAAAGACTAAATGTATTAAATTTGTCACGAATCACGTTAAGCACGAGCAAGGGAGTGTCTTTGTGAAGGATGAGGAATTGGAACTAGTTGATAGTACAGTTTTTCTTGGTTTAACGCTAGATTCTAAGCTCCAATGGGGTCCCCATATTGCTAATCTCTCGAACAGACTGAGTTCTGCAGCATTTGCAGTGAGCAAGATCCGTCAATTAACAGACGTGAAAACAGCTCGATTAGTATATTTCAGCTACTTCCATAGCATTATGTCATATGGTATTTTATTGTGGGGCAGTGCTTCAGAGATTCATTCGATTTTTGTTTTGCAGAAACGGGCTATTCGGGCGATATATAAATTGAACCATAGAGACTCACTTAGAGATAAGTTTAAAAATATTAATATAATGACATTACATTGTCAATATATCTATGAAAACCTTCTGTATGTACATAAAAACATTGCCAATTTTAGGAAAAACTGTGACATACATAATATTAATACTAGAAATAAGCATAAGCTCGCGGTGCCCACCACTCGGCTCCAAAAAATTAAAAAATCATTCATGGGTAATTGTGTAAGGTTTTATAACAAACTTCCAGGAAACTTAACTGAGTTATCTATTAATAAATTCAAGAACTATGTGAAGCGTAAACTTATCTCGAAAGCTTATTATAGCACACAAGACTACATGAATGATAAAACTCCATGGAACTAATTTTGACTGAATTTTTAATCTATTATTTTCGTAATATTTTGTTTTTTGACATTAGATTGTTTTTCTAGAAATGTTCTACTAGTATTTTTTATACAATTTTTTTATCATATATATTTTATTCTTTATGTTTAAAAATTACTCAAAAAAATTAACTGACGATTTGAAAGTGCTTGTTACTAGGCCTACTTGAATAAAGATCATTTTTTGAGTTTGAGTTTACTGATTTCATCGTGTCAACAGCCTGAAAAAAATGCAGTAACTTGAACACCCTCAACAAAGCTTATCCTCGGAAGCTCTGGCGATCTCACTCACCACCAGGAATACAACACCACGTACACCCCCACACCCCATAAGACTTTCACAATGTAACAAGTGGAATTAAAAGAGTTTTCAAAAAACTCAACTGCTTTTTCGCAAATATTATAGCCTATGTCACTCCTACGGTTAAGAGGAATCCAACGACACCTCATATGTCGAAATCCGTCAAACAGTTTAGGCTGTAGGGCGTGCCAAAGAATAAGGCATACATAAGTAGATACATATCATACATACGCTCGAAAACCATAGCCGGGTCGTTCTTCTTTTTTACCGACAATGAACCGAGGTTTTTCTGTTTTTTTTTGGTTTTTGAACTATCGAAAATTGTGGTTTTGAAGTGCGATTTTTAAAAAAATGCATAGGTTTCTTCATTAGAACTAATTAAAGTTTCCTTTCTGGCCAATATAAATATTTATTTACGGTTGGTTTCTAAAAAAAAACATGTGACAAAGTGGACTCTTTCAGTGGGGACAACATTTTGGTTTACCACTCTGTCACGGCATTCTACGAAGAAAAAAAACATTTAAAAAAATGCTAGTTAGAGAAAGTGAAATATTAAATATCACTAATTAATAAAATAATATGGACGTTCATTCGAACATTATAAAACCGTAAACGTCATTACTCAAATGAGATGCCGTAATAAGACGAAGGACAGGCTATTGTCGGTCGAAAAGAAGAACGACCCAGCCCTCCTTTCTTTCGGCAGTCGAGTAAAAATATAAAGTATGAGCAGAGATTGTGAGACTAGATTTGATGAAACTGATTCACAGCGACGCTTTTAAAACTTCAATTCATCCGGTTTACCTCGTCTATTAAAAGTTTGAATTTTCTGCAGTGAATCAAAATTTATAGGGTACTGTCCATTGAACTAGAACTATGAAATTTGGCAAGTAATATCGTCTTATACTACAAGTACAGGGAAAAATCTGAAAACTGTACATTTGTAATTTTGTACGGAACCCTCGGTGGGCGAGTCCGACTTTTTAGTACAGAAGTATGCTGCGCCGCAGTGCCGTGTGTGACTTTAACAAACCCGGGGTAGAATAAAATAGGTATTCATATTCATATTCATATTCATATATTTATTGCGATCATGTTCATTACATTGGTATGTTAGTAATCTTGTGGTTAGTAGGTACATGATACCCCGTTAGGGCATTGCAATTTTCTTACTAGCTAGGCAAGGGTGTAGCATATTGATTTCAAGAATGGAAGAAATCTTACAACCTTCTTGGAATTAAGTCGCCAACCTAAACAAAATTATTAATTACATTATATTATATTATTATCACCTGACCAATCAACTTACATGCAATAATGGAATTTATGTAGGTACAATGATTAATTCTATGACAAGAACTATAAACTAAAAATTTCCTCATAAGTATATGTTAAGTCAAGTTTTAAGATTTCTGTAAGGTAAGGTAAGGTAAGTCATTCCCGTGACAGTTTGTGACGTCAGCGTATTATAAATGGTGGACTGTCAGTGTGTTGCCACTGTGTGAAAGTAAAGTACCTACCCGAGTAAATTACATTACTTTACTAACTTGCTTTCAATCACAATTTACATAGAAATACTAACTGTCGGCTTTTCACCCCAAATAAATAGTTAAAATAGCTAACATTTTTTTGAGTATCAATCGTGCATTAACATAGCGCCATCATATACAGGGTGTTACATAAGTCGTGATACAAAATAGCAAAATGTGAATCTATCCATGATTTTGAACAACTTTTACTATGGGGCCAACTTTGTATTATGCAAAAAAAAAACAATTTCATACACTTTGCTCATTTTAGACTGACGAAAATGTATGAACAGCCTGTTTTTTTTTGCATGATACAAAGTTGGCCCCATAGTAAAAGTTGTTCAGAATCATGGATAGATTCACATTTTGCTATTTTGTATCACGACTTATGTAACACCCAGTATTATATCGTCGGGTGACAAGCAAAAGTCACTAAATACAGAAAAACAATTTAAGAAATAGGAACTGTGTTAACACTATTAACGTAGTAATAAGGTTGAGTTCTCCTTTACCTCTTACGTGTAATTAGTGACTTTTGCTTGTCACCCGACGAATATAGCTCATTATATACCTATATCATAGTCAACCAATCGCAACATTTGTGTGCCAACTTTGCACAATGGCAACATTTGTGTGGCATAGGTTTGATACATGGTCGGAAATGACTTACCTTTTTTATTTTATCTGAACAAACCATTAGGCTATCCTACAAAACGCATCATAAAATGCTTAGCCAGCGTGTTATTAGACTAAATGTGGCAAGTTTTAAGTGTAAAAGTTGGAACAGTTTTTGAGTACACAGTTAAATTATGGTTATTATGTAGTTACATTAGGGATGCTGCAATTGGATTGTTTAAATTTAAAGGCTTGAATTTTTTTTTTAAGTTAACTGCCTGTTTAACTTTAAGTATGCTATGAACGCCAATGACACCTTGTTGAGAACTTTCATTCTCTTAAGTATAAGGAACAACTTTAGTGTAGTCATTGTCATTTTCGATTGAAATGGGTTACTGTATAATATAGTCTGTACAATTTTTTAAAGGAAGCAAATACAATCAAGATAAAAAAAATATGATGAAGAGTTAAGTTGGAGACTAGTTTTGTGAGGATTTTGTTTTATAAGTCTATGTCACCGTAAAATTGTAAGAACCGTTAGTTTATAATCTACCTTACCTAGTGAGATTATAATCTAACGGGTAGATTAGGTTAAGGTCGACTAACGCGTTAGATTATATTTATAAACTAACGAAATTCACAATGTAGGATGAAGAGGTAGTTTTATAAGTATAATATGTTACCGAAAAATTGTAAGAACCGTTCGTTTATAATCTACCTAGTGAGATTATAATCTAACGGGTAGGTTAGGTTAAGGTCTACTAACGCGTTAGATTATATTTATAAACTAACGAAGTTCACAAAGTAGGATGAAGAGGTAGTTTTATAAGTATAGGTTACCGTAAAATTATAAGAACCATTAGTTTATAATCTACCTAGTGAGATTATAATCTAACGGGTAGCTTAGGTTAAGGTCTGCTATCGCGTTAGATTATATTTATAAACTAAACCAGTATATCGAAGAGACCTCCAGCGTAGACATAGGTTATCTATCCCTTCGGAATTTGTTGCCCCAAGCATTTTTCTCTTTAATTTGTATAATTTCGTAAGCAGACGTTACTGTGTAATATAAATATTTTAAATATAAGTACGTTTGATTTTTACCAAGCTATATATAGAATATTTTATTCTGTAATTGCCTCCAAGATTAACACAGATTACAAAAACTATGTCAACGCTTAATGATTGTGCGCCCTAATAACAGCGTTTCCATCGCAATCATTAGCGTGATGGACGATCGGCCTTATACATGTAGACCGGAGGCCGAATTAGGTTCACGGCTTATTGAAATTAGGTTCTGGAATTGTGTTTACTGTTTTATGTTGTACGGTCAAGGACTTTAGTTGAGTCATTTAGGTGTCAACTAATTTTGGTTTTCTTTGAAGTGTCAAGTATAAAGTCAGCTCTAAACGGCTCACCAATTAAAGTCCGTCCTTTGGAATTACGCAATGCCACCAGTATATCTACAACATAAAAAATCGCCCTCCGACACGTCGGACTATCAGGTATCAAAATTCCTCGTAGTCCGACAAGTCGGACAACGTTGTCGAACCACGCGGCCGGAGGGAAAAATCGGATGCAATGTACCATGTATGTAGGTACCTATCATACGAAGTGGAAATTTTAAGTTTGTTACCATGACGCAAAAAAAAATTTGGGAATGCCTTCAGGAAAGTTGCATTAAAGTAAAATGTGCCAGTCGATTTGATTAACAAAAATTTAGAAAGACTAAGTATAAGAAAACAAAAGTTCAAGTTACATATTTGTGTTGATTGCGCATAACTTAAAAACTTATTCACCACCACGCTTCACTTGTATTGTAATGCTACATCTACACCGTCGTCCGTAGGACTAAACTCTATATGTAGCGAAAAACGCCCGTAGCACTCTGACGCACGCAATTTGTCGTGATTGGCGTTGAATGGGTTAAAAAGTATCTAAAAGAAGACATTCAATCATTTTAGTTTAAAAGAAAAACCTTTCACTTGAAATTCCCACCCTGTCTAACCCAAAGTCAACAATATAAGCATGTAACAAAAAGTAATCTATTTGGTTACCACAAAACCGTCCTTTCAGCCCGTGGATAAAAGATATAATAAATAAAGCCTCCCTATGATGGAAAGGCACCTTTTCCATTTGCACTCCAACTGACCTGGAATAACCGTCGCAAGTTATAAGAGACTACCTTTTTAGGGTACTGTACATCAAAAGGAAAAAACGGAACCCTTATAGGATCACGTTGTTGTCCATCTATCTGTCTGTCGGTCTGTCTGTCTGTCTGTCAATACCTTTTATCTCAGGAACGCGTCCTATCGAGTTGAAATTAAAACCATATACTCAAGTCTACTTGTTACAAAGTCCCTTGAAGCTGTAAAAAAATCAAAATTCAAAGTTAACTTAAAAAAAGATACGGCCGTTAATGTTGCAAAAAAGGTATATTTCGACACAATCAAAGCAATCAAAATTTATAGGGTGCTTTCCGTTGACCTAGAACTATGAAATTGGGCAAATAATATCGTCTTATATTACAGGTACAGGGAAACATCTGAAAACTATACATTAAAAATTTTGTACGGAACCCTGTGGGTGAGTCGGACCCGCACTTGTCCGGTTTTTTATATAGAAAACTCCCGTTATTTTCAGACATAGGTACCTATCCAAACTAATCCATACTAATATTATAAATGGGAAAATGTACATGTATGTTTGTTTGTTTGTTTGTTTGTCCGTCTTTCACGGCAAAACGGGGCGACGAATTAATGTGATTTTTCAAGTGGAGATAGTTGAAGGGATGGAGAGTGACATCAGGCTACTTTTTGTGTCTTTCTAACCCCCCACTTCCCTAAAATGGGGGGTGGAAGTTTTTATGGAGCATTCCGCAATTTTCAAGGTAGAAAGCTAAAAATTGGTATGCGGACTATTTGTGACTAACAAATCAATCGTGCATCATTTTTTTTGGAAATCTGCACCCAACCCCTTCAAAGAGGGGGTGAAATTTTATATGGGGGTCCAGACATGTAGAGTCGATATGTAGAGTTGATATGTAAAATCAATATGTAGTCGATATGTAGAGTAGATTTGTAGAGTCGATATGTATAGTCGATATGTAGAGTCGATATGTAGAATCTATATGTAGATTCGATATGAAGAGTCTATATTCGATATGTAGAGTCTATGTAGAGTCGATCTAAATATATAAAAGAAGAAACTGGCTGACTGACTCACTGACATCACCGCACAGCCCCACCCGCTGGATCTAGAGATTCCAAATTTGGCACGTAGGTTCCTTATAAGGTCTGAGAGTGCACTAAGAAAGGATTTTTCAAAATTCGATGGGGTTGTGTCTAAATATCAATATGGGTGTCGTTTTTATGGTTTTTTGGGACGTTAATTACGAAAATGGCATCGATTTTGAAATTTAACATTGTGGACATGAACATTCTTGAAAGTATTTGTGCCAAATTGCAATTAAATTGGAACATACGGGTCAAACTGAGATGCACCTTTTTTGTAGACGGTTAATATTACTTTTAGTACGCGGGCGAAGCCGCGGGCAAAAGCTAGTTGAAATATAACGAAATGCGTAACTCAAGTCTTAAGTGTCACTCAGTGCTAAGTGCGCTGGCATCGCGAGCGCTCATGATTAAGAACCGTGTAATGGCTCGGAACATGATGAGCGATATTCGGCCTTAAAGGCATAAGTGACCTGTTTCATTCTATTTTTAAATATTAGCGGCCTCACGGCTTCACCCGTGTTGCAAAGAAATATCACCTAATATCAAGCCAGGTCCATTCTACACTAAATTTAATATAGTGAGGTAACCATTTGCGAAAAAATTCAGAGATTTATTGGAATTTTACCAACCACACTGGGCCAGAGTATGGACTAGGTATTGCAAAAGATAGGCTGACAGTGATTAAATCTTGAATGTGGAGGGTTAAAGAGGTAAGCTTAGAAAAACGTGGATGGACTGCGTGCGAGACAAGATGAACAGGAACGAAATGAGTGACGAAAAAATAAAAGAAAAAATACATGCTACGCTGACCCCAAACAAGTTTCTGTCAAAAATTTCATTTTTGGTACAAGCTTTTATTGCCGACTGTACTTTTCTGTATACCATCATCAACTACTCATTGAGACGATTCTAACGAGCCCATTACTCAACTGGGTAACGTTGGTTAAATACTGAATTCCCATGGCCACCTTCTGTCTCCATCATGAGATCAGCTCGATGGTACCATAATATTAAATTGTTATCCAAACTTTACTAATACCCAAAATTTCAGCTCAATCGGATAAGGGCAAGTGACGGAAAAATGGATTGAAAATTTTGACGGACAACTTACTTCTTACATACTTACGAGTATACATATACTTTTTCACTTCTCATGCTCGAAAAGTGTGTCATATTAGGCTTAGCAAGCGGGGCTAAATTAGTACATGTAACCGCTAGGGAAAATATGTATAAATATTTATGATTTTTAAAACATTTAATTTGACCAATCAAATACTTCACTGTATTAAATCCACCAATCACCACTCTTTAAAAAAACATTTGTATTTGCTATCAACTAACCAGATTACAGCTAGTATTAAAAACGACCAATCAGAAACCAGAATTAATTTCAAATATCAGTTTTTTTAGTCCCTAATTCACAATAATTAAAACAAAAAAGGCCGTCAACAACGCGCCTGTAGATGGTTTGAGGCGTTTATTCGTGGTGTCAATATTTTGTATCTGTGTCAAATTTATTAATGATTGTGGATGATCCTTGTTTTTATTATTTTCTCGCAGTGAAAGTGAAAAGTAGAACTCTGGTCTAAAAGCCATATTACCCCTCGACCAATTTTCCCTCACTTTGCTCGGGAAAATAACCATCTCGTGGTAATATGGCTTATTTTAGCTCCTTGTCATGTTTACAATCTACTATTATACTTACATACGAACAGGTCAAGTTAATATAAAGTTTGTAAAATTGGATAGCATAAGAGCAAGCGAATGGTGACGAGTGATATACTTTTGTAAAATAAGATATTATCTTTGTCCTCCGCTCTTCACTTTCCACTTAGACACGCTGAGTCCGAATTCAATACGTGTTGACGTCAAACAGGTGATGAATCGCGTCTCGTGCTGGTGGAATTTGAACCTTATTTACACGGCAAAGTCAACAATCAATCGGTTGTTTCTTTCTTGAGTAGATTAGATTGGTTATTGAATCAAATAGAAGTGTAATGATTCATCATCATCATCATATCAGCCCAAAGACGTCCACTGCTGAACATAGGCCTCCCCCAAAGAGTGCCACAGTGACCGGTCCTGCGCCACCCGCATCCAGCGGACTCCAACGACCTTTATCAGGTCATCAGTCCACCTTGTGGGGGGCCTACCCACGCTGCGCCTTCCGGTACGTGGTCACCACTCAAGAACCTTTCCGCCCCAACGGCCATCGGTTATACGTGCAATGTAATGATTACTACATGTAATGATTGATATAAGTTAATGTTTGATATAATTGCGTTATTGCAAAACTATTGACTTTTTACGATTGTTATAAAGAAATCTGACCTAACCTTATGTATGCCTCAGAAAAAATATTAATACCAAAAGTTAACTTTGAATGCTTTATCGCACAACGTTGCAATTCAGTGAGTAAAAGCCGCCAGCATTCTCGATAGAATGCCTTGAGAGCCTTTTCTAGATTTAACTAAGTTTTAATTTAATTTAGTATTTTTACGAGACTTCATTGAACTGAAGTAAGAGTGCCCTAATACTCGTAAAGGCCCTAAATACTAAATGTATCCCATTTAGTTAATGTAACTTGCCTAATTGTACCTATGTGTCGCAGTGGAATAGTATAATCCGCCGTTTTACATAACAGCTAGCTGTTAGCAGCTGGCTGCAAAGCCAGCATCATGCTGAGTTGGAGCTATTTCGTGACACGGCACAGATTAACTTCTTTTTCTATTGTCTTTGTCTTGAAATACTGTATGTTGTGTTGTATCACGAATAAATGTTTGATTCTTGACTCTGTGTAAAATTACAAAACAGCGATCTGTTTTAAAGAACAGCGCTGTTTTGTAATACGGCGGGTTGACGATTAGCGCGGGATTGTCATTATAATTACGATACGTTCTACAATATAGCGGCAATCCGCCGTATTACATTTTAGATTACGTAGCTGTTTTACAAAACAGGACGATTAGCGGGATTGTCAAAGGCCTCCGGTAGGTACGACTACGAGCAAAGCGAGAAGGAGTGTTAAGCAGAACTGTGAGCCTAAAACATGTTCGGTTCTGGTGCTTCGCTGGCCGCTACCGCTGTAAGCTCGCTTTGCTCGCTCGGCTCACGCGCTGTAGGGTCGCAGTTCAGCCTAACAGTCCTCCTTGCTTCGCTCGTCGTCGTATTTAACGGAGACCTTTGACAATCCAGTGGATTTTCATTGAACAGTATTCAATCCGCCTGATCGTAAACCCGCCATATGGCTACAAAACAGCGCTGTTTGTATAACATCCAGCTGTAATGTAAAACGGTGGATTATACAAAATGCCTGCGACAAATATACTTTGGAAAATAAAAGAGTATATCCAGAAGTTTAAATAATTATATTATATCCGTTTTTCATGCAAATACTATATAATTAATATTCAATGGGCATATCAACAAACACAATGACTTACAACTAAAATATGTACAAGTATTTACACATTTCCTATAAAGTAGTCCCCTACTATATAATATAATAAATGCAAAAGTTTGGATATTTGTTACTCAATCACGCTTAAACGGCTCTACCGATATAAATATTTTTTGCACAAAGACAGTTTATAGCCTGGATAAAAAAAATATATATATATATATATATGTGTGTGTTTAACCCATTCAGCGCCAAGGACGACACACAAGCAACAGATCACTACAGGCGCTTTTCACTGCATATGGACAATAGTGGCTTTGTGAGCTGTAGAAATAGCGAAACTGTTTTTTCCAAAAAATAAATTTATTAAAATTTTCTAAAAACTGAAGAAACCAACCCTTTTTAGGGTTCCGTAGTCGACTAGGAACCCTTATAGTTTCGCTTTGTCTGTCCGTCCGTCCGCGAATAATCTCAGTAACCGTTAGCACTAGAAAGCTGAAATTTGGTAGGTACTAATATGTATATCAATCACGCCGACAAAGTGCTAAAATAAAAAGTTTTTTTTTTAATTTTATTAGGGTACCTCCCCTATACGTAACGTGGGAGTGTTTTTTTTTTAATTTCAACCCCAACGTGTGATATATTGTTGGATAGGTATTTAAAAATGAATAGGGGTTTGCTAAAATCATTTTTTGATAATGTTAATATTTTCAAAGATAATCGCTCCAGAAGTAAAAAAAAATGTGTCCCCCCCCCTCTAACTTTTGAACCATGAAAATTAAAAATATGAAAAAAATCTCAAAAGTAGAACTTTATAAAAACTTTCTAGGAAAATTATTTCGAACTTGATAGGTTGAATAGTTTTTGAAAAATATTACAGAATTATTTCTGAACTAAGTTTGTAATTTAACCGTATAAGCAGGTGTTTATTGTACCTGTAATGTTTACAAAATCACAATGAATGTAACAAATAGCCCATTTTTTTAACGCTTAAGTGGGGACACTTACTGTGACGGACGAAAAACTACGGAACCCTACACTGAGCGTGGCCCGACACGCTCTTGGCCGGTTTTTTATATAATTATCGACCATGCTCACAAAATTTCACGGAAACCGATTGAGAAATGCAGCCGGAGAACAGCCGGATAGCTCGTCAGCCAGACAACCGGACCGGCATCAACAGCATTACAGGAAAATAATACAATACTTAATAACTAAAAACAAAGCCAATTATAGACGTCCACCGAAATACAGTAAATTGAAAAAGAACGTAAACACAGAATAATTTAAGATTTGAACTAAAATTAAAATTATAACATGCTCGGTAACTACAGACTATCATGTGTATGTGGGTGTGGGTGTGTGTGTTGGTGAGTAAATGTGTGGGCAAATGTAAGTGTATGTAAAAAGTGGAAGGTGGAAGTCGGAATATAAACTGTAAGTATAAGTTATAACATAAGCTTATTTTTCTGCAGTGTTATCCTTTGATAACAAATTAACACGAGCTTTAAGAGTACGAGTAGGTTTGGTGCAATTGAATAAGTCGATAGTATTACATTTTTTGTTGTAATTTTTTAGCATACTGGTGGTTGTTGTAATTTTTTAAAAATGGTATACTGAACAGACTGCGTTCAGTGTGCTGAGTTTGAATTGCTGGAACGGAGAGTTTAATTTCCGCAAGTAGCTCGGAACTGTCAATATGCGTCCAGATAATAAAACGGACATACGGAGAACTTCGTGCTCTTCGCTCGTTCGGTCAACTAAACTGCTTCGTACTACGCGGTAGCGTAGCATTAAATTACTTAAGTCTCTTGAGTCCCCTATAAGTTCTTTACTTATGACTGTACCTTTAATAAATTCAATGTAATCATACCTAGAATATGCAAAACAACAAGGTAATTTATATACCAGCTGACAGCTCCATTTTGCGGCCTAAATTGTTTCATGTCTGCCTGATATTTAATATCATGTCAACGCATTTCACGAAAGCCACACCTACAAAAATGTTACAGGGATTTGGCCCTTATGTAGTTCTGTTAAAACACAAATCCAGATAAACGTAAGGCAAGTTTGATATGCTTGGAGACAAATTAGTTGAGGCACCCTCTTATGAAATCGTAGGGCGGAATGCGTTGAAAAAGCACGCATAGTTTACCAGCTCGTGAATTGGCAGCGGTTGTAAGTGTTAAGAAACAATCACCTAACATGCTTGAATTTGATTTAAAAAATGCTTTACAGAAAAGCGTTTTTATTCGCAATTCTTCACAAACGGAATTATACGTAGGAACTCATCGCTAGGGATCGGACGATCGAGTGCAAATGTCATAAGGAGCAGGACTAATGGAGTAGAAATCAGTTTTGCATTTTTCATGCAGTCGAAAAAAAAGTCGAAGTCGGGGCACATTGCACGTAGAACCGATGGCCATTGGGGCGGAAAGGTTCTCGAGTGGCGACCACGTACCGGAAGGCGCAGCGTGGGTAGGCCCCCCACAAGGTGGACTGATGACATGATAAAGGTCGCTGGAGTCCGCTGGATGCGGGTGGCGCAGGACCGGTCATTGTGGCACTCTTTGGGGGAGGCCTATATATAGCAGTGGACGTCTTTCGGCTGATATGATGATGATGATGATGACTTCTAGACAGCTGTAATTCGGCATGGTTTTATACCATCATTTTTCTATTCGGGGATCTGTTTGCGTGATATTGGGTTTTAGAGCCCTAATTCTTAAGCCCGAGTTTTTTTGTACATAATTTACAAATGACGACAACCGGTTCAATTTCCCATTACATTAACACTACAATATTTTAGCACATTCGTGAAAAACTGCTGTCGTGTTGATTCGCGTTTGTGAAGAATTTGGAATTGGAAAAAAATGCTTTTACGTTAGAATCACGACTGTGTTGAACAACAAATGTGGATTTGCTAATAGGAAGAAACACATTTTGCGTTAGATCTATAATAATTCCATACTTATTTAAATTTCCCTAACATACTAGTTCTAGCAACTAATACAATTTTTGCTAGCGCATTCGATGCAGCACGGAGATAAAGTGGATCACATCCAATTTATTCGTAAATGATTCATATACATTGGCTACGCGTTTGAGCAACTTGTTAATATGAAAATAATATGAAATCGGCTGGAACCGATAAGCGTCGCCATTGAAACGGGTCAAAAATGACTCCAGCAGGTGTCATCGGCACTGAATGGGTTAATCCAATAGAAACAACTACCGAGTTTCGTAGCACACGTTCTCGAATCGGCTACGTGGTTTAGGGTGCTCCGAATGCGCTACGAGTCGTCGTAGCGCTACGGAGCTGGAATAAAAATCAACTCAATTTTGTTTGTACTTCGTCACCTGGGTGTATAGTATGAAGATAGTTTTTCCATCCATTCTTATCTAAACTAATATAAAAAACCCGGCCAAGTGCGAGTCGGACTCGCGCACGAAGGGTTCCGTACCAGTACCTATCTATAAAAACGAGCAAAAAAATCGCGTTTTGTATGGGAGCCCCCTTAAATATTTATTTTATTCTGTTGTCTTATCTTGAAACTTCACCAATTCATTGAAATGAAGTTTTCGAGCTTATTGCATTGTGAATGTTCTAACAACATTTCAAGCAAATGAGTCCCAACGGAAAGAAATTCAGCGGAACGTGGGACTATTTGACAAAGCGTATGAAACTAAACACCGCTTCCAAATCAAATCGTAAAGCAGGACACAACTCTCAGTTTGCTTACACTAATGCACGTTCGGGCACGCTGCATCTGTCCTCGACGTGACGTCACGAAGCGGACATGTGCGAAATTGGACAACATTGGCTGAACCATAGACATATCACTAGATAGAACACGCTACGCACCTTCTTTGCATCTAACAGTCAGCAAAATAGTTTAAAAGCGCGCATAGGGCTGCTAAATTCTTTACTGATTGGACAAATAATCGATTCATATAATATGGTCCATACCAAACGCAAAATAGGCACATTGGACGCCGACTTGCGGAAAATGCCCAGTAAAACTAACTAACTATGGTCGATACCAATTTTTTTTCGACTTTGAACTTTATTTACTCATTTCTTTAACTAGGTTCATGTGATAAAAACTATTATATATAGACCCGAGATAATAGTTATTTACGATACAAGTGCAGAAAATAGGAAATTCGCAACGAGTGGTGATAAATTAAGACACGACCGAAGTGAGTGTTTTAAATCGACACGAGTTGCGAATTACCTATTCGCACGTGTATGGTACAACGTTTTACAGTACATATGGCTCTTTAACGTTTCAACATATGCAAGGAAAGTGCTCATTTTCGCACTCGTGCGGGAAAGTAGCACCATGTGTACTGTAAAAACTATTATATATTTTAATACAGGCTATAAACTATATTTGTGCAAAATTTCATCTAAATCGGTTGAGCCGTTTTAGCATGATTGAGTAACAAACATCTTAATATGCAAACATCCACACTTTCGCATTGATATTAAGTAGGATACTAAAATATCCTAGTGTAATGACAATATTGTTTGACTTTGTGCAATGAGCACGCTCGGTATTCATACTATCCTAGTCTGCGTAAATATAATATATCTGTTGGCTGAACAAAACACGAAAACAACTGCGAATCGTGTCGAACCGTCGATTTATTTTATATTAACACACCGTGTCTATCCTCCGTGTATTGACTGACATAAATATATACAACGCACCTATTACTGTGTGTCAACGTATTGCAAAGTAGCGAGTTTATATGTTCCGGCGAATTGCAGACTAATGCATTTTTATAAAGGTGATACACTTGAGCTTTAAGGTACTCAAAGCTCTTCATAGAAGGAGTGGACTCGGGCTGGACCAAAAAACTCTGGAAATCCAGCAGGAAACAACTCAGGATTATATCTGGGGTGTTCACAGGTCACTTCGGCGTCAAGGATATCTTGGCCAAGATGGGACTATCGGATAGTGTAGACTGTATAATGTGTAGCGAGGAGGATGAGACTATGGAACACTTACTGTGTGAATGTCATGCCCTTGCCAGACAAATAATGAATCACTTTGGTAACGGCTACCCGCAACCAAAGGAATTCAAGGTACTCCCACTAAGCTGCATCATCCGCTTTGTGGAAATGATGGAGCGAGCTTGGGAGTAACTATAAAGGGGAGGGCAAATGTACAAAAGATCCCACTGGGTCGAAGTGTATTCGAAAGGGCCCTCAACTAGAACGAACAACAACGACAACGTCCTTTTTACAGGGTTTTTTTTTAATTTATGCTTTAATTTAGGCATATTACATGCACCTATGAATGACGAAACCATCAGCCGTTCGAAAATAAAACCTCTGCTTTGAGACGAACTGGTGTAAAAAAACTCTGCGTTGAATCATTTTTTCAAAACAGTATCCGTACAATATATAATGTCAGTATCAGTCACAAAATTACATTGCTACAGTAGAAATATTACATATATTTTTACGTTATGACAAATATACCTATCCATGATGTAATCGCATATATTATAGTATGCTTTTGAAGTAAGTGTCTATTTTACGACGGATTTGAATTTAGAATCAGTATTGTGTTTTTGGAATTTTATTGTAGAATTTTAATTTTCCAAGAACGACACTTACAGTTGTAGTATGCTCTGTAGCAACGAACATAAATAAATAAATGAAATGAAATAATTTTATGCTGCAATACGAGTATAATAGTAAATATCGACCAGATATCTGCAAAGATGATGTAACTGACACCTCGCTCGCAGCTAGTTGTCAGATTTATGAAAACACAGCTTCGCACATCGCTCGTGGATTTTCACCCTAACTGGGCTGATGAGAGTCCACATTTATTAAATCGGTTACCTACAAAAGCATCGAGGGATTAACTAAACAAACGTCTGAGTCTTTGTTAAGTACTAATATAAGTTTGCGCCTACGCAGTACAGCGCCAACAGCCGTGATTCTTATGTACTTACATGTATCGACCTAATGGATTAGATGGCATTACTACTGTATGAAAATGGTGACATCTATCCGATAATTAGCGAAATCTTAAAGAATCGTTGTTTATTGGTGTCGATCCTTACGTAAATCAACGAGAGGCAGCGACCACTTGCATTAAGCACGCGCATCGGATTGCATTCTGGCCGCAGTAGCACACCACGGTGTGTTTGCGACGATGACAATGTACGGTAGAGGAATTTGAATGTTTAGCACTTTTGAACTTTAAACGTTATTCAAATAGAGTCCAAAAGCGCTAAACATTCAATTTTCTCGACTGTACACGCTGGTCTAAGGCGCCTATCTTAACAATCTTAAACGCCGCGACAATGTAACATTGTTCTTCGCCGCTCAGAGAGTCAATTTGACACTTAAATTTCGCATTTCAATTTGATTTGAATTTATATCACTCTCTTACACTCACGTCAAACTAACCAAATGTATTGAAACTGTATTTTTTTAACATATGATATTATTATTTAATAATAACGTTATTGTTTATGATTAAAAAACTTATAAACCCTCGATGTGTGAGTGCTGCCTCTCTAATGTATCTCTATTCTAGCCTTTGCCCGCGACTTTCTCCGCGTGGAACTCCTTTATATCGTAGCTCCATACAACCTTTCACCCCCTTTTCACTCCTTAAGTTATGAATTTCGGGATAAAAACTATATTTTCTCCTTCCCCGGAATTTAAAGTATCTCCGTACCAAATTTCATCTTTAATCGGTTCAGCGGTATCGTAAAATTTATTAATTGTCGCTGTCGGGTAAAAACTATCCTAAGCGGAAGCCAAAATAGTAATCAGCCTATAAAAATGTTTCATGTTCTTCCGTTCATAGGTAGCAGGAATTTTTCGTGACGAAGCAATGTCTGATTCTTTTTTTAAATAAATAAAATAAAAATAAAAATCATTTATTTCGGACATTTGTAGTCCATAAGTGTTAGTATTACAAATTAACTTAAATAACTATGTTAGTGCCTAAACTTAAGTGTTGGGTGGTCCAGTGCCTGATTAGGGCACTGTCCCATCTCCCCGCCACAACGGCCAGGAGACTGTGGCGGCTGCCGCGCACCCTGCGCAGCGTCGCGGCATAGCGTTTGCGGAGCGTCGCATGGAAACCGTCCACGTGCGCGTCCGCAAACATGCCGGACGCACTGCAGTGTCGCGGCAGCCGCAACAGTACCCTGAACGCGTCGTTGTACTATACACGCATGGCGTTCATGGCACGCTGCGTGTACCGCGTCCACAGGCTGCAGGTGTACAGCGATGTACAGTTTTTAAATTCAAAGATTTATTATAAGTGTAGATGAGAAATCAGAATACAAAAAGCACATATCAAATAAACCTCAAGAGCACCTTCAATGTAACACCGCTGCCGATATTAAGTTAAAGCCCTCATTTCGCCGATCTCGCCCGTCCAATTACCGGTAAATACTTTATCGATACGTACGGACGGGGCTTAGTGTTGGAACTTGAGCCGTTTGGCTAAGTGTTGGGTATTTACACGGGAGGACGATCAAGGATCTCATATTAGAGCGGTACGGCCCAATGGAATGTCATCTCGCTCATTTTTGCGTATGGGGGTCGATCAGGGATCTTATATTTGAGAGGCAGGACACAGCGGAATGTCATCTCGCTCGGAAGTACCTCTATATTAAAGAAGATTGCAGCCGTAATGACACCACTACCTGCTTTTATTTTCGCAAGAATTATAGTTACACAATAAAGTTACTAATTAATATGGTGCTGCTCGGTCCGTCATTTTATGGGCTCCAAAAATTGTTAAATGTATGTATAGGGTATGCTGAGACACACGGCTTGAGGTACAATGTAAAAAAAAGTGAGTTCATGATTTTCTATGATAAAAATAAATTGCCTTATTACGTACCACCACTTCTTTTAAACGATGACCAGGTGTAGGTGGATAAATTTCGATATTTGGGGAGCACTCTAACATCCAAGACTGACCTTGATGCCGAGATCAATAGCAGGGTCGGTGCTGCAGCTGCGGCATTCGGCAGGCTGTGTTCCAAGGTCTTCTGCTCACATGACATTAAGTTGGACACCAAAATTTCAATATACATGGCAATTGTGCTGCCAAACCTCCTATACTCCTCTGAGACGTGGTGTGTGTACCGTCACCACATACGCACTCTGGATCGTTTCCACCTCAAATGCCTGCGATCCATCATGAAGATCAGATGGTCCGACAGAGTGCGAAACACCGAAGTCCTGCAACGAGCCCATGTTGGTGGCATTGAGGCTTATCTAATGCGTCAGCAGCTTCGGTGGTGCGGTCACGTGTCTCGTATGGCGGAGGTGAGAGTGGCGAAGCGCATCTTCTACTCTGAAATGGAGGAAGGCAAGCAGAAGCAAGGCGGACAACTCCTCCGGTACAAGGATGTCCAAAAGCGACATATGAAGAGATGCGACATTAAGCCCTCTCAATGGGAGTTTTTGGCAGCACAGCGGTCAGAATGGCGCAGGATGGTGAACATCCAAGTTCGCAAGTTCGAGGATCAGCGCAAAGTTGACCTTGACTATAAACGCGACCAGTTAAAGGCCCGCCCACCTGCTGCCATAGCATACAATTACCAGAACGGCGTACTTACGTGCCCGCAATGTGCACGGAATTTTGCCGCAAAGATAGGCTACATAAGCCATCTTCGAGCGCACGAGCGCCAAAACGCTAGATAGGAGACGGAGTTGTCGCCATGGCCGAAAACGGTCGGACAGATCATTTATCATTTCACAAATATTTGCGACATGTGTTAACCGATTATCTTAAGGACGATAAGGACATTGATGACAGGTTCGCTAAATACTCCAAAGAGGTGAAAGTCACTTTGTTCAGGGCTTTCTGCACTTCTCTCTATACTTGCAGCCTGTGGGTGCAGTACTCGCAACGGGCCTATGGGGCCCTCCGGATCCAGTATAATAACGCGTTCCGGGTGCTAATGGGACTGCCTCGCTTCTGTAGCGCGTCAGGGATGTTTGCGGAGGCACGCGTCAGCTGTTTCTATGTGACCATGCGCGGGCGCGCGGCATCCCTGGTGCGCCGGGTGCGGGACAGTCCCAATAGCGTTCTTAAAATGATAGCGGATAAGCCTGACTGACGTGACTGTGCTATCCTGCTACACTGTGCGGGGCTGCATTCTCTCACCAGTGTCATACGATGGTAGATGCTATTAATTATTATTTTTAAATTAAACTTTAACTTTTAATTTTTATTCTATGTAAATATGTGTCCTTGTTACATGAAATAAATAATTTTGATATGACGATTTGATTAAAAAAAGGCTACTGCCAAAGTTTTTACACGAGCAGTCTATGGGTCAGTTTTACGCAGCGAGCGTACAGTGCACTAAGACTGCAATACAATAATGTTAAAGCTAAGGCGGTAACTACCACTACCACAGAAGCAGAAAACACGTCGATGGCTGAAAAACAACACAACCCATCAGATTTTTTTCGTGACTAACAATGGTAGTCTGAACGACAAATCTAACAATAACCTTGTCATTATGCATTTAAATACACAAAGCATCAAGTCAAAACAGGAACAGTTGGAATTGCTATTACATGAGAAAAGTATAGATGTTTGTTGTTATAGTGAGACTTTCTTAAAAGACGATGAAGTAGAAATATTACAACTAGAAGGATACAAAAATGTTGCACATTATTGCCGCAAACAAAAAAAACGTGGCGGTGTAGCTATTTATGCAAAACACTCAGTAGACTGTCGTCAATTAGAATGGGTATCAAAAATGGCAGTGGAAAGTCATTTTGAATGCTGTGGTGTTGTAATATGTGGACTCGATTACGTAATCATATGTATATATAGAACCCCAAATAGTAATTTTGACATATTCCTAGTAAATTTGGATTTTCTACTTAGTAAGTTAACGACGAGGGCTAGAAATAATCATAAAAAAATATTTGTTTTGGGCGATTTCAATATAAATATTCTCGAAAATAACAGCAAAAGTGAACTGTTCCTCAACACGTTTGGATCTTACAAACTTCACCATACAATAACAGTACCCACGAGGATAACCATACACTCCCAAACTTGTATTGATAATATTTTCACGAATACAAAGCAATATCGAGTGGAAGTATTGAACCTCGGTTTATCAGACCATACTTGTCAGATCATTACGGTTCACACTGAATTAGGTTTTAAAGAACATTACTGGTATGTGTATAGTAAAAGTCCAGATGGCTACATTGAAATATTCTTGAAATATATATCACAATTTAGTTTCTCAGAACTTTACTCTATAAAAGACTCTGATGAAGCTTATAATGACTTCATAGACACTTATAAACTTATTTTCGATCTTTGTGTACCAAATAAAAGAATTAAAGTAACGTACAAAAAAAAACCTAACTGGAAATCTAAAGGGATTGTGATAGCAAGTAAACGTAAAAAGCAATTATATTTACAAACCCTCAAAACTAACAATGACATTATTAAACAAAATTATCGAAAATACTGTAAAATCATGAAAGCAGTTACAAAACAATTGAAACGTAACACAAATAGTAATTTTATTAAACAGAGTAGCAACAGAACTAAGGCTACATGGCAAATTATAAAGCAAAATACAACACAAGTAAATAAGATAAAAGATACAATAAAATCTATAAAAAAAGATGACATTGATATTAAAAATCCATTAGACATTGCGAATACTATGAATGACTTCTTCATTAACCTAAACAATGCACATACCGTGAGTGACACGCATGCCAGGCATGTAACACAACCCACCTTGAATAGTATATTTATGTCCCCAGTTACCGTCCATGAAATAATAAATATAGTCAAAGAGTTAAAAAACAAGAAAAGTACTGGATTCGATGAAATACCTTTAAAAGTGATAAAATCAAGCATTGAGTATATAGCGGAACCATTGGCTCATATTATCAACCTAACATTAGAAAGTGGTATTTTTCCTGACAAATTAAAAAAGGCATTAATCAAGCCTCTACATAAAAAAGGTTCCAGGCAGGACATAACTAATTATAGACCAATTGCATTGTTGCCAAATTTTTCTAAAATATTTGAAAAGGTGATATTAAATCGCTTTACATCGTTTTTTAATAAAAATAACACATTAAACGCAAATCAATTTGGGTTCCAAAAAGGGAAAAATACTTCACTAGCTATATTTAAAATTTTGCAGCAAATATGGACAGACATACATAAAAAAAAGGTAACCATTGGATTGTTTATAGATTTATCTAAGGCATTCGACTGCGTTTCTCATAAAATGCTTTTAGAGAAGCTTGAGCATGTTGGAATTCGTGGCATTCCCTTGAAATTAATTGAATCTTACCTTACAAATAGAATCCAAGCTACAACTCTAGCCTCATATGACATGATTACAAAAACAGTCACAAATATACAGTCAAGCTATGAAAAAAATCTTCAAGGCGTACCCCAAGGAAGTGTGCTGGGACCACTATTGTTTTTGGTATACGTAAACGAATTTCCTCTAGTGATTAACCACATGTGTGTGATGTTTGCGGATGATGCCACTGTATTTGTAAGTGAGGACAATGACATTGATATCACTAATGTATTATATACCACCTTAACAACTGTTACTGATTGGTTGTCATCCTTAAAATTATGTGTAAATTTGGATAAAACAAAAATTGTACAGTTTACTAATTATAAGCAGATACCGCAAAATTTAAGTATAACAATTGATGATAAACAAATTGAACAAGTTACAAACACAAACTTCTTAGGAGTCACAATAGACAGCAATCTGAACTGGAAATCTCACACAAATAAAATAAACAATAGACTAGCTAAAAGTTGTTATGCCTTATCTATATTGACCAAAATAACGTCAATAGAAGTTTCCAAAAAGGCATATTATGGAAATGTCTATCCCATACTTAAATACGGCATAATTTTTTGGGGTAATTCAGTAAATGTTCAGTCAGTATTTATTCTTCAAAAGAAAAGCCTACGAATAATATTCAATCTTAAAAATAGGGAATCCTTAAGAGACATTTTTAGAAGCAATAAAATTTTAACTTTGACTTGTATCTACATACTAAACATTTGTGTATTTGTCAAGGAACGACACGATATTTTTATTAAAAAAAGTGACTCCAACCCTAATTTAAGATCACAATATAGATTTGATATGTGTACAATTAGGCCTTCTAGTTACATAATTAGCAAGAGTACCTATGCTATGGGAATCAAAATCTTTAATAACTTACCTGGATATATTAAGTCACTCGATAGCACTAAGTTCAAAAAGGTACTGAAGGAATGGCTGACTAATAAATGCTTTTACAATCTTAATGAATATTTCGTATAGGTCTACAAATTATTAAGTTTAATTTTAAGTTCAATAATATTGTACGCCCGAAAAGGGCAAACTGTTGATACCTTTCAATGTAAATATGACATGAGATCTTATGTACACAGTATTGACAATAAATGACATCCATCCATCCAATAATGTCCTCAGGGCCCTGTTGCAGCTCCCCCGCTACTGCAGCGAGTCAAGAATGTTCGCCGATGCAGCCGTGGACGATCTTTACACAATGATATGCAAGATGTCGGCGTCCATTATATAAGACGTGTGCGGGGGAGCGGTAACAGTATCCAGATGGTCGCCGAGAGGCTACTCTGACATCCTGGCGCGCTTCATTGATATGCCAACAGGGATCAGATGAAGCGCGGGAGGAGCTCTGTTAGTTAATTTTAGTATTTTTATTGATTTCATGTGTATTTAATGTTTACAAAATATAGAATCAGTTTTCTGTTTTTTTTTTTCTTAAAACCTAAAATACTGTAGCACATAACATTGTTATTCCGCTTCCATTAAAATTGCAAAATGAAAACATTTGGCTTGCCACCTGTCAAGTCCAACCGCGAAATTTGCGGCCAAATAAATCCGTTTATTTACGCGATTCCAGGGCATCCATTTTGGGACTAACGATTTCATCCTCAATATAACGAGGTCAATTTGACTCAACTTTTCGCATCTAACTTCCAACCCCTAACCTTACAACGGGTTTATATATCTTGACTACTTTTTTTGTTTGGCAGAAGCTCTTATTTGTATATCAATAAAAATTGGCGTACCGGAAGGCGCGGTGTGGGTAGGCCCCCCCCACAAGGTGGACTGATGACCTGGTAAAGGTCGCGGGAGTCCGCTGGATGCGGGTGGCGCAGGACCGGTCAATTTGGCACTCTCTGGGGGAGGCCTATGTCCAGCAGTGGACGTCTTTCGGCTGATATGGTGATGATGATGATGATGATGAAAAATCGGCGAAGTGTGTGTCGGGCCACGCGCAGTGTAGGGTTCCGTAGTTGCCTCTCTGTCTTTGTAACATCGACACGCGCGCGCCAACTGAATGGTGCGGTTGCATCGCCCGAATTTATACGAAAGTAGGCCTTTCCGAGTACACATTAAGTTGGTCGACTAATACTCGGTAACTAGTTATGCGTACTTAGCCGTGATAGTTTCTTTTAAGTTCATTACATGTTCTACTGTCACGATTTTTTTTCACATTCCCTGTATTAGCCAGGGGACAACGACACTTGACTCGAACAAAATTTAGGGCTTTCAAGCCCAATATCACGCAAACGGATCCCTGAGTTGAAAAATGGCTTTTAGAAACCTATAATATTTTAAACAAGCTATCCAACGATACCCCACACTATGGGTTTAAAGAGAAAAAAATACATCCCCACTTTACGTGTAGGGGAAGTAACCTAAAAAAATGTTTTTTCTAAATTTTATTCTACCGTTAATTACAGGTTTCTAGTAGTAAGGGTCACTGACCTATGTCGCAGACGGACATGGTGAAACTATAAGGGTTCGTTGACTACGGAACCCTTTTCTTGCCACTCGCATCCTGCACGTGTCCCCTGGGTGGTGCTAAACGAACAACAACCCATTGGCTGCTGTACCTGTTGCGAATATCTTACGGAACCCTAAACACGGAAGTTGGGTCTCTATTTTCCTTTTTTTTTCCTCAGCCAACTCAAAACGTGTTTCAGAATGGGTCCCTGTGCAAAAATCATTAATCTCAATTAATCTCGACTGATATTAATGTTTTATTATGAACGTTATTGACCTTCAGCTTCAGCGTGACGTAAATTGTACTTAAGTATTTTAAATTTGATTAATGTGAGGATTATACAATTTTGCATTTATTATAACGCTGTTTATGATAAATGAGAAATGTGAGCCTAAAATATTATCCTGCAGTCGAATGTCCAGCAATGACACAGCCCGTCTGATGAATGTGATCCACGATGACTCATTTGCAATGTGGTAAAATTGCAGACTCACTATGTTCCTCCGAAGCGTGAAATAACTCATCGATGAGTCCCACACATAAATCTTACACGAAATTCACCAATGAAGTAACCATTAAATTCAGAAACGACGTGTATATAATCAGGAAAGTAGACAAACACGGTAAACATAAAGTTAATAACTGGCCATTTAAGTTGCTCGACACGGTTTGGCAATGATGTAATATAAAAAGGTATGTTGTCTATACGAAATCCCGTGTTTAAAGATGGCCACCAAATCTGACAGCTAACGTTTCCATTGACGACTCAAAACTGAGGCAAGTTGTGCCAATTGACTAAATTTTAGTGTGCCATATTTCGAGCACGTATAACCTATCTACCTCTTTTTTATATTATATCATTGCAGTTTGGCATCTGATTATTTTGAATTTAATTTCAACAATTTACTTTAAAAACAAAGTTAAGCGAATTCAATTCAGCACTTCGCCTTTTTTGAAGAGTTTCCTCGATTTCACAAAGAAAAAAGTCACTCGGATCTTGTTTTATTTAGTCGCTCGCCTCTTTGCTCGGCTGAGAGCACTGTCTCGGCCACTATACTCGGCACGTGTGATCCAGGCCGCCGCTTCTTTAACACACGGATTTCTCCGTGTTATCGGCATCGAGCGTAGCGCAACGAAATCTTTGGCAATGAATGTACCCGTAACAATCGTTACGTGAATTAAATGTTTAATTCTACTGACCTACTAAGTAAAGCAAGATATCAAACAGCTACCAAATTAGCCGCAAGACCGAGGCGGTGTAAACTTCGTACATCGATCGTGAGCTTAATTGAATGGTAGGCGTTGCTCGCCCATTGAGATCGTCTTGGAGCACTTGAGACAAAGAACTAGTGGAAACGTACGGACGTGTATTGTGTTTTTGAGAAACTTTAAACGGTACCCTTATTTAACAGCGTGACCTTTGAGAGGGTTGTCACTTCCCGCTTCGGCTAAACTCAGCTGTCGTGCACCTCCGAGGTGACAGTTCATCAGACCGCAGTGACGCTCATCGTCGCACGCCCGGCATTTTATTGTACCTACTACGACAACGTCCATACAAAATTTTGAGCTGCGTTAGTCTCTTATTGCCTCGATTAAAATCTATGCAATAATAAATTCTAAGTCAGATTAACTAAGAGTTTCGCTATGCTCCTTTGTTTTATTTTTTTAATTAATTACTAATCTTTTTATGATCTACAGCTTATAAAACGCTATAAATACATGAATAGCATTGCCTACTAATCTATGTTAGAAACAATATTAAATTTTTGTAACGACCTTGTACCAGCCCCTATTTCCTCTTAAACATTGTTTATGTTAGACAGTGTACCTTTAGTACCTTTGCGAATAAAATTAATCAAGTTTGATTTTTTTTTTATTTGATACCGGCGTATATTTTAACCAGTCATAGTTTTCGACCGTACAAATGATATGGAAACGCAATTTTGTTAAATAGCTTAATTAATAAAGAGTTCATTTTTTTAAAGTACGGCCGAGTTGCAATGTTTAACGTCCGAACTGATTTGACTTAACAAACATTTTGACTTTTATGGGTGTCGTAAACAAATGACATGACGTGTTGAATACATTTCACGGTCAATTATTTTGTATGACAAAAAAATTAGGCAGTTAACGAAATGTATGTAGGTAAATGTGTTGTTTAGGCTTGACACTAATCGGCATCAAAATATTCGCCCGTATCAAAATTACACACTGTATACCAATTATATTTTTTCCGAACGATCACCCGTACGTATTGAAAACGGCGTCGTCTATTTGGCATTGAAATTGTCGGCATTGTTTTCACTTTAATATTGCCCCTTCGCTTTATGTCTCTAATGATTTAGGATTTGTCTTTTATAATTTTCTGTACAATTATTGTCTTTGTTCCGAAGTTCAATGATTTGTAGGTACATTCACTCGTTTATTTTACTTATTGTCAGTAAAATTTTGTCGTTGTTGTTAATGTAAATTAAAGGGAAATAAATTTAGTTTTTGACATTGTTTATATTATGTGTAAGTTTATTAAAAGTAATAACTTGTTTTTGTAGTAGTTTGACTAACAATATAAATGTTTGATTTGTCCTCTGTTTTAGATTCTCATCTGAGTGCACCTGGTAACTCAAAGTCACCGGTCAAATTCTTTTACATTACCTGTGAATTCTTTCTAAAATATGTGCCTTTTCTAACCTTGACAATTGCCGAATCATCGGCAATATCGATGGGGATAAAAAATATTGATTGATTGGTTTTTGACAAGGATTTTGGATTATTGTTTTGATGTATTGTAATGAGACGAAAATAATATATGCGCTTTTCCTGTAGATAATAAAGTAATTTAAGAGTTAAGCCACATACAAATTTTTACGATAAAAATGATCGTACTTTTGTCCAAGTTTTGTTACCTGTTATCTGATAAACTAGATCTTAAAATGCATAAACATTTTGCAGGTGTCAACAGAAAACGTCATTCCTGTTGACACATGCAACGCTAAGGCCTGCAACACACTGGCGCGGCCTGCGGTGGCGGTCAATGGAAAATTTGACAGTGCCGCGCCAGTCTGAAAGAGGCTTAACGCACACTTATAAAAAATTTTTTAGACACTGATACATCTAAAATTATATTTTGAGACTATTATTCACGGTATTTATTATTTTTCACGGTCTTCCTATATACATCGTCAAAATAGAATGATAATAAGCCTGTGAGTGGATATTGGGTTTTAGTCCCAGAGATTGACAATGAAGCTTTATAAATCCGGTAGCTTTTACAAAGCCAGCGAGTGACAACTTTCAAGCCTTCGACGCTACTGATTTATGGCCCAGATAAAAGCCAAATAAAAAGAAAACCAACCTACAACTCACACACGCATTCAAATATAGACTCCAACGCAATGGCGTAAGGTAGTATTTTGTTGGGTAAATTGAATAATAGCTTTTGAACGTAGGTAACAGCCAGGAGAAAAGAGGTTTTTAAAGTCACGCGTCTTTTGTTTTGGTGTAATTAACATAATGGTACTGTTGACCAGGAATAATCTTTTTTTTAATATACTAATATAAAAAAACCGGACAAGTGCGAGTCTCGCCTCGCACACCGAGGGTTCCGTACAAAATTACAAGTGTGTAGTTTTCAGATTTTTCCTTCTGTACTTGTAGTATAAGACGATATTACTTGCCAAATTTCATATTTTCATAGTTCTAAGTCAACGGAAAGTACCCTATATATTTTGATTCCCTTGAGAGTGTCGAATTATACGTTTTTTGCGACATAAATGGCCGTATTAATTTTTACGTTAACTTAGAAGTTTGATTTTTTTTCACAGCTTCATGGAACTGTAGACTTGAGTATATGGTTTTAATTTCCACTCGATACCTCCACTCGTACCTGAGATAAAGGGTCTTGACAGATAGACAGACGGACAACAAAGTGATTCTATAAGAGTTCCGTTTTTTCCTTCTGAGATACGGAACCCTAAAAAACGCAAGCAAACCCGCGGGATAAAATATAGCTTATATCCATAAAGAAAGTCCATTTTACACGCGGGTGAAATAATTTTTGAAATCGGGTAAGCGGCCCCGGATCTTTAATCTCGGTAATCTTACCCAAAACATACAAACTTACAAAACTACAATCTAACAGACTTATCCTGTTTATAATATTAGTATAGCTTACTAGAACAGTCTTAATCTTGATTTTTATACTGCTACATCGTTGCTACTCAATGGTTGTCTGGAAGAAATCGCTCGATTATTGATAAGAGCGTCTGAGGGTTCCGCATTATGATCTTCTCTTGAGGTATGCAATAAAGAGTATTTTGTTCGTATACTTCTCTCAAAAACTAATTTATTTTATGTATCTTGTTCGAACACTGCTATGGAAAATCCAAGTCTACTGAACCGTATACGATTTAATAAACAAAGTTGTCCCATGCAATCTGCATGTTAATAAGAAAAGTTTCCGATCGGCAGTGCGGGGCCCAAGTTCGTACAATTTACTGTAATTCCATTCAGCAGTGCTGCATTTACAAGCTGGGTTAACTTGAGAGGGAATCATTATATTGTATAATTTTAGTAGGTATAGCTACTTGCACCCTGTAGCCCGGGCATTAGAATACGGCTACGGTATCCCCTGTCTGTCGTACAAGGCGACTAAAAGGGGTCCTCGGGGTGGTACACGGTTGCAGTTGGGGGCTGCAATCGGGAAAAAAAAAGGTAGATACCACTGAGGCATGACGCTAGGGCGGCACTGGTGCGTTCCGTAGGAGATCCCAGAGCCGTCCGAAATGCGTCGAGGAGGACCATCGGGGGGTTTTTAGTCGGTGCGAGTCCGACATAACCTCCGCGCTATCCCCGTGGCGTGGAGGTATCCATAACGGATTTTCCTCCCATATATATAAAAAAAAGGTATAGCTACTTAATACTGCGCATATTTAAAAGATTTGATTTTGTCGCAGTAACCTAACCTAGAACAGAATAAGTAGGAGTTATAATCGTGACATATGATCGTTGTTAAGTTTTTTTTTTATGAAAAGTGGTTGAGTTTTTTTTTACGCAGATACCATTCCCTTGGGGATTGAAGTGGGGGTTGAAATTAGCATAGGAGTGAGATCAAATAATCTAAATAAAGTGAAGGAAGTCGAATATACAAAAATAGTACTGTACAAATCATTTAGGTTCCCCTGTCTCTAATTTCATCATCAACATCAGCCTATATACGTCCAACTGCTGGGCTGCTCCACTCATGACTGAGAGGGAACGGGCAGTAGTGCCCGTGCAGGCCCAGTGCGGCTTGGGGACTTCACATACCTCTTTGAATTTCTTCTCAGATGCATGGTTTCCTCACGAAGAGTTTTAAGCGCCAGCTTAAAGGCTATTTGTTGACGCTCCAAAAATCCCAACCCTAACCCATCCAGCACTTTTAACATCCCAATCGTGTCGCGTTTTATGCTTTGTGTTTTTCATCCCGTCGTGCTACTGTTCTATATATATATTTTCAATATTTTGCAATAATTATTTATTTATTATGTGTCTACTTACTTTTTATCTAATGCTGTGTTGCGTTGCGTTCCGTGGGCCACTTGCGGTGCTGTCTGAAAACCAGCGCTGCAGGTGTCTGTCTGACACCTCGGCACAATGCTGAGACAGCGACCGTTTCACTGCCGCGAAGACACACAATATGTGTCAATTGTCATGTATGTCTACTCCTTTGTCTCTGTGTGTCTTTTGTGTAGTGAATAAATGTCTTCTTTTCTTTTTCTTTTTATGTTTTCTTTCACCGAAAAGCTAACGGTAAATATCAACATATACATACCTAAGTTCCGAAAAACTTATTGCTACGAGCTGGGATTCGAACCCACGACTGCCGTTTGACATCCGCATGCCTGAACCACTAAGCCACCGTAGTTTCTAATTTATCAGGCTATAATATTAGCAATGCTGATAGCTGCCTTTCTATTACAATAATGGCTGCCTACTGAAGATGTTAATTCTGTTTTATGAGTCCAGGACTTGGCCTACATTAACATAACTTTGTAATGGTGAACCTTAGGCTGGTATTAATAAACTGTAGTCAAGAGATACCGCGCTGGGTTAGGGTTTTTAATACAGATATTGTGGCATTTAATACAGATTTGTTATTCTGTTCACAAATGAATTGGCTTCCTTAGTGGACTAATACAACACTTTTATTGAACAATTTTAGATTACGGTATTTATGTATGACTCATGTGTTATATTTTATTTTTAAGTACAGTTTTAAGTACGAGTTCCATAAGGCATCTGTGGTCTTCATCATCAGTTCCACGTCACCAAATTTGTGATTTCCGGATGTAAATACACTAGTTATAATAGAAAATACCGAAATTAGTACATGCGTGCCCATCATGCAACTGAAGTTTTGATAACAATAGGAACGTATCCCTAACAGTTGCCGCCCACACTTTGTCAAGTACAGATTGTTAACATTGCCCTGTATATATATAATGCAAGCGGCTCTGTTTGTACGCGAAAACCCTGATTTATTCCAAATGAAACAAGAAACGCAAAGAACTAGAGAGCAATACAGGAATAAATTACTGTTACCAAAGGCAAACTTAGAATTGTATAGAAATTGTCCCCATAGTAAATGTATTTTAATAATTAATAAAATTCCTAATACAATTAAACTTGAACCTCGAAACACAATATTTAAAAAGAAATTGGAAAGGCTATTACTTGAAAAATGTTATTACTCTGTTAAGGATTTCTTAAATGATAAAAGTTTTTAAAAATATTATTAGATTAATTTAATGTTACTATTTCTTTTAAGACAATGAGTAGACTGGTACCTATATAAGTAAAATTAAGTAGTTAGTTTTTAAGTTATGTTGTGTGTCCTTTCAGGGCGTCATGGGCTGACTTATGCAAATCAAATTGTGAAATACCTAAATTGCTATGCACATGACTATACAATTAAATAAATAAATAAATAAACCTGGAAGCATATACTTTCAAATAAAAAAAGAATGGTACGAGTTGGTTCATAAATGACGGAGTTCTGAAGTAACAACCATTTTTTTTAAATACAATCGAATTGAGAACCTCCTACTTATTTTGAAGTCGGTTGAAAAGCAGCTCATTCACTCTCAACATCCGAGTTCTACGGGGTATTGTCTACAACCTGGGTATATTGGAGCAGTTAAGTTTTGGTGTGCCGGACGGGTACGCAGGGTGCCGGCGCCTGGGCTGTTATTCGCTACGCGCAAATGCGGCTCACATCGCCGCTCACCCGTTACGAAACTAGACCTCTACCTACGCTTAGTTACTACGCATCGCGGTGTCAAGATATATTTGTGGGTGAGCGTTGAGGTGAGCTTAAACAAGTTACAGAATAGGGCTGCTGGCGGAGCCGAGCGGCAAAACCTCAGATCATAAAAAGGAAGTTTTATGTTCGGATGTTACTTGCTTCGTAAATCACCTCTCAGTCGCCGTACACAGACTAAATCTAGTTGCTGATCAAAGTAATGTATTCAATTCCATTCAAATATTTATTAAAATATAAAATTTTACATGCCAATTGCTTATAGGTACTTAACTTATGTATTAAGGTTACGTTACGTTAGAAATTTGGGAGGGACTGAGTCAGCGAACCAGTTACGTTTCAGTGTTGATCCAATTTACTATAGGATAAATTTTTGTTCTATATCCGAATTTGTTAAAGTATGTCTGTGTCTCTTGTGCAAGTATTATATTGGTTAAGTCAATTATTTAAGGCGCTATTGCATTAAGTTATCCTGTAATAATAGTTTCTGTATTGTAAATAAATAAATACATACGCAAATAAATAAATAAATAGATTAAATAAATAAATATATAAACTCACACCAGGAGCATAACACCACACATCTACAGAGCAAGTAGTGGTGTCATTATGGGTAATGCTTTATGAAAAATAATTAAATAACTAATTAACTAACTAATTAATCTTAAATGTTATTGATAAATTAATAATTTTATTGTTATAAGTACTTTATTACCATAATTCACCCAAAAATAATTCCGTGTTAAAATGTGAATGATGTGTTGTTCATTGGGGTACGTTAAGTGCCCAAATACCACATAACTATTCAAATGTAACTCACTATTCTTATATACTCTGTTGGTGTCCCGTATAAAATAAATAAATAAGATCACATCTAAGATCTCTGATTTTGTGGTTGTTGTAATAATAGATAAAAAATGACATTGCAAAATTGTCACGCCAGATTGACCTTCCAATACGCGCGAAAAATTTACGTTACATAATAAAATTGTAAGCTGGCTTCAGGAGGGCCGGAAGTACGGTAGGTACCATTAAAAGTTTTCGAATTATACTTCACGCTTCAACTTTTGATTAGGAATTGTTGGCCGTGCGGCATTTATTTCGATACTTCGATATTTCTGAGTGAGTAATATGTCACGGCAAAGTAACTGGGAATGCTCAATGGAATAGAAAAGAATAACTTCTTAATCTTAATAATCTTACAAAATTTTCAGTACAACATGGGACCCTGTAAGATTATCGCAAGTCTTAAAATCTAAAACCAAAGTAGTACTGACCTACCTAGTATTAAAGAGTTTTTCAATGGGGACGCTCAAACTTTGCCAGCGTATGGCCAGATGGCCATACGCTATAATATAATGTATGGTCATAGCCGTCAAATTTGGCGGGAATACTTAATTAGTCGTGACCAGGGACCGGAACCGGTTACCCTAATCAGGGTTTTACATAGGCTAATTTTAGAAGTTGTTTTTAAAACCCGATCCATAGTGGTAACTTTATGATAAGGTAACCTTACTGATGAAGTAACCCTATTGTTATGGTAAGCATATCGGATGTGGCAATCATAAGATAACCATTTCTTTACCCTAAAAAAAACCCCTATCTCAATAGGGTTAACTTATGGTTACCACTTCCGATATTCTTACCATAACAATAGGGTTACCCTATTAGTAAGGTTACAATATAATACAAAACAAATACTCTTTATTGCACACCTCACACAAACAAAGCAGTTACAGAGAGAAACAATACAATAACATGCAGGTAGAGGGAGACAACAGGCGGTCTTATAATCACCTTATCATAAGGTCACCAAATCTATAGGCTTAAAAGCCTGAAAAGGGTTTTCCGGTCCTTGGCCGTGACATTTCACTATGGAACACTACAAGCTTCTACAAGGCGTAAAACTTGTAAAAAATTTATTATCAATGCTCTGATCAAAATCAGACCTCTGTTTGCCCACCGCGTACATATGGCAATCATGACCGTCTTTCTTTTTATTGAACCTAGAAAGTTATCATCATCATCATATCAGCCGAAAGACGTCCACTGCTGGACATAGGCCTCCCCAAAGAGTGGCACAATGACCGGTCCTGCGCCACCCGCATCCAGCGGACTCCCGCGACCTTTACCAGGTCATCAGTCCACCTTGTAGAGGGTCTATCCACGCTGCGCCTGCCGGTACGCGGTCGCCAATATCTATCGCACTTTTAACCATGTCAAATTTTACGGGATGTATGCAAAGTTTAACCCTTTTTCGTGCATGACGTCTATTATAGATATAGTTAAGCCGCAACATAAAGCTTAACTCTGCTTAATTGAGGCCTACCGTCATGCACGAAAAAGGGTTAAACTTTGCATACATCCCGTAAAATTTGACATCGTTAAAAGTGCGATAGATATTGGCGACCACATACCGGCAGGCGCAGCGTGGGTAGACTCTCCACAAGGTGGACTGATGACCTGGTAAAGGTCGCGGGAGTCCGCTGGATGCGGGTAGCGCAAGACCGGTCATTGTGGCACTCTTTGGGGGGGGGCCTATGTCCAGCAGTGGACGTCTTTCAGCTGATATGATGATGCTGATGACTTTCTAGCTTCAATAAAAAGAAGGACGGTCATGATTGCCATATGTACGCGGTGGGCAAACAGAGGTCTGATTTTGATCAGAGCATTGATAATTAATTTTTTACAAGTTTTACGCCTTGTAGAAGCTTGTAGTGTTCCATAGTGAAATGTCACGGTACTTTACTTTAATGTGAATGGGTTGTAAGTATGTAAGTACGCAGTAGAACTATATTATCAAAGACAATTCACACTGGGATATTGTCAGAAGAATCGTTTGGCTAGATTATTTGCAGCTCTTAACCCGTGTAGAGAATATATCTCTCACCTATTGTTACCTCGACAACATTGTGTAACAATACCTCGCGATACTACACGCGATATTATACAATGCCGTGTGATATTACAGCGCGTCCATACAGACACTAATCGTAAACATCACATCAGCGTTCGCATTACTGGAGCACAGTTTTTTATGCACTATACTAAGTATTTGATTCACGTTTTGAGGTGTAATAGTAGATTGTTAACTAAGTGTTGAAAGCCACCCATTTCAATCGAGATATTTTGGCGCTCGAACGAAGAAAGAAAGAAAAGAAAGAAAAAACATTTATTCGTGACAAAACACACAAAAACAAACTGTAGACACACAAACACATTTGCCACGAAATGGTCACAACTCAGCGTGGGCTTTGCGAAGTGAGAGCGCCAATAGTTCGAGATTGAAATGGGTGGCTTTCATCCAAGTTAAACACTCTACTTTTCATTTCGATAATAGCAATATAAACAACACACAGGAAATACATCAAAAAAAAATATTTAAAAAAATATTTATTATTTTTCTAAATGGTTTAAATTAATTTATTTTAATTAATGGTTTGGCTAATTGTCTTAAATTACAACTTTTTAGATAAAGTCACCGTAATAACTAACAATAAACATCAAAAAAACAATTCAGTTTAACGAAGTGTGGCTGTTTAGGTTTCTGCCATTGGTCATTGTTTTTTTATTACTTTTCAGCCCTAGGGGCGACATGCCTCACTTTCAACCCGCTATTCAGATAAACAATGACATACTTTTAGAGTATGAGGGATGAAAAGAGTATTTGTAATGTTTTTTTTTTGACGTATTGTAGCAACATGGATTTCGTTCTATATACTAGATTCCGCCCGGAATAAAAGTATTCTATGTTTTATTCCAGGCTATAAACTATCTTCGTGCAAAATTTCATCCAAATCGGTTGAGCCGTTTAAGCGTGATTGAGTAACAAACACCCAAACATCCAAACTTTCGCATTTATAATATTAGTAGGATTAGGAGACAACCTTATACAAATTCAATAGTACCTAATCTCAATAAAGCTTGTGTTATGGGTACTACTTGTAGTTGATGTTATGTTTTAGTGGCAATATGAGGCGCTTGATTATACTGCTGCTTGGTATACTGTATTTTCGCCGAAATATGTTTCGCCAAATTTCACTTCGCAAAAAACTTTTCGCAGAATTTTCATTTGGCAAACCAATCGTTAGCATAACAACTTCGCACTTTTCTTATTTGGCAACATTTGTATAATGCAAAAATTCTCTTCAACAAACTTTAACACATTCAGTGCCCAGAATCGCTACGCGCTACGCTCGTAGCCGATCCTGTGGTTTTCCTCGTATGTAGCGGAAAGCGACTACGGCGTAGGGACGCATATCGTAAATTATTATAAAGCGAATGATTTGCTTAGCACATTCGCTGCCGAGAATCGCTACGCGCTACGCTCGTAGCCGATCCCGTGGTTTTCCTCGTAAGCGGAAAGCGACTACGGCGTAGGCGCCCGCTAGTCGGGTTCCCGCCACTGAAAGTGTAAGGCAAAAAACAAATCATTTGATGTAATAACATTTAATATAACATACTTTAAGTCCACCGTCCGCGCACCAACGAGATAATGTATCTGTTGGTAGTGCGCAGTTATGTTCGGTTGGCGCGCGCCTTAGGCGTCATTTCCGGGGCAGGCGACCGACGATGGGGTGCGCTGAGGTAACATAGTGGAATAAAACTGTTTAACTCATTTTTTTCCAAGTACTAAGACGCATCGCATTCCCTTAGTGCGTACAAAAATGGTAACGGAGCCCAGAACAGGTTTTCATTTTCATAAAATATTTAGTAACGTGTTAATTTAAAGGAAAGGAAAGGCATTAAACAGTGAAATTTTGATTGATTTTTTTTTGTCGCCATGGTTACGTGACCTGGTTCACTTTTTAAAACTGTGATTTTATAGATTTTCCATGCACCAAATGTAGGTTTTCTTGTCATTTTCTAAGCATGTTACAAGTCGATAAAGTTTTATAATTTTTACATAAATAAAACTCTGTAATGTTGTCTCTAGTCTAACGGGACAGCTATGACAACAATAAATAGTTGATTGACCTATTATATGTTCCAGGTCTTCCATGCAAAAATGATCTTGAACCATGGTTTATTTTAAGTTCAACCCATATTTGGGTCAAGCCGCCTCGGGGTAAGCCAGTCCTGTCAAGCTGGTCTAATTTGACAGACATTCAGATGTTGCAAAGTAATGATTGCAAGGAAATGTATCCGCGCTGTACCACAGGTTATATAAGTTATATGTAAACATGACTAATTCCTGGAATAAGATTATGTGAAACGCATAATGATCTACAAACCAAATTTCACTAAAATATAATTCGCAGTTTCAGCATCAAAACGAAACGCAATACAGTAAGTAAATATTATAAATGAGATATTGTGCCTGTCCGCAATTTCTCATTTATTAATACATATTTACTTACTTACTTACATTTGATATTACGCACATTGATGATGATGCATCATAGCAAATGTCATCTAAATGTCTTCAGCACTGAGAATATAGCAAACAGGGTTATAACACGAAGTAAAGATAAAAAACCAAAAACACAATCGAATTTTTACAAATAGCTGGCTACTACATACCTCCATGGCACCGAAGCGCCGATGGAAAGATTTACAGCGCTTTGCAGATAGGTTTTAGTTTTTACAGGGCATTTTCCGCAAATCGACATCCAACGTGCCTATTTTGCGTGAAAGGATTAGACCGGTTTCCTCACGATGTTTTGCTTCACCGAAAAGCTAATGGTAAATATTTCGTACATAAGTTCCGAAAAACTCATTGGTACCAGCCGGGATTCGAACCCATGACCGCCGTTTGACAGCCGTATGCCTGAGCCACTAGGCTACCGTAGCTCTGCAGATAAGGCTGCGTAATGCGTATTTCATCCCCTAATAGAACCTCCGTTTGACGGTTTTTATTCACTTACACTTAGGCTAAGTGGCTGACTACGTCGTTTGTTTGCAATGGGCTTGTGATCTCATGTTAAAATTGATTAGACGACCGAATAGCCTAGTGGTTAGAGAACCTGACTATGAAGCTTGAGGTCCCGGGTTCGATTCCCGGTCGGGGCAGATATTAGTATGATGAATACGAATGTTTGTTCTCGAGTCTTGGATGTTTAATATCTATTTAAGTATGTATTTATCTATATAAGTATGTTTATCCGTTGTCTAGTACCCATAGTACAGGCTTTGCCTAGTTTGGGACTAGATCAATTGGTGTGAATTGTCCCACGATATTTATTTATTAATTTATATTTATAACGTAGTGTTGGTAAATGGATAGTAAACCATCAGATTACTGTAATAAAGTATAAATTACAAAATTACATCAGGTTTGTTTTTTATTGTCCAAGAGTAAATTTAAAGCTAGGTTCCGCTTTTATAGAAACAAAATTGTATGACAACTATGGACCTAAACGCAGTATTTCGCGACCGAAACAGCAATTCAATCGATTTACCCTACAATGATTGATTCAAATAGCAAAGTTCAATTAAAACCGCTTGGAAATAATTAGATCCACGTCTGCAACTGCCGACAATTTAAACGCCGAAACATTGTCAATTACCTGCAGAAGAAACCAATTCATCAATTTCCGTGTAACATAATATAATATAACAAGCAAATTTGGCTTGATTCTAACAAACAGGAATTAGCACATCAAAATATTGTATGGACTAACCATAACCATAGAATAATCAATTTTTGTTACGTCGAATTGTCGCAGAACGAACAACTAATCTAGATTGTTATTACAAATTAAAGCCAATTCAATTAAGACCAAGCCAAATCACTTACGCCAGGTCGTTAAGAAAACCATCATTAAAGTTCGTAATTAAGATATTTTCGTAAAATAAGCACAGCATCATTTTTCATGGAGATTTTTGCTCGACCATGATTAATGGAGTGCCACTTGCCGCTCTCTGAGGAACTAAATTGAGTTTTTTTGAAGGGACGCCTCAACTCGGTTAATCTCTTTTACGTAACAATCACATTTTAATTTGTTTCGCGTGTTCTGATATAGCTTGGTGCGCGTAGAAGCAAGCACGTAAAATATTTCGAATGTGATTCAACATCGTAAGCGACAGAATAAACTGGGCCTCCGAGGAGAAATAAATTATATTGTACTAGAATTTGTATTTTCTTCGAAGCAAAAAGGAAAAAAACGGAACCCTTATAGGATCACTCTTGCGTCTGTCTGTCCGTCTGTCACAGCCGATTTGCTCTGAAACTAGTTGAGTTGAAATTCGCTAAACATATGTCAATTGGTGACCCAAAGCAGGACGCGTAAAGTAAATTAATGAATTCTGGCCCCGTAGCATGGTTGGCCTTGTCACGCGATAGGTGATAGGATAGAGCGTGCGTCACTGGCTGACACCGTTCGATAGAACGAGACGACGCTCTTATTTGGTCACTTGTCGCGTGATAAGGCCAACCATGCTACGGCTCCTGAAAAAGGGGGCCACTTTTGGGGGGTAAAATGGAAAATTAAAAAAAAAGTTTCGCAAACTGTATTGATATTTTTATTTTTATAATTTTAGTAAAAACAGCAAACAACAAAGGTCGCTGGAGTCCGCTGGATGCGGGTGGCGCAGGACCGGTCATTGTGGCACTCTTTGGGGGAGGCCTATGTTCAGCAGTGGACGTCTTTGGGCGTATATGATGATGATGATGAGTAAAATTTTCTTTATTTCATTCTAAAACGTTATTCTAAGATGAAATTAAAAATACTTAAACAATAGGTAACTTATTAAATAAAAATTATTAACTAAACTAATTATTATTAAAAACGAAATTAAATATCTAAATATAAAATAAAAAAACATTAAGCTAGCCTAAAATAAATAAATATAATTTGTAATAAAACTAAAAGTCATATTCTAAAATGGGCCCCTGTGGCAGGGTACCGAGGACGCTGGCAGCATTTCCTCGCTGAATAGCAATGCTTATGCGCTGAGCGAGGAAGCTGCCAGCTCTCCTATCCCCGGTGACGTCAACCAACCGTTTTGCCAAATCACGGTACAATTCATGTGCGGCTGGGCCCCACGGACCAAGGGTCTCGACACCAAAAGCAACAAAGTTGTAGTTGGTATCAAGACCCCTATATTTGCGCCTTTTGTTTGCCTCGGCATCTTCTGCCGCAGCACCGGGCCTATTTGTGGTGCCGCTGAGATGGGAGGGAGCCAGTGTGTCTACGCAGGTCGCGTCCCAGACTAGCACCCGTCCCATCTTCCACGGAATTAGTGTCATCCCATCCGGTCTCTTGCCATCGTCTCTGGCGATTCCGACCGGCTCGAGTACCGCCGGTACGTTTACGCTAGCAAGAGACCGTCGGATGACGTCATTAAGCACGGCGTGGCGAGAGAAGCGCCCCGCACTCCTCTGGCAAGACAGTCCGTGCTGCCCTAGTTGGTTGACGTCATGGCCACAGTGACACTTATGGGGAGCGCATACGGGTACCCCCAGGCGAAGGCCGACTGCTAGTCGCAGCGTCTCCGGGCCCAGAAAAGTACCTGTATTTGGCGAGAGTAAAAACAGATATGAAGTAATTTAGGAAAAAAGACGAAAATTTACCCCCCCCCCCCCATTATCTCCGAAACTACTAGGCTTAAAATTCTGAAAAAATATGGAAAATAGTTCCTTGCCTTTACAGGAAAACCTTTAAGAAGTTTGAGTATTCAATATTTTTGTGTATTTTGTATGGAGCGCCTGATGCTTAGAGCATAGCAATTTTACGAAACCGTCACCACGCGAGTTGAACTTGCACTTGTCCGGTTTTTTTTATAAAAGGACGGTGTTAAAAAGCATGTCGCCTGCCTGATAGTAAGTAGACACCTTAATTATATATACTCGTATCTAGAGGCTTACGGTGCAGTCGAGTTCCCAAAGGTTTACAAATATCTGAGCAATCTTATACTCTTAACAATAAAGTCGTGTTCACATCGGCTGCTCTACGGAAAATGAAAGTAACTAACATTATTTTCCAAACCGGTGTTTTTAAATTTTTAGCACTTTTAGACAATAACGGATGTTGCTATATTCTTGAAATCTTCAAAAGAGCTTTAGTTTTAGAGATAAAATTTTGACAAACAAAGTAATTGCAGCATCAACCGCCTTCTAAGAGTACCTACAAGTTAAATAAAACCTTATAAAAATTTACAGATGTTATTTTATAAACGAAATGCTCTCAAAATATTAGCTCAGCCCCAACAACATGTTGAATTAGGTTCAGTAATTTTTTGAGCAAATAAACACGTTCAAACCAAAATTAATATTTTAAATTAATATTTTAAAAGGGAATTCAGATTTTATGTCCTTAAAATAAAGGTGAAGTTTTAACGGAGGAATCGTGGCCACTTTTTATTAGCATATTTAAGAGCATTTTTACATTTTGCGGTCATTGCTACGTGTATGTAGCCGAGTACAATGTACTAGAGATAGCTTGGAGTCCTCTTAGTTATTTAGTTTTACTGGGCATTTTCCGCAAATCGACATCCAATGTGCCTATTTTGCGTGAAACGGCGGGGTGGCGCTACTCTAACCACCCCAGCTCTTCTATAAAGTTAATGAGTGGCTTGGTATATTGCTGACTGCGTCCCGTAGTGTGTCTAGAGACCGTAGATGCTTTTTCCTGTATACCTACTTACAGTCCAGTAGAATATGTTTAGTCGTTTCTTCTGCCTTCATGCACGCTCTTCACATTGGGCTGCCTGTGATACCTAAGTTATAGAGGTGTCTGTTCAAGGTGTTGTGTCCTGTTATTATTCCTACTATCTTGCGTAGTTGGCTTCTGTGTGTCCTCAGTAGTGCGGTTGTGAGTTTGTAGTCGCGTTTCGACAGAATCTCTTGTGTCTGTCTGCATGTGTCTATCTCCTCCCAATATCTTTGGTGCAGGTCTTTGGTGTATTGGTCCAGTAGATTATATATGTAGCTTTGGGGTAGGGGTAATATTGGCTCCGGTCCGTATGCTATTGTTTCTGAGCCTTTCCTAGCCTTGGAGTCCTCTTTTATACATATAAAATACGAACTGCCCGCGCAGCTACGCCCGCGTATTACAAAGAACCATACTGCCACAAACCCCCTATACTGCTCTTCGAATTCGTTAAAGCCGTTTTCGAGATAAATGTGAATACAAATATTGCTAGTTTAATTGTGTCAGAGAGTAAACATACACGTAAGTATCTGCCTCGACAAAGAGTAGGTACAACTTTGTACCATTTGGCGTTGAGACCCTCGATCCGTGGGCTTCCAGTGAGCATAAGTTATTTGCGGAAATCGCGAACATCGGTTTGACCTGACCTGACGGGTGACCTGACCTAGAGCTGGCTGGTGAGTACGACGACACGCGCAACCTATCAGCATTGCAATACAACGAGGAAATGACATCAGCATCCTCGGTACAATGGCCTTTTTTAGATTTAACATATGGTTAACTAGCTTCCGCCTGCGACTTCGTCTGCGTAGATCCGGGATAAAAACTATCCTATATTTTAATCCAGGCTATAAACTATCTTCGTGCAAAATTTCATCCAAATCGGTTATGCCATTTAAGCGTGATTAAGTAACAAACATCCAAACATCTAAACATCCAAACTTTCGCATTTTTAATATTTTTTGGATTAGTAGGATTTACGAGAAGAAGAAGCAGAAGTCAAAAGTAGGTAGCAAAATAAGAGAGATAACCAAAGTTGCGGATATAACTTCTAGAATAGCACATGATCCGAAACCTTAGTGACAAGTGGAACAAAATAGTTTCTCACTGTTACCCCAAAGATGGCAAACGAAGCAGAGGACGCCAGCGAACAAGATTGGAAGACGACCTAAAACTCACAGCTGGTAACCTCTGGAGAAGAGTAGCACAAGACAGAACTTAATGGAAGATGTTGGAGGAGGCCTATGCCAGCGGCACACTGAACTATGGGACATTATTATAACTCCACAAAAGCAAATATCTAGCACATACCTACCATAGTAATAATTACCGCCCAGGGCCGAATATTTTTCCCGCTTTTTGACCGCGGTAAAATCTGCAGCGGCACCAGCTGATTGCACAGTTGGCCGAGGTGCGAGGTGGCGAAAGTACTGACGCACGTGGCGTCCCACAGCAGACATTTTCCCCTCCTGCCACGGTACCAAAGTTCAGCCGTCTGGCCTTTTTCCATCGGTGCGGCAGAGGCCCGGGGGCTCCAGCACACAGGGGATGTTGGCGGACATTAATGCCCTCCTAACGATGTTATTATTATTATGGTTAATTGTATTTAGTTAATGTTAGCTACATACTTTAAAAAACGATTAAATAAATTACAAAAAACAAAAATCAAACAAATTGATTTGCTGGTGTCAGATTAACTTGGTTTGTTGCTCATAACCGAGTTGTGAAGCCGATAGTGGTCGGAGTCGGATCAGGTCTGAATCGAAGGGCCCCTTAATCTTGGCTTCGTTAACAACCTCAATTTACGCTCTCAAGTTTATGTCGCGCCTGACACAGATGTACAGTAGGACGGACAAAGGCAAGTTTAAAAAAAAAATTGTACGTCTAACACCAAATTGAAAACAAGAAACGAAATATTTAATACTCAATAAAAGCAGCGAGCTGTTCACATCGCAACATGTGGAAGTCTCCACGTAAGGTTGACCAAACGATCGAGTAAGAATTGTTTTTTTTTAAGTTGCAAAAGGTTTTGGAACAACAGATGTACAACCATGGTACTATAACGCGGGGCGCTCCAAGAATGTAACTAGATTGGTTACTAAAATATTGATTAATAAGTAATAATTTTAGATGCACCTGTACTATGTTTATGTGTGTGAACTTGTGAAGTAGTTAGGACAACAGAACTCAATTTCTGTCGGCGTAGATAAATCGGTGTCGCCGCTGATGGATGCTGACGCCGGCGATACCTGATACTGTAGTCTGAGACTCGGTTTATTCTTAAGGTGCTGATAGACTTGATGTTACAGAATATCGAGCATTCGCCGTTTTAAATTTGTCGAACTGAACAACGAACAGAGCCAAGCATAGAGCCAAATTCAAATTCAAAATATTTATTTCGAACGTACATCCATATACTTGGTTAGTAACAATAAAACACTTAATAAACTAATGCTTGACACAATTAAAATTATTTAATAACTAAACAATCCAAATTTTAGTGCGTCTACTTTGTACATAATCTTCAAAGTAGTTAGGACGACAGAACTCAATTTGTGTCGGCGCAAATAAATCGGTGTCGCGGCTGATGGATGCTGACGCTGGCGATACCCGATACCGTAGTCGGAGACTCGGTTTGCTGTGTTGTACCAATAATACCACAATGCCTACGTTCTTGTGAATACTGCCACGAAGTACTCGAAGATAAAAAATAGGGGATGTTCATTCATATATTATTATTACTTCAGACGAAAGAAGCCAAAAATATGCTTAGTGACGAAATACCCATTTAAATATCTCACAAAATAACGAAGCGTCGACAGTTTTAATGCTGCTTGTTAGAGAGAGAGAGAAAATATAAAATTAAAAATATCCCGTCTGGAGCTGGGCTTTTTTATTATACTTTAGGTTACAATCCATATCTCAGATTCTCAGCTCTCTCTCTCTCTCTCTTTCTCTCTGACTCTAGCTCAGAGACTGTCAATGAATCACGGCTTCGGGTTAAAATCCAAATATCGGTGCGCCTACTGTGTCCATATCTTCAAAGTAGTTAGGACGACAGAACTCAATTTGTGTCGGCGCAGATAAATCGGTGTCGCGGCTGATGGATGCTGACGCCGGCGATACCCGATACGTAGTCGGAGACTCGGTTTGCTGTGTTGTTACCAATAATACCACAATGCCTACGTTCTCGGGAATACTGAAACGAAGTGCCGTGATGATGTGATTTTTACTGTATTTTAATCTTAACATATTTTGAAGGAGAGCATATGAAATGTAATGGTAACTGAGGTAGGTATTGATTTAATTGTCACTTGTCTAAATACAAAATCAGCGATACCCAGATTTTGTATTTACTGTGCACTATTTTATTTCGTTACTATGCGGGGGGATAAAATATAACCTATATCCATCCATCAAAAAAGTACACTCAACGCGCAAATGAAAGATTTTTTGAAATCGGATAAGCGGTTCCAGAGATTACCCAAAATATACAAACTTACAAAGCCCACAGACTTATCCTCCTTATAATATTAGTATAGATTATTTACGATAGGTATGCGGTAACACAGATTGCAGAGACACAACTGGCATCTCAATTTGTAAATTCCAATGAAACTAAATGTTACTGTTTTAAGTCCCTAGAGTAAATTCCAAAAACAAAAGTATTATACTACCTACACTAAACGTGTCAAATTAAACCCTTTAACGTTACACCTAATTATGTTTTTACTAATCATTTTCTTTCTTTTTTTCATAGCGTGTCCCAACGTTTACGTGACGCGCGATGCAATATTCTTATCTTACCATTTCCAGAGCGATTTGTAGCGATTTTACGACACAAGTCAGTTCATTTCCAAGCGTGTTATGAAACCCAGTAATTGGCGTAAGTAATAAATTGGATTCTCTGGCTAGATTTGCAGAGCTGAGCGCTAGTTTTTACTATTTCCTGGGACTGTATTTGGAATAAAGTTTTCAAGGGTTCAACAGTTTCAGTATGTTTTTTTTATTTGTCGAATGTTGAGTTGAGAATAATTACAGGACCGGTATTCGATTTGATATTTGTCAAAAACGTGTTCTCTCTTCCCCTCTTACAAAAATAGAATGGCAGAGATATTAGAGTGGGGATTCTTGCCAGTTCTCTTTTGGCAGACAGGCTCCTATTACTTCAACTTGACAATTTTCTCAAATGACAATTTGTCAATTATCAAATGATAATGACAAATCGCTGTATATTTCAGGGTCAATAAGTAATTATTCACCCAGCGATCATCATTACATATAACAGACTGTAGATTCAGAACTGTACGATGAACTACTTGTTAGGTTGGTTAAATATGGGGATATCTTGACATAAAGGTGAGTGGAGGAAGACCATGTCAATGACAAATTTAAAAACTTACTATAGTGAAAATACCATCCCAGCATGGCTATCACAAGACGCCGCGCGAGCGCTCTCGATTTTTCTCGCACTATCCGTCCCTCTCTTATTAGAAAACATAGAAAGAGAGGTATAGTGCGAGAAAAATCGAGAGAGCTCGCGCGCCGTCTTGTGATAGCCGTGCAGGAGCCGTAGCATGGTTGGCCTTATTTGGGCCTTATCACGCGACAAGTGACAAGATAAGAGCGTCGTCTCGTTCTATCGAACGGTGTCAGCCAGTGACGCACGCTCTATCCTATCACCTATCGCGTGACAAGGCCAACCATGCTACGGGTACAGTACAATTTGACGTTTATTGTACCGCGATGACGGCAGTCAAATATCGGCTGTTAAAAAAATCTAATTACTTATAATTGTTACTTTTGACATTTAATTTTTCTTATTGTCTCATTATTATTATTTTTGTCAAATTATTGCATTGTACTTTGATTGACTTATTGTTTTTCTATTTCATAATACACTGTGACGATCTCTTTGTGTTTCCATGTTATTTTAATTTTATACAATGACATGTAAATTTTCAAAATGAAATAAATAAATCTAATATAATCTATAGTTAAGTCAATAATCAACATGGGCAATTTTGGCTAAAAGTCCAGATAACTTTACCTGCGATCAAAATAGATAAAAATGTGGATTAGATGTTAATTTAAATATTATTGTTTATATTGCTTCGTATTGCTAAGAAGGATTCGGTAAGCAAAATACAATATGTACCTATTTTTCATCCTATCATAGAAAAGTTATGAGACATAGGTACGTGTTTTCCCGAAAAAAGCGGGCAAAATATATTCCTTGGTATAATTATTTTTAATTATTTATTTATTTTGCTTTTGAAAGACAGGGAAATTGAAGTTGCAATATTCCTATGACGTGCCGAGAATGTGTCACATTTTAAATCTTGAATCCACCCCAGGAACTTCTTTGCAACATTTTTTATTTCTATTTACAAATCCCGCGGTACCCTGCTGGCTTTTCTCCTGCCATATCTGATTAACTAGCTCCAAGGGTTTTAATTTGTGCAACGAAGCCAGACATTTACGGTGTAAAATTTAGTGCGTCCTTCCAAAATGTCTGCCATAATTATTCAAATTTTACAATTCCTTTTGGAATAAAACTTGAATTACTTTTTTGTGACGATTTTATTAGTTCGTCTTGATTTTATGGGGCCTTTTTTACCGATAAAATTGTAGTACAATCATTTTGTTTTACAAATAGGGTTAAATCGTAGTGCCAGTAATATTTTTTAAAACCGACTTCAAACAAGGAGGAGGTTATATATTCCACTATATATATATATATATATATATATATATATATATATATATATATATATATATGTTCGCCGAATTCTCCGTCAATTGTGGACCGATTATCAAAATTATTTTTCTATTCGAAATTTTACAGGTACATATAGACCTTTAATCGTATTCTTTCAAGATAAATATTCAGGAGAGCACAGGTCAGGATATGATGATGGGATCCCAGGGAAATCGAGGGCAACCCTCAAATTTTATCGGAACGTGTGTAGTGATTTCGGTATTTTCTATAATAACTCGTGTATTTACCCTCGGAATTTGCAATTTTGGTGGGGTGGAACTGATGATGAAGACCACAGATGACTTATGGAACTCCTCAAGGATGTCAAGTACGTCAAACATTCTGATATGATTCCTTTGAAGTAGCAACTAATGCAGGTCAATTCTGAGATCCTTGAGGAATCGACGGACTCCTCAAATATTATCAGCCCACATATATTGGGTTGCTTGGGTTGGTTGAAATGTGTCTTTATAGCAAAGAAATTAACTCTATCTATTTATCAGGGCATACACACATATATGAGAATAATAATAATTACTCTTCATACCCTGTCTGAGCATTAGATACATAGATAGTTTTAAGACATTTGTGTAGTTATTTATATAAAACTGTTGTTTTATCGTGTTGGTACGTACTGTCGAGTTAATAAATATATATACTTAGGTCCCGAAAGCTACAAAAACCTCCGAGTTAATGGTATAAGAATACCATTAACAAATAAAGGCCTAGTCACATCTATCATCATCTGTCAGTCAATTTGATCACTTTGTCTACATATCGAAGCTGAATAACTTACATTTTAGGGACAGAATCATAAGGCAAAATTCTCTAAAATATCTACATAGGTATACCTACTCCATTTTATTTCAACATGCCAAGTACTCTGCCTTGGAGCCAATGTACGACTTGTGCCGTGGCGGTGGAGACTGCGGGACCTAGACACTTCATACGGGATTTGGGACGGCGGTTTAGGGACAGGGGCTGCGATCCTCGTTCCGGATCGTTCCTGGCTCAACAGATTTCCTTGACCGTTCAGAGTGGCAACGCCGCCAGTGTCATGGGAACTTTCGGGCCGCCAACGATCCCGGACGGCCCTTTTGTTAGTTTAGGTTAGTACGTATTTTGACGAAGCCTGTTGCGTATTCTATCAGTGTTAATAACAATTGTAAACCATATTAGAATTTTGGTCAAATGTTTTATGTGTTAATGAGATTTATTATTATGCTGTTATAGCCACCCTCTGTCGAACTTACTAATATTGTAGTTTGCCAAACATAATCACAACGTGACTACAATGTTAACGGATTTGATTTTGTATCTTCCCAGATTACTTTGAACCCTATATCAATGTAATACAACAGAAAACCAATGAACATAAAACCCACCTGATATAGGTTATTCCTAGCTTGGGGAGGCTAATCTGTATGCGTTCGTACTTTTGAGCTTATTCATGTCGCTCAGTCACCTAACTTGTCGGTTTACTGTCAGTATTACATTTGCGTGTAATATTGCGCGGACGTAGCGCGGACGCAGCGCGCGCGGTACGCATGCAGGATGTACTACATCAACTACATGCAACATTCATAGCGCACCACTCAATCAATACCGCAATTAAATCATGAAGCACTCTTTCAAATGTAGGCACGCAGTAAATAATTGTACTGACTGATAGCTTACTGATGCCACAGAACCGCATAAAAGTATTACATACTAAGTAATACCTCAACGAACTCAAATCGGTTTACGGACGATAATGTTACGTGATAACGTCATAAGAAAACATTGATGAAAAATTGTATATAACGCGTATTTACTCATTTATCGTTAGGAATACTCCTGTGTAGTTTCGAATGAAATCTTGTTTCCCCATACAAAGTCTGTACCCCCATTTCAAATTTGAATTTTGAAAAATCCTTTCTTAGTGCACCCCTAAACCTTATAAGAGATATAAGGAACCCACGTGCCAAATTTGGAATCTCTAGAACCAGAGGTTTGGGCTGAGCGTTGATATGTCAGTCAACGGAACGGAACAGTCACACTTTTCCGAGGGTGCAGCCGGCGTTCATCGATTTATAAGACGTTATCACGTCAAAATTTGAAAATTGGTTGAAAAATATAATTGCAATCATAAAATTAACACAATTTGTTTATATCAAAACGACTGATTTAAATGTTGTCTGATATGAAGGAAATTATTGCGTCGTGGACCGGTAAAAAATTATTTTCTTTAAAGCTTTTTGCCTTTTATGTTTTATTATTAGGTTGTTTTGTTAACATAAGTATTTTGCATAAATGAACTTAAATTACAAGCACATTTATTTTATACTTGTTTCGTCTCTTGCTTTCGAACAAAAAGCCTTATACATGGCGTATTTTTTTAACTAACATTGAAAATACCCAAACATATATCACAGGAAATAAATCCAGTCACTTGATCCCTATTCTTTTCACACCATTTGCTTTCCTTGCGTTTCTCCTTATCACTCCACCCTCATAATTCACTCCTAAAAAACACTGTGAATACAGAAAAGTATCTAAGTAAGTGGCTAAGCATTTTACTTAGATTTTTGTATTTAAGCCAAATGTATTGTTCAGGTATGTTATCTGTTGGTGGCCCTAAAATAAATAAATAAGATAACGTCCTAGTTAGTCATAAAATAAATAAAATCCTACTAATATTATAAATGCGAAAGTTTGGATGTTTAGATGTTTAAAATCACGCTTAAACGGCTGAACTGATTTGGATGAAATTTTGCACGAAGATAGTTTATAGCCTGGATTAAAATATAGGATAGTTTTTATCCCAGGTCCAGGCAGACGAAATCGTGGGCGGAAGCTAGTAAATAAATAAGATAACGTCCTAGTCCTAGGCACTTTATGTTAAAGCAATATGGATTAAATTCGAACTACGAGGATTTTTCTTTATTCGATTTTAAGCCGTATCACTTTGACATAAAGTGCCCATGTCATACACTAATAGACCTAATAGTACTACGTCAAGGACTAGGACGTTTACCATATATATATTCGTATTCGTAGCCATCTAATATTTTTAACCTAATTCACACGTCGTTACCAATCGACGAGTCTTTATTAAAATACAACATACGTTTTTAGGCATTCGTGGCTTGACTCTTACACATGAAAATGGTAAAATTCAATTAATAAAGTTTTAATCTATGTTGTTAAAATAACAGTACATTTGTTTTGGTCGAATATAACACCGGTCTAAGTTGCCTTACTTCTTTATTTAACTGTGAACCCCGCAAAATACCTCTGATAATAAATTACGATGGATAATTAATAAAGTGCTTTTGAAAGGGAATTATGTAAGCTGTTGATATTGATTTTGCTGTTTAAGAAAAATGAACGCTTTCGGAAGCCCATTTGGTCCATCCGTTCGCATTGTGTTGTAATTCTCAATGGCTTCCACGCGCGCCAAGCTAACGTGTCAGAAGTCAGATTGAGAGCGCATACAAATTCATACCTATTGTATTCGCGGGCGAAGTGTTGATCTCAATTGACTTCCTGGGTGAATAATGTCTGAAAACGATGAAGTTGAATAACTATGGCCATGACATTCAAATCGGGTAATCTAGAGAGACAGGGCACAGCGGAACGTAATCTCACTAATATTTCGAGCAGACCAACTGAGTTCCATTGTAACATGCGCACGGAGCTTCGCGGGCAGCTGGTTGATAGATAAAACTAGCTTCCACCCGTGATTTCGTCTGCGTGGACCCGGGATGAAAACTATCGTATATTTTAATCCAGGCTACAAACTATCTTCGTCCAAAATTTCATCCAAATCGATTGAGCCGTTTAAGCGTGATTGAGTAACAAACATCCAAACACATAGTTACTACTACGAGTATATATCCATTGTGGGCTGCATTGTGTGGCTGTCGCTGTCAGTAATGTTAAGGAGGCAGTTTTATTTATTTAATTTATATAGACAGCACATACCTACTCGTATTTTTTAAATATCAAAAAGAATTATCCTATATCCAGAATCAGAATCAAACACATATTCGTGACACAAGACAAGACAGAGTATTACAAAACAAAGACAAAAAATAAAGTGTATCTGTGCCGTGTCACGAAATGGGCCCAAGCATTATGCTGGCTTTGCAGCCAGTACTGGTCTTCTGTTGGGTGTGTCCAGTGAGGACACGGTACACACACACATACAATAACAAAAGAACAAAAAGAAACAAACATGACATGAAATGATTGAAAATTAAATTAAACGTAAAATAAAATAAAAAAGTAAATGACAATTTAAGAAAATAAAATGTAAAACTTAAAACAACAAAATCATCAAGATAAGAAGCAAAAAAAAAGAAAACAACAATATATTATTATCTACTTACCTACATTAGAAAACGCTACACCGTCAGTGCAGTTTATTTTGCGATCCGTGAACGCATCATGATTCCAATTCTAATTTACCGGTTACTACATTTTCGTCGCAGCAAAACTCCGAAGTATAAAGTGAACTCACGTTTCTCGGGAGCTGGGAAATGGTCCGTTTTCATTAAACAAACAGACTGTTCAAACACAATTAGCGCTGTTTGGGTCGATAGGCTTTATTTGCCGGTTTGTTTTACGAAGTTATTTGATACTGATAAAATAATGGCATTGTCTTGACATTTTAACTTCTATTTCCTTTTAATAAAAAATTAAAAGTGGGGAAGACCAATGGTCATGTGAGTCTACATCCGTATTAGCTCTTAAATTGTCGTACCATGCTTAACCGATATTCCACTTTAAGAGCCCTTCGTTGTGCAACGATTGTATAAAATTATCTTTTAACAAATCTATGATTTATTTGACGATTATGACAACATGATTGCAATCCCACTACGAAGAAAAATTTACAATAAAGATACCAAGTTTACGAGTAATGACCAAATTAAGATCACAGTGTCTATGTGCGACCATAAAGGATTTTATCCCGTTTTATTCGCATTTTTATGTCGTTTAGGTATCGGTTTACTGCTGGATCACTCTTTTACAGCTATGGGCATTCAACTAGTGCTAAATCTCGACTATAAAAAGGAAAGTACGGGAAATAAAGTTTTTTCGGCGCGTTCGCAACGGCCGGGTTTTTAGTTGACAATGCAAACACGCGGGAGTGATACTGGGTGGAATGGGATGAACGTCTTTCTTGCAAATGAGCGATTAATTCGCACGGAAAATGTAAAACAAATGATTGTTTTCTCTTTTGCATTTTTTTGTTTTTTTTTATGTAGGTAAGTACCTAAAGTTAAACAGCCAGTCGTCTCTACGTCGTGTCGTGGGGTAGAGACAAAATAAAATAATGTATCAGGGTCGACATTTTTGTATACAACATGGTGATTATACCTAGAATACTTTATTCAAGATAAAACTATGCAAATGTACAGACAACTATCCTATCCTACTAATATTATCAACGTGAACGTTGGATGAATGGATGGATGGATGTACGTTCCACTTAATCTCAAAAACTATTGGACGAATTTATATGAAATTTTCCACTTATGTACCTTATATATCAGAATAGGACATAGGCCATAATTTATGTCAGATTTCATCCCTTTTAGGGACTAAAAAGGGGATGAAACTTTGTATTGAGACAAAATAGATTTGCTCGTTGCCCTCATCAGGAGCTGGGTCTCAAAATGTATGGGAAAACTAAAATCCGACTCGCACTTGACCTAAATTCTAATTGATATTATTTAAAAGGCTATAATTTACGACACGCGGGTTTTTTTTGAGTTCTACGCGGACGAAGTCGCGGGCAGGAGCTATTTCAAAATAAAACAATAGAAATGAAATGACAGATGGACAAACGTTCAAGGCTCAAAAACTGATACCGGTAATAAAGTTGCGATGATGATTGGCGACTATGACAGACTGATCTTCAGAAGATGACAGCTCCATCTTCGCATTCGAATGTGGTCTGATTTGTCTTATTCTGCCTCTGATCCTTATGAAGACAGCTCTTAAAACTGAACTTTGTGTTTTTACACTAAGCCAATATTTTTCTGAATATACTTTTGCCCATACTGTAATACATACTCAGTTCCAAGGGCTCCATATTGATTATTGAAAAAAAATATATTATTTACTAATTACCGTTGCAAGAATTATCTTTTTTCTGCTGACTGTACAATTGTACATTCCCTACTGCAGAACCCAGTTCGTTTTATTATAACCAGTTGGTATATCACGTAACGCATTGTACGGGCGTCGGGTAGATCTGAATGTCAATTTTTATATGGAAAACCGGCCAAGTGCGTGTCGGACCACGCAAAACGAAGGGTTCCGTGCCTATTAAAAAGGTCGTATCGTCACAGAAATTTTACGGCACTTGCGTCCTTTACTTTGAGGAAGGCAGTTTTTCAGCAATATCTCGAAAACCTCTGAACCGATCTTGTTCAAAACAATTTTCGGTGAATGAAATTAATAAGCCCTATGTCCATGAATTTTTCCATATTTTTAAAATACACCGTTCAAAAATTAGAGGGGGGGGGGCAGAATTTTAGTGACTTTCGGGGCGATTATCTCCGACCCTATTCACTTATTCAAAAAAAATGCTTAGAAACCTTATATTTATTTTGAAAGGCCTATCGATTGATGTGCCACACGGGGGGTCACAATGAAAAAAACATTTTTGACTTTTAGTTTTATGTATGGAGTGCACCCCTAAAAAAAATTTTTTTGTCATTTTAATTACAAAACTATGTAGCGGCTATCAAAATACACCTATCCTCAAAATTTTATTCAGATACACGTTATAGTTTTCGAGTAAAATGCCTGTGACATACGGACAGACGGACAGACGGACAGACGGACAGACGGACAGACGGACAGACGGACAGACGGACATGACGAAACTATAAGGGTTCCGTTTTTGCCATTTTGGCTACGGAACCCTAAAAATGACAGTTGGATCTACCCGACGCGCGTTCAGAACGTTACGTGGATACCCCCCAGAATACCATCCAATTTAGAGATCGTAGGCTATTATTATCCTCGTGGTCGACGCAGTGCAATTTCGTGGACGATAAAGTATATCCCATTCCAGCGTGTCATTTTTGTGAAATCAGGTCACTGCTCCCGTGCATAATAAGCGGGTCAGGCCCGGTTACACTGTGGGCGCTAACTGATGATTAACCTCTCGTATGCTACATTGATTCAATACCACAGCTGGGTTTAAAGATATCTAAATATGTGATAGATATAAAATATGTACTGGTTGATTTACTTTAGAGTTTGAAACCTTCAAAATCGGACATTTTGTCTGATGATGAATATAGAAAGTTAAGAGGTAATAAAAACAGAGCTGAAGTTAAATCATCGACAATTGACAAGCTTAGTGTGGTGCACCGTAATAACTAAGATTAAGGAGGATTATTCTACACTATGGTTATTATGCCTCCTTTAAAATGTATTATTTAAATCTTGGTGGTATTATTGTGTATGTACTATCTGAACATGTTGCTTTTTATTACCAAGGCGAACAATTGAAGTATTAAATCTCTACCTGAAGAAGACAATCAGGATACTTAAATTAGGTAACTCGTACTTATGTTATTTTTGTAATAAACTATTGTTGCTGTCTTAAATAGTAGAAACAACAATGCAATTTAATACTTAACTGTTATCAGAACTCATTTGTTTCCATCAGTAACAATAAAATAAAGGGTTTACCATAATCTTCAAAATTAAACCACTTTTAAACAGCACGTATTAACTTTCAAGTCTCCGGTATTTACTGGGTACCCAGGATAACTAAAATACTTTGCAATTATTACTTGTAAATTTTCTAGGGAAACGAATAATTTGACAATAATTTCGCTATAAAATACTTATGCTATATTCAAAGTCAATGTGATTTATTCTTCAATTTAGGCATATTACATGCACCAATTAATGTCGATAAACTACCACCGGTTCGAAAAGAAAACCTCTCCCTCGAGAAGAACTGGCGTAAAAAAACGGCGAGGTATATATTTTTTAAACAGTATTCAATATATCATTTCAGTATCAGAGTATTATAAAATTGTATTGCTACAGTAGAAATAGCCTATTTATTTTGCGATAGATTATAAATTAATAATCCTAAGATGATTATAAATTAATAAATATCCCTATCCATGATCTAATCGTTTATCTTAGAATAATATGCTTATTTGCTCTTATATTATGCTATGTATTTTATACGTGGTGGTTAATAATTGATTAACAATGCGATTACTCCATGTTTGTATCGGGCGTTTCATAATTTTCACATGAAATATCAAAACCGAGCGTTATAATCGCGATACGACAGTATTGATCCAGCATGATTAGCATAATCTCTCTCTCTATCTCGCTGCGAGACAGATCACGCGCCGTCTTGTGCTAACCGTGCAAGTGATTTTGACACATTATCAATGGCTAGGCGACAGTCACGCTTTCGTGAAATGCGCGTTTGTATGGCTGCAAAAAGTCACCATGTGTAACCGCTCTAACAACGAGAAAAGGACCTACGGAGTACGGACTACTTTTACAAACTATACTCAAATTACCCCACCAATTACTATTTAACACATTGCAAAGGCTCTAACTGGTATTGTTCATATTTAACATACTAAACCCAACCAACGATAAATAACAAATTATCTCACAGTTAAAAGCTAGTTAAGCCGCATTTCCACCGGCCCTTGTCTCAGGTGCCAGAGAGGACAGATTAGTGCCGGGCATTATCTGCGGAGATACTAAAGGTCCTCTCTATCCGTCCGCTTTATGTATTTATTATATACCTTTCCTTTTTCACGGATATCTTAAGGATCTTTTTGTTTATTGTTATTATTTATTTTACTTTGTTTACAATTATTCTGCTTTGTGTCTGTCTGACGCCTATATGAGAAGCTTGGGATTTTTTATAAAGGCGCCCAAGGGTATAGCACGAGACAGGCGACTAAAGATGGCGTTTCTTGTAGTTCCCATAGTCGCCTGACACCTCGCTCGGTGTGATGCGCGACTTTAACTTGTACGTACGCGGCCTAACAGTGAATTTGCCTATTAATAACAAGGATACTGGGGGTTTGGGTTGGTATGTCCGTTAGGTTAAAAATTTAATAAGAATGAACTATGTATTTAAGTATAACACCTAAGTTATAATTAAAGGCATAAAAAACCTTAAAACAAGGGATGCGCTGATGACTAAAGGCCCTCTCTGTCATCTTATCTATTAAAAGAGCACGCATATACAAAAGAACGGTCCCTTAAAGGATAAACCAGTAGTTTTATCATTTTCATCTGCAACGTAGAGCATTCATTCCTCTCGCCTTTGTTGTATCTATGTAGGTACAACGTGCTAGACAAAGACAAATAGTTCAGCAATAAAATTTACCACAGCCGGTATAGATCGTAAATGCTCAAGCAAGTCCCCACTCTTTTTCCATTGTGACTTGAGTGGGGTGCTTCTATTCTTATACTGTATTTTAGTCAGTGTCCCGTCAGTATTGGCATAAGACCTATTTTGGTAAATACAGTTTTTATAGTAATTTTAAGACGCATTGAAGTTAAATTGTGAACAGTTAAGTTAAAAATTGTTTTTTAAGGTGAGTTTTTTATTATCTACGTACTCATGGTGTACTGTACTTTTACTTATAAATCTTATAATTCATTCATTCGTTTTTCTTCCCCTTTTCAACCCTCGATGCTAACGAGGGGTGTTTAAGGTGTATCTGCGTGTCTGTCTGTAGCACTAGCATCTTAGCTTAGAATGCGGTTATTTTTAAGTCTTTTCTGTAATGTGTACCTAGATAGTTCTTAGATATTTTCGTAGTGTGCTTTTAATATTTGACAGAATTTAAAAGCATGTCTTAGTACAGTAGGTTCCCATAATCAAGAGTTTCTAAAAATAAGCAACCCGAGATTGTAGATGGGACCGTCTATTTTATGGACGTGTGGAAATATGGTGTAGCATTATAGGTATAATTTACAATTCCAAGGTACCTCCGAAATTCCTAAAAGCAACACTTCGAAATCAAGCTTGTTAATGTATTCAATTCCTATTAGAATTCTGACGAAACAAAAATATAATATATTTAACTACATTTTGTTTTCAGAAGTTATTCAAACATCTGATAAATTTCGATTTATATTATTTTTTGTAAAAAGTGGAAGTTGACCCACTGTGTCCTTAGGCGGGAGTGTACAGTGGGTCAAGCCTGTGGGAACAGTGAATCAGGAGGGATTTTTTGAATATAATACATGTTATTGCTGCGATTTTAATATAAATGGTGTCAAAACAATCCTTTAGGTTACACTTAAAACATGATACCTACTTATGTAATTGGAATTTACATAATATCACAATACTTAGACAGCTTTCTTAGTTTTTAAATATCTGACAAACAGATAAACTATTAAATCCACTTAATGGCACTTTGGTTGTTCAACCCACTGTATCCAGTTTGAAATCGACCCACTGTGCACCCTATCATTTTAATTTTATGTTGCAATAAGAAAAATAAATTGTGCTAGTTATCCCTTATTTTGCGTCATAAGAATCCTTAATAACTGTTTTTTAATAAGTTTAAACGATAGTTCAGTAATAACAGTCATGGGCACAGGGCACAGAAGAAGAAAACAACAAAATTTATATGAATATCTAACTTTTGCTCTCTCAAAACACAATTTTACTTTTGTACCGTACGTACACTACCCCGAGCGCCGCAGTTACTAGATTGGAAGGGGTTATGTTTATGTATGTCGGGGCGCGAATGTACTGTGAAAATACGTAGAAGTATCCCTATTATTTCTGTCCAATAAAGTGCTGATCCAGTGTGCCCACACGACCTACTGTTGGCACAACTGCCCTACTCTAAACCTGACTTTACTGTCATTTATAAAAATGAAATTAAAATATGGTGTAGAATAATAGAAGTACGTTAATGGACGTTTTTTGTTGATACTTATTGATAGATGTTTTTTTTTATCGAAAATATGGTCGTTTGATAAAACTTGCTATACTCACACATCATTATTAGGAATTTTATACATTAGACCACATGATTTTCGAATCGCTGTTTTAGGAATTTCGTGCGTATTCATTTTGAATTTCGATATTATACTACGGAACCCATTTTATAACGTAGGTACCTATATCGTGTTTAATTTTAAAATACCAATTGTTTATATTACTTTGTATTTTATCTGGCATCTAGGCACTTATCCATGTGAATTTGATAAAATAAGGTACCTACTTGTTTTATTGAATCCCTGATATCCTACTAACTAAGTGCTAAATGTCATATCCTATTATAATATTTGGTCTACTACAGTGAACTTTTATATTTTTTATCATTTCAGGTGAAACATGGAAATACTGAAGAATCCATCTAAGATAAACGGCGAATCAAATAGAATTATCATAGATTTGGAAGAGATTTTAAGGGGAGTTGCTAACAAAGAAAAAGCCATTTTACAGGAAGTCGCGACAAATAAACATGTACAACAACGCGTACCGTTCGCTGAGAAACAGATGGACTACTCGGTGGAATCTTCGAATGAATTACCAAAGAACGCGTCAACTTCTTCAGATAAGGAAGCACAACTCTTGCGCAGAAGTAATATGATACTTAGAGCTGCGCTCGCTGAAGTAACAGCCAAATTGAATCAACAAATAAGCGAACTAAAAGCAACCGCTTACAAGGATAAGAAAAAACCAATATTTTCTTCAAGCGAGTTAGAACATCCTTTAAATTTTCTTGAAGGCTTGCAGAATTACTTCGCAGAATTGCCAATGGAACGTCAAACGATAGATACTGTAATCGATTGCTTAGAAGGACCTGCAAATGAATGGGCGTTGATAATGAAGGATCAATGGTCAAACATTGAAGATATCAAAAAGGATTTCATCGAACAATACTGGGGTATGTCTTCGCAGAATGCACTACGTGTAAAGATCATTAATGGCAGCTACAATGATGAGGAGGGAGCTATGAATAGCTACTTTCTAAGTATCATTTCGCAGGCAAAATGGCTGCCACGTAAAATCTCAGATGACGAGCTTGTATCTGATATAATGCATCATTTTCCAAGACATGTTCAAATCGCGTGGTATCATAGTCAAAAGCGGACTGTTCATGAAGCGGTGGAGTTTTTAAAGAAGATGGATGAAATTGAAATAGTCTGTTCATTGAAAGAAGAAACGCAGATTGAATACCAGAAGGCCAACGACAGGATGCATGCATATTCAAGTGAGGACGATTTTACAAGAAAGGACGGTTTTGATCATACTGAATGTTGTAAATCCGCAGATTATAGATATTGTGCGCGTTTTTTATATGATTCGTAGTACCTACCTACACAATGTCTTAACAAAATGTTATGTGTTTTGATTAAGTTTATTTTTTTTATAAAATAAACTGTTTATGAAACAACATTATTTTAATTTTATACCTATTGACTCGCAAATATAAGTTTATTTCTTAGGTATCTATTTAGTGCCTGGATGGCTGTGGTCTGGCTGGAAATGTGGTTATCTTTTGTTTTCTCCATTAAACATGGCTGATTGCCAATGGGAATACGTCCTAGCCACCGTTTCCGCTCGAGTAAGTACAACAACAACAACAACAATCTAACAATCAACTAACAATGGCGTGGCAATCATAGAACTCAAGTCCCACAAGCTGACCTTGATTTAGGTGAACGTGTGGCCGGCAACTATGGGCGTGTTCTAGCGCTTACTTCCATGCTAAAACCAGACGCCCATAGTTGCCGGCCACACCTTTCCGGAAAAGTATACCTCGTCTGGAATCCCCTTAAACTAATCATTATCCTCCAAGCATTTTCCCCAAGAAATAGTATCTAACCTAAATTAACTCCGGCTTGCTTATGGACAAGTTTGACGCTAACTTACAGCTACATAGTTATACCGTTATAAAAACAAAATGTAGGACGGTAGTTGACCACAGTAACAGTAAATTGTTCATTCATACATTACCAACAAACAATGGACTATGTCGTATCGACCATAGAATACCGTGAGTCATTTGTTGTTATTCCCCTACAAAGTATATACTTGAGTAGGTACTAACAGAGCGTTGTTGCTGTTTTATGGTAAATATGAGGACTAGCTGCGGCGCGCCGATATAAAACTAGGTACCGGCGGCGGCATCGATGGCGTGACCTTGTAAAAACCTTAGATTAAAATTAAAAACAAAGCTTAAACCGACTTCAATTCAGTACTCCGCCATTCCACATAGGTAGGTACATAATAAACTCCACATTTCCTTTCCAATTTACCACATGAACTGCTTTCCGAGAGCAAATGCGTTGATTATTACAGAAAAAAAACCAAGTCGCTATAATGTGGGCTGATAATATTTGAGTTCCGTTGATTTCTTAATGATCTCAGAATTGACACTTCATTAGTTGCTAGGTTGCTGAGTTGCTACTTCAACGGAATCATGTCAGAATCACGCCACGATACACGTACTTTAAGGAGGAGTTCTATAAGTCATCTGTGGTCTTCATCATCAGTTTCACTTCTCCAAAATTGCGATTTCCGAGGGTAAGTACACGAGTTATAATAGAAAATATCGAAATCACTACACGCGTGCCTATAAAATTTGAGGGTGGCCCTCGATTTCAATGGGATTCCATCATCAGATCCTGACTTGTGCTCACCTAAATAAAAAAATAACTTGAAAGAATACGGTTAAAGGTATACGTAACCATAAAATTTCAAAAAATATCCTCCAACTCCTAGCCATTGAGGAGTTGTGTACCTTCCATCATCAGCTCACCAGCATGAAGTGTAACTACCAGACGCAAATACCTGAATAGCTTTAGAAAATACATGAAACATGTGATACGTGCCTGAAGTCGGTTAGTAGGTAATAATGTCAAACCTTACGCAAATATCCGTTATTTACGATATTTTAAACCTATCCAATGCCGGACACGCTGATTGGCATAGATATTGTACTTATGTAGTATTTTTCTTAGTTACCCTTCCTTACAAGTATCGGATGGTGGTATGTACACATGTATTAAGACGACCGCTGGGTATAGCTGACAAAGCTACAGATATAAAATGCATCCCGAGTGGTCTACCGGACCGGAGACGTAGATTAGCGTCCACTTGACCTGGATCCGTATGCAGCGACGGCAATCTTGGCTGGGGCGTTCACAATATCCAGATCATATTTTACTGTCGTCAGCGGAAAATTTTGCTCAGACTTTGCCTAATCTCGGGGGACCTTGTGAGGGCGTAAGCTGTCTATATACGATCCGGAGTTATACGACCTTGGCTATCTGCAGGGCACCCATTTGGTCTTATAGACTCTCGGGCGTCCGGCGGCTCAGAACTAAGCTATACAGTGTCCAGCCAGTGAAGTCTACTCTATTTAAGAATCGCAGTAATGCTGGAGGTAGGCGTCTTTGGGAGGACAGCTTCATTGGTCATTTTGTCCTTCCAGGTGACTCCAAATCCCAATATACAACTCAGGCGTTGAGTTGACGCTCGAGTTAGTAGACCACGTCTTCGATTTGTATAAGAGATTACTAAGTACGCAGACGCACGTCTGGTACATGAGAACTTTGGTAGTAATGGCACAAAATAAGCAATAGTACTACGTACAGAAGGTTCTCTATTAACAAATTCTCTGTTTAGGTACGCCAAACGTACCTAAATGTGGCCATCTCTTTCTATCGGATGAAACGCGCTCTTTCGGAGGGGAAGCCTTAGACCTAGGGTTGCTGCCAGCTCGACCTATTAAATTATACGCTAATATAATAGTGTGTGTTACTAACGATATTATGATCATTCTTTATTTACCAAGGATCACCCCACTACACATAAGCTGTGTAATATGCCTTTAGGTTATGGCATTAAAACTGTCTGTTTCTGCAAAATGTAAGACGAAGACACACAACTGGCATATATAATATAAAGATGACTCTTGTACTATGTTGCCAGCTCGCTTCACCTTGAACATCGCGGTGCCTGCTGGCATGGCTAGTAGATACCTACTATAACCTATTCTGTGCTATTACCTACCTAGCTGTTAAAAACTGTCAAGAATATAGAAACGTTCCGCCCGTCTTCTTTAAGTAGGTAGTACCTAATTTACCTTGGGTATATAAGATATATGGTACCTGCAATACTAACAGTACAGAATCACACATTTCCTTACTTTTCGGTATCCTTCTCTGACCGTCCCGACGGCAACGAGAAAACCGGCCAAGTGCGTGTCGGACCACGCAAAACGAAGGGTTCCGTGCCTATTAAAAAGGTCGTATCGTCACAGAAATTTTACGGCACTTACGTCCTTTTCTTTGAGGAAGGCAGTTTTTCAGCAATATCTCAAAAACCTCTGAACCGATCTTGTTCAAAACAATTTTCGGTGAATGAAATTAATAAGCCCTATGTCCATGAATTTTTCCATATTTTTAAAATACACCGTACAAAAATTAGAGGGGGGGGGACAGAATTTTAGTGACTTTCGGGGCGATTATCTCCGACCCTACTCACTTAATCAAAAAAAATGCTAAGAAACCTTATATTTATTTTGAAAGGCCTATCGATTGATGTGCCACACGGGGGGTCACAATGAAAAAAAAAATTTTGACTTTTAGTTTTATGTATGGAGTGCACCCCTAAAAAAAATTTTTTTTGTCATTTTAATTACAAAACTATGTAGCGGCTAACAAAATACACCTATCCTCAAAATTTTATTCAAATACACCTTATAGTTTTCGAGTAAAATGCCTGTGACATACGGACAGACGGACAGACGGACAGACGGACAGACGGACAGACGGACAGACGGACAGACGGACATGACGAAACTATAAGGGTTCCGTTTTTGCCATTTTGGCTACGGAACCCTAAAAACGAATGTTCCGAATGTATGTCATTATTCTTACAACCCGCTCCGATTAATATGTATGTAATAGATTTACAATATGTACCGGTTGATTTATTTTAGAGTTTTAAAACCTTCAAATCCGGACATTTATAAGTGAGACAGAATATGGAAAGTTATGACTTAGAGTCTGACCAGCGAGTCGTGACACAAGAACAAGGCGGCAAATTTGAAAAAAACGCATGCTGGTAACACGAAATGTATGGCGGTGTCATAGGTACTTATAACTGACAGCTTATTTCATAGGTAAAATTGTTGCCATATAAAGAACTCGAAAAAAATGCTTTTGTCACGACTCGCTGGTCAAACTCTATGAGGTAAAAAAAAGAGCTGAAGTTAAATCATCGACAATTGACGAGCTTAGTGTGGTGCACCGTAATAACTAAGATAAAGGAGGATTATTCCACACTAAAGTTATTAAGCCTCCTTTAAAATGTATTATTTAAATCTTGGTGGTATTATTGCGTATAGACACATTTGCACTATCTGACCATGTTGCTTTTATTACCACGGTAAACCATTGAAATATTAAAATTCTACCTGAATAAAACAATTAGCATAATTTACTTAAATAAGGCAACTCGTAATTATGTTACTTTTGTAATAAACTATTGTTGTTGTGGCTGTAGTAGAAACAACAATACATTTAAATACTTAACGGTTATCAGAGCTCCTTTGTTTCCGTCAGTAACAATAAAATAAAGGGTTTAAGTTAATTACTTACAACAAACAGGTACACACGTGAAATGAAACCACTTTTAAACAGCACGTGTTAACTTTCAATTCTCCGGTATTTACTGGGTACCTAAAATAACTAAAATACTTCGAAATTATTACTTGTAAATTTTCTAGGGAAAGGAAGAATTTTACAGTAATTTCGCTATAAAATAATAGTTATGCTATATTTTACACGTGGTGGTTAATAAGTGATTAACAACGCGATATGAAACGCCCGACACCACAAACATGGAGATGTTTGTGGTGTCGGGCGTTTCATAATTTTAACATGAAATAACAAAATCACGATTCGACAGTATAGAAGCAGCATGATTAGCACAATCTCTCTCTCTATCTCGATGCGAGACAGATCACGCGCCGTCTTGTGCTAACCGTGCAAGTGATTTTGACACATTGTCTATGGCTAGTGTCTCGCGACAGTCACGCGTTCGTGAAATGCGCGTTTGTATGGCTGCAAAAAGTCACCATGTGTAACCGCTCTAACAACGAGAAAAGGGCCCACGGACTACTTTACAAACTATACTCAGATTACCCCACACAGTTCATCAATTACTATTTAACACATTGCAAAGACTCTACCTGGTGTTTTTCATATTTAACACGCTAAACCTAACCAAAGCTAAATAACAGATTATCTCACAGTTAGCTAGCTAAGCCGCATTTCCACCGGCCCTTGTCTCAGGTGCCAGAGAGGACAGATTAGTGCCGGGCATTATCTGCGGCGATACTGAAGCTCCTCTCTATCTTAGCCGAGGCAAAATACGGTTTCGAAAAACATTAATTTATAATAGCGTTTTTTTTTGTTTATTTCATTCTAAAACATTATTCTAAGATGCTGTATTCAAGAATCCACCAAACTTCCCACCCGGAAGTAATTATTTAGATATAAATTAAACATTCATTGTCTTTTTTATTTTATTTATATTGAATATTTTAAAGCAAATGTAAATGAACCTAAATAAAGATAAAAAAAAAATTAATATTTATCCGGACTTTTTAGGAGCTAATTAAATATTGATTTTTTTGATGTCTGATTTTTTGTTGGATTTTGCCTCTAGATAACAATTTGATTGATAATATATCCGTTACATTAAAAAAATTAGCTATTATAAATTATTTTCAAATATGTCATTTTTTCCATACAAGTTGTCAGTTCATTGCCTGGACTATCTGTCCTCTTTGTGTATTTATTATATGCCTTTCCTTTTTCCACGAATATCTTAAGGATCTTATTTTTAATGGATATTATTTATGCAACTTTGTTTACAATTATTTTTTTCTTTGTGTCTGTCTGACGCCTATATGAGAAGCTTGGGATATTTTATAAAGGCGAAAAGGCGCCCAAGCCACGGCTAATCGCGCGAGATATTGGGCGACTAAAGATAGCGTTTCTTGTAGTTCCTATAGTCGCTTGACACCTCGCTAGGTGTGATGTGCGACTTTAGCTTGTGCATAAACGCGGCCTAACAGTGAAGTTGCCTTAGCTTGAACAGTTAATAACAAGGACAAGGCTCCACTTTGGGTTGGTCCGTCCGTTAGGCAGACTCTTGACAAAAACTAGTCCATACGCCAATTCTTTGAATTGAATAAGAATGAACCATGTATTTAAGTATAACACCTAAGTAATAATTATCGGCAAAACAAGGGAAAAACAACACGGAGCAACTGTACTGTAGGAAAGAAACTCGAAGAGTAAGCTTTGTGTAACAATCACAAGAAAAACGGACTATAAGGTTTGAGCATAAAGTAGTTTTTAACTTGACAGAATTGGCACTTACAGTTTGGGTTGCCACCATGCCTAAAACCTTAAACTTACAAGAGTAATGTAGTAAAAATGCAGTAATGTCAGTGCTACCTAACTGCGCCGTGGGAACTCAGAATTATACCTAAACTTTGCGCGCCGCATTCGGTACATCCGCCAGTGGGTTGACGCACGCGCTCACGGCCGGACGCTGCTTACGCGTACAAGAAAAGTTATTCACCAATTCTTTAAAAATGAGTTCGTAATGTTTTTAACGGAACACCTAATACCTATTTCAAATACTTACGTAATACATTTTTAAGGCCTGCTTGAGTTTCGGTAATTTTGTATAGGTACCTACCCCGAGCCTCCGACAAGTTTAGGTACTCCGCCACTCCGTTGTTTGTATTGATTTCATGTTTATATTTATCCCTGTCTAGCAGAAATTAGTATAATAGTTTACTTAGTAAGATTTGCGGGGTGCATGCATTGCACGGCCTAAGAAAGCGCGTAAACATCGTCGTTGCTATGGGGACTTATAACCTTTTGGAAGTGCTTGGAATGCACTCGCGAGGATGAAACACGTATCTAATCAGAATATTTTAGAACAACTTATGCCTAGTGACTAATTCCAAGTTTGCAATGCTACTTTTAAACTATTATACAATATGTCGTTATTTATATACTTACGTTATAAATAACGAAGATAGGAAGGTACCTACCTACCTACCAAACTTTATTTCGTACTGTCGTCGGGATAAACCTACTAACTTAAAAAAATTAAGTTACCTACACAACAAGTTTCGTTTTGTTAAACCTATGTGGTAGGTAGCTGGTAAATTAATAGGTACCTACATTCAGACTGTCGTAACCATAGACAGGGTGAGAGATACTTGACATTACATTTTATTTAACATGCTGCGTTGATATGCCTGTATGTAGGTATGTAGCTATGGAGTTCAGATACAGGCAGAATCTCCGGAAATACAAGTCTTTTGAAAAATGAATATTGAAAAACGATAACAATTAAATTAATCTAATCAGTGAAGTGCATGGAATGTGTGGTTCTGCACGAATAATAAAACGTCCTAGCCGACACAATGTTTTTTTTTAATACTACGACGGTGGCAAACAGACACAGTAGCCTTTGGACGATTGCGATTCCAGAAGAATCACAAGCGCGTTGCCGACCCTTTATTGATTTGAGGATTTGTTGTGACAGCTGAACGGAGAATTTATTTATTTTTATTTAGGTTCACCAACTAATTGTTAACATCAGTACATTCATGATTTCATTCATTTTGCATTGTAAAGATAGATGTCACAATCACTTATAGGTAAACACCACATGCGTTATAATTTATACAAAAACCTTAGAATTTAAAATATAAAGTAGGTTCTTAAAAAAAACTTGTATTTTTATTAAAACGTTACGACGTCTGTTACGTAGATACATACAGCAGGGCAATTGCGTAACTCTTCATACGCGTGCCCGTACATATCACCTACCAGACTGCCAAAATATAATTGTCATGCCATAAATCTCAACTTTAACATTAAAATTGACATGTAAGTATCTGAGTAACGAACGTGTGATGTTCTAATAAAACTACAATAAATTTAAACTATCGTTAAGGTGCGTACGAATTAGAGCAGCCTCTGGTTGAGGCACGCACGGTTCACCTATTTTGCTCAACGCGCTCACGCGCTAAACATTTAGAGAAGGATAAAAATTCGTGCAACATTACATCAAGGTGAAGCAATTGTAGTTGGTTACACATCATTATAAAAAATATTTCAAAGAATAACCGTTTTTTATTTCACTCAACTACTAATTATAACTTCATTTCTAAGCGGTGTCAACCCTAGCGTCTATTAACCGGGCAATGCGGGCAACGACCGGCGCGTTCAAGGTTGCTCCATTGTTAAATTTAGTAGGCATGGAAAGCGGTAGGTATGCGCGTTTTTATTCAGAGTCGAGTATCTGTTCGTTAGAACTATTATATAATCTGTGGTAATGTACCTATCCCTACATTTAATGTACATTATGTTAAACGTAGCCTCAATAACCTCATGATTATAAATACGTTAAGTACGTTTCTAATGCTAATTTCTGCTCTATTATGTACATAACGTTTGCAGTCCTAGAAAAACCTATAAAAAATCTACCGGTAAATAATACAATACAATACAATACAAATACTCTTTATTGCACACCTCACACAAAAAAGCAGTTACAGAGAGAAACAATACAATAACATGTAGGTAGAGGTAGACAACAGGCGGTCTTATCGCTGAAGAGCGATCTCTTCCAGACAACCTTTGGGTATCGGAGAAAGAGATAAAACTAGATTATGCAGTAGGTGGTGCAGCGATTATTATTGATCAAAAATCAAGAAATTATAAAAATAAACGTACATAAATACCTCTATATATAAACATACACACACAATCATACATATATACAAATAACACAAACACAAATATAATGATACATAAACAGTCAGCCAAAAAATACAATCAGGGTTAGGGGAGAGACAAATAATGTTCTTTAAGAAGGGATTTGAGGTTGCCGATAGATTTTGCTTGTCTGATGTCAAGAGGGAGAGAGTTCCACAGTCAGATAGAATTAATAGTGAACGAACTATTGTAAAATTTGGTAGATGACGAAGGCACAGTTAATAGCAAATTGTTAGAACATCTAACAGAATTTAAAAAACTAAAACGTTCTTTGAGATAGCGGGGGGTTGCAGGTTTAAAAAGGATATTATACAGAAGCGAAATAATGTGAGAGTTACGGCGATAACGGATAGGGAGCCACTTGAGTTTAGAACGGAAACTAGAAACATGGTCATATTTGCGTAACCCAAATATGAACCGAATGCAGACATTTTGGAGACGCTCTAGCATATTCTTTACACAAATAATATTAATTGTGTAAAGTTCTCAAACAATATCTACTTTAATATCTATTTGCAGAAATCGCGAAACGTCTGGTCGATGTAACTGGTGACCGAAGAGCTGGCGGCTTTCTCGCGCAACGTATCAGCATTGCAATTCAGCGAAAAAATGCCGCCAGCATCCTCGGTACAATACCTCGAGGGCCTTTTGTAGATTTAACTTAGTTTTAATTAATTTTAGTTAATGTTAATCATAATCTTGTGTTTACTTCCAATAATCTACTTTAAAGTAGTTTTAATATCTACTTTAAAGTTTTTGAATGTATAGCTTTATGCGTTCGTAGCTATGCAAGTTTGGAGCTATGTAGGGGATAATCTCCGATTTCGATTTCAAAAACGATTTCACCAGTATGTGAAATGGACCGTCGGACAGTCGGAATGGACATAAGCTTTATTTGATCATAACATAAGCCGCACGGCCAAGCTAGCATTTAAATAAAAGAGATGAAGAGGCTTCAAGGCCTAGCGCCCTCTCTGTCATCTTATCTATTAAAAGAGCACGCATAGACAAAAGAACGGTCCCTTAAAAGATAAAACTGTAGTTTTATTATTTTCATCTGCAACGAAGAGCCTCCTTTGTTGTATCTATGTAGGTACAACGTGCTAGACAAAGACAAATATAGTTCAGCAATAAATTTTACCACAGCCGGTATAGATCGTAAATGCTCAAGCAAGTCCCCACTCTTTTCCCATTGTGACTTGAGTGGGGTGCTTCTTATTCTTACTTATACTGTATTTTAGTCAGTGTACCGTCAGTATTGGCATAAGACCTATTGTGGTAAATACAGTTTTTAAAGTAATTTGAACGCGCATTGAAGTTAATTTGTGACCAGTTTAGTTAAAAATTGTTTTCTAAGGTGAGTTTTTTTATTATCTACGTACTCATGGTGTACAAAGGTACTTATAATTCATTCATTCGTTTTTCTTCCCCACTTCAACCCTCGATGCTAACGAGGGTTGTTTTAAGTGTATCTGCTTGTCTGTCTGTAGCACTAGTATCTTAGCTTAGAATGTGGTTATTTTTAAGTATTTTCGGTAATGTGTACCAAAGTAGATAGTTCTTAGATATTGTAGCTTTTAATATTTAACAAAATTTTAAAGCATGTCTGTAGTACAGTGGGTTCCCATAATCAGCAGAGGGCCTACCGCGAAACGAAATTCGTTTTCGTTCATGTATCTCCGTCTCTGTCGCACTTGCTAGTTTGAGCGACAGAGACGGAGATACACGAACGAAAATGAATTTCGTTTCGCGGTAGGCCCTCTGTTTCTAAAAATAGGCAATGAACTGACAACTTGTATGGAAAAAATGACATATATATATATAACGGATATATTATCAATTAAATAGTTACCTAGAGGCAAAATCCAACAAAAAATTAGACATCAAAAAAATCAATATTTAATTAGCTCCTAAAAAGTCCTGATAAATATTAATATTTTTTTTATCTTAATAAGGTTCATTTACATTTGCTTCAAAATATTCAATATAAATAATATAAAAAAGACAATGAATGTTTAATTTAAATCTTCCGGGTGGAAAGTTTGTTGGATTCTTGAATAAAGCATCTTAGAATAATGTTTTAGAACGAAATAAACAAAAAAAAACGCTATTATAAATTAATGTTTTTCGAAACCGTATTTTGCCTGGAGTACAACCCGAGATTGTAAATGGAACTGTCCATTTTATGCATGGTATAATTTACAATTCAGAGATATCTCCGAAATTCCTAAATGCAACACCTCGAAATACAAGTTTGTTAATGTATTCAATTCCTATCGCCATTTGTTCTCAGTTTAGATGTTCTAACTTCAAAACTACTAATTTTCAAAATCAATATTATTCGTAAAAATGACGTCTTGCGTTTTGAGAAGAAATTAAAATGTAGTTTACAAACCTCTCATTTTTATTAGTCAGTGTGGCAACAGTGGGTCAGCCTTTTTTCAGAGGCATGTAGCTCAGAAACTATACAAGCTATGTATGTTGAACTCGGACGAAACAAGGATTAGATATTTAACTACAAGTTATTCAAACATATCTGATAAATTTCGATTTATATTATTTTTTGTAAAAAGTGGAAGTAGACCCACTGTGTCCTTAGGGGAGTATACAGGGGGTCAACTCTGTGGGAACAGTGAATCAGGAGGGAATTTTTGAATATAATTCATGTTATTTATGTACGTTTATTTTTATAATTTCTTGATTTTTGATTAATAATAATCGCTGCACCACCTACTGCATAATCTAGTTTTATCTCTTTCTCCGATACCCAAAGGTTGTCTGGAAGAGATCGCTCTTCAGCGATAAGACCGCCTGTTGTCTACCTCTACCTACATGTTATTGTATTTTTTCTCTCTGTAACTGCTTTTTTTGTGTGAGGTGTGCAATAAAGAGTATTTGTATTGTATTGTATTGTTATTGCTGAAATTTTAATATAAATAGTGTCAAACCAATCCTTTAGGTTACACTTAAGATAACGTAATTGGAATTGACATAATATCACAATACTTAGACACCACTTTGAAATCGACCCACCCTATCATTTTAATTTTATGGTGCAATAAGAAAAAAAAATGTGCTTGTTATAATAACTGTTCATTAATAAGTTTAAACGATAGTTCAGTAAATAACATTCATGGGCACAGAGGAAGAAAACAACAAAATTTATATGAATATTCATATAAATTTTGTTGTTTTCTCCTTCTAAAAAAAAGTAAAGTTAGAACCTTTGCTCTCTCATAACACAAATTTACTTTTGTACCGTACACTACTGTCCCGAGCGCCGCAGTTACGGGATTGAAAGGGGTTATGTATGTCTGAGGGGTAATCACGTAACGTTAAGAACGCGCGTTAGGACAATTTAACTGTCATTTTTCCATATAAATATTGACGTTTAGTTCTTCCTGACGCGCGTACAATATGTTACGTGATCGAATCTACTGTGAAAAATACGCAGCAATATCCCTATTATTTCTGTCCAATAAGATGCTGATCCAGTGTGCCCACATGAACCACTGTTGGCACAACTACCCTACTCTAATCCATATTTTACTGTCATTTATAAAAATGACATTAAAATATGGTTTAGAATTATAGATATGTTGATAGACGTATTTTGTTGATACTTATTGATAGATTTTTTTTATAGAAAATATGGTCGTTTGATAAAATGTGCATTATACATTCATCATTATTAGGAATTTCATACATTAGACCACATGATTTTCGAATCGCTGTTTTAGGAATTTCGTGCGCATTCATTTTGAATTTCGATATTATACTACGGAATCCATTTTATAACGTAGGTATCGTGTTTAATTTTATAATATTGTTTTTATTACTTTGTATTTTACCTTGCATTTAGGCACTAATCCATATGAATTTGACAAAACAATGTACCTACTTGTTTTATTGAATCCCTGAATATCCTACTAAGTGCTAAATGTCAGATCCTATTATAATATTTGGTCTACTGCAGTGAACTTTTATATTTTTTATCATTTCAGGTAAAACATGGAAATGCTGAAGAATCCATCTAAGATAAACGGCGAATCTAATAAAATTATCATAGATTTGGAAGAGATTTTAAGGGGAGTTGCAAACAAAGAAAAGGCCATTTTACAGGAAGTCGCAACAAATGAACATGTACAACAACGCGTACCGTTCGCTGAGGAAGAGATGGACTACTCAGTGGAATCTTCGATTGAACTACCAAAGAACGCGTCAACTTCTTCAGATAAGGAAGCACAACTCTTGCGCAGAAGTAATAGGATACTTAGAGCTGCGCTCGCTGAAGTAACAGCAAAATTGAATCAACAAATAAGCAAACTAAAAGCAACCGCTTACAAGGATATGAATAAACCAATCTTTTCTACAAGCGAGTTAGACCACTCATCAAATTTTCTTAAAGACTTGCAGAATTACTTCGCTAAATTGCCAATGGAACGTCAAACGATAGATACGTAATCGATTGCTTAGAAGGACCTGCAAATGAATGGGCGTTGATAAAGAAGGATCAATGGTCAAGCATTGAAGATTTCAAAAAGGATTTCATCGAACAATACTGGGGGATGCCTTCGCTGAACGATTTACGTGAAAAAATAATTCATGGCATCTACAATTATGAGGAGGGGTCTATGAATAGCTACTTTATAAGTATTATTTCGCAGGCAAAAAATAAAATCTCGTATGACGAGCTTGTATCTGATATAATGCGTCATTTTCCAAGAAACGTTCAAATCGCGTGGTATCTGAGTCAAAAGCGGACGGTTCTTGATGCGGTGGAGTTTTTAAGGAAGATGGATGAAATTGAAACATGGTGTGGATCGAAAGAAGAAACGCAAATGGCGAAGTACAAGCTGCGTACAAGTGAGAACGTTTTTGGTAATCAATGTTGTGATTTGGATTGTGATCAAAATGCTAGTAAAAGAAGAAAATGTGAATGTGAGAATATTGTATGCTACAAACTAGGTAGGAGATACTATCTTAACCAATATTTAGATTAAGTTTTCTTTTGTAAATTAAAAACGTGGACCAAACCAACATTATTTTTATTTTTATACTGACTACTAACAACATGAAATGGCATCCTAGAGGATTGAAGACCAAGCATTTTTCCGCTTTGTAGTAGAAATTGTCAGTAGAGGTGTGACTTGTATTTTGCGAGTGAGTCATTCGGCCTTAAACGGCCATTAGGTAGAATGAGAAGAACTAAAACCCCTGGGGTGTTCCACTGCTCGCTTTTGGACAGAGCCTCGAGAACGCTGGCACACATTCAGAAATCTGTCAGCGTTGCCCTTGGGGGCCCACGTAGGTGGCAGGGTATGGTGCCCTACCCACTCCGCTGTTGGCACCCCAGAAAACCATGGGGACCTTACTGCTCGGGATCTTTGCTAGGCGGGTGATGGAACTCCCGACCCGGCTGAGTTGATGTCGTGCCGAAGTCCTGAAGGTGGCCACTGCCGCCCAGTCTTTGGTCCACCTAACCTAACCTAATGTAATCCAAAGATTTGCTGAAAGGAAACATTAAGTATATTATTATTTATTACTAAAAGCACCTCAGTGCTTTAGTCCATTATATAAGACAAACATCCGAAATGGGTATACCTGTCACGCCTCTGGTTCCATAAAAGTTTAAGCCACGTTGTAAAATCACAACGTGGTGCAGCGATTTTAAAATAAGTCATAAAAATACGACAGGTACCTGGGAGAGGGTGATTAGGTTTGGAATTATCTATTGTTTATTTGGGGCCGGTAACCGTAAGTTACGTCCGTTGAAATTTATTTTGACATAAGTATATTTACAGGGCATTACAGATAAACCAATACGTCGAGAAACTAAATTAACACATAAGAACTAAGCAATCGCAGAAGGACTTATTTAAAATTAGTCACACAATGGTTAGGTACTAGATTGCCAAGCATCCATCACCTCACTCAGGTGCTGAAGAAAATATTCAGTAACGCCAGCGCACGGAGTAGAGGTGAGTGCATGTGTGATACCGTGCGCGCGCGCACATCGAACACAACCCCGACATCTTTAAAGAGGAGACGTGAACTATGATTTAATTTCCAAGCTGTGCAAGTAGGGGGGAATCCACTCTACTATAGGTATATAAACAACACTTCGATGTATTGAACAGAAGCTTACAATTGACCCTCCATTGAAGTACCGAGTCAATGTCTTCTTGCAAAGTTTTGCAATCTTCCCTACGCACCACCCCATAAAATAAGTTTCAGGTCATTAGCATACAGTAGACTTTGTGAATGCTTCATCAAGCATTCACAAAGAAAACCAAAAAATCATTCACCATCAATCCGAATAGGAGGGGACCCAATACGGAACCCTGGCTGACACCGGACCTCGTGTGGTACGACGCCGACACGAAGCACCTGTAACGAACATATTGCTTTCGATCGCCTTGAGAACTCGCCAATAAAGGCAGCTTTGGAGAAAAGCCTAGTGTCCAGCTTTCATAGCAGTACGTCATTATCTTATCTACGCGATCAAAAGCCGTCTGGAAAACAAACTATAGTACATAGACCTGGATGCCTCTATCGAGAGGTGGTGTCAACCAGGGTTAAGCTAGATTCTTCATAAGGTATTAGTTCCTATGTTGAATTGTGATAATTAGTATAAAAAAATACATAATTATTTCAGAGCATATACCCTAATATCATAAGAAACATTATATTGTTTATGAAAGAAGATTATTATGTTTGATTTTAAGAATAAATAAATATCATGTTGATTAATACACTTATTTTATTTTATACCCAGACCCACCTGTGGCCGTTATTAGCATAATTATGACATGTCATGGTACGCTTGATGTGGCGGTCCGTCTGTAGACGGTCACGTCTGTAGACGTACTGTCACAAGAAGCGTCTCGCAACATGATACGGCAACCGTCTGTAGTCAATTTCGCCTGTGGCCGTTAGTGCCGTAACACAGGTCGTAGTATTCGCTTGACATGAATACTCGTCTACAGGCGGTTACGTCTCTGGCCGTTACTGCCGCAACACAAACATTCAAAACTGAGCAATACGACAATCCGTCTCCTCATGTAATGCCATTTTGTATGGGAAATTTCTGTGTCGTATCACAAAAAAATCGAGATGGCCCTGTGTCCGTGAACGTGTTAAAAAGTTAGTAGGTATTTACGGATCGATTAATTATGAACCCTTGTTGTGAGTCGCATAAAAAAGGTTTAACCTGCACCGATAGTTAGTCTCAGTAAAATCAAATAACTTCACTAGTGCTGAAAGTATAGCCTATGATTATCAACGCGGCTGGTACCTATCACTCGTCTTGGGAGTAGCTATAAAGGGGAGGGCAAATGCACAAAAGATCCCACTGGGTCGAAGTGTATCCGAAAGGGCCCTCAACTAGATAGATAAGATAAGATAAGATCACTCGTCTTCGGGATTGGCCTTACTCTGAGAGTATCAATTGGAAGTTTGACAGTTTTCTATGCGATGATAGCTGCCAGCGCCATATTTAATGGCAATGAAAGAGCTAGATTTATCTACTGTCATTACCAATAGGTGCTGAGGTTTAAGAAATTATATGAGTCAAAACCAGTGTCTAAAGTAGTGGAAGCACTGCACGTGTTTGTTCAGCAACAAAATTAGGCTTCAAAATAAATGTATGCGTTTCCTGTGGACGGAACACTACCTACATCATACAAAAACTTGTTAAACCAAAATTTGCACGGTAAGGAATAAAGGAAGTATTGCAATGTACGTGTGTTAAGTTCTAAATATTCAAGCATTGTCTTTTTATCCAAATAAAAATATATTATGTTTCCGAAACAGATGAATCTCGCAAATATAAGGTTAATTCCAAGGTATCTATTTAGTCTATCTTTTATTTTTCTCCTTGAAACATGGCTGATAGCCAATTGGGACACGTCCTGGCCTGGCCACAGTTTCTGCTCGAGTAAGTATATTTATACCTAACAATGGCGCGGCGTTCGTACAACTCAATTCCCATAGGCTTGCCTTGATTGAGCGCCCGATCGAAACAGCACTTACCTAACCTAATCATCATCCTCCTAGCATTTTTCCCAAGAAATAGTATCTACGGGGTGTGGCCCGTAATAGTAGCAATAAATTAAACGGTAGATTATTAAGCTTGTGAGCAAAATAACAGCAAACAAGAGGAAGCCTGAAAGTAGCACCCATATCTGAAAAGCTAAGAGCAAATCGCCTACGCTGGTATGGACATGTTATGCGGAGGGATGATAGTAATGTTGCTAGAAGGGCATGAACTATGAATGTGGAGGGTTGCAAGAGAAGAGGTAGACCAAGAAAAATGTGGATGGACTGCGTGAGAGACAATAATGAATAGGAAGGAAGAGGTATGGAAGAAAAAAACATGCTGCGCCGACCCCAAGTAAATGGGGTAAGGACAAGCGAATGATGATTAAGCTTGTGAGCAATTGTTTCTAACTGGTTTTAATTGAAAAAAAAATTTTTTTTTTGGTTATTTTTTCTTCAACGTAAGTTTTAGTGTACTTTTTTACTCTTCTGGAGTGATATAAATAACTTTTTATTTTAAAAACAAAAAAAAAATTTTAAATATCACAAAAATAATATCTTTTGAAAACAAAAATGCAAAAACTATTATGACTCACTACATGATGTTACCTCAAAAATCTGCATTGACTACTGTGCTATGATCTCGTAGTGCCAAGATACATTACTCGGAGGTCGTAACTTTAGATCAATTTTTCTCCGAGTTATAAAAATTTGAAAAGAAATGGACAAAAGGAGTTACTACAGATGCTGTAAGGAAGCCTCCTTTTAATTTATTGCTCCTATTACGGGCCACACCCTTTATATCTAACCTAAATTTATTCCGGCTTGCTTATGGACAAGTTTGACGCTAACTTACAGTTACAGCAACATAGTTATACTTACCGTTATAAAAACAAATTAAATCGTCCTACGTGGACAACAGTAAACGTAATAATTCATACATTAGGTACCACCAAATAATGGACCTTGCCGACCATAGAAAATCATGACGTCATTTGTTCCTATTCTCCTAAAAACTTCACACTAACATTTTTAGGGTTCCGTACCCAACGGGTAAAAACGGGACCCTATTACTAAGACTTCGCTGTCCGTCCGTCCGTCCGTCCGTCCGTCCGTCTGTCTGTTACCAGGCGGTATCTCAAGAACCGTGATAGCTAGAGAGTTGAAATTTTCACAGATTATGTATTTCTGTTGCCGCTATACCAACAAATATTAAAAAACCGGCCAAGTGCGAGTCGGTCTGGGGCTCCTATAGAACAGACATGATTTTTTTGCCGTTTTTATAGATAATGTTACGGAACCCTTCGTGCGCGAGTCCGACTCGCACTTGGCCAGTTTTTGAAGTTTCGTGGTCGTGTTACATGTTGTTTCAACATTTACTGGCGCACTCATTATCTCTGCGACAAATGAATGCATCCAAATGGATGGGCGTAATAATGTTAAATTTTGTCATTCACAACCTCTCCATTGGTGTGGCGCGCTGGCGCGTCGCCATGGCTCTCCATACTTTTGGATATCCAACGGGCAGCACCAACTACTTAGGTATGTTTAATCAGAATACAGAATACAGAATACAGAATTTATTGGTAAAATAAGCATTTTACAAGTCACAATTTCATTACAATATACACCCAATATTTTAAGGTTTTTACCATGCAACATTATTATTACAATTATTTATTCGTTTGATTTCTGTTTAATACGGCGCTGGGTCAATGATCGTTATAGTTTTGACATTCACGGACCGATTTTGGCGCGGCGATTCCATTTGGCTTGTTGGAACGGTTGTGAATGCCTAACTTTGTGAATACAACTGCGATTAGGCTACGCTACGAACGGTTTTGAGCTCAATACGGCGCGGAATGTTCTACATTTTTTATGTAAAAGTGTTTGAGTCTTGTAAAATAAAAACCACATTATACATGACTTCGAATCAAGCTATATTATACCTTGTAACGACGACTTAAGGACTTTGAAGGGTGAAAAAAATCGTGGTATTTTGCTGGGAGCATTGCCAAGTATCACCTTCTTAAGGTAAAGTTAACGAGATTTTCAAGGCATTTTAAGACTATTGTTTCTAGTTGAATATTCAATGACACTGATTTCGTGCTTGTGAGAAAGTGTTGAATTTGTATTTCAATGTGCCTACAACATGTACCTTCCAAAACGAGAAAAACACTGCATCAAGTTACTAGTTTCTGTCTGAAATTTCGGGTTTCTATTAGAATTTACTTTGAATATATTATTTTGACAATTAGAATAGAATAGGTATTTATTTAGAACAAGAACAAAGCATGGACATAGATCAGTATATAAATATCAGCACATAAAAAAAAATGGTTCCATCTCAGCAGGATGCAGGCGTAATGGCCAGCGCTGATCTTACGATGGGATGGGAGCATCAAAACATTCCACGTTTTGGACACAAATTTAACATACCTACCTTTCTAAAATAGATATTAAATTAAGGGACAATATCAGAAAAATTGAACTAAAATAACTATTAGCCACATAATATGAATAAGGCTTGGGTAACTGGGTAGGTACCTGAAAATGAAAAATGAAAATGAAAAATGAAAATGATTTTTTTTTTATTTATTAAATATGTTTTGCTGTCCGTTACTCAAACGTATGAAGTTTCCACGCTGTATGAATAATACCAGACCCAACGTTTCTGCATGAATCCTAATTAGAACTAGACGCGTCTTTGTTACTTTGCTACGATAAAATACTTGAATAATTTACTTTAAAAACAAAGTTTTAACCGACTTCAATTTAGTACTCCGTCAAGCCAAATGAACATTTCCACATTTCCTTTTAAATTTTCCACATAGATTGCTTTCCAAGAATAAAGACGTTGATTATTACCTACAGACGAAAACCAATCACTGTACCTACCTATGTGATGTGGGCCGATAATGTTTGAGGAGTTCCGTCGATTTACCACTCTTGACATTTAGGACTTCATTAGTTGCTATTTCAACGGAATCATATAAGAATCAGTAACGTACTTTTACAGTTTTAAGTACGAGTTCCATAAGTCATCTGTGGTCTTCATCATCAGTTCCACTTCACCAAATTTGTGTTTTCTGGGTGTAAATATATTTGAGGAATTCCGTCAATTCCTCATGGTCCCCATCATCCAACTGAAGTTTTGATAACAATGGGACCAACCAGGAAGCATATACTTTCAAATAAAAATCCATCCTCCTCCATCCATTGGCATCCAGGAGCCGTAGCATGGTTGGCCTTATCACACGACAAGTGACAAGATAAGAGCGTCGTCTCGTTCTATCGAACGGTGTCAGCCAGTGACGCACGCTCTATCCTATCACCTATCGCGTGACAAGGCCAACCATGCTAAGGGGCCTGAGCGCAGTTGCGGCAGCGTATGACAGCCCGATATTATGTCACTGGACACGATCTCATAGCTCACATGTGACCATAGAATAGATTAGTACTTACATATACTACACTAACATAGCTTCTAAGTTCTAAAACTAACAAATATGGATGTATATTGTCCGAAATAAACAAATTTTATTTATTTATTTAAAAAAAGAATTGTACGAATCGGTTTATAAATGACGGAGTTCTAAGGTAACAAACATTTTAAAAAATACAACCGAATTGAGAACCTCCTCCTTTTTTTGAATGCGGGTAATAAAGCACCTAACTGCCAACAGCGGAACGCCAAAAATAAACCAAAATGCGTTCCTGTGTTTAACTGAACACACAGTTTTGTAGTTTGGCCCCTATTTCGACGGTTATTCGAATACTTGGTAAAAATAAGTCTTACTTTTGTAGAACAGGCATTTATACTAATGCAGTATTTATTTATTATTTACTTGTTTAATTTAAAAGTCGGGCCCTGAGTACCAATGTACCTGCAGTAAGGGAAATGTATTCACGTACCACCGTAGAACCCTATCGCAATAAGGTGACATATCACTCGAGTTGAAGTCACGGCGGCCTGTCAATTGCGACAGGGTTCTACGTGAATACATTTCCCTTACTGTACCTACAATAATATTTTTTTCACTTCTCATGCTCGAAAAGTGTGTCATACTCGTATTAGGCTTAGCAAGCGGGGCTAAAGTGGTACATGTAGCCCCTATGGAAAATATGTATAAATATTTATGATTTCTAAAACATGTAGGTAATTTGACCAATCAAAACACTTCGCTGTATTAAATCCAACAATCACCACTCTTTAAAAAACATTTGTATTTGCTATCAACTAACCAGATTATAGCGAATATTAAAAACAACCAATCAGAAACCAGAATTAATTTCAAATATCAGGGGTTTTTAGTCCCTAACTCACAATAATTATTAAAACTAAAACGCATCTGGCCGTCAATGACGCGCCTGTAGACGGTCAGCCGGCCAATACACGGTGATTAAATACTGATGATCCACCATAGTTGTCTCTTTATATAACTGCAATGAGAAAGAGACAGCGCGTGGATCGAGTGAAATAGTTCACCGTGTATTGGACGCCTCAGAGGCGTTTATTCGTCGTGTCAATATTTTGTATCTGTGTCAAAGCAGTTTATTAAAAAAAGTATGACGCCAAATCGAATAATATTTGCGCCGTGGAATTTATTATTGATTGTGGATGGATAATTTTTATTTTACTATTTTCTCGCAGTCGAAGTGAAAAGTAGAGTGTATAACTCGGGTCTAAAAGCCATATTACCCCTCGAAATATTTTCCCTCACTTCGCTCGGGAAAATAACCATCTCGTGGTAATATGGCTTATTTTAGCCCCTTGTCATACAATCTACTATATTTAAATAGTCAGACTGGTGCGTTTCTTACGGAGTTTCCTCTCATGAGCGAACGTCGAACCAACTTTCCGAAGCTGTAGTAGTTTTCAGCCATGTAAAAATGTTATTAATGTCACACTTACAAAATAAATTATTACTAATCTTATTACTCGTACCATCATCATCCTCCTAACGTTTTCCCAGTTATTGTACTTAGGTATCCTAAAAGAACCCGGGGTCCGCTTTGGCACGTAAAGATTTGGCGTGGGCACTAGTTTTACGAAAGCGACTGACCTTCCAACCTAAAAGGAATACTAGACTTGTTGGGGTTAGACCGGTTTCGTTACGATGTTTCTCTTCACTAAAAAGCAGCTACAAATCCTACTAATATTAAAAACCTGAAATTTTGGATGTATGGATGGATGGATGTACGTTCCACTTAATCTCAAAAACTACTGGACGAATTTATATGAGACTGCAGTTATGTTACCTTATATATCAGAATAGGACATAGGCTATAATTTATGTCATATGTTATCCCTTTTAGGGACGAAAAAGGGGATGAAACTTTGTATGATATCAAATATTTTTGCTCGTTGCCATCAGGCGCTGGGTATCAAAACGTATGGGAAAACTAAAATCCGACTCGCACTTGACCAAAATTCTAATTGATATTACGATTATTGAATACGTGAGTCTATTTTTTTTAATTATCAAGTCTAGGCAATTAACAAGTTCTACGCGGACGTAGTCGCGGGCGTAGCTAGTTTTATTATAATATACCTCGCATTGAAAAAATACTTGGTAAGTACTTTAAATACTTCCGGGTAAAATACTTGGTGCTGTCTATTATGATTATGGCAGTGAAACCCTCGTTCGGCCTAAATGCGCTGGAGCCGCTATTTGGGTCACGTCGTGACTGTGACGTCATTTACGACACTTACGGGGCTCTGGTTAAAAAGTTGCTAATGATCTAATAGCTTGTCCTCGTTTGAGCAACCACAGCTGGTGGTCTGATGACCTGAGGGGCGATCACGTAACGTTTCGAACGCACGTTAGGTCAACTCGACTGTCATTTTTCCATACAAAAACTGACATATAGATCTACCTGACATTTATTTGCTCAAAACATGGTACAAATGAACAAAAACATGGTCTCAAACATGCAATGAAATATGAAAACTTCAAGTTGAGATTCTTATAAATCGATGAACGCCGGCTGCACGCACAAAAAAGTGTGACTGATTGACTCGTTGTCCCGTTCCGTTGACTGACATATCAATTATTATTATTAATCATTCATTTCGAAGCATAAGTCCATATACATATAGAATCATAAATACAAAATAAAGTTAATAAATTATTTAAAAATTAAATAAAAATTAAAAATTAAAGTTACATTAAAATAAATCAAATAAAATCATTAAAACAACACAATACAATCAATGCACAGCCCAAACCGCTGCTGGTTCTAGAGATTCCAAATGACACGTAGGTTCCTTATAAGGTCTAGGGGTGCGCTACCAAAGGATTTTTCAAAAATCACCCTTTAAGGGGGTGAAATGGGGGTCCAAACTGTATATGGGGAAACAAATTTGATCGAATATTTTATTCGAAACTTCACTAATATTTCATGAATGTTTTCTTATGACGTTATCACGTAAAATTATCGTCCGTAAACCAACTTTACAGACAACCATTTTTGTTTAATAGTTGAACGTCATGATGTATATTGGTATGTATCACCAATGGATATTGATTGAATTAAAAGGTCAATTTGGAGACCTCCAATTTTATATGAAAGTCCATTATGAACTTATAGGGTATAAAGTGGGTGCCGAGTATGGTAAAGGCACCCACTATTGAGTTGGGAGGCTGTAACGGGCCTCCCTGCCCTATCTGGTCGGTTGCGTGTTCAGGTGAATCTTCCTCGGATCTCGGTGGAATGAAATGCCGGTTGGATTGGAGATTGGTGTAATGGTTTTTAACTTATGAATGAACTATGGAGACAAATAAAGATTCGATATAAAATTCGTGTTCACAAGCTTTTTAGCAATCAAGGAATGTGACATGACAGATCAAAATCTAGACATATATATTTCATACTTCAAACGAGCCTAACCAGCCTGTTGTGCAACAAGGTTGCCACACCACCCCCCTACGGAGAAACATAACCTCGCATAAAGCAAAATTGGTTAAACAAAAATTAAACAGAAATATACTAATCAAAAATTTTAAATCTCACTCGTCTCCCAGATCTGGTGATGTATGGGGGTTTTTGAATAACGGGTGCGGGAGTTGGCACAGGCAGCGCAGGAGAGACTGCAGTTCCAGGTACCAGAAGAGCTGGAGGAGCAGCTGTATCCTGCTGGTCACGTTCCAATGCAGGACGCGAGGCGATCGAGGGTAGCCCAGTGGGGGACGAGCCGTTTGGAGTTTGACAAACAGGGTCATCGGTCATCAAATGGGCTGGCTTCACGCGGTCGATGCTGATTTCTGCTTCTCGACCTCTAATGAGCAACGTGATCGTCTTGTCCCTCTTGCGCAAGATCGGATAGGGTCCTGTGTAGGGAGCTTGCAAAGAGCGACGCACAGTATCGTCGCGAAGAAACGCGTGGGTCGCTGTTGACAGGTCCTTGAAAGTGAAAATTGCTTTTTGATGGTGATGCGATGCCGGAACTGGTCGACAGCTACGTCTCAAGCCATCTTGAGACGTAGCTGGTTGACGAAGTCGGAGACGTCAGTGGGACGCTCGGATGCGACAGGAGTGACAAGCAGTTCGCCTGGAAGTCGCAGTGGTTCGCCGTACAGCAGCTCAGCCGCGCAAGAGCCAATGTCCTCTTTTAAAGCGGTACGAATACCGAGGAGTACCATGGGAAGTGCTCTGATCCACGAACTGCCGTGGCACATCAGAGCAGCCTTCAATTGGCGGTGGAGGCGCTCCACCATTCCATTAGCCTGCGGATGATAGCTAGTCGTTCTGTTCCTGGTGGCACCGTGCACTTGCATCAGCTTCTGGAAAAGCGATGATTCAAATTGGCGGCCCTGATCGGTGGTGACGACCGTCGGAACACCGAATCGGGCAATCCAGCCATTTGTAAAAGTTTCAGCCACTTCCTCCGCTGTCATAGTAACCATCGGCCATACCTCCGGCCAACGCGTGCTGCGATCAATGGCCGTGAGGCAATAGTTGAAACCGTTGCAAGGAGGAAGCGGGCCAATAATGTCCAGGTGGACATGGCGCAGTCTGGCTGAAGGCGTGGTGAATTCACCAAGGGGCGTAGAGGCATGCCTTGTCACCTTGCTCCGTTGACAAGGCACACAGTTTTTCGCCCATTTCTGGCAGTCTTTTCTAATGCCAGGCCATACATAGCGGTCACTAACCAGTTTTGTAGACGTGCGCGCACCTGGGTGACTTAGGCCGTGCAGTTTGTCGAAAATGCCACGACGGAATGCAGGCGTCACATACGGGCGAGGTTTACCCGTAGAGGTATCGCACACGAGAGTAATGTCTGTCCCCGGAATGCAAACATCTTCGAGCTTGAGAGAGGAGCTGTTGGCCCGACGTAGGCTGGCAAGCTCGTCATCGGTAGCCTGAGAGGAAGCAAGAGTGGCGTAATCCGCCTCTAATGAAATAGCTTCGACTCTCGATAGAGCGTCGGCTACAACATTGTCCTCTCCCCGAATGTACTGGATGTCAGTAGTAAACTGGCTAATAAAAGACAGCTGATTAAGTTGCGGTGGCGGTAGCTTTTCTCGGCGTTGTACGAAAGCGTACAACAAAGGCTTGTGGTCGGTAAAAATAGTGGCATGCTGTGCTTCGAGTATATAGCGAAAATGTTGTACGCTTTCGTACACCGCTAAGAGCTCACGGTAATAAGCAGGCCATTCCGACTGGCGTGGAGTCAGTTTTTTACTGAAAAACGCCAGTGGGCACCACTGATTGTTTACCTCTTGTTGCAAGCAGGCGCCAACGTGCACGCTAGAAGCATCAGTGAAAAGGCCTAAACGGGCGTCGTTCACAGGATGATGAAGGAGCGTAGCGTCTGTAAGGCTTTGCTTGCATTTCTCAAATGCCTCATGCAGCTCGGGAGTCCATGGAAATGGTTTGTTACCCTTGCTGTTGGTAGCCACCACCGCGTCAATCAAAGGGGCTTGAAATTTGGCAGCCTGAGGTATGAAACGGCGATAGTAATTTAAAACGCCTAGAAATCGTCTCATACCTTTAACAGTTTCAGGAGGTTTGTACTCCAGCAACGCGGTTACGCGTTCACGTGGAGGTTGTACTCCATCACCACTGATGTTTTGTCCAAGAAATTTGACCTGCTCTGCACCTAAGACACATTTAGATGGGTTTATCACCACTCCGTACTCTTGCAAACGACGAAACAAACCTCGAAGATGCTCCTTATGGGAGGCTTCATCAGGCGAAAATACGAGTATGTCATCGATGTAAGGAAAGCAGTAATCGAGACCCCGTGTGACCTCATCGATAAAGCGCTGGAAGGTTTGACCAGCATTTCGTAAACCGAAGGTCATAAAAGGAAATTCGAAGAGGCCAAACGGGGCTGCGATGGCTGTCTTCGGAATATCGTCCTCAAACATGGGAATCTGATGATAAGCTTTCACTAAATCGAGAGTACTAAACACTCGTGAGCCATGAAGGTTGTTAGCGAAATCGTTAATGTGCCGGAGAGGGTATTTGTCAGGAATAGTCCTGGCGTTCAAGGCGCGATAATCGCCACAAGGACGCCAGGTGGAATCCTTCTTTAAAGTCATGTGTAATGGCGAGGCCCAGGCACTTTTGGAAGGCCTTGCAGTACCACAACGAACCATATCCTCAAATTCTTTTTGAGCCGCCACAAGTTTTTGTGGGGCCAGTCTGCGAGGTCTGCAGGAGACAGGTGGACCATCGGTGGTTGTGATATAATGCACAGTATTGTGCTTTACTACTCTAGGCAAACCTGGTGGTCGAGTAATCTCAGGAAACTCAGCTAGCACGTCTGCGTAAGTAGAACTACCAATTTGTACAGCTTTGACGCTTGGCTGTGAAGTTCCGGAAAAAGATACAGGTACATGTAATTTAGTATTACCATCCACCAAGCGCTGATGGCGACAATCAGGCAACAAGTTGTAATAACTAAGGAAATCCGAACCGATGATAGGTGTCGCAACATCAGCGATCACGAAATTCCAATGGAAATCCCGGCGTAAACCTAAGTCCAAGTGTAAGGAAACGGTGCCGTAAGTCTCAATTGAGCTGCCATTGGCAGCGCTCAGATTGTAATCGCTTGATTGGTAGCGACCTCTAAGGAGACGGCGAGGGAAACAACAGAGATCTGACCCAGTGTCTACTAAGTACTGGTGTTTAGATTTCTGATCTGTAACAAAAATTCGGCGGCCGGTACTAGTACAATCAGTTGCCGCCTCTACTGATTGCTCGTCGCGTTTCCCTGGTCACTAGGTTTCCAGCTACACGGGGTTATACATTGGTTTGCCCTTTCATTGTATTTCTTATGGTACCAACATACCTTGGAACCGTCTCTCGATGTGGAAGAACGAAAGCGCGAGCGCGAGCGATGCGACGACGCAGAGCGCTGACGCGAGCGCGATAGCTGGACGTTGACCGCTAAGGCAGCAATCTGTTGCTCTAAACGTTCCATGCGCTGTAAAAGAGTGTCTTGGTTAGAAGACGAACCAGAAGGGGCAGGGGTTGTACAAGAGAATACTTGCTTAGGCCCTGCGATCTCCATGACCTTGTCACCTAGTTCAGACAGCTTATCTAGGCTAAGTTCAGCCTGTGATGCAAGTATAGCTTGCACTTGTTGTGGAAGACGGCGTAGCCACAGTTGGCGCAGTATATTCTCGTCAGAAAGCGCGCTGCCAGCAAGTGAGCGCAGGTGACGGAGAAACTGGGATGGACGTCTATCTCCGAGTTCCTCTTCACTAATCAGTTGACGTACCCGCTGCTCTTCAGACATAGACAGGCGTCTAATGAGCTCTTCTTTCAGCTTGACGTACTGCTGACCATTGACTGGGGGCCGTGTGATAATATCTTCCACTTCGCCAGCTAATTTTTGATCCAGCTGGGCAACGACGTAGTTGAACTTGGTGTTGTCAGCGGTGATACCTGCTATCTGGAACTGAGCCTCAACCTGCCCAAACCACACCGCAGGCTTATCAGGCCAAAAAGTTGGTAATTTGACAGAAACTCTGCACACTTCTGGAACATGCTGTAACTGTTGCTGAAGCGCAGCATTTTCAGCTTCTAAGCGTTCGACAAAAGCTCGTAATTCGTCAGCCATAGTTAATAACATACACGTAAACAAACATGCAAAAGACATGCAAACAATACGATCTGGTTAGAATCGTTAAGTAAATATGAGTATTGTTGTTGTGAGGGGTTAGTGGTATAGCAACGCTGATGCAATAAACACAAGTTAATATTAACGTAAATGTAACACACGAATGTCAAATGTTAAACATGAACAATAATGACATAAAATTAACTAAACCGTGCAAATCATAGCATTGAAATCGAAAAGAAATGTTTCGAATGACAAATTGTTAAAATTTAAGCAACACATGCAGTGTGTAACGATTTGTAGAAATAATATAGTTAAAAACATACCCAGGCAGGCTGGCCATAAGAAAACTTAACTATAACTAACACTTACGTATCACAAACAACTCAAATTATAGTAATTATTCCATTAAAACTAAAAATGAAGTCTAAAAGTTTGTTTACAAAACACCATTTGACGTAATTTGTTGGTCTTGACGTTGACAAAATAGTGACGGGCGCCGGAGAAAGAAACCCGATTGTAATTTGAATGAACGAACGAAAAGTCAAACGTAACGGTCGCGGTAGGATAGTCTATGGAAAACACTTCCGATGTTTTCGTACCACAGCTCTATCAAATGTTCCGTTGTTCGGCGGCACTAATTATCACTTGTCAACAATGACACAAACGAAAAAATACGAAAAAATAAGATCTGCCATTTTCACTGCAAAATGATGACACAATGAGATGATTTTCAGATCTTCTTTGCAGCAAATTTTCTCCAACTCGGCAGAAACTCGATGATCCGAACGTCGGAGGGCACCAATATAGGGTATAAAGTGGGTGCCGAGTATGGTAAAGGCACCCACTATTGAGTTGGGAGGCTGTAACGGGCCTCCCTGCCCTATCTGGTCGGTTGCGTGTTCAGGTGAATCTTCCTCGGATCTCGGTGGAATGAAATGCCGGTTGGATTGGAGATTGGTGTAATGGTTTTTAACTTATGAATGAACTATGGAGACAAATAAAGATTCGATATAAAATTCGTGTTCACAAGCTTTTTAGCAATCAAGGAATGTGACATGACAGATCAAAATCTAGACATATACGGGGTGTTTCCTGTAACAGGAGCAATAAATTAAATGGTAGATTATTAAGCTTGTGATCAATTGTTTCTAAGTGGTTTTAATTGAAAAAAAAATTATTTTTTTCGGATTTTTTTTTCTTTAACTAAAGTTTTGGTGTACTTTTTTACTCTTCTGGAGTGATATAAGTATTTTATTATTTTAAAAACACAAAAAAAAATTGAAAAAAATTGAAAAAATCACAAAAATATCTTTTGAAAACAAAAATGCAAAAACTATTATGACTCACTACATGATGCTACCTCAAAATCTGCATTGACTACTGTGCTATGATCTCGTGGTGCCAAGATACATTACTCGGAGGTCATAACTTCAGATCAATTTTTCTCCGAGTTAAAAACATTTGAAAAGAAATGGACAAAAGGGGTTACTACAAATGCAGTAAGGAAGCCTCCGTTTAATTTATTGCTCCTGTTACAGGAAACACCCCGTATATTTCATACTTCAAACGAGCCTAACCAGCCTGTTGTGCAACAAGGTTGCCACAAACTTCTCACACGAAATGTGATATTTCGCAGCCGAATAAGGGATTTAATTTCAATATGTATTGCATCCCGTGTAATACGTGACTTTTAACCGCGGATTTATTAGTAGTATGTCATTGCACGTTCGAGAAATGCGTAGGTACCGCACTTATACCACCTTTTTCTAAAGCAAAGTAAGTATTGTAGTATTGTGAAAATAATTGTATCTAAAAATACACAATACATGATAAAACCTTTACTCTATTATCGGCTCAGCAAACACGACCGGAAGTGTAAGTTCGACGCCATTTGCAATCCACGCACGTCCCGCTGCTTCCGGCGCGCTCGCATCCAAATTATCTCTAAGCTACACTTTAACAGCTTACATAACAGCTGGCCCAGTGAAGTCAGAGGGGCTACCGCGAAACTGAAACGTTCGTGTATCTCCATCTCTGTCGCTCGAACTAGCAAGTGCGACAGAGACGGAGATACGCGAACGAAGTTCGTTTTTGTTTCGCGGTAGGCCCTCAGGTCACAAGCTGCTGCTGTGCTAGGTTGCGTCGTGCGCTCAGCTACTGCCCCGCTATTCTACCCACAAATACATCTTGACGTCACGTCACGATTCGTAGAAACTAAGCGTAGGTAGAGGTAGAGGTCTAGTCTCGTTAGGCGTGACGGGTGAGGTGAGGCGCATTAGCGCGTTCCGAATAGGAGTGCTGCCCCCCAATTCTGTAACTTGTTTTAAGTTCACCTCAACGCACAACCACAAATATATCTTGGGGCCGCGATTCGTAGAAACTAAGCGTAGGTAGAAGTAGAGGTCTAGTCTCGTTAGGCGTGACGGGTGAAGTGAGGCGCATTAGCGCGTTCCGAATAGGAGTGCTCATGCGCACTGTGCAGAATAGAAAAAGAATTTTTGTGGGTTGATATTAACAAGTTGTCACAGAAAAATGACCTATGTTTATTTTCTGATAATTAGGTAGCATAAACTGTGAAAGCTCTAAGCTACATACCGTCCAAAAAGCAGCACAATTGACATTCTTTACTTTTTTGATGGACCATCTTCCGCTACAAAAGTTGTGCAATGAAGTTAACTTGTATCGTGCGTACTCCTGACTTGGCTGGGAAAGGATTTTAAAGACGGTCTTTATTGAGCCTTCTACCGTCCTAGCATATAGCTAGCCAGGTCTTTCATGATGGTACTGATTACTATTAATGACTATTCCACAAAAGAAAAACTTATATAAGTTAAAGAAGAACAAAAGGTAGACGTAATGTCCTTAACCATTTTTTACCAGTCAATCATAGTACTGTATTTACCTACTACGAGTATCGTAATTCTTATTTAATCAATCTAAATATATAAAAGAAGAAACTGACTGACTGACATATCAACGCAGCCCAAACCGCTGGTTCTAGAGATTCCAAATTTGGCACGTAGGTTCCTTATAAGGTCTAGGGGTGCACTAAGAAAGGATTTTTCAAAATTCAACCCCTAAGTGGGTGAAATGGGGGTCCAATGTGTGTATGGGGAAACAATATTAGTTAGACTATTTTATTCGAAACTTCAGAGCAGTATTCCTACCAATAAATGAGTAAACACTTGTTTCAGGTTTTTTGAGAATTCAACCCCTAAAAGGGGGAAATGTGGTGACAAAGTCTGAAAATCAACATGGATATTGTTTCTTTGCTTTGTGTTTTTCATACCGTCGTGCTACTGTTCCATTATATATATATATATTTTTCAATATTTTGCATTAATTATTTATTTATTATGTGTCTACTTACTTTTTATCTAATGCTGTGTTGCGTTGCGTTCCGTGGGCCACTTGCGGTGCTGTCTGAAAACCAGCGCTGCAGGTGTCTGTCTGACACCTCGGCACAATGCTGAGACAGCGACCGTTTCACTGCCGCGAAGACACACAATATGTGTCAATTGTATTGTATGTCTACTCCTATGTCTCTGTGTGTCTTTTGTGTAGTGAATAAATGTCTTCTTTTCTTTTCTTTCTTGTCTATGGTTTATCGGGTCACTGATTACGAAAACAACAACAATTTTAAAATCGAACGTGGCGGTCGTTTAATATCCCCTCTTGGGGTACAATGAGGTTGAAATGTCTAAATATCAATATGGGTGCTGTTTTTATGATTTTTTGAGACGTTAATTACGAAAATGGCATCGATTTTGAAATTTAATATTGTGGACATGAAAATTCTTGAAAGTATTTGTGCCAGATTGCAATTCAATTGGAACATATTGGTCAAACTGAGATCCTCCTTTTTTTGTATACGATTAAAAATTACTTTTAGTACGCGGGCGAAGCCGCGGGCCAAAGCTAGTTAGATTATATATTTATAATGATTTGGAGAGATCCTTGGGATTTGCCTTACGTGTATAATTAAAGTTAATTTATGCTTGCGTGTCAACAAATTGGCAGGTATTGCTTTGCCGATTGCCTTTGTCGTACGCTGATGCGGGTGGCGTAGGTGAATGTGGCACTCTTTGGGGGAACTTGTGGACCAGCAGTGGTTGTCCGTTTTGTGACAAAAAACATCTCTGACACTTTTTTTTGTTTAACTGTTAGTTTTGTCACGAATAAATGTATCTTTCTTTATTTTTTTCATCTTTCGGCTGAAATGATGATGATGATGATTTTCCGATAATGAGAGACAACATAAACTACCTTTATCCATAAAATTTAATAAGCCTTAGTTAAAATGTTTTATGTTATGGTTTCCCCTTGGTCATGGAATATGTAGGTACTACTTATAGAAAATTTGTAAGATTATAATGAATAAAAAGTTTAAATCATTATTGATTTTAATTTTCTCCATTTTAAAGTTGCCAACAACTTGAATAAATAAATTTAATTTAATCCCTTTCAGTAAAAATAACCCGGTGTCCAACCTTTGTAGATAGATTATAATAGTAACGGTTTCTTCGTACAAGAATCCAGTAATATTTACCTATTTAAAGATATGTTAGAGAATGAAACAAAGCAAAAATCACGTTTCGCAGCACAATGCCCCCAATTGTCTTTAAAACAAATATTGCCGAAGCACTCGCCGCGCTCGGGTGCGCAAATTTACATAGACAAGCATTCTTTATGGATATTCCTTTTTCTACATTATTTGCCTTTTCGTCGGCGTTTGCTTTTAAATTATACACCCTATGGCACGTAGAAATATTGGGGTGAAAACGTTTTATGATTCGTAGGAATTATCTGTGACAGGTCTTTACCCTCAACATAATTTAAAGATTCAAGTAGATTTTAGTTTCATAGATTTAAACTACCGTTAGGGTGACAATAATTTTTAATTATAATGCAATTCCTAATTCCGTTTTATTAAAAAAAAAAAGTTTGTTTTAGTTAACTACGTGTTAATCGTTTTTGGCATCAAATCCTGAATTAGGAAAATTGTTTCCTGATCACGAATCACCGTGTAGGTATAGACCGTTTATTAATGAAAATGACTAGGTACCCAAAACTTTTCATCTCAATTTTCAATGAACAATACTAGGGAATTAATATATTTTGGATGTATAAGTAGGACTAGTTAGTGAAAACCCGGAAAATAATTATGTACTTAGGTGTGCAGTCTTCTTATTTTGTCTACGCATCCGAATATCCGATCCGTAGAATAGATATCTGTCAATCTTTCACGCATGTTGTGCAGAAGTTCAATATCCGACTTGCTCCATTCATGGTTCAATTAATTTGGAGTCTATCTGGCTAAACGCATCAGTCTGATATTAGATTATAACTTAACCTGGCCGAATTTTATACAAATATTTGCTGACGGGTGGATAAGGCCCTGTCAGCTGTCTCATAGAGAACTGTCAAAGTTCCCATACAATTAGATATTAGAGGGTGCTAATATCAGTGATTTGTCCGGATTGTTTTTCTAGAACGGATCTTATCTTGAGACCCATCGGTACCACAAAGCAATTGTTCAGCCATAAGAGCCAAGTGCCATAAATAAACTCTTCGAAATGAAAAGCCCACGTTTAGTAAATACTTTACTCGAATAGCGACTCTATTGTTAAAGTAGTCTGTTGTTTTAATTGCAAAATGGTCAACATTGCGAGGTAGTATTTTTTAATGTGTCCTTTCCTTGGACATAAAGCCGCTTTTGGTTGGAAAAGTGTTGATTTTACAATATTAATTGGCGATTACACTTAACAATAAAAGACAATCGCATTGTTTACTAGGCACTAAGTTTATTCTTATATGTGAAATAGTATTTGTATGATTTTTTTGCACATTGTGCATGATTTTTTACAGTAAGTTACTGAAAGGCTACTCCAGTTATGTATGCTCTAAGCTACATACCATCCAAAAAGCGGCCCAATTGACTTTCTTTACTTTTTTGATGGACCATCTTCCGCTACAAAAGTTGTGCAATGAAGTTAACTTGTATCGTGCGTACTCCTGACTTGGCTGGGAAAGGATTTTAAAGACGGTCTTTATTGAGCCTTCTACCGTCCTAGCATATAGCTAGCCAGGTCTTTCATGATGGTACTGATTACTAATAATGACTATTCAACAAAAGAAAAACTTATATAAGTTAAAGAAGAACAAAACGTAGACGTAATGTCATTAAGTATTCTTTACCAGTCAATCTTAGTATTGTATTTATCCACTATCGTACTTCTTATTTAATCAATCTAAATATATATAAGAAGAAACTGACTGACTGACATATCAACGCAGCCCAAACCGCTGGTTCTAGAGATTCCAAATTTGGCACGTAGGTTCCATATGAGGTCTAGGGGTGCACTAAGAAAGGATTTTTCAAAATTCACCCTCTAAGTGGGTGAAATTGGGGTCCAATGTGTGTATGGGGAAACAAGATTAGTTAGACTATTTTATTCGAAACTTCAGAGCAGTATTCCTACCGATAAATGAGTAAACACTTGTTTCAGCTTTTTTGAGAATTCAACCCCTAAAAGGGGGAAATGTGGTGACAAAGTCTGAAAATCAACATGGGTATTGTTTCTATATTTATATTACGAAAACAACAACAATTTTAAAATCGAACGTGGCGGTCGTGAATTACCATCTCCCCTCTCGGGGTGCAATGGGGTTGAAATATCAATATGGGTGCTGTTTTTATGATTTTTTGAGACGATAATTACGAAAATGGCATGGACATGAAAATTCTTGAAAGTATTTGTGCCAAATTGCAATTCAATTGGAACATATGGGTCAAAATGAGATCCTCCTTTTTTGTATACGGTTAAAAATTACTTTTAGTACGCGGGCGAAGCCGTGGGCATAAGCTAGTTAGATTATATATTTATAATGATTTGGAAAGATCCTTGGGATTTGCCTTACGTGTATAATTACAGTTAATTTATGCTTGCGTATCGACAAATTGGCAGGTATTGCTTTGCCGATTGCCTTTGTCGTACGCTGATGCGGGTGGCGCAGGTCAATGTGGCTTTCTTTGGGGGACTTTGTGGACCAGCAGTGGTTGTCCGTTTCGTTACAAAAAACATCTCTTTTGTTTGTCACGAATAAATGTATCTTTTTTTCATCTTTCGGCTGAAATGATGATGATGATGATGCTTTTCCGATAATAAAAGACAACATAAACTACCTTTATCCATAAAATTTAATAAGCCTCAGTTAAAATGTTTTATATCTGTTTGCACACATTTTTTTTAGTGGCGAAATTATGGTTTCCCCTTGGTCATGGAATATGTAGGTACTACTTATAGAAAATCTGTAAGATTATAATGAATAAAAAGTTTAAATCATTATTGATTTTAATTTTCTCGATTTTTAAGTTGCCAACAACTTGAATAAATAAATTTAATTTAATCCCTTTCAGTAAAAATAACCCGGTGTCCAACCTTTGTAGATAGATTATTATAGTAACGGTTCCTTTGTACAAGAATCCAGTAATATTTACCTATTTAAAGATATGTTATAGAATGAAACAAAGCGAAAATCACGTTTCGCAGCACAATTGTCTTTAAAACAAATATTGCCGAAGCACTCGCCGCGCTCGGGTGCGCAAATTTACATAGAGAAGCTTTCTTTATGGATATTCCTTTTTCGACGTTATTTGCCTTTTCGTCGGCGTTTGCTTTTAAATTATACACCCTATGGCACGTAGAAATATTGGGGTGAAAACGTTTTATGATTCGTAGGAATTATTTGTGACAGGTCTTTACCCTCAACATAATTTAAAGATTCAAGTAGATTTTAGTTTCATAGATTTAAACTACCGTTAGGGTGACAATAATCTTTAATTATAATGCAATTCCTAATTCCGTTTTATTAAAAAAAAAAGTTTGTTTTAGTTAACTACGTGTTAATCGTTTTTGGCATCAAATCCTGAATTAGGAAAATTGTTTCCTGATCACGAAACACCGTGTAGGTATAGACCGTTTATTAATGAAAATGACTAGGTACCCAAAACTTTTCATCTCAATTTTCAATGAACAATACTAGGGAATTAATATATTTTGGATGTATAAGTAGGACTAGTTAGTGAAAACCCGGAAAATAATTATGTACTTAGGTGTGCACTCTTCTTATTTTGTCTACGCATCCGAATATCCGATCCGTAGAATAGATATCTGTCAATCTTTCACGCATGTTGTGCAGAAGTTCAATATCCGACTTGCTCCATTCATGGTTCAATTAATTTGGAGTCTATCTGGCTAAACGTATCAGTCTGATATTAGATTATAAACTTAACCTGGCCGAATTTTATAAAAATATTTGCTGACGGGTGGATAAGGCCCTGTCAGCTGTCTCATAGAGAACTGTCAAAGTTCCCATACAATTAGATATTAGAGGGTGCTAATATCAGTGATTAGTCCGGATTGTTTTTCTAGAACGGATCTTATCTTGAGACCCATCGGTACCACAAAGCAATTGTTCAGCCATAAGAGCCAAGTGCCATAAATAAACTCTTCGAAATGAAAAGCCCACGTTTAGTAAATACTTTACTCGAATAGCGACTCTATTGTTAAAGTAGTCTGTTGTTTTAATTGCAAAATGGTCAACATTGCGAGGTAGTATTTTTTAATGTGTCCTTTCCTTGGACATAAAGCCGCTTTTGGTTGGAAAAGTGTTGATTTTACAATATTAATTGGCGATTACACTTAACAATAAAAGACAATCGCATTGTTTACTAGGCACTAAGTTTATTTTTGTCTATAGCCAAAGAATCCGCACTATACCGACAGTTTGAAACAAACGGACCTTCGGCTCAACCACAATCCACCATTCTTAGCCGACCTTGTTTGTGGACAGGCGTCGTAACTCCCGCATCGGAAGTTGCCCAAACACAAACAGAGATATTGCGCTACCGCCTTGTTCCCCGTAGAACCAAGTTTGATAACTGGTTTTGTACAAAAAAAAAAATTCTTCCTAGCTAACTCGGTTATCAAGAGGGATTTTATTTTTCCTCATAGTAAACCGTTACTTTACTTGGCTTTCTACAAAGAAGGCACTTTTCTATTTACCTAACTTAATCAGTTATCAATCGGTGCTCCGGTTAAGCGACCAGCTTCAGTTAGCGAGCACATGAAGCAAGTTAAAGATAATAACATTTATATTTATTTATTTATTTAAGACACATATAAGCGTACAGTATTGCACCAAAACGCCTACACGGTAACATTCAAATTAAAAAATATAAATATAAAACATTCACATATCTTGGAGCAACAAATATTCAAATTAGTAATACCTATAGGTAACACAGTTAATTATATTATTTAGTTCGAGTTTAAGGCGGACAAAGTGGTTTGCAAGAACTTGCTCAATCTGTCAGCGAAAATGTCGGCATCTGGGACCCGGATCAGCACATTATTCACGAGTGGGATGGCCCGGGAGGTGGGCGCGTTCGCGGCGTGCACCGTGCGCGTCACGGGACCCACCAGCAGGCGCCGGCATCGCCGCGCAGGCCGCGCGGCGCCCAAGCTCGCACCCGGCGGACCGTAGGTTGGTGGCGGAACCGATATCCCCACTCGGCATGTATATATGCATCCTAACTAGATAGTGTGCCGTATGTAATTATTTCAGTGCGCAGTGACCCTATGTCGTTACTTCACACAGGGTTCACACTCGCTTAGAAGTAAGTAAGTAAGTCAGCGTGATGTGTACGTCATTGAGTACAAATGGAAAACGAACAACTCGAAATTATTGTTGATTAATCTCAATTTTAAAATCATCGACGTGGAAAATTTACCAGTCGGAATAATGCTAAAATTAAATAATAATAATAAATAATGCAGAGATAAAAAGTGAAACAGTTTTATTAAGCAGGCGTCCGATGTTTCATCCAATAGCCCAGCCACTAGTCCATAATTTTCAACCAATAATCCGTTTTATTTAGATTCCATCAACCAGTAATAGTCCCTATACACCCCAGCGGGTGCTGTCTCTGTGCGCGTCCCATGACACGGGCACGGACAGCATCCGCTCGGTGTACTCCTTGCATTAAATTAAATTGTCAAAAGAGCATCTACATGTTGACTCAGTTGGTACTTTGTACCTAGCCCCACGCACGCCTCCCAAAGGTCCGGGACATCATGTCCCGTGAGCGGGACAGACATAAATAATGCTAAAAGTAAAAGTTACATAGTACCTAGATATAGGTCGAAAAAAGTACGTCCATTTGGAATTACGCACCTACACTCTAAAAATATGGCCAATCAGAAACACGTCATATATCAATTTTGTACATAATAGTAGATTTTCATATAATTTAATAATAATTTAAATTAGACAACATTCACTTTGTACGTACACATTTAAATATGTTAGGCTAGATTCATTTTGAACAAAAAAATTGCCCATAAAAAAGTAATAGACACAATTAAATTTTCACTATATTCACTTTTGATGGTAACACTTTTGGTCCAATTTTAAAATGCTCATATTGTGTTTACGATTTTCCATTTGTGCGGAATGACACTAAATCGTCAGCGTTCTCATACTCGCTTGACAGAACGCGCGTCCAAACGTTTCGCCTTTACCTACATAAACAAGGCCTTACACGTCAGAACGAGACCGAATAATAAATGTAAATTCGATTTCAATAAAACTCGTTAAGTCAAATAGCCCTCAAACCGATGACATTCCCTATTCTGAATGCGCGCGACAAATTAACGAGCGAGCGACATCGATTAACTGCCGTTTGATTTATGAGACGCTTTATCTCTTTGTTTGGCGGCCATTGTTGGATTGTAGGTACTTTCTATTGTTACCTATCTCGAAATGAGTTTTATATAATGACATCTTTGAAGTTATTGGATTAGATTATTTTTATTTAATGATAATAAATTACATTACAAAGCATACATGTCAAAAAAAACACAAACTGGAGCCGTAGCATGGTTGGCCTTATCACGCGACAAGTGACAAGATAAGAGGGTCGTCTCGTTCTATCGAACGGTGTCAGCCAGTGACGCACGCTCTATCCTATCACCTATCGCGTGACAAGGCCAACCATGCTACGGCACCTGGAGTTTAGATCAGAACTCGGTAGGTACAATACCTATATACATTTATTTTCTAAAGTAAATACAAGATGATGATTAACATTAACTAAATTAAAACTAAGTTAAATCTACAAAAGGCCCTCGAGGCATTGTACCGAGGATGCTGGCCGCATTTCCTCGCTGCTCTTCGGTCACCAGTTACCAGACGTTTCGCGATTTCTGCAAATAACTTATGCGCACTGGGACCCCACGGACCGAGGGTCTCGACGCCAAAGGGTACAAAGTTGTATTCTCTCTCTATTTATTACAATTCAGTAGGTACAATTATTGAATAAGCACGTACCCCTTATTATTATTCCTAATCGTTAGCTAGGGACATATCAAAATATATTTTTTTGACAAGAGAGCGACGCAAACGAAGTTCTCCGCATCAGCTTGGTCAAAAAATATTTCGTATGTCCGATTTTCCATTTTCGGTCCGGCGTTTCTCCTGTACAAGTCGCATTCCTCAACCGATTCTCGTGAAATTTTGTGAGCAGACAATAATCCTACTAATATTATAAATGCGAGAGTTTGGATGTTTGTTACGCAAAAAGCTCAAAAAGAGATACCTAAATGATTGGACTGGACATGTGAAAAAAGACTCACTTCGCTTCCTTCCGCGTCGAGATGACGCCCGCGACCGCGCACTCTCCGCCTTTTTTGTCACAGATAATAATCGATAAAGTCTGCTAATGCTAATGGTTGACGGACTTATATATACTTATGAGCCGTAGCATGGTTGGCCTTATCACACGACAAGTGACAAGATAAGAGCGTCGTCTCGTTCTATCGAACGGTGTCAGCCAGTGACGCACGCTCTATCCTATCACCTATCGCGTGACAAGGTCAACCATGCTACGGCTCCTGTGCATTTTTGATACTTTGTCGCAAACATGAGAGGGCCGCCGCGATTATAGAAGCTGAGAATCATAATCCTGGCCAGGGAACTCCAACGAAGCTGGTCGCTAGCTCTGTAGGTACGCACAGCCAATACAGCCATACAACCGACAAACGAGTCTAAAGGTACTAATTTTTCAATTATCATGCGAATCTCCGCATTTTATCCTGCGCTATTGTGTGTGCGTAGGTGATAGGTAATAACAACTATTTTTAGCACTTCATAATCGCGGTAAAAGTGCAAGGGTTACATTTATTACGAATCGTCTCTCGATTCTGAATATCACGTTGTTTCCATTCTAAATTCAAATAAAAATGTAAAATAGATTGCACCGTGAAACGAGGTTATTCAAATTTGGAGTTCAAAACAAATTAAATTTAAATATCGAATACGGTTGAATATCGGCCATCTATCTTGGTGGCTATAAAGCTGATGTCTGTCACTTTTGGTTCGAATTTTAAATCATTCGATTAAATCGTGGATTAAAAGCAGTTTTTAGTAGAGTTACCTGCACACCTACATTATCTAAGATTGCAGCAGCGCAAAAACCTATTGTTTTCCATGATATTTATTTAAACATATTTATTATAATAAAAAGGGTAGGGGCAAGGTGCTCAACCTGTGAACACTTTCCAGATTTAAAATTATTTTTGATGGTCAGTAAAAAACTGTCGACATTATTATCAAACTCTTTATTATAATCTTATAACAATTAACCAGCCTTTATCTTCACAAACTTTTATTACGTCAGCTGCCTAGGAACAAGAGATATAGGAATATTTTTAAAAACATTATATTTGTCCATAGGTACAAGCACTGTTTAACCTAGGTATATTAGTATAGCCTCTAACGACACAATATATATTTACTAATAATATGAGAACTGTACTGTTAAGTAGGTACTTATTACTCAAAGATAATTACTATTGATAATACCTAGCTGTACCTAATTATAACTTACGTCGACGTAGTTATCAGTCGTCCCGGTCAGTCTCCGGCCGGCTTCCGTAGCTAACATGCTCTTGGTTAATTATAATTAAAATGTTATTATTAATAACAATAACAGTGTTAATAATGGACCCGGAAAGGCAGCCGCTTTTGAACGATGTGCGATGTCGGAGAAATAGGTAAGTAAAATAATTACGGAATAGATCGCGGGCCGTGTGGTTTTGGTTTAGAATTAGCACCAAGTCCTTTCTGCCCGTGGGTATGGGAGTGGACTGTAGGAAGAGCCTGGAAGTTTTGGGCGATGCGCTAGCAACCTGTTACTACAATGTCCTGTTACCTTCATTTCTTTAAACCTGCAATAGCTAGAAGCAGCACTGTGTTTTTTGTGCACTGTCTACTACTTTCCCTTTCTTTAAGGTGACCGAGATATCATAAAACTGTCATTGGAATTTGAATCTATAAGTACTTGCTTGGTGAGTAAAGCCGCTTTTTCAACGGATTACTTCGATAACATTCGGTCCACTCAAATATTTTGTAGCTACCTATACAATACCCGACACAAAGGCTAGCTTGAGAGTATAAAAATCACTGTAACATCGTAGTGTTTTTTGCGTGGCACGTTGGCCGTGGGCGCAGCAACATGCAACACCTTTACTCGATATTATAGTTCGTATGATCAACGTTTTTTAATTATTTCAGGGCTCTAACCTTCGAGGAAGTGCTCGCCGCCCGCCAGAACAACATCTGGCGCCGCTCGCGCCTCATCCTGATCCTCATTTTCTGGGCGACCATGGCCATGTTCCTATCAATGATCGCCTGTCTGTTACTCAAGTCTCGCTGTGGCCCGGGAATCGAATCGGTGCAAAGCGTCTCGCATGTGCACATGACTCTGGCTCCGCTTATGGCCAGCGTGCGAGACGATGCGCATTAAGCTGAAGAGTTAATGCAACTGGGACCCCATGTCAAGTAGCCGAACGGATATCTTTCTGCAAATCGGACGCACTTAGATTCAGCCCGATAGCCAAGTTCTGACAGACGCATTGGACTCACGCTCCGGTTATAGCCAGCGTGCGAGGCGATGCGCATATCGCGCTGTCTGGTATTGACGTCAAGTCCCCCGGAACCTTTCTATTTGCACATCGAGCGCGAGGCAACAAATGCTACATATAGATATTCATCATCATCATCATCATATCAGCCGAAAAACGTCCACTGCTGGGCAAAGGCCTCCCCCAAAGAGTGCCACAATGACCGGTCCTGCGGCCATCGGTTCTACGTGCAATGTGCCCTGCCCACTGCCACTTAAGTTTAGCGATTCGAGGGCTATATCGGTTACCTTGGTTCTGCTGCGGATAGCCTCATTTCTGATGCGATCACGCAGATACTACCAGCATATCTCTCCATTGCCCTTTGGGTGACCTAGATATTACAAGACTGCAATTCGTTTGGGAATAATATGGCTTTACTTTGACGTAAATATAATTATGACACTATTGTCACCTCCATTCTAATCGTGACAAGATAATACAGCCAACCGTGGCCATGTTCTGAGAGTGCATGTGACTCTCGCTCCGCATGAACGGATACGCTGGCTATGAAGCCAGCGTGCGAAACGATGCGCACACGCTGTAGAGTTGATACAAATATTCCTGTCTGTTAATGACGGCAATTCCTCCGGAACTGTCTTTGTATATCGAGACAACAGAGTTTATAGGAAACATTGTTACAATATGGACTTCTAGTCGTTAAATATATTAATTGACATACCTTTATTAAAATGTAATTGTAAGCTCGACTTTTCATCCTTTTTTGCCTGACTACGGCAGAGCTGAAAGGAAGGGATATGTTTTTAGCAGTCTATCTCATTCGAGGCCACGCATCGCTACATGTGCTACACCGTAGCGCGTAGCGTAGCAGCGTTTTTCCGCTCTGAGTCACTGGCCTTGAATGGGTTTAGTTTGTATTTACGTATGTTTTACTGTATCGTTTAAATATTGAACCGATTTTGATAAATGGGTTATCAATCGATTCGAAATTATGCTCCGGGTGACATAGGCTACCTTTTGTATGAAAAAGAAAAATATGATGGCTGTCACATACAAATAAGTGACTGACTTTGAAAAAAATCTATCATAGCGTGTGGGGGATCAAATGAAAGAGGAGAAAATTATCATCCTCCTAGCGTTATTCCCAGTTGTGGCCTAAAGGAGCCAGGGATTCTCTTTAACACATACATGTCGAGTTCAAATATATAAAAATATTATTCATAGTTACGTTCCCGTAGTCGGGATACAGTTTTTTTTTTACTTTTTATGCTGGTTGTGTGTGTGTTTAATATGATAGTCTTTTTAATTGTATTTCTATGTAACTAAAATTAATATACAATGTAAATTGTCACTGAATAAATTAAATGAAATGAAAATCAGCGACAAAATAAGTGACTTCTTGTTGACGAAGTCATGGTGCCGCCTGGAACTATAATATACCTAGGCACTACCTGAATGTCGAGCACAGAAGACCACACAAATGCTGGAGATCAACATGGCCATGTTCTGACAATCTCTGTAGAAGAACCGCCTGTGTCAAACACCGTTCGCTACGCCTGCGTAAAATCCCACTTCCTGGCCAGATCTTTGTGTATTCACCACGGGCGGTAACAAAGAAATCATTATATCGCGCATTTATCGTCCTTGCCTTCGGCTCGGGTGACACATCGGGGGATCTGAGACATTCTTTGTTTTATCACGCTAAGCGAGTAATTTACTATGTCAAACGAGAACTATTTATTTATATATTATTTGTAAATATAAAATTATGAATTATGAGTGTATATAAATGTATTGTTGTTTGTGATAAATAAAAATAGTATTAAAAATTAGATCATTTAATCAACGATTTGGGGACTTTCCTTTGTACAACACATCTTAAATAATTAATTGATACTTAAAACATACAATTAGTTGTACAAACAGATTTACATCTTAAAAATACGATAACTGAATAACTAGCACATACAATCTCTGTATGGGATTGAACATTTCCTTTACTTGTAGAACTTATGTCCCAATTACTGTTGACATAACTCTATAAATGTCACATTATAGATTCGACACGTCTAAATATGAAAAAAAAAACTCCCATTAACTTAATGTGCAGGGGCGAAAAACCCAACCCAAAAATGGCCAACCCTGTTGTGTGACCGAAAACGCCGACCGCCATTTTGTCTTGTGAGTGACGTCAGTATAGAAAATTCAAAAACAAGTTTCCGTTGTAAAGAACATTTGACGTTTCTAGGTTTCTGCACGTAGTATCTTCGTAGTAGTCAGAGTAGTCTGTGCCTTTTTGATGCTAAACGTTCAAATTTTATTCATTATTTCTTTGCATAAAGCGATATTATTGTGAGGAAATAAAAATACTAGTTGACTATCGAATCTATACGAACATTTTAAAATATATTTAAAAACGGTAGAATATACTATTTAAACAACTTGTTGGAAATGACGTAAGAAGGACGTAAAAGACGTAAGATCTAATTAAACTTTTTTGGCTTTGGTCACTGCCTTTTATACTATTTTACCATAAAAATAGGATCATTACGCCAGCTCGCAAATGCCACTATGCCAGCAATACAAAAATAATATTTAGGTACCAAAGTCATCGGTACTTGGTAAGTTATTAATTTGTTACAATAATATGTAACATATAGCAAAGGTTAGCGTCGTCAAAGTTAGTACCATTGTCAGTTCTTATCCAATTAAAAATATCTAATATTTTAGTGGACAAAGTTAGTACCGTTGCAGTATCAAGTGATAAGTCGACATAAGGAATCGGGTATGGAATACAGCGCGTGAAGTTGTGTTTCGTCGGACGATCGGCTCTGAGAGCTCTGTTTGCTGATGTTGATTAACTCTTCTTGCAATTCTTCAAGAATTTTCTGCCGTTTTGGGAATCTGAAATGAAGATAAATTTGATTTTTTTATCTAGGTTATCCTTGTCGTATATCGGCCATACTGTAGAGGTTGTATGTAAAGCGAAATCTGAGGGTCGATGGCCCGAAGTGTTTTTTCGGAGTGCGCTCTCAACGCACGCTCACTCAAATCGTCTTACAAGCGATCCGGAGGGCCGAAGGCCCGAGGGTGAGCGGCGAGGGGCACCAAGCCGGAGGCGAAGCTCCCCGTAGGGTAGTCCCTTTAGAGCGCAATCTACTCTTGAACGTTACAAGCGAACCCGAGTCAGGTAGAAACGCGATGTGGGCGTGGCATTTGGCGATTGAGCATGCACTCAAAGCTTTCGCGCCAACGTCGCCTGAACGGCGGGCCATCGCTCACAAAGTTGTAGGCGACGTGAAGGGGATGAGGTGGCAACACCGCTCCCGATAGAAACCGCGCTCGATACCCCTTCTATAGTATTTTCATCACACTTGCTCGTCAATGGCGTCATTACTTGCGAGCGTATAGAGCAGTTATAGCCGTTTTACCTCCCACGGGCTGTTAAGTTTAGTTTTAAATTATAGAACCCTCTGATTGGCTTAAGCAAATCTGGTTGCTGTGTGATTGGTTGAATAAAAAAATCTAGTTGGTCAAGTCGCCCCGCCCCGCAAGAATACTGCTCTGTGATTGGTTGAAATATTGAACTGCGCGCTCTACTAGCACTGATCTGGAAGTGAAGTTGTCAATTTTTTATTGGTGCTGCTGTATGAAACTTAGATTTTTCTGTCTTTTGTAGTTATTTATTTCCTCGCAAATGTGATGAAAAACATTGTGTATAACACGGGCGTAAGAATATTGCAAACTCGAGTCATCAAAAGCCCTCCTTCGGCGTCGGGCTTCTGATAGACTCTCGTTAGCAATATTCCACTTACGCCCCTCGTTAAACAATGTACTATTAGTGTTCTGTGGGTCCATTAGTCTCTGGTACTCACTCAGCGGCGACGGCGGCGACGGCGCTCTCGACGTGCTGCGCGTGCAGCGGGGCGGCGAGCCGCGCGGCCAGCGCGCGCACGCAGCCCGCGTCGCACGCCAGCGCCACGCACAGGCACCGCACGCGGCTCAGTAAGGGCTGCAGACCCAGGTTCACCAGGATCGAGGTTAGTTGAGTGTTGATCTGCGGACAAAATCAACATTTAAAACCGGCGGAACTTAACGGATGTAAACCTAAAGATGCGTACGAATTTGAGCGGCTCAGCCTGACGCATGCTCGCCCCGCGCGGCGAGCTGCTCGCGCGTCAAATGGTTGCGCATAAACATGAAGCGTTGCGCATAAGCGCGGGTGAAGCCAGCGCGCTCGCGGCGAGCCTACGTCCAAATGGCATCGACACGATGACAGCAAATTGATTTCGGGTCATACAACACCTTTTGCTTTTATGTATTTGTATTAAAAAAAGAAAAAAATAATAATAATATTTTCAGTTACAAAACACTTATAGGACTACGTTAGTAAACTAATATTAAAAGGCAACATAAACTACTACAATAATTGTTCCAAATTTACTAACAAACAATTACACACGCACGGCTCAGCCATTTGGTCAAATTCGTACGCGCCTCGCGCACAAACAAGTTCGATCTTGTCGCCCTGTCCGCGGCACGCTCGGATACACGTCCAAGTGACGCGAGGCACGCACACTGAGGCGCCTTTGAGCGCGGGCAAGAGCCCGGCTCCGGGGGCTCGCCGCGCGCTGCTCGCGCACAGCGCGTGAGCGCGTACGAATTACAGCAAAATAGGCGCCGTGCGTGCCCCAACCCGAGGCTGCTCTAATTTACACGCACCTTAAGGATTCAATTCCTCCGAGGTATCCGAGTCCTTACTATACTAAGTATGACTAAACTTTTTTATGGTCGACATTTTCAAAACCAAAAAGCCAAGATTATTATGACCTATATCATCACCAATGCTAAGTCCCGTCGAACATTAATAAAAATCAACAATTAATTAACGAATATAAATATTGCTAATAGGTTTTTTAAGGGCTTAATGCCATTATGTTGTGACACGAATTGGTATTAAAACTAAAGAAGGTCACTTTGCAAGAGGTCTTAAATTTTATATGAAATCCCATTATGCACCTCTCGTTTCGCCGCACCGGAAACCTAATACTTGGCAGCCTATTATACGGAACATAACGTCAATATTTAATATATTTGATAAAAGTAGCATTGTAAGCCGGAAAGTCATATTTCCTTATTAACACGGTTTCTTATCACGCCGACACTAAAGTGGCAATAAATTGTAAGGGCCAGCAGAATCTCTATTTAATAGCGTTATTTATAAACATTTTAATCGTAACTGCCCGGGTCGCCTTATCTCCCGAGTTCACTGATCAAACAACAAGAATGTGACAAATAGGGCTCAGCGCACACTGATGTTAGGGCGAGGTTTATACAAGCTTTTGTTTAACTTGCAATGTGTTTGTTCGGATCAAATCTAATTGCTGCATGCCAATATATTTGTTTGGTTGATATACAGAGAGCATTTATCTCACAAAAAAAATGTGTCCGAGCCGCCTATGGAGCCCACTATTTGGCCCATTGTCGAACAATATTTAAGGAGCTAAAAGTTCTTCCCTTGCCTTGCTTATACATATATATAACTAAATTTGTTAGAAAAAATCCACACATGTTTCCTCTGCATGACGTTGTCCTAAACAAAACGAATGGTAGATATCCGCACACGCTTTATGAGCCTAGACAGAAACTTAGAATGTTTAGTAAGAATGCTTATATTATGCCAATAAAAGTGTACAATAATGTGCCAAATGACATGAAATGTTTACCAAATATTCAATTTGACAGGAAATTATTCAATTGGCTGCTTGACATTTGTTTCTATTCTATAAACGAATTTTTTGATTATTGATTGTCCATTATTTTATTACTTTTCTCATTAATTTATCGTATTGTATGTTGTATTTAATTAATTGTTACGTCTTTATAATTCGAATGATCTACTTTAATTCAATAATATTTCTACGCCGATGTCGGCAGGATATGTGAAACTGACATGTGAAAAATCACAAATTATACCAACAAATGTACCATATTCGGTGAAATAAACTTATTCTATTCTATTCTATTCTCAAATTTGACCAGGATTCCGTTGAAATTTTGTACCCTTGTGTACGTCTGATGGCAATGCAATACTCGTATTATAAAACCATAAAGCTGGTCTGATGAGACAAGACGGTGGGCAAAGGATTTCCTACACGCACGTACACAAAATAGACCCGAACACACACACACATAACATAAGCTAATGATAGCATAATTAACGATTTTATATTTATTGTTTAAGTATGCATGCTGCATGCTATTTTGTGGCTATTTGTATGCCTTAACAGGCAAGCAAGGCATAGTGATACGATCCATAGACTTAAACACCGATGTACATACCTATGTTTAACAAATAAAATATTTTGTATTTGTATATGAAGTGTTTGGGCTCACTAGAATCCTAGTGGATGGCTAAACAAAAAGTACAGTCGGCAATAAAAGCGTGCACCAAAATCATTGCGTTTTTCAAATAACTTATTTTAGTACAGCTATCTAAGAGTAGCTTTTAAATGAAGGAAAACATCGCGAGGAATCTGGTCTAATTTCCAACAAGGTCTAGTTGTTCCTAATCATCATCATCATCATCATCAAATCAGCCGAAATATGCCCTCTGCTGGACATAGGCCTCCCCCAAGGAGTGCCACAATGACCGGTCCTGCGCCACCCGCATCCATCGGACTCCCGCGGCGGGGCACGTTGTACGTAGAACCGATGGCCGTTGGGGCGGAAAGGTTCTCGAGCGGGGACCACGTACCGTCAGACGCGGCGTGGGTACGCCCACCACAAGGTAGACTGATGACTTGGTAAAGGTCGCAGGAGTCCTATAGAATACAACTGGGAAAATGCTAGGAGAATTATAGTCTTACCTGATTTTCACAGTATCTCTTGGAATTCTTCGTCATCTTATCGCTGGCAGTTATGAACGTGACAGATATGATCGGACAGTTGGTTTTCTCCACGTCGTTCCAGTTTTGATATGCGAGACGGTTATTCGAACCTGAAACAAGGTTTTTTTTTAATTGAACGTTCTTTTTATATATTCTTTATACGTGACGGTGTCAAATAAGCATATGGTCTGCTTCATGTAAGGTTCCACACACAAAAACTACGAAGACTTTGTCTAAAGAGGTCTTAGAGCATACATAACTGGAGTAGCCTTTCAGTAACTTACCCCTCTGTCGAAAACCTTGCACAATGTGCAAAAAACATACAAGAACAATTTCACAATCGATTAATGGCCATTCACAAAATCGCCTCGCAAGAGAACACTGATCATAAAAATGCCCGCATGTTGCTGTAAGCACTTGATATTATAATCAACCACTTCAAGCTTTCAATATACAATTGAGTTTCAATATCCTATTATTAAGATGTTCCCGCCCCCGCAAAATTCGGCTGACATTTTTGTACGCAAATACGACATAAGACTACTCCAGTTATGTATGTTCTAAGAAAGAGGTACATTTTCAGATTCAAAAGAATTTATAAGTAATTTATGGAATTCGAAAAAGTATGCTTTTAACTCTTCGGAATCATGTAGTGTAAAGTTGCCCGATGGCAAGACACAGTGGCCTACCAGTACGAGAATACAGTGTTGTGGACTCGCTCTGTAACTGTAGCGACTTCAGTTAAGTCCGCAAAGTACGTCCGTACTATCCGCAAAACCAAGTGGCGAGTCGGCCATTAAAAGTAACAATGAAACCTTTTTGTGCGTAATAATAGCATGATCCTAATATTTTACGACCTGACTCGCCACATAGTGTTGCGGATAGTAGGTTATGGGGAATGGGTGAAATTATCATTCATACTTCTAGCAACATTGCACGTAGAACCGATGGCCATTGGGGCGGAAAGGTTCTCGAGTGGCGACCACGTACCGGAAGGCGCGGCGTGGGTAGGCCCCCCACAAGGTGGACTGATGACCTGGTAAAGGTCGCGGGAGTCCGCTGGATGCGGTTGGCGCAGGACCGGTCACTTTGGCACTCTTTAGGGGAGGCCTAGGTCCAGCAGTGGACGTCTTTCGGCTGATATGATGATGATGATGATGACTATAGAATATATATAATATAATTACAGGTGATTATCAACATCAACTATTCGTGAGGGGTCTATTTCAATAAACAGATACTCAAAAGTAAGGGTGAATATTCACCAGATATATACGAAACTGTTTCCATATACATGACACAGTACCTGTCAAGCATGCGAATAGTCAAATATATTAAAACATATCTTCACCTCTGGATATTCGCCTTAAGAATTAAAAATAAAGTATCTGCTTACCTTCAGGCGTTCTCAAAGTTTCCGGGTTCAATTTCTGTTTGACGAACTCAACTGCGTCGATGTATGGTACTTTGAACTCTAATACCCTGCAAATAAGATTGAATATAAGAGCGATGTTCATGTAGATATTATTTATTGATGACAATGTAAAGTAAACCTTAGCACTGAATCATTTGGTTGGTATTTGCTTTTTAGAGTATATTTTTTTACTTTAAGATCTCTTGCAGTGATAAGCTACTTTGTAATTTATTAGCTAGATAATAAGGTCGGTGTTATTGATAATTACAGCAAGTTGCTAGTTTAACGCACAAGGTGGCATAGACGGACGATTGGAGGAGGTTGTGTTAACCCAATACGAATCTTACTACTAACACAATAAGCTTCATATTCACCTGTCCCCGCTATAGTAGGCCGCCCTTACAGCCCAATTATCATGATCAAACTTCTCTGTCCACAGCGTTGCAGTGACAACAACTAATTCTCGCGCTCAATGAAACATCAATCTTACTACCAACACAACAAGTTTCACATTCACCTGTCCCCGCTATAACACGCCGCTCTAACACTCCCGTCCTCATGCTCCAGCACTATGCCGGCGCCGCTATGTTCCCTCTCCACAGCGTTGCAGGGACAACAGCTAAGTTCAATGAAACATCAACCTTGCTACCAACACAATACGTTTCATATTCACCTGTCCCCGCTATAACACGCCGCTCTAACACTCCCGTCCTCATGCTCCAGCACTATGCCGGCGCCGCTATGTTCTCTCTCCACAGCGTTGCAGGGACAACAGCTAAGTTCAATGAAACATCAACCTTGCTACCAACACAATACGTTTCATATTCACCTGTCCCCGCTATAGCACGCCGCTCTAACACTCCCGTCCTCGTGCTCCAGCACTATGCCGGCGCCGCTATGTTCTCTCTCCACAGCGTTGCAGGGACAACAGCTAAGTTCAATGAAACATCAACCTTGCTACCAACACAATACGTTTCATATTCACCTGTCCCCGCTATAGCACGCCGCTCTAACACTCCCGTCCTCGTGCTCCAGCACTATGCCGGCGCCGCTATGTTCCCTCTCCACAGCGTTGCAGGGACAACAGCTAAGGCCCGACGCCCACAGGTCTCGGGCTAGTTGGGCCCGCTGGGCGGCCGCCAGGCCGTCTCGGCCGTTACCGGCGGTGCCCCATACGTTGACGCATATTAGGGTTGGCTGGGAAATAAAGAATTAATGTAATATACTTAATATAATACTAGTCAGCTATGACAAAATGATAGGTCACTTGATAAGACGACATTTTCTTTAGAAATATTCTAGAAGGTAAGATCGAACGATCGAGGGGTAGAGGTCGACCCAGCATAAGCTTTTTACAGCAACTGGGATCTAAATAAATTAGCTGAGTACCGAGAGAACTGGCGCTTTCTCCACCAACGAGGGCCAAGCTCTTAAATGTTGACGATGATGTTGACAAAAAATGAAACCTGTCTTCTACATTTCTTCGCGAAACATCTCCCAATGGTATTATTTCGATTTTATCGCACACTAGCTGGCAGCTTCGCCCGCGTATTGCAAAGAACACATGCAAACCCGTGCGATAAATTATAGCCTCTCCATCCAGAAAGTCCATTATATTACACGGCTGAAAGGACTTTTGAAATAAGATAAGATAAGAAAAACTTCAAGCTCAAATTAAGTAATAACAGTTACAGATAAAATAGACATACTTAGGATTGAATTTCACCTAGAAAATGGAAAACAAAAGAAATGTCGTAGTTAAAAAACATTAGCATTAGCATCATCGGTGGCAATAATACACCTAAATATTGAAGTCATAAGGTCCAAATTACCTCACTAGGCATAGCATGTGGCATATCCGCTTCCATCTTCTTGACTATAGTGGCCATCCTCTCTAGAGACATGGAGAAACCGACACAGGAACTCTTCTGCTTGGCGCTGTCGATGTGTTTCGTGCGGGCTATTTTCCGGAACTCTTCTACTAGTGCATCGTATCTGGAGAATAATGAATTCATAGTCATAATATCATCCGAAACACGTCCACCGCTGGACGTAGGCCTCCCCCAAAAAGTGCCACAATGACCGGCCTTTTTTTTAGGGGGGAAAATGCGTTACGCATACCAGTTTAAATTGATCGTCTCATGTGTATATTAACGAACTGCAAATAGGATCGGCCTGCAGCGTCCTGCCGATTGCACTATGGGCACCATTATCCCTTTAACCGCCTAGAATTTTTTATGGGGCATTCTCGTGTCCCGTGTGTTCATGTTGACAGTACCTGCCTCCCGCGGCGATGAGGTCGCCGGCGCGGCGCTTGCTGCGCTCGTGCGCGACCGACATCTGCCAGAACACGCCGCTGTGCTGCGTGGCGTTGTACGCCAGGAACGGCGCGACCGTTATAGGGCACTGTGGGCAAATTTAATGTTATTAACACAGTAATTAGATTGAATTCAACATGGCACCGCATACACGCATACAAAATTTTCGCGAAATGATACTTCGTCTATGGTAGCATCTCAATGCAGATCGCCACCGTAAGAAATTAAAGGACACTTATAGTATGAAAAGCACACCACTGACTAGCGCTGGCCGTCAAGCTAGCAACTTGCTGAGCTGCGTCCATTTCGTGACATAACCTGTGTTATTTTAATTTATTTCTTCTTTTATTTTCTGTATCATCACGAATAAATGTTTGATTTTGTTTTTTTCTTTTGAAAAAAAAAAACTCGGTGAATTTGCTTGAAAAAGAAAACTATTTTGCGTCTTTAAGTCTATATTCAAAAATAGTGAGTTGGGTTTTTTTTTGTGAAAATTGATCCAGAGTTATGCTCCATAGTAAAATGTATGGCAAAAAAATAAAGAAGATGGCAGATTCGAATGAAAGAAATATATGTTACTAGCGTTTGCCCGCGGCTTCGCCCGCGCAGTAAGTGTAATTTTTGCAATAATTGTTGAATTTTTACGCCGGCAACAGTACTACTACTTACTTCCCCTAAGAATAATCCTTCGTCATCATATACGAACTTTCAAATTTCTAAGTTTTTAAATGAACGTCTTCTCGGTACAACTCCCATTTATATGCCTTTCCACGAACACTATTGTCATTTACCTATTTGCCTCTTTATCGTCCTGAAAATAGTCCGTGTTCCGATTATCAGTACCCATTTCCATTAGTCGAGATTAAGAACAAAACGCTTGTGTGGTTTTTACAAGTTTCTGTCAAAAAATTCATTTTTGGTACAAGCTTTTAATGCTGACTGTAATTTTCAGTATGTCGTCATAAAATACTCATTGAGACGATTCTAACGAGCCCAAACTTAAACTGGTTACGTCGGTTAAGTACTGAATTCCCATGGCCACCTTCTGTCTCCACCATCAGATCAGCTCAATGGTACCATAATATTGAATTGTCATCCAAACTATACTTTTACCCAAAATTTCAGCTCAATCGGTTTTTTCAGATTTAAACTGAAGGGCTACCCCTCCCTCACTGTCGCTCGAACTAGCAAGTGCGACAGAGACGGAGATACACGAACGAAGTTCGTTTTCGTTTCGCGGTAGGCCCTCTGCATCAAGAAGGCGGCGTGGCGGACTGCAACCGTCTTACAAACTATGAGGTAGAGGGAGACGTAGTAAATTACTATCTCGCTCTATTTTATAGCTTCCAGAGCTTGTCTGTTCACAAAACGGGCCTGCCGCGAAACGATATTCGTTTTCGTTCGTGTATCTCCCTCTTTGTCGCTCGAACTAGCAAGTGCGACAGAGACGGAGATACACGAACGAAAACGAATATCGTTTCGCGGTAGGCCATCTGCTTCAAAATTTAGAAATTTTGTGTGTCTTCGCGGCAGTGAAACGGTCGCTGTCTCAGCATTGTGCCGAGGTGTCAGACAGACACCTGCAGCGCTGGTTTTCAGACAGCACCGCAAGTGGCCCACGGAACGCAACGCAACACAGCATTAGATAAAAAGTAAGTAGACACATAATAAATAAATAATTAATGCAAAATATTGAAGAAAAAAATAATATATATATATAGAACAGTAGCACGACGGGATGAAAAACACAAAGCATAAAACGCGACACGGTTGGAATGTTAAAAGTGCTGGATGGGTTAGGGTTGGGATTTTTGGAGCGTCAACAAATAGCCTTTAAGCTGGCGCTTAAAGGTATACTTGCTAGACGCTCCTTGGATAGGTGGAGGGAGATCATTCCAACACTTGGACGCCGCGAACCTAAAACTTCCTCGAATCAAATCAAATTTGAGTTGCATGCTTACATACGAACAGGTCAAGTTAATATGAAGCTTGCAAAAATATCTCTGCAGGTTATATTTAATTATACCTAATACATTGTATGCAAATATCGGACCGCGTCACAAAGCATTATCTTACGTCACCCATTGTTATCATCGGGGCCCGTACTTTTTGTGCCGATGACGTCAAACAACACATAGGTGATTTCAAATAGGATAAAGTCAAAGTCAAAGTCAAAGTGATTTATTCTTCAATATAGGCATATTACATGCACCTATGAATGTCGATAAACTACCACCGGTTCGGAAAGTAAACCTCTGCCTCGAGAAGAACCGGCGTAAAAAACTCGGCGAGGTGTCATTTTTTCAAAACAGTAATTTAAAATTACATTGCTACAGTAGAAAGCCTATTTATTTTACGACAGATTTCTAGTGCAGGATTTTATCGCTGCCAAATATCCCTATCCATGATGTAGTCGTTTATCTTATAATATGCTTTTGAAATAAGTGTCCGTTTTACGACAGATTTGAATTTAGAGTCAGTAAGTTCGCTAATGTGTTTTGGAATTTTATTGTAGAATAAGTTGACGTTGTGATTGTTTAGTTATTGTATTTTCATAATTGGGAATGGATGAAAATTTTAGAAATGCCTGATTATTTTTTTGGTGATAACCTTCCTTACCTTAGCACCAGAAAAAAGTTTCAGATTTTTGAACTGCGTCAATTATTTTTGAAAAATATAAATAATTTCCTCACTTACGTTTTGGGTTTAGGACGGCGAATAGGAAACTTTCCTTGATCTGTCTCATATTACAAAAAAATATTTAAATATCCGTGGTAAACTGACACTGGCAATGATATTGACAGCTGCAGCAGCTATATTTGTAATTGCCTGGGTCAGATATTTAAAATATTTTTTTATATTATGAGACGGATCAAGAAAAGTGTCTTATTCGCCGTCCTAAACCCAAAACGTAAGTGAGGAAACTTTTTTTTATCTTTCAAAAAAAATGACGCAGCTGAAAAGTATGCAACTTTTTTCTGGTGGAAGGTTATTCCTATTACCAAAAAAATAATCAGGCATTTCCAAATTTTTCATCCATTCCCCATTATTATGTAGTATTTATTTTTACTACTTACTGTATAAAAAAAATTGCAATACGATGTCATCCTTACAAGAATATTGTTACGATTTTCCGTTTTTAGAGTTTCGGTAACAAGTTTCATTAAACTAAATTTATTTCATCACAACATCCTGTGTGCAAAATGACGAAGAACGAAAAGTACGCGCCCCGGTTATAATCTGTTACACATAGCCGCTCAGAGATGGCGTTACTATCGCTCGCGCCGCACTCTGTCTTATTGCTATTTCTGCTACACCTACACGTTAGCGTATATAGCTATCTCACTCGCTAAAGAATATTATGGTGTTTACGCTATAATATGTTCTACTAACCATGACATTGGATGGCTAATGGACGTACATTACTATCGCGATTCATTTATTTAGTATTAAACGTCGATTTTATATTTAAAAGTGGTTTTGTTCTACAACGCGCTATTGAAGTTTTTACCACGCTTTGCTTAAATACGTTTGTCAGATTGCATTAACTGGGAGTCCGTTTCTACTCAGTAATGTAGTCAAGGATAGTACTACACAGATTCCTAGACTCTTTAAAGCGTCTGCGTGGTGACACGTAACGACACGCCTTCTAGTCTAGGGGTAATTTAAGTCTATTCATTGGGAAGTAATAGGCCGCACGCTTCTTATATGTGAAGCGGTGGTGCTCCCGGGTGGTAAGAGCTCACACTCTGCTGGTGCAAAAACCGAAGTGCAGTTTTCGCGCAAGCGGGTGCAGAGCTCTCAATAAGCGCCGTAGAGGTTGACGAGCCGATACTAGCGGCCTAGGAGCTCACAGCGGCCGAAACACTCAATGGTCGCAGAAATGCGATTCAATTTGCCGTGGTTTTCAACGCAGTGATGCGATTGAATTTGCCTTGGTCGTAGTGATACGATTGTAGGACACTGGTACTGGCGGGACATTTCCCGTAGACAGAGGTAGAATCCTCAACACAACTGTAGTAGAACATTTGACTCTCCTTTTTGACAGGAAGACAAATTTTGTGCAGTAGTAAACACAAACTGACGCGACGAAATGAGACAGCGCGCTCGTAATAAACATTTGAATCTCCTTTATTTACAAGAAGACAAAGGACACCGCATCTAGTATAAAAAAGCTCGGTGAATTTTCTTGAAAAAAAAAACCACTGCGTATTTAAGTGTATATTCAAAAATAGTGCAGAGGCAAACATTTATTATGTATAGTTAGAAAAAAAAAATTGAAAACTTAACCAGAAAAGAGCTCCATAGGAAAACATCAGAAAAAAGTGGTCAGATTCGAATGAAAAAAAATAAACCCGTTATAAAAATCGTTACTCAAACAACTTTTTCAAAAATACACCTGCATCTCGCTCGTAGCTTGAGTGACCAATTTCGCCAACATGGCTGGTTTGACCAATCATACATGGTATAATATTATTTACTGACCTCACAGCCCAACGCTTTAGCGTTCCTGTACACCGCCTCAAGCTCGCTCACTGCTTGAGTGACCAACTTGGCCCACTTGGCTTGCCTGACCATGCGGGTCACGAGCTCTTTGACCTCGTACACCGCGATGTCTGCCTCCTTGAGACCGAGCAGGTTGGACACGTCGCGGCTGGTGATGCAGAGGGAGGTGAGGTGGGTTTGGACCTATAATGCTATTTACTATCCTCACAGCCCGGCGCTTTAGCGTTCCTATACACCGCCTCAAGCTGCCTCAGGGCGTCAGTGACGAAATTAGCCCACTTGACTAGTTTAAAAAATTATACACGGTAAAAAGCTAGTGACTAACCTCACAGCCCAACGCTTTAGCGTTCCTATACACCGCCTCAAGCTCGCTCACGGCTTGAGTGACCAACTTGGCCCACTTGGCTTGCCTGACCATGCGGGTCACGAGCTCTTTGACCTCGTACACCGCGATGTCTGCCTCCTTGAGACCGAGCAGGTTGGACACGTCGCGGCTGGTGATGCAGAGGGAGGTGAGGTGGGTTTGGACCTATAATGCTATTTACTATCCTCACAGCCCGGCGCTTTAGCGTTCCTATACACCGCCTCAAGCTGCCTCAGGGCGTCAGTGACGAAATTAGCCCACTTGACTAGTTTAAAAAATTATACACGGTAAAAAGCTAGTGACTAACCTCACAGCCCAACGCTTTAGCGTTCCTATACACCGCCTCAAGCTCGCTCACGGCTTGAGTGACCAACTTGGCCCACTTGGCTTGCCTGACCATGCGGGTCACGAGCTCTTTGACCTCGTACACCGCGATGTCTGCCTCCTTGAGACCGAGCAGGTTGGACACGTCGCGGCTGGTGATGCAGAGGGAGGTGAGGTGGGTTTGGAGCTGTAGACTAGTTATACGACCTGTAAGAATACATTTATTTACATGTATGCACTATAAGTTTTTTTTTTGAATTGAGGTCCTGACAATAGGCATGATGACTAAATTTTTTTCCCGCTGCCATTCGAACCAGTTTTTGGAGAGGAACAAATGTTTGTATGGGAGCAACTACAATAAAACATAAAATACCCAAAAAATTGAGTTAAAGACGGACCTCGCTGGCCGCACCCGCAAACGCTTCATACTGATTGACTCAAAAGTATGACGTCACACTTTGGTATTTGAACTAATCATTGTAGGGGAAATCAAGTAAATTGCTATTTAGGTCGCGAAATACTGCGTTTAGGTCCATAGTTGTCATACAATTTTGTTTCTATAAAAGCGTAAGGATTCTATTTGTAGCTTTAAATTTACACTTGGACAGTAAAAAACATTTTTTTTCTTAACTTTCAAGGTTCATATCTTTCTAAGATTTAAATTATATTTTTGTATTTATACTTTATTAGAATAATTTGATAGTTAAATATCCATTTAGCAACACTATGTTATTAATTTTAACATGAGTTATCATTGATAACTTATCATGCCTATTACTACCATGCTGTTTGAGTATCTTTCTGCAAAGCGTCAATGATATACTTACCAAACGCGACATCGACGAGTATAGGGTATATGTCCGCGTGTTTATCCTGTGGGATGCCGCAGGACATCAGTAAAGCCTTCAGCAGCTCCGTGTGGTTGAGTTGTATGGTCACCTTGAGGCCGCTTTCAGAGGCAGCTCGACTCGCCACCACTAGAATCTCGGCGTCGGACCAGAGGGCATCTGGGAGAGTGTCACTGTCATATTATTTATTACCTTTGTGCATTGTTGTAAAAAGGCTTTAATGTCCTAGCTGCCTGTAATACAATACAACACAAATACTATTTATTGCACACCTCACACAAACAAGGCAGTTAAAGAGAGAAACAATACAATAACATGTAGGTAGAGGTAGACAACAGGCGGTCTTATCGATGAAGAGAGTAATACCTACGCAGTTTAGAAGAATATTTTTATCTATGGTAAAAGACAGAAGACGAAGTGAGTTGATTTGAATAGTTGGTTGTAAGTTGTTATTATACACTCAAGAGCAAAAGTTTTGGGTACAGTGTACTGAAATTCTATACAAAGTGTACCCGAAACTTTTGCTCTTGAGTGTATAAAATGAATAATTTGAGCAGTTTAAAGTATGCTGCTTTCTATATCTAAATACAGAAGAAGGCGGAAACATTATTTAGAACATGCATAAAAAAGACGATGATGTATTTAGTCAGTACAGTCGTCAAGCCTTAATTTTTATATGGAACTAGCTTCCGCCCGCGACTTGACGTGGACCCGGCATAAAAACTATCCTATATTTTAATCCAGGCTATAAACTACCTTCGGGCAAGATTTCATCCAAATCGGTTGAGCCGTTTAAGCGTGATTGAGTAACAAACATCTAAACATCTAAACGTCCAAACATCCAAACATCCAAACTTTCGCATTTATAATATTAGTAGGATTAAATAATGATTTCATCACACTTGCTCGTAAATGGTGTTATTCCATGATTGTATACAGAAGGACAATGTCCTAAATTGTTCCCGCGGGAGTTATGCCGAGTTTGTAGTCCCTAGGGAGTAATGAGCTTGTGTGTGATCTGATTGGTTTAATCAAATCTGCTCTGATCTGTGATTGGTTGAAAAAAAAATCTACTCGGCCACGCGCCGAAACATAAAACCCGCAGGTAATCTGTATTAAATGAAACTGAACCTTCCTCACCTGACTTAGGGTTGAATATGTCAAACGCGCACTCAATAATCTCCCTCGGATGGAAACCTGGCACGTGTTTTTCTCTAAACACACGGTCAATGACGTAGCGACGCATGTATTTCGACCCGGAGTATGCCACGTGTCTGAAAGTATAACAGCTAATTAATTAAATGGCCTATTTTAAACAGCTTCAACGAAGCTCGTTGCGTGTATAAATACTTTGACATGTAAACTTTGAGAATTAGGTGCATATAATTTATAAACAAATAATAATGACATGTAAAATACTGAATTTTATAAATAAATATCTGAATTTGCTCTCATTTGAGCAACATAAAAAAGTACTCACTTAAAAAAGACCGAGGCGCCTCGAGGGCCCTTTTTTTAGATTTAACTTAGTTTTAATTTAATTTAGTTAATGTTAATCATCATCTTGTATTAACTTTGGAAAATAAATGTATTTAAAGGTAGCACCTAGTCTTACTATCATAATTTTTCAAGTAATAAATAAAATAAAAAGTAAAATATCTTTATTTCAGAACAATCATTCCATATGTATAAATTACATAAAAAAATCATTAGTTACATTAAAATTAAAATAACATCACATTTAATCAATTCAATTATTTCAAAATAAATGAATTTACTTACGGTTTTAAACTTTTTAATTTCGTTTTTTTTCTTAGCATAATCAATAAAGAGCGAAAAAATTCATTTAATAATATATCACCATGGAAACCGCGCGGTTCACGGGTGGTTTCTTTGGGTTTGATTTTTCTTTAGTCGTCTCTATTTAGTATGGCTATCAGGATTTCAAAAGTTTAACGCGGCGGGAAATAATGGGTTTCGTATGGATTATTATACTCCTAGGTAGAGCAGAGATTAAACTTTTTAACATTTGGCGAATGAAAATTAGGCACTTCGCGACATAAAGCGACGCTTTCCGAGCATGTTTAAGAACAAGTGAAATCAAAAGAATTTTCGAAAAACCCAACTGCTTTTTTACAAATATTATAGCCTATGCCACTCCCATGATTAAGAGGAATCCAACGACACCTCATATGTCGAAATCCGTCAAACGGTTTAGGCTGTAGGGCGTGCATAAGACATACATACATAGATACATACGCTCGAGAAACATAACCCTCCTTTCCTTCGGCAGTCGGGTAAAAAGAAACTTACCTAGCAAACGGCAGCCTCAAGTCATGCGGCAGATGACAGACGGTGCCTGATGCGGTCATGACCTTGACTGCGTTGGGGTTAGCGTCCCACGCTTTCACGCGGGGAGTTAAAAACGGCGGGGAGAACTCGATAGCGCCGTGACTCTGAAACACCTGGCATTGAAAAGTTTTGGATTAATGTAAATGTGGGTCCATTCCTATGCCTAGCGCGGCCCTGTGGTCGTCGCTCAAGCCCTGGGTCGCATATGGCGGGTTAGAGCGCCGTCCGTAACTACGGACGGGTAGTTTGGGTGGGCGCAATGCCCGTCAGGTCCGGTAGAGCCTAGCGCGCCCACTACGGAACCCTAATTGGCTTCTGCCGGTGAAACGGAGACTAGCGAAGTCTGACAAGGTAACACGCGTAATGGGCCCTACGGTATACAAGCTGCCGGAGCTAGTCAAATCAGCTCCTTCAGTAAAATGTTTTAAAACTAGGCTGAAAAATTGGCTTCTCGAGCACACATTTTATAGATTCGAGGAATTTTTAGGTGTCAAACCTTAGCTCGTAGTTTGACATTTAAGTAGTATTTTTACCGTACCAGACCAAAATGTCTAAATTATTTATTTATTATTTTATTATGCGATTCTTTGTTATTGAATTTATTTTACATTCCAGTATTGTTATTATCTTATGCACTGTAATGACATGTAATATTATTATTATTACGAATAAACGAATATGAATATGAGAGATGATGAGTATGAAAGAGATCTCTGTACCATTAATTTCGTACAACTCTTAGATCTCTGCTACTCGCTAACACTTCTATCATCATCAAATTTAACAAGTTCAAGTAATCAATGGTATTATTTGCTGGCATGTTTATATGTCGACTGTGGCAAAAAAGCGTACGGTCAACTTGTTGAGAATCCGTCGCCATAGACGCTTTAAACTCTCTCAAATTTTTGACGCTTGAAAAAGTCTCTACCTTGTATTCGCTTTAGACGGCATTCTCCTAGTGCTCTATGCGCTCCTAGTACTTTTATAGCCGTCAATGTTGCTATTCATTGACATATACACCGCTTGTGGCAAACCAGCGCCATAGCCCATTGACGCTTTTCCCGCCCTCAAATTTCTGACGCTACAAAACAGTTTCAGTAGTCTCAGTAGGTAATTCAGAAGATACGGGTAGGCACGACATAGAAATGTATCGAGTGTGACACTGTTCGAGTGTGAACTGACCTCAGCAACTGGTTTGTCTGGCGGCTGAAGGTACCTGTTGCAGACACGCGCCTACCAGCCGCTGGTAGCCATTCGAGCCGCGAGAGCTGTGTGTGTGGAACAGTAACCCGGCTTCACAGCTTTAATCTAACTCCTGCTGTGTCGTGATCTCCTGGTACCTTTTATTCGCTTTAGACGGCATTCTCCTAGCGCTCTATGCTTTCCTAGTATTTTTATAGCCGTCAATGTTGTTATTTATTAGCATTATAAGCTGATTGTGGCAAACAAGCGTAAGTGTCCTTGATAAGAAATCGTCATCATGGCTTGACGCTTTTCCCTAGGTGACGCGCTGGTCAAGCACGACCTAGATATATCGTGTATCGAGTGAGACATTGTTCGAGTGTGAACTGACCTCAGCAACGCGCTTGGTGAGCCACCGCAATTGCGCGCGCCGCATGCCATTATGGTAGGTGATGTCCTCGGCTAGGGAAGGTGCCTGCTGGAGGCACGCGCCGACCAGCCGCTGGTAGCCCCTCGAGCCGCGGGAGCTGAGTGTGTGCGACAAGAGCCCGGACAGGGCTCCTTCGGCCACGGGGCGGGGCACGTGGGAGCTGGACAGCAGCTCGGCGCAGGTCGGACGGACGCTCGCGTCGTGGTTTAGCAGCCATCTAAGAGAAGAATTTGATATAGAGGATTTTATTATAGTAGATTGCGTCTCAAGGGAGCAAAATTATACGCAGAGGGCGCTTTATTGAATCCTGAGTGAAGCGAAACAATAGCATCTTTAGCGTAGCGAGGGATTCTAAAGTAGAATTTTGAGCGTAACGAGGGATTCAATTGTTGAATGAATGAATGGTTTATTCATAATGAATACATGGTTACATAAGATCTTAAATATCTATACATATATATGTTTACGCCCAAGATGGAAATAATTTTGCTACCGAGTGGCGGCACATACTGCTTTTCACACAGGGAAGGGATCAGGAAAAAAAATAACACAATTCCGCCCGCGATTTCATCTGGGTGGACCCATCCCGGGTCCACCCAGATGAAATCGCGGGCCAAACTATTCTATGTTTTAATCCAGGCTATAAACTGTCTTCGTGCAAAATTTCATCCAAATTGCTTGAGTCGTTTAAGCGTGATTGAGTAACAAACATCCAAACTTTCGCACTTATAATATTAAAAGGATTAGCATCATGCAAAAAATGCCCATATTTACAACTAACATTACAGACTAACATAACGATATACCAAACTTAGATAACAGAATCGTCGTCATTCTCCTAGCGTTTTACTCTTAACAGAATAACACGAATAAATGATCGGTAAGCAAAATGGCACTGACGTCAGAGCGGGGTGTTCGTACGTTCTTTATTAACCCCCGACGCAAAGAGAGGGGAGTTATAAGTTTAACGTGTCTGTGTATCTGTCTGTGGTATCGTAGCTCCCAAACGGATGGACAGATTTGAATGCGGTTTTTTTGTGTCATAGATAATTTTAACCCGAGTGTTCCTTAGCCATGTTTCATCAAAATCGGTTCAGAACTTTTTGATTGAACTTTGAAATGAAAAAATTGGGGGTTTTTCAACTTTTCTAAGTTTTAGTTGTGTAACATTATCATTCTGTCCTTCGACGCGGAAAGAATCCACATATTGATGCAAATCTCAAACCAAAACACTAAAAGACCCATACAATTTTGGGTCAACAAAAACACCTACCTTATAACAATTATCTGCTTAGCATTATCCTCACTCTCGAATCCCTCAGGCATGACAATATCCTTAGTCCTCAAGTTAGTCAGCACTACCATTCTTTCCATGCCTGTACTGAGCGGCGGGTGGAACATCTCGAATAGGATTATCCCGAGCGAGTATATGTCCACTTTCTGATTGTATATCACTTTGCTGGCCGATTGCAGGAGCTCGGGGGCTACGTATAGGGCTGTGCCGATCTGCAAATAGGCAGGGTTGTCAAGCTAAACTTAAATATGTTAGTTCCTAAGTTTGGGAAAAGCTGAAAATCGACTACGCCGAAATACCGCCGCTTAAAGCAATGGGGATTGGATGAAAATTTTAGAAATGCCTGATTCTTTTTTTGGCGATAAGAATAACCTTCCTTAGCACCAGAAAAAAGTTTCAGTTTTTACAACTGCATTAATTATTTTTGAAAAATATTAACAGTTTCCTCACTTACGTTTTGGGTCAGGGGCGGCACTTTCCTCGACCCGTCTCATATAACAAAAAATATCTTAAATATCTGTGGTAAACTGACATTGGCAATGATATTGACCGTTGCAACAGCTATGTCTGAGGTAAACTGACACTGGTAATGAGAACTGTTTATATTTTAAAAATAATTGACGCAGCTGAAAAATCTGAAACTTTTTTCCGGTGCTAAAGGAAGGTTATTCCCCTAACCAAAAAAATAAACAGGCACTTCTAAAATTTTCATCAATTCCCAATTGGCAGAGGCGGACATTTGTTACCCTTTTTTTAATATTTCAGATTAAATATTGTGTAAGCTTAGTTTAGTGACAAGATTTTTGTATTTCTGGTGATTTTTTTGTGGAATAAATTCAAAACGGCAAAGCGGCACCTCTATAAATAAAATAAAATAATTAAACAAGCATAAAAAGTTCAAAAAACTGTATCCCGACTACGGATAACTAACTGAAAAAAAAAATCTGTTTTTTTATATCCAAAATGATAGCCTATGTTAATCGGAGCATAATTTCGAATCAATTGAGAGCATAATATCTCATTCATAATATATCATCAAAATCGGTTCAGTATCTTAGACGCTACGGTGAAACACATGTAAATACTGACATAGACTGCTAAAATTATGTCCCTTCCTTTCGGTTCTGCCGTAGTCGGGCAAAAAGGTACCACTTTGCCTTTGAATTTATGATTTCAAACTGCTTTATCATGGCGCCTTAATGATATCTACAAAGTGGTACCTTTTACATATGAACGGCGCTTATAGTGGATTAAGGTAAAAGTCAAAGTGAAGAATAAATCACTTTGACTTTTACCTGAATTAAGAGTAGGGTAAAGCTTAGAGTATACATAACTGGAGTAGCCCTCTGTAGAAAACTTTGCACAATGTGCAAAAAATCATACATAGACAATTTCACAATCGATTAATGGTCATTCTCAAAATCGCCTCGCAAGAGAACACTGATCATAAAAATGCATGTTGCTGTAAGCACTTGATATTATAAACGTCCAACCACTTCAAGCTTTCAATATACAATCGAGTTTCAATATCCCATTAAGATGCTCCCGCTTGCCTCCGCAAAATTTGGCAGACATTTTTGTACGCAACTACGACATAATGCTACTCCAGTTATGTATGCTCTAAGGGGTAAAGCTATCACTATGCGTTAGCGTGTTAGTAAAGAAATCGAATTTTAGGCAAGATTTTAACGAAACAAAAACACCGTTATTACCTACAACATACCTGTCCTGTGAGAGAACCGCTGATTTCTTCCTGTTTATTTTTTTCTGAAAATAATGAAAAAACTGTTATAATAAAAAAATGTGCAAACTTGCAAAAATTTCATAAGCAAAATCGGAAACCATAATTGGGAATGGATGAAAATTTTAGAAATGCCTGATAATTTTTTTGATGATAGGAATAACCTTCCTTAGCACCAGAAAAAAGTTTCACATTTTTCAGCTGCGTCAATTTTTTTTGAAAAATATAATCAGTTTCCTCACTTACGTTTTGGGTCAGTTACGGCACCTTCCTCGATCGGTCTCATATTACAAAAAAAAATCATTAAATATGTGTGGTAAACTGACACTGGCAATGATATTGACACTTGCAGCAGCTATATTGGTCATTACCAGTGTCAGTTTACCTCAGATATTTAAGATAGTTTTTTGTAATATGAGACAGATCAAGGAAAGTGTCTATTTACCGTTCTTGACCCAAAACGTAAATGAGGAAACTGTTTATATTTTTCAAAAATAATTGTCGCAGCTGAAAAATCTGAAACTTTTTTCTGGTGCTAAGGAAGGTTATTCCTATCACCAAAAAAATAATCAGGCATTTCTAAAGTTTTCATCCATTCCCCATTGAATTACGTTCCTTCTATCAGTTGTAAAATCCCAAATAAAGTACAAACATTACCTAATTGTGACTGTGTTTAGTAAAAGGGACCACTTTGAGGATTTAAGTTTCCGAGTTATATGCATTTTTAAAAATTAGTCGAAAATTACGTAGAATGGGTTTTTAATTCTAATCGGTTATTATATTAATACCTTAAATATCATAAATCTTTGATGATAGTAGATTAACTTGGTACTAATCATTCCATAACTTCCTAGTAGAAGTGTATTTCTCACGAGCATCAACTTTGAAAATAAAATTTTTCAATTTCTACATTTTGCCTACTGCATGTTTAAAAATTTATAAAAAAATAATGATTCCACCTAGGAAAATGATTATTTTTTCACTGAATAGCTAGTTTTACTTACTTTTAGGAGATATTAATAACTCCATACCGCTAAAGTGTTCCCTTTTCCTAGACACAGTCACATTTCGTCGGGTGACAAGCAAAAGTCACTAAATACAGAAAAATAATTTAAGAAATAGCAACTGTGTTAACGTAGTAATAAGGTTGAGTTCTCCTTTACCTCTTACGTGTAATTAGTGACTTTTGCTTCGTCACCCGACGATTTATTCTAGCCCAGTGGAGAGGAGCAGGGAGACAATCCTATATCTTTCTTACTCTGACTGTTATCCCAAACAAAGGGATCGGAATCGCCTTTCTATAGTATTTAGTGTTCTGTGATTTTACACTTACCATCAACGAGCATTCCACTGAAAGCTTTGGTGGCCAGACCAAAGTCACCGATTTTGACATGGTCGTTGGAATCCAAGAAAATATTCACTGGCTTGAGGTCTCTATGAATCATGCCTCTCTGGTGAACGTGGGCTAGTCCTGGAAATGTACAATAAATACTATGGGGTGGTTTAAAAAAACACGTCACACACCTCTACCTACATGTTATTGTATTGTTTCTCTCTGTAACTGCTTTGTTTGTGTGAGGTGTGCAATAAAGAGTATTTGTATTGTATTGTATTGTAAGTACAGTTGGGCGGTTTAGGTGATATCAGACGGTTCACTTATAAATATAAATATCGTGGGACAATTCACACCAATTGATCTAGTCCCAAACTAGGCAAAGCCTGTACTATGGGTACTAGACAACGGATAAACATACTTATATAGATAAATACATACTTAAATAGATATTAAATTTTCAAGACTCGAGAACAAACATTCGTATTCATCATACAAATATCTGCCCCAACCGGGGATCGAACCCGGGACCTCAAGCTTCATAGTCAGGTTCTCTAACCACTAGGCTATTCGGTCGTCCGAACTTGGATGAATGTTCACTCGAGTGAATTCATGAACCGATCCAACGGCGGTGTTGGAATTCATTCGGCATTTTTGTTTCACTTTTCGTTCAGTCGTGTCACTTTGAGTTAAAGATGCAAAATCAAACAAGAAAAATGACAGAAAAGTGAACATTCTAATATCACCTTTAGGCCCGTCACAGACGGACTGCATTTCGACTGCTCTTTGGCTGCAAATGTGCAGTTTGAATGCAGTGGATGTAACCGCATCGAAACTGCAAACCGATTTACTGTTACTTCAACTGCATAGTTTGACATACTCGTAAATAGGGGACTTTTCTACCCTAGATGGCGGGTCCTAGAAATCGAATAGTATATTAGCCATTTATCGTCGTTATATAAAAAACTATGGTAGCCTAGTGGTTCAGGCATGCGGCGGTCGAGGGTTCAAATCCGGGCTCGTACCAATATGTTTTTCGGAACTTATATACGGAATGTTTATCTTTAGCTTTTCGGTGAAGGAAAACATCGTGAGGAAACCGGTCTAATCCCAATAAGGTCTAGTTTTCCCTCTGGGTTGGAAGGTCAGATGGCAGTCGCTTTCGTAAAACTAGTTCCTATTCCAAATGATGAAATTAGTTGTCAAAGCGGACCCCGGGCTCCTTTAGGGTACAACCGGGAATAATGCTAGGAGGATGATGTTATATAAAAACAAATGTTTGTTATATACGGAATGTTGCGTATATTATCGCGTATGTAAATTTATGTTTTATTCATATCAAATATTTTTTCAAAAAACAAAACGAAACTAAATATTTTGAAGTGAAGACACTGTTGAACTTGCTATCAGTACGAAAAAAGGGAGCGCCCACACCGGGGCCCTTAACCATAGAAATAACCCTTAACCAAAAATATGAATTACCTTCAACAATCTCCCTAAAAAGAAGCCGTATGTGCAATGTAGATAAGTCTCAAAAAGATATGAATTACCTTCAACAATCTCCCTAAAAAGAAGCCGTATGTGCAATGTAGATAAGTCTCAAAAAGATATGAATTACCTTCAACAATCTCCCTAAAAAGAAGCCGTATGTGCAATGTAGATAAGTCTCAAAAAGATATGAATTACCTTCAACAATCTCCCTAAAAAGAAGCCGTATGTGCAATGTAGATAAGTCTCAAAAAGATATGAATTACCTTCAACAATCTCCCTAAAAAGAAGCCGTATGTGCAATGTAGATAAGTCTCAAAAAGATATGAATTACCTTCAACAATCTCCCTAAAAAGAAGCCGTATGTGCAATGTAGATAAGTCTCAAAAAGATATGAATTACCTTCAACAATCTCCCTAAAAAGTCTCCACGCTCTATAATGCTCTTTGAACAGGCCGTTGTCTATGGCATGCCGAAGCGTATTTTTCTCACAAAACTCCATCTGGATGTACAGCACTTGCTTTAGTCTTTCTGACGGTGGTCGAGTCGGCAGGTCCGGTGTGTCCTCAGAGGGTATAGTTTCCGATTTGTTGGATAAGTCTTCGAATTCTATATCGTCACTGGATTCATCTTCGGGGCTGTAATAAAAGTTGCACTCAGTAAAAATACTAAGGTAAGCGTCCCAGTGCCTATCACTGACCTCAGAGTACAGTCACGGACTTTAATAGTTGAGCCATATAGAGCTCACCTTTTACTGGATATTCATAGCTTAACTATTAAAAACCAAAATTAGTTGACACCTAAATGGCTCAACGATTAAAGTGACTGTACTTTAATTTATAGATATTATGAAAGCTATGGATATCTTATTTTTTAGGGTTCCGTACTTCAATCGGCAAAAACGGAACCCTTATATGATCACTTTGTTGTCCGTCGGTCCGTCTGTCTGTCAAGAACGCGTGGAGGTATCGAGTTGAAATTAAAACCACATACTCAGGTCTACAGTACCTTGAAGCTGTGAAAAAATTAAACTCCTAAGTTAAAAAAACTGAGCTCAGCTGATGTAATTAGTTTTAAGACTTTCTGAGACAATGTCATATTGTTATAGAAATAAATGAATGAAGGAATGCTCAGTGTACTTTGACCCCGCCCCCTCCCCCTCTCCCTCCCCCCTATCGCGGAGTTCAAACTGGCTACCGGACGTTTTGGGCTCAAGTGAACGTGTATAATACCCGTACCAAATGGCATTGCTGTACTCAAAATTGTAAGATAGATTGAGTCCCGGGGAAAGACAGGATAGTCACTATCGCGAAAATCATCCCCTGAGGGGGTGAATTGGGGGGTAAAGGGTTGTATGGAGTTACGATATAAACGAGTGAGCGCGTGACCTGTAGGGAATGTGGTCGCACATTCTCTGCAAAGATAGGCTACGGGCTACGTCTGTCACCTGAGAGCCCACGAACGACGCTCCAGTTAGCCAGATTTTTTTCTTTTTTTCAGTCGCCGTGGTCGAAATCGGCCAGGATGATGATGATGATGATAAACGAGTCCCACGCAGACGGAGTCACGGGCAGAAGCTATCAGAACAAACTCACCTCCCATTGAACCAGGGGTCTTCATCCTCACTATCTTCGCATTTCTGCACGACGCCCTCTGACATAGACCATTCCACCTTCACCTCCTGTCCCAGCTTCGCTACTACTCCCTCTAAGCTGAGTCCTGGTCTCTTTCTAGGAAAGAAATAATTGTGAATTACTTGAAATGCCGGGAAAATTATTGACAAGCATGTTATAAGGGTCAATCAACATTTTCTTGTTGTTATTCTGTCCCGGTAACCCAGACAACAGTGACAGAGTTTGTTGGAAAAAATACTTTGAATTGGGCATGGTAAGGAGTTGCTCCACCATGGAATGGGTTTACCAATATAACAAAAATAAGAGTGACCCAGGGGACGTAACCATGGCAACGAGCAACAAAAATTAGTTGATTGGCCCGTAAACAATAATTTACTTTAAAAACAAAGTTTTAACCGACTTCATTTTAATACCCCGCCAAGCCAAATGAACATTTCCACATTTCCTTTCCACTTTACCACATGTACTGCTTTCCGAGAGTAAATACGTTGATTATTACAGACGAAAACCATATCACTGTATGTGGGCCGGTAATATTTGAGGAGTTCCGTCGATTTGGCACACCCTGACATTTAGGACTTCATTAGTTGCTATTTCAAAGGAATCATATCAGAATCAGTAACGCACTTTTACAGTTTTAAGTAGGTACGAGTTCCGTAAGTCATCAGTGGTCTTCATCATCAGTTCCACTTCACCAAATGTGTGATTTCCGGGTGTAAATACACTAGTTATAATAGAAAACACCAAAATCACTACATGCGTGCCTTCTAAGTATGAGGATTTCCCTCAATTCCTCATGGTTCCCATCATCCAATTGAAGTTTTGATAACAATGGGACCAACTTGGAAGCATATACTTTCAAATAAAAAAGAATTGTATGAATCGGTTCATAAATGACGGAGTTCTGAGGTAACAAACAAACATTTAAAAAAATTCAACCGAATTGAGAACTCCCTTCTTTTTTTGAAGTTGGTTAAAAAAAACGAGTATAGATGCATTGGCAGTGGGCGGGGCACATTGCACGTAGAACCGATGGCCGTTGGGGCGGAAAGGTTCTTGAGTGGCGACCACGTACCGGAAGGCGCAGCGTGTTTAGGCCCCCCACAAGGTGGACTGATGACCTGGTAAAGGTCGCTGGAGTCCGCTGGATGCGGGTGGCGCGGGACCGGTCATTGTGGCACACTTTGGGGGAGGCCTATGTCCAGCAGTGGACGTCTTTGGGCTGATATGATGATGAGCTATTTACGATGTATTGACAGGGAGCAAATTGAAAGTCATTCCCAGTTTTTGAGATAGAGAAGAGGAAACGGGCGTATTTCCATCTTTCTTCGCCCTTCGGTCTCTCGACAACCCCCATTGTTTTGCTCGGTTTCTCCTGTAAGGAGCAAACGATATGGCCCATGCTATGCCTTCCTTTACCTAACCTATGACTTAGTAAACATACCTGGTAGGAGTCTTCTCTTCGCTGGGGCACTCTGACGCCTCAACGCTGGACTCTATCCAGGCGTTGTAGTACCGCACGACGTTCTCGTGATTGAGACGCGATAGGAGCTTCACTTCACGGGTTATCTTCTTGTTCAAGTTCACGTTCTCGGGGTTTAGTTGGATGCGTTTGATGGCGTAGAGACCGCCGTCGAGTTTGTTCTTCACCTTATTTTTTTTTTTAATAATGAAACGTATTTAAAACAACCTCTTGAAGTAATTAAGCTTCACACCTGTTTAAATACTGAATAATTTTGTATGTTCTCGAGCGATTTAAATGATAGGGAGATGCCGACAGAGCACACATGCTCTGCAAATGTGTTAATTTTTACGAAGTACGCTAACAGAATAATTGGTAATTGCAATGGTAACAAAATGCTGAGCCAGTGTCCGGTTCACTGCCGCAGAGACACACTTTGTTTCATGTTTTATATGTTTCTCTTGTTTATTTTATTGTTTAATATGTGTGTCCTGTGTGTTTGTGAATAAATGTATATTTCTTTCTTTCTTTTCTTTCTAAAATTAAAAAAAAACGAAAAACCCAACTGCTTTGTTATAAATCGCACCCTTTTTTGAGTTCGGCCGGAATGAAACCGGCCGAACTCAAAAAAATCGACAAAATGAGTTAGCAACACATCTTGACGCAATATGTAATTTTGAGTCGATATTGTGTTGTGAATGAATTCGTATTTATTAGTTCTCAATTAAAAATACTTTACAATAACTTATCAAATAAAAATTATTAACTAAACTAATTATTAACGTGTTGTTAACTCATTTAGTCGATATTGTGTTGTTAACTCATTTTGTCGATTTTGTTGAGTTCGGTCGGTTTCATTCTAAGGGTGCGAAATATTATAGCCTATGTCACCACGATTAAGAGGAATTCAACGAGAAGTCATATGTCGAAATCTGTCAAACGGTTTAGGCTGTAGGGCGTGCCAAAGAATAAGACATACACACATTCATACGTTCGAAAAACATAACCCTCCTTTCAATCAGCAGTCGGTTAATTAAAGTAAACATGGCACGACCAGGTTCTTCCTAAAATGCCTTCGCATTTTGGTTTCTTCATCCCATTGTGCTGCTATATATTCTACTTTATTACATTAATTATTTATTTATTATCTATACTTTTGTATATATAGTATATCGTGTTGCGTTCCGTGGGTCACGTACCGTACTGTCTGAAAACCAGCGCTGTAGGTGTCTATCTGACACCTCGGCATAATGCTGAGACAGCGACCGATTCACTGCCGCGAAGACACACACAATGTGTCAATTGTATTGTATGTCTACTCCCTTTGTCTCTGTTGTGTCTTTTTTGTAGTGAATAAATGTCTTCTTTCTTTCTTTCTTCTTTTTATTGTCACAGTTTAAATGTGTTTTCGAATCGCTAAACTTAAGTGGCAGTGGGCGGGGCACATTGCACGTAGAACCGATGGCCATTGGGGCGCAAAGGTTCTCGAGTGGCGACCACGTACCGGAAGGCGCGGAGTGGGTAGGCCCACAAGGCGGACTGGTGACCTGTTAAAGGTCGCTGGAGTCCGCTGGATGTGGGTGGCACAGGACCGGTCGTTGTGGCACTTTTTGGGGGAGGCCTATGGCCAGCAGTGGACGTCTTTCGGCTGATATGATGATGATGATAATGATGATGAATTGTGTTTTCACTGAAGGACATTTTTTTTCTTGGAAAAATAATGAAATTTGCAGAGTCACATTAATCAGTGCAAGCTGGACATACCTTCAAGACATCTCCGAAAGCACCTTTGCCAAGCCACATGAGAACCTCAAACTCGGCGTTAAGACGAGAGTGGCCGTTCATCTGTAAACTCGTTCTTTGTATCTTCTTCACTGGATCTTCGTCCTTAAACAAATGCAAATAGAGGCGTTTATCCGACCGCAATAAGTTTGCGAATGGAATCGCTGTCCATTCATATACAGATTGAATAATTATGTGGCAAAACTGTCCACTTCGTACCCATTTCAAACGCTACTAGATTATGTAACTAACGCATATCATATTAGGTTCTAGACACTAAATAAAACAAGTGGAATTAAAAGAATTTTCAAAAAACCCAACTGTTTTTTTGCAAATATTATAGCCTATGTCACTTCCACGATTAAGAGGAATCCAACGACACCTCATATGTCGAAATCCGTCAAACGGTTTAGGCTGCAGGGCGTGCCAAAGAATAAGACATACACACATACATACATAATGCTGTAATTATTTGCATGTTTATACGCAAATACTTGCATTTGATCTCCGCTTATCGACCTGCACGTTTTTTAGCGGAATAGCAAAGTAATATTGTTCTCGTAATATATCATGAATTTCCGCAAAGTAACGCCTGATTCAATTAATTATTTGATGATTGTATGCTTACCTCAGAGCCGCTACCGACATCGCCTATATGGTTAGTGCTAGGTTGGACAACTGGCGCGTCAACCAGGAACCCGTGGTTGACTAACTGCTCCGCCGACCACTGGGAGTGCTCCTCCTCAGTCAAACACCTGACGCATACAGTAAAAAAAAAAGCCTTCAATTGTATACCAAAACCTTCTGCAGAATGTGACGTATACTTTTCTGAAAACCGCATCAAAATCGGGTCAGCCAAACGCGTGATAATCGCGGACAAAGAGACATACAAACATACGGGTCAAACCGAGAACCTCCGTTTTTGAAGTCGGTTTATTTCAGATTTCATAATTCTATAATTACAGTGTCTAGGTTTGTTTGAGTTAATTTTGTATTTATAAAGCAGTCACGTCTGCTAATGAAAAAAAAAATTTTTTTTATAGTTTCCCCTATAAACTTTAAACTCTAGTTGCATAAACGTCTTTTATGAAAGAAAGAAACATTTATTCGAGACAAACAATCAAACAACAAGTGGAATTAAAAGATTAAAAAAAAACCCATCTGCTTTTTTGCAAATATTATAGCCTATGTCACTCCCACGATTAAGAGGAATCCAACGACACCTCATATGTCGAAATCCGTCAAACGGTTTAGGCTGAAGTGCGTGCCAAAGAATAAGACATACACACATACATATATCAGGGATCGGATACCGGTATTTTCACCATACAATAATACCGGTTTTATTTCGTTCAATTTCGTTCTTTGGTTTATAATACATGATAGAGTCCTACATTAAGAGTCTAAAATAATTCAAAATATTAGACTACTTCGGGGACTTTTCAAAAAACCGGTTCCGATCCCTGACATATATACATACATCGATACATACATACATACGCTCGAAAAACAACCCTTTCGGCAGTTGGGTAAAAAACAAAAAGGAATGAGAAATAGCGTTTGTCGCGAAACGGTTCTATCTAAGCATAATGCTGGCATTTATGCAACTACGTGTACGTTTCTTTAAGTGTAAGTTCCACTAACCTTGATAGGAAGTCTTTTGCGGAGCTAGGTAAGTCCGACGGGACTTCGAGTACGGCGCCATCTTGTGACACTATCGATAGGAGCATCATGGCCGAAGCGTAAATGTCTTGCGCTTGAGTCTGCCTGTTAGACATAAAAAATGTTGAATTAGGTTATTATTTACTAATTAAAACTTACAGCATACATAACTGTCTAAAAAGTCTGCCCAATTTTGCGGGGGCGGCGGGTAGCATCTTAATAGGAACTCAATTGTATATTAAAAGCTTGAAGTGGTTGAACGTTTATAATATCAAGTGCTTACAGCATGCGGGCATTTTTATGATCAGTGTTCCCTTGCGAGGCGATTTTGTGATCTACGTCTACGAATTATAGTACGTCTAAGAATTACTTAAATTACATATAACATCGATGGGTAGTGATCAGCATTTTAGATAATTTTAATTTTATCCGCTGAACTTAATAATTATCTACTATGAAATGTCACTTCGAAATAAGTATTTCAAATAGTTATCGATAAATTTAATATCGGAAGGAAGTCCCTAGTTAATTGACGTATTTGCCACAAAAACTTCTATGTCTGTTTTTTTTTTTTTCTTTATTTAAGGAGCTTGTCACACAATTCTATGTCTGATGGATGATGATGAATTATTGGCTTAGTTCAAATAGTAAAAAAAAACCAGAATTACCTCTCTTACCTCTCACAATAGTCTCCACCCTCGAGCATCTCCGCCAGTCTCGAATCCAAACTAGCCCCAACCAGCTTAACGTTCCCAATGTCATCCAAAAACACATTTTCACTCCTAACATCCTTATGCACCACACCCACTGCATGTAAGTCCTTTAAAGCACTGAACACACCCAAACCAACGTGTCTTAGTAATTTCAAAGCTTCAAATTTGTCTTTATACACTTTTAACTTTACTCGTAAATAACTCAGGGATGAGCCTAAAATGAAGTCTCTGAAGATATGAACACTGAATTTCACTGTTCGTTTGCTGTTTTCTTTGGACATCTCCATAGCTGTGTAGGGTATTAAGGTAGAGTTTGTAATGCGACTCATGTTTTTCAGGTCCTGCTGTAAGCAGTTGAGTTGACGGTTTCGCGTTTGGAAATCGGAAGCGGCAGGTAGACTCCATTTCTTTGTTATAAGCCGTTCGCCGGTTTCGTCGTCTATCGCCAGGTACGTTGTTGAGCCGTTTGAGGAGTGACCTGTAGAGATAATAAGCTTTAGTCACAAAAAGCCGGACAAGGGCGAGTCGGACTCGCCCGCCGAGGGTACCGTACAAAATTACAAATGTATAGTTTTCAATTTCTTCCCTGTTGAAAAGTACTTGTAGTACAGTCAGCAGCAGAAGTAGCTAAGCGGGCCGGGTGTTCAAAATAACCTACACACGCTCTTAATTTCTTAAGAATAAAGTCATTTCATTTCACTTTTGAACACCCGGCCCGCTTAGCTACTTCTGCTGCTGACTGTATAAGACAATATTACTTGCCAAATTTCATAGTTCTAGGTCAACGGGAAATAGCATATAAATTTTGATTCCCTTGAGTGTCAAAATATACGTTGTTTGTAGTATAAACGGCCCTTTTTTTATTATGTTAACTTAGAAGTTTGATTTTTTCAAAGCTTCAAGGGACCTTAGTGTATAGTTTTAATTTCAACTCAATATCTCCACGCGTTAACGAGATAAAGGTCTTGACAGACAGACAGACGGACAACAAAGTGATCCTATAAGGGTTCCGTTTTTTCCTTTTGAGGTACGGAACCCTAAAAAAGACTCGCGAGGTCTACATCACACAGAGCCAATAGTGTTACATCATCATCATCATCATCATCACTGCTGGAAATAGGCCTCCCCCAAAGAGTGCCACAATGACCGGTCCCGCGCCACCCGCATCCAGCGGACTCCCGCGACCTTTACCAGGTCATCAGTCCACCTTGTGGGGGGCCTACCCACGCTGCGCCTTCCGGTACGTGGTCGCCACTCGAGAACCTTTCCGCCCCAACGGCCATCGGTTCTACGTGCAACCCGCCCACTGCCACTTAAGTTTAGCGATTCGGAGGGCTATATTGGTTACCTTGGTTAGTTAGTTATAGTGTTACATAGTAAAATATTATTAAAACGGGTCACTCATGTATTTAATTTCGAATATCGCTCGACATGTTTCGATCCCATTCGCGGTTCTTAGTCATGAGCACACGCGTTGCCGGCGCATTTAGCACTAAGTATTACATAGTATGTATTACCTAAACAGTTCCCGACGTACACCTTTTTATTGTTCCGCTGTGTCACGCGAAGCACTTGCGCCGTTTTGATGTTGCAAGTGCACGCCACACTGACACTTTGGCTGCGACACAGCTTTGCAGGAGAGGCCTTGTTGTCAGCATAACTGTAATAGAACATTGTGTTACAAGTACGGTAAGATATGAATTACGAACGAGATTCTATTAGAAGCCCGACGCCGAAGGCGGAGGGCTTTGATGACTCGAGTTTGTAACAATCTTACCGTACGTGTCGCATACAATGTTTTTCATCACATTTGCGAGGAAATAAATAACTACAAAAGACAGAAAAATGAATGTTGAATGAAATTGACAACTTCACTTCTAGATCAGTGCGAGTGGAGCGCGCAGCTTCAATATTTCATTCAACCAATCACAGAGCAGTACAGCGACTCGAGGCCACCTAGTTTTTTTTTTTAACCAATCACAGAGCAGAATTCTTGTGGCCCACGGCCAACGAGATTTGCTTAAAACAATCAGATCACACCCATTACGCCCTTAGGTGTAATAAAGGCTATTGTAACTCTGTATGCCTGCGCGTTATGAAGCCATTTACGAGCAAGTGTGATGAAGGATATAATGGTGGTATAGTTTAAATGCGCGGCCAACAAAAGATTGCGCGAGACAAATTGTCCGTCTCACTCAGTTCTGTAATGATTTTTTTTTATTGATGCACTCCAAAAGAAAGTAAAAAAAAAAACATAGTAAATCCACGTGTGGCACATCAATAGATAGGTCTTTCAAAATAAATAGGTTTCTCAGCAATTTTTTTGATTAAGTGAATAGTCAGAGATAATCGCCCCGAAAGTCACAAAAATTGTGCCCTTTGACATTGATTACAGACCATTTGGTGCACCCTACCCTAAGTGTTGTAATTAGAAAGCCATCTAACGACGAGATAAATTCAGGACAGCCTACCTTTCGTCCCATTTAAAACTCAACCTTTTTGTAATCACAATACGGTCGATATTAACATACTCACTAGACCAATTCAGGGGCTTCCAGGCCATCGTTGCTGTTTTCCTGACTGGCGCTGGACCGATGCACCCTCTGTCTACCAGCGGCCTTAAGGATTTCTTCCCTCCGTTGTATTTCATCTTTAATTTTTTTTCTCTGTAACCATAATAATGTTTTTTCTCAAACATGCAATGAAATGTCGTCTTTATGTGCGTTATAACAGGCTTCAAAGTATCACGTTTCGGGCGGAACAAATCGAGAGAACTATAAAGGAATTTCATACAAAATTGAAGGCCTAGGCCGGAAAGTATTTTTTTTTTAATTTTAATGTTAACGCCACGTCTGTGTTCATCAAAAGGCTAAACAGCTGAATTCTATTTTTTTATTTTTTCTAGTGGCTGAATGGGTATCGGACCAAAAATATCTGCGTTAATGCCTATTACACACGAACCTTTATTAAGAATACAAATCTGTATGATTCAGTGTGTTGATGAATAAATTAAAAATATTATCTATACGTAAGTCACCAGAGGCCATAGACAATATTTAAAATCCTCTGCATTTATTTTATTCATTATAGAAATTAAGATTCTTATTATCAGGTCATGTATAATGGCCCTAATATGGTCTATTCGAACGCTACACACGCGAAATACGGACGACTTTCGTAAAAAAAAACATTAAGTATGGAGGAATTGGAGGGAAAATTAATGAACTATTTTGAGTGGTGTATTGTTTTATTTCATTGCATATGTTTGAGAAAAGCACTATACATGCCTCGCCGTGAAAAGGGCTTGCCGGCTTCGTATCACTATCCGGCCTCCCTACGGTCGGCCGTCTATACCTACTCACCCGGCAAGCCCTTCTTTCCCGGCGTCTGCAGTAATGTACTATAACACTACGTCACGCTGGCCGGAAAGTGGCAATTTCCACCCGCTACGCGAGCAGGAACGCGCTACGTGCATTGCACGTAGAATTGATGGCCGTTGGGGCGGAAAGGTTCTCGAGTAGCGACCACGTACCGGCAAGCGCAGCTTGGGTAGACCCCTCACAAGGTGGATTGATGACCTGGTAAAGGTCGCGGGAGTCCGCTTGATGCGGGTGGCGCAGGGCCGGTCATTGTGGCACTCATTGGGGGAGGCCTATGTCCAGCAGTGGACGTCTTTCGGCTCATATGATGATGATGATAAACTATAGACTTGTGTCCTAAGATTTTATTAGATGCCATTCAAACCAGTTCTTGGAGAGGAGCAAATGTTTGTATGGGAGCGACTACAATTAAAGATCATTAATACCCAAAAAATTAAGTTAAAGACGGACCTCGCTGGGGGCAGCCGAAACGTTTCATATTAATTGACATTGAAATATGTCGTCACAGTTTGATATTATGTACTAATCATTGAATGGAAAATCAAGTAAATTGCTGTTTCGGTCGTGAAATACTGCGTTTAGGTCCATTGTTGTCATACAGTTTAGTTTCTATAAAAGCGTAAGGATTCTATTGGTAGGTTTAAATTTACTTTTAGACACTAAAAAAATGCATATTTTTTTCTAAACTATCAAAGTAATCTTTTTATGATTTAATTATATTTCGTAATTTATACTTTATTACAATTATTTCATGGTTTACGATCCATTTAGCAACACTAGGTTGTCAATTTTAACATGAGGAAACTACCTATAGTACGCAATGATGTAATATAAAAAAGAGGTAGGTAGATATAGTATATAAGCGCTCCAAAAGTGGCACATTAAAATTGAGTCAATTGCACCAATTTGCCTCAGTTTCGAGTCGTCAATGGAAACGTGTAAACCTGTCTTAGCTGTCAGATTTGGTGGCCATTTTTAAACACGGAATTTCGCATAGACAACATATCTACCTCTTTTTTATTAGGGTTCCGTAGTCAACAAGGAACCCTTATAGTTTCGCCATGTCCGTCCGTCTGTCTGTCTGTTAACGAGTAGTAGACATAACTAGTTAACTGGTAAGAAATGCACGTAATTTCGGGTGCATACTCGTATACATTGTCATTGAAATTTGAACCTTTTACCGTGGACGGTAGAGTTACTTTTTAGGGTTCCGTAGCCAAAATGGCAAAAACGGAACCCTTATAGTTTCGTCATGTCCGTCTGTCCGTCTGTCCGTCTGTCCGTCTGTCCGTCTGTCCGTCTGTCCGTATGTCACAGGCATTTTACTCGAAAACTATAAGGTGTATTTGAATGAAATTTTGAGGATAGGTGTATTTTGTTAGCCGCTACATACTTTTGTAATTAAAATGACAAAAAAAAAATTTTTAGGGGTGCACTCCATACATAAAACTAAAAGTCAAAATTTTTTTTTTCAGTGTGACCCCCCGTGTGGCACATCAATCGATAGGCCTTTCAAAATAAACATAAGGTTTCTTAGCATTTTTTTTGATTAAGTGAATAGGGTCGGAGATAATCGCCCCGAAAGTCACCAAAATTCTGTCCCCCCCCCTCTAATTTTTGAACGGTGTATTTTAAAAATATGGAAAAATTCATGGACATAGAGCTTATTAATTTCATTCACCGAAAATTGTTTTGAACAAGATCGGTTCAGAGGTTTTCGAGATATTGCTGAAAAACTGCCTTCCTCAAAGAAAAGGACGTAAGTGCCTTAAAATTTCTGTGACGATACGACCTTTTTAATAGGCACGGAACCCTTCGTTTTGCGTGGTCCGACACGCACTTGGCCGGTTTTTCATAATTATTTTTGCGGTTCGATTAGTTTATGTAGTATCTAATATTTACGAGGGTAAGCTATAACTATAATAAAAACCCCAAAAGCCCCTTTTAAGTCCGCATTCTGGCCCAACACGCGCTTGGCCGCTTTTTATTACATCATTGATAGTACGTAAATGGCGGCTGGTTACGATACGGTGTTGCAGCGTGTGCGTACGCATTGCGTGTGCAGCTCTCTGCAGCACGTACGCCGTAGACGCGCGCGTACACTCGCGAGTAACCCGGTGGGACAGGGGTGCTGTGTACGTCTACGCTTACGTCGAAGCATACGTCGAGCACACGCATGCGGCCTTAATAGGGGTGTAGATTTATTATTACTCCAAAAGAAGGCAAAAAATATGCCTAGTGACGAAAATCCCATTCAGATACCTCAAAAAATTACGAAGCTACAACCGTTTTAATACAATACAATACAATACAATACAAATACTCTTTATTGCACACCTCACACAAACAAAGCAGTTACATAGAGAAACAATACAATAACATGTAGGTAGAGGTAGACAACAGGCGGTCTTATCGCTGAAGAGCGATTAATATTGCTTTTTAGAGAGAAAACGCTCGGAGATCGTGACGTCACGACTAACGGCGTCATATTAATTGACAATCGTTTCATATGAAGGTGCGTTTTGCTGATAAGGCTCAGAACCCCCTCTTAAAACTTTGGACACTTATAACTTTGTGATTATTTAATCCCCTGCTTTACTCGTTTCTTCTGGCAATATTTTAATCCTTTTTCGATAAAATCCATCATTATTGGTTATTTTATTTGGTGTCTACACCCCTAATTGTCCTTGTGTGCGATCGTGGTGTCAATGTACTATATGGACTACTATGTTTCCGGAATAAATATTTTTCGTTTTCATTTCATTCATTCATTTAATTGCATTCATTCATTTCATTTCATTCAGTCATTTCAATACATTCATTAATTTCATTTCATTTATTAATTTCATTTCATTCATTCATTTCATTTCATTTAATGTTCCTGTTTCACCTAATGGTCACAACGGAAGACCAGCGCTGGCGCTGCCAGCATCACACTGAGTTGTGACCATTTCGTGGGAAATGTGTATGTGTGTAAAGGTTGTTATTTTTTTTATTTTTTATTATTATTATTATTATTTGTATGGTTACCTCTTCATCTTCTTTCACTTGCATGTCATGTAGCTTGAGCTGTTCCATCTCCGTCTTCTGTTTCAGCATCTCGTCGTAAAAGGAAAGAGTCGGCTTATTATGGTCGTGTAGAAATTGCTGGAAAATTAGGATTTGTTTTTAATAATTAAGTAGGTAATGATAGTGTTATAATTAGATTTTTTTAACAGCCGATATTTGACAGCCGTCATCCCGTTACAATAAACGTCAATGATGACATATGATGACATAAACTGTACTGGGATGACAGCTGTCAAATATTGGATGTAAGGGCATTTTTACCAAATAGTTGGAGAGAAAAGAAACTTGCTGACATTCTTCTTAAAAACATTCTAGAAGGTAAGATCGTAGGATGAAGGTAGATCCAGGGTAAGCTGCGTACAGCAACTAAAAATAAGAGTCATGTTGTGTCTCACTGGGATCTAAATAAGTTAGCCGAGGACTGAGAGAACTGGCGCCTACTCCACCGACAAGAGCCAAATGTTGATTATGATGATGATGTGATGACAATGGTAATCTGATGTGAGCTTACTGTAAATAATTACTAGTGGTTCTGTAAGCTGTAGAACTAGAGGATGCATATTTCCAATTTTTTTTTCCTTTTGAGGAACCCTAAAACGATGTAAGTTTTTTGACCAGAAAAGATGATCAATACATTACTTGTGTATGTTGAGCAAGCTCGAAAATCATGACTTCCCCACACAACTGCTGCGCCAGCGCATCCAGCTTATCGAGAAGTTTCGTTGCGTTTTCCGTCGACAACCCATGCATTTTGTGGATTTTCAAATCTGGTGGCCTGAAAATTTATACAAAACATATACTTACATAATGTAGTAGTGTCTTAGAGCATACATAACTGGAGTAGCCTTATGTCGTATTTGCGTACAAAAATGTATGCCGAATTTTGCGGGGGCGGGGGGGGAGTTAATTATTACTGAGAATTCGGTCATGAGACATGTCATTAGACATTATGATAATTCAGGATACTAACATTAGAGCTGAAATAGTTAGGTAAAATGAAGATTAGGGTTTTTGATTTTAGAGACATTGATAGTAAGGTGTAGTCATTATTAGGCAAAGAAATATTAGGCCTAGGAAAAAATCGGTTAAATAAAATTAGTTTTAGTGAGAATTCGGACATGAGAAATTAGACATTATGAAAATTCGGGATACTGAAATTAGGGATAATGAATAATTAGGAAAAATTAAAATTCGGGTTTGTGATTTTAGGGTTTACAACACTAGGGCTAGTGAAATTAGGTATAACATTCTCAGGGCTAACGGAGGGGAACCTTGTTTAACATTCAGAAGTAACCCGATCACTATTTTCACCCGAGCAGAGCGTGATAACCCAGGTACTGAGAATTAAAAGAAGTAATAAATACATACTTATCAGGATAATTCGGGCAACATGTTATATGTAATGTAACCGAGCAATGGACACCCTGCACGTTGGAATTATGCAGCGGGTGCAGAGTCAACATCAGATCCAGCGGGCGCCACACCTTCCAGGCGTTCTGCCCGCGGTTGTCGCACACTGCTTCACCAAATATGGACTGAAACATATGTTTAAATCAGTGTAGAACCAGACACGTTTAACCCTTTACTTCACAAAAAAAAAATCTCCAGATTCAAGTCATGTTCAAGCATTTCTTAAAAAAATTGCCACTCATATTTTTATGATATTTTCTGCAACTTTTACGATGAGAGGAGAGAAAATGTGTCCCAAAATTTTCATACATTTATGAACTGTTCTTTTGTGTTATGAAATTATGATATATGAAATATGGGAAATGGTAGCACAAGTCTCTTTTTGTTGTATCGAAAGAGTGGTTCTGAGTGAAAATTGTTGTAGATACTGTTTAATCTCTGTTGTGCAGACTCTTCATAAGTTATTTTTCTTTTATATTAGGCATATTCTATTTGACATATTCTTTTATTCAATATTTTAATATTTATTGTTTACCTAGTTACTTCAATATAAACACTCGTGACAGTAACATCTCTTTTACTATTTTCTAACTAATACTTAACATTTAAGCACCTCCGCCTCAATATTACAACACGTTATCAGCACGAAGCTCTGAGAGAAGGATGTGTAAAGTTTAATTGGATATAGTTATAGTGTATTTTTCGTGTGACTGATAGAAATTAAATTTTTCGTTGAAATGTCACTCGAATCTGGAAATCACGAATCTGGAGATGTCTCAGGTGTTAATAAGTCAACTTCGTCGAATTCACATTCGATTCCATCGTTTTGCCTAAGAAATAAAGATGGGTATCCTACTTGGAAGTTCAAGATGCGAAACTACCTTTTACACGAGGACTTATGGGCAACAGTAAGTGGTTATCCGGAAGATGACACAACCCCCGCCTCGATCAAGGTACGAAATGACGCAAAAACACTTGCAAAAATTTGCTTAACAGTAGACGGTGCAGCTATCACGCACGTCAGATGTGCGAAAACTGCAGCCGAAGCGTGGAAATGTTTGCAGAAAGCTTTTGAGGATAAAGGGATGGGACGAAGACTAGCTTTAGAGCGTAAACTGTACAGGTTAAGTCTGTCTGACTTCGATAATATCGAACTGTACATTAACGCAGTTATGTCAACCGCACAGGACTTGGCAGATATTGACAAGGTAATAGAAGATACGTCGATTGCCGCTATACTTTTGGGAGGTCTCACCCTAAAATATGAACCTCTTATTATGGCGCTAGAGAACTGTAATGTAGACGTAACTACAGATTTAGTAAAATCTAAACTGCTGAATGAGATGTCCAAAAATGCAGCTGCACTACCTATGGATTCCGTTTTTAATGCCAGACTGAAATCTAAATCTAAGAAGAAACAAATAGTGTGTTACGACTGTAAAGCCTTCTTAAAGAACATTATTTGTCTCTCCCCTAACCCTGATTGTATTTTTGGCTGACTGTTTATGTATCATTATATTTGTGTTTGTGTTATTTGTATATATGTATGATTGTGTGTGTATGTTTATATATAGAGGTATTTATGTACGTTTATTTTTATAATTTCTTGATTTTTGATTGATAATAATCTCTGCACCACCTACTGCATAATCTAGTTTTATCTCTTTCTCCGATACCCAAAGGTTGTCTGGAAGAGATCGCTCTTCAGCGATAAGACCGCCTGTTGTCTACCTCTACCTACATGTTATTGTATTGTTTCTCTATGTAACTGCTTTGTTTGTGTGAGGTGTGCAATAAAGAGTATTTGTATTGTATTGTATTGTAAAGTACCTGGACATAAAAGGCCAAACTGTCCACTGAAATGCAAGAAGGAGAAAGCTAATGCGGTAAAAGGAAACGACTCCACATTTACTGCTCTCAATACTTCAGGCCAGTCTAATAAGGACCTTTGGTACGTAGACTCGGGATGCTCGAAAAATATGACTTCTAGACGTGATTGGTTTCAAGATATTTCTTTAAAAAATAATGGTAGCGTTACAGTCGCAAACGGAGAACAAATCAAGTGCTGCGGAATTGGTAATGTCTCAATAAATACACCAGAGAACATTGTCAACAGGATCAGTGATGTTGCTTTTGTTCCTGATTTAAAAGCAAATCTGTTATCTGTACAAAAAGCTGTTGATAAGGGTTTTATATGTGTTTTTGATAAAAGTGGATGTAATTTTTATAAAAATAATACTTTTCGTTTTACAGGTGATTCCATTCTTCATGCCTCGCCCTGTGGTGGATTGTATGTACTTGATTGTACAGTAAATGTTCCCGATAACGTGGCAAATAATTATTTGACGCAGGATGTGCACTCTGGTTGTCAGAATAGTTACCAACTTTGGCACAAGAGATTAGGATACTTGTGTCGAATAGGCATGAATCAACTGAAGAATCACGAGGTAGGCGTAGAGTTTGGAGTAGTAGATAAAAATAATTGCATTGCTTGCGTAGAAGGTAAACAAGCAAGAAAACCTTTTAAGAAGGTAGCATTTAATAGGGCTACCTCTCCATTGGAATTGGTTCATATTGATTTATGTGGGCCTATGTCTACAACCTCTTTTCAGGGGAATAAGTACATGTTAACTTTGGTAGACGATTATACAAGAAAGGTATTTGCTTACTTTATTTCTTCAAAGACAGAGGTCAATGACAAGTTCTTTTTCTTTCAAACCTTTGTAGAAAATCAATTAGATAAAAAGATTAAAGCGGTTAGGACTGATGGAGGAAAGGAGTTCGTCAACAAGGATCTTATCGATTACCTTGACTCAAAAGGTATCGAGCATCAAATGACGACACCGTACAGCCCTCAACAAGTTGGAGTAGCTGAAAGAACCCACAGATCAATAACAGAAAAGGCGAGATCGTTATTGGCTGAAAGCTCACTGCCGAAAGCATACTGGGAAGACGTCTTCAGGGTTGCCGTTTATCTTAAAAATAGGTCACCTCACAGAGCTTTAGGTGGGCAAATTCCTTATGACAGGTGGTGTGGGCGTAGGAGTGACCTTGGTCATTTGAAAGTGTTCGGATGTCGAGCACTAGTTCACATACCTTCATGTCACAGGAAGAAATTAGATTTAAAGGCAAAAGAAGCTATTTTTGTCGGTTATTCAGAAAACCCTAATACTTATATTTTTAGGGATCCGTCTAACCCACGAAAAGTATTTATGTCTCGAGATGCAACCTTTTTTGAAAATAGCTTTACAGGGTTGAAGCAGCGGCAGGCTGAGCCTGTGGTACAGTCAGACTCCGTATTATTATTTGAAGATAAGGAGCCGGAAACAGAAGATTGTCAATTTTTTGACTGTGTTGAGAGTACCGGTCCTGCGGCTGAATCATCTACACCAGAGCATCAGGATAATACCGAAGAGGCAGCAGCTATGGAAGAGCACCAAAATTTTCATGAGCTGACGTTTCTTGATGGTGATGTAGAATCAGCAAGTGTGAATGAGGATCAACCTATCAACGAGCGGAGGTACCCCTCAAGAGATAGGAAACGACCGGATTACCTTACGTACAATGTGTCATCGGTCGATTCTATTGAACCGAAGACATACTATGAAGCTACCCACGCCGATGATGCTGGAAAATGGCAGCATGCAATGGCTGATGAGTATAATTCCCTGATTAAACTCCATACGTGGGATTTAGTGGATAAACCAAACAAAAAGGTTATACCATGTAAATGGGTTTATAAAATCAAACAGGACGCATATGGTAATATCACGAAATATAAAGCAAGACTCGTCGTCAAAGGTTTTAATCAAGTCAAAGGAGTGGACTACGACGAGACGTTTGCACCAGTGATTCGTCATTCTTCGCTGCGCACTCTATTTGCACTAGCTGCAGAGATGGGCCTAAGAATGAAGCACTTGGACGTTGATACCGCGTTCCTAAACGGAGATTTAGAAGAAGAAGTTTTCATGGAGCAGCCGGTGTTCTGCCTTTTCTCCGAACTTTTTTTGTCCGAATTTCATTTGCCAACCAACATTTCGCCGATGGTTCACTTTGACAACCAACTATTAGCAAATTTTTGTATGACAACGTTCCATTTGGCAGAATTATTATAAAGCGGATTATTGTAATGACTCAATATTTTTGGCATACTGATCATTTGTCAAATCTTTCACTAGGCCTAACAACTATTAAACGAATAGTGTTTCGTCAGTGTAACAGTGCCCTTTTCATATATGAGGCAACTTTTTACTAAAACGAAGTAAAAGATACACACTAAAACCGGATCTTTAAAACTATGACTGCTCTTGTACTTGCCTTAGACAAATATGAAGCTCATTTGGTAAAAAAAAAAACAAAATAGTACTAGCTATCGTTAAAAAAAAACATTTCACAGAGTCCAGTTAGGTGCGACGACGAGCGAAGCGAGGAGGAGTGTTAGGTTCAACTGCGTCCCTACAGCACGCGAGCCGAGCGAGCGAAGCGAGCGTGCCGCGGCAGCGGCCGGCGAAGCGCCAGAACCGACTGTTTTTTTTATTCCCTCGGCATCGCGGCCCCTCATCGGTCAAAAGTCGGTTCTATGAAACCTCACTTATTGCTTAGAATCGACTTCTTATTGTTCATAAATAAATAATAAAAACCTGTGTAAGCTCTGTAATTAAAAAACAAAAACCTACCTGTATAAAATTTGCCCCAAGTGAAAGTTACATCCTTGTAATTCCTTCAAAATTCGCTCGAATACTCTGTATGGCAGCTTTTTCAAAGTCTAACACGCATACTTTAGGCACCAGATTAATACCATGTTCATTTCCATACTCGATCAACAACTCAAACATTACATCCTAAAAACGTTTGTCTTTGTTTGTGCAGCATAAACAAAAACATAGCGTAAACGTCTTCGTCGTCAAAAAACACATTTGGTAATTATTAATTAACTAAATTTATATTATACCGACTAAACCATAAACCACATGAAAATATGTATTTCAAAAAGTTCCTATTAAAAACGGAGCCCAAAGATAGAATTGCCAAAGATTTAGTTGGGAAATTAAACAATTCCATAAAATTCAATTGGAATATGATCATTCGGCGAAATGACATTATGCGAAAAATTAGTTGCGATGTGATATTCGTACATAAAATTTTCGGAGATGATTTAGAGAACCGGAGCAGCCCCTTAGTTTCGTAGAAAAAGGCAAGGAAAACAAGGTTTGTTTGCTGAAAAAATCATTATACGGCCTTAAACAGGCACCACGAGCTTGGAACAAAAAGTTCAACGAAACGCTTATAAAAATAGGTTTCATAGGAACTCCCTCGGAGCCTTGCGTGTATACTAAACTATTTGGTCAAGAACTCGTGATTTTGGGTGTCTTTGTCGATGACATAATTGTCTTCTTTAAATCCGATTTGACATTTGACATTGTCAAGAAAGATTTGTCGAAACATTTTTCACTGAAAGATTTTGGAATACTAAAATCGTATTTAGGTTTACAAATTCAATGCGATTCCGAGAGTGTTAAAATAAATCAAACAAATTACTAATGTAATAATATCGTTACTGGATAAGTTCAATATGAGAGAATGTAAGACTGTGAATACTCCATTAATTAAAAAATGCATGGAGAAGAGAAGTGATGGTGATGTTGGTGAGTCTTATCCCTACCAAAACTTAATTGGATGCCTCATGTACCTCACACAGAATTCTCGCCCCGATATTGCTTATACGACAAGCTATTTAAGTCAGTTTAATACGTGTTTTACTAAGGAACACTGGAATGCTGCAAAGAGGGTTCTACAGTACCTGAAGGGTACTCTAAACTATTCATTGGTTTACAGGAGAAGTGGAGAACTCTTAAAAGGCTTTTGCGACGCCGATTGGGCAAATTGTCCCATCGATAGGAAGTCATACACGGGATACACTTTCAAGTTAGGTGGAGGACCAGTATCCTGGGAGTCAAAGAAGCAGCCTACGACTGCTCTGTCATCTACGGAAGCAGAATATATGGCGCTAGCGTCTGCCACTAAGGAAGCTTGTTATTTACGTCGCTTTATCTATGAGATAACAGGTAAACTTACTTCAGTTAACTTAGCGTCTGACAGCCAGAGTGCCATCAATCTCGTTCGGAATCCTATACACCACAGCAGGACGAAGCATATTGATACTAGGTTTCACTTTATTAGAGAAAAGGTATCCAATAATGTTGTGACCTTAGAATATGTAAAAAGTAGTGACATGCCTGCAGATGTCCTCACTAAGCCACTTGGGCCTATGGTACACAAAAGGTGTACAATTAGTTTAGGACTAGAAACTTAACTTTCTTTTGTTGTTGTCAGGCACAACATCGATTAAGGGCGGCTGTTGTAGATACTGTTTAATCTCTGTTGTGCAGAATCTTCATAAGTTATTTTTCTTTTATATTAGGCATATTCTATTTGACATATTCTTTTATTCAATATTTTAATATTTATTGTTTACCTAGTTACTTCAATATAAACACTCGTGACAGTAACATCTCTTTTACTATTTTCTAACTAATACTTAACATTTAAGCACCTCCGCCTCAATATTACAACAAAAATAACATGGAAATCCTAAAAAAAAATACAATTAAAAATAGTGGCATTCTTCTTGAGATACGCTTGTTTGAGACTTGTAGAGCAAAATAAAATGTCTACATAAATAAATGGAAAAAGAGAGTCAGAGTCCTTTACATTGCAAAATAAAATTAAGTAATAACAATAACAATAGTTCATTGCTCTCATGTTGACATGAGAAGTAAGTTACATATAGATGATAAAAGAATACAACAACATTTATTCTACAGGAAGGATTTTGTGTAAATTTGTTTTTCCTATTCCCTTAATTTAAATTTAAAGACATGGAGAAAGCTGTAAACAAATAATACATTTTAACACAGTTCCAGGGTAGGGGACACCCTGGGGGAGGTACCAGTCTACATTTTTGGCCAGACGAAGAAGAAACCGTTTGTATAGCTTTCTATTGTGGTTTTCTGTCTTCATTTAACCAAAAAATGCAGCTAGTTATAACTTTTAAGTAAAGAAGAAAGATTCTGGTGTCACCCTATGGCTAAAATCACAATAGAAAAATATATATATAAATTTTATAAAGAGGATAAGTCTGTGAGGTTGTATTTAGTTTAGGGTAATAGTAATCCCCCCTATATAGAAGTGAACTTCACATCCATTTCAAAAAACCTATCATGAGTAGGAAGAGTGAACACAGCCTATATTTTTTACCGCGGATCCGTATGCGTTCTCTGTAAAACGCGGGTGGCCCCGCGGGCGCAGCCAGTGATGATATAAAAATTCAGTATGTTACCCAAATAAATAAACTAACCTCCAATGCCGCATATTCGTTATCCTGCCGTTCCTCCCTCGTTTCATCGGCCATTTTAATATTACAAACGACACATTTTGCATGGATGATTCACACAACCTACGTATTAATTGTAAAATAGAAATAGCTTTTTCAGCAAAATCTTGTGAATTCTCACAACACACAAAACTAAGTCCAACCCAACCATAACACACTGACAGCACAGCTGTCAAGCCATATGTCAATATTGTCAATTATGTATGACATTGTATACAATGAATTTTGGGTAACATAATTATTTATTAAAAGTGAATACAAGATTATAATTAACATTAACTAAGATAAATTAAAACTAAGTTAAATCTAAAAAAGGCCCTCGAGGCATTGTACCGAGGATGAATTTTTAGGTTCCAAATCAGATTCCCTAAATTAAGAACTTGTTTACTTGTTTTGCAACACAGCAAACAAAGGTGCCGGTTAATGTACGGCCCGATAATACGCGTCCATCTATCTTTCTCTCTCTTTTTTAGCATAAGTTAAAAAGAGATAGAGATACCGTGGACGCGTATTATCGGGCCGTACATTAACCGGCACCCAAACAAATGATAATAAATTCTCACTGTCAATAAAACTTTTCCTCGACGCAGGTGAACTTTTCTCACTTTATTTGTGCATTTTTTCATTTTAAAATGTGTTCCATAAATTGAAATTTGAAGACTTGCAATACAGTTAAAACTGAAAAAACCCCTTTTACAGCTCTAGATTATTATATGCCTTACGCTACAGCTACATTATCGGGCACAGATTCGTGTCGCATTGTCGCGTTAAAAACTTGTCTTTTTTCTACGGCGAATTATATGGCCATACAAGTCACGATAAAATTTTCGTGCTTTCTATATTGGCTCAAAGATTTAAGAAAAAAAATTAAGTTTAGAACTGTAGCCACTTGCCCAATCTTTGTCGCTATAAAATACTTTTTACTGGCACCATACTTGGGGCAACCGTTGTTGTTTGCGTTGCATCATTGCATCTCTTTCATTTGCGGTAGGAAGGAAAAAAAAAGAGAAAAGAAGCAAATACCGCCAAGTGTGTGCCACCATGAGCTATACACGTCGCGACTTCGTTCGTGTATCTCCGTCTCTGTTGCTCCAATTAGCAAGTGCAACAGAGAGGGAGATACACGAACGAAGTTCGTTTTCGTTTCGCGGTAGCCCCTTAGCTATTACCACGAACTTCGAAATTCGAAGTTCGGGTATCTCCATCTCTATCGCACTTACATTACTCGAATGACAGGGAGTTCGTATATCTGCATATACGAACTTCGAGTTTCCAAGTTCGTGGTAGCGCCGCTGGTCGAACATTCGCCGAATCCCGATCCCGATAAGGCCACATTGGCGCAGCCTGCGGTGGAGGTCAATACCACAAAGTACTTTGTTATATACTGAAATAGAGAACAATCTCTGGGCCTAAAAACGGAAACCCTGTAATTTACGCCATCTATTATCTTAGGTTGACATGTACCCCACGTCAACGTCAAAATGCATGCGTGTGTGGGTGTGTACGTATATAGGCGTATGTGTGCTCTCACACATGCACATACGTAAATAACTACGATATTTAAATAAGGTATTTTTCCAAAAAAAGCTAACATCACTTATGCGCCCAAGTGTTCGGCAGATTTGATATTTTTCAAAATATGGGTGAAAAGTGGAGTTAGCTTTTTTGAAACTTATTATTTCACAAATATATTATTCTTTTGTCAATGACAAAATAATCGTTTTAATCGAAGGGATAATTATATTTAAAAATAAACAATAATTCATATCTATATTTATTCTGCACTAATAAATAATAAAATATCAATGGTGACATGAATACATAGCAACAATAAAAACGTAATAACACACGGCACTTCTAAAACTGAAGCAAAGTTAGCGCGTGTTAATTGCACTTACGGATAATTAATTACACAACACTAGAATCACGATAGAATGATTAATTACAATACAATTATTTAAATAAATTGTTATGAGTTATGTTACGACATGGAAAATTTTAGAAAACCACAAGTGACACTGACAACAAATTTGTCTTTTTAAATTCCATAGACAATTGAATAGAGTTTGACGGCCTATACACGGCGAGTAAATACTGACAATCTACCATAGCTGTCTGACTCTGTAACATGCGATAGAGTGAGACAGCTATGGTGGCTTGTCAGTATTTACTCACCGTGTATGGGCCCCGCCTCTGAATAGGTCGGATATTAAAACTATTAACAAGCCAAATACTCCAAAAGAATTGTATAGTTAAAGGAAATTAATAAATTACACAAGTATTTTAGTTTTTCTAAATTATTGTCCGATATTATTAGTATAATTAATTAGTTTCTGTTTTTTTGTCGGTGACGCATTGCTTACATCTATTAACAGAGGTTGACATCTATGAATTATAATGTGACTAAATTGGAAATCACCAGATATTCATAGTAGGTCCCTATACTTAATGTCCTTCTTTATTTAGTAAACTTACTGTTCTGTCATTAGTGTCATTACCGTGCTCGTAGTACTAAGATTAGCCGCCCTGGTCAATACTGTCAATAGTAAATTTGACAGCTTATGACAAGATTGACAAATTTACTATTTCCCGCCACGGCCAGGCCGCCGTGCCAGCCTGTGAAAGGCTTAAGCCGCATCACACTGGCGCGGCCTATGCTGCGGTGGCGGTCCATAGTAAATTTGACAGCTTATGACAAGATTGACAAGTTTACTATTTCCCGCCACGGCCAGGCCGCCGTGCCAGCCTGTGAAAGGCTTAAGCCGCACTGGCACGGCCTGTGCTGCGGTGGCGGTCCGTAGTAAATTTGACAGCTAATGACAAGTTTACTAATGTCCGCCGCGCCAGTCTGTGAGAGACCTTAATGTAGCCAACAAAATATAAGTATAGAGACCGTAGCCGATGTAGCCGTAGCATTAAAGCTAACTTTGTGTAGTTAAAATATATCTATCTCTTCCGCACTTGCCATATTCCGTATTCAAAAGATTCTTGAAGCTTTTCCTTCTCCGTCTAATCTGGACGACAGGATAAGATAAGAGTGCAACTGCAATGTTCTGGAAGTTCTTCTTGAGTTCTGTCTGGCAGGTTTGCCGCGCTTTTGCCTAGTTTGCACAGTTGTACACAGATTACAGAAGAAGGAAGAAGTCCCCCAATTACTTTCGTGAACTTGGTGAAATTGTGATTGAATTTGATTTGATTACTTGCTGATTAGTTTTCAAAGTGACAAACAATGGATAATTTGCTGTATGAGCGTGTCCGAAAGGATTCAGAAGGTTCTGAATTATTTTCGTTTTCTCCGGACAACACCCAGGTAAGTACCTATTCTTCTTATTATGCGATTAAAACAACTTTTTATTGATAAAAACATATTTACTTTTACTCCAAGACCTCCCATGAAGTAAAAGTATAATTAAATGAATGTATTTATTTTATTTTATCTCTAGTAAATGTGGCTATTTATTTCATCATCCAAAATGGCTGACATGAACAATGACCTAAGAAAATTTACTTATCAAATTTTTAATATAAGTATTATTTTAAACCGGTCACTTTGGCACTCTCTGGGGGAGGCCTATGTCCAGCAGTGGACGTCTTTCGGCTGATATGATGATGATGATTATTTTAAAATACCAATTTCATGATAGTTATCTGGAACATGGCTGGGTTTATTTGGAATAATTATACCTAAATAAATAATACGAGGTAACCGCCATGTGCGATGTTGATTCGACGATCATCGTCCCGATAGTCGTTTCGGCGAACGGTTTAATAGTGAAGTCTCGACCATCACCTCAAGAGACTCGCTAGATGGCTGGATCAAGGGTCAGATACAGAAGGCGGTACTCCTGGATACTGCGCGGATAGTCAGGAGGTTCCTGTCTCTGTCACCCTGACCATCGGTAGCTTAGGCCCCACCCGCTGCCGGCGGCACCCTAGGTTAGGTTTTATAATGATTTTGTATGTGTTGTTTTATATTTTACTTTTTATATAATTATTCTACAAACCTAACTATAAATAAAGAATAATAATACTAAATAAATATTAGTGGACAATCTTACACAAATCGAACTAGTCCCATAGTAAGCTCAATAAAGGCTTGTGTTATGGGTAGGTACTAGACGACGATATATTTAATAGATATAAATACTTAAATACATAGAAAACATCCAAGACTCAGAAACAAATATTCATCACATAAATATTTGCCCTTACCGGGATTCGAACCCAGGACCTTCAGCTTCGTAGGCAGCGTCACTACCCACTAGGCTAACTGGTCATCTATTTTATTGTTATTGTTTACGATTTATTCGTTTTATTTGTCGATTTTTTTGTTCTTATTGATGTTAAATACTTAAATATTGGACTGGTGCCCAGATTTAATATTAGTCCTACTTATACCAGACCCCATAAACATATATGATTAATGAAATAATTGAACATTATATGATTGTTTTGCCATGGTTTTGCCGGACATAAGCAACATGCATTCAATTCGATGTAACCAGTGGAACAATATCTCCGCTCAAACTGTGTTACAATAAAATTTCACTTCTATAAATAATAGAAATAGGGTGGGTGCATTAAAAAGTAAGTTCATGTCTGTCATTCATTAGGTCCGTCAAGTTTATGATGATTATGCCACACCAAGTTTGCTTGTAAAGTCCAGTAGTCGTACCCTGCCTACTACCAGACCAGATTTCTGGTCAGCAGTTAGAGGAGGAGCAGGAATAACTATGTGCCTAAAAGAGAAAGAATTAATTTATTCAAGTAGGATTCATTGAACCACAAAATAATTAAAATTAAAATTATTAGACCTAGTTATTACTGCACGAAGGACAATTGCTTGTGGTCGTGTTTTACTTTTTGGTTTAGGTACCTACGTAAATTGTCATTTCGCTTTTTATTTAATTAAATTTCTTTTTATGTCCTATTTCCGTTTTTTGGTTGTTATTGTTATGTGTTAAATACCGTGTCCTCACTGGATGGACCCAACGGAAGATCAGCGCTGGCTGCAAAGCCAGCATCATGCTGAGTTGGGCCCATTTCGTGACACGGCACAGATTACCTTTTTTTCTTGTGTCTTTGTCTTGTAATTTATTTATTTAATTGCTTACATGTGTTTTACAGGGTGTTAAATACGGTGAACAGTACAACATGCACCCATTTTGGGTATTGCAATATACTTAGCATAATTAAGTTATGATTCAATACAATTATAGGTACTAGTGCTTGCTTTTTTAATTCATAATAGATAGTTAAAGTTACTTTGTTTTGGCTTTTAATTTTTCAAATACTTACATGTCTTGGTTTTCTTTTTGTTTTATTAGAACTGTTAGGTATGACTTGACATATCACCCGTTTTCGGCCTGTTGTTGAATTTAGGGACTTCCCGTATAAACAAGGAACTGTTATTATATTATTAATAAATTCGTTTTTTTTCGTTTGGTACTACTTTTCACAAAATCACTGGACTAATGCTTAACTTTGCTTTTTAAAACAGGATACAAACCTACCTATGAGTCTTGACACACCACCCGCAAGTCCTGCCTCCAAGGATTCACATTTACCCAAAGCAATACAAAAAATTGCTAACATCTTTGACATCATTCGTGTCATCGGTGGCGGATCCTATGGAACAGTAATAGAAGTAAGTAATTTAAGTAATTGTTTTACATGATGCTCATTCTTAAAGTGTAATAAACACAGAACATACATAAGTATGTTTGGGTCGGGAAAACAATATCCAAAACTGATTCCTTCCAAACTTATTAGATGCCCTCGTAAATCTCCAGCTGACACATTTGATAGAGAACGATTCTGTATATAAAAGCGATACCGCGAAAGGAGTTGGAGGAGCCGCGTTTCTTTGCGACTTGAACAATCTTTAGCTTAAACTAACCACACCACAACTTAGCCATCGTGACCGTCAACTTCCACCCCTAACGTTATTTCATTGTGGCCTGGGGTTGAAATCTGGGATGAGAATTATCATTTTAAATTCAGATTATAATTTATCGGTTTATCAAATTTCATAAGAATCCGTTTTAACAAGCCTTTTATTAACTTGGCTTGTTAATTTGTTTTCGTTCGTTCGTTTGTTAGTATGTGCATGTCAAATCTTGCAAGTTGAGTTAACATTTTGTACACTTGTGTAAGTTGGATGACAATGCAATATTATGGTACCATAACGCTGATCTGATGATGGAGACAGAAGGTTACCATATCCACTTCTCTATCTCAACTGGTAGTTAATGACGCAAAAAAATACTGTCGGCGTACAAAAATGCGCCAGTAACAAAACTTAATTTAATTTCAACTATTGGTTTAGCCTAGTGGGTAGTGAAGTCACCCTGCCTACGAAGTTGATTGTCCTGGGTTCGAAGCCCGGGCAAAAATTTGCGTGATGAGCATACATATATTTGTTTCCGAGTCTAAGGGTGGTATTCCACTTGTCCAAGATCTTTGTCCAATGTGTATTTTCGTCTCATATTTTGAGTTTGCCTAGTGGAATACCACCCTGATTCTTTTCTATGTATTTCAGTATTAATATTCATTAATCATAATCATCGCCTAGTAACACAAACTTTATTGGCTTACTAAGGTTAGGCTGATTTGTATAGTAAACTGTCTAAAGAGCTATTACAACTCAAAAGGCACAAAACCTGCGCAGTGACGAGAATCCTGACAGAACATTGCAAATTGAACAAACACCTGTTTCAAATGGGTATGAAACAGAAGTCAACTTGCAGGTTCTGCCAGGAGACATTGGAGACAGCAATGCACATTCTCTGCTCCTGCGGACCACTCATGCAAAAAAGAAGTACCTACCTAGGTGATATTTTGTACCTCTTCTGGGTGCATGATGTGCCACTATCATGCACCCAGAAGAGGTACAAGATATCACCGCCCAAAGAATCTGGAATTTCCTGGAGGCAATGGGCCTTAATGATGAAATGTAAACAAAAAAAAAGGGCTGCCACAATAGATCACTCGCTGGTCGAAGCGGCACATTAATGGCCCACAAATCACCAATAATAATAATAAATAGGCTGATTTGTGTAAGATTGCCCTCTAATATTTATATGTGTTCCAGGTTGAGCACAATATCGACACGCGACGATCAGCCATCAAATGTATCCCATTGGACCCAGGCGATGACATAGATCAGATATTCCAGGAAGTAATATTTCTAGCAAGCTTTCAACATATCAATGTAGTCCACTACTATGATTCTTGGATTGACGACTACCATATAGAAGAGATATCACATGCGGAGAGCAATGACTATAATGACAATAGGCTGGATCATTATGTTCAATATGGCGCAAGGGGTAACAGTCGCGTTAGAAGGTGAGTTACTGGACATTAAGTAGCTAGTTACTCTTGTAATAGGCTTGTGGCCTAAGATTTTTTACGATGTCATTCGAACCAGTTCTTGGAGAGGAACAAATTTGTATGGAAGCAACTACCATTAACGAACATAAATACCTACCCAAAAAATTGAGTCAAAGACGGACCTCGCTGGCGGTAGCCGAAACGCTTCATACTGATTGACTCAAAATCACACTTTGCTATTTTGATCTAATCATTGAATGGAAAATCAAGTAAATTGCTGTTTAGGTCGCGAAATATTTCGTTTAGGTCCATAGTTGTCATACAATTTTGTTTCTATAAAAGCGTAAGGATTTTACTAGGATTTTCAAATTTACTCTTGCACTATAAAAAAAATGCATATATTTTTTTTAATTTCAAGGTCTATATCTTTTGATGATTTTAATCATATATTGTAATTTATACTTTATTACAATTATTTGATGATTTGCTATCAATTTAGCAACACTACATTATCAATTTTAACATGAGGTCACAACTGTCACAAGCCTATTATTCCTTAGTATAAAATGTTAGCATATTAGTCATGTGTCTGTAAAATAAGTTTTCAATAAATTATTCTTATTAAAGGCGGGTTGCCAACTGACGATTACAGACCGATCAACTTTAACATTTTCAATATATCCACACCACTGGTTCTACGCCAATGACGGATTAATCCGTCAAGGAGTTACCAGTTTTGACTGGCCCCTGTTGTAGCATGGTTTCTGAAAAATGATGCCATTGCAACCAATCTGGTAAAGGTCGCGGGAGACGCAGGACTGGTCCCTGTGACAATTTGGGGGAGGCCTATGTCCATTGGCCAGCAGTGGACGTCTTTCGGCTGATATGATGATGATGATGAAGTAATCCATATGTTTTGTTCCATGTTAAAGTCCGCGAGTATCCGGCCAATCCAGCCTTCATCTGTGTATACAAATGGAACTCTGCAAGACCAATCTTGAGCAAATTATTAAGAATAAATTATATAGACAGCCCACCAAAGCGTGGAAAATTATCTGGCAGATAGTGAAAGGTATGTACATACTTGAGTAAAAGGGTCGCGTTCAGCTTAGGCCATGCGTACTACAAACAAACACAGTGATACTCCACTTTAAGCTGAATACGAATTTGAGCAGCTCGGCCTGAGGCATGCTCGCCCCGCGCGGCGAGCTGCTCGCGCGTCAAATAGTTGCGCATAAACATGCGCGGGTGAGGTAGCGCGCTCGCGGCGAGCCGTCATTCAAAATGGCGTCGACACGATGACAGCTGATTGATTTCGGGACACACAACACCTTTTGCTTTTCATGTATTTGTATCAATAATTGTTCCAAATTTACTAACAAACTATTACACACGCACGGCTCAGCCACTTGCTCAAATTCGTATGCGCCTAGTGCACAAACAAGTTCGATCTTGTCATTCTGTCCGCGGCACTCTCAGATACTACACGTCCAAGTTACGCGAGGCACGCACACTGAGGCGCTTTTTGAGCACGGTCAAAAGGCCGCCTCTGGGGGCTCGGCGCGCGCTGCTCGCGCACAGCGCGTGAGCGCGTACGAATTTGAGCAAAATATGCGAGCCGTGCGTGCCTAAACCCGAGGCTGCTCTAATTTACTCATTTCATAATATTGTAGTATTTTGACATGTAATATGTTTTAATATTATTAATAAATTAGTATGACCATGAAAAAAAAAGTATGTATTGGTACTCAAGTCAAGTATGGAGGTCGGGTATTAGAAATAATGTTGATAAATTTTAAACTCGTAGGCATAAATGTTCCTCAAAATGAGTTTCACGTCTGTTATTGCTTGTTTGTCATAATCTTTCTGTACTGTCAAATAGTTTTTGCCCCCACGTTAACGACGTACGATAATAATTATTCATTTATTTCCAACCAACATGGGTCCACATAGTTACTATTTGAGGAAAATGAAATCATGTTAAATTAAAATACATACCGATTAAAATACTAAGGGGAACAAACATTCAGATAACATTACAAAATAAAATAATATGTCAAATTAAATAAAAACTAAATTATGTCCACTAGAGATGCAACAGATATCCGGCCACTATCCGGTATCCGGCCTATCCGGCCTCATTTTTACTATCCGGCCGGATACCGAATAGTGGTGTAGTATCCGGCCGGATACCGGATAGTATTTTAACACACTAACACAGAAGAATATAGGTAAAGATAGAACCAGAGTAGGTAAAAGAAGGATGAATAAATAACAAACTACAAAGCAATCAATTATTAAAGTCAGTTTAATGAGTTAATCTACATATGAAAAGAAAAAGATAAATGAAATGACACTGTTATTGATCTATTATTTCTATTAGTTAGGTACCATTAATCGGGTTCTGCTTAATCACACAAGCCAATGAAGCAATATCAATCAGTTTTATCACTATTATCTTCCACTAATTATTTTAATTTTTTAACACTTAAATTTAGGCATTTTACTTCGGCCGGATATCCGGCGGCCGGATAACGGATATCCGGCCGGCTGTGCCGCCGGATATTCGGTATCCGGTATCCGGCCAAACCACTATCCCTTGCATCTCTAATGTCCACCTTCATACTTATAACTAAGTAATCTGCTGGTCCCAGTCTAGCCGGCCCGCGATTAATAATTATCTTATTATTTTTAGGTATGGCCTACTTGCACGGGGAACATATTATTCACGGAGACCTTCACTCTGCTAATATTTTTGTGGATGACAGTGGATGTGTTAAGATTGGTGACTTTGGTCTATCCATCAGGATGTGTAGATCGTCTGTTAAAGGTAAGTAAATGAGGCATTTTATGTTCGTTTATTGAAATAGCGTTATTAAGGTTTCTCGGCCCAAATATGAAATATGATGATTATATCCATTAATTACTAATTATTCATCATAATTATACTCTGGATGCAGTGTTGTTTAGTATTGTCGATTGATTGACATTAACAAAAATAATTTTATTCTGTAAATAAATGTTTTTTGGTGATGTATTTTTTAGTAAGTACATATAAAAGTAACACTAAATAGTTGCAGTTAGTCAATTTGATCAAATTTGTATCATAGGATATGTTCTCAGTTACAATTCTAACAATTCAATTTGGTTATAATTTACTTATTTTTGTAGATGTTTATACCCAAGAGCGCGATGTCTACGATATGGGCTTAGTTTTCGCTCAAGTGTTCGGAATTTCGTCAATTATTACTGGGCAAAAGCATACCTGTAATTTGCCTTATTTGGAAGAGAAAGAGAATGTGCAGCCAAAATTTGCAATTGAATACACGAAGCCGAGTGATCTTGTGAGGTGAGTGATATGTCGTGACACTTGACCCTTAATGATTTAATTTTACCAATTTGTCAGTGTGATTTATTTGTATATCTATGCCAAATTACAACTTTCTAGTAGTAAGGGTAGTGGACCCTTACTGCTAGAAAGCTGTAATTAGCTCAGTGGAGCGAAGCCGCGAACGGTTAGACGGACAAAGCGAAAGTATAAGGGTTCCTAGTTGACTACGTAACCTTAAGGCCGGCCATAGACGGGCTGCATAGAGCAGTCAATGTCAACAGCTTCGAGCGGCCGCCGTCGGGTGACCTGCAGTTTCAATACAAAATTGTCATTCGCAATACACGAACCGCTCAAGCAGTTGCAACCGCGTCCGGCGGTTGGCAGCTTGGTGAAATTTCATCATGCGGTCAAGCAGCTCTGACTGCAAGAGCGGTCCGTGTATGTTGATCGCTCGGTAACTGCTCGAGCAGTCCGTCTATGGCGGCTCTAATAAGGTCTACACCACAAATGTTTGTTCAAATGTAGCACGCACTACAGAACAAATAAAAAGTTGAGGACTGAATAAAAACTTGTGTGGCTCCATTATTTTTTGCAATTTTCAAAACATGGGAGGGTAGAGTACCTAAGGCATATTCGTCAGAAATTTTGATCTTTGGGTGTATTCTTGGTAGGGTTTTTATCGTCCTATAGTGGAAATTTCCGACTGGTCGATATTGAGAGACACAACACAACTTATAAAACATTTAAATAATTAAAATATCAAGTAAATGTCAAAAAGTTATGCTTATTTTACGCAATCGTTTTCAAGACTGACAAAGACCATATACACACTTCTTCATAAATAGTCTTGTTTGTATATCGTAACTTGGCGAGGGGACACGCTAAAATACGGGTTCGTTATCTAACACTGATGCTGTTCTACAAGATAATTAGGGCGCCCCCCGTGCGTGACTCACGGTTGTTATGAATGACTGGTGGGGAGGGGCGCGGGGATGCCGGTGCGCAGCGAACATTGACAACGAACTTGGTTTTTTGAGACAGCTGAGGTGCCCTACTTAACTCAATATTTTAGTACCAAGGGATACTAATAGAAAAAAACACGTAAATTATAATTTTGTATAAGGATTAACATACTTCAATTTGGATACTCATAAAAAATCCACCCTGTATATATTTCACATTTACAATGCATACTAAAATCATGCTTAAGATACATATCGAAAAATATTTTATTAACCATTCGTTTGCATGTGAGAAGAAATATTACGTTAAACTCGAGGGATACGCCAAAAACCGAGGGTACTCGTACACTTAAAAGTGAAAACGCCCTTAAAGTAAATTATAATTATAAATAGAAACCTTTGTCGAGCAGTGGGAGGAGGATAATAAAAGGTTTGTAGACCACTGACGATTTTGTTCTATTGTTTACAGATGCCTACTAAATCCCCCCGAGTCGCGTCCAACCTGCGCTCAACTACTGGAACACCGACGGCTACTTGATCAAGTTCCTGGAGATCATATATTTGGGAATAGAAATGTCAATCAGTACAACCCCATACATACAGATGCATTTTGTAATAAAATTTCGAAAACGAAATTGGATAATCCTTTTAGTCATTCCGTTTAAAATATATATACACCTATATAAACAGTATGCAAAGCCACGAAAATCTCATCTACAAACGACACGTCTTGTTAACATCAGTTTTTTTTCTTTTACGAATAAAATTCGGTTCAAAGGACCGTTTTTCCCGACATGGGGCGAGGGGAGTTGTTTAGTATATAAGTAGTGTGTATACAAGGTATACTATTACATTGATTCTCACTGCTAGGTATATTAACGGGTTAGTGTTTGTGCGCCTTGGCCCTTCGTGGTTTTACATGCAATGTATATTGATATATATCATATATATATAGTGTAGTTAGTATATCTATATATTGCAAACACCCATTACATTCAGAGTAGTAGTAGGTAATCATTATATTACAGACTGGTGAATTTGAACAAAAGCTCTCTTGCTAGACTGCAACTGTTGCCAGTTGATGACATAATGGACATAACAGCGCGCGCTAAAGATCGTAATTTTTGTCGAAAAAAGAAAAACGAAATGTAGACCTGAACACGCTTTACAAGTTTGATAATAGACATTTTTTTGATATCCATCACGAGGAGAAAGAAAATAGCAAAAAACAAATCACAACACCGAAATTTACGGCCTTTTCGATCGATATCTTGATAACGGTGAAAAAAAAAGTATTGCATCAAAAATTTCGTATCTCAACGGAGAACAGAGTTATTGTAGAAAAAACTGAATTTAACCTTTTTTTCTAGATGGCGGAAAATGCACACAGGAAATCTTGGTCAACAATTTGAAGTTAAGCTTTTCTAGGCCTCCGCCACGTAATTTCCAAAATTACGCCTTCTTGGTTCACATGAATTTCCAAATGTACTGGACTATTTGTCCCGTCGCAAAAGTCGTATAGTATAACCTTCAAAATATATCTACTCCAAAATTATCGGTAGTACCTGATTTGGTTTACACACACTACACACTACGGGTTTCCAAATATTGGCATATATAAGATATCAGAATGACAATTGTTAATAGCTCATAATAATGAAGGTATTTAGACAAATCTACAAATGTTCTCTAATCTTAAAGTTACTTATTTGGTAACTTTTATAGGCATTATATTTATATTTAGCTAATAGGGAACATAGGCCAATTGTAGTCTATAAATTTTATTATAAATTGCATCATATCCCCGGCGAATGGTCAATTCCAAGTTTGAAATTTGTCAAACTTAAACCTGGATTTAATTAACGAGTAGTCAAGTGAGTCTGGTGACTCCCCGGGACGTCCCTTCGGTGCAGTGTCCATGCACATAAATAATGGAGCTAGACTCCAAACAAATGCGTGAAACAAAAAAAGAGTGGTGAAATAGTGCCGTGTGTAGTGCCGTGCAGTACAAGGTGATGAAGATGTAGGGGATAGATAATATATATGTGTGGTGCTATGTTGTGTTACTAGGCGATAGTGCTTGATTTACGATATTTTCAAGGTCAGGCTACACGTTTTAGGTCTCACAACTCATCGTAGTATCGTTTCCCGTCAGCCTTTGGCAGCCTCCTTCTCCAACAGCCACGGCTCAATGCGGCACCTCATCATGTGCTGCTTCAGCACATCTTTATACCTAAGGATTTGTCCGCCATGCTTTCTCGACTAATGCTCCGCTCCACAGAACACTAAAGATGCGCACGCGATGTGGGCGTGGCACGCGCGCCACTACTTCGAGCATGCGCTCAAAGCTCTCGCGCCAACGTCACCTGATTGCCGTGCAGTCCACTCCACTTCATAATCCAGAAAATACACATGGTCACTTGTATTTAGGTAGCGGCTGCACAGACATTTCAACTCGGAGCAAACTACCGTATACTGGGCCTAGGCAACTACGTTAACCTATTTCTGAAAGGCATCATGTTTAGAGACATCCGTAATGAAGATAAATAAAAGAATGAAGACAAGTCACAAGTTGGGATAAAATGGGACACTCCTAGTGCTGTCTTCCATTGTAGTGAGGCAACATAAGTCGTGTCCCCGTGCTAGATTGATGGTCGGAAGGAAGAAAGTCCACCGCAAATTGTTTGTACATACGAGGCAAAAATGTTCAAGAATTTTGACTGAAAATATCAAATGAAAATATCAGTAAAATCTACTTCAGTTCAACGGTCGATCGACTTTAAGGGATGAAAATGTCTTCATTATGTAGTTCCAACGTGTTATTGTAATAATGGATAAATTAATATGGATTATTGCGCTGGAATTAGATTTATAACTTTGTATGTGACTTTTTAAATTGCTATACGAAAAGTACAGTTATTACAGTAAACATCATATTTCTGCAATAACTGTACTTTACTTAGATTTTTTTACTGTATTTCACTTCATATATTGATTTAGTGTTAGATATATTATTTATACTCTACTAGTTCATACTAAAGTTAGGATTAGTATTTATTTTATTGGTGCGTACACAACAACCAAACGAACGGGATGCATGTATCCAGATTGATTTTTTTTTGGCAGTTATCTGTTAAAGTGAATGGTATCCGTTAGTTTCACCTGTGTATGCGCACTGTTACATTTTGTGTTGTTGTACAGTTTTGACAATAGAAAAGGTCGGGTGAAATGACGCAATACTTCGCTATTACACATTTTATTTATTGATTTATATCATCCCAGTTATAAATTAAGTGTGGCATTTACAGTTTTTTTGACATGCATTTTTGTACATAGTGATTTCGATTTTTATATAATATCTGTACTTCTAGAAATTAGTAGGTATAGTAGATTGTTTTCTGTGTAAATGTTAATTTAAATTGGTAGTTGTTAATGTTAGGTAGAAAAATTATAATTATGTACTTATTATATATTGTGATATTGTTCCTTTCTAAACAAAATTGTAAAAAGTCAGGGCAGAGAACACGATCGATTCTACCGCTAAAGGCAATGTCACAGTCTTTGACAGCCCTTCGCTCAAAGCAAACGGCAGTCCATGTCTTTGCCGGGCTGCCAGTAGCCACACGTCCGATACCTGCAATATCCTCGGCATCAGTGAAGAAGTTCCACATCCAAGAATGATTGCCCTGACTGCAGAACAGTCTTGGGTCTACCTGACCGCTACAATGCTGTTTTCTGTTGTAACTGTGCAAGTTACAGTTCGACTGTCAAGAGCACCATGTACGAGTAGATGGCCAACTGTCTACCTGATCAGTTGGTCTATCAAGAATTCCTTGGCGTTTGGTCGATCACTGTCAATGCGATGCGGCAGGAAGCCCGACTCCTATGCGATCGTCATGATCCAGTTAAGGTAGGTATCAGCTTTCGCCTTGCAAATGTATTTAATTTTGCTTGAGTAGCATAGTGTTTGCATTATTTTTTATGTCACGCTAGTGGAAAACAGCCGCTGTTTGTAAGTATATGAGAATTCGTTGTGTTGACAGTTAAAGGGACAAAATTCAGGTCTCTTTCATTGAACACAGTGCATCTCCAAGAGCCTACCTAGAGCTCTAGGTGACTGGTCACCACCAGGAACACCTAGTTACTACAGATCTGTTCACTCTTGAAGTCGCACCCCCCACAGCTCTCCACAGCTAATTATCATTGTGCAGTGTGCAATGTACTGTGGAGGGGCGCGACTTCGTGAATGAACAGTACTGTAGTGAGCCTACCTCCGAAATCGGCACTGCCGGGCCCGGGTTCGAATCCCGATAAGGGCTTTGTGTGATGAGCATGAATATTTTGTTCCCGAATGATTATTTTCTATGTATTTAAGAGTATGTATATCGTCGTCTAGTACCCATGGTAAAAGATTTGCATAGTTTGGGCGTGTTACATCCCTTGTTACTAATTATTTATGTATTTTATTAACTTCCTTTTTGCAATACTCTCAAATTCAAGGCGGAGATATCGATGAAAATCTTCGACAAGTGAAGGCCAAGGGGCCAACCGTAGCTGACATCTGATGTGGAACTTCCTAGCTGAGGATCTTTGTAAAAGGTATTTTGGACGAGGAAGAATCGATCTGAGTAACTGTGTGAGATACTTAATGTACCTTCGAGAAGTTGGAATTGAGAAGTATCAGAATATTGGATACAAGATGTATCTCACACGCTGAACTCTGATGCGAAAGCAAATATCTTCCACCCCTGGGAGTCTACAACGTCTTAATGCCAGCCATATTACGTCCTAAAATAAACTGCATTACTGATATAGCGGCCGCTGCAACATACCGGATCACACCCGCTGAATTCTGGCCGAAAGGCCTTTCGACGATTTATTCTGGGTAACCTACCGAATCCTATACAAAAGCAGACGACGCAACGACTCGCCGTTGTATTGCTAAAGATGAGATTTTAATATGTGTGTTATATATATGCATTTCAACGGTCGAACCAATCGAATACACCCAAGCTGACGACGCAACGGAGGATCCGCAGTTGTCGCTTACACGAAGCTAAAGATGTACATATTGTATGCGTCTTAGGCGATAAGTATGTCGATTATGGGCCCATGGTTAATTAAAGGTGAATCCTGTTTGAAAGGTATTAATGCATTGTCAAGGAAATACTTAGAGAAAGGACGAGGAATATTTAAAACATAAATTCATGAATGAAGACCATTCCTAATTCTCGAGTTTGAAGACTGCCTGCAGAGTGCTTAATTGTGCCAGTTTTAGACTGTTATCTAGTTATAAGTTCGTGTATAATGTTGTAAATAAGTCATGCTGAGTTCAAGTATTTTTTATGATATTAACGTTAGGAGGTCTTACAAATCCTAATCACGGAGACCTTTTACATCTCCAGACTTCATAGTGGTGTAGAAGAATGTGTTTTTCTCTAAAATTTTGGAATTGTTGAGCTACCTAGGCCCTGTCTTAACTTTCCATCAGGTTAGACGAAGGTCAAGAGCAATCCCATTTTTTAAATAGAAAACTACTAAGTACATTGTTCACTTGTTCAGTCACGTCTATAAATATGTATATGTTTATTTACGTGTTGTTGTATGTCGGTGGAAATTGGATGCAATTTTTAAGGTATTCCTTCGTTTGCCCGATTCACAGGCCACAATTTTGTTAACCATAATTTAATGTGCCATAACTGTTATTTATCATAATATTCATAAGACAGAATTGTTATTTTCGATAACATCATATGCCATAATACTATTTGCTAGAAACTCTATAATCCATTTAATTAATTAATCTGCCTAATATAATTTAATAGCAGACGATAACAAGTTCCACGCGGACGAAGTTGCGGGCAACAGCTAGTATGCAATAAAATCATTTGCCATACCTTTCAAAAGCCCTACTACATGTGAAATAACAAATTAAACGTACTTAATTAGTTTGCTGTGGTAGGATATGAATGATTTTACCTATATAAGCCATCTAGTGGTTCTAGTCTGGAAACATAGATGGCGCTGTTCTTAACATTTACTTTTCTTTGATCAGCTACACAAAGATGTATCCATTTTTCCCCTTATTTCCATGTAATAAGGTAAAAATTAAAATGGCATCACACAAATACATTTTGTATCTATAGTTAAGTAAGTTTGTAGGTAAGACTAGGATAATAAATGCCGATATTTAATCTGAATAAACCGCCTTCGGTCCAACTCAACTATAAGGCAGGTCGGTGTAGGTACGACGACGAGTGAAGCGAGGAGGAGTGTTAGGTAGAACTGCGACCCTACAACGTGCCGCGGTAGCGGTCAGAACCGAACATTCGAACGGCTCGCAAAAATGTAGTTTGGCAAATGAATATCCTGTCAAGTAAAATTATGGCAAATAAAGTTTATGGTATATGAATGATTCGGGCATTCAACATAATGGAAAATAATAATAAGTTTGTCAAATGAATATTATGGAAAATTAAACGTTATGGAATATAAAATTCAGGCAAACGATATCGATAGTGAACCTATTTTTAGAGCTGACTGTAAGTACATATTTGAAACTGGTGAGTTTTATTATGCGCAATAATAGGGTTATTTCTAATAATCCTCTCTATCCCCAGATAATCATAGTTTAACAATCCTCCTATCCCGTCCGGTGACGGAACTTCGTCTGTTGGTCCATAGTCGCAAAATAATATTTGTAACTGAGCGTTATTCGAAAAAGTGTAGATTAACTTTTTTTTCAAAATTCTATTTTTTTGGGTTTTTCTTGCTTAGAATTGTTGATACTATCTATCCTCATACTAGAATAAACAGATTACCGAGAACCGATTGAGCTGAAATTTTGGGTACTTAAAGGTATAGTTTTACAACAAAGGTATAGGTAGACAATTCAATATTATGGTACCATCGAGCTGATCTGATGATGGAGACAGAAGGTGGCCATGGGGATTCAGTACTTAACCGACATAACCCCGTTGAGTTTGGGCTCGTTAGAATCGTCTCAATGAGTAGTTGATGACGGTATACAGAAAAGTTGGCAGTACAAGCTTTTACCAAAAATTTAATTATTGACAGAAACTTATTTTTAACTATTGACGTGCTCTTGCTCTAGGGGGCCCTGTTGGTGTGTCTATTTTGTATGTTATAATTATAATCTTGTAATTCTTTTCTTCTTAAGCACCCGCAACGAGTTAAGAAATGAAAGGAGGCCGACGATTACTACGCCCGCTGAGGCTACTGGCAATTTAATCTTCGGATACCAGTGAGGTATGGTACCAGAACTTTATTTGTGTGTGTTTGTTTGTTGGTTTATCCTTTAATCATTGTTGTCTATTAATCAGGTGTATCGATGGTGGTGTAGCTACTATCCATGGACCTGCCGACCTGTGCCGTGCCTTGCCGTTCCTCGGAGTGTCTTCTGGAAAGAGCTCTTGATTAAAAAACATGTGACTAAGCCAGTCGGGGCAACTGCAGCTCATATAATGTACTTATCAACAGTTATTCCAACCGTACTTGTACCCTTAACCACTTTTATGTAAATATCCGTTTCTGTAATAATGTATTTGTAAAATAAAAACGTTATTACAATTCGTTAGTTTAATAAGTGATGGGAATTCATATCTAAAAAACACATAAAAATATACATCAAATACATTAAATATACAATTAAAACTAGATTTAAAATTAAAACTAACTTAAAAATAGCCTACAAAAAACTAAAAATAACTATCTTGCGGGAGGCAACAGGTGACCCTCGCGCGGGCAGCTTTCTCGCACAAAGACTTGCAATCGCAATTCAACGCGGGAATGCTGCCTGCGTGATGGGTACCCTGCCAAAGGGTCCAAATTTAGATAGTTATTTTTAGTTTTTTGTAGGCTATTTTTAAGTTTAATAAGTTGTAATTAATACAATATATAGGCCCCCCACAAGGTGGACTGATGACCTGGTAAAGGTCGCTGGAGTCCGCTGGATGCGGGTGGCGCAGGACCGGTCATTGTGGCACTCTTTGGGGGAGGCCTATGTTCAGCAGTGGACGTCTTTGGGCTGATATGATGATGATGATGATGATGAATACAATATTTTAGGTAATATATTAAGAAGACCTTAACCACTCTTTTATGTATATAGCCGTTTCTGTAATAATTTAATTGTAAAATAATAAAACGTTGTTACAATTCGTTAGTTTAATAAGTTGTAATTAATACAATATTTTAGGTAATATATTAAGAAGACCTTAACCACTCTTTTATGTAAATATCCGTTTCTGTAATAATTTATTTGTAAAATATAAAACGTTACTATTCGTTAGTTTAATAAGTTGTAAATATTTAATACAATATTTTAGGTAATATATTAAGAAGACTTGGAGCGGGATTCGGCAGCGCCTTAATGACATCACGGGATTTCCTGGCCTTGGACAGCCGAAGTGGCTATGTGGCGAATGATACTATTCGAAAATCTGTCAGTTAAAGTGGATATAATATACAAGTATATCTAAGTATGGCAGCTATTTCGCATAATTTGCGACTCGTGCTGTCATTAAGACGCTCGAATACGGCTCCCGGGAGCTTCTTGCGGCGTTTCTTCTCAAAGTAAAGAGTTATATTTCGATCAGTCGGGCCAACTGGAACGATTAGCCAAACTAACTGGGAAATCATGACGCATGTCGTTACAAAATAACGATTGATTAGTTATATTGCTAGCACAATGTACCATTAGCAATAATGTTTTTTCAATAAGTACATTATTCTTATATTAGACTTAAAAAAAGATACCAGCCCCACTTGTCCCGGCTGATCAATACAATAATGAAAGTACCTACAAATCCTGCAATGTAATATGTACAAATTTTTGAGACTGAGAGTTTTTGAGACGTCTCTTCTATGTCTGAGACACGTGCAGCTGGGGAAAAGCAGTTAAATAGTAATTTCGCTAAAGTAAGAACATATCTGATCAATTGATCATTTCCTACAAAATAATGCTTACCTTGGCTGCACTTAACTTTGCAATATTTTAGTAATAAAAGTAGGTACAAGATTTTATGTAAAAAGACCTGCAGTTTTTTTTCTCTAGAAATTGGTCTTTATTAATCCGCAGGCAGATTCAAAATTTAACGTGTAAAATTTGGAATACATTGGATTGAGAAATCATTGCTCTTATTTCCTCCCTACCATAAGTAGGTACCTACCTACCTACCTAAATATTTATGCCGCCCGGTCGTCGTCAATAAATTTTAGCATTTTTAACCTTTTCGCCGCTAAGACAAAAGTCCTAAAGAGGCTTTGTCACGCCAACATCATTATACAAGAGAGCCAATACAAACCATACGAGGGTGAATCAAAAAGTTCTTAGAAATAGGGTAAAAAAAACTAAAAAAAATCACGCATATATTGGTATATGAAAGACTAAAGGTTACTTTGACGGTGGACGTCATACCATCTTTAAAGGTCTGCTAGACGGTCGCCAACACGCCCCTCCGACCGAGCGACCTTGGTCGGCCCCGGCCGTTGTAGTATGAAATTTTGTTGGAAACAACTGTCTACACGGTCGGTGCGGACCAAGGTCGCTCGGTCGGAGGGGCGTGTTGGCGACCGTCTAGCACGGGCTTTAGGGTTTCTTGGCGCTGCGGGCATGGCGACGCCTTTAGGTGTTCTTGCCGTTCAGAGGGTTAGGTTATGTCCGTGTTAGCGAGCGTAACATGGTTGCCATTATTACCTATCACTAATTATCACTTATCATTGTGGATAAGACATCCATCACTCTCATATTCGCATAACTCGTCAGAACGTTACGGATGTGTTATCCACAGCGACAAGTAAAAATGAAACCAATCCAATACGTTAGTCGTCGTTAGTTTTGATATTAACTGTGCCTTCGTTATCTACCAAATTTTACAAGTTAGTTATTAGTTCACTTTTAATGCCATTCGACTGTGGAACTCTCTCCCTCTTGACATCAGACAAGCAAAATCTATCGGCAACCAACCATATTTGTGTTATCTGTATATAATATGTATGATTGTGTATGTACCTATGTACGTTTATTTTTATAATTATTTTGTTTTTGGTTAACCTTTTCGACGCCAACGACGCATATATCCGCACCGCAGGTTCAACGCCAACGACTGATGTAATCGTCAAGGAGCCCAGCGCGATAGCAAGCTTCTTGAATTGACATAAGGTTTAACTCCGCACTAAATGTCTTGTTGATTTGGCGTGTGCTTGACAACTTTTCTCTTTGACAGAGCGTTGAAAAGGTTAATAATAATCTCTGCACCACCTACTGCATAATCTAGTTTTATCTCTTTCTCCGACACCCAAAAGTTGTCTGGAAGAGATCGCTCTTCAGCGATAAGACCGCCTGTTGTCTACCTCTACCTACATGTTATTGTATTGTTTCTCTCTGTAACTGCTTTGTTTGTGTGAGTTGTGCAATAAAGAGTATTTGTATTGTATTGTATATTGTTAGTCAGATACCTATATAGGTACCTAACCTACCCCCTGCACGATTAGCACGACAGCGCGCGAGTAGCCGTCTCTTTTTAACCGAATTCAAAAAAAGGAGGTGGTTCTCAATTCGGTTGGGATATAAAATATTTTGGGCGTTCATCTTTCTACGCCACCCGCCGCCGCCGCCGCTAAATATAACGGTTACAGGCGGTTAAAGGAAAATTGTTTCAATCGACCCCGGTCTCCCCTACCCGCACAAAGATATATCACGAGCATCAATGTTAAATAGGTAGTAGAAAAGAGATGCTTACGCAACTTGCGTTTAAAGGACAATTTGCTCTGAGCTTGCCTGACGGTAAGAGGGAGATCATTCCACAGACGAATAGCCTGAACAGCGAAGGAATTTGAGAATGTTCATTTGGCTTGGCGGATTACTAAATTGAAGTCGGTTAAAACATTGTTTTTTTTTAAGTAATTTAATATTTTTAAGTGTTCTAATTAGAAAGAGACTGTTTAGACAACAGATATCGTCACCGCGGACGCGACAGCGATGACGCCGCTGACCACTCCAAATTTAACTAGTTCATTAGCCTGCACAAATATAGTTTACTTACTTGCACTTTACATGTATAGAATACAAAGATAATTTACTAGGTTTTACGTATGTGTGCTATAGGTGAATAACTGTAGGTATACTTACAAGGTAGGAGCATTTGTAAATAAATCAGATACCAATTGTCCGTTGGTGTTTCACTACTTCCACACCCGACACCTCTGCTTGCTCAGGGCAACACTCTGAGAGTAGAGGATCCCATCCACTTCATTTTACAGTTACCCTTGTTGTGGCATCAGACACCCTCCGCCTTAATCGGTCACTTGAGTCTGAGTGATCGGCAACAAGTATCCATCCAATAGGCACGATGACTCATGTTAAAATTGATAACGTAGTGTTGCTAGATGGATAGTAAACCATCAAATTATTGTAATAAAGTATAAAATAAAAAATATAATTCATATCATAAAAAGATATGAACCTAGAAAGTTAAGAAAAAAAATGCATTTTTTAAAATTGTCCAAGTGTAAATTTAAAGCTTGTAGCGAGGGTGCGTGCGGGGTGAAGGAAGAGGCGTGACGTACAGCAAGGCGTGTGCAGCGCGTAGTTCCAGCAAGGGAAGCAGGGGGCTATAATACCTAAAAATAATCGGTTCCCTAAGATTCGATACCAAACAAATTTCTGTAGACGAACCTAACCAAATCAGGAAAAATCTTAACAGCGCGTTGCAGCTTTGGTGACAGCGACATCTTCTGGCGGATTCGGTACTATTTTAGTACAGGCGCTCGTCGAGGGAGGTCGCTAGGTGTATCGATTTCCCATGTGGTTAGTGCATCTATTCACTACTGGATGGTGGCAGCAGTACTGTTATTCCCATTGGTTTAGTTCATCTATTTGTCACTGGATGGCGTTAGCAGTACTGTATTTCAGGTCTGGAAGGTGGGATTGCTGACATATTGTTACAAGCTACCAATAGAATCCTTACGCTTTTATAGAAACAAATTTGTACAACAACTATAGACCTAAACGCAGTATTTCGCGACCTAAACAGCAATTTACTTGATTTCCCCTACAATGATTAGTTCAAATACCTAAGTGTGACGTCATACTTTTGAGTTAATCAGTATGAAGCGTTTCGGGTGCGGCCAGCGAGGTCTGTCTTTTAACTCAATTTTTTGGGTATTTATGTTCTTTTATTGTAGTTGCTCCCATACAAACATTTGTTCCTCTCCAAAAACTGGTTCGAATGGCATTGGGAAAAAAAATTAGTCATCATGCCTATTACCTCACTCCTCCCCCGTAGGAATCCATCTGTCACTGATAGGTCTCCCGGTGACAGATATCCTTGTACAGTCAGCATCATAAACATGTATACATTTTTCGACCTTATGTCTAAGTAATAAGGTCATAGAATGTATACATGTTTATGATGCTGACTGTACTAGGCTAAGTTAGGGCTAGGGAAGTAGGGACTTAGTCTGGTAGGATCCCTTGCTATCATTGCCCACCCTATCTTACAAAGTCTGTACAGGCACATGCAACGCTTGAGTAGGTACTATTCCATTCCATATTATTCAGTCCATTAAGAATCCAGGTATTCGGCCTTAGCGTGTGGCTGTACAGTCAGCATCATAAACATGTATACACTTTTCGACCTTATGTCCAAGTAATAAGGTCATAGAATGTATACATGTTTATGATGCTGACTGTACAAGACGAATAGTCTATCTCGCTGCGAGACAGCTCGCGCGTCGTCTTGTGCTAACCGTGCTGCACGGTTATCACAAGACGGCACGCGAGCTCTCTTCTCTTTCTAAGTGTTCTAATAAGAGAGAGACGGATAGTGCGAGAAAAATCGAGAGAGCTCGCGCGCCGTCTTGTGATAGCCGTGCTGGTAATATTTGCTTGTTTGTTTCAATGACCGGTTCCAGAAAGCCATTAGCTGCATCGATGCTAATGACCCAATCCTCAGAAAGAATGAGTAGATAAAGCTACAGATGCGTTATTGGTTTGGATTAGCAATTTCACTTAGTTACGAAATAGAACCGAGGGCCCAGTGCTATTTTTGTACGGCGTTATGACTAAATTGACTATCATGAGACTAGTGACTTTGCCAAATGGTCTATTAAACTTGCTTCTAGCTCGCTGCCATGGTTCAAATATAAGTCGGTATTTATCAAATTAAAAAAATTCAAATACTTACAACGGATCCTCAAATTAATAAATGGTAAGTAGGTGGTCAACGCCACAAAACAGATTGTTTTGTGTCAATAACGCGCTTGTGATTCTTCTGGAATCGTAAGCGTCCATAGGCTTCGATACCTGATCACCATATGCCTGTTTGCCACAGACGTAGTATTTAAAAAAAAAACGGTCAAGTATGTGTGGTACCACGCACAACGAAGGGCTCCGTGCCTATTGTGCTAATGGTGCTAATTGAATAGTAAATAAATAAATAAATAAATAAATAAAAATAAATTTATTAAAAAGGTCGTATCGTCACAGAAATCTTACGGTACTTACGCCATTTTCTATAGGGAAGGCAGTTTTTTAGCAATATCTCGGAAACGTTTGACCCATCTTGTTCAAAATAATTTTAAATACACAACACAAACTATTAACAATTCAAAATTTAGAGGGGGGGGGGGACACTTTTGGGGCGATTATCTCCGACTCTATTCACTTAATTTATCAAAAAAAAATGCTGAGAAACCTTATATTTATATTGAAAGGCCTATCACCTTAAAAATATATTTTTTTGTCATTTCATTACAGAACTTTGTAGCGGCTATAGTCTGGCTAGCCAAATTTTGTTGACAGATATTTCATTGCGGTATATCGCCAATTGTCTATGATTAAAAAGGCTAAAAGTCAGTTATCAATGCATGTCATTCGTTCAAATGGTTCACGGTTTATGCTTTATTTTAAATAATATTAACAATGACTATTATACCGAGTGATGTCCGGAAACTATTGTTTAAGCTCGTAAATAATTAGGTACCTACGACAATGTATATATAACGAAAAACTGCAATGTTTACAAGTCGTAAACAACTTAGTAGGTTGGTGCTGCATAAATATTTTGATACTTTATGTACTAGTTCTAACATTTTGCCTATTTATTTATTTATTGATAAGGACGTTTACATGACATTACAGTGTACACCAATCCGTCACGAAACTTAGACTAACAATTTAAAATATACATAAAACAATAACAAGTAACAAATAAATTAAATTGGAACAGTGGAGCACCTATCATCCATCGCCTCACAAAATCTCAAGCATTCACTAGACACAGCCGCCCATCGCCACGCAAACAAGTCGCGAGGCAGAGGGGAGTTCCTGCACGACACAGTGCGCGCCGGCCTATAACTTTGATTAGGTAAGTGAATATTAGTTTCACGTGGTTTTACCTATTCCGGTGTTGCCTGTAAGCAAGCAAGTAAGAACGAAATATGCAAATGTAGTAAGTTGCACTTTACCCACGCCGCGGTTTCCGATTGAGTTGATATTTGGCATAGTATTATTATCGAGCTAAGCTTATTTACATAACATTTCATTTTTCGCTTTGCTACAATGATATACATACGGTGAGAAAGTGTAAACATATGCGTTTGTCGTTGACTGTACTGTATATACATATAGTGATAGAAATGATGTGAGCTGACTTTGAGTGCACGTCAACGTATATTACCTACATTTTTTTTAGGTACCTTACGTGTGCATAGAAAATCAAAAATATTTTCTAGTTCCCAAAGTGTGACCACCCCAAGATTTATTGAATTTCCCGCCAAAAATTTGGGTAAAATTTGGTTAGCCAGACTATCAGAATATACCTATCCTCAAAATTTTATTCAAATACACCTTAGGTATAGTTTTAATCTTAAGGGTTCCATTTTGGCTACGGGACCCTTAAAATGGGTCCACTTAATATAATCCAAAATCGATCTAGATCTCATTTCACCAAACTACAAGTTACAATTTGACAATATTATAAATTGTCGACACTGGCAGTTTGTGTTGCCTTGAGACTTGTAACATTGTAGTTTCGTGAAACGGACCAATGGTGGTTCCTAAACCGTAATGGGGGCCGTATCTCCCACAGTTATTAGGTAGGTACAGTCAGCATCAAAAGTAACTATGCAATCGAAGACGTCAAAAGATTTTATTCCCTTTTAATAAAGAATTTTGACGCTTTCGTTTGCGTAGCTACTTTTGATGCTGACTATACCTACTTTCTTCTCACAGATCGATTTGGATGCATCAATAATCAATCTTTGTATGCTAAATATTACGGCCCCATCGGTTTTGGGCTCCCAACCCAGATGGCAGTCGCTTTCGTAAAACTAGTGCCTATGCCAAATCTTCGGATTAGGTGTCAAAGCGGACCCCGGGCTCCTTGGCACAACCGGGAATAAAGCTAGGAGGGTGATCGGTATTGTCGACCGCCAACGTCATAGAAAAACAACGATTTGGGTGACTTGCAAAAAAATTGTACATAGTTAAGGGCCTAAATCTAAGCTATGCTTTATAAAAAGTCCTTTGTGTAACGACAATAATTAACCATATAAAATATATGGGTAATTGTCGTTACACAATGAAATGAAGTTAAAGCGTAGATTAGATTAAGGCTCTACTATGTAGGTACAATTTTATTGCAATCCATATCATATGGATCTATAATAATTATGTCTCACTGATGACATTGCACAGATAACCTCTTGACATTGACAGTCTTAGCACGGTTGGAACGAGTGTTTGAAACAGATAAAGAGCCATGAACCAAACAGAGGCTCTTCTTAGAAATTGCACTGCACTCGGTTGCCCTCTCTATTCTTTACAGCACATCTAAAATCTGCGACTATGATGACTATGACATATAAATTGCATAATTAACAAAGGCGCCGCTGTGACAGGCCCCAGTTAGATCTCGTAAAGTATAAGAGCTAGATCTTATCTATTCTTACAAGCCTATTACGATTTATCTTCGTTAAATTGCACGAAGACGAGTTTTCTTGAGAAAGGGTTTGTGCCTCGTCTAAATAAAATAAATTGTGTCGTTTAAATAAAATAAAAGGATCTTTTTCCGCCGACTAGATTTTACTAGGTATGAACTTTTACTTTAGGATCAACTAAAATGAGCCAAATCAAAAAAGTATCTTTGAGAGCTCAGCTGTACCTATGGATTATGGAACAGCCAATTTCCATTTAGTGGTTGGTCCCATTGAATTGTAAAAGTTTTTCTGTATGTGGCATTTACTTACGCCTTAAAATGTACCCCTCGATATGAAATCCACTCTGTAGTGTTTATTTTAAACATTTTAAAGTGACCCCCGGAAAGTATTTTTTTGCAAAAAAATCAGATCATTAGGTCTTTCGCCGCTAAAAAATTTGGTAAATATTGAAAGTTAGCAAAAAAAAAACTTCTAGCATTTATGTTACTCAGGTAAATTGTTCTGCATAGCTAATAGTACATTACGTACCTATTTGCCCCAGATCGCAGGTATTTGTGGCCCCAACTGAAGGTTGAGGCCCATATAAATATGCGATCCGGGGCTTTACCAATTACCGCCCGTGGTTTGTCTAAAGTTTTACGTCTTGCCTTGGCCAGGAAGTGAGATTTTCTCCTCGCGTAGTTTAAGCATAACATTGTGATATATTTTGGTACCTAGTTAATAAGCGTTTTACAAAACGTCAAAATTGGTATCTTGTATACCTACCTACTTTTGTATGGAACCATACAATATTTTCCGAATTGCTGTTTTGAAATATTATAAGACTATCTCGTTAACGTATTGACGTTGACCACATTTGATTGAAAATGCGCACAAATAAATCAATCTTTTCATGATATCAAATCATAAAAAAAAACATGATGTCAAATAGTCCCCCAACAAAACGGTTACCTACCCAATTTGCCTGTGATCATTATTATACCAACTGTCCGTTATTTCGAAACGGATGAGCCACGTCAAAACCTTTCAATCCTGCATTAATTATACACTCATTAGCGAACTGTTACGGCTGTTACCATCCATTTTTAAGTACCATTAGAAACAGAAGCTTCAATGCATCAATATTATAATGATTTATGTTATAATTCTTAGTTATAAAAACGTAATTTCGATTTTTAAAAAAGGTAAGCGCGAGTTGTTGAGTGGCCAGCGAGTCGCCTCACAAGTTTTTTTTTTAATTCGTTATCTGGCAACAATTTGACCTCAGAAATAAGTCGTCAGTTAAAAATAAGCCCTCTCACAGACTGGCGCGGCCTAGCCGCGGCGGACGATGGCAAATTTGTCATTAGCTGTCAAATTTACTAGGTATAGATCGCCACCGCAGGCCGCGCTAGTGTGATGTAGGCCTTACGCCGCTATGCATTACGTGTTACCAGTATCAGTTTTTTTTTTCAAATTTGCCGCATTTTTAGGGTTCCGTAGCCATAATTGCAAAAACGGAACCCTTATAGTTTCGTCATGTCCGTATGTCACAGGCATTTTACTCGAAAACTATAAGCTATATTTGAATAAAATTTTCTGGATAGGTGTATTTTGTTAGCCGCTACATAGTTTTGTAAATAAATGACAAAAGAAAAATTTTAGGGTGTACTCCATACATAATACAGTGAGTCGATTTTTTTTTCATTGTAAGCCCACGTATGGCCAATCAATCGATAGGTATGCCTTTACATAATGAATATAAGGTTTCTCAGCAATATTTTTGATTAAGTAAATAGAGTCGGAGATAATCGCCCCAAAAGTCACTAAAATTGTGTCCCACTCCCACCCTCTAACTTTTGAACGGTGAAAACAAACATTGACATAGGGCTAATTAAATTCTTTCACCGAAAATTATTTTGAACAAGATTGATTCAAAGGTTTTTGAGATATTGCTGAAAAACTGCCTTCATTAAAGAAAAGGACGTAAGTGCCGTATAAGATTTCTGTGACGATGCGACCTTTTAATTAGGCACGGAACCCTTCGTTTTGCGTGGTCCGACACGCACTTGGCCGGTTTTTTTTGTTAGAATTGAAATATTGAAACAGACTATTGCAATATTTTGCGGTACAATCTTAACTATAGAGGTTAACCTACGCGAAAAAGGGCAGAAAATGGTTTGCTTTGCACTTTTATATTTAAGTGTTTTTACTACTAAATACATATAACACGTGTAAGTCGTTAACGGATCCCTAAACTTCTTCCACACGTGACGCGTACGCGTAATGAATGGCCGCCATTAGAGCAGCTCTGCGCCGGCGCAATTATCCGGTGATTTATCTACATCAAACCTATCGATAATTAATATCCCCCACGGCCTTTTTAGGGTTCGATACCCAAAGGGGGCCAAGGAGACTAGGGCTCCTCTAGTCTGTCTGTCTTCGAGGTCGTTGAATAAAAATCAGTGAAAATGTAATTCATTAAAAGTCCCTGGGCGAGCTCAGCTCGTTTGCAAATACGGAGAAAACGAATTTTCCCTGACATGTACCGCTATATTCCAAATTTCATCGAAATCGTTAGAGCCGTTTCCGAGAACGTGATTGCAAATATATATATTATTATGTATATATATGTCAGGAGTGGGGTCCATGTCAACGTTATTTTCGCACTCACTTCCAGGCATGACGGGATTCATGAAATAACACTGGTATTTTGTAAAGCAGGTATGTATTTTCGGTTCACAATCACAAAAAAATCTTACTCGATTACTCGGATTAAGATTGGAAACGTGGTGAGTTTGTCGCAGAACTAGCTAGACGTCCGTTACGACTGGCACCTCGAGCAAGAATGTCCCACTCTATTTTTCTCTTTTTACAACTACCCACTTAGGTTGGTCAACCTGTCACATCCAATAATCAGGTTAGCCAACTTAACAACTAGTTCTGCGACGACCACACCCAAGCTTTCTGCTTGGGGTGCCGTTCAGTGGGCATACAATCAAAATGCATAATTTCAAGTAGCATACCTTCGGAAATCATAACAAACTATTATCATAATAACAAAATGCATATTTTTATTGGTCATAATATTTAAATAATAACTCTCATTTGTCACCAACACATTTTCCATAACGTTCATGTGAACTAATTTCATTTTGTATAACATAGGTACATTAAGTAGCCTAGTTGGTAGTGACCCTGCCTACGAAGCAAGAGGTCCTGGGTTCGAATCCCGGTAAGGGCATTTATTTGTGTGATGAGCACGAATATTTGTTCCTGAGTCATGGATGTTTTCTATGTATTTAAGTATTTATTTATCTATATAAGTATGTTTATCGTCGTCTAGTACCCATAGTACAAGCTTTGCTTAGTTTGGGACTAGGTCGATTTGTGTAAGATTGTCCGCAAAAAATATTTTTTATTTATTTATTTATTAAGTAGGTATAATGATTAAAACTCATAGCAACATTTGTAATAATTATCAGGTACTCTATATCATTTACTTACCAAGTGATTGATATCACTAAGCAGAATAAAAAAATTGATATAGGAAGCATTATAGCGTTTGGTCATTATGCAATTCGAAATTATGAAAATTGATAGTTATAATCGATGAAACTATGCAAATAGTTTGTATGTTTTTTTATTTTTATGCAATTTACCCACTTACACAAGCCCAAATTATGATATTCGTTGTTATGCTAAATGAAAATATGTAATTTGTTCTTATATGAAACATTACACACTTCTGCTTGACGTTTCCTCAATCATTAAAATATGGCGATTTAATCAAAATCAAATTAAATTACCGTTTTGAAATTTACAATCAAAATAAACGACTTCCAAATTAAACTAAAAATTTAAAACGGAAGATGTTCCATAAGCGATCGCATGCGGCATATTAGTACATTATGATACAAGTGTGCTATGTTGGTCATTACACTCGAGTCGGTTTTTAAGCCTGAGCCGAAGGCGAAGGCTTAATGGAGACGAGAAGTGTAATGACCAATGCTCACGTGTTTCATACGACGTTTTTCAACACACTTGCGAGGAAAAGTAAATAAAAGTTCACATTTATTTAAAAATTTTAATCATTGAAACAGTTATTAAAAGTACAATTATTGAAATGATATGCTACCGCCTTATGAGGCATTTGTACTGTATGTTTAATTGTATTATTAATTATTTCATTGCTTTGTTCTTGGGTAACTGTAAATGTCGGTGATAATGCAACATCCTGAAAGGAGGTAGAAGAACATTGCGTTTCATCATTAGCAAACTTATGAAATCCCAAATCATCATTGGCATACGCGGTTCAGGGCAGAACTTCTTGGATTGTGGCTCCACATGGATTGCTTGTGTTATTTTGGCACTTATGTCGGCTTTGGATGGAGTCCTCAATATATGACTCGGCGACATTATTAGATCGCCATCCCCCATGGCGTTTTAAAGTCAATATATCGGCTCCTGAATTAGCCAGCAATGTAGCTGAAGTCCGCCTAAAACTGTGTCCGGTGTAAGCGTCAGCCTGTGGTAAGCCTAAAAACTTGGCAATTTCTCTAGGCATCGATCCAAATTTGTTCACTCCGATAGGCTGACTCGTGCATTTGCCGTTTTGAAAATTTTGGAAGAACCGGTCAGAGTTTCCTTTTGTTGAACGTAAACTTTTATATTTTTTCACTATTTCATAAAATGGTCCGTGAATAGTAAATGACCGAGGAATTTTATTTTTAGTGTTCGGAATTTTGACAAGTAGCATCTCTCCGTGATTCTCTATATCTTTTGTCGTAATGTTGTTTAATTCCTGACGCCTACAGGCACCAGTATAATTCCGAATATTAATGCGACCTGAAAATAAATAAAATCATAATTAAGTTATAATAATCGTACTTAGTTCCTATTATATCAACACTCACAATACCGCCTACAAATATTATAATAATGAATACAAAACTAAATAGTGGAACTGACCTTTGTCGCTAGATATTGATTATCCGGTGCTTCTTTAATGAACTTCTCCACTTCATTAGGTGTTAAAACCTTGGATTTTCGACTGTAAAAGCCGTCTGAACGTCTTTTCAAGAATGCAGTTAGATTGGTGTACGCTTTGATGTCAATTGCATTTTTATTCCGCACGGTACTCTTCAACATAGAATATATACACCAAAGCGAACTAGGTTTATACCTCTTCGCCAGTTCACTAAAGTAAGCCATGAACACGTTCTCTGAGAAAGAGCTTGCATTTTTGCTATTTTTCCATTGAATGAAATTTGCGTAGGCTTGCATGTATTTATCTTTTGATTTTGAGGGCAAAAGACTATCACTCGCATTTTGCGCTTCAACTATGATATCTGGCGGCGTACACTCGATAAGTAATTCTTCGTTATCTAAATTCGACATTTTACAAAACAACACTAACGAAATGCAATACTGTGAATAAACTTAACAAACAGAAACCCATTTAAAAGATGGCGGCCGTAATTTTATTTTTTCGCGCGCTCAGCGCTGCATGCGCGCGCAAGTTGAGATAAGGGCACCGGCAAAGTAGCTAATCAGCCACATATTTATAAATTTTGAAATTGGGTATTTATAGGTAAAAATACACCGTCAAAATATAAATACCAACAAGCTAACAAGCAGTTTCATGAAATTCTTTAATTATTTATCACATTTTGAATTGAATTTTATATTTACGCAAATAACTACTTAGCTGTTTTCGAAACATTAATACTTCTTGCTAATATTTAAAAAGATATGTAATGAAAAGGCACTAGTGCGATAATGTAATGTAAAAGGCACGGCATGGGTAATATTCTGCATTATCAGTGTAAATACGCTGTAATAAGACCTACTTTACGAGCAGGTGTGTTGAAATAGTACATTGTTTAACGAGGGCCGTAAGTGGAATATTGCTAACGAGAGTGTATCAGAAGCCCGACGCCGAAGGCGGAGGGCTTTTGATGACTCGAGTTTGCAATATTCTTACGCCCGTGTTATACACAATGTTTTTCATCACATTTGCGAGGAAATAAATAACAACAAAAGACAGAAAAATGTAAGTTTCATACAGCAGCACCAATCAAAAATTGACAACTTCACTTCCAGATCAGTGCTAGTAGAGCGCGCAGTTCAATATTTCAACCAATCACAGAGCAGTATTCTTGCGGGGCGGGGCGTCGTGACCAACTAGATTTTTTTATTCAACCAATCACACAGCAACCAGATTTGCTTAAGCCAATCAGAGGGTTCTATTATTTAAAAAAAAAACCATAACGCCCATGGGCGTAATATAGCCCATTACAGCTCAGTACGCTTGCGTATAATAACACCATTTTCGAGCAAGTGTGATGAAAAGATATTTATATAATATACATACAAATATTGCTCGTTTAATAGTATAGAATTGTTCTTCATACACGAAACGAACTTTGCTATTGTGAAGGAACCCTTCTTATGGAATTTAGACTAATTTTTTTTTTACGACGGTTGTCAAAAATTTCCGGGTACTTAATTGTTTGGACGAAACCATACCTACAGTACCTATGTAACAGAACGTATCTTGTTTTACGAAACAATTATTATTTATTTATTTATCGTATGGCAATTGAAATACACTGTCAATACCAAACAATAACATACGTTATGTACCTACGAATACATGGTCCTTTGAACCAGATTTTACTTAGTTACCTTAGGTATATAGTAAAGCGGTACCGGAAATCTATTTAATCAACTTGCTTACAATTCATTACCTGCAAAGAATGTCAAGTTATTACACCCGAAGTTTCGACCGACCATAAAGAAGCTCAATTTGTCAATCCAATGATCAAACAAGTAGTAAAATGCCCTTTAACATATTTATGAAACCACATGACGAAATATCATTTCGAATTTAAAACGACGCAACTGCTCTTGAATTTATACTTACATACATTCTTATAAAACACAATGTTATACGCCAAAAAGGCGTATCTCTAAACAAATTTGGTAGTTGATACGGCCTTTTAGAAATAAGCTATGAATAAGAATAAAAAATGGCCGTCATAGGGACCAATTGATTAACCCGATAGATCCCTATCTAACGCATGGCGCTTAATCAAGAAACTAGTTTTGATGTTTGACTGCAGCGGATGGTATTCTAAGGAATTTTGGGACCTATTGTAATGTTAATAGGGTTTGGAATTGCGAGAATGTATGATGCATTCTGGATAAGTATAAATTTAGAACATCATTATGAATTGGTTTCAACTTGAATTGTTTTTTCTTGGATCTCAGGAGTCCCACAGTGGGAAAACCTTTCAGCTCTGCTTATCTTACAAATCCTCGTATTCTCATTTCCCATCCTTTTAATAACTTTATCAACCTACACACTTTTTAATGCAATTTGCAATTCAAGTTTTACCCATCAGGGGCGTGATTCCATTCGCATAGAACGGGACAAAATAATAAATAAAAATAACATACAATGTCACAGATTGAATCGCAGCCCAGTTACCACAATATCAATACTGCAATCGCCCAAATCTATCTGTTATGAATAAAAACTGATATTTCCTATAGGTTTTATTGAGCGTTATATTTTTCTGTACCTGTATCCCTCTGATGTCCATTCACTGTATAGTATTTTATTAAACAACCGTTATACAATGAGGGCTCTTAAAGTCAGGTATCCCTATTGTATACAATACTTTTTGTACGTGTCAACTCAAATAATTTAACAAATTTGGTACCTATCTATTGAAAATTTAAGCCCTGCTGAAACGAAGCGCAGCCCACCGGCTCAAAGTTTCGTTGATGTCTTTTATTCCATGACCGAGGCGACGTTCTATTGGTCAAATTTATTATAGTTTCAGAAAAGGCGCTACGTGACTGGTCAAATTCATTTTAGTTGTCTAAACAGTTTGTATGTAGTTGAGTTGGGAGCTTCATAGAAAAAAGTTAGTTTGATGTAGGTATGAATACTATTTCAAACATTAAATTCGACGAGTGCAAAAAGTATTTTATTGTTCATTTATCATAAAGATTCAAATTCCTTTATGCCCTTAGATTAACGATAAAAACAAACATCTAATTTCGTTCTCACGATGCACATTTTAATATGTTAGTGGTCCGAACAGGTTGCACTGGCCGCGCGCATGCCACCCAGTAATAAAAAGTTACATATTTTGTTTTAATCAACACTATGTCATGCTGTCCTGCTTGCACCATGAGCGTGCGCATTGGGGTGTTGCTTAAAAATAAAACGTAAAAAACACAGCGTAGCAAAAAAAGTAAGGGCGGCTGTGTAGATACTCGTATAGATGGAGCTAGGGTACCTGGGTCATACCATGGTCATACACAGTGTATAAAAAAATAAAAATAAAAGATGTTTATGCGGATTAAGAATCCAACCAAAAATTAGGCTTTGGCCATGTGCGCTCAGTTTCACACACTGACCAATGACCACGAACTTGGGCACAGTTTCACACTTATCGATCGAATCGACGCTACACGCCAAGATCCCGACTGTCGGGCACACGATTGGCCATAGTTATGCAGAATGAGACCAATGCCATTTTTTCGAAAAATGAGTTAACAATGCCATCAACAACTAGATTTTTTAAACTATAATCTGCTAAAACCGTCATATTTTTAGCACGTTATTCCACTGAATTACAGTATTTATGTATAAAACGACCTGTTCGTGACGCAAAACTCGTTATCTAACTTGCCAATAACTAGATGTAAGAGGCAAGAGAGGTGAGGGGTACATCTATGCGCTTCCGAACGAGCCCGATCGGTGCCGATCGATATTCCGCGACCGCCGCACGTCTCTTGCGCTCATTTTTTTTTATGTATACCTACTTTCCGTTTTTAATCGAGAAAAATATAAGTTTTAGTGTTTTTCTGGACTTTCACTGGTGTTGCTATATCCCAGCTGTTACAAAAGTGGTCTTCGAACCGCATCATTGATGTACCGGACGCCTACGATGTCTAAAGTTAAAGCTAAGCGGGAACAATTGGAAAAAGAGGGTATCGCCGTCAAAGAAGCTACCGGAGCCGTCATGCCAAAGGGTAATGAAGCTGAAGAACCATCAGCAGGACCCTCGAAATTGTATTCGACATCAGTAATGGCGAGTTCTATGAAATCGGAGACTCGTGAATCTAAACGCGCATCTAGTGTGTCGAAAACAAGGAAATCCTCTGCATCTTCCATTGAAGCGCGCAAGAAGAAGCTAGAGTTGGAGGCAGCGGAAGAAAAAGCACGTATAAAGATGGAGTTAATTGACAAGCGATTGGAAGCCGAGATAGCGGAACTCAACAACGAATACAGTCCACAACCGTCGGAGGCCGCTTCAGTTTCCAAACGTAGTGAGGTCGCAAGATGGGTTGAGAGAAGTCAGCTCGAATTGGAGTCACGGCCAGCCGCCGAACGGAATGAGGTTCCTGAAGAACCAGGCTTGCCGTGTCCGCCAGCGTTGGCTGTCAACGCTGGCACCGACGGCCCAATTCAACAGCTCGCCAACGTTCTCAAAGATTTACTGACCACAAACGCCTGTGAAAAACAAAACTCCAACCTCCTAAGTCGCATCAGTACACCTAAAGAATTACCAATATTTACTGGAGATCCCATGGAGTGGCTTCAGTTCAAAACGGCTTACGACGAGTCCACTCGCGTGTGCCTATTCTCTGATAGTGAGAATTTATGGCGCCTGAGAAAGTGTCTTCGTGGCCCCGCCAAGGATGCAGTGAATGCCCTACTCATCAGTTCCACATCTCCAGAAATCCTAATGTCAACCTTGGAATTGCAATTCGGAAACGCTGATGTTATTCTTTCCCGGATAATCTCGGAAATCAAGCGCTTAAACACAATGTCACCTGACTATCACAAAGAAATTATCGTGTTTTCGAATAAAGTAAAAAATTATGTCGCCGCAGTACGAGCCCTTAATCGCGAAGAATACCTTCAAGGAATGAATCTGGTCACTATTGTGTTGTCAAAGCTGCCTACCATATTGTTATCCAAGTGGGCCGACTACAGTTATCAACGCATCACCGATGGAACGACTACTAGATTCGACTTATTAGCTAATTTTCTTCATGAAGAAGCCCTCAAGATATCTACATGCAGTGCTACGTTGCTATACGCACGACCGGACAGTTATAATAAACGTAAACATTACGATAGAAGTGATTATAATGCGCAGACTATGTTATTGCAAACTGGACAAAATGAACTTAAGTGCCGTTATTGTAAAATAGCTAAACATGACTTGCCCGAATGTAAAAAGTTTAAAAGATCGTTACGTAAAGACCGCTGGCAATATGTTAAACGAGTAGGTTTGTGCTATAAATGCTTGTTATCACAGCATGACCGTCAAAACTGTCCCGCCGCCGTATGCGATGTAAACAATTGCGGCGAAGCGCATCACCGTTTATTGCATTTCATTCCTAATGCTAATAATCAACCTTCTCACAGCAATCCAGTGGTAGAAGAGCCACCTGAAACTGAAACGGAAACTCAAACCGTCACGCATATAGACTTTAACTCCGCGGGTGCAGTGTTGTTAAAAGTTGTGCCAATAAACATTCACGGACCTAATGGAATAATCAACACGACCGCTATCTTAGACGATGGCTCGAGTGTGAGCTTGGTGGCTGAGGGGTTAGCCGCGCGGGCCGGGGTGCAGGGCCGTCGAGAGTGCATGCGTGTGCGTGGTGCATGGAACAATACCGAGCTAGTGTGCGAAACGCAGCTGATGGACATTACGGTATCGAATCGAGATAAAAAGTTGTTTACGTTTACCGCGCGTAGTGTGAAAGAACTGGATTTGCCGAAACAAAATATGAACTTAGTTAATTGCGATCAATTTGTGCATTTGAAGAGATTTAAAAACGATTTGAGTTATGGACAATGCAAACCAGAAATCCTCATCGGTCAAGATAATTACCATTTAATCTTGCCTATAGAGGTCGTGTCAGGGAATCCTCATGACCCCTATGCTACTCGCACTCCTCTTGGCTGGTGTATCCACGGCAGAGTACCTACAAGCGTGACGTCATCACCGCGTACGCTGTTTACAACCCTGCATATGACTAATTGCGACAACAATGCAGACGTCATTGAAAATAACCGGTTGCTTAGCGAATTACATGAGGAGGTCCGCCGTTATTTTGCTGTGGAATCAATGGGAATTACTGCAAAACCCCGGCTAAATAGCGAAGATGAACGCGCTCGTGAACTGCTGGAACGAACTTCTACTCTCGTTGATGGTAAATGGTATGTCGGCTTACCCTGGAAGGAAGAAAAATGTATAATGCCTGACACCTTCCCACAAGCGATGTCACGTTTAATCAACATCGAACAAAAAATGAAAAAGAATGAAGGGTTCAAACAAAGATATATGGAGCGTTTTCGTCACTTGTTTGACAATAATTATGCTAATGAATTAGTCGACACTCAAACCACACCAAAGACTTATTACTTGGGACACTTTGGGGTGGACAACCCAAATAAATCAAAAATGCGTCTTGTTTTTGATTGTGCGGCAACTACGAACGGTTTTTCTCTGAACCACTATTTACTGAAGGGACCCGACCTACTCGAATCACTTATTGGAATAATGTTTCGTTTTCGAGAACACAGAGTGGCTGTCACAGGCGACATTAAAGACATGTTTCTCAGAATCAAGATAAAACCTGAAGACCGAGACGCCCTACGTTTTTTGTATCGTGACAACCCTAACGAGCCGGCTAGTACTTACGTAATGACATCGCTCATTTTTGGCGCCAAATGTTCGCCTTTCATCGCGCAGTTCATAAAAAACAAAAATGCTAAACGCTTTGAAACGATAATGCCTGCCGCTACAAGAGCTATATATAATCAACATTATATGGATGATTGGATTGACAGCGTGCCGGATGAAGAAACAGCCATAAAATTAATCCGTGAAGTAAGGATGATTCATCAACGGGGAAATTTTGAAATACGCAACTTCACATGCAATAGTAAATCAGTACTCGACAGCCTTCCAAAAGAAACCCTCGGAGAGACAGCCGTAAGGTTCAAAACCGGCGAGCAATACGAAGGCGAGAGAACCCTCGGCCTTTTATGGCGTCCCGATGATGATACTTTGGGCTACGACGTTTCATTTAAGAAGATAGCTGCAAATATTATTACCGGCCAACAAAGACCTTCCAAGCGGGACATGCTACGAGTGGTGATGTCAATCTTCGATGTTTACGGTTTTTTATCGCCAGTCACTATAATTGGAAAGATTATTATTCAAGACACTTGGAGATTAAATTTGTCTTGGGACGTACCTGTGCCTGATGATATATACGAAGAGTGGTGTAAATGGACGGGCCTACTGAAAACATTATATAACGTGAGGTTGCCTAGATACTATAACGACGCCGCCGGATTGAGCCGCGTCAGCGCAACACACACAGAACCGGTTTCCACTCTGCTGTTGCCGCGCGGCGAAGCGCCCGCCCCGACGTTATTTACGCCTGCACCGCCGCCACTGCAAATGAATGCTAATTATACAAACCTGCAACTACATATATTTTGCGACAGTTCGTCTAAAGCTATGTGCGCGGTGGCCTATTGGCGTTGGGAACATAATGAACTAATTAACGTTGCATTCGTAGCTAGTAGAAGTCGAGTAATGCCTAATAAAAATTTATCAATACCGCGGGCCGAATTACAATCAGCTGTTTTAGCCGCTCGGCTGGCTGATATGATTACAAAAGAACACACAATAAAAGCCGGGCGTAGAACGTTTTGGAGCGACTCAAGTACTACGCTATACTGGATAAGGAATGCGTCACGTACTTATAAACCGTACATAGCGCATCGACTAGGAGAGATTGATGAAATGACGCTCATTAGTGAATGGAGATACGTACCAACTAAACTTAACGTAGCCGATTTAGGCACGCGAAAAAACTACGATTGCAGCGTTCTGAAAAATGAATGGCTGCATGGACCTACCTTTCTACGCCGTGATGAGTGTGAATGGCCGGCCGATGTACTGAACCCTGAAATAAAAAACACAAATGATTTGGAATGTGTAATAATGATACAAAATAAAGATATTGACTTACCTGTGCCGGAACCCTCTCGATTTTCGTCGTGGTTGCGCTTGCTAAGGACTACTCATATGGTACTAAAATTTGTAATCAGATGTAGAAAACTTACTGTGGAGGAGAATGTCTGCATGGGGAACGCTGAGAACTTATTGTTGAGGTACTCGCAAGCTGAAAGTTTTGGACAAGAAGTAAGCGACCTGAAACAAGAAAGAAACATACAGAAAAATAGTAAAATACTTACTCTCTCACCGTTCCTCGATGAGCATGGGGTCCTGCGCGCGGGGGGGCGGATTGATGACGTCACCGACGTGTCACCTCAAACGAAGAGACCTGCAATCCTGGATGGTAAAAGTTACATAGCGCGCTTGATTGTAAAATTCTATCATATCAGCGCTGCACATGGATATCGGGAGGCGGTTGTAAATAATATAAAACAAAAATACTGGATAACAAAATTGAGACCTACCGTTAGAAGTGTCACCGCTAAGTGTATGATCTGCCGAATCAGAAAATGTAAACCGGAGATACCCAGAATGGGAGACCTGCCGAGTGCCAGAATGGCTCACCATCAGCGTCCCTTTACCTTTTGTGGCGCTGATCTATTCGGACCTATGGAGGTTACGATTGGAAGACGCAGGGAAAGAAGATATGGTGTTTTGTTTACCTGTTTAACGGTGAGAGCCATACACCTCGAAACAGTTGCATCCCTCACAACTGACTCATTCATAATGGCTCTCCGTCGCATGGCAGCTAGAAGAGGCTGGCCACAACAAATGTTTTCTGACAACGGAACGAATCTACGAGGGGCTGACGCAGAGCTGAAGAAGTCGGTTCAGGAACTGGACGAAGAAGCCCTCGAGGGTGCGGCCATGAATCACGGGATGAAGTGGACCTTTATACCACCGGCTAGTCCCCACTGGGGTGGTTCATGGGAACGGCTTATACGCAGCGTCAAAGTTTCCCTGAAAACTGTTCTAAAAGAGCGAGCACCCAGAGAAGAGACTCTTAACACTCTGCTGGCAGAAGTCGAAAACATAGTCAATAGCCGACCGCTGACTTACGTATCAGTTGAGCCTAATAGCCAAGAGACCTTATCGCCTAATCACTTCCTTGTGGGCTCGTCATCCAACCTGCCACAAATCGGCGTCTTTGATGGATCAGAGTTCTTTCTTAGGAAACAGTGGCGGATAGCGCAATTGCTAGCTGACCAGTACTGGAGACGTTGGGTGAGGGAGGTTCTACCCGACCTGGTGCCACGTAAGAAATGGCACCTCGAACAGAGACCCTTGCAAGTGGGAGATCTTGTACTTATTGTGGAAACAAACGGACCTCGCAATGTGTGGCCACGAGGCATAATCCAAGAAGTCATACCTGGAAGAGATGGCCGGGTCAGAATGGTAAGAATTAAGACCAAAACTGGAATACTTACGAGATCCGCTACACGCGTCGCTCACCTTCCTATAGGGGATGAGTGCTGCTGAAGCAGCACTAGGGGGGGGTATGTTCGTGACGCAAAACTCGTTATCTAACTTGCCAATAACTAGATGTAAGAGGCAAGAGAGGTGAGGGGTGACCGGGGGTACATCTATGCGCTTCCGAACGAGCCCGATCGGTGCCGATCGATATTCCGCGACCGCCGCACGTCTCTTGCGCTCATTTTTTTTTATGTATACCTACTTTCCGTTTTTAATCGAGAAAAATATAAGTTTTAGTGTTTTTCTGGACTTTCACTGGTGTTGCAATGACAAAAGAAGCGTTTTATAATGTAGTAACCAGCCAAAGTACCCAACATAGTTCATTTCGCCCGTTTAAAGACCATGTTTTCAATCTGCAGAAAACAGCCAACCTACATTTGGTTAGTTGGTCGCATTTGACAATAAACAGCGGTAACAGCTAACACACTTTTTGATCTGCTTAAAGCGACCAGGCAGTTGGTCGCTTTCAACAATATTAGGTTTTTTAGTCCTACCCGCCAGTTTGGTCGTTTAATGTAATATTTTCGCAGTTACCGTACTAATTTCATTGTTTCATAGTTTGCTGGACGAATGCAAGAAAGTTTTTATATTTATTTTATGTCTATTTGAAGACCGATAACAGCATTGAAGACGATATAGAAGGATTTCATGTACCAAATTTGGATTTTGAAACATCAGAGGATTAATATAAGAAAAAATTGGTACCAGAGTTGATAAAATAAAAGCAGAAGATTATGCTTACCTCCTAAGATTTTGTAGCAGCAGCAATTATTTTTAATACATATTATTGTATTCATAATTACTTTAAGTTATTTGTTGACATTTTTTTGTTAAAAGTTTAGGACTGTGTTCAGCACCTTTTTTGTTTTGGAATAATTTTATTTGTATTCACCAAATAAAAAACTATATTTATGTAACTGTGTAATCTAAAAAAATAAATCATAAAAAGTCTAAGTATGTTTTTTACTAATGCTGCAATCTGCATAATATGCCTAGGTTCCTCTTTTTGTTAAACTAGTAAGATTTACTTATAAATTTTATAATCAGCATAAGTAGACTAGCGTGATGTTGGTTACGAAGATCATCTTAGCTTTTTTTAGAAAATTACTTTTACAGAATATCGTAATCAGCATAACTCGACTACAGTTTGGTCGTTTTCATAGAAATAAGAATAACAAGCAGCATGTGAAATATTGATTTTACAGAAAACGACCAACCACTTTGTTTAAAAAAAAAGACACGAAAAAAACTATTAATATGTACAATCAGTCCTTAATACATTACTTTATATAATATTCTAACAAATTGCATCTTTTTTTATTCGAGAAAGTGGTATTAAAACCCTTAAAAAAATTATTGAACCTTAAAACGGCTGTATCTCAAAATCGAAAATTAATTATTGGTCTCATTCTGCATAACTATGGTCCAAGTGTAACCAATGTTTTTAGCGTAACCCTATATTATAGGGTTACGCTAAAAACATTGGTTACAGTACGCGGCGCAAAAGTTTCGTTTTCGTTAAATGTGATATTTCAAATCAAAATCAAATCAAATCAAACATATTATTACAAGACAAAGACACAGGAAAAAAGTAAATCTGTGACGTGTCACGAAATGGGCCCAACTCAGCATCTTGTTTCCCCATACAAACTTTGGACCCGCATTTCACCCCCTTAGAAAAGGAATTTTTAAAAATCCTTTCTTAGTGCACCCCTGGACCTTATAAGGAACCTACGTGCCAAATTTGGAATCTCTAGAACCAGCGGTTTGGGCTCTGTGCGTTCATATGTCAGTCAAGAACGGGACAATGAATCACACTTTTTCGTGCGTGCAGCCGGCGTTCATCGATTTGTATGTAAGACGTTATCACGTCAAAAGATACGGCCGTTTATGCCGCAAAAAACGTATATTTCGACACTCTCGAGGGAATAAAAATGTATAGGGTACTTCCCGTTGACCTAGAACTATGAAATTTAGCGAGTAATATCGTCTCATAATACAAGTACAGGGAAAAATCTGAAAACTATACACTTATAATTTTTGCCAGAACCCTCGGTGGGCGAGTCTGACTCGCATTTGTGTGAATGGACTATTACTTTGATGCAATTCGGCTATCTCAAATAATCTCTAGTATATCTTGGAATACAATGGCAGCCCCTTTCTAATAAAAATAAGGTTCCGTTTTTGCCATTTTGGCTAGCAACCTTGAACAGTTGAAAAGGGGCGTTCGCACATACATATTACAAATTTCAAGCATTTGTTAAATGGACCCCGGGGTCTTCAATCACAATTTAAACCTCATTCAAACCGGGTGTAGCTCGACACTCATTTTGATGAAACAGATAGACACTCACTTGCAGGAATGTCTTCAACTAAAACGGGTTTTAATTGATGGCTCCTTGTTTAGATACATACTTAATTGAGTTGACTTGACTGCGATACGCGTCTAGATACCTTATTAAAGAAAATTCAAGTAGTCATTTTATTAGTCTAATATGGCAATATTATCATTTGTCTATTTTCTGCAGCTGATTGTACATTCATAGATGGATACATAAATACATTATTCCCATGCCAAAACTTGAGATATAAAGGTGCGACCAGACCGCAGCTTAAAAAACGGTCACGATACGGAATCGCAGTGACGCGTCGTATGCGTACCGTTTTTGACGCATGCCCCCCACACCGCTGCTTAAAAAACGGTGACGGTACGGAATCGCAGTGACGTGCTTCACGCGAATCTTTTTTGACACAAACCTTCCAAACCGGTGCTTAAAATACACTGCGTCAAAATCATGCTTCAGATACCTATATGACATAAGTAGATGATCAACTGCAACAATCACAGCAACATGTGTACGTCATATGTTTTCCTTTTTTAAAAGGTATGTCTAGAATCTGATTATCTCTATGTGAAAAACGAAGTGTTACCGACAATAACCGAGAAACCCCGATTCGCAAATCATTGCGTAAAAAACGCTGCTGCATTTACAAAACAGTTGCGTCTTTTACGTCACCGGTGTGGTGTCTGCCATAAGATCTCAGTGTAATATTTTTTGCGATTTTTACGCAGATCAATTTACGGTGCGTCAGCGTATTTTAAGCAGCGGTGTGGGGAGCATGCGTCAAAAACGGTACGCATACGACGCGTCACTGCGATTCCGTATCGTGACCGTTTTTTAAGCTGCGGTCTGGTCGCACCTTAAAACTTGATTAGCAACAGACATAAAACTTATAATCTAACGCCCATACTTACAAACGTTAGTCAAACTTATTTTAGTCAAAATTAATCGGTTTAAATTGAGACGTAGCAGAAGACTAAAACATCCTTGACATCCCATGTCGTATATAATTTAGTCGTTTCATATCGGTGACGTCAGTTTCAATTGAATTTTTGACAGCTGATAACAAAGAAACAAAAGCCTACAGGAGAGTGGTTCGACATTGTATCTCGTTCCCACTTGTGGTGGGACACATGGGTGACAAAAATGCTTACATCTTTGTCACCCATGTGTGTATGTGTGTTAGAGTCCCTCTATAGTATATCCTTTCTCTATCATAAATATTATTTTTACTTTTTTTAAGAACCTAACGGAAAATATTAAAGTACTACGAGTCGTAAATTATTCGATCATCGACTGATCGATTCATTGTTGTGACTGACTCATCTTTTTTAACTATCCCCATCAAACTAACAAACCATTAAATCCTACTTAACATTCCCAAACGCTTGTTTACCATAAACCTGTGTTCACCACCTTTCCTCTACCGGAAACAATAAAGCCCGATACACATCAGAAAGTTAATGTCAAATACGTAATTAAGACTATTTAGCTCGAGGGATGAGTAAATCATTGATAAATGCTTTAATAGGACAGTTTGAACGGAAATGAAGTATTCTTTCTGAATTATATTCGTTCAAGTGACTAGTCTGACAAATGCATCTGCAATGTCTTCTAGATGTTTTCTCCTTACGACGTCGTGGCAAACTAGCGCCTTTGACACACCGAAGCCTTTGGCCCCTTGCAACCCCAGGGCACTCTTTATTAACCTGTACACTCCTTTCTTGAAGAACCATAACTACAAGAACCTGGGGAAAACTGCGGCAGGGGGTTTTTTCCATATCGCGGAGCGTTCATGGGGGAAATTCCTCTACTAGATCTCTATGACTAGATCCTATCTCTACTAGATTCAATTACACGGTAACACTAAATGTCATAGCTACGCGTATACCAACAATGTTGCCGCGTGATTGGAAAACCGCAATAATTTATTGTGTTAAACAATAGATAGCATGTCAACCAATAGAAATTAATTACATACCTAAACTGCATTTCGCCATATCGTGTTGTGTGTTGTGTATTCGTTTAGCCGAAAGTAAATCATGTAAATCTATCCTACTAATATTATAAATGTGAAAGTCTAGATCTTTGGATGCTTGGATGTGTGTTACTCAATCACGCTTAAACGGCTCTCAACATGACTTTTGAACGAAGATAGTTTATAGCCTGGATTAAAATATAGGATAGTTTTCATCTCAGGTCCACGGGCGGAAGCTAGTATATACCTTTACGAGTAGGTATAACTCAAGAACGGCCGAACCGATCAATTTTAGACTAATCGTTTCAATTTTAGACTAATCGTTTGCTTACTTGGCAGAGATACAAAAGCGATTTTGATGATGTTTAAAAGCACAACAAATGTCAATAGCTTAAATAAAAATTGAAGTCTTGGTATGAAACGGTACCTACTACCTAATTACGTATAAAAGAGAGAAGAGGACTCTGATTTATTTCCTACAACCATCATTATTTAGCGCATGTGACAAATGTCCTCAATATCAGCACGTACCTGGAGTTAGATAGGACTTCAGAATAAGGAATCGAACTCAGGATATCTAGAACAATAGCAATCAGTAGCTCCTCTATCTCCGGGGAATGTGGGGCACCATCAATCGAAGCGTGAATCCTTTCGTTCCGCCTGGTTATCATCTGATCTTTAGGGAACCCTCGGAATTAATGGGACTGCGCTAGGAATCTTAATGGCCACTGATATCCCGTTATAAGAAAGGGCTTAACTCGTGTACGATTCTAACTAAATATCTCTCGGTTTCACCCAAAACACCATTCACTGACCGTTCTTAAATCTTATAGCAATGGGGATAAGATCCATTATAAATAGCTTAGTTAAATATGTCTTTGTTAGCACGGTGGAGAAATATTATAATGTAGTATGGTTGTATTGCATCATGCTTTTGCCATATATGGTAGAAAGCTCTGTACGTTTAAAATGTGAAGATTGTAAAGCTTGAAGATAAAATCCGACATCGATTATCCAGAATTGAATAATTGTAGTGTAACTTTGGTTTGATAAAGTTCCATCAATTTGGAAATTCGTATGTGTAAATTGTATAGTATCTACTATGTATACAAATAGATGACATAGTTGACATTTAACCTCATATATTATCTGCATCTACAATAAAACTAATGTTAATTTCTCACAGCGAGTTATAATAATTTGAATTATTATAGACATTCTCTAAGGCATCAATTTGATGAAACAATAGTAGATTGTATGACAAGGGGCTAAAATAAGCCATATTAACACGAGATGGATATTTTTCCGAGCGAAGCGAGGGAAAATAATTCGAGGGGTAATATGGCTTTTAGACCCGAGTTATACACTCTACTTTTCACTTCGACTGCGAGAAAATAGTAAAACAAAGATTATCCATCCACAATCAATAACAAATTTCACTGCGAAGAGATTGTTCAATTTAACGTGAGGATTTTTTTTTTTAATGATTTGGAATTAGGGACTAAAAAACACCTGATGTTTGATTGGTCGATTTTAATATGTAGCTGTATTCTGGTTGGTTGATAGCAAAGAGAAATGTTTTTTGATAAAGTTGTGATTGGTGGATTTAAATGATTTGGAATTAGGGACTAAAAAACACCTGATGTTTGATTGGTCGATTTTAATATGTAGCTGTAGGTATTCTGGTTGGTTGATAGCAAAGATAATGTTTTTTTGAAAGATTTGTGATTGGTCGATTTAATATGGTGAAGTGTTTAGATTGGTCAAAATAAATGTGTTAAAAATCATAAATATGTATACATATTTTCCCTAGGGGCTAAATGTACTACTTTAGCCCGGCTTATTAAGCCTAATATGACACACTTTTCGAGCATGAGATGTGAATTTTTTTTTAAGAAATGAAATCAATTCTGTGCTGGCCGCAAACTGCGCAGGATAGGGAAAAATGGCATAGACTGGAGGAGACCTTTACCCTTTTTATACTAGTTAAATTGGTTATGGAATAAATGGGCTTTATTTATTTATAGACTTCATCATTAGAGCGGGTCTAGTGGCGCGTAGGTACCTTGGGGGAGGCCTATGTCCAGCAGTAGACTGCAATAGGCTGACGTATGTCGTATAGACTTTATAATAATTTCGTTGTTCTACTTCACTCAAACTTTGATTCGAGCTCAAAATTAGTTTTATGCACAGCTTTAGTAGCTAATAACCTAATGGTTCGCATGCGGCTGTCAAACTGCGCTCGTGGGTTCAAAATTTGTAATACGAGCCGGTACCATTAAGGTTTTTGGAACATATTTAGGTACTATTTGACATTTACTATTACTTTTTTGGTGTAAGAAAACATCGCGAGCAAATAGCTCCTTCAAGCCGACCGTTACATGACAATGGAGGAATCTATAGGTTTTTTTATATAATTATAAATTTGTGTTTTCTTCCGATTCTTTTTACAATGTTTGTTCTAAAAATTATACTGTTTTCCAAACTCGTTTTCGTTTGCTTGCTCCCTTTATTTCATTATAGATTGGGCACTTATAGACGTAATTGCTGAACAAAACAATAATATGTATATGAGATAGCTAATATTTGTTTCTATTGATTCGAGAGATTTCACAAGGTGGACTGATGACCTGTGGTAAAGGTCGCGGGAGTCCGCTGGATGCGGGTGGCGCAGGACCGGTCACTTTGGCACTCTTTGGGGGAGGCCTATGACCAGCAGTGGACGTCTTTCAGCTGATATGATTGAAGATTCGAGAGGTAGAGCTCTAACTAGAGGTAGGAGTGGTAGGACAGGCGTCTTCGGATTGACAAAATATTACACCCCGAGCACATTATAGAGATATCCAATTTTCCATTCATGTGCACAACCAGGGTTATTCTAGCTAGAGATGTCCCCTGTTGTCTATCAAGAGTTCAAGACCAAAGGAATCGTGGCCAATTTAGAAGAATAGGTGATTTTATGACAGTTAAATATTTCTACTGACTATTGGTATTAAACACAATAGGAAATTCTCATGATACGCACAAGTCACGTCACATTTTTAGGGTTCCGTACCTCAAAAGGAAAAAAACGGAACCCTTATAGGATCACTCGTGCGTCTGCCTGTCCGTCTGTCACAGCCGATTTGCTCCGAAACTACTGGACCGATTGAGTTGGAATTTGGTAAATATATGTAAATTGGTGACCCAAAGATGGACACGTAAAGTAAATTAATGAATTCTGAACAAGGGGGCCACTTTAGGGGGGTAAACTGGAAAATTGTATGTCCTCTCAGGACGTCATGGACTGACTTACCAAATTGTATATAACGCCTTAATTATAAAATGTACATGACTTTACAATCAATAAATTAATGAATGAATGAAATTAAAAAAAAAGTTTCGCAAACGTAGTGTGTGACATATCAAATGAAAGGGATTGTTGTAAACATCTCACATATAATTTTAGCAAAAACAGATTTGAAGTAATTTAAGAAAAAAGACGAAAATTGACCACCCTCCCCCCTTATCTCCGAAACTACTAGGCTTAAAATTCTGAAAAAATTATGGAAAATAGCTCCTTGCCTCAAGATGACAGGAAAACCTATAAGCCGTTTGAGTATTCAAAGTAACGGGAAAATTCTTATTTTGTGTATTATATACGGAACCCTCACCACGCGAGTTGAACTATCTCTTGTCCGGTTTTTAGTTTGAGGTCACAGTCATAAGTAAGAGTCATAACTTAGTGAGCATGTTAGTCAGATATGGCCCTTTTGGTTGGAGTTTAGTAGTGAAAGTGATCATCCCACGCGTAACCGGTTGCTCGATCAATCAAATAGAACACTTTTGGACAGCAGAGTCCCATAAATAACAAACGGATAGAACTTACGAGTAGACGTATGATTGAATGCAGCAGCACTAGTAGCAAAGCGTCGAAGAAGAAGCTTCTGACTAGACATTTAGGATCAGACCATTAGTGGTGCTCCTTAATGTCTAGTGTAGGTAGTCAGCAACCAAACTGCGGTGCAGAAAATGGGAACCCAGCACAGCACAATCCTCACAATTATAGCTAACTAGCTGCCCGTATTGCAAAGAACGCAGGCAAATCCGCGGGATAAAATACAACGCCTACTAGCTTCCGTCCGCGTGGAACTAGTTTACATCGTAGCTCCATACAAACTTTCAACCCCATTTCACCTCCTTAGCGGATGAGTTATTAACTATCCCATGTCGTTCCCCGGGATTCAAACTATCGTCATATCAAATTTTATCTCAATCGGTTCAGCGATTTAAGCGTGAAGAGGTAACAGACAGATAGACACACTTTCGCATTTATAATATTGCTAGCCCACGACTCCGTCCGCGTGGAACTCGTTTATATCGTAGCTCCATACAAACTTTGACCCCCCATTCCACCTCCTTAGGGAATGTTTTCGGGGATAACAACTATCCTATGTCCTTCCCCGGGATTAAAACTATCTACATACCAAATTTTATCTCAATCGGTTCAGCGATTTAAGCGTGAAGAGGTAACAGACAGATAGACACACTTTCGCATTTATATATATGTATTAGGTACTAGCTTCTGCCCACGACTCCGTCCACGTGGAACTCGTTCGTATCGTATCTCCATACAAACTTTCACCCCCCATTTCACCCCCTAAGGGAATGATTTTCGGGATAAAAACTATCCTGTATCCTACTCTGGGACTCAATCTATCTCTATATAATGATATTATGCGACAATTAGATTGCATTGACTAATTACCTAGGGACTACATAGCGGGAACAAGTACTTAATTAGAATTATCTTTAACTAGTTTGAAGACAGAGACATGTATGTGAGGATAGGTATGTACCATTGTGTCAGTTATCGCGTTATCAATTGTTGTGTATCTATTTGACTATCTACCAAAATCTATCGTACTTATTCTATTTATAATTTTAGTCTCAATCTCAACTTAGTGTTTCGTACCAAAATTGGTCCAACACCTATGCAATCTCTTGGTAACAGTCCGTCTGTCACATGTTCTGTTTTTAGCTATTTAATACATGTTTTTCTTGGCAGTAAAGTAGGAACTTTCGACTACTTAAAATTTTCAGGAATAACGTACAACCTACTTACGGAGTTTTTTTAAATAAAAAATTATCTTTATCAGGGTTTCGTACCACAAAAGGAAAAAACGGAACCATTATAGGATCACCGTGTTGTCCTTCTGTCTGTCAGTCAAAACCCTTTATCTCGGGAATGCGTAAAGATATCGAGTTGAAATTAAAACCAGGTCTACAATCCCTTGAAGCTGTGAAGTGAAAAAATCATACTTCAAAGTTAACTTAAAAAAGATACCGCTGTTTGTGCCGCAAAAAACGTATAAAAAACTCTCAAGTCTCAAGAGAATCGAAATGTATTAGGGTACTTTCCGTTGACCAAGAACTATGAAATTTGGCAAATAATAATGGTCTTACTACAAGTACAGGAAAAAATCTGAAAACTATATTTGTAATTTTGTACGGAACCCTCGGTGCGCGAGTCTGACTCACACTTGTCTTAGTTTTTTTTTAATTGGGTCGTTTTATGTTCTATGAAAATTGTCCATTACGATTTTTTTTACGTATCTTCATAATTTGCTGGCTCATAATAAAGCCAAGTTTTCAAAACTCGTAAAAACTTTTATAAATTGCAAACTTAAACTTACTTCACGAGAATCGCGTTAAAAACTTAATTAAGACAGGTTAATCTCGGTAAAAAACTAGAGTTTAAGTAGGTAAGTAACTGGATAAACTAAACTACTTAGGTATTAAATAGAAAGAAAATATAAAGATCTTTTTATTTTTTTATTAGCTACGAGGTAAGATAACCACGATTTGAAGCTTAAAGTTATGCAGGTGCCGAATATCCAACACCTATGAGGTTTTTTTTTAAATTAAGGTTTCGTAATCAACAAGGAAACCGTTACAGATAGTTTCGCCATGTCCATTTATCCGTCTGTCCGTCTGCGGCTTAGCTCATTGACCCTTACTAGAATATGGTAAAATATAATATAAAAAAAATGTTAGGGAACCCAACACGTTAAGTGGGAATGTATTTTTTTTATCATTGTACCGATGGTGTGGGGTATCGTTGGATAGCTTGTTCAAAAATATTATGGATTTTTGAAAACCATTTTTAAATCATGATCCGTTTGCGTGATGGGCTTTAAAGTCCTAATTTTTGTTAGAGTCAAGTGTCCCTCACCCTACCAGCTAAATGGTTACTACTGGGTTTGTGAAAACTGAAAACATATAATGTAGTACATATAACGAATTTCAAAGGAAAACTGTAATAGTCAACCAACTTAAAAATGTACCTACGTACTTGGAAAGGCCAAATTTCTTACAAATTCGGCAGACGCAACTGCACCGTTTAGTTGGCGCGCGTGTGTCGATGTCGATAAAAACAAAGTTACCATACAATGGATCAAGGGGCACAGTATTTTCTTGAGCCGATGCAAGTCTTTTGTTTTAAAATGGTATCTATAAATATCCCAAATATCCCTTGTTGTTTGGCTACCAACGAGCATTACCACAGTATAAATATTAGAGCAAGTATTTGACTATTAGCACTATTGCGCACTGCGAATGCGATTGTATATAATTTTTATTCATATTTCGAGGCTCATATCCGCGGATGCGGATTTTTGGGTCAAACCCTCAAAAACATAAATAAACAACTTCCCACAGTCACGCAGTACTCAACTCAATCAGGTTGTGACTGATTTACAATCGTTGCAAAGCTAACCCGTCAGTTCTTGTCACCACTCACCAACGCTGTTGGGCGAATCTTCTAGCGTCTGAACCACTCGGTTCTAACGTCATTGTCAGCTAAGATTATTTCAGCAGAGGTAAAACATACCGCGGAAACTTTAATCAAAAAATACTCAGTACCTACCAGTATTGTCTTACGTCTTCATCAAAACTGGACTCTCATATTCGTCTCTTTTAATAGTATTTGCTGGCGACGACAATTACGAAAAAAAAACGCCTGAAAAACGCTGAATATTCGCCCTGTTGCACCCCACGCGCTAACGAAACTAGACCTATACCTACGCTCGGTTACTACGAATCGCGGCGTCAAGATATATTTGTGGGTGAGCGTCGAGGTGAGCTTAAAACAAGTTACAGAATAAGGGGGCTGAGCGAATGAGGCGAATCATCAGATTACTGAAACAAAATGAAGATTAGTATTGACTTATGTACGCGACTTGTTTATCACTTGCCGCGACCGCAGCACAAGATCGACTTTTGCGGATGCGGATGCGGATGTTGTAATAGATGTGGAACATCCGCGGTTGCGGATGTGGATGCGAATGTCTGCAACATACCTACAGTACGCGTATTATGCGTCTTTATTTAGCGTTTGTACGAAGTCAATAAACTTCCCTTAACAGCATTGTACTGTTTTTTCTAAATATCCTTTTATGTACAGGATGAAATGATAGATATAAAACAAGTATGATTATTTATGGAGATTAACAAATTGGGTTTGTATTCAGATTCAGATTCATTTATTCACAATATAACATTACATTATAAATTAAATGTCAATTTACAAGAATCCCTAGAGTACGAGGACAAATACGTCTTTTGTTTTATGTAGGTACAATCTGTATGACCCAAACACATTGTTTGTGTACCAACTGCCAATCTCACAAACTATCCCAGACCTACGGATTTTTATAACTTGAGTAAGTTCATTAAACGATTATTCCCATCTTATAAGATCTTTTTTAGGTGATTGGCCACTCGTAATAGTGGTAGATTGTGACAGATCTATTCAAAACAAACATAACTATTTTGTTATGAAATGTAATACTCTAAAATGCATCGGAGCCGATATTGGCAATATACTCGTATTTCTACAGGTCATATTGAAAAGTTATTTACAAAACTTAAAACTTAAATATCTCGGCTCCGGTATTGTTAAACGTGTTTAATTATATATATTTTATTTTTATTTATTTATTGCACATATACATATATATATATATATATATATATATATATATATATATATACGTATTAAGATGTAACGATTATAAAAAAACGTCGTTTTTAAGGTTCCGTACCTCAAAAGGAAAAAAACGGAACCCTTATAGGATCACTCGTGCTTAGGATTAGCTCCGAAACTACTGGACCGATTAAGTTGAAATTTGGTAAACATAATATGTAAATTGGTGACCCAAAGATCGGCGCGTAAAGCAAACCTTTGGGGAGTAACCTGGAAAATTAAAAAAAAAGTTTTGCAAACTGTATTGTGTGACATATCAAACAAAAGGGGTTGTTGTAAGCATCTCAGATATTTTTTTTTATAATTTTAGGTAAAACAGTTTTGAAGTAATTTAGGAAAAAAGACGAAAATTCACCACCCCCCTTATCTCCGAAACTACTAGGCTTAAAATTCTGCAAAAAATATGTAAAATATTTCCGTGCCTAAAGATTACATGAAAGCCTGTAAGAGGTTTGAGTATTTAAAGTAACGGGAAAATTGTCAATATGAAGTTTAGATTATATACATATACGGAACCTTCACCACGCGAGTTGAACTCGCACTTTCCGGTTCTTGTCCGGTTTTTTTTCTTATAAGGTTTCCCAGTGCCCTTTATTCCCAGTAAAAAATCACCCTGTATACTTAGCGGGTATTATTGTCCGCTCGTTACGATGAAACATCGTGATAATGAGCCCCAAACGACGGGTTAACAAGCCCTTTCATCCGACTTAACCCGTGAAATGAATTCTTTTTTAATTAAATTGACAGCCGATGATGTGTTTTGGTAAGAATAAGTATAGGGTATGTACTGGAACAAGTTTTTGTAAGGTGCGACCACACAGGCTCGTTGCACTGCATTTTTTTTAATTATAGCGTAGTTGCATACCGCCTTTAGCCTATCTATCAGTGGCGAGGCGTTCATTCATAAGGACCGAAACACACTGACGTGGCATGCGGTGGCCGTCAATAGTGAATTTGACAATAGCTTTCAAAATGACTATTAGATATGTACAGGCCGGCTTAGAACGAGATAAAGCTACCTATTGATATTGATATAATTACGAACATATAAATACAACGCCTTGCCCGTATTCCCAAAAAGGTAGGGCAGAGTGGCAGAGCACATGACATTTAATTGACGATTCTAGCAATTTTTTTTTTTTTTTAATTTATTTAGGAAAAAAGAAATTACATTTTATAGTTTTTATATAAACTCGCCAAACTGTGACGTTTGATGGCGAGAAACGTAACTTAATCGTAGGTTTAAGTTAAAGATGGAGAAAATATGCTACACCTATATTATTATCGCCGATCGCCCACAACACAACAGCCCTGCTAGCAAAACTTGACTCTTTGCTCTACTCGCGCGCGTGATAGACCATCTGTCACTTTTTGACAGCATTGATAAGAAAGTGACGGACAGTCTATCTCGCGCGCGAGTAGAATCGAGTCAAGTTATGCTAGCAGGGCAGACTTCACTGTGTTCTCATCGACTCCTACGCTTTTACGTCACCCACAGGAAGACAGGGGATTGTCCTGTTCTAACCACACGAGAATGCTACCAAATCCCCCGAATAAATTAATGTTGTAGAGCAGGGGAAGGACCTTTTTAGCAAACAAGGGCCAGATAGCAGCTAACAAAAATTCCGCGGGCCGCATTTTTCAATTATTTGTGACTTTTTTGGGCAATTCCGAAATTCTGAATTCAACGACCTTTACATACAAAACGGCCAGGGAGGCTCGCGGGCCGCAAGCAAGGGTCTCACGGGCCGCCTGTTGCCGACCGCTGTTCTAGAGGGTGCTGTGTTGACTGCTACCAACACTGCGATTCCTCAAATCAATTAAAACTCACTATATGTATACCTACATAGATACACACCCACACACACCCACACACACACACACACACGCGCGCGCACACACGTACACACACACACTTACACGCACACGCAAACGCACACGCACATGCACACGTACATGCACACGTACACACACACGCGGCTTGCAAGTTACACTCTGTGGAAGAGCGGTGTCTCTTGACACAGGTATCTCGATACTTAAAAAGAGACACCAACCTGTATTTAGTTAAAAATACTATAAGTTACTGAATAAACTATTTTTCATTTTCATTTTTTCATTTTCAATTAAAGATCGGCAGTGTGGCACACTAAGATCGTAGGTATAGCCATATAGTCCAGGCAATGAACTGACAACTTGTATGGAAAAAATGACAGATTTGGAAATAATTTATAATAGCAATTTTTTTTAATGTAACGGATATATTATCAATTAAATAGTTACCTAGAGGCAAAATCCAACAAAAAATCAGACATCAAAAAAATCAATATTTAATTAGCTCCTAAAAAGTCCGGATAAATATTAATATATTTTTTATCTTTATTTAGGTTCATTTACATTTGCTTTAAGATATTCAATATAAATAAAATATAAAAGACAATTAATGTTTAATTTTAATCTATATAATTACTTCCGGGTGGAAAGTTTGTTGGATTCTTGAATAAAGCATCTTAGAATAACGTTTTAGAATGAAATAAACAAAAAAAACGCTATTATAAATTAATGTTTTTCGAAACAGTATTTTGCCTGGAGTAATAGGTCTGCACACCATCAGTCAGTTCATATGGTTATTTGCCGCCAGAAAAAATTGCAATGCGAAATATTAGTGTCAAATTATCTTGAGTGATAACCAAGGTCTACTTCTTAGCCCATTAGGCGGATCACAAGTCTAGACAGCACACTACACCCGCGGGATTACACAAAAAGCTACTTTAATACTATACTTTATCTTTTAATCTCCAAAAATGCATCAAATCGTGCTATAAAGTCCGACCAAGCGTGTAATAAGCGAGATTTCGTGAGCTGATTTCGAGTAACGATTATTTCAATTTCGCACTTTGAAATTCGGGGAATATTTGTAATTTTCTTGCTGGTAATCGGCAAAAAATATCAACTCTATGTCGCAACTAATTAATGTCTGGAGTTTCTTTTGGGTTAGGTATCAATACCAAAACAGTATTTTTCGGTGTTTAACATTTTTTTTCTTGGGGCTAAACTAGGCCATTATGACGCTTTTTTACGTTTTCAAGATGACTCACGCTAGAACGGGCCGTGTCCGGCCCGGGCGGTTTTCTACGAGATACGACGGCATTTTTGCGCGGCCGAGTCATACCCAAGCCCAGCCGAGACGCGGCCGAGGCTCGGTGTCAGCACGGCCCGGTCGTGGCTCGGCCGCGCAAAAACGCCGCCGTCGCAGAAAACGGCCCGAGCCGAACACGGCCCTTTCCAGCGTGAGTCATCCTTTAGGTTTGTATAAAGATACTGCCTATATGTATGTATACATTGTCGGCGACAGCGTAAGAGACGAAGAGGCAGACGCGTGACCGTGACCGTGACAGGTCGAAGTAGACGCGCGCGGGGAGAGGCCCCGCCAGAGCAAAATTAACCACCAACGAGAACGCGCGCGCGCACCCACTTAAACCTAAGATAAAATTACATGTAACCAATATTCGGAAGTAAATCTTTTATGTATCAAGAATCTGCATTTTCTAATTATCACCAACATACATCAATTACATTACACACATTATCGAACGTAATCCCGAACCAAATTTTGGCTACATTAGTTAGGCACAAAAGTATCTAGGAATGCTAATTGAACGAGAGAGCGAAGCGAAGGAAGTTCTCCGTTTCAGCTTGAGCCAAAATTCTTACGTATGGCCGGATGTCCGGCTGTTTTCCTCTACAGGAGCCGTAGCATGGTCGGCCTTATCACGCGACAAGTGACAATATAAGAGCGTCGTCTCGTTCTATCGAACGGTGTCAGCCAGTGACACACGCTCTATCCTATCACCTATCGCGTGACAAGGCCAACCATGCTACGGCTCCTGGTCGCATTTCTCAACAGATTCTCGTGAAATTTTGTGGTTCAATAATTAATTATATCTACGCCTAACTGGCTCGGTTCACAAAGGATGGGAAGTGAGGTAATTAATTCAAAATAATCAAGCTTGCATCGACATGTGAATTATCAATTAAGGCAGGAGATCAATTTCACTCGACGTATTATCAAACCGCGATTAGAATGGGATTGGAGGTTTGACAGTTTTGCCATATAAATAAGGCCAAGGCAACAAGCAATTTGGTCTACATACAATGTTTCATCCCCTTTTTCGTCCCTAAAAGGGATGAATGAAATGTGACATAAATTATAGCCTATATCCTATTCTGATATATAAGGTACTTAACTGGAAAGTTTCATTATAAATTCTTCCGAGATAAGTGGAACGTACATCCATCCAATTTGTTATATAATAACTAACTTAAGGAACGCGTGATGAACCACGCGATCTCGCCAACTATTGCCTAAACCATCCAGGTTTTAAATAGTGGCTTTATGTCCCGTGCAACACGTTACTGTAACTATTATAAAAAATTGTATTAAATAAATAAAAAAAAACATACATCCAAACTTTCACGTTTATAATATTAGTAGGATGTCCGATTCTCACGGGAGTTTTCTATATAAAAAAGTTGCACGCATAGATATAAAGTTGGTATGCGTCGTGTCGAGTCAGATTGACCTCTTGTTTGTTCTTGATCGGATGGGACGGGGGCTATATACATTTTATAGCAGGCATACACGCGTCAATTTTAGCTGGGTTTATGGGTAAAATGACCAGCATTTGGATTTCAGCATGTAACGTGAATTGAAAATGATGTTTACACTTACCTTATTTTGGAAAAATTAAACACATACATACATATAATCACGCCTCTTTCCCAGAGGGGTAGGCAGAGATCACGGATCTCCATTTGCTACGATCCTGACAAACCACTTTCGCTTCACTCACCTTCATAACATTTCTCATACATGCTCGTCGGTTTAGGGTACTTTTGATTTCTCCGATTTGATTGAAAATACGTCCACTGTACCTAGTTAATTTTGTCGTTGGCAATTTTATTTATTTATTTGCAGGAGAACCAACAACAATAAAACTATACAGGGTGGAAAGTTGAGAGGGGGCAGTAAGGGCAGCTACTAGATCCCTTGCTGCTACGCAAAAATGCTCTTAGGAGATTATTACTATTTTTTAAGTGATGACAATCGACATTCACAGATACAATGCGTCAGCGAAAAAGTCGACAGATTTGACTTTTTTCTTTAATGCCATTTGGGCCCATTTCTATCAAGGATTAAAATATAGAATATAGAGCGTGTTAAATACGTTTTTCAGCAGCTGATGACAGTTCCTAACATTTTTAAAGAAAGATCAAACCAGGAGCCGTAGCATGGTTGGCCTTATCACGCGACAAGTGACAAGATAAGAGCGTCGTCTCGTTCTATCGAACGGTGTCAGCCAGTGACGCACGCTCTATCCTATCACCTATCGCGTGACAAGGCCAACCATGCTACGGCTCCTGACCATTTTTGCCAATTAAATAAAGGGATTCTGCTAAATAATATCTGAAGTGTTCAAGGTTACGACTGAAAGGGGTAATAATACAAGTACAAAAGCAAATTACCTTTCATATTTCCATGATTCCAAAACGACGTCCTTGGAAGGTTGAAAATTGACACGATCCTTACCTTAGCCGTTTGAGGTGACAGTGACATTGAGATGAGATGAATAAAGCTTTGATGTCTTAGTCAAAGGGAACATTAATCACTTCGTTTTAGTGGTGGAGTCGAAAGTAGTTGTTTTCAGAAGAAAGATGTGATTTAAAAAAAACCGGTCAAGTGCGAGTCTGACTCGCGCATCGAGGTTTCCGTACAAAATTTTATACACCATACCCGTCTTGTCCCGCCCATTCAGTTTGGAACAATCTTAACAACGCATAGTGTAGTTATGAAGCGCCATTTATCGGTGCATTTTGTTACTAACTTGTGCGACCAGCGACCAAGGAACTCGGTATTTATGTTGGTTTTTCAGCGATAAATCTTTATTCAAGAAATTTATTTAATAAAAACAAACAATAAAACAACAACTTAACCTACAAAGACAAAAAAAAAGACTATAAATTAAAACTTAAAGATAAAAAATTTGGCCCAAATCGCTGTCAGCGGGTAGTGTGCCCAGAAGGCTGGCAGCATTGCCACGCTGGATGGCAATGCTAACTCTTTGAGCAAAATATATATACATAATATTCAAGTGAATTAATTTCTATAATTCTTTTTTTATTTGCTAGAAGGTACTTTCAGAATACTTTCATACGAATTTGAAGGAAAAAACATAGAGGTCTCGTTATACTTTTCCGATAAATTTACGTTAATATTAATCCATATCCATCCCATCCATACTTAATATATATTAATATTATAAATGGGAAAGTGTATGTGTGTGATTGTTTGTTTGTCCGTCTTTCACGGCAAAACGGGGTGACTAATTGACGAGATTTTTTAAGTCGAGAAAGTTGAAGGGATGGATAATGACATAGGCTACTTTTTGTCTCTTTCTAACCCCCCACTTCCCTAAAATGGGGGGTGGAAGTTTGTATGGAGCATTCCGCAATTTTCAAGGTAGAAAGCTAAAAATTGGTATGCGGACTATTTGTGACTAAGAAAAAAATCGTGCATAATTTTTTTTATTTTGGAAATCTGCACCCAATCCCTTAAAAGAGGGGGTGAAATTGTATATGGGACTTTTCGCAGTTTTCAAGGTAGGAAGCTAAAAATTGGTACACAGACTCTGTTACCAACGAAAAATACCTGCCTTTTTTGTTAATTTTCCCCCAGCCCCTAACTATGTAGTGTCAGTACATAGAGTCGATATGTAGAGTCAGTATCTAGAGTCGATATGTAGAGTCGATATGTAGAGTCGGTATGTAGAGTCGGTATGTAGAGTTAGTATGTAGAGTCGATATGTAGAGTCGATATGTAGAGTATATATGTAGAGTCGATAATTATATAAAAGAAGAAACTGACTGACTGACATATCACCGCACAGCCCAAACCGTTGGATCTAGAGATTCCCAATTTGGCACATGGGTTCCTTATAAGTTCTGGTGCACTAAGAAATGGTTTTTAAAAATTCACCCCCTAAGCGGGTGAAATGGGGGTCCAAAGTTTGTATGGGGAAACAAAATAAGTAAGACTATTTCATTCGAAACTTCACAGGATCATTCCTAGCGATAAATGAGTGAACACGTCAGGTTTTTTGAGAATTCAACTCCTAAAAGCGGGAAATGTGGTGACAATGTCTGAAAATCAACATGTGTATTGTTTCTATGGTTTATCGGGTTGCTGGTCGCTGATTACGAAAACAACAATGATTTTAAAATCCAACGTGGAGGACGTGAAATACCATCTCCCCTGTTGGAGTGCGATGGGGTTGAAACGTCTAAATATGGGTGTCGTTTTTATGGTTTTTTGGGACGTTAATTACGAAAATGGCATCGATTTTGAAATTTAACATTGTGAACATGAAAATTCTTGAAATTATTTGTGCCAAATTGCAATTCAATTGGAACATACGGGTCAAACTGAGATGCAACTTTTTTGTAGGTAAACGGTTAAAATTACTTTTAGTACGCGGGCGAAGCCGCGGGCACAAGCTAGTTTACGATATTGCTATCAATTTTGGACAGACAGGCATACAGATTGCTAAGTTGTCAATGTGTAAACTGAGGGGTAATCACGTAACGTTTTGAACGCGTTTTAAGACAAGTTTATCTATAATTTTTCCATATACAAATTGACATTTAAATACCTAACGTACGTACAATGCGTTACGTAATCAATCTGCAGGTGACTGAACTCATCCGATGGCCAATATTTCGTGTTCCATTTCCATCGAGTATGTTAAATCTACGAATAAAATGCCTCAAAGACATGCATATCTTTGGCTAATACGACTGTTTTGAGTCACAAAGTCACGTGGAAAAGACGTTTTACTAATGAGAATAATTATTTTACATCGACGCCGTTTACAGTGACAGTCGATCGATAGAGGCAATATCGTCGACATTGTAGCATTGTGTTATAATTTGTCAATATCTCTCCTCCTGGATCCCTGCATCCTTTATAAAGAACGAAATGGACGCTCACTTTAAGTCCTGACACTACGCAAATAAATTCATCCGGAAAAACCGAGTGTACTTTATAAAGTACATAATATTTACCGCTAAAAATGTCACATAGTGGCGATAAACGGAAACAATAATTTTAGACCTTAAACCAAGCGGCGGAAGGTTCAGGACTTAAGGGCAAAGTACTTTATAAAGGACTCTCGGTCTATATGACATATTTAAAAAAAAATTGTTAGGTTATGTTAGGTTAATGCTAACAAAGGCATGGAGTCTATTGTACAAATGTATTGAATTGTTTCGCATGTATCGCTTAACGTATCAAAATTGGGAGGAAAAATGGTGGACTGTTTGAATAGCCATTTGTTTGGTTTGTATTACACATTTTAAATATGTATCTAATGTCTATACGAACAAACAAGTTTTTTTACCTTTCTAGTTCTAGAGATTTGTAGAGTAAAGAACGAATATTAAGACGCTCTTTAGTTGCTATAAAGCAATTATTATTTGGTAATTTTCACACTCCAAATTTAACGGTAATTTACCATCTTTTCCAACTAAAATTCGGTAAATTACCGGTAAATGCATTCCCTATTCACACTAAAGATTCTACACTAAAGAGCGTCTTCTAAGGTATATAATAATATAATAAACTTTAGAGTAGAGATTTCTACACAGGAGCTATGGTACCCAATAATAATACTACGACCGAGCGAGATGATAGTATACAAATCTCAATATATGTGACAGAAAGGGATATAATATATCATTCGTTGTCCTCGTCATAGTTCCACTTGTATTTATTTGCCGCAACTGAGTTAGTATGAGAATGCGGCAAATAAACCATTACCCGCCCAAATTAAGTAGATTTGTGCATTGTAAGCCGTCAACCATTTTAAGCCCAGTTCTTAATTTAGCTGCATATGAGCATTTCCGTTCCTTATGGTGGCACGCGTATAGCTTCTCTGTAGATATCTATAATTAAGCTTTATACGTTAATAAATTCCTGGAATAATCTACAGACAAGTAGCAATAAGAGAGTGATCATAAGAGTGTCTTATTTCGTAATAAAATTTCTTTTATCTTCCTTTACATTCGTAATACTCGTATTTCCCGTGGTTTAAATGGTACATTAAGCGAACATACATTTTATTGGAGCCTCGTCTCTCGATCTCTAGGGAACGAAGCGAGCTCATGCCTACTTTCCTTAAATAATCATGGCATGGGACGCAAAAGATAAACATTTATATATTACTTGCGTATGTATTTTACTCCCTCATTTTAGCAACGCAGACACACGTTATATATAAAAGGAGTGCATAAATTCTTAAAGGGTCGGCAACGCGCATGTGACACGTCCATAGGCTACTGTAACTACTTACCTGGGCCGTAAGCTTGTTTGCCACCGAGGTGGTATAAAAATATATACACGGTGATTTTTAATCATTGATCAGGAGTCGAAAAATATTGATAAACAGCCAAAACGGATTTCAATGGATGAGATCTCATGCAATTAAATCACTGTTTCGTTAATTAAATTTAATGATTCTGTCCTAATGTCCATTGAATGTTTGGTCACCTTAAATTTCTTGAAGTTAAGTAGATACATACGTCAAATTTTTGCTTTGGCGGGAAATTTGATAGGTCTTACGTCAGTAAACTTCTAGCATCCTACTTGTCATAAATAGGTTTTTATGAAACTATTTTTGAGGTTTTACTTTCATAGATTTAAACTACCTTTAGGGTGACAATGATTTTGCATTATAAAGTAATTCCTTATTCAGTTTTATCCAGAAAAAAATAACCTTATTGAGCTTCCTATAAACCTAGTTCGATTTGTGTAAGAATGTCCCTTAATATGTATTATTATTATTAAAATCTTACAAAAAGGCCAGGTCAAAAGTACCCTAAACCGACGAGCATGTATGAGAAATGTTATGAAGGTGAGTGAAGCGAAAGTGGTTTGTCAGGATCGTAGCAAATGGAGATCCGTGATCTCTGCCTACCCCTCTGGGAAAGAGGCGTGATTATTTATTTATTTATTTATTTATTAGGCAAGGTAACAAAATGTAAATTAATATGTATACATATATATAGTTCCATCGAAATAGTACATAATTTACATTTCTATAACTACCATGCACAACATGTTAGATAAAAATAGAATGGACAATAATATTGAAATTATATGCATGTATGTATGTATGTAAATTTATTATGTATAATGAAATGAAGCAATACGATATAATACTTATAGGTTTGCAAACCATACGATTATAAATTCAAATAAGTATGGAAAGTCTATCCCAACACTTCACTACTACGATTAGGTAGCTCACCTTCATACAAAAGGCACCTGTCTTGAGTTCTTACATACACTTCGTATAGTTAATAGGTAGCCGTTAGCGGCTTTATGACTATGTTCATAGCTGCTCAGTCTATTATAATCCGTGCACTTCAAACGGGCTTTATCTCTCAATCCTTATTAAATCCTTCATTGAACAACGTCGGGATATTGTTTAATAGGCCATTTTACGACGGTATACCGAAGGACTCGCAATACACCGTGCCAAACCCGGGCCGAGCTCGAGCCGTGCCAAGCCGACACCGTATTATCCATAAATAAATAAAATATTAGAGAAAGTAAATATCTAAAGGCGCAATTTCATTGGTCGTTAGAGCCGGCATCCCGCATGCGTGGAGCTCGTGCAATCCCTGTTTTTGTTAAAGGGGAAAACAAGATAGCACGAGCTCCACGCATGCGGGATGCCGGCTCTAACGACCAATGAAATTGCGCCTTTACACAAATGGACCTAGTCCCATAGTAAGCTCAATAAGGCTTGTGTTATGGGTACTAGACAAGGATATCCTACTAATCCTACTAATATTATAAACGTGAAAGTTTGGATGGATGGATGTACGTTCCACTTAATATCAAAAACTACTGGACGAATTTGTATGAAATTTGCAGTTATGTACCTTATACAGCGTGTGACTTCCATAAGAACATTTATTTTAAGGAACGATAGCTTTCAGTGCTGTGAACTGTTTTATCGAAAAAATATAAAAATTACCTTTTCTAATGGAGAGTTATTAATTTTTTAAATTTTCTCGAGCAGCAGTGTACTGCTAACATTCACTTGACGTTTCAGAGAGGCAGAGCTAGTTACTGTCAGTTGTTAGCTTTGTTACCAATACATTGCGGGCCGAATTAATTTGTATGAAAAAAAATATACCGTTTTTTTTAAACTACAGATACCAATTTACGTTCATTAGGGCTTATACTTTCAGCCCTTAAAATAAATGTTCTTATGAAAGTAACAAGCTGTATATCAGAATATGACGACCGATTGTGATTGGGTTTTTTTTGTCCGAAAGCTGACGTGATCGAGATGGTTCTTAGCTACGTTTCAATAAAATCGGTTCAACCGTCTTAGAGATATTGAACTTGGAAATGAAAAAATCGGCGGTTTTTCAACTTTTCTAAGTTGTTGTTATTTAGTGTTGGATACGCGCTGTCTGCTCTGGCCCCGTAGCATGGTTGGCCTTGTCACGCGATAGGTGATAGGATAGAGCGTGCGTCACTGGCTGACACCGTTCGATAGAAGGAGACGACGCCCTTATCTTGTCACTTGTCGCGTGATAAGGCCAACCATGCTACGGCTCCTGGTGTCACAAGTGTCCATAGACTATGGTTCCCACTTTCCATCAGCTAGGCTGAATGCTTGTTTGCGACCGTCGTAATTGAACTTTAAAAAAATATAGGAAACTCTCTGCTTGAGCGTCAGCCGGCTCACGGGCCGGACTCGGTACGGTGTACTGTGGGTCATCTTTTAATGGCATCGCGACGAAATTGCTTTATTTTGTTCCCTTATACGGATGAAAAGGCCACGGTTTATGCCTTTCATGAAAGCGGTACACAATGTATCGATTGATCGTCAATCACATTGAATGTATAAAACCGACGTTAAAAAAGGTGTTTGCAAATTTATATTTTGTACAAGTTTACAATTTTCGTACGTAAGTAACATTATGTCACACCTGGGGGGTAAACACGTAATGTTTCGAACGCGCGTTAGGACAGTCCAACTGTAATTTGTCCATATAAAAATTGACATTTAGATCTACTATCTAATTATTACAATGCGTTACGTGATTGGCCTAATACTGGTAATAAAGTAGCAGTAACCACGCTACGCGAATATCCACTACCTACCGGCCAGTGGGAGACATAAAATGTACTCACCACGCGCGGTAGTAAAGACATCATCAGATCGGGGATATCCCTGGAGTTCCATAATTCTAGTTCCATATGGAACAACATACTAGGCTTTACAAATGGTTTTGTTTTTATATACTTGTGAAGTAAATACTTGTGATTGGTGGATTTAATACGGTTGATTAAATAAATAAATAAATAAAATAAATAAATAAATATCGTGGGACAATTCACACCAATTGATCTAGTCCCAAACTAGGCAAAGCCTGTACTATGGGTACTAGACAACGGATAAACATACTTATATAGATAAATACATACTTAAATAGATATTAAACATCCAAGACTCGAGAACAAACATTCGTATTCATCATACAAATATCTGCCCCGACCGGGGATCGAACCCGGGACCTCAAGCTTCATAGTCAGGTTCTCTAACCACTAGGCTATTCGGTCGTCAAAATTGAAAAAATTGAATTGATTGGTCAAATTGAAATATTTTAAAAATCATAAATATGTATACATATTTTCCCTAGGGGCTAAATATACTCTTTTAGCCCCGCTTGCTAAGCCTAATATACACTTTTCACATCTCATGCTCGAAAAGTGTGTCATATTAGGCTTAATAAGCGGGGCTAAAGTAGTACATTTAGCCCCTAGGGAAAATATGTATACATATTTATGATTTTTAACACATTTAATTTGACCAATCAAAACACTTCACCATATTAAATCCACCAATCACAACTCTTTCAAAAAACATTTATCTTTGCTATCAACCAACCAGAATACCTCGCTTCGCTCGGGAAAATATCCATCTCGTGGTAATATGGCTTGTTTTAGCCCCTTGTCGTACAATCTACTATTTCAAGCATGAGAAGTGAAAAAAAAATATATACACAGGTTAAATTGTACTTAGCAGAGGGAGACGTTTGATATAAATTTGTACCTACCAGTAGTTCCATATGGTACTTCTGGGACATTTCTTTCAAAATGAATATATAATAAGGTTCTCGAGTGGCAACCACGTACCGGAAGGCGCAGCGTGGGTAGGCCCCCCCACAAGGTGGACCGATGACCTGGTAAAGGACCGGTCATTGTGGCGCTCTTTGGGGAGGCCTATGTCCAGCAGTGGACGTCTTTCGGCTGATATGATGACAACTGTTATTACTTGGGCTTTCACCCGTTTGCGGCTTTCAAGGCACCCTGAATACACCTCTAATCTGTTTGCAATAAGGCTCACAACAACTTGAACGTCTTCGTCGGTAGCGTTCGATTCGTTTTAAGTTTTGAAATAACAGAAATAACATACCTACTTACTGCGATGGAATTAATTCAAACTGATACGAACGCATATGGTTATCGCAAGCGCATATGATTACTAAATGTGCGTCCTTAATGCTGGTAGCAGTGGTAGCTGTATCTCGGCTTAATGCAGAGTATACACTATCATCATCCTCTTAGCCGCTTTGGCACCTAATAAAAATATGATTTGGCGTAGGCACTAGTTTTAAGAAAGCCAATGATTTATTCTTCAATTTAGGCATATTACATGCACCTATGAATGTCGATAAACTACCACCGGTTCGGAAAGTAAACCTCTGCCTCGAGAAGAACCGGCGTAAAAAACTCGGCGAGGTGTCGTTTTTTCAAAACAGTATACAATATATCATTTCAGTATCAGAGTAAGTACTTATTATAAAATTTTAAAATTACATTGCTACAGTAGAAAGCCTATTTATTTTACGACAGATTTCTAGTGCAGGATTTTATCGCTGCCAAATATCCCATGATGTAGTCGTTTATCTTATAATATGCTTTTGAAATAAGTGTCCGTTTTACGACAGATTTGAATTTAGAGTCAGTAAGTTCGGTAATGTGTTTTGGAATTTTATTGTAGAATTTTACACAATTTCCCAAGAACGACTTTTTCGCTTTTATTAGCCTGTAAAAAGTTGTTTTAAGCTTCCCTGCGCTTCTGCTAACCTTGGGCCTATCAGTGTTTGTTGGGTAGTTGTATAAATTCTTCCTAACATACATTATTATTTCAAATACGTATAGCCAAGCGACTGCCATCTGACCTACCAACCCAGAGGGAAAACTGGACCTTATTGGGCCTAGACCGGTTCCCTCACGATGTTCGAAAGCAGAGTATAAACCATGAAGATGAAAACTAAAACTACTGTGATGGCATGTAATATGTAGAGTGGCATCTCACCGCAGAATGTCGTCTCACTATCATGTACAGTCGACTTCTCCAATATCTATACAGACAACCTTTCAAAAATATCTGTACACAGGCTTTATTATTACTGACATAAGACACATGTGTAGATATTTTTGAAAGGTTGTCTGTATAGATATTGGAGAACTCGACTGTACCTACCTCCATCTCACAAAAGACCGCAGCTGTTTAATACTATATGCACTAATAGGTACAGTAAGGGAAATGTATTCACGTACCACCGTAGAACTCTATTACAATAAGGTGACATATCACTCGAGTTTGACTGTCAATCAATTGTGACGGGGTTCTACGGTGGTACGTGGATACATTTCCCTTACTGTACGTGGTGTTGTGTTCCTGGTGGTGAATAAATAGGTAAGGTCGCCAGCACGGCTATCACAAGACGGCGCGCGAACTCTCTCGATTTTTCTCGCTCTATCCGTCTCTCTCTTATTAGACCACTTGGAAAGACAGGTATAGTGCGAGAAAAATCGACAGAGTTCGCGCGCCGTCTTGTGATAGCCATGCTGAGCCAGCGAGGATAATACACTGTGTTAAAAATAAGGGACTGCATTCGTCTCTTACTGTCGACACAACAAATCCTCAAATCAATAAGGGGTTGGCAACGCGCTAGTGACACCTGCTGCTTATCTGTACCAGTCACTAGCACATTATCATATCAGCCGAAAGACCCGCCACCCGCATCCAGCGGACTCCAGCGACCTTTACCAGGTCATCAGTCCATCTTGTGGGGGGGCCTACCCATCACGCTGCGCCTTCCGGTACGTGGTCGCCACTCGAGAACCTTTCCGCCCCGATGGCCATCGGTTCTACGGACAATGCGCCCCACTTAAGTGGCAGTGGTGAAGGAGTGTGCACGTAGCTTAAAATAGCTTCGTATCTTTTATTAATGTAAACAGCAGCGTGAATATAAAATAAATGGCAGGTAGGTACTTGAATGTTTTAACCGTTATATTATTCTTGTCCTGGCCGGTAAATTTTCACAATATAATGTAGGTAAAGCATTACGTTACACACGTATACTCAGATGCGATTTTGAGAACATCTTTAATTTGTACAATCCTAAGGATATTAAGTTAGGCTTTTTGAATGTAGACTACCTTGATGGTATCGTAATCAATCTTCACTTCAATAGGGGTCCGAATTTCAATATGGTATATAACACTTAAAAAGTAAAGTAAAACTTGTGTTTTTAGGGTTCCGCAACTCAAAAGGAAAAAAAAACGGAACCCTTATAGGATCACTCATGCGTCTGTCTGTCCGTCTGTCACAGCCGATTTGCTCCGAAAGTACTGGACCGATTGAGTTGAAATTTGGTAAACATATGTAAATTGGTGACCCAAAGATGGACGCGTAAAGTAAATTAATGAATTCTGAACAAGGGGGGCACTTTTGGGGGCAAATTGGAAAATTTAAAAAAAGTTTCGCAAACCGTATTGTGTGACATATCAAATGATAGGGGTTATTGTAAGCATCTCAGTTTTTTTTATAATTTTAGCAATAACAGATTTGGAGTAGTTTAGGAAAAAAGACAGCTTAAAATTCTGAAAAAAAATATGGAAAATAGTTCCTTGCATAAGGATTACAGGAAAACCTATAAGAAGTTTGGGTATTCAAAGTAACGGGAAAATTCTGAATATTTTTGTATATTATATACGGAACCCTCACCACGCGAGTTCAACTCGCATTTGTTCGGTTTTTTATTGTTTAATTGACAAACAAAAAAACACGTGTCCAATATTTTTTTATAATCTAACTGAGGGACTAGATTTTTTTAGGAAAGTGGCCAATTGTGTAATACGGCATAGTAAATTCAAAGTTCAATTTCCATTGAGTACGGACTTATATATATTTTTTTAAACACGACTTGGATTTTTTTTTGTTCCTTCCTTGGATCCTTTTTAAGAATGTCTCCTAATATTTATTTATTTAATTTAAAAACGGCGAATGCTCGATGTTATGTTACATATGACTGCTAAACTATATCAGCACCTTAAGTTGAAGAACCTGCTTCTTAGCTTTTACCAATAAAGTTTTAATACCAATCAAATAAAATCACCGAGTTTTTTACGCCGGTTCTTCTCGAGGCAGAGGTTTACTTTCCGAACCGGTGGTAGTTTATCGACATTCATAGGTGCATGTAATATGCCTATATTGAAGAATAAATCACTTTGACTTTGACTTTTAAAGCGTTTCTATTTTCAACCTTTCAACTGACTCGAGTGTAACGTTTCTCTCTTTGGTCCGAACTTAATAAAAGCAAAGACGAGAGATAACAGTCGGACATCGTAAAAAAGTGAACTCTTTAAGTACCGCGGCCTATTTTATAGCCCAATCAACGAGGAATAAATTTGTGTAAATGCCTGTTTGATATTCATTATTGTTAGAAAGATCGAACGCAGTTTAAAATAACGACATAGGTACTTTTTTTATGATTGTGGTGATTATTTGTTTACGATATACCATTTTGTATGTACTTAAGGCTTGTTCACGAAAAAAAAGTAAGTTAGGGACGTGTTTAACAGTGATAGGGTGATTTTGAGAAATGTTGAATGGCTATTACATTGGCCTGCTTACAAGATGCCAGCAGAGCCACTAATGACTGAATAATGTTTTTTTTTAATGATTGTGGTGATTATTATTTGATTATTTGTGATTTTTTTTTGTGATATACCATTTTGTAGGTATATATCTACTTAGTAGTGATAGGTTGATTTTGAGAAATCTTGGATGGCTATTGCCTTGGCCTGCTTACAATATGCCATCAGAGCAACTATGACTAAATAACACTAAATATTGATATACGGTGGTACTTTGATTCGGGGGGCGATTTTGATCAAATAGGTTTTTTCTCCTTAATCTTTGTTTTTACTTGTGGCTGAACTGTGACAGTGAATATATAGTATTGTACCTTGCTATGCACTCGATTAAATCTTCTTAATTTCAAATAGTCTGCTACAAAACTACATCCTAAATTATCAAAGTAGCCCCATTTTTCCTAAAGTAACCCCGGTTTACGTACTGGCATCTTCAGTCTTAATCCATTAAAAATTATTGACAGTTCGACATCTGATAGTTAAATAGTATTTTTTTTTCTTTTTCATTATCTTTTGTATTTGAATATGTACCTATATGTTATTGTTAGATTTATTTTTTTCATTTGTATGTTGTGTTTTTTTCATATGATTGTTATCTACCGTGCCTTCACCGAATGGACCCTGCGGAAGACCAGCGCTGGCTGTCAAGCTAGCAACTTGGTGAGCTGGGTCCATTTCGTGACATAACCCGTATTTTTAATTTTATTTCTTCTTTTATTTTCTGTATTGTCACAAATAAATGATTGAATTTGAATTTTGATTTCTGTGATTTTTGACCATTGAATTTTCCAATTTATTCTAGTTATTAATATCATAAAAATATACATGAGAACTAATATAGAACTATATTGCCTCAGACAAACAACATCACAACATTATGCGAAGTTGCTTATTATATTTGTACTTAAGTATTTCACATTTAATGCAAAATATTACACGGACTATTATTGTCTATTCCAATATCCCCATTGACTGGACTAGAAGGGCGTTACGCAAGCCGCCCGTTTCGGCGATGTTTACCTGACCTAAAGCCTTGTTTATGATGGGGAAACACACCTAAATCTACTGTGTAGTTACGTTTTGATCTAAAGCAGTCCATGACAATGCTCAAGCCGTTAGTACCTACGTATTTTAAGGTAGGTATAGTTTAAAGGGGAATAGGCATGATGACTAAAATTTTTTCACGATGCCATTCGAACCAGTTTTTGGAGAGGAACAAATGTTTGTATGGGAGCAACTACAAAGAACATAAATACCCAAAAAATGGTGACAAAGATTGACCTCGCTGGCGGCATCCCAAACGCTTCTTTTAGCTATTTGAACTAACCGTTGTACGGAAAATCAAGTAAATTGCTGTTTCGGTCGCGAAATACTGCGTTTAGGTCCATAGTTGTCATACGATTTTGTTTCTATAAAAGCGTAAGGATTTATTGGTAGCTTTAAATGTACACTTGGACAATAAAAAAATGCTAGTTTTTTCTAAACTTTCAAGGTTCATATCTTTTTATGATATTAATTATATTTTTTAATCTATACTTTATTACAATAATTTGATGGTTTACTATCCATTTTGCAACACTATGTTATCAATTTTAACATGAGTCATCGTGCCTATTGTGTATGTAGAACTCATTAGATTAGGTTAGGTTCAGTTCGAAGTCAGTCAGCTTTAATTTTGATAAAACTGTAAGTAGCCAAATTTGAAGGCAATTAAATATATTTTATTTACTTACGAGTGAATGTTTTTTCTAAAGTATAAATAGGTAGGTAAACTAGTGCCTAATTAAGTATTTTTAGTAGGTAGTATGTTACGAAACAAACACACTGTTATGTAAAACTTTCCTAAATCAAGTTGTTCGTGCTATTCAGTTAAAAATCACACATTTCCATGCAACAAAACGCAGCTGCTTGACTTCTAACCTTATTTATGCCCAATCAAAATTCTACGACCGTTAAGAAAATTAGTGGCCGGTGTTCGTCAGTTTAATACCGATAAATTTGAAAAAAGAACGGCCCATGTTCAAGCACATGTTCGAATTTCGAAAAATGATTTGTTGTTCCCGTACTTGCTACTGGGAGAACAATCCGCATTCTTACTTATTTATGGTCACCTTCCCCGAACATCGTGTGTGGACTGTTTGGAACTGCATTACGGTGCCCACAATACATGTTTTGCGTCGGACAAATTGCTAACATGATTTATTGGTACGTTTCTCGCACGTTGTAAATTGTGTGGAATTTACGGTTGACGGGAGCAAATAGTATTTCGCTAACTCTAAAAGAGCGTTAGTGCTTAGAGAATAACCACATTATGTGATGTTTTGGTTTATTGCAGGATAACGTACCTGGCATGTTAAACGAAGGTTATTTCTGGTCGATCCCTTTAGATTTCTTGTATGGCACCATAACCTAGTTGAATGTTATGATTTATGCTTTGCATTCTGTATCAGATCTTATTGTATGTTGTAAAATTCAAGGAAGATTTTGCAACTAACCTGTACGATAACAGGTTAGTTCGTACAGTCAGCATCATATAGATAGTAATGGGCTAACTAGCGAATTATATCGTGACACATCTTGTAGCAGTAAGTATGCTTGTATTTATACAGTGTGTCCCGAAAGTCAACGTCGAGCAGCAAACGGGTGAAAGCCCACGTCATAACAGTTATAAAAAAAAGTAAAAAAAAATCCGTCATGTATTAAAAAAAAAAAAGTGGACACCTTGTAGGTAAGTAGGTACTATGGCTACAAATCTTTACTTTTCTATAATATGTTTATTGATATCTAACCGTGAATCCCTGTAAATAAGATACTAAAAACAAAACACAATTTTCTTTCTTTTGTTAATAGGTATGTGTTTGACATGTATCTTAACATTTTCTTTACAGAACCAATTGCGGCTTATTAGCACGATATATTATGATTTTTTGTGAAGTTTTTATAAATAAATACGATTTTAAACATCAACTTAGGTACATAGTTCTACACGTAATAAAAATAAAAAGTTTGTATCTTAAACTTAAATGTTTAGTTTAGTTTAGTTTATTTATCTCATTGGGTTACTATCTTCTCGTCTAAAACGCAACTGGTAGAAGTAGCATCTGGTCTTAAACGCAGCTGGTCTAAGTATCATCTCGTCTAAAACGCAACTGGTAGAAGTAACATCTGGTCTAAAACGCAGCTGGTCTAAGTATCATCTCGTCTAAAACGTAACTGGTAGAAGTAGCATCTGGTCTAAAACGCAGCTGGTCTTAGTATCACCTCGTCTAAAACGCAACTGGTCTAAGCAAGTTACTAACGCCTAAATTTAATAATTATAAAACAAACCGCACCTAACCTTTTGGTTTCTACAAAAAAACATTTAGTATCGCTAAAATATCTAATGAAAATACGTTATTACAAAATCATTTTAATCGCAGATCATATTTTATTATGACTGCTTAGCAGTGTCGAAGCATGGCATCGTAGATTAAATAGCCGAGTGCCCTCAAAGCCCACGTTTATTCAATTTTTGGAGAAATTACTACGAGAGGCGAAAATACAAGATATAATGGTGACGAAGAATGTGTTTTTTCTACTCCTGTACTTTTATCTGTCATTTACATAGTCACGAACACTAATATAAAGACATACAAAATTAGTTTGCAGAAAAGTCTATACTCTATTCCCCATAACAGTACGGCACAGCCGTGCTGTTATGTCGCCAAAACGATACGCTTAGCAGCCATACGCTTCTAAACCTATACATTAGGTACTACCAACTTAACAAACCACTGAATGTTTTTACTTTTTAGAATTTTTGTAACTATAGGCATTGCTGCCAACTTAGGAAAAACCTTATTCTTAATATGGCAGTACTGGCAAGTTGACATCAATTAAAAACAAAGTTAACTATAGACATCCATTTGTCTCATTTTCATGTAATTTCCCGAATTCCCGGTTATTTTATAAATTGTTGTTTGACTTTGCGGCCTTTGTGGTTGCTATAAAATAGTTTGTGTTACTCAAAAGTAATAAAAATGGATGAAGATGAAAATATTGCTTCAAAACCAGAAGAAATACACCGGCAGCCCACAAGCAGTGACCGAAAATTTGTTGCCTACTAAATCTCGGCACCTATACGACAAAGTTTAAGAAAAGTTTATTCTTTATTTAATCTTGAATTTTATTTCATAGTAGCTAGTCGTAGAAAAAGTATTGTATGCAACGTTGTATAACTACGTCAAAAAACGCTCGTGGCGTCTTTCTTTACAATGTTCGCCTTCGGCTCACATCGTAACCCACGCCACTCGCCTTTTTTGACCTCTCTTATACAACTGTTACATAAAATACTATAATGTCAATAATAAAAAAACCGGAGATAAAAAATTCAATGCTGAGTACTCGGAGTTATTGACTGCTTTGGATTGATTACACCATTCGATTGTCTAGAGAAAATAACGGAAGCAAGAAATAAAAATAAAAAGTATAAACAGTAGTGAATGACTAGTACAAATATTTGTTTAAAATAAGGAGCATTTTTAGTTGAACAGGGATCATTTTTAGTTCAATAGTTTGTTAAGATTATTCCATGTTTTTATGAATATTATAGTTTTAAGGTAATAAAATACATAACTATTAATAGCTATTTCTCATTTTTCAAACATCCTTTGAACACAAAAACAAAACACAACATCTTTTGTTCTTTTGCACAAATGCAAAAAACCGACACCAAAACCTATCACTGGCGAACACAAACACAAACAGGCAAGCACACCTCCACATGTTCGTGTTTGTTGTTTGGTGTTCGCTGTTTTCCGTTGTTTGCCAAGCGTGTGGAGCCGGGCATTATAATATTTTTTAATGATATGCGACAATGAGGTACATTTTAGACCAGTTGCGTTTTAGACGACATGTATTTTAGACTAACTCTGTTTTAGACCAGTTGCGTTTCAGGCGACTTGTATTTTCAGACTAGTTAATACTTAGACCAGCTGCGTTTTAGACCGGATGCGTTTTAGACAAGATGCGTTTTAAGCCCAGTGACCAGCTGCGTTTAAGACCAGATGCTACTTCTACCAGTTGCATTTTAGACGAGATGATACTTAGACCAGCTGCGTTTTAGACCAGATGCTACTTCTACCAGTTGCGTTTTAGACGAGATGATAGTAACCCGTAATAATAACATTAATGTTTATAATAATGTGTGAGATATACACAATACATTTTTTGTATACCAACAATTAAAATGAAAATAATATAAAATAAAATGTCAAGTCAGATGCAATATACAAAAACAAAAAACAGTCGGGATATTCCTGTGTATCATCACAATGTCAAGAGAAATGGAAAGAAAAAAAGAAATGGAAGCATAAGTTAGTTATTTGAGTTGAAAACATTGTAGGTACCTACTGCTAATAATCTGTATTCTGCGAACCCATAAAACCGTGGTACATTGGCATTCACAGTCACACTCGTTCAGCTCACTCGTTGACGCACCATGAACCAAATCAATTTGAAAAGATCGCAAGCGCCTCAGTAATGAAATGGTCCTAGGACCTTGTCATCGTGAGGTTCGAAATGGGTATTAGCGAAGGCATTAGGACGTTAGGCGGTAACTTTTCAAGTGCAGCGCCCTTTGACCCTCCTTTGGATATCATCGCTCAATGCCAACGAGACGATCAGGGTATTAGTAACATATATTCTTTGAACGTGCTATTCTATACTAATATTATAAAGAAGGTCTGTGAGATTGAGATTATAGCTGTATGTATGTAATCTCCAAAATCACTTATCTGATTTCCAAAATTATTTTTCTATCCCTTAAATGATACATATATACATATAATCACGCCTCTTTCCCAGAGGGGTAGGCAGATATCACGGATCTCCATTTGCTACGATCCTGACAAACCACTTTCGCTTCACTCACTTTCATAACATTTCTCATACATGCTCGTCGGTTTAGGGTACTTTTGATCTGGCCTTTTTGTAAGATTTCCCCAATTTGAACGGAGAAAGTTCGCCAAGATTTTCCCCTTCCAACTTGCCCTTCCACTCTTTTTACATAAACTCTCTTCGTTAATCTTCTTTCATCCATCCTCTCTACATGCCCAAAACACCTTAACATACCCTTCTCAATTTTCGTGACTATATCTCCATCCATTCCACACTTATCTCTTATCACACTGTTTCTGACTCTATCACTCAATTTCACTCCACACATACTTCTCAATGCTCTCATTTCTACTGCCTTCACTCGACTTTGATGTCTTTTCTGCCACACCCAACTTTCACTACGATACAAAAGTGTGGGCACCAACATATAAAAATCATCCGAATGGCGGTGACGTGGTACGCCACCCGTCACGTCTCGTTTCTCACGTCCCTTAAATGATGATGATGATGATTCTGTCCTGACCGATTTCGGCCACAGCGACTGTGTGTTCTGGATTTGATATTACCGATTTGCTCTCCGATGCGCACACAAAGAGGCACTGGGCCGGTACCTATTGCATCCGCGATGTTCCCACTAAACTTGACAATTTATATTTGAAGTAGTCTGGAAACTGCAAGTTAACTTACGGGGCAACAATAAGATTATGAAACATTTTATTCGGGACATAAAATCGTGTCAGACATACATTGTTGTATTGTCACGAAACAGTTCTATCTCAGCATAATGCTGGCATTAAATACCACACCCATATTAACAAACAGTGTTGCCGCGAGATTGAATCTATATAACTAAGTAGAGTGGGATCGACTTGCATTTTCCAGACTAAAATTTTACTTCAAGATAGATATGTATTTTACATAGACCCAAACTCGATTATCACTCACCCGAACATCATTCCGGGAACTAATATTTCGGCGGAGAGGTTATTCAGTGATTTGCTGGTTACAAAAGAAATTTCAATATGTAATAAAAAGCTATCCTGCGATGTATTAAAGTGTTCAATCATGTGCTCAAAGGATGTATCGGGGTCCGTTTTTGTAATTTGTTATCTAAATAGATATTATGAGGGTGCTTGTTCGTCCGTTTTTTATAATACATTTAATTGAATTCTGATAATTTATTTGAAGCCTGATATCTTACCTGTTGGTTACAGTATACTCTATACATATTATACAACTTTTGCGTTACTGACCGATTGTCAGGACAGACAGCGCACCGCCTAAACCGCTAAAGATATAGGCATACAATTTGGAATATAATATTCTTTTCAGTACGTGGACATGTACTAAGAAATAATTTTTCGAAATTCAACCCTTTAGGGGATGAAATAGGGGTTTAACCGTTGTATGGAAATCGTTCTTTTGTAAAGTTATAGACTTGAATCTTTGTATGAAGGTACCTTACTAAAAAGCAAAACAAATGATTTAGCGTTATTCATCCCCTAAGGGGGTTAAAAACGAGTTGAAAGTTTGTATGGGTAACATGTCGTTTTTAAAGTTAGACATTTAAAACTTCGGCCACAAGCTCCTAATGAATCTTACAGTAACAGTAAACGCTGTCAAACAAACGCAAACAAAAACCGGCTTTGAGCTCTGACTAGGATTCATTTACTCTTACAGTTTCGGACGTACAGTCGAGTTCTCCAATATCTATACAGACAACCTTTCAAAAATATCTGTACACAGGCTTTATTATTACTGACATAAGACACATGTATAGATATTTTTGAAAGGTTGTCTGTATAGATATTGGAGAACTCGACTGTACTATACCAGGCTCAGCGTAATGCTGGAGCTTGCAAGCTCAGCGCTGATTTTCAGTCTGGCCCCTAGCCCCCTACCCTTATCCGTCTGTGCCACACTTATTGATATTTGTATACGATATTCTCGTTTGGCAGTGGTATTATTATTTTCGTGGCGAGAGTCTGGTATAAGTCTGGAAGCCTGAATGAGCAGAAATAACCTTTCACTGATCAGGTATAATTTGAGGTGCTTGCCACGACAAATAATCTATCTACGGTAAACATATTTGAATACTACGACACTTTTAGAATTGTTTTATTTTGAAATGATCTATGTAACACTTAAAAAATTATGTAAATTAGGAATTAATCAACTCCGACATAACAGTATAGCGGATAAGACAAATGGCATAACAGATAGGAGAGAAATTCTCAAAACATTGGAACACGCGTAGTAGTTTAATAAATAGCAGTGAATAATTTATACCTACCTAATAGTTATCGGCTTACAATAAATTTTAATAAAATTGTTCTTTGTGGTATAAGCATTGGTAGATAAAAAAAAGTACCTTCTTTATAAATCTAACATCATCAGCCTATAAACCGCGAATGTGAGAGGGAATGGGCAGTAGTCCCCAAAAGAGATGTCACAAATGTCATGTTTATTACATTCGCGCAAGGAAATAAGATCAATTTGACAAAAATGAAAACAACATAAGACGAACTAATGAAGCAATCACAAACAACCAGCGGAGTACAAATGCTTCCTATTGGTAAGAAAAAGGTTGTCTGTAAAGTCGGTTTACGGACGATAATTTTACGTGATAACGTCATAAGAAAACATTGATGAAAAATTGCATAGCACTGTATTTACTCATTTATCGTTAGGAATACTCCTGTGAAGTTTCGAATAAAATAGTCGATGTAATCTTGTCTCCATATACAAACTTTGGACCCATATGTAACCCCCTTAGAGGGTGAATTTTGAAAAATTCTTTCTTAGTGCACCTTTAAACCTTATAAGGAACCTACGTGCCAAATTTGGAATCTCTACAACCAGTGGTTTGGGCTGTGTGTTGTTTTTTCGTGCGCGTAGCTGACGTTCGGAACGGGACAATGTGTCACACTTTTTCGCGCGTGCAGCCCGTGTTCATCTATTTATAAGACGTTATCACCACAAAAATATTTAAATACGTGATACTGCTTTGCGCGCATTGCGCATATGCACGCATTACATAACACGACGCATCATGCACGCATTTGCATTCGCATTGCTTGATGCGAATGTTTAAAATCATGCGAACCAACGCGAATGCGAATATTCGTAACAACCCTAGTCCACGCTGCCCCAGTGCGGGTTGAAACAATAAATCTAACATTGATACAAATAATAAGATTATTACTAGAATATAAAACAGAATAATAAATAGATAGGAGTCCTGTGTCGAAGGCAATTACGAAACTTAGTTACCAGTTGGTATCGCAAGGCAATTCTTGTTTAGTTTTGAATCAAAGGAAAACAATACTTTATAATAATAGCCTATTAAGTATAAAGTAGGTATTATTTTCCTTTGATACAATACTCGATTACGAAAATGAATCAAACGAATAGATTAAGCTTTTACAAATATAATCATTATTAATTTAAATAGTTTCTACGCTACGTGATTAAGTGAGTAGTTCCTACATGGAAAATACCTTCAAATTGTTCATAACACTTATTTATTTACTTAAATCCGCGTTTTTAGGGTTCCGTAGCCAAAATGGCAAAAACGGAACCCTTATAGTTTCGTCATGTCCGTCTGTCCGTCTGTCCGTATGTCACAGGCATTTTACTCGAAAACTATAAGGTGT